>CM038675.1:123808722-125054662 GCA_021605145.1 Aegilops bicornis | reverse complement strand
AATTCCGTCGAGCTCCCCTCCTTGGCGCGGTAGAATGCGGCAGCATTAGACACACTACGGGGCAAATCTGCGAATGCTCCTGGAGAGCTCCCAATCCGGATAAGTAATAGGTAATTCACTTTCACATGCTTGCTTTGCATAAAGAATGCCTTACCCGCCGCTATCTTCTTCAACGACTCAATTTCTTGGAGGGCTTTTTGGGCCTCGGCCTTAGCAGCTTTGGCACTCTCAAGAGCCGAGGCGAGCTCGGACTCTCGAGTCTTCGAGTCACGCTCCAAACCCTTGTGTTTTTCCACGAGAGCTTGGAGCTCTTGCCGTACCTTGGCTAGATGCGGCTCCCCCTTCTCTCGCTCGGTGCGTTCCGCAGCCGCTTTGTTTTCGGCCATGGACACCGCTTCCTTCAGGGTCGCCACCTCGTTCGAGGCCCCTGTAGTACCCAAGTTATTCCTATTATTTTTTGCAACCAAAACATTTTCTATAAGGTATTTCTTTAATAAGGTATTCCTTACCTTCCTTGTCCTCGAGCTGCTTCTTGGCTTGTCCGAGCTCGTTCTCGGACCGCTCGAGGTTCCGCTTCAATGCGTTGACCTCCGCAGTCAGTGCGGCAGAGGTCAGCAGTGCAGCCTGCATTCCCATATTGACATACTTATGTTAGACTCCTGCGTATATCTTTTTAGATCCTTAGTCCGGCTTTTCTTTCCGAACACCGAACTAAGCATCGAGGGCCTCTTGTCTATGCGGTAATATTTTTACATATTCTAAACTTACCTCAAAGCCTGTTAGAAGGCTGGCAGGCTTGGTCAGCCCGCTCTGGCAGATCGAACTGTCCGGATCACCGCACTCATAACAAAGGCGGTGCTCCTCCTCGATGGAAGCGGCTGTTAAGCGCCTCCAGTAAGCTATCCGGTGCCTCCGGTTGGACGGAGGACACCGGCGTCTTACCCTTCTTGCGAAGGATCCGCTGGCCGGACTTCGGAACCGCTGATGGTTCCGGCATGGAGTCCGGACGAGGGTTGGGCTTAGAGCCCCTGGGGGTCTTGCCCCCCGCGCGCCTGGAGTCCGGGAGGTTGCCTTGTGGCACCTCCTGCGCTACCTCCTCTTGACCAAGCCCCCCTTGGGGCCCCACCGCAGCGTCGTCCGCAGCGTGAGGCGAGGAGGCGGTCGGAAGAGAAGTACTCTCCATTTCCGACGAGCCCTGGGACCCGCTCGATGAATCGGCAAACTCGCCCTTGGGCGGGCTGCACGATTTTTCGACATTAGAGAACACTCTGCAATAATAAAAAGCCATGGGTATCCGGACACTTACGATCTCGCCAGGGGCTTGGCCCTTGTAGGCCAATCCTCCTCGTCGCTGCCGGCGTTGGTGGAGAAGTCCGGAGGAAGGGTTCTTCCCTTCTTGGACCCTCCGGCCTCCCCGTTTGGGGCGGCCTTCCTTTTCTTCTCCTCCCCCACTAGGGGAGGAGCTTCTTCTTCCTCCTCGTCCTCAGGAGAAGATTCTAGAATCTGACAGCACCTGGCGTCGGGAGCTCCTTCGAGTTCCCGTGGCCTCCTTCTTGGCCTTCTTCTCGGGCACCACATGGGGCGCCGAGCCAGCAGCCCCGTCAATCGGGCGTCCTCCGGGTCTTCCGGCAAAGGAGCCGAATAGTTAATCTGTCCGGACGTCTTCAGCCAGTCCTCTCAAAGATTAGGGAGTTTTAGACCCCACCTAGAGTCAATCTAAGAAAAAAGAGTCCCATAAAGGGTAAAATAACTTACCTGGCCGGCTTGACGCCACGAGATGTAGCCGCGATCTTTGTTAGCGGATGCTGGGGCTTCGGCGCCCTTGAACAGCACCTTCCAGGCGTCTTCGTACGTAGTGTCGAAGAGCCGGCTCAAGGTTCGGTGCTGTGCCGGATCGAACTCCCACAAATTGAAGGCCCGTTGTTGGCACGGGAGAATCCGGGGGATAAGCATCACCTGGATTACGTCGACAAGCCTGAGATTCTTGTCCATCAGGTTTCGGACGCATGTTTGGAGTTCGGATAGCTGTTCCGAATTCCCCCACGTCAGGCCCGTCTCTTTCCATGACGAGAGCCGTGTGGGGAAGCCAGATCTAAATTCGGGGGCCGCCACCCATTCGGGGTCGCGTGGCTCGGTGATGTAGAACCACCCCGATTTTCACCCCTTTATTGTCTCCACGAAGGCACCCTCGAGCCATGGGACTTTGGCCATCTTGCCAACCATGGCGCCTCCGCATTCCGCTTGACGGCCGCCCACTACCTTCGGCCTGACATTGAAGATCTTCAGCCATAGGCCGAAGTGGGGCTGGATGCAGAGGAAGGCCTCGCACATGACGATAAACGCCGAGATGTTGAGGATAAAATTCGGGGCCAGGTCGTGGAAGTCTAGGCCGTAGTAGAACATGAGCCCCCGGACAAATGGGTGAAGTGGAAAACCTAGTCCACGGAGGAAGTGGGGGAGAAACACCACCCTCTCATGAGGCATGGGGGTTGGAATGAGCTGCCCCGCGTCGGGCAGCCTGTGCGCGATGTCGCCGGACAAGTATCCGGCCTCCCGCAGTCTTGTGATGTGCCCCTCCGTGACGGAGGAGGCCATCCACCTGCCTCCCGCTCCTGACATGGCTGGAGAAGGTTGAGTGGGATATGCAGACTTGGGCGCTGGAGCTCGAGTGCGCGGAAATGGATGAGCAAAGGAGGAAGCAGGCGTAGGTGAAAAGGTGGATCCTTATCCCCTTATATGGACGGACGAGGTTATGCGTCCCCCACCGGCCTGGTAAAACTCACTTATCTCCCAAGCGCCGTAATCAATGGCGCGGATGGGTTACCCACATCCGTATTGATGAGAATCCCGGAATAAGGGGGGCACGATCTATGCTTTGATAAGACGTGCCAGGGAAACCGCCTCGCTAAACGCGCTAAGGTGGAACGGTAAAAAACGATTCATATAATGGCCTGGCTGTGGTGTGATGTCACGCCACGGAATACGTCAGCAGATCTGTGAGGTTATTCTCTCTACGGTGGTATGTGGAACTTGTTTTGCAGAGGCGGACACTATCCTGGTGTTCAAAACCTTCTACGAAGTATTCGGAGGAGGAACCCGCCTTGCAATGCCGAAGACAATATGCGCGCCGGACTCGTCGTCATTGAAGCCTGGTTCAGGGGCTACTGAGGGAGTCCCGGACTAGGGGGTGTCCGGATAGCCGGACTATCATCACGGCCGGACTCCAAGACCATGAAGATACAAGATTGAAGACTTCGTCCCGTGTCCGGATGGGACTTTCCTTGGCGTGGAAGGCAAGCTTGGCGATACGGATATGTAGATCTCCTACCATTGTAACCGACTACGTAACTCGGTGTCAAAACCAGCGGATCTCGGTAGGGGGTCCCGAACTGCGTCTAGGCGGATGGTAACAGGAGACAAGGGACACGATGTTTACCCAGGTGTTCGGGCCCTCTTGATGGAGGTAAAACCCTACGCCCCGCTCGATTGATATTGATATTGTGGATGTTTACAAGAGTGGATCTACCACGAGATCAAGGAGGCTAAACCCTAGAAGCTAGCCTATGGTATGATTGTAAGGGTTGTTGTGATTGACTAAAGCCATCCGGGTTTATATAGACACCGGAGAGGGCTAGGGTTACATAGAGTCAGTTACAATGGTAGGAGATCTACATATCCGTATCGCCAAGCTTGCCTTCCACGCCAAGGAAAGTCCCATCCGGACACGGGGGAAGTCTTCAATCTTGTATCTTCATAGTCTTGGAGTCCGGTCGATGATGATAGTCCGACAAATGATAGTTCGGCTGATGATGGTAGTCCGGCTATCCGGACACCCCGTAATCCAGGACTCCCTCAGTAGGCCCTGAACCAGGCTTCAATGACGATAAGTCCGGCGTGTATATTGCTTGGCATTGCAAGGCGGGTTCCTCCTCCAAATGATAGAAGATTGGGAACACCAGGATAGTATCCGTCTCTGCAAAATAAATTCCACATTCCACCGTAGAGAGAATAATAATATGTACACAAGCTCAATCTGCTGACGTTTTCCGTGGCATGACGTCATACCACCACCAAGCCTTTACTCAAATTATTTTTTACTTTACCACCTCAGCACATTTAGCGAAGCGGTTTCCTTGGCACGTCTTATCGAAGCAGAGATCGTGTTTCCCTTAATCTGGGATTCTCCTCAATACGGGCGTGGGTAACCCAACCGCATCATTGATGGTGACGCTTGGGAGATAAGCGAGTTTTACCAGGCCGGTGGGGGACGCGTAAGATTTCGCCCGCCCATATAAGGGATAAGGATTCACCTTCTCACCTACGCCTTCTTCCTCCTTTGCTTATCCATCTCCGTGCACTCGAGCTCCAGCGCCCAAGTTCGCACATCTCGTCTCAACCTTCTCCGACCATGTCCGGAGCGGGAGGTAAATGGTTGGCCTCCACCGTTAAGGAGGAGCAAATCGCCAAACTGCACGGCGCCGGATACCTCTCTGGCGACATCGCGCACCGACTGCCCGACGAGGGGCAGCTCATCCCCACCCCCAGGCCCCATGAGAGGGTCGTCTTTCTTTCCCACTTCCTCCGCGGACTGGGCTTTCCACTTCATCCCTTTGTCTGGGGGCTCATGTTCTACTACGGCCTGGATTTCCATGATCCGCGCCAACTTCATCCTCAACATCTCAGCGTTTATCGTGCGTGCGAGGCCTTCCTTCGCATCCAGCCCCACTTCGCTTGTGGCTCAAGACCTTCAATGTCAAGTCAAGGTAGTGAAGGGCATTCAAGCCGGAGTGCGGAGGCGCCATGTTGGGCAAGATGCCCAACGCCCTTTGGTTCAAGGGCCTTCGTGGAATCCGGCCAAGGGGTGGCAATCGGGTGGTTCTACATCACCGAGCCGCTGACCCTAAATGGGCGGCGGCCCCGAAGTTTAGATCTGGTATCCCACGCAGCTCACCTCACGGAAAGAGAAGGGCTTGCGTGGGCAGTTTGAAGGAGCCGACGGGACTCCATACCGTATCAAGAAGCTGGTGAAGAAGCTCGGGCTGGTTAACGTGGTCCAAGTCATGCTCGTCCGCCGGATTCTCCCATGCCAAGAGCGGCATTCAATCTATGGGAGTTCGATCCTAACAGCACCAGCGCTGAACAAGCTCTTCGACACAACGCACGAAGGCGCTGGAAGGTGTTGTTCAAGGGCGCCGAAGCCTCGCATCCGCCGACGGAAGATCATGATTTCGCTCAGCGCCAGGTGACGAGGTAAGTGATTCTACCCCTTTACGGGACACTTGTTTTTCATAGTTTGACTCTATGCGGTTTTAATTTCCCTTTTCCTTTGACAGGAATTTGGATGAAGAAGGCGGAGCAGATTACCCGTCCGGCTCCTATGCCGAAAATCCAATAGACGCTGCCTAGCGAGGCTGCTGGTTCCGCACCGCACGTGGTGCCGAGAAGAAGGCCAAGAAGGAGGCCACGGTGCTCGAAGAGTGCCCGTTTTCAGGTGTCCGACGACTCCGGGGCGGACTCCTCCCCCGAAAATGAGGAGGGGGAAGAGGACTCTTTCCCAGAGGAGGGAGAGAGGAAGAGGAAGGCTTCCCCAACTGGGGAGGCCGGAGGGTCCAAGAGGGGAAGGACTATTCCCCCGGACAGCTCTGCCAACATCAATGTTGGCGAGGAAGAATGGCCTTCAAGGGCCAGGCCTCCGGCGAGATCGTAAGTATCCGGATTCCTGAATCATTTATAATTTCTGTTTCTGCGTCACATAGTGTCATTCTAACGCCGCATGCTGCCTATAGTCCGGCCAGTGATGATCTCCCCGCTTCATCGAGCGGGTCGTTGGCTTCGTCGGATGTAGACTCCATCCCGACCGCCTCCACCCCTCGCGACGCCGAAGACGCCGGGGTGGGATCCCCAGAAGGGACCCATCAGGGGGAGGCTCCGGAGGCGCCACAAGGCGCCCTCCCGGACTTTGCGCCGGACTCCACAACAGAACCCGCAGGGGTTCCGGAGTCCGGCAAGCGGCCCCTTCGATCGAAGGGCAAGACCGTGACGCTGGCGGCTTCCGTCCAACCGGAGGCGCCGGGCAATTTGTTGGAGGCGCTGCAGAGCGCTTCCATCGAGGAAGAACACCGCACTATTATGAGTGCAAAGATTCAAAAGGTGCAGCTCGCCAAAGGCGGGCTGACCGAAGCCTGCAATAGCCTTCTATCAGGCTTTGAGGTAAGAAGTTAAAAATATGCAATATAATACCGCATAGACAAGAGCCTCGATGCTCGGTTCGGTGTTCGGAAAGAAAAGCCGGTTGAGGATCTTAAAAAGATATACGAGGGTTGCTAAAAATTATGTCAATATGGGTTGCAGGCTGCGCCATCGACCTCCGCCAGACCGATCATGGAGGTCGGTGCGTTGAAGCAGAGCTTGAGCGGTCCGGCAAGAGCTCGGCCGCGCCAAGAAGCAGCTCCAAGACAAATAAGGTGAGTAACACCGCTTTGAATTTGTACCTTCTGAGAAAAGGATTTAGGTTGCGACAAAAAATAACAAGGATAACATGGATGCTGCAGGGCCACGAATGAGGTGGCGGCCTCAAGGAGGAGGCCGTGTCCGCGGCGGAACGCAATGCGGCCACAGAACGGGCCGAGCGAGAAAAGCAAGAGGCGAGGGTGGCGGTGGTTCAGCAAGAGCTCCAGGCTCTCATGGAAAAGCATGAGAGGTTGGAGCGTGACTCAAAGACTCGAGAGTCCGAGCTTGCCTCGGCTCTCGAAAGTGCCAAAACCGCCAAGGCCGAGGCCCATAAGTCCCTTCAGGAGATTGAATTGATGAAGAAGATAGCGGTGGGTAAGGCATTTTTCATGCAAAGTAAGCATGTGAATGTAAATTACGTGATACTTACCCGAATTCGGAGCTCTCCAGGCGTTGCAGAGATCTGCCTCGCGGCGTGTCTCGATGCCGCCGCATTCTACCGAGCCGAGGAGGGAGCTCAACGGAGAAGGTCTTCGGTCTCGATATCGAGGCCGGCCATCCGGTGTTTTCTAGCGACCAGTCAAGCAGCTGGTCGAGCCACAAGGTGGCCGAGCAGGCCATGAAGGGGCTCATAGTCCATTTGTGGCCGGAGAGGCCATGCACAGGAGCTACTTCGGCCTCGTCTGACGGCTGGTGGATGCGTGCTGGGTGGAGGTTATCAAGCGCTCTGCCTGTATTGAAGGTGCTCGTCGGGCCCTTGCCCGCGCAAAGGTGCATTGGGGCAAGCTGGATGCGGAGAAGCTAATCACTGACGCGCCACCAGCGGGCAAGGAGCATCGTACGCCCAAACTTTACTATAAGGCTGTCCTGAAGGGTGCCCGCAAGATTGCGGATGAGTGCCCCAGGGATGTAATTATTGAGTGAATTCGCAATGTGTTATCCTGTGCGCTGAAAACTTTGTTCATATGCGCTAAGCAACGCTGGTTAATTTAAAATATTACCTTATGTGCGGCCGTTTATTAAATCTGAGAGATGGCAAGTCGTCGGCTTCAGCCCCCATGCCACGAGTGCTGGGGTGTTCGGGATAAACTTGAGCACTCTTGTTCCCATTTTTGGGTCCATCTAGGGAGGCGCTCAACACAACGAACCAGGCAACCGGACTTATAGTGCTTGAACATTCTCACTTAGCCATAGAATTCTATAATTTTAAATTTCGGTGAAGCCCCTAGTATTCGGAAGACCGAATTGGGGCGCTATCCACGCCTTCATCGGACATAATCCGGAACTTCGCTCGAAGCGGCGTAGGTCTTTAAGGACCCGAAAGGACCTCTCGAACAGCGACCAGTCTCACGCCTTATCATGCCGGTCAGTTTTAGCTTTCTCCACTGAGGCGTTAACCCGGCTCAACCGGGGCGCAATCGCAGTGGTTCTCCCAGTGCTACCTTAGCCGATAGAACGGAAACGTAAGTTGCCAAACATGGGAGCCGGGCAAACCCAACTATTGACCCAAGACATGATTCGGAGCCGATTCATATAATGCTATAAGTTCGGGGTGCCGCACTTGTGAAAGTGTGCGGACTTTATCACACCATAAAACGGAGGACATAAGCCCTCGGTGTGTTTGGCGTACCAAGATGCACGGGTGCAACATGTCGTAATATATATATATATATATATATATATATATATATATATATATATATATATATATAAAGTCATGCAATTATAGGCAAAAAGTGCTGCATTTTATTCGAGAAGATATGCTATCAATGCGGAATGATACAAATAGTGCGGAAAGAAAGGGATTGGACGATTTAAAGGCGTCTCCCTCCAGGGGTAGGCCGCGGAATGTTGTATTTTAACAAATTTAATGCTCGTGATGGAGACCACCTGAGTGTTTATCGTGGCCTTAGTCCTTCCCTGGCTGTTGCATCATGAGTTCGGCCGGTTCGCCGCCGGACTGAGTTCTGTATAAAAAAGAAAAAATAAAACAAAAAAGAGCGACACACTTGGGAGCCCCTGGTGTGGTCGAACCGCACTCTGGGTCTGTTGTGGTGGTGCCGTTCCCCCTATGCCCATGGTATCTTCAGGGCGTAATTATGTACGCGGAGAGTTTGTCTTGCAGTTTTGCGAGGGCTGGGGTTGGGGCCGCATTGCTACGCGTGCACGGAACGTGCCAGGTGGTCTTGGTTGATGTTGCTCCGGGCGCGTTTGGTCGTGTCCGGTCGTTGAACGGCCGGACTCGAGAATTGCCTTAAAAGGCTAATCTGTACTTCTGCCGCGAGAGCCGCTGTATGTTCCTCCGTTCGGAGGGAGCGCCCGTGTTTCCATTGACCGTGATGACTCCACGAGGGCCTGGCATCTTGAGCTTAAGGTATGCATAATGTGGCACCGCGTTGAACTTTGTAAACGCGGTTCGTCTGAAAGGTAGCGTGATAGCCGCTGCGGAACGAGACTATGTCGAAGATTAACTCCTCGCCGGAAATTATCCGGGATCCGAAGACCACTTCAGCAGTAATCGAGCCTCGCATAATTGGCCTCTACACCTGGTATGACGCCTTTGAAGGTCGTCATTGTAGGTTTAATCCTTGAAGGGTTTATGCCCATCTTGGCGCCTTTGTATCCACGATAAAGCAGGTTCAGTTACGCCGCCGTCCATCGGGACTCTCGTGAGGTGAAATCCATCAACGATTGGGTCTAAAACCACGCGGCGAATCCGCCATGGCGGATGCTGGTCGGATGGTCTCTTCGATCGAAAGTGATCGGGCAAGAGGACCATGGGTTGAATTTTGGGGCGATGGCTCCATCGCAGATATCGCCCTTTAGTGCACGCTTCGCTCCCTCTTGGGAATATGCGTTGCGTATATCATGTTTACCGTCCGAACTTGAGGGGGAATCCTTTGTCCTCTGTTGTTCGGGCGGCCGGGTCTCTTCCTCGTCATCGCTGTGTAGCCCCTTGTCACTGTTTTGGCGATTAATTTGCTCGCCGCTTGAATACCCAACAATCTCTGTTGGTATGGTTAGCTGGTTTTTCGGGGGTTCCATGAATTTGACAAGAGCGGTCGAGTATTCGGTCCAAATTGGACGGGCCCGGCGTGGTTCTTTTGAATGGCTTCTTCCGTTGACCGGGTTTGGAGCCTCGGAATCCTGCGTTGACTGCCGTATCCTCATTGCTGTCGCCGTTACACGCGGCGTTTGTTTTTGTTTCGACGCAACCTGCCATTGCGGTCCTTAGTATCCGGACTGCCAGCGTTTTTGCTGAGGTTGTTACTGCGAGCGAGCCAGCTATCCACTCCCGCACAGAAGCAGGTCATGAGGGATGTGAGGGCTGCCATAGATTTCGGCTTCTCCTGTCCTAGGTGCCGGGCCAGCCACTCGTCGCGGATGTTATGTTTGAAGGCAGCGAGTGCCTCGCATCCGGACGGTCGGCGATTTGATTTTTCTTTGTTAAGAACCGTGTCCAGAATTGCTCGGCCGATTAAATGCAGCTGCTGGATTATGTGGCTTAGGTCATCTGCGTTCGGTGGTCGCATTACGTGCCTCGAAGTTGTCGAGGAATGCGGCTTCCGTGTCTTCCCAAAGATCCAATTGACTCTGCGGGCAGGCTGTTAAGCCAATGCCGAGCTGGTCCTTTAAGCTTGAGCGGGAGATATTTGATGGCGTGAAGATTGCCGCCACGGGCCATGTGTATATGGAGGAGATAATCCTCAATCCGGACTGCTGGGTCTGTGCCATCGTAGGATTCGATATTAATGGGATTGAACCCTTCAGGGATTTGATGATCCATTACTTCGTCAATGAAGCATAGTGGGTGTGCGGCGCCTCTGTATTGAGCAATATCACGACGTAGCTCGAGAGAGCGTTATGCTGTGTTCGCCCGGCCGGAGTAGTTGTATCCGGTGCGACGGTATTAAATGCGTGGGTCGGTAGGCGTCCACGTGATCCATAGATAGATCTGGATTGTCTTGCCTTGTCCTCCAATATATCTCGCAAGTCCGGCGCGTTCCCCCGTGGCTTCCTACTTTTAGAGCGATGCCGGGGTACGGTTTTGGTGGAGGGCTTACACGCCTCTCTATCGTGGCCACGAGGTGGTCGGTCTGCCGTATTATGCGCTGGTGATGCTGCCTCCTCTAATCGGGGGAGCAACTTGCGTTTTGGGTAACTTTTGGAGGGGCGTTCGAGTTCATACTCTTGACGCGAGGACCTCGGTCCATCCGTCGCCAAGAGGGTCTTGATCAGCTTGAAGCTGTTGTTGCTTTTTCTTTAGGCTGTTTGCCGTGGCCATTAGCCTGCGTCTAAAACGCTCTTGTTCGACGGGATCCTCGGGCACGACGAATTAAGTGCCGCCGAGGCTTGCCTCGCTCTCCGGAGGGAGGTAAGTAATTGTCATCCTCGACCTCTTGCCCGCCGCCCTCTCCCGAGGGCTTGCTTCGCCTCCTCCTGCGCTGGATCGTCTTTGGAGGGGTTGTCTTCGCACTTTACGGGGTGTTATTATCTCCTGCCGGAATCTCCATTCTTGCTGTGGTGGGATTTAGAGCGGCGCCGCTGACGTCGGCGCTTGGGCTGTTTCTTTAAGGAATCGGCCTCCGCTGCTTCTTCGCCGTCCCCATCTTTTGGGGTGTCCACCATGTATGTCGTATGATGAGGTGGTTTTCTAGTGTCCTGTAGGCACTGGTTCTTGGTAGTCTCCGGCATCGTCGTCCATACCGTCGATGTCTTCGGAGTCGTAGTCGAGTATGTCGGTTAAATCGTCGACGGTGGCTACGAAGTGGGTGGTGGGTGGGATCTGAATTTCTTCGTCATCCGCATCCCAACCGTCCTGGCTGTAGTTCGGCCAGGGCTCTCTGGATAGTGAGAGGTGCTTCAATGAATTTATGATATCGCCAAAGGGCGAGTGATGAAAGATGTCCGCAGCGGTGAATTCCATGATCGGCGCCCAATCGGATTCGACTGGCAGGGGCGCAGGAGGTACGGAGTCCGGCGGGAGTCCGGCACCCTGAGTCATGGGGTTTATGCGGACAAGGTAAGTGTTCGGCTCCATCGCCAGAGAAATTGCGGCTCGAGGCGGTGTCCAGCCATCCGTCCTCGATTCGAGCAATCGGCTCCGGACTATGAGTCGAGCGGATCCGGTGCGGCCTCAAGGTGCTGTCCGCGGCAGAGTTAGGTCATGCCCATCGTGATGTCAAGGGCGTGTTTCGGCTGTGGCTCAGATCCATCGAGGATCAAGTCCCCGCGGATATCGGCCATGAAGTTTAGGCTTCCAAACCTGACCTGACGGCCAGGGGCGTAGCTTTCGATCTGCTCCAGATGGCCAAGGGAGTTGGCCCGCAGTACGAAGCCGCCGAATACGAAGATCTGTCCGGGGACAAAGGTCTCACCCAGGACTGCGTCGTTTTTGATTGAAGAGGCCATCAAGCCTATCGGCGACGACACGGAGGAACTCTCAATGAAAGCACCAATGTCGGTGTCAAAACCGGCGGATCTCGGGTAGGGGGTCCCGAACTGTGCGTCTAGGCGGATGGTAACAGGAGACAAGGGACACGATGTTTACCTGAGTTCGGGCCCTCTTGATGGAGGTAAAACCCTACGTCCTGCTCGATTGATATTGATATTGTGGATGTTTACAAGAGTGGATCTACCACGAGATCAAGGAGGCTAAACCCTAGAAGCTAGCCTATGGTATGATTGTAAGGGTTGTTGTGATTGACTAAAGCCATCCGGTTTATATAGACACCGGAGAGGGCTAGGGTTACATAGAGTCGGTTACAATGGTAGGAGATCTACATATCCGTATCGCCAAGCTTGCCTTCCACGCCAAGGAAAGTCCCAACCCGACACGGGACGAAGTCTTCAATCTTGTATCTTCATAGTCTTGGAGTCCGGTCGATGATGATAGTCCGGCAAATGATAGTTCGGCTGATGATGGTAGTCCGGCTATCCGGACACCCCCTAATCCAGGACTCCCTCAGTAACCCTAACCTATTTGGTGTCTATATAAACCGGAGGGTTTTAGTCCATAGGACGAACAACAATCATACCATAGGCTAGCTTCTAGGGTTTAGCCTCCTTGATCTCGTGGTTGATCTACTCTTGTACTACCCATATCATCAATATTAATCAAGCAGGAGTAGGGTATTACCTCCATCGAGAGGGCCCGAAGCTGGGTAAAAACATCGTGTCCCTTGTCTCCTGTTACCATCCGCCTAGACGCACAGTTCGGGACCCCCTACCCGAGATCCGCCGGTTTTGACACCGACACTCTTTATTTTCTAATTTGAAATTGGATAGAATTGACAGAATAGTTATCATCTTTGTTTATACACGTGCAAAACCTCTCATCTCTGTGCTTTGTTTCAGGGTGATATGCCTGATGGCATGCACAAGTCTGCTGAAGGCTGTGAGACAAACCCAACATATATTGCAGCAAAGAAGGCAAAACATCTTGAAGATAGCGAGACAACCCCAAAGTCTTATCTTGATGCAGTGTTCAAGTTACTTGAGACTAACATTCAGACAAGCTCACAGAATTCATTGTCTGAATTAGTTCAACTTCTTCAGTCCCAAGTTCTAGCAGAAAGGCATTCTACAACTCAACTTCGACTTGAAGTCCTATCTCTAAGAAAGATTGCGCAGAACACCAATGAGAACCTCATCGCTAAACAGCTACACCTGGAAGCTATGACCGACATGCTAGGCCGGTCTCACAGCCTTGCTCAGCAGCTTGCGCAGCAGTTCCCCCGCAAGGCTAACCTTTCTTGAACTGTCTTGGAAGTGGTCTCGGTTCAGTATTATTTTGTTACGCTGCAATGGTGCCCAGTTTTTTGTAATCTGCTTCTTCGTTGTGCTTTATGATCACTGGTGGCGAACTTCGATGCCCAGTGGATGTAATATACCTTAAATCCTTTATTGTATAGTGTAGTTTTATTCTTAGTTACTATGCCATAATTTCTTTACTGCCATCATTCGCGATCTGAAAAAAATCAGATGTAGTCGACCGGGCCGAAACATTCGATAACGGGCCAGGTTTTTAGCAGGCTACAATTGGGCCTGCCTGCGTCTTTCTTGGGCCCGAATGATTGGGGCCTTCACACATTGCGCCAGGCCCAAACTGACACCGGCCTATATTTTAGTTGGGCCTTTTGTCGACCCAGCGCTTAGTTTGGCCCAGGTAGTGTTGGGCCATTAACAGGCTGAATATTGCACTGGCCTGTTACGGCCGAGATGAAACCACGGGCCTTTAGTAGGCCAAAATACATGTTGGGCCTCAATTTTCACTAGTTGTCGACGGGCCTTCAGCAGGGCGAAATGTAGACCGGGCCGTTATGCGCCCAGTTAGCTCACGGGCCGTTACCAAGCCGAAACATATCTCAGACCTTAGTTGGCCCACTGATATCATGGGCCTTTAAGAGGCCGAAAGCTTAGTACATGCATCAACGGGCCGAATTACGCGACAGGCCTTTAACAGGCCCAAAGTCACGTTGGGCTTAACTGTTGCCACCTTTAGCACGGGCCGTTAGTGGGCCTGATGTCCCATCGGACCATATATGGCCCATGGGCAGCACGGGCCATTCCCAGGCCGAAAGTCACACCGGGCTGAACTGGGCCCATGTCTACATGAGGCCTCTAACAGGCCGAAAGTCACTGGGCTGTAGTTGGGCCCGAATATTTGGCAAACAATTAACGAGCCAGATCTGGCTTCGGGCCGTAAATGGGCCCAAATATTGGGCGAACAATTAACGGGCCAGATCTGGTTTCGGGCTGTAAATGGGCCTTTATTAAGCAGGCCGTTATTGGGCTGGCCCACTAGTACCTGATTAAGTTCTACGGGCCTTTGACTGGGCCGGCCTTTTTAACCTATATGGGCCTCTGTTGGGCCCAGCCACGTGTCGACGTACCATAGGCATGTCTCCTCCAATGGACGGGCGACATCTGGCCCACTGACGGCCAATCAGAATTTTACACGTGGAAATTTCCAATTGGTTGGGGTACATTAACGGGTTATCGGATCCAAAATCCGACCCGATAGCTTAACGGTGTTCCGTTACGGTGGATGCCACGTGTCGGTCACCCTCGACGAAAAGCACTTCGTGACGCGCGATTTATTGTCATGGAAGTGGACACTTCCGTGATGATAATTTTGGTAATGTCATGGAACACTTCTACGACAGCACAGGTATGACTATCTTGATTCTGTCATAAATTTGTCATGGATGTACATGCATGACAAAAAACGCAACCTACTGTGACAAACACGTATCATCACGGAAGTGTATTTTTTTGTAGTGGGAGGCCACGACGAGCGAGGGACTGGACCGGAGGTCGAGGGACGAATCTGTCACCGGAGAGGAGCTGGTTGCCGTCGAACTGGGCGAGCGGGATGAGGACGGTGCGGGGGCGCTTGCCAAAGCAGGCGGTGCGGCGCTTGGGCTCGCACGCAGGGAGGCTATAGGTGAGGCGGGAGCAGCCGGCACCGTGCTTCTACGGCTGCTCCCGCACTCTCGCACGGGCACCCTTCTCCCCACCGCCGGAGCCGTGGCGGTGGCGGCGCTGGGCGGCCTTGGGCGGCTCCCCACCATGGCGGGTTGGGACTTGGGAGAGGAGGAGAGGAGGTGGGAGCGGAGGCAGGATTGGGGATCTGGATTGGGCGTTGAGTGTTTTTTTAGACATGGCGTGGGATGGTTGGTGGGGTGGGAGCAGATGCGGTGGTAGCGTGGGGTTTATAACCCGCGCCATAACTATCGACTTAGCGATGGCGTGGGTTTATAACCCATGCTACTACTACGGCTGGTCCCGGGAGGCAAGGTGGAAATCACTTAGTAGTAGCGAGGGATAAAAACCTGCGCTACTACTATCGGGTTATTAGTAGCGCGGTTTCCTCAAGCTCGCTACTGCTAATTAGCAGTAGCGTTTGTTTTTAAACTGCGCTGCTGCTAAGATTCTGTGTATAAGGTTTTCCCTAGTAGTGTTTCCTCATCCGTTTGTTTGCTTGTGTGTCAGATTGCTTGTTTGTCGCGATGGCTCAAGATGCTACCAAATTGTGTGACTTCACCAATACCAATAATAATGATTTCCTTAGCACTCCGATTGCTCCTCTTGCCAAAACTGAATCTTGTGAAATCAATACTGCTTTGTTGAATCTTGTTATGAAAGATCAATTCGCTGGCCTTCCTAGTGAAGATGCCGCTACTCATCTGAATAGCTTCGTTGATTTATGTGATATGCAAAATAAAAAAGATGTCGATAATGATGTCGTTAAGTTGAAGCTATTTCCTTTTTCTCTTAGAGATCATGCTAAAGCATGGTTTTCATCTTTGCCTAAAAATAGTATTGATTCTTGGAACAAGTGCAAAGATGCTTTTATCTCTAAGTATTTTCCTCCCGCTAAGATTATCTCTCTTAGGAACGATATTATGAATTTTAAGCAACTTGATCATGAACATGTTGCACAAGCTTGGGAGAGAATGAAATTAATGATACGTAATTGTCCTACTCATGGTTTGAAATTGTGGATGATTATACTAAATTTTTATGCCGGATTGAATTTTGCTTCTAGAAATCTTTTAGATTCGGCCGTGGGAGGCACTTTTATGGAAATCACTTTAGGAGATGCTACTAAGCTCCTAGATAATATTATGGTTAATTATTCTCAATGGCATACTGAAAGATCTACTAATAAAAAAGTGCATGCAATAGAAGAAATCAATGTTTTGTGGGGAAAGATGGATGAACTTAAGAAATTATTTGCTACTAAGAGTGTTTCTTCTGATCCTAATGATACGCCTTTGTCTACCTTGATTGAGAATAATAATGAATCTATGGATGTGAACTTTGTTGGTAGGAATAATTTTGGTAACAACGCATATAGAGGGAATTTTAATCCTAGGTCTTATCCTAGTAATCCTTCTAATAATTATGGAAATTCCTACAACAACTATTATGGAAATTTAATAAGATGCCCTCTGAATTTGAGAGTAGTGTTAAAGAGTTTATGAATTCACAAAAGAATTTTAATGCTTTGCTTGAAGAGAAATTGCTTAAAGTTGATGATTTGGCTAGGAACGTTGATAGAATTTCTCTTGAGGTTGATTCTTTAAAGCTTAGATCTATTCCTCCTAAGCATGATATCAATGAGTCTCTCAAAGCTATGAGAATTTCCATTGATGAGTGCAAAGAAAGAACCGCTAGGATGCGTGCTTCCAAAGATGCCTTTATTAAAGCGTGTTCTTCTAATTCCTATGAAAATCAAGATGAAGATCTAAAAGTTATTGATGTATCCCCTATCAAATCTTTGTTTTGCAATATGAATCTTTATGAAACTGAATATGATTTTCCTTTACCTAGAAGGCGTTCTAAGAATTCGGAGTTTTTAGATATTGATGATGAAATTGATAAAAGTGGGATTGAAAGAAATAAAAATATAGATATTGCTAAACCCACAATTTTGGATCTCAAGGAATTTAATTATGAAAATTGCTCTTTAATTGATTGTATTTCCTTGTTGCAATCCGTGCTAAATTCTCCTCATGCTTATAGCCAAAATAAGGCCTTTACCGAACACATTGTTGATGCCTTGATGCAGTCTTCAGTTGCACCTGAAGAAAATGAACCAAATTCCTCTGTTCCTCCTGCACCAGCGCCAACTCCAATCCTTCCATCTGCATCAGATGTGAAGAAGACCAAGGATGGAGAGCATGCAGCTATGAAGAAAAGGAAGTCATCAACTTCATCAGATTCTTCAGCACCAAAGAAGATGAAGCCTTTGACAAACTCATTTGACAACCCAATTGATGTCGTTCCTGTCTCATTCATGCCATCAAAGGACCTTGTTCCTTTTGTAAAGATTATGTGGTTCCAAGTGAATCAGATGAAGAAATTCCGTGTGCTGCTTCGTCAGAGCAGTTGAATGAAGAAATTGAAGTGGATGCAATCCCTTCAACACCAGTTGTCTCCTCGCCTATGCCTCAGTTTACTGCTGAAGAGGTCGGCGTTGATGAAATGGAAGATGAAGATGTGGACATTGGCTGTACCACACCCGTGCTGAATGATGACTTTTGGGAAAGTCAGCACCCCAACTCTCCACTGTTCACTCCACTTCAACAAATTCCCTAGTCCCCTGTTGCTACTGAAGTACAAATGGGATCTGAAGAACCTCGTGCAACCCCATCTATCCATGAAGAAATTCCAGCCACTAGTGCTGATGAAAATGTTCATGAAGAATTGAAGACCCATGCTGCAACTGAAGAAGAGCCTGTAATTCCTCAGCCTGTTGATTCTGAGATTACGATTCCTGAGATGGTGATGCAATTGACTGATACTCCTCAGCCCAAGCCAAAGGATCCCTTCTCTAAGAAGCAGAAATTCAAGGCTGATGATTTCTTGGGCGAGCACGTATTCTTCACTAATTATAATCCCTATGATTCTGCTCGTCTTAGAAGGAAGCGCTTTTGGACTGCCAGCCAGGCCAATTTCTATTCTTCACTGCTTTTCAACAAAGACAAAGTCTTCGACCACGAGCATATTACTCACGTGGATATGGAATCACTGCCTTGCTTCTCTCCATTCCTCAGTGTGCTTCATGATGCAGGACTGCTCAACTTTTGCTATGACATTGTTGATTGGAATGAAGAGCTTATTATTCAGTTCTACACAACGCTGCACATCACAGGTGATGCTGAAGATATCAACACTTGGGTGTTGGACTGGATGATCGAAAATACTCATTACAAAGCACCGGCCTCTGAATTACTTCATGCCCTGCCAATCAGTCCTCCCCTTGAAGGTGCTCGTTGTCTGTACCAAGAACCTGAACTCACTGCTCATTACATGCAAGTGCTAATGAAGCCTCTGAAACCCGGTCAAGCCCCAAGGACCAAATTCCTCGTGAAGGAATTGTTGTATGTGCCAAGAACAGTCTATCGCATTCTGACGAAGACTTTGAGTCCTATCAAAGGCCACGACTCGTCTGATGAGGAAATTGTTGGCATCATGAAGAATCTGCTATTCAACATCATGCATGGCATCCCTGTCAATTATCATGATTTCTTCATGAGGACTCTGGCAAATGTTGCACTTTCTCCGTTTGAGCTGAAGCCTTATGCTCCTTGGATTATGAGATTCCTCAGAATAAGGTCTTCACTCAACTACAAAGCTGATTTTCAGAATCACCTCAGCTACTTGCCCCCGATTGAAGTCCTCAAGCGGACATATTCCTCAGCTGATGAGAAGGGCAAGGCATCGACTGTTATTGATGAAGGCATTCGTCCATCGGATGGTCAGTTTCGCAAAGCTGCATCTTATTCCACCAATGATGACTCTGCCACTCATGATTCTGCTGCCAATGCACCCAAGTCAAATCCTCAAGCCACCGCTTCCTCGTGGTGATGACTGACCGTGAGCTGCTTCTTAGTCTTCACCAGAAGGTGGATCGAAACCACAAATGGGTTAAGCGTCAGTTTGGTTCTATTCTTCACAACATGACTGCTACACATAATGCAGTGAATAAAAACCATTACTACCTCCATGAAGTCTTCGGTCACACCTAGGCTATTCTGTCACATATATATGGTGAAGAAGATCTGAAGAAAATGGTTCTCAAGGAAGATTTTGACTGGTCTACTCCTCAACCGAAGAAATACAAGAAGGTCAAGGTTCCTTCCTTGGTAGCTAGTTCATATTCTTCATCACGCGACACGGACGAGTATGAAGACTTGGACGACACTGCGGCAGGCCCTACAACGACACACGACCCCAACAACGCTGGCGCTCCTTCATCATCATGATATTCTTCAGGGGCGTTAGTCCTCATTTTCAACCCTTTTGGTCAATCGATGACAAAGGGGGAGAAATTTGAGTCAGTCTTCAAGCACGTCTATCTTATATGGGCATTTTTTGCTAAGTTGCAACTCCCGTTCTTCTGATGACTTTGCTGGATCGAGTTGTAAACTTAAACTCTATGGTGGCCTGATACTTTTGCCGAGTTCTTCTGCATGCTTATTCCTCATTATTGTCAATACACGCATGCTGAATTACATCAGTCACCATATTTCATCATGCAATTCAAATTCTTTATATTACATGTCAAATGCGTGTATAAATTACAAGATATAGGGGGAGATCTCCATGATTATACACTTCAAGTGTGCATTGCTTCAAAAGCAAATTCCTCACTATGCACATCTCCAGGGGGAGTTTTTCTATATCTTGCAATCAAATTCCTCAATATCAGTATTTACACTCCATATGTTTATCCCCGTTGAAAACTTAACCTATATTGTCGTCAATCATCAAAGGGGAGAGATTGTAAGTGCATCTAGTGCCCCTTAGTGATTTTGGTGTATTGAAGACTTAGAGGTTAAGGGACTGATGTGTTCGTGAGTGTACACAGGTCTATAAGTCTATGAGGAGTTTGATATTTACAGAGGAAGTCGACCCCTAAAAATGAAGTTCTTCGACTGAAGACTTTGGATTTTTGAAGACTTTCTGAAGACTTTGAAAGTGAAGAAATTGGTGTGACCTTGAAGACTTGGAATTCATTCGAGGAACATGAAGCGTGAAGACTTTTGTTTTCGTAGTTTCTTTTTTCTCTTTCTTGAGTCATAGGAAACACCGTACTGTTAAAGGGGGTCGAGGAAATACTAAGGAAAAATTTCCATGTGATGCTCAACTCAAAATCCTACACCTACCAATCCCTTCGTGTGAAGCCATTGGAAATCTCATACAGTTCAGTCAATTTCTTCAATGACAGAGACGAAGTTCTTCTGGTCGCTGAGGAATTTGTTCTAACTGAGGAGTTAGGAATTCGCCAGTGCGGATTCCCTACATAGTGAGGAACATGATAGCCCTGAGGAATTTGAGAGTCAAAATTCCGACCGTTGCTGTGCTATGCGCCAGCTGTCCCAAAATATCTACCCACCTAACGGTCATATCATTGAAGGGCATTTATGTCTTATCATGTCGGGCTGCTCCCTAGGCTATAAATAGCCGCCCCCTACAACCACTAGCTGGTTGGTTGCTCCGAGAGAAACTGACACTTGTCATTTGAGAGCATCCCATCCTCCGAGGACTTTGAGCGAAAATCATCAAGTGAGGAAAACCCAAACCCGAACACCTTCACACCCAAAGTGATTGAGCATTACTGAAGAGATTGATCCTGCATGGATCCGACGCTTGTTACCTTTGAAGACTGTGCTTCTTCCAGACGGTTAGGCGTCATGGTCTAGAGCATCCAAGAGGAATTGTGGATCGCCTAGTGACCGAGTCTATGAAGGTTTGGAAGTCACCTGAAGACTTACCACGAGTGATTGGGCGAGGTCTGTGTGACCTTAGCTCAAGGAGAATACGATGAGGACTGTGTGTCCGGGACTGTGTGTCCTCAGGTTTAAATACCTAGCCGCTCCAACCAGACGTACAACTAAGACAGCAGTTGGAACTGGTCTACCAAATCATTGTCTTCACCAAGCTTATGGTTCTATTTCCTCAACTCTTGCGTTTCCTCATTTCAGTTGTTGTGTGCTTGTTCATATCTGTTTGAAGACTTTGGCTGAAGACTTTCTCAATTTCCTCAGTTCAATTTCTTCAGTCTGTTGGTCTTCATCCTGTGTTATCCCGTGTTTACGCTTTCTGTACTCTGTGCTTGTCTTCATTTTATCATGATGACTATGCTTGTGTCCTGTTATGTTTACTTTTGAGTACTTATTCCGCTGCAAGTAGTTCTTCGCTAAGGAATTTCCTCACCAGCAAATTCCTCAGTGAAGAACTCATAAAAATCGCCTATTCACCCTCCCTCTAGTCGATATAACACACTTTCAGAATCATACACAAAGTTCATGATAAGAAAATAAACAATTCTTGAAACACTTGTTTGTGTCCAAATTTGCACACAAATAATCAAATACACACTTGTTCATGTCCTGATTTGCACAGACCAGCACAATCCAAGAACTAAAATCATACAACGTTAATCTTCAATTAACAGCAAGCAGCATGGGGCGTCGTGGAGGATCGTCAGAAGAGGACGAGCACATGGCGATGGAGATCTTGAGCCGTGCCGGCTAGCGACGAGGCAGGGAGGCGCGCGACGGGGAGATCTTTGTGTCGTGGTCGAGCCGGCGACAGTCGTCATGAGGTGCCTTCGGTGGGAGACGGCGGCGAGGCTGGTAAGGCTAGCGGATGCGCTTGGTCAGGGAGGCAGGGAGGATGCCGGGAAGTGAGCTCCGGGAGCAGGAACAAGGCAGGGAGGAAGGAGGAGATATCCGACTGGAGGTAAGGCGAGCACCGGCCGCCGAGATGACCAGATATGGCAGCAATGGCGACCTGTAACCTAGTCCCTTTCGTTTCTTCTCTCTCCTTCTTCTGATATCGGGGAGGAAATGGGGTGGGAGTGCGAGCCGAGACATGTTTCTGAAGGGGTACCACTTATATATATCAATGGCATGTTGGCTGTAATTACTGCAAAGTGGAGCGGCAAGGTTTTGTGGGAGGGGTGAGAAGCCAGTGGGGGACGAGGAAAGCTTTCTATAGGTGCTTTTGCTTCAGAGTGCAATTGGGAAGGTGGCTTCTATCAAGCCAAGCAGCATATGTCAGGTGTTTGTTTGCCTTTGTGCTTTTAGGGGCCTAAATGCACCAAAAACCGAAGCTCAAGCCCAAACAACATAGGGCCTTGACTGTTTAGGCTTCAAACTACAAGCAAGCTCGTCAAGTTTATCAGGACCCACTTCAATACGATTGAAATGCCGGTCAAACAAAAACACACGATCGAAATGAATAGATTTCTGCCAGCGTCACACGGAAGTTAAAAAGAGAAAAATGAAGGAATCAATCACTTGTGTGGAAGTTCAAAAGTAAAAGAAAGTTCATAAAAAAGAAAAAGAATATCCACTAAAAAAATGGACCCTAATATCCGGGGCAGGTCAATTGGGGGGTTTTCCTCCGCGCGAGACAGAGGGAACCCTCGTGTAAAGCAGCTCGAGATAGGCCGACCCAAGTTCGCTCGAGACCACAACCTCGTTTTCATGTTCTATTTTTTAACATTTTGTTAATTTAATTTACTTTTTTTACACTTTCAAAAATTCTAAACATATATTTTACAAAAATATACTTTACATAATGTTAAAATATTAATCATGCAATTGAAAAATGTTAAATGTGTATAGAAAAAATATTTACCATGTATACGAAAAATGTATACAAAACCTATACAAAGTGTGTCAAAAAAGTTGATCATGTATTTAAAAACGTTAATCAAGCTTTTAAATAAAATGTTGATCATATATTAAAAATATTAAATTTGTATAGAAAAATGTTGATCATGTATTAAAAAAATGTTTAATGTGTATAGATTTTTTTACCATGTATTAAAAAAATTAAACTTGTTTTTGAAAAATCATAAATGTGTATAGAAAAATTGTTGACCATGTATTAAAAAAACAAAAATTGTATTTAAAAATAATAATCAAGCATTTGAGAAAACACATGTTAAGTATGTATAGAATTTTTTTACCATGTATTTAAAACTATTAATCTGGTATTTGAAAATGTAATCGAAGATTTGAAAAATATTAAAAATTGTATATAAAAATGTTGGCCATGTACTCCAAAAAATATTAATCTTGTATTTAAACATTGTTAATCAAGCATTTAAAAAATGTTAATAATTTGTATCGAAAAAATTTGACCATGAGATAATTGTTTTAATACTTGTATTTTAAAAATGTAATCATGTATCAGAAAATAATTTCTTTATGTATACAAAAAATGTAGAATGAAAATAAATAAGAAAAAAGGAAAAAAAATGAAAGAACAATGAAAATGAAAAACAAAGGAAATCAAAGAAAATTGAAAAAAAAAGAAACCGATGAAACATGTGCAAAAGAATGGAAAAATAGTGAAAATCAATAAGAGCAACCGACGAGGATAAAAAAAACAAAGAAACCGAAGGAACCTAATAAAAAAAGAAAAACAAAAGAAACCAATGAAAAGGAATGGAAACCGAGAAAATCCGACAAAGAAACATTAAAACCAAAAGAAAACTGGTGCAAAAACAAAAAAGAGATAAATTAAAATGAAGAAGAAAGAAAAGCAAGAAAACAGTGAAAATTTAAAAAGAAAGAAATAAAAACGAAGAAGGAATAGAAAGACCATTCATAACCGGGAGGAGAAAAAACCTCTGCATCGAGCGCCGCCGCCTGCGACAAAGACGGCGGAGCCAAGCACCATCCGCTGCTAATTACTCCTGGTTCTCCGGGCCTCTCCGGTCGTTGGGTGGTGTGGCCGGCATCCTTCCAAGGCGCAGTGGAGCAATCGACGGGAACCCTTGAGGTAACTGCTCGGATTCGAATTCCGGATCTTTTCCAGAGTCTCTACGGCAAAGTCCCAGCCGCTTCCTCCTTGGATCCGGACCCCTTCTTCTAATCGGATCACAGGTGAGGTTGGACTCCGACAGGCTTCTCTTTATAAGTGCAGCCAAGACGGTGTGCTTCTTCTCAGATTAGATATACAACAAGCCAAGTCCCGTTGGTTTGCCGCTGAAGCAACTCTTCTCCCATAAGACCGAGTTTTGCAATCGCTCCAATGGAGGCCTCCTGTAGCTTAGCCAGGATAGTGAGCTTTGCACATTTTGGCCTGAGAATTTTGCCCAAGTTGCTGGCTCTTTCTCCCGATTCACTGGGGAAATTCAGAAAGGTCTCACCACCGATGGAAACTGAAACTGCGGTGAGAAATTTGCCGGAGCTGCCGCAGGATGTATTGATCGAAATATTTTCACTCCTCGAGATACCTGACCTCATGCGTGCGGCCTCTGTCAGCACCTCCTGGCGCTCTGCGTATACCAGCCTATGCAACGAGCTTGAGCTGTACAAACGGCCTCAGACGCCTTGCCTCCTCTACACTTCTGAATCTGCTGGTGAGAACGTAGCTTGTCTCTACAACCTCGCGGAGAAGAGGGTCTACAATTTAACTCTCCCGGATCCACCCATCCGCAGTAGGTATCTGATTGGGTCCTCCCATGGTTGGCTAGTTACCGCAGATGACAAGTCTGAGCTCCACCTTATCAATCCGATCACTGGTCAACAGATTCCTCTCCCGCCGGTGATCACCATCGATTATGTAGAGCCAATATTTGACGATGCAGGTACAGTAATTGTTAAGTATGGATTGCCCGAGCAAGTGTACTGTGCGGACTCAGGCTCCAAACTGGTTGATCCCAAAATGTTAACCCATGCTCCCGACGAGCTTCGTGACCACCTCTATGTCAGGGCATTTATCTTTCCGGATCCGTCGGCAGGGAGCTACATTGTGGTTCTCATCCACGGTCCAGAAGGTGAGCTTTCGTTTGCAAGGATAGGAGATTGTAAGTGGACCTTGCTGCCCCTGGTTGGGACTATAAACAATGCATCTACATGCATGATCTATTGTATGCATTCACGGGAACAGGGAGAATTGATGCTTTTGATCTCAGTGGCCCTACCGTCACGAGGAACATAATTATAGATGAGATTGACAATTACATTAGCCGGGACATGTGGTATGTTGTTCAGGCACCGTGGGGCGGTCTGCTGCAAGTCTGCAGGGAGGATGAACTCATAGATGCAGGTTATGAGGAGCTCATAGTTAAAACTAGAAAAATCTTGTTATACAAAGTTGATATGGCAGCAAAAGCGCTTGCGGAAATAAATGGCTTGCATAATCACGTGTTGTTTCTTGGGCGTAACCATTCGCAGTACCTTAGTGCTGAAGAATATCCGCAACTGAAGGAAAATTGTGTCTATTTCACAGATGATGAGGAATATAGTTGGAAGTATAAGACGAACCCTCGGGACATAGGTGTTCTCAACTTGGATGATGACAGCACGGAAGAAATTGTATCCCCGCTTTGGTGCGGCTGGCCCAGTCCCATATGGATAACACCCAGTCTTACAGTGATGAACTTGTCTTTGTACGAATAGGTAGTAACATGGCAAGTCTACTAACATATGTATTTGCGACCAAGGAGCTGACGAGTTTGACATTTGTCTGTGTGGGAAACACATCACATATGTCATTGCGTCTAAGGAGCTTGATGAGTTTGATATTTGTATATGTGGGAGACACATATTTACATTTTTTGTGGGAATAATGAAGTGTACTTGCACTGTTAGATGTAAACTTAAAGAAAATAAAAGAGGTAGTTAATGGATCTATATTATCAGTACTGCAAAAAAAAATTTTGCTCCTCAGGTCACTTGCAATTTGATGTGAGTAGACCACCAAACTCAAAGAAACACGGGCAATTTTAGTTACCATATTATAATTTGATTCGCTAAGCTATATTTATTTTGCTGTGCCACATTTTTGTTACTGTCTTTGATTCTCAAGGAGCACCGCTCGCCAACATTTCCTTACATACTTCCATTTTACGTATTATTTTGCTGTTTATTTTGCTGTGTCACCTTCTTGTAAATGGAAGTATGTAAGGAAATGATGGGCAGGATCAACATATTCTCCCAAAACAGATTATCATTATTTTTTTGCGGGTGAAAACAGATCATCATTTTACCTTTTATTGCTTGTGCTCATCAAAACCTGAAAATCAAGTCTGATCATGCTACTAACAAACTATAAGGCTGCGTTTAGTGAGCGGAATCTGGATGGAGCTGATCCCACGCGGTCGGAGACTGACAGGCAGTGGTGGTTATGTCCGGACCCGGCAGACCACATGGCCGCTCCGGGGTTCTTCATGGCGTGATGCAGTCCACCATCAGCTACGTACAACTCCGGACTTCCACCACTGGCGCGAGTGCGGTAAACCCATCCCGGGCACGTCCTAGCCTGTCCAGAGAGGAAGAGGTAAGCATCTCTCCTTTTCACCCTCTTTCACACTTTCCTTTCCTGCATGGCTATGCTGATTAAATCCATTGCGTCAAATTTTAGGCCTACTTTAGGTATCTAGATGCTTATCGTCAAGAGGTAGAACACGATGCCAAACGGACTTTTGCTCGACGCATCACCGTACTCCAACAAATGCAGGTTAGTTAGTTTTCACCACTTAGAGCCAAGCTAGCTAAAATTTGAGCTTTCACTATTTTTGACCTCCGTCTTCACTTTGTCAGCTAACGTGTAGAATATGTATGAGACTCGGGCACCACCAATGGGACTACCACCACCTAATCCTGGACCGGTCCAGTAATGCTGACGATCGAAGAATTCTTGGCATGTGTGTGGCGAGGGACTCCGATTAGTACATTGCCAACCTAGTCAAGAATTACCTATCATTTTTTAGCAAATAGCTTCAGATCTCTCCTTAATGTCTCTTTCAAATACAATGTAGGGATCCAACCACAGATCAAACGTAGGTGGTGGTTCTTCTGCTCTTGGTGATGGTAATCCTACTTCACGGAACCCTGCCACCCAGTTCATAACCCAGGTGGTGATGCTGGTCGTACTTCTACCTCGAGCCGTGGATCACCTCTTTTGTAAGTCCCCTACTCTCAAGATGCAATTTTTCACAGTTAGAACATTTTTGAAGCCGCAAACTTAGAACTAGACAAAATGCCATGCTAAACAGTTGTGATTCTTCATTTTGTAGTGATGATGCTATTTGTAGGTGGACTTCGGGTTCCGGCGGTGGGCGGTGCTCGTCGGCCGACAACCTTCTTCCTTATAGTTGATTTCATGTTCTGTAGTTGCTTTAGTTGGTACATATATGTGGACGATGTTATGTTCCTTTAGATGATGCTATGTTGCTTTGGATGATGTAATGTGTGATGTTGATGCTTTGGATGTTATATATAGAGTAATTTTGTGGATGATGCTATAGCCGTAGGACTAGTAAACATGCCCGTGCGTTGCAACGGGAGATGAAAAAAAATAGCACATGTCTCTAAAATGATAAGCATTTCAAGACCTTCTTATGTGAACCGTCCTCTGTTTTAACATGACGTTTTCCATGGATCGATTGAGTGTAGGTCTCTTCAGGATGCCATTTTGAAACATGAGATGTGATCCCAAGCCAACTTTGTTCAACTTTAAAATAAATGAAAATAAATAATATTGCGAACAAATTTGAATTAAGTCGTCGGGCAGATAAATCTGGAGTAACAATGATAGCAAGCAAAACCTATTTGTTTGTGTTAGGCAAGATTAGGAATGGTACTTCAACACCTTCCTCCAATCGTCGCGACTTGCACCAACTCCAAACCCTAGCTCCCCAACTCCAACATTGCTCCTTTCTGGTCCCATATCATTTGTAGCCAACGTAACATCAGTGCTCATGCGTCACAATAGGAGAAACTTTGACGTGTATCCATATCTATTTGCAAAACACATCCGCAGTTCATGAAAATTCTACGTGCAAAACAGACCGTGTGTTGCAATTGACATGATAAAATAAATTTGAGTTTGCGTGCTATTTGAGAGTTTACATGTCGTAACTCCCAGTCAATTTGCTTCTGACTCTCCATTATGTTCCCTTTTGGTGTGAAATCGCTGGGTTGCGACATTAATCCTTGAAAAACAGAAAATGATACTATTTAAATATGTAACATTGGGCTTATAAAGTTTTTATCAGATGATGGATCGAATATATGGCACTTCGTAGATACACAAAGAGTGGTCAAAATTCTATTGTTGAATTTGGATCAAAATAAACTTCTTTGATTTCTCAAAAAGAATCAAACTTGCTTTCAATTGGAGAATTACCTCTGCACATGATGCTCAATGGAAGCAAATATTTGTGTAAATCCATGCAAAACCAAATCAGTGAAATGCACGATGCAATTTCAAGGAAGAAAGTGAAATATTGCATCATCCTAACAGTTCGTATTTCATTTTCGTTATTGAAATTGCTATCAGGAAAATCATCATCCCGTCCAAGATTTTTAATTTAGGAAACAAGAATATGTGAAATTTTGAAAATTTTGCATATTCCGGAAATAATTTTGGATTTTAAGACTTCAAATTTTACCTAATTTTAATGAAAGCAAATGCTAATCAGCATAGTCATGCAGGAAAGGGAAGTGTGAAAGAGGGTGAAAAGGAGAGATGCTTACCTCTTCCTCTCTGGACAGGCTAGGACGTGCCCGGGATGGGTTTGCCGCACTCGCGCCAGTGGTGGAAGTCCGGAGTTGTACGTAGCTGACGGTGGGCTGGATCACGCCATGAAGAACCCCGGAGCGGCCATGTGGCCTGCCGGGTCCGGACATAACCACCGCCGCCTGTTAGTCTCCGACCGTGTGGATGGAAAACAGATCGAAATTGGGCATCGATAAGCTTGTTTATGGGCAGAGCAGTACCTACATACATTGGGGAGAGCTCTTAGTCATGGATCTCAAGTCCGTAAGGACGTTGAGGGTAGCTCTTGGCCGGACATAAAAGTTACCTGTACATCACGTTGGTATTAGCCCATGGAAATTAATAACAAAACTGTCTGCTCTAAGCAACTTGGCCAAAACAGAACCGTGTGTGTCTACCATGGCAGTGCTAGTAGTTACTAACTGTTCAACCATTCCAGATATTTCATATTCCAATCAAAGTGCAAAATGCAACAGACTATGAACAAAACAATACACAATTTGTAGCAGGCAACAAAAAAGGCAGAGGCAACCAATCCTCACAAGATTATAGCTTTCAAATAGAGAAGAGAAAACCTAACAGCGAGTAGATAACGACTAAACTATTTTTGCATGCTATACCATGTCAGGCTTACAATGGGACTTCTAGAGTTTAAATAAAGCAGCATATCAAATTAGGGATTCGGACAAAATAAATACAGTCTCGGTGCATCAACCCCGTCCACAGATTGAAGGAATTTGGATTGAGCTCACCAGCGTGTATAGGGGCAAGCAGCCGTGCAACATATAATATGAACAGACAACCAAGTCAAATCAAAGGAAGTAAAGAAACTACAGTTTCAGAAGTAAACATGTGTCGCCCAGTGCAGCTCAAACTCAGTAAATGCTTCCTCAAACCGATGACTTGGGCAAAGCAAATGTATCAGCATGTTGCTTGTTGTCAGATCAGACAATTGGCTCTCATCTCTTTTATCATGTGTAGCACTAATTCAAGCCGTTCTCCCTTGCACACAACATCAGATCTGTCAACGTTTGTACGTGCTCTGGTCTGGCACAAAACCATTGATATTCATCCCCAGCTCAATATTTACTTGGCAAATAACACCAAGAAATAGTTGTAAGCTTTTGTGTTTATAAGCTCCCAATACCCGCAATAACCCAATACGAGCGAAGTTGGATGTTCAGATATTATTAGGCGTGACCCCATAATACAGAGGAAATTTCAAAACCATAGGACGCAAAAAGCCCAGAAGCTTCTCGCGATTGGGTCTGGCCGTAGTTTCACGCAAGAAGAGGCCGCCTTGGCATATCCAGGGCGCACGTAGCGACGAACTTTGATCTCTGGGACGCACAGAGGGAACCCCCGCGTGCAGCTCGAGATGGGCCGACCCAAGTTCGCTTGAGGCCACAACCTCGTTTTCATGTTCTGTTTTTTCACATTTTTTATTTATTTTACTTTTTTTACAGTTTAAAAAATTCTAAACATATATTTTACAAAAATATACTTTACATAATGTTTTGAAAAATATTAATCATGCAATTGAAAAATGTTAAATCTATATAGAAAACATATTGTCCATGTATACGAAAAATGTATAAAACCTATACAAAGAGTGTCAAAAAGTTGATCATATATTTAAAAATTTAATCAAGCTTTTGAATAAAATGTTGACCATGTATTAAAAGAATGTTAAATTTGTATAAAAGAATGTTGATTATGCATAAAAAAATGTTAAATGTGTATAGATTTTTTACCATATATTAAAAAAATAAACTTGTATTTGAAAAATCATAAATGTGTATAGAAAAAATGTGGACCATGTATTGGAAATGTCAAAATTGTATTTAAAAACAATAATCAAGCATTTGTGAAAAACATGTTAAGTATGTATAGAAAAAATGTTGACCATGTATTAAACTAGTGATCTGGTAATTGAAAATGTAATCGAAGATTTGAAAAATATTAAAATTTGTATATAAAAATGTTGAGCATGTACTCCAAAAATATCAATCTTGTATTTAAGCATTGCCAATCAAGTTCAAAAATGTTGAAAATTTGTATGGAAAAAATCTTGACCATGTAATAAAAAATTTAAACTTGTATCTGAAAAATGTTAATCATGCATTAGAAAAATATTTCTTGATTTATACCAAAAATGTAGAATGAAAACAAATAAGAAACAAAGGAAAATGAAAGAACAATGAAAACAAAAAAACTAAGGAAATCAAAGAAAAACAAAAACAAAAAAGAAACCGAAGAAACAAGTGCAAAAGAATGGAAAAACAGTGAAAACAGATAAGAGTAATCAATGAGAATAAAAGAAACAAAGAAACCTAAGAAATCTAATAAAAAGAAAAAAAACAAAAGAAACCAATGTAAAAGAATGGAAACCGAGAAAATCTGACAAAGAAACATTAAAAACAAAATAAAACTGATAAAAATAAAAAAAGAGATAAATAAAAATGAGTAAAGAAAGAGAAGCTAAAAAACAATGAAAATTGAAAAAGAAAGAAATAAAAACGAAGAAGGAATAGAAAGACCAATGAAAACCGGGAAGAGAAAAAACCTTTGCATCGAGATCCATGTGATCATTTGGGTTTATCTCATGGTGAACGTTCGTCGGATAATATTTCCAAAAAATATATTAAAAATGAATCGATCGCTCGCGCGGAGCACATTGCGCTCGGTCGCAAAATAGACGCCCCTCCTCTCACATTGCGCGACACAAGCCTGCCTGCCCCCACAGTGCCGCCGTCTAGCCGCTACCTTCCGCTGCTAATTACTCCTGGTTCTCCTGGCCTCTCCGCTCATTGGGTGGTGTGGCGCAGTGGAGCAATCGACGGGAATCCTTGAGGTAACTGCTCAGATTCGAATTCCGGATGTTTTCCGAAGTTTCTACGGCAACAAGTCCCAGCCGTTTCGTCCTTGGATCCGGACTCCCTTCTTCCAATCGGATCGCAGGTGATGCAGGCTTATCTATATAAGTGCAGCCAGGTCGATGTGCTCTTCTTCTCAGATTAGATACACAAGCCAAGTCCTGTTGGTTTTGCAATCGCTCCAATGGAGGCCTCCTGTAGCTTAGCCAGGATAGTGAGCTTTGCACATTTTGGCCTGAGAATTTTGCCCAAGTTGCTGGCTCTTTCTCCCGATTCACTGGGGAAATTCAGAAAGGTCTCACCACCGATGGAAACTGAAACTGCGGTGAGAAATTTGCCGGAGCTGCCGCAGGATGTATTGATCGAAATATTTTCACTCCTCGAGATACCTGACCTCATGCGTGCGGCCTCTGTCAGCACCTCCTGGCGCTCTGCGTATACCAGCCTGTGCAACGAGCTTGAGCAGTACAAACGGCCTCAGACGCCTTGCCTCCTCTACACTTCTGAATCTGCTGGTGAGAACGTAGCTTGTCTCTACAACCTCGCGGAGAAGAGGGTCTACAATTTAACTCTCCCGGATCCACCCATCCGCAGTAGGTATCTGATTGGGTCCTCCCATGGTTGGCTAGTTACCGCAGATGACAAGTCTGAGCTCCACCTTATCAATCCGATCACTGGTCAACAGATTGCTCTCCCGCCGGTGATCACCATCGATTATGTAGAGCCAATCTTTGACGATGCAGGTACAGTAATTGTTAAGTATGGATTGCCCGAGCAAGTGTACTGTGCGGACTCAGGCTCCAAACTGGTTGATCCCAAAATGTTAACCCATGCTCCCGACGAGCTTCGTGACCACCTCTATGTCAGGGCATTTATCTTTCCGGATCCGTCGGCAGGGAGCTACATTGTGGTTCTCATCCACGGTCCAGAAGGTGAGCTTTCGTTTGCAAGGATAGGAGATTGTAAGTGGACCTTGCTGCCCCTGGTTGGGACTATAAACAATGCATCTACATGCATGATCTATTGTATGCATTCACGGGAACAGGAAGAATTGATGCTTTTGATCTCAGTGGCCCTACCGTCACGAGGAACATAATTATAGATGAGATTGACAATTACATTAGCCGGGACATGTGGTATGTTGTTCAGGCACCATGGGGCGGTCTGCTGCAAGTCTGCAGGGAGGATGAACTCATAGATGCAGGTTATGAGGAGCTCATAGTTAAAACTAGAAAAATCTTGTTATACAAAGTTGATATGGCAGCAAAAGCGCTTGTGGAAATAAATGGCTTGCATAATCACGTGTTGTTTCTTGGGCGTAACCAGTCGCAGTACCTTAGTGCTGAAGAATATCCGCAACTGAAGGAAAATTGTGTCTATTTCGCAGATGATGAGGAATATAGTTGGAAGTATAAGACGAACCCTCGGGACATAGGTGTTCTCAACTTGGATGATGACAGCACGGAAGAAATTGTATCCCCGCTTTGGTGCAGCTGGCCCAGTCCCATATGGATAACACCCAGTCTTACAGTGATGAACTTGTCATTGTACGAATAGGTAGTTTTTTTTATGAATTTCAGCAAAATCGTCTGTGATATAGTAAATTTCCATGTGATGATATTTTTATTTGATTAATACTAGTTATTTCAGTTGTAAAACGTTGCGTAGAAGTGTAGATGTCTTATGGGAGTTGTGACATGGGTGTATGATGGTTGTACGTGGCAAGTCTATTAACATATGTATTTGCAACTAAGGAGCTGATGATTTACTATCTTGAAAGCAAAATATTTTCCTGAGGGGGATCTAATGAATGCAAGTCTAAAACAGGAGTCCTCTTTTACTTGACAAAGTATTATGGCGGGCGTAAATTATCTAAAAAGTGATTATATCTGGTGAGTTGGAAATGGACAGAATATTGATATTTGGAAAGACGCTTGGATCCCAAATTTTGCGAATAGGAAGATTATCACTCCTACAAGGAGGCAGCTTCTGTCAAAGGTGTGTGATCTTATTGACCCAATCACGGATTCATGGGATGAAGATCTGGCGAGACAGACGTTGTGGCCAATTGATTCACAAAGGGTGCTCGCAATTCCACTTCCCATGTATAATATGCCAGATTTCATTGTTTGGAGTTATACAAAAAGTGACATGTTCACTGTTCGTTCGGCTTATTTGGAAGAATGGAACAAACAACATGGGAAAAAATTGCAACATGCAAATGGGATGGGTAGAACCAATGCCAATCCTATTTGGGAAAAGATTTGAAAGTTATCCTGTCCGGCAAAGGTATAAATCTTTATCTGGCGTACACTACATGGAACCCTCCCGTGTTGAGTTACACTTGCTAATAGACATTTGAAGATTTCGCCCATTTGCCCATCATGCTCGGATGCTACAGAAGATACAAAAACACGTCTTGTTCCGGTGTCAGAAGGGGAAAGAAGTATGGGGCAAATTAGGTTTATACAAGGTGATCAATAAAGTTTGTGTTATTGACCATGCGGGAGAGGCGGTACTAGAATTCTTACTCTTTATGCAAGATCAGGAATTATCTTTAATGGGCATCCAGAACATGCGTGAATTGATCGGTGGGATAGACGTAAACTAGTTTATGAAGGAAAGTTTCAAGATGCTAACCAAACTTCGATGGGGGCTCTTGCCATAACGACAAACTATGTTAATGCCTACTCCCCTAAGGCATCTATTAAAATAGCGGGATGGAGCTGTCCTCCTAGGGGTTTTGTGAAGCTAAATGTTGATGCCTCGTTTGATCATGATTTGCTTCACGGTACTGTTGGGGTGGTCCTTAGAGATGACAAAGGCAGGTTCATTATCGGTGGAAATTGTAAGATTGATTGTTGTGCAGATGTATTAGCAGCAGAAGTTGTGGCTCTGAATTTTGGGTTATTACTTGCACAAAAGGCGGTATGCAATCGTCTTGTTATTAACTCAGATAATATGGAAGTGATTGACACAATGAAGAATATGGAGGACACTCGGCAGGAGCAGCGGTTGCAGTCTTCGATGATTGTTATTTTGGCTTATGATTTTTCTCTTATTAGTTATGAACATTGTAATAGGGAAGCAAATAAGGTGGCTCATGAAATTGCTAGGCTAGTAAATTTTTCGGAAACTAGGGATTGGTTCGAGGAGCCAATGAATGATATTATACCTTTTCTTACGAGCGGTGTAACGATTATTTCTAATTAATAAAGTTGAAGTTTTCCTTAAAAAAAGAAGCTAATAAATTTGACATTTGTCTGTGTGGAAAACACATATTCACATACGTCATTGCGTCTAAGGAGCTGGATGAGTCTGGTATTTGTCAATGTGGGAAACACATATTCACTTGGGCAATAATGAAATGTACTTGCACTATTATATATGAGACAATTTTTAACAAAACAAAATTGGTAGTTAATGGATCTATATATGGTTCAGAACCAGTATTGCAAATCAAAAGAGTAAAGTGCTGAAAACCACCACATTTATGGCTAGGGTGCTACTTTACCACCGATTTTGTAAAAAATAACAGAAAACCACCACTTCTGCGCCAAGTGAGTAACATATTGCACTAAACGCCGCGACTAACATGAAAACTGATGGGTTGGCCCCACATGCACTACTAGATTTCCCACTATAACCGAGGGTCAAATTACCGCCGGATATTTTTGCTCACCGTCGGATTTCTGTATAACTGACGATACACCGTCGGCAATCTCCCATCGGCTATGCTTGGTCGGCCATTACCGTAATAGCCGACGTATTGTAGGGTAATACCTTCTCCGACGGTAATTAGCCGACAGTGAGCCGTCGGACATGTTTTGGTCACCAGCCGACTCAGAGAAACTTGACGACACTTATAGCTGAGGGTTCTCCGTCGAGTATTTATTTTCTGGCAGTTATGACTTTCCTTCGACTTTTGTAATAGTTGACGCTATATATTTGACCCTCAGGGTTCATTATAGCCGTGAGGAGAACCAACCTGTCAACTAGTATGACTGCTGACTGTGTATACACCCCTACGGGGATTCCTTTAGTTGAGAGGCCAAACGACACCCTCAAACATAGATTCACCGATGGTGTGAAGTTTCCATTGGCAATATTGTGTAGTTGTGAGGCTTGTTCCATGGTAGGCCATTAGTCACCCTTCAAGGATTGCTTTCCATTTCAAATATATCTTCATAATTGCACGACCCACAGATGACCAAGAAACATAAACTATTATATTTAGCACACCTTTCAGAATATCAGAAGAGTTGCATCAAAATTATATTGATCACCGTGATCTATCTGGGAAGTTTGAAATGCAAAATAAAATAGTAACTAAGATCTAATGGTCCAAGCATTATGCATAAGCTAAATTGACCAGAACTTGATAACTTCACTTTGTTGCATGTCTTGACGAAAGACATTAGACTCGTCACTTTCATCACCATATGTATCATAACGCTCAACAATCATTTCCATAGACATCATCACCCTTGCCATAGATCACAATTCCTCCAGTACTGTTTCCAATTCCTAAGAAATGATTAGATAAGTTGTAAGGGAGATTAAATATATACAGTTGAAATTTAATTGTGGATACAGTTAAAAAACTTAGATGTTCTAATTGGCTGGTTAGCTGCTATCTAACAGTATAACTACGTATTCATCTTTTGATCCTTCACATGCAATTTCCAGGGTAATATGAATCAGCAGGAACACACTCCAAATGATATACAGTACTACACGTTGCTCTGTGTACAAAAGGAATAATCTACCAATAAACCACACTGATTTCAATTTCATTATAAGTTTGCAGCGGTTCAAATCACATCATGCTTTTCGAATTACTTGTAACATTCATATAATTCAAAGGACATGACATTATTCTAATTCATTGTAACAATCCTATGTCCAGAAACATGTGCTATGTTTAGACTAAGATTGCTATAACCAAACCAAGTTTGTCGTACATTCTCAAAAGCATCAAGGTCTCAAAAGCTGAGGACCCAAAGAGCAAAGCTAGTACAGGGAAAGCCAAAAGCTAGAAAGGAGGACGCCTGGCATATTGTCTAATCATATTGTCTAATGTTGAAGTATTTTTATCTATGCAAATGATTTTTTTCTCGAATACGCTACGGTCAGCGTATCATTTCATTGGTAGAGAGGGGAGAACATACAGGTTAAGCATCAGGGGCACGTACACTACAAGGCGTGTCCGAGATGCATAGTGAGCATGTAATGGGTTGCTCAGCCCAGATATCAGTCTATGTTACAGGGATGATACTACTCAATCCTTTGGCTCCTGCGCAGGCCTTGAAGCGGGCGTCGTCTTGGATCTCATCCAGGAGCGAGGCGGAGGAGGGTGTGATCTTGTCGAAGATGATCGCATTGCGGTGCCGCCAAATGGACCGCATCATAAGGCGGCAATGGTGGAGAGTCCTCGCCTTTTATCTTGAGTCACCATGGCAAGGGCTAAGCTCACCAGCCTAGAAATCACATGTCACCATCTCGGTATGATGATGAGTTCGGGGCAACACCAGGAAAGAATGCCATGCCGATTATGCGAGAGAAAACACACTCCACCAGGGAGATGCTGAAGGGTCTCCGCATGTCGGGAACACAGCACGCAAGCCGGCTCGTGAGGAAGGCCACGGCGTTCCAGCCGGTCGGCCGTCCAACAACGGTTGGCGGAGGCAAGGTACATGAAGAACTTGACAGAGAAGGGGGCACTCGACTTCCACACGAGGCGCCAGTGCTCGGATGTAGTAGAACCGGTGAAAAGAGCAGAATAGCATGAGGAAGCGGAGTAGACCCTGTTTTCAGTCCACTTCCAAAGGATGGCGTCGGGCTCATGGGATAGATTGACGGTCTGAAGTCGACACCAAAGGTCGAAGTACTCCAGCGCAGCCGCCGGGCCCAGATGGCCGTGGATGTCACCGATCCACGCGCGATCCAGAAGGGCAGTGGCAACAGTCCGCGATCGGCGTCGCCTGCTTGGGACAAGGGCGGTGAGGCTCGGGGCGATATCGCTAATAGAGCGGCCCTGGAGCCATCTGTCAGTCCAGAAGCAACACGAAGTTCCATTCCCGACGGACCAGGTCGTCGAGGCATGGAAGAACTGGAGAGCCTCGGGGTCGGAAGGCGGCTGGAGATGAGACCAAGGACGGGAACTGTCAGAAGCACGCAGCCAAAGCCATCGGACCCGAAGGGAGATGCCGGTGCGGTGAAGATCACGAATGCCGAGACCGCCAAGCTCGATAGGATGACAAACCCTTGCCTAGCTAACAAGGCAAGAACCAGCGCGGGCGTCTGAAACGCCCTCGATGCGGCTATATCTCCCACGTGTCGAAGCACGACTTAGAGGCATAACCGCATTGAAAGCAATGTCGCAAGTGAGGTAATCTTCACACAACCCATGTAATACATAAGGGAAAGAGATACATAGTTGGCTTACAATCGCCACTTCACACAATACATGAGTAAAGCATTACATCATACAGATACAATCAAGGTCCGACTACGGAACCAAAATAAAAGAAGACTACCCCAAATGCTACACAGATCCCCGATCGTCCCAACTGGGCTCCACTCTTGATCAATCAAACAAAACAACACAAAGAACAAGATCTTCATCGAGCTCCTCCTTGAGCTCAAAAGGCCACCGCACGGTTTCATCGGCACCGCAAACCGGTTTTGGAAGTATCTGTGAGTCACCGGGACTCAGCAATCTCACACCCGCGAGATCAAGACTATTTAAGCTTATGGTAAGGGTAAAGGTATGAGGTGGAGCTGCAGCAAGCGACTAGCATATATGGTGGCTACCATACGCAAAAGAGAGCGAGAAGAGGAGGCAAAGCACGGTCGTGAAGCTAGTAGCGATCAAGAAGTGATCCTCAAACTACTTACGCCAAACATAACTCCAACATCAGTGTTCACTTCCCGGACCACGAGAAGAGACCATCATGGTTACACACGCAGTTGGTGTATTTTAATTAAGGTCAACTTCGGGTTTTCTACAACCGGACATTAACAAATTCCCATCCGCCTCATAAATCATGGCACGGCTTTGAAAGATAATACCTGCAGGGGTGTCCCAACTTAGCCCATTATAAGCTCTCACGGTCAACGAAGGATATTCCTTCTACCGAAGACCCGATCGATCTCTAATCCCGGACTATAAGACATTTCGACAAAGAATAAAACAAGACCAAAGAAAGCCGCCTCAATGTGCCGACAAATCTCGATAGGAGCCGCACATATCTCGTTCTCGTGGCACACCGGATGAGCAAATTGCATAACTAAAACCAGACCTCAAGTTTCCTTGAGGGGCGCCGCAAAGCACTTCTAGTTTGGGCCAACACTCGAGGAGCATTGGCCCGGGGTTAAATAATGATGACCCTTGAGTCTGCAGAACCCAAGGGACAAAGGCTTAGGTGGCAAATGGTAAATACAATGTTGGGCCTTGCTGGAGGAGTCTTATTCAAAGCGAACTGTCAAGGGGGTCCCATAAATCACCCAACCGTGTAAGGAACGCAAAATCCGGGAACATAACACCGATATGACAGAAACTAAGGCGGCAAGGGTGGAACAAAACACCAGGCATAAGGCCGAGCCTTCCACCCTTTACCAAGTATATAGATGCATTAATTAACGAAGATATATTGTGATATCCCAACAAGTAAACATGTTCCAACAAGGAACAACATCTCCATGTTCCAACAAGGAACAAACTTCATCTTCACCTGCAACTAACAACGCTATAAGAGGGGTTGAGCAAAGCGGTAACATAGCCAAACAACGGTTTGCTAGGAAAGGATGGTTAGGGGCTTGACATGGCAATATGGGAGGCATGATAAGCAAGTGATAGGCATCGTAGCATAGGCATAGCAAAAGAGCGAGCATCTAGCAAGCAAAGATAGAAGTGATTTCGAGGGTATGGTCATCTTGCCTGAAATCCCGCAAGGAAGAAGAACAAATCCATGAAGAAGACAAACGGACGTAGTCAAACGAATCCTCACAACTCCGGAACGAAACCGAAGCTAACGAGAGAAGCAACCCGGAAAGAAACAAACAACATAGTAAACAACCATCACATAAATATGGCATGATGCACAATCAAGTATGATGCATGTCCGTTTTAAATAGCATGGCATGGCAATATGCACAAACAAAACTACAAGTTAAATGGAGCCCAATATGCAACGAGTTGCATATTGACGAAACACCACATCAATTATTTAGTTTCTCTCTCGGTTATGTACCCAACAATATTAAATGTTGATTATCATGGCAAGGGGTGAAGCACAACAAAACTACCTAACTAGGCAAGTTTAAATGAGGCCGGAACCAACGAACAACAAGTCCGGAAAATCCTCATGTGCATATTTATGGATTAGGTACTGTTCTGCCCTAAACCATATTTTATTTTTGTTAAACAGGAAAATAAAGTGCACCACGTTAATCTATGCATTTTTCTACCCCATTTACATATATAATTTATTTAAATCCGAGCTACGGTCATTTAGTTATGAAATAAATCATTTTAACATGGCATTTATGCAAATTAATGCAAACAACAAGTTTAAGCATTTAACCATGGATGAAAGTGGAATATTATGAAACTAGATGAAATTCTAAGCATTTTACATGTTGAAAACATTTTAAAATGATGCATGGTTATTTAGTTATTCAATGCATGAACATGAAGGGCTTTTCTGTAAAACTGCATTCTCTGGAAAAATAGTTAAAATCGTCCAAAGGAAAAAAAACACGTCACAGGCCGAAACCACTGGAACTGGGCCGGACTAGTGAGCGCTGGATCTGGGACTGCTCACCAAGTGGCCTTGGGCCGTTCGGTGCAGAGGGAAAGCCGGGCAGGCCAGCGGCCTTGATGGAGTTGGCCAGGGGCGCAGTCAACGCGGGTGGGCTCGTTCCCGAGCTGCTGCTCGATGCAGCGCGAAGCAGAGGCGGGGAGCAGAGGCAACGACGTCAGCTTAGCGCGGGGCAGGGCTCCGAAGGCGCTGCTGGCGAACTGGGGACGCCGGGACCCGAAGCAGAGGAGCGGGCGCAGCTCCGGCGATGGGGCTCGTCGATGACGCAGAAGATGGAACTTGCAGCGGCGACGATGAGGCATGGCAGCGCAAGCGCGGGGACACGAGGGCGGTGGAGATGCGGCGGGGCGCCGGAATGACACGGCAGTGGCAGATCCGGGCGCGGGGAGCATGGATCCATCCATTCCCGGCACGAAACGACGGCGACAGAGCTTGATGCAGCGGCCATGGCGATCTCCTGTGAGCGAAAACAGAGAGAGGGAGAGGGAGATCGTGAGAAAGAGAGATAGATAAGCGGGAGGGGGAAAGGAGCGGGGCTGACGGGGCACTCATCTTCGGTGAGGCTGGAGCGTATAGGAGGCTGGGACGAGCAGGACGGCGACGGAGCGCGAGGAAGCAGGGGCTCGCGAGGGGCGCTCGGGATTTGCGGAGGAGGAGCGGCGACGAGCTCCTGTGCAGCACGGGAGCCCGCCTCCTGGTGGCTTGCACGGGCTGCAGGAGGGAGGCGCGGGGTCGCGAGGCCGAGGCAGGGGGGAACAGCGAGGCGGCGCTGGTCTTGCAGGTGAGGAGGGATCGAGGCGCAGAGGGCATCGGGCTCCAGATCGATGCGAGGAAAGGCGGCCTTGGAGGAAGAAGGTTGCGAGGAGGCGTGGGCGCGGAGGAGCTCCACTCCTCTGGATCGAACAGGGAGGAGGAGGCGCTCGATGGATTGGCTGGGCGAGAGGATCCAGGGAGATTGAGTGAGGGGATCCCGATGTGGAAGATGAGACACGGGGTGGCGGCGGCAGAGAAAGGATGGATGGGACATCTCCCTAAAATTTAGGGTTTGGTTTGATTTGGTTAGGGCTGCCCACTATAGTAGGTGGCTAATATGAAAGGGGAGTATGAGGCTAATCTGGACCCTTCGATTAAAATCGAATGGCCGAGAATAAATAGGTTAGCACGTCCAATTAAAAAAATAGAGATGTTTCAAAGATGATTGGAGATGATCCGAACCCGTTGGCCATGACCGCTGGTCGGGTTCGAAGAGGTTTTGACTGACGCGAGGGGTTTTGGTGGCAGAGAGGGTAGGAAGGTAAGAGGAAACAAAACCTGGTTGTACTCGGATCGATCAACAAAAGCAAGGGGGGACGCGGCAACTACGAGCGAATGCAAGTTTTAAAAACAATGACAGCAACGAGTGTCGATGCAATGCAAATGATGCTGTGAGATGAGATGCCTGACATGAACACAATGCAAAACAACAGACAAAACCCAACCACAACGGAAATAAAATATCGCATCTCCGGAAAAGGCAAGAGTTGAAGATACGAATATGGAAAGTTGTATCCGGGGCGTTACAGCGTCCTTGCGGCCATTCCAAAGGAAGTCACGGATGATCCGGTTCGCCTTCTTGAGGATAGGAGGGGACAGCGACATGGCCAAGAGAATGTGCACGGGCGTAGCCATCAGAACTTGCCGGACCAAGGCAAGGCGCTCTCCTCGCGGGAGAAGCGCGGCCTTCCAGGTTGCCAACTTGCGGAGTAGTTTGTCGATGAGGGGGAGCAAATGAGTGGCAGTCACCTTGCGGAGTGATAGGGGGAGGCCTAGGTATTGGATGGGGAAGGCCACGACCGGGCAAGTCAGAGAAGAGCCAACCGTAGCGGAAACCTCGGCAGTGCACTGGATTGGCGCCGCTGAACACTTGGCGAAATTGGTGCGTAAACCAGACACAGCTCCAAAGAAGTCAAGCAACACGACGGTGCCAAGCTTCGGATGGGTGGGGTGGCGTAAAATGACCACATCATCTCGCAAAGAGGGAGATGCTCGAGGCAGCCAGGCGATCGGTGAGTCGCCAGATGATGCCCTTGGTCACCGCAAACTGGAGGAGCGAGTTCAGCGCGTCAATGACAATTGTGAAGAGCATCGGGGAAACTGGATCACCCTGCCGAAGGCCTTGGCGATGAGCAATAGGCGGGCCAGGAGTACCGTTGATCAGCACCCTGGTAGAGGCCGTGGAAATGAGAATGGACACCCATTCGCGCCACCTAGGCCCAAACCCAAGGTGTGCGAGGATCTGGAGGAGAAACGACCAAGATATCGAGTCAAAGGCGCGGGCTATATCCAGCTTGAGTAGCACGCGAGGTAATCGGAGACGATGCAAATTAAGCAGCCGCTTTGGTCGGACGAGAATGAAGTTGTCATGCACGCTCCGACCCGCAATGAAGGCACTTTGGTTGGAGGAGACCAGCTCGCCAAGTCTAGGTGCCAGTCTCAAGGATAGAACCTTGGCAAAGAGCTTAGCGACGATGTGGATGAGGCTGATGGGACGGTAGTCGAACAGAGTGGCAGCGTCCGGCTTCTTGGGGATCAGGGTGATGAGAGCTTCATTTAGTCTCTGGAAAGCTTGCCCATTGAGAGCGTATAGCTTGTCGAAGACGGCGCAGAGGTCGTCTTTGATGATGTCCCGGCATGCCCGGAGGAACTCTGCAGTGAAGCCATCCGGCCCCGGTACCTTGCCAGAGGGTAGTTTTTTGATAGCATCCCAAATCTCATCCGAGGAGAACGGAGCTTCAAGCTCAGATAGGTCAAAAGATCTATGCTCGATGGCCTGGAGATCGAGCGTGACGGCGCGCTCATCCTGGGACCCAAGGATGGCGGAGAAATGGTTGAACGCAGCACGGGCAAGGTCGGCCTCCCCGGAAACACGCTGGCCATCAACCATAAGATCAAGAATTCTGTTCTTTTGCGCCCGGTGAGAAGCAAGGATCTTAGATACTCTTATACTAAGAATTAATAATAAAGTACACTGGAAGTACAGAAAATTATGTACAACTCTCGCATTGTCACTATAAATCAACTTTGAAAGTATCTCATCCAGAAACAGATAAACGTAATACTGCAACAAGTACTGCATGACTGCAGTACTGCTTTGACTAGAACATCTAGTTTTTTTATCAGAATTGAACAAACAAGATACTCTGCAGTCTGCAGATGAAAAGAGAAGAAACAAAATACCTTCAGCAGCGACAGGAGGTCATCGTGATCGGAAAAGGTCATCAGGCGAAGGGGGTGCCGTTGTGTGGCAAGGTTCACTGTTCCACCCTTCCTCGCCAACTTAAAACTGGCTCAGTAGACCATCGGATTCTAGGGGCTTGATCCATGTGCCTAAGCTCAAAAGCTTTATATTATTGCTCTTCAGATAGGCCCGCGACTTAGACCTGCATGATAGCATAGTGCATTTAAGTATAACAAGAAGCCCCCGCTCTACATACTTGAGAAAGAACACACGGGACATGATGTTAACATGACAGTGGCTGCATCAACCTTAGGCACATGAGTTAAATGTTCCAGAACTACAAAATAATAAGAAAAGCAAAAGCGTGATTGCAAAACTTACAATTACATCTACAAACCAAAACTGAAGGAAAAGTAACCAGGAATGTACGTACTCCATGAATGGAGGGCCTCTTCAATGTTAATTGCTTTGCTTGGCAGGGACATCTAGTTAAGCTCTACAGTAGTATGAAGTATACATCCCGATCCTGATTACACACGCTGACACAGTGTCTCTTCTCTGCACTATAGTGCCAACTGCTGCAATTAGCTAGCCTTGACCAAACATACATGCATCAACACAAGTCAGCTAGCTCACCTCACTAGCACCAAATGTCCATTCGCTAGTTAATCAAACTATTTTTCAACACATAGGCTTGACTTATTTTCAAAACTAATAGGCTTGGCTTTGTTTTTCAACAACCATATAAAAAATAGACCTAAACAGACATGCAAACAACCATGGCCATTGGCCTCGATGTACAACCTGAATCTCACCACCACAGTAGCCTGCCATGGCACATCTCCTCCATCTCCCCAGTATTCAACTTGAAACACACGAGCAAATCCTGCACCCCAACCACCAGAAAAAAGCCCACCATCCATTACAACAGCACACATACGTGATACGCCACACAGATGACCTGCTCGACGAATTGTGCAAAGGAGGTGGCGACCAAACCTGGTACTGGCGGGCGAAGGCGCGAGTGAGCGTGGTCCACTCAGCAGCATCAGGTGACCACTTGGATGAGAAGGAGCTTCAAGAAAGGGCAGAAGGCCGATACATGGTGCAGGAGGTGGAGGGATAGAGAGCCGTCGAAGAATACCGCTGCGGTCCCGAGGAGAGGCGTCGAGCACCTATTGGTTGGGGCGACGAGGCCAAGCCAACCAGATCCGGCAGCGTCGTGGCCGAGGGCTGCCAGATCTGAGGGCCACGAAGACCTATATGGGAGTTGTAGGGAGCGGGTGACGTTACTGGACTAGGGAGGGCGATGAGGGTGGAAATACGCGGCCGGATCAACAGCTGATGGCGGGGTTGGCGCATGGCGGCGAGGAAGCGAGAAGAGAAGATGCGGCGTGGGAGGTTTCATCAGAGGGAAAAGGGGTGAGGGATGGGAGGACGTGGGCACGTGGCTGATAGAAGATGGGCTGTAAAATTTGCTAAGGGGCAAGAGGGAAATAATGGCGGGAGGTGAAATGGTTCTTGGTCCTGCCTGAAAAAAGAATTTTATATAAAAAATATCAATACATACCACACGTATTTAGTAAAAAAAATAGTATATCGAAAGTAATTATTTTTAGGTTCCCATAAAATGTAATTGTGGCAACCTGACAACGCAACTCTAAACTTTTTTTTGCGTGAGAAAGTGTCGATCCATTCATCTTCAATCATGATAGTACAAAAAACAAGAGAGGTAATAAAAATTACAACTATGTCTATAGACCACCTAGCGACAACTACAAGCACTGAAGCGAGCCGAAGGCGCGTCGCCATCACTGGCCCTCCTCGCTGGAGCCGGGCAAATCTTGTTGTAGTCGACAGTCGGGAAGTCATCGTGCCAAGGCCCATAGGACCAACACAAACAAGCAGCAACTATCCCCGATGAAGAAAGTCGTAGATCAGAAGGATCAAATCTGTAAACACTCAAACAAATACGAATGGAGACTGGATCCAAACAGATCCACCAAAGACTATCATAGACTGAATCCCGCGAGATCCGACGGAGACACAGCTTCGCACACCCTTCGATGATTCTAGATGCAACTCCAAACTTGACGGAGAACTACGAAGGACAAATCAGGCACACCACATGGCCCCGCCGCCATAACTTTAACTTCAGGGTGAAAAACAAATTGAGGCAATCCCGCGGACACGTCAGAGAAGAGTCGACTACAACAACCATTGTCATGTCATTAACATCGCTACCTCCATCATCGTTGCCACATAAGCCTAGACGCCACAACCTCGTCATCCGCCGGTTCCGCTTGCTGATGCCGAACTCCCAAGACGAAGCCCCTGAGCGGAATACGACACCAAGGCATCGCCACAGTCACACAAGATCAAGGGTTTCGCACGGACAGGTCGTGATGGCCAGATCCGCATGGCAATGGTGCGACAACAAAACTGTTATACCTCCAGGAAGGTCAATGATGGTCACAGCCGTCGCCATCACTAGTCACCCAAGGCAGGCAGGGTTTTCATCCAAGCTCCCACACCACCTCAGCCCACATCATCTCGCACAGACTCCGGCAAGCCCAGCAATCACCACCACCATCGAAGCTGCCACCGACAAAGAAGCCCCAAGATCGGCAACAGCCATCAGCACCTCGCAGAGACCATGGGCGGCTAACCTCCATCACGAATAGCCAGATCCAACGACGGTCTTCTAGCGCATAGCCACCGAACGCAGCGCGAGTCGCTGTGCCCAGTCGAGCGCAAGAAACAATAGAGCGCTGCCCGACACCAAGAACCAACATGGTTTCGAGCCGCAACCATGCATCAGATGCGCCGACCGTGCTCTCCGGAGACTAGAAGTGCGACAGTCGTAACTAGAGGTATCCACACGTCAGGCCACCTCAAGGTCCGCTGCGCCACCACATCTGCAGTCTATGGCCGCCGCCATACCTTTTGGACAGCACGCCGGAGCACATCCAGGTGACAACCTACTCAAGCGCATGGCACCGGCCGATACCGTGTACGTGACGTCTGCCGCCACAACCGCCAAAACTGGGCGCTAGGACTCGAATCCCAATTGCACTAGACCGCCCCATGGCCCACTACTCCCGAGCTGCAGTCCCTCACTGTGCCATCGTGTGACCCCTTATGCTCCTGCACCGCCACACGACACTCCATCGTAGCACCAGAAGCCACAAAGAAACATCGCGTCAGCCGGTACCAGAAGCACACGCGTTGCACTGGATTTGTACCCCATGCATGGTAGTAGTACTAGCCGCCACTAACGGACACCCAGAACCATTGTCCTGGCTTCCCACACACACAACGAACCTCCTAGCACTGCTCCCCTGCGCCTCCGTGCCTCCAATATGTCAGGCTAATTTGGCATGCCTACATGGACAATATGGCATATTGAGATGGAAGATGGCCCCACCAGCTAGCCTTTCATCTCTTTTCACTTTTTTTCTTCTGTATTTTCTTCCATAGTCAACGCCATGCCGTCGGCTCTGGTCCACGGCGCACCCGACCTACCGCACATCCAGCTTCCCCCACGCGGCCCCGCCGCCCCCTATAGCTACCTCTGACGCCGCATGATGAACCACAAGTATAGGAATTGCAACAATCTTCAAGAGTAGTATTTCATCCAAAATTCTTAACTCGACACAAGGGAGTCAAAGAATATTTATAAGCCTTAGCAATTGAGTTGTCAATTCAACCACACCTGAGAAGTTATTTCTCTGTAGCAAAGTATCAGCAGCATACTAGTATGATAGTTTTGATAGTAGCGGTAACAGTAGCATAGTAGTATGATGGTTTTGATAGTAGCGGTAACAGTAGCAATAGTAATAGTAGCAGTGATAGTAGCAGCTTTGTAGTAGTCGGAACAGTAGCAGCAATAACAGTAACTTAGCAAAGACAATATGATCAAAGCGTAGGCATTTGATCAGTGATGGATATTTGTATGGATGACATTCATCATCTAACAGTCACAACCTAGAGTGATACACAACAGCTCAAATCCATCAATTCCATGTAGGCATGTATTATATATATAGTCATACTTGCTTATAATAAGCACTTGCATGACATCTTTTGTCCTACCCTCCCATGACAGCGGGGTCCATAAAGAAATCTAAGGGTAATTAAAACCTTCTTTTAATATAGAACCGGACCAAAGCATTAACACATGGTGAATACATGAACTCGTCGAATTACAGTAATTCCCAGAAAGTATCCCAGTTATTGTCACCTTGTGGTCCATGGTTCAGAACAGTACAAAGTGCATATAACTAGTAGATAGGATCAAGAACTAATATATATTCATGAAAACATAATAAGTTTAGATATAAAATCATCCCACCCCCCGCACCACTCGCTCCGAGCGACCCGGATGGCGACCCCCACCACGCCCGTTTTCATCCCCTCCATCGCTACCCTCCCGCTCATTGCTGTCGGCGCTTGGCACCGGGATAACACCGGTGTGGTGCCAGTGGCGGTGGGATCTCCCTCCTCCGGCCCCTTCTCTCCTAGCTCTAGTTCCCTGGCGGCATACTACTCTCCATGGTGGTGATTCGCTGTTGAGGCTCCCTGGGCGCGGTGGGCCTGGATCCGCCCAGATCTGGCCATGGGGAGTCAACTACCTCAGCTACGTGCGTTGGATTCATGCCCGGACTTGCCAGTGGTGCCCTTACTCGCCAAATTCCTCTATACGGGTGGAACTGGTCTTTGCCTCCTGGCTGGCCTGGGCTCGTTGTACGGCCTCCCAACTGCCAGATGCCCTCTGCAACTCGTTCCCTGACTTCCTTGTGTTGTCGCTGAGGTGGTGGCTGCCGTCTTGGGGGTGGTGATCTGGATCCGGTCGGTTGGGTTGTGGCTGCAGACTGGGATGGAATCCTTCTGCGTCTCCATGTCGGCTGCTTTGCATGCACTGGGCCACTGGCACCCTAGCACGGCTAGGATGCTATGATGGTTGGATATAGGGCTTTAGATAGGACTATGGCGACACCTCCTTGGCAACTTATGTACAATGACTTGATGCAAAGGGATGGTTGACTAGCGGCGACGGTCGTGCATCGCATGTAGCTGCTGAGATCGTGGAAAGGTGGTGGTGACAACACATTGTGTGACTTTGATGGTGGTGCTACACGAGCACCCGTCTTGATTTTCGAGTTGAAAACCTATGTTTGATCGTAATTGGTTATACCTAGCAATGGCGATTTTCAGATCGTTACCTTGTTTAAGGCATTGCTCGGACCTGCTCGGACTGGTTTGTCAAGGTGAAAACTTAGAATGTGACCTTGGCTGGTTGGATCCAGTGATGATGACGCTTCCTTCCTGAAGGTGTTGCTGTTGAAGAACCTCGTCGTCTATGTGGTGTCATGAGATGTTGGTGCAAATATGGTCATTGATGTAGCTTGTTGATGGTGGAGCGGATTGTTTTTTTTTTGAGGAATTAGACAGTAGGAGAGGCGCCTACTGTGTTTTCATATATATGAAAGGGTGTTACAAAGTTAAATCTTATGTACAGGGTGTCCCACTTCTACAGGCCCACTCAAGGGTGGGGAAGAGGGTGTGGCAGCAAGGTATATATGTTACAAGAGCTAGCGCAAGGAGTTGACAGATGAGGCAATGGAGGCACTAAGGCCCTCTTTACTTCTATGCTGCATCAAGCTGAAATCTTCTTTAAATCTTCGGAACCAGGTGTTAATGCTGGGGTTTATGCCTCTGAAGTGCTTATTGTTTCTTTCTTTCCACAGGCTCCAGGATGCAACTAGAAATATGTCAAAGAATAGTGCCCCCCTCCAAGTTTGGTGCATCCCGTGGAGGAGTTGGAGCCTGCAAGTGTGTGAGGGCCAGACGATGCCAAGTTTGTCCCAACAGGCTTGACTAAAGGAGCATGTAAAAATCATGTAATCCACCGTTTCCTCAATTTGGGTTCCACAGAGAAGGCAATTGTGATCATCTCCAATGTTATAGTGCCTGCGTTTCAACATGTTCCGCGTGTTGAGACAATCATGAAGGAGCAGCCAGCCAAAAACCTTGATCCGCATAATGCAGTGCGACTTCCAAAGATGGGTAAATGTGGGGTGGGTAGTCACCTCTCTGAAGCAGAATTTGTAGTAGTCGACTGCTCTGAACTTAGTTTCCCCCCAAGAGTATGACCAGACATCATTCGTTGAGGTGGACGGGTGCATTTGCATGGAAAGTGTGTGGAGAGCCCGTACCTCATCCAATGCTTGGGGTGACATGGGAAGGTGGAAGGTTTCTGCGAGTGTCGTGCTGTCCAAGAAATCCTTAACAGACATGTCTTCACGTGTGGTGAAGGAGAAAGCATGAGGGTGGGTGATCTCGAGCACATCATTCCACCAGAGATCTTTCCAAAATAAGGCTGTTGTGCCTGACATGACGCGGACATGTGAGACCCCTCAAAAGACAGGCGAGAGTTTGAGTATGTCACGCCACCAGAAGGAGCCCACTGGATCTGATGCGTGTGGGATTTTGTCCGTATAGTAATTATCCCAAAGCAGGTTCACCCACGGCATGTCCAGCTTGTTATAGAACTTGTGGAGGAATTTCAAGAGGAGAGCTTCATTTTGGAGCTTAATGTTGATGACACCAAGACCACCATGTTTCTTAGGCTTGCATACCATCTCCCACGCGGCCAGAGAGTTGCATTTTTCTCCTTGTTCCGTTTTCTTGTTCCAGAGAGTTGCATTTGTTGGCCCAGTGGGAACCAGGGTATGCTACGTCTCCAACGTATCTATAATTTTTGATTGTTCCATGCTATTATATTACCTGTTTTGGATGTTTATGGGCTTTATTTTACACGTTATTATCATTTTTGGGACTAACCTACTAACCGGAGGCCCAGCCCGCATTGCTGTTTTTTTGTCTATTTCAGTATTTCGAAAAAAAAGATATCAAACGGAGTCCAAATGGAATGAAACCTTCGGAAGCGTGATTTTTGGAACGAACGTGATCCAGAGGACTTGGAGTGCAAGTCAAGAAGCAGCCGAGGCGGCCACGAGAGGGTAGGGCGCCCCCCCTATAGGGCGCCCTGCCCTCATGGACCCCTCGGGCGGCCACCGACGTACTTCTTCCTCCTATATAAGCCTACATACCCCGAAAACATCCAGGGAGCCACCAAAGAAATATTTCCGCCACCGTAACCTTCTGTATCCGCGAGATCCCATCTTGGAGCCGTCGCCGGCGTTCTGCCGGAGGGGGATTCCACCACGGAGGGCTTCTACATCAACACCATAGCCCTTCCGATGAGTTGTGAGTAGTTTACCACATACCGTCGGGTCCATAGTTATTAGCTAGATGGCTTCTTCTCTCTTTTTGGATCTCAATACAATGTTCTCCCCCTCTCTTGTGGAGATCTATTCGATGTAATCTCTTTGTGTGGTGTGTTTGTCGAGATCCGATGAATTGTGGGTTTATGATCAAGTTTATCTATGGATAATAATTGAATCTTCTCTGAATTCTTTTATATGATTGAGTTATCTTTGCAAGTCTATTCGAATTATCGGTTTGGTCTGGCCTACTAGATTGATCTTTCTTGCCATGGGAGAAGTGCTTAGCTTTGGGTTCAATCTTGCGGTGTTCTTACCCAAAGGATGTAAAGGGTTGCAAGACACGTATTGTATTGTTGCCATCGAGGATAAAAAGATGGGGTTTATATCATATTGCTTGAGTTTATCCCTCTACATCATGTCATCTTGCTTAATGCGTTACTCTGTTCTTATGAACTTAATACTCTAGATGCATGCTAGATAGTGGTCGATGTGTGGAGTAATAGTAGTAGATGCAGGCAGGAGTCGGTCTACTTGTTATGGACGTGATGCCTATATACATGATCATGCCTAGATAATCTCATAATTATTCGCTTTTCTATCAATTGCTCGACAGTAATTTGTTCACCCACCGTAATACTTATGCTATCTTATGAGAAGCCACTAGTGAAACCTATGGCCCCCGGGTCTATCTCTTATCATATTTGCTTCCAATCTACTTTTATTTGCATCTTTACTTTTTGCATCTATATTATAAAATACCAAAAATATATTTATCTTATCATACTATCTCTATGAGATCTCACTTTCGCAAGTGGCCGTGAAGGGATTGACAACCCCTTTATTGCGTTGGTTGCGAGTTCTTTGTTTGTTTGTGTATGTGTGTGGGACTTGTTGAGGAGCCTCCTACTGGATTGATACCTTGGTTCTCAAAAAACCGAGGAAAATACTTATGCTACCGTGCTGCATCACCCTTTCCTCTTCAAGGAAAACCAACGCAAGCTCAAGACGTAGCAAGAAGGATTTCTGGCGCCGTTGCCGGGGAGGTCTTCGCTCAAGTCAAGACATACCAAGTACCCATCACAAACTCATCTCCCTCGCATTTACATTATTTGCCATTTTCCTCTCGTTTGCCTCTCCCCCACTTCACCCTTGCCGTTTTATTCACCCTCTCTTTCCCAATCTCCTCTCTCTTCCGTTTGCCTCTTTCTGTTTGCTTGTGTGTTGGATTACTTGTTTCCATGGCGCAAGATAATACCAAAATGTGTGATTTCTTGAATACCAATAATTATGATTTCCTTAGTACTCCGATTTCTCCTTTTAATGATGTTGAGTCTTGTGAAATCAATACCGCTTTGCTGAATCTTGTTATGAAAGATCAATTCGCCGGCCTTCCTAGTGAAGATGCCACTACTCATCTAAACAACTTTGTTGATTTGTGTGATATGCAAAAGAAAAAAGATACGGATAATGATATTGTTAAATTGAAGTTATTTCCGTTTTCACTTAGAGATTGTGCTAAAGTTTGGTTTTCGTCTTTGCCTAAAAATAGTATTGATTCTTGGAACAAGTGCAAAGATGCTTTTATCTCTAAGTATTTTCCTCCCGCTAAGATCATCACTCTTAGGAATGATATTATGAATTTTAAACAACTTGATCATGAGCATGTTGCCCAATCTTGGGAAAGAATGAAATTGATGATTCGCAATTGCCCTACTCATGGTTTGAACTTATGGATGATCATACAAAAAAATTATGCCGGTTTGAACTTTGCTTCTAGGAATCTCTTAGATTCGGCCGCGGGAGGCACCTTTATGGAAATCACGTTAGGAGATGCTACAAAACTTCTTGATAATATTATGGCAAATTATTCTCAATGGCACAAATAACGCATCTACTAGTAAAAAAGTACATGCTATAGAAGAAATCAATGTTTTGAGTGGAAAGATGGATGAACTTATGAAAATGTTTGCTACTAAAAATACTCCTCTTGATCCCAATGATATGCCTTTGTCTACTTTGATTGAGAATAATAATGAATCTATGGATGTGAATTTTGTTGGTAGGAATAGTTTTGGAAATAATGCTTATAGAGGAAACTTTAATTCTAGACCGTTCCCTAGTAATTCCTCTAATAATTGTGGATATTCCTACAACAATTCTTATGGTAATTTTAATAAGATGCCCTCTGATTTTGAGAATAGTGTGAAAGAATTTATGATTTCTCAAAAGAATTTTAATGCTTTGCTTGAAGAAAAATTGCTCAAAGTTGATGATTTGGCTAGGAACGTTGATAGACTTTCGCTTGATGTTGATTCTATTAAACTTAGATCTTCTCCTCCTAAGCATGATATCAGTGAGTCTCTCAAAGTAATGAGAATTTCCATTGACGAGTGCAAGGAAAGATCCGCTAGATTGCATGCTAAGAAAGATAGCTTTATAAAAGCGTGTTCTTCTAGTTTCCATGAAAATAATGATGAAGATCTTAAAGTTATTGATGTGTCCCCTATTAGATCTTTGTTTTGCAATATGAATCTTGAAAATTATGGGACTGAAGATGAGTCAACTTTACCTAAAAGGCGTCCCAAAAATTCAGAGTTTTTAGATCTTGATGCTAAATTTGGTGAAAGTGGGATTGGAGAGGTCATGACTTTAAATAGCATTGAACCCACTATCTTGGATTTCAAGGAATTTGATTATGATAATTGTTCTTTAGAAAGTTGTATTTCCTTGTTTCAATCAGTTGTTAATTCTCCACATGCTTATAGTCAAAATAAAGCTTTTACCAAACATATTGTTGATGGCTTGATGCAATCTTTTGATGAAAAACTTAATTTGGAAGTTTCTATACCTAGAAAACTTAATGATGAGTGGGAACCTACTATAAAGATTAAAATTAAAGATTATGAGTGTTTTTCTTTGTGTGATTTGGGTGCTAGTGTTTCCACGATTCCGAAAACTTTATGTGATATTCTAGGTTTCCATGATCTTGATGATTGCTCTCTAAATTTGCATCTTGCGGATTCCACCATTAAAAAACCAATAGGAAGTATCAATGATGTCCTTATTGTTGCAAATAGAAATTTGGTGCCCGTTGATTTTATTGTTCTTGATATAGATTGCAATCTTTCTTGCCCTATTATTCTTGGTAGACCTTTCCTTAGAACGATTGGTGCGATTATTGATATGAAGGAAGGGAATATTAGATTCCAATTTCCATTAAAAAAGGCATAGAACACTTTCCAAGAAAGAAAGTCAAATTACCTTATGAATCTATCATGCGATCTACCTATGATTCAAGTGTCAAAGATGGCACTACTTAGATCTATCTTCGCTTTTATGCCTAGCTAGGGGCGTTAAACGATAGCGCTAGTTGGGAGGCAACCCAATTTTCTTTATGTTCTTTGTTTTTGTTCCTGTTTGGTAATAAATTTTGTTTCTACTTCTGTTTAGATGTGTTTTTATCTTTTAATTAGTGTTTGTGCCAAGTAGAACCTTTAGGGTAACCTAAGATGATAGTCGATTTGATTCTGCTAAAAAACAGAAACTTTGCGCTCACAAGACAAAATTCAATAAATCACAGGAACGTGATTTTGCATTGATTCTTTTTTCTGCTGATCAATAAACAATTTTTTTAGGACGTCCTATTTTGGTAGGATTTTTAAGGTTCCAGAAGTTTGCGTTAGTTACAGATTGCTACAGACTGTTCTGTTTTTGACAGATTCTGCCTTTCGTGTGTTGTTTGCTTATTTCGATGCATCTATGGCTAGTATGTAAGGGTATGAACCATAGAGAACTTGGAATATAGTAGGTTTGACACCAAAATAAATAAAGAATGAGTTCATTACAGTATCTTATGTGGTGGTTTTGTTTTCTTTCACTAACAGAGCTTATAAGATTTCCTGTTGAGTTTTGTGTTGTGAAGTTTTCAAGTTTTGGGTAAAGCTTTTATGGACTATGGAATAAAGGGTGGCAAGAGCCTAAGCTTGGGGATGCCCATGGCACCCCAAGATATTCAAGGATAGCCAAAAGCCTAAGCTTGGGGATGCCCCGGGAAGGCATCCCCACTTTCGTCTTTGTTCATTAGTAACTTTACTTGGAGCTATATTTTTTATTCGCCACATGATATGTGTTTTGCTTGGAGCGTCGTGTATTATATTAGTCTTTGCTTGTTAGTTTACCACAATCATCCTTGATGTACAAACCTTTTGGGAGAAGCCTATTTTATCAGAATATGCTATGTGCTTCACTTATATCTTTTGAGCTTGATAGTTTTTGCTCTAGTACTTCACTTATATCTTTTAGAGCATGGCGGTGGATTAATTTTGAAGAAATTGCTAGTCTCTCATGGTTCACTTATATTATTTTGAGAGTCTCTTATAACAGCATGGTATTTGCTTTGGTTATGAATTTGGTCCTAGAATGATGAGCATCCAAGTTGGGTATAATAAAAACTATCATAGAAAGTGAATTGGATGCTAGGATCAATTTGATGCTTGATAATTGTTTTGAGATATAAAGGTAGTAATGTTAGGGTCATGCTAGTGGATAATTATGAAATTGAGAAATACTTTTGTTGAAGTTGGCAAGTCCCGTAGCATGCATGTATGTTAAAAGTTGTGTGACAAATTTGTTGCATGAGGTGCTCTTTTGAGTGTCTTCCTTATGACTGGCAGTCGGGGACGAGCGATGGAATTTTTCCTACCAATCTATCCCTCTTGGGGCATGCGTAGTAGTACTTTGCTTCGAGGGCTAAGTAGACTTTTGCAATAAGTATATGAGTTTTTATGACTAATGTGAGTCCATGGATATACGCACACTCATCCTTCCACTTAGCTAGCCTCTATTTTACCGCACAACTTTCGCCGGTAGCATAAACCCATTATTAACCTTCCTCAAAACAGCCACCATACCTACCTACATGGCATTTCCATAGCCATTCCGAGATATATTGCCATGCAACTTTCCACCGTTCCGTTTATTATGACACGTTTCATCATTGTCATATTGCTCTTTGCATGATCATGTAGTTGACATCGTATTTGTGGCAAGGCCACCTTCATAGTTTTCATACATGTCACTCTTGATTCATTGCATATCCTGGTACACCGCTGGAGGCATTCATATAGAGTCATATTTTGTTCTAGCTTTGAGTTGTAATTCTTGAGTTGTAAATCCATAAAAGTGTGATGATCTTCTTTATTAGAGCATTGTCCCAGTGAGGAAAGGATGATGAAGACTATCCCCCACAAGTCGGGATGGGACTTCGGACTTTATAAAAATAAAAGAGGCCAAAGAAGCACATGAAATAAAAGAGGCCAAAGAAGCCCACCAAAAAGAAAAAAAAGAAAAAAAGAAAGAAAAAGAAAAGAAGAAAAAAAATAAGAGAAAAAGAGAGAAGGGACAATTGCTACTATCTCTTTTTCCACACTTGTGCTTAAAAAATAGCACCATGATCTTCATGATAGAGAGTCTCATATGTTGTCACTTCCATATACTAGTGGGAATTTTTCATTATAGAACTTGGCTTGTATATTCCAATGATGGGCTTCCTCAAAATGCCCTAGGTCTTCCTGAGCAAGCAAGTTGGATGCACACCCACTTAGTTTCTTTTGTTGAGCTTTCATATATTTATAGCTCTAGTGCATCCGTTGCATGGCAATCCCTACTCACTCACATTGATATCTATTGATGGGCATCTCCATAGCCCGTTGATACGCCTAGTTGATGTGAGCCTATCTTCTCCCACTTTTTGTCCTCACAACCACCACATTAGACCACCATAGTGCTATGTCCATGGCTTGCGCTCATGTATTGCGTAAGAGTTGAAAAGGTGAAGCGTGTTAAAAAGTATGAACCAATTGCTCGGCTCGTCATCAGGGTTGTGCATGATGGGAGTATTTTGTGTAATGAAAATGAAGCATGGCCTAACTATATGATTTTGTAGGGATAAGCTTTCTTTGGCTATGTTATTTTGATAGGACATGATTATTTGTTAGTATGCTTTGAAGCATTATTATTTTTATGTTTTATAAGCTTTTATCTTGAGTCATTTGGATCTGAACATTCATGCCACATTAAAGAAAATTACATTGAGAATTATGCTAGGTAGCATTCCACATCAAAAATTCTGTTTTTATCATTTACCTACTCGAGGACGAGCAGGAATTAAGCTTGGGGATGCTTGATACGTCTCCAACGTATCTATAATTTTTTATAGTTCCATGTTATTATATTACGTGTTTTGGATGTTTATGGGCTTTATTTTACACATTATTATCATTTTTGGGACTAACCTACTGACCGGAGGCCCAGCCCGTATTGCTGTTTTTTTTGCCTATTTCAGTATTTCGAAGAAAAGAAATATCGAACGGAGTCCAAACGGAATGAAACCTTCAGAAGCGTGATTTTTGGAACGAACGTGATCCAGAGGACTTGGAGTGCAAGTCAAGAAGCAGCCGAGGCGGCCACGAGAGGGTAGGGCGCGCCCCCCCTATAGGGTGCGCACCCCTGTCTTGTGGGTCCCTTGGGCGGCCACCGACGTACTTCTTCCTCCTATATAAGCCTACATACCCCGAAAACATCCAGGGAGCAACCAATAAATATTTTCTCCACCGTAACCTTCTCAGATCCATGAGATCCCATCTTGAGCTGCCGCCATGCTCACGAGGGGGGATTCAACCACGGAGGGCTTCTACATCAACACCATAGCCCTTCAGCTGAGTTGTGAGTAGTTTACCACATACCGTCGGGTCCATAGTTATTAGCTAGATGGCTTCTTCTCTCTTTTTGGATCTCAATACAATGTTCTCCCCCTCTCTTGTGGAGATCTATTTGATGTAATCTCTTTTTGCGGTGTGTTTGTCGAGATCCGATGAATTGTGGGTTTATGATCAAGTTTATATATGGATAATAATTGAATCTTCTCTGAATTCTTTTATATGATTGAGTTATCTTTGCAAGTCTCTTCGAATTATCGGTTTGGTTTGGCCTACTAGATTGATATTTCTTGCCATGGGAGAAGTGCTTAGCTTTGGGTTCAATCTTGTGGTGTTCTTACCCAAAGGATGTAAAGGGTTGCAAGACACGTATTGTATTGTTGCCATCGAGGATAAAAAGATGGGGTTTATATCATATTGCTTGAGTTTATCCCTCTACATCATGTCATCTTGCTTAATGCGTTACTCTGTTCTTATGAACTTAATACTCTAGATGCATGCTTTGGATAGTGGTCGATGTGTGGAGTAATAGTAGTAGATGCAGGTGAGTCGGTCTACTTGTTGCGGACGTGATGCCTATATACATGATCATGCCTAGATAATCTCATAATTATTCGCTTTTCTATCAATTGCTCGACAGTAATTTGTTCACCCACCGTAATACTTATGATATCTTGAGAGAAGCCACTAGTGAAACATATGGCCCCCGGGTCTATCTCTTATCATATTTGCTTCCAATCTACTTTTATTTGCATCTTTACTTTTTGCATCTATATTATAAAATACCAAAAATATATTTATTTTATCATATTATCTCTATTAGATCTCACTTTCGCAAGTGGCCGTGAAGGGATTGACAACCCCTTTATTGCGTTGGTTGCGAGTTCTTTGTTTGTTTGTGTAGGTGCGTGGGACTTGTTGAGGAGCCTCCTACTGGATTGATACCTTGGTTCTCAAAAAACTGAGGGAAATACTTACGCTAGTGTGCTGCATCACCCTTTCCTCTTCAAGGAAAACCAACGCAAGCTCAAGACGTAGTAGGGTACCACGGGCATCTACCTACGGCCCAGGAAGGGCCGCTTAGCCGAACTCATGAAGCAGCCTCCGGGCTCCGCGAAGCCAGCAGCCTTGCGAGGGCCCTGCCCCGCGAGGGACTTCACCAATGGAGGACTTCAACACTGCACCATCACAACAAGCGGCCTCACGATGCTTCCCATGCGAGGCGTCCTCCTGTGAGGCCTCCCAAGGAGCCACGCGGTGCAGGCTCTGCCAATCACGTGGATGACGTGTTGGGAAACGTAGTAATTTCAAAAAAATTCCTACGCATACGCAAGATCATGGTGATGCATAGCAACGAGAGGGGAGAGTGTGTCCACGTACCCTCGTAGACCGAAAGCGGAAGCGTTAGAACAACGCAGTTGATGTATCCGTACGTCTTCATGGCCCGACAGATCAAGAACCGAAACTACGACACCTCTGAGTTCTTGCACACATTCAGCTCGACGACGTCCCTCGAAATCCGATCCACCCGAGTGTCAAGGGAGAGTTCCGTCAGCACGACAGCGTGGAGACGATCTTGATGTTCTACCGTCGCAGGGCTTCAGGAGGAGTCCTCCTCCCACCGAGAGTAGGACTCCCCCCTTCCTTGTTGGAGTAGGAGAGGAGAGGGAAGGAGAGAGAGGGGGAAAGGAAAGGGCGCACCGCCCCCCCTCCTTGTCCAATTCGGACTGGGGGGAGGGGCGTGGCTGTCCCTTGGCCGCCTCTCCTCTTCCATCACTTGGGCCCATGAGGCCCATTAACCTCCGGGGGAGGGGGGGGGGTCCGATAACCCTCTGGTACTCTGGTATATATCCGATAACCCCCGAAACCATTCCGGTGTCCGAATATAGTCGTTCAATATATCAATCTTCATGTCTCGACCATTTCGAGACTCCTCGTCATGTCCGCGATCACATCCGGGACTCTGAACAATCTTCGGTACATCAAAACTCATAATATAATTGTCATCGAAACCTTAAGCGTGCGGACCATACGGGTTCGAGAACAATGTAGACATGACCGAAACACGTTTCCGGTCAATAACCAATAGCGGAACCTGGATGCTCATATTGGCTCCCACATATTCTACGAAGATCTTTATCGGTCAAACCGCATAACAACATACGTTGTTCCCTTTGTCATCGGTATGTTACTTGCCCGAGATTCGATAGTTGGTATCTCAATATCTAGTTCAATCTCATTACCGGCAAGTCTCTTTACTCGTTATGTAATACATCATCTTGCAACTAACTCATTAGTCACATTGCTTGCAAGGCTTATAGTGATGTGTATTATCGAGAGGGCCCAGAGATACCTCTCTGACAATCGGAGTGACAAATCCTAATCTCGAAATACGCCAACCCAACAAGTACCTTTGGAGACACCTGTAGAGCACCTTTATAATCACCCAGTTACGTTGTGACATTTGGTAGCACACAAAGTGTTCCTTCGGTAAACGGGAGTTGCATAATCTCATAGTCACAGGAACATGTATAAGTCATGAAGAAAGCAGTAGCAACATACTAAACGATCAAGTGCTAAGCTAATGGAATGGGTCAAGTCAATAACATCATTCTCTCAATGATGTGATCCCGTTAATCAAATGACAACTCTTTTGTCCATGGCTAGGAAACATAACCATCTTTAATAAACAAGCTAGTCAAGTAGAGGCATACTAGTGACACTCATTTTGTCTATGTATTCACACATGTATCATGTTTCTAGTTAATACAATTCTAGCATGAATAATAAAGATTTATCATGATGTAAGGAAATAAATAATAACTTTATTATTGCCTCTAGGGCATATTTCCTTCAGTCTCCCACTTTCACTAGAGTCAATAATCTAGATTATACAGTAATGATTCTAACACCCATGGAGCCTTAGTGCTGATCTTGTTTTGCTCGTGGAAGAGGCTTAGTCAACGGGTCTGCAACATTCAGATCCGTATGTATCTTGCAAATCTCTATGTCTCCCACCTGGACTTGGTCCCGGATGGAATTGAAGCGTCTCTTGATGTGCTTGGTCGTCTTGTGATATCTGGATTCCTTTGCCAAGGCAATTGCACCAGTATTGTCACAGAAGATTTTCATTGGACCCGATGCACTAGGTATGACACCTAGATTGGATATGAACTCCTTCATCCAGACTCCTTCATTTGCTGCTTCTGAAGCAGCTATGTACTCCGCTTCACATGTAGATCCCGCCACGACGCTTTGTTTAGAACTGCACCAACTGACAGCTCCACCGTTCAATATAAACACGTATCAGGTTTGCGATTTAAAATCATCCGAATTAATATCAAAGCTTGCATCAAACGTAACCATTTACAACTAGCTCTTTGTCACCTCCATAAAAAAGAAACATATCATTAGTCCTTTTCAGGTATTTCAGGATATTCTTGACCACTGTCCAGTGATCCACTCCTGGATTACTTTGGTACCTCCCTGCTAAACTTATTGCTAAGCATACACCAGGTCTGGTACACAACATTGCATACATGATAGAGCCTATGGCTGAAGCATAGGGAACATCTTTCATTTTCTCTCTATCTTCTGCTGTGGTCGGGCATTGAGTCTGACTCAACTTCACACCTTGTATTACAGGCAAGAACCCTTTCTTTGCTTGATCCATTTTGAACTTTTTCAAAACTTTATCAAGGTATGCACTCCGTGAAAGTCCAATTAAGCGTCTTGATCTATCTCTATAGATCTAGATGCCCAATATGTAAGCAGCTTCACCGAGGTCTTTCATTGAATTTTTTTTATTCAAGTATCCTTTTATGCTATCCAGAAATTCTATATCATTTCCAATCAATAATATGTCGTCCACATAGAATATTAGAAATGCTATAGAGCTCCCACTCACTTTCTTGTAAATACAGGCTTCTCCAAAAGTCTGTATAAAACCATATGCTTTGATTACACTATCAAAGCGTTTATTCCAACTTCGAGAGGCTTGCACCAGTCCATAAATGGATCGCTGGAGCTTGCACACTTTGTTAGCATCCTTTGGATCGACAAAACCTTCTGGTTGCATCATATACAACTCTTCTTCCAGAAATCCATTCAGGAATGCAGTTTTGACATCCATTTGCCAAATTTCATAATCATAAAATGTGGCAATTGCTAACATGATTCGGACAGACTTAAGCATCGCTAGGGTGAGAAAGTCTCATCGTAGTCAACCCCTTGAACTTGTCGAAAACCTTTTGCAACAAGTCGAGCTTTGTAGACAGTAACATTACCATCAGCGTCAGTCTTCTTCTTGAAGATCCATTTATTCTCAATGGCCTGCCGATCATCGGGCAAGTCAACCAAAGTCCACACTTTGTTCTCATACATGGATCCCATCTCAGATTTCATGGCCTCAAGCCATTTTGCGGAATCTGGGCTCATCATCGCTTCCTCATAGTTCGTATGCTCGCCATGTTCAAGTAACATGACCTCCAGAATAGGATTGCCGTACCACTCTGGTGCGGATCTTACTCTGGTTGACCTACGAGGTTCAGTAGTAACTTGATCTGAAGTTTCATGATCAATATCATTAGTTTCCTCACTAATTGGTGTAGTCGTCACATGAACTGGTTTCTGTGATGAACTATTTTCCAATAAGGGAGCAGGTACAGTTACCTCATCAAGTTCTACTTTCCTCCCACTCACTTCTTTCGAGAGAAACTCCTTCTCTAGAAAGGATCCATTCTTAGCAACGAATGTCTTGCCTTCGGATCTGTGATAGAAGGTGTACCCAACAGTCTCTTTTGGGTATCCTATGAAGACACATTTCTCCGATTTGGGTTCGAGCTTATCAGGTTGAAGCTTTTTCACATTAGCATCGCAGCCCCAAACTTCAAGAAATGACAACTTTGGTCTCTTGCCAAACCATAGTTCATAAGGCGTCGTTTCAACAGATTTTGATGGTACCCTATTTAACGTGAATGCGGCTGTCTCTAAAGCATAACCCCAAAACGATAGTGGTAAATCAGTAAGAGACATCATAGATCGCACCATATCTAGTAAAGTGTGATTACGACGTCCGGACACACCATTACGTTGTGGTGTTCCGGGTGGCATGAGTTGCGAAACTATTCCGCATTGTTTCAAATGTAAACCAAACTCGTAACTCAAATATTCTCCTCCAGATCAGATCGTAGAAACTTTATTTTCTTGTTACGATGATTTTCAACTTCACTCTGAAATTCTTTGAACTTTTCAAATGTTTCAGACTGATGTTTCTTTAAGTAGATGTACCCATATCTGCTTAAATCATCTGTGAAGGTGAGAAAATAATGATACCCGCCGCGAGCTTCAATATTCATCGGACCACATACATCAGTATTTATGATTTCCAGCAAATCAGTTGCTCGCTCCATAGTTCCGGAGAACGGCGTTTTAGTCATCTTGCCCATGAGGCATGGTTCGCAAGTACCAAGTGATTCATAATCAAGTGATTCCAAAAGTCCATCAGTATGGAGTTTCTTCATGCGCTTTACACCAATATGACCTAAACGGCGGTGCCACAAATAAGTTGCACTATCATTATCAACTCTGCATCTTTTGGCTTCAACATTATGAATATGTGTATCACTACTATCGAGATTCATCAAAAATAGACCACTCTTCAAGGGTGCATGACCATAAAAGATATTACTCATATAAATAGAACCACCAATATTCTCATATTTAAATGAATAACCGTCTCGCATCAAACAAGATCCAGATATAATGTTCATGCTCAACGCTGGCACCAAATAACAATTATTCAGGTCTAAAACTAATCCCGAAGGTAGATGTAGAGGTAGCGTGCCGACGGCGATCACATCGACTTTGGAACCATTTCCCACACGCATCGCCGTCACCTCGCCCTTAGCTGTCCGCTTAATCCGTAGTCCCTGTTTTGAGTTGCAAATATTAGCAACAGAACAGATTATCAAATACCCAGGTGCTACTGCGAGCTCGTAAGGTACACATCAATAACATGTATATCACATATACCTTTGTTCACCTTGCCATCCTTCTTATCCGCCAAATACTTGGGGAAGTTCCGCTTCCAAAGGACGGTCTGTTTGCAGAGAAGCACTCAGGCCTCAGGCTTAGGTCCAGACTTGGGTTTCTTCTCTTGAGCAGCAACTTGTTTGCCGTTCTTCTTGAAGTTCCCCTTCTTCTTCCCTTTACCCTTTTTCTTGAAACTGGTGGTCTTGTTGACCATCAACACTTGATGCTCCTTTTTGATTTCTACCTCCGCAGCCTTTAGCATTGCAAAGAGCTCGGGAATAGTCTTGTTCATCCCTTGCATATTATAGTTCATCACAAAGCTCTTGTAGCTTGGTGGCAGTGATTGAAGAATTCTGTCAATGACACTATCATCAGGAAGATTAACTCTCAGTTGAATCAAGTAATTATTACACCCAGACATTTTGAGTATATGTTCACTGACAGAACTATTCTCTTCCATCTTGCAGCTATAGAACTTATTGGAGACTTCATATCTCTCAATCCGGGCATTTGCTTGAAATATTAGCTTCAACTCCTGGAACATATCATATGCTCCATGACGTTCAAAACGTCGTTGAAGTCCCGGTTCTAAGCCGTAAAGCATGGCACACTGAACTATCGAGTAGTCATCAGCTTTGCTCTGCCAAACATTCACAACGTCTGCAGTTGCATCTGCAGCAGGCCTGGCACCCAGCGGTGCTTCCAGGACGTAATTCTTCTGTGTAGCAATGAGGATAATCCTCAAGTTACGGACCTAGTCCGTGTAATTGCTACCATCATCTTTCAACTTTGCTTTCTCAAGGAACGCATTAAAATTCAACGGAACAACAGCACGAGCCATCTATCTACAATCAACACAGACATGCAAAATACTATCAGGTACTAAGTTCATGATAAATTTAAGTTCAATTAATCATATTACTTAAGAACTCCCACTTAGATAGACATCCCTCTAATCATCTAAGTGATCACATGATCCAAATCAACTAAACCATAACCGATCATCACGTGAAATGGAGTAGTTTTCAATGGTGAACATCATTATGTTGATCATGTCTACTATATGATTCATGCTCGACCTTTCGGTCTCAGTGTTCCGAGGCCATATCTGCATATGCTAGGCTCGTCAAGTTTAACCTGAGTATTCTGCGTGTGCAAAAACTGGCTTGCACCCGTTGTAGATGGACGTAGAGCTTATCACACCCGATCATCACGTGGTGTCTGGGCACCATTTAACTTTGGCAACGGTGCATACTCAGGGAGAACACTTTTATCTTGAAATTTAGTGAGAGATCATCTTATAATGCTACCGTCAATCAAAGCAAGATAAGATGCATAAAGGATAAACATCACATGCAATCAATATAAGTGATATGATATGGCCATCATCATCTTGTGCTTGTGATCTCCATCTTCAAGCATCGTCATGATCACCATCGCCACCGGGCGCGACACCTTGATCCCCATCGTAGCATCGTTGTCGCTTTCGCCACCTATTGCTTCTACGACTATCGCTACCGCTTAGTGATAAAGTAAAGCAATTATGTGGCGATTGCATTGCATACAATAAAGCGACAACCATATGGCTTCGCCAGCTGCCGATAACTCGCCATTACAAAACATGATCATCTCATACAATAAAATATAGCATCACGTCTTGACCATATCACATCACAACATGCCCTGCAAAAACAAGTTAGAAGTCCTCTACTTTGTTGTTGCAAGTTTTACGTGGCTGCTATGGGCTGAGCAAGAACCGTTCTTACCTATGTATCAAACCACAATGATAGTTCGTCAAGTTAGTGCTGTTTTAACCTTCTCAAGGACCGGGCGTAGCCACACTCGGTTCAACTAAAGTTGGAGAAACTGACACTACTAACCACCTGTGTGCAAAGCACGTCGGTAGAACCAGTCTCGCGTAAGCGTACGCGTAATGTCGGTCCGGGCCGCTTCATCCAACAATACCACCGAACCAAAGTATGACATGCTGGTAAGCAGTATGACTTGTATCTCCCACAACTCACTTGTGTTCTACTCGTGCATATAACATCAACGCATAAAACCTAGGCTCGGATACCACTGTTGGGAAACGTAGTAATTTCAAAAAAATTCCTATGCACACGCAAGATCATGGTGATGCATAGCCACGAGAGAGGAGAGTGTGTCCACGTACCCTCGTAGACCGAAAGCGGAAGCGTTAGAACAACGCGGTTGATGTAGTCGTACATCTTCATGGTCCGATCGATCAAGCACCGAAACTACGGCACCTCCGAGTTCTTGCACACGTTCAGCTCGATGATGTCCCTCGAACTCTGATCCAGCCGAGTGTCGAGGGAGAGTTCCACAAGACGACGGGCGCAGGACGATCTTGATGTTCTACCGTCGCAGGGCTTCGCCTAAGCACCGCTACAATATTATCGAGGAGGACTATAGTCGTCCAATATACCAATCTTCATGTCTTGACCATTTTGAGACTCCTCGTCATGTCTGTGATCACATCCGGGACTCCGAACAATCTTCGGTATATCAAAACTCATAAACTCATAATATAACTGTCATCGAAACCTTAAGCATGCGGACCCTACGGGTTCGAGAACAATGTAGACATGACTGAAACACGTTTTCGGTCAATAACCGATAGTGGAACCTGGATGCTCATATTGGCTCCCGCATATTCTATGAAGATCTTTATCGGTCAAACCGCATAACAACATACGTTGTTCCCTTTGTCATCGGTATGTTACTTGCCCGAGATTCGATCGTCGGTATATCTATACCTAGTTTAATCTCGTTACCGGCAAGTCTTTTTACTCGTTATGTAATACATCATCTCGAAACTAACTCATTAGTCACATTGCTTGCAAGGCTTATAGTGATGTGTATTACCGAGAGGGCCCAGAGATACCTCTCCGACAATCGGAATGACAAATCCTAATCTCGAAATACGCCAACCCAACAAGTACCTTTGGAGACACCTGTAGAGCACCTTTATAATCACCCAGTTACGTTGTGGCGGTTGGTAGCACACAAAGTGTTCCTCTGGTAAACGGGAGTTGCATAATCTCATAGTCACAGGAACATGTATAAGTCATGAAGAAAGCAGTAGCAACATACTAAACGATCAAGTGCTAAGCTAACGGAATGGGTCAAGTCAATCACATCATTCTCTCAATGATGTGATCCCGTTAATCAAATGACAACTCTTTTGTCCATGGCTAGGAAACATAACCATCTTTGATAAACGAGCTAGTCAAGTAGAGGCATACTAGTGACACTCAGTTTGTCTATGTATTCACACATGTATCATGTTTCCAGTTAATACAATTCTAGCATGAATAATAAACATTTATCATGATGTAAGGAAATAAATAATAACTTCATTATTGCCTCTAGGGCATATTTCCTTCATGACGTCGCCAGGGCAAGCGCCAGCCTGTGCGGCCAGGACAGTTTCCCTTTTGGTGCTAATGGAGCAGCTGTGCCAATCTGCCCCCAAAGCAAGTCCCAAAGGTTTCCCCTTTGGTGAAACAAGACCAAGACGGTGGCGCGGCAAGACGGAGGTCATCGTGAAGCCCATGGCGCGTCATGGATAAGCACTTTAGCAGACGAAGACCACCTTTTGTCAGGATAGCACATGTGCCTGTCCCCTTTCAAATTGTCGCCCTGTGGATGCCCTTTCCTGCTCATATTTTTGGGGAAGAGGCCCAAGGCGTCTATATAAGGGACAGAGCGGCCACCGTAGCATGGGATCGACTCCTAACCGAACCCTATGTTTGAACTAGAAAACATAACCAGGCACTCGTGTGAAGTTTGTCAGGTTGAAGCAACCAAGCAGCTTGTGCGGGTCTTTATACGGTTCACAGAATACCATACACATCACTACAAGATCTGAGCCTCTGCGAAAATAACACAAAAAATAAGAACATCGATTCGGTATACGAACGGAGTTTGTATACCCAACCAGCAAAAATAAATAAAAGAAAACATAATTGCAACAGAGAATTATAGGTTACGGAGTTTTATGGGTAATTAACGTAATTTAGAGAGGAAACGATCGGTTAGAAAATACCTCAGCAGCCTCAGACGTCAAAAATAAATGAAATGAAGGGTTTTTCTTGCCTAGTACGAGTGGTGCTATGACCAAAAGCAGTCGTACCAGACGTTGCTGATCGTTTTGTTACGTCAACGCCTAGCATTGCACTTCGGTACGAACACTGGTATGAGCCCAAGCGCTTGTTCCGGACACCGTCTTGAAACTCTTGAGATTTGGTTTGTCGGGACTCGGGAATGACTTTGCGTACGAGAACGCGTACGTCCGTGAGCGCTCGTACCGTATGCCATCGATCGTTCTAGAGAAGTGCTCTTGCGTGACCGCCGGAAGTATGACCGTGGTACGACCGTGGTGTTGGGAAACGCAGTAATTTCAAAAATTTTCTACGCACACGCAAGATCATGGTGATGCATAGCAACGAGCGGGGAGAGTGTGTCCACGTACCCTCATAGACAGAAAGCGGAAGCGTTATGACAACGCGGTTGATGTAGTCGTACGTCTTCATGATCCGACCGATCCAAGTACCGAACGCGCGGCACCTCCGAGTTCTGCACACGTTCAGCTCGATGACGTCCCTCGAACTCCGATCCAGTCGAGCTTTGAGGGAGAGTTCCGTCAGCATGATGGCGTGGTGACGATGATGATGTTCTACCGACGCAGGGCTTCGCCTAAGCACCGTTACAATATTATCGAGGTGGACTATGGGGGAGGGGGGCACCGCACACGGCTAATAAATCAAGAGATCAACTGTTGTGTCTATGGGGTGCCCCTGCCCCCGTATATAAAGGAGCAAGGGGGGAGGCGGCCGGCCTAGGACGAGGGTGCGCCAAGGGGGAGGTCCTACTCCCACTGGGAGTAGGACTCCTCCTTCCCTTGTTGGAGTAGGAGAGAAGGAAAGAGGGGGAGAGGAAGAAGGAAAAAAAGGGCTGCACCCCTTGTCCAATTCGGACCAGGAGGGGGGCACACGCCTCCTTCATTTTGGCCTCTCTCCTCTATTCCCGTATGGCCCAATAAGGCCCATATACTCCCCGGCGAATTCCCGTAACTTTCCGGTACTCCGAAAAATACACGAATCACTCGGAACCTTTCCGAAGTCCGAATATAGTCGTCCAATATATCGATCTTTACGTCTCGACCATTTCGAGACTCCCCGTAATGTTCCCGATCTCATCCGGGACTCCGAACTACCTTTGGTACATCAAAACATATAAACTCATAATATAACCGTCATCGAACTTTAAGCGTGCGGACCCTACGGGTTCGAGAACTATGTAGACATGAACGAGACACGTCTCCAGTCAATAACCAATAGCGAAACCTGGATGCTCATATTGGCTCCCACATATTCTACGAAGATCTTTATCGGTCAAACCGCATAACAACATACGTTTGTTCCCTTTGTCATCGGTATGTTACTTGCCCGAGATTCGATCGTTGGTATCTCAATACCTAGTTCAATCTCGTTATCGGCTAGTCTCTTTACTCGTTATGTAATACATCATCTCGCAACTAACTCATTAGTCACATTGCTTGCCAGGCTTATAGTGATGTGCATTACCGAGAGGGCCCAGAGATACCTCTCCAACAATTGGAGTGACAAATCCTAATCTCGAAATACGTCAAATCAACAAAGTACCTTCGGAGACACCTGTAGAGCACCTTTATAATCACCCAGTTATGCTGTGACGTTTGGTTGCACACAAAATGTTCCTCTGGTAAACGGGAGTTACATAATCTCATAGTCACAGGAACACGTATAAGTCATGAAGAAAGCAATAGCAACATACTAAGCGATCAAGTGCTAAGCTAACGGAATGGGTAAAGTCAATCACATCATTCTCCAATGATATGATCCCGTTAATCAAATAAAAACTCATGTCTATGGCTAGGAAACTTAACCATCTTTAATTCAACGAGCTAGTCAAGTAGAGGCATACTAGTGACATTATGTTTGTCTATGTATTCACACATGTACTAAGTTTCCGGTTAATACAATTCTAGCATGAATAATAAACATTTATCATGAAATAAGGAAATAAATAATAACTTTATTATTGCCTCTAGGGCATATTTCCTTCACGTGGTACGACCACGATCGCTTGTACTGCAGGCTGTCTTTCATTATCACCTCCTTCTGCTTGCCGCGACAAGCTGGTACGAGCGGGGGTACGACCGAGAGTGGTTGAATCGTAAGCCATCTTTTTAAACTACAAAACTACTAAAAAATGTGATCCCTCCTCACATTAGTCACATAACACATTTGCAGTAAAAATAAGAGGAGGTATGCAATAAAATACAGGCTACTAATAGACTATAAATTTTTACTAATGTAAGTATTTTGAAACCAACTCTAATAACAACTATGCAAAATAAAAATAAAAGTGTCAATGCAACATGAATGTAACTAGACACAAAGACACAAATCTAAGAAAGACACCTACGGACTTCCAGGTTACCTCCTCAGCAGTGCTTTCTTTATAGCCATATAGATAGGCTTCGGTCCTCCATTAGGTACTGTAGGAAAGGTACTGTAGGAACAAAGTATGTCTACAGAATGAGGGGGGTGAGTGGGAAATTTAATATTCTTTTAGGAAACTTCAAATCTCCCAGAGCCCAGCAACAGAACTAATATAAAGAGTGCACAGTGAGTGAACAAGAACTAGCGAATGAGAACTAGAGCATGCATCGAAAGGAATCACATGACCGAAACTTAACATACATCATGAACCGAATGTAAATAGGTGTCAGAGGTAACCAGCGATGCTTGATGGCGACAAGGAATTTGGTAGACCAGTTCGCCCTTCAGCAAAAAGACTACGTCTGGTTGGAGGGGTTGTGATTTAACACAGAAGATAAACCCTCTTCTTCCTATTCTCCTAGAGAGTTCACAACTCTCAAGAGTAATAGGTGGAGCATACTGGACTTAGATTTGAGTGATGCTAAACCACTATCTAAATTTTCGGCTCTGGGGTTTTTCTCTTGGTGAATTTTAAACTCAAATCGCTCGGTAGAGAGGGTACTCACTTAATCTTCTCCGAATCTCACGGACCAACCAACGATGCACATTGGAAGAGGTGGGCTATTTATAGTCGTGGTCTTCCCGATGGGAAAAGACCATTTTGGACATGACCACTCAACCAATGTCCAATTGACACATATCTAACTTCTGGAGCAGGAAATTCTAACTCCATGGTCTGAATCAGATCTCTCGCGGCGAAGAAGAACTTCATATCTTGCTGACAAGTATTTATTCGAAACACAACAAGATTTCTCTCGTCTCACATAGGATTCGGATTTAGCATTAGCCAATAGTAAGTTTTCAACACTATACCCCTCTTAATAATACGGCGGTCCTATGACTCAAGAAATAGAAAGATGAACTACGAAACAAATGCTACGTCTTTGCTTCGTCCTGAAACTTCTCGGCCGCAGTAAATTTCTTCGGACAAACTGAACCAATTGCTTCACATCAACAATTTTGGCAGGTCACTTTTGATACATCTCCAACATATCTATAATTTTTGATTGTTTCAAGCTATTATATTATCAATCTTAGATAATTTATATGCAATTTTATATCATTTTGGGGCCTAACCTATTAACCTAGTGCGTATTGTAAGTTGCTATTTTCTGCTTGTTTTTTGTTTTATAGAAAATCTATACTGTTGGGGATATAACTACTGAGTGTAAACCGCCCAGGAGGGGCCGGTTCACCCTCAACTATATTGAAGCCCACGAAGACTCAGAAGATGGCGTTTTACTGGTAAAGCTTAAAGGCCCGGAGCCCAAAGGCGGATTAGGGCCCATAGTAGTAAACCGCCATAGTCATGTAACTTGTATTTTAAGATAAGGAAAGGAGAGGCCGAGCCGGACACTGGTATGAGTCGGCCTCAGGACTCTGTAGACCGGCCGGGCATCAACCCGTGTATATAAGGGGACGATCCGGCGGCGGTTCAGGAACAAGAAAGAACAACTGGAGAGCCAGGCATAGCGTGTTTAGCTCCCTACTAATCGAGCCCCCAATTATCCCAACACAACTAGACGTAGGTCTTTACCTTCATCGAAGGGGCCAAACTAGTATAAAATCCCTCGTGTCCTTTGTCCGGTTTAACCCCTTTAAGCTAACCCGTCGCGATGGCTCCACGACTAAGTCCTTTCACGAGGACATCTGACGTGATATTTCCATGACAGTTGGCGCCCACCGTGGGGCTATCGCACGATGGTTTCGAGTTCTTGAAGGGCAGCTCTGAAGGACTCAAAGGGTACGCGGTTGGCCGGATGACCAAGAGTCGTCGCGGCAAGCTCTACATCGACGACACAGGATGGGGCCCCGAGGCCGGCTCAATTGAGTACGGGTACCGGGTCCCTTTTGGCGGAATTCACGTTTTCATTGGCAAGATCGGCAAACCGGGCCCTGAGCCGGACATCTGCACCGACCTCGTCGAGACGGCTCAGCGTGCAAGCCCCGCTCGAATTCAGCCCGCCGTGAAGCGTGCGTTCGTGGGATGTGTCCACGGGATCGGATCTGAACCGATGTCGGAAGACGAGACGGTCGATTACTCCAACGGTGAATCATCCGCTGGTGAAACCGAATCCCTATACCAAGTTCAGGATGGTGTGTTTAAAGGGTATTCCGATGGCACCAGTATTCCGGAATTTTGTGAACCGCCGAACCACGTCGGAATCTTCATGGCCGGGACACAGCCAACCTTGCAAAACTCTACTGCAGCGGCGTCCGGACCGGTGGCAGGGGCAGGAGGCTCCACGCGCCGGCCGGCTCAAGCTCTCTCCGATTTGATGGATGCCTGGGCGACCTTGTTAACCACGGCAGTTACTCCGGCGACACAAGATCAGCACAATGCGGACATTGCAAGGCTAAAGGATTAGATAACACAAGCCAAGGAGGACTTAGCAGCTGAGGAGACCTGGATGGCTGAGTGTCGGTGTCAAAACCGGCGGATCTCGGGTAGGGGGTCCCGAACTGTGCGTCTAGGCGGATGGTAACAGGAGACAAGGGACACAATGTTGTTACCCAGGTTCGGGCCCTCTCGATGGAGGTAAAACCCTACTCCTGCTTGATTAATATTGATGATATGGGTAGTACAAGAGTGGATCTACCACGAGATCAGAGAAGCTAAACCCTAGAAGCTAGCCTATGGTATGATTGTTGTTCGTCCTATGGACTAAAACCCTCCGGTTTATATAGGCACCGAATAGGGTTAGGGTTACCTGAGTCGGTTACAATGGTAGGAGATCTACATATCCATATCGCCAAGCTTGCCTTCCATGCCAAGGAAAGTCCCATCCGGACATGGGGCGAAGTCTTCAATCTTGTATCTTCATAGTCCAGGAGTTCGCCAAAGTTCATAGTCCGCTATCGGACACCCCCTAATCTAGGACTCCTCAAGAGCTCTCGAACCAGGCTTCAATGACGACGGTCCGGGCGCATATTGTCTTCGGCATTGCAAGGCGGGTTCCTCCTCCGAATACTTCATAGAAGATTTTGAACACAAGGATAGTGTCCGCTCTGCAAAATAAGTTCCACATACCACCATAGAGAGAATAACATTTACACAAGTTCAATCTGGCCGACGATTCCACAAATAAGTGACATCACACCACGGCCAAGCCTTTATTCGAATCATTTTCACCGTCCCCACCTCGGTCGCGTTTAGCGAGGCGGTTTCTTGGCACGCCTTGTCAAAGCAGAGATCATGTCCCCTTATTCCGGGATTCTCATCAATACGGGCGTGGGTAACCCAACCGCGCCATTGATTATGGCGCTTGGGAGATAAGAGAGTTTTATCAGGCCGGTGGGGACGCATAGCTTTGTCCGTCCATATAAGGGGACAAGGATCCGCTTTTTCACACACGCCTTCTTCCTCCTTTGCTTATCCATTTCACAAGACTCGAGCTCCAAAGTGCTCAAGTCCGCACATCCCACCTCAACTTTCTCCAACTATGTCCGAGCGGGAGGCAAGTGGATGGCCTCCTCCGTCACGGAGGGGCACATCAAAGCTGCGGAAGGCCGGATACTTGTCCGGGCGGCATCGCAGATAGGCTCCCCAACGAGGGGCAGCTCATCCCCACCCCTGTGCCCCATGAGAGGGTGGTGTTCCTCCCCCACTTCCTCCCGCGGACTAGGGTTTCCACTTCACCCATTCGTCCGGGGGCTCATGTTCTACTACGGCCTAGATTTCCATGATCTGGCCCCGAATTTTATCCTCAACATCTCGGCGTTTATCGTCGTGTGTGAGGCCTTCCTCTGCATCCAGCTCCACTTCGGCTTATGGCTGAAGACCTTCAATGTCAAGCCGAAGGTAGTGGGCGGCCGCTGCCGGGCGCGGAGGTGCCATGGTGGGCAGGATGGCCAACGCCCTATGGCTCGAGGGCTCCTTTGTGGAGACCATAAAGGTGGCAATCGGGGTGGTTCTACATCACCGAGCCGCGCGACTCTCAATGGGCGGCGTCCCCCGAATTCCGATCTGGCTTCCCCACACGGCTCACCTCATGGAAAGAGACGGGCCTGACGTGGGGTAATTCAGAAGAGCTGGCCGGACTCCAAACCTGCGTCCGAAACCTGGTGGACAAGAATCTCAAGCTTGTCAACATAATCCAGTGATGCTCATCCGCCGGATTCTCCCATGCCAAAGAACGGGCCTTCAACTTGTGGGAGTTTGATCCGGCACAGCACCGAACCTTGAGCCGGCTCTTCGAACTACGTACGAAGATGCCTGGAAGGTGTTGTTCAAGGGCGCCGAAGCTCCCGCATCCGCTACCGAAAATCACGGATTCAGCTTGCAGCATCAAGCCAGCGAGGTAAGTTATTTTACCCTTTACGGGACTCTTTTTTCATAGTTTGACTCTATGCGGGATCTAAAACTCACTCACCTTTGACATGACTGGCTGAAGACGTCCGGACAGATCAACTGTCCGGCTCCCTTGCCAGAAGACCCAGCGGACGCCCGATTAACGGGGCTGCTGGTTCCGGCACCTCAAGTGGTGCCGGAAAAGAAGGCCAAGAAGAAGGCCACGGGAACTCGACGGAGGTCCGATGACGCCGAGGCGGACTCCTCCCGCAAAGACGAGGAGGAGGAAAAAGAGGCCTCTCCCCCAGCGGGGGGAGAGAAGAAAAGGAAGGCCGCCCCAACTGGGGAGGCCGAAGGGTCCAAGAAGGGAAGGACCCTTCCTCCGGACTAGACCGCCAACGCCGACGACAGCGAAGAGGGGTGGGCTCCAAGGACCAAGCCCCTGGCGAAATCATAAGTGTCCGGACACCAGAATAACTCATGGCGTTTCATTTGTTGCACAGCATCTTATAACGCCGGATATAACCATGCAGCCCGCCCAAGGATGGGCTCGACGATTCGTCGAGCGGCTCCCTGGATTCGTCGGAGGTGAATAGCACCTCACTTCCGACCGCCTCGTCTCCTCCCGCCGCGGATGACGCCGGGGTGGAGTCCCAAAAGGGGCCCAGCCAGGAGGAGGTGGCTATGGAGGCGCCGCAAGGCGACCTCCCGGAATCCGGGCTCAAAGGGGATAAAACCCCGAAGGGCTTCAAGTCCGGCCCTGCGTCGGACTCCGTACCGGAACCTTCAGTGGTTCCGGAGTCCGACAGGCGACCCCTTCGTAAGAAGGGCAAGACTGCGACGCCGGTGACCTCCGTCCAACCGGAGGCACTGGATGATTTGATGGAGGCGCTTAACGGCGCTTCCATCGACGAGGAGCACCGCACTGTTATGAGTGCGGTGATCCAGAAAGTTCAGTCCGCCAAGAGCGGGCTGACTGAAGCCTGTGCCAGCCTTCTAACAGGCTTTGAGGTATGTATTTAAGATATAAAAATATTACCGCATAGACAGTAGCCCCTGATGCTCAGTTTGGTGTTCGAAAAGAAAAAGCCGAACTAAGGATCTAAAAAGATATACGCAGGAGTCTAACATAAGTATGTCAATATGGGAATGCAGGCTGCGCTGCTGACCTCTGCCGCACTGACTGCGGAGGTTGGTGCATTGAAGTAGAGCCTCGAGCAGTCCGAGAACGAGCTCGGACTTGCCAAAAAGCTCGAGGATAAAGAAGGCAAGTAATACCTTATGGGAATATTTAAAAGATGTGTTTGCAAAAAATGACAGGAATAATGTGAATATTGCAGGGGCCACGAACAAGGTGGCGACCCTGAAGGAAGCGGTGTCCAAGGCCGAAAGCAATGCGGCCGCGGAGCGCACCGAGCGAGAAAAGCAGGAGGCGCGGGTGGCGGAGGTGCGGCAAGAGCTCCAGGCTCTCGTGGAAAAACACGAGAGTTTGGAGCGTGACTCAAAGACTCGGGAGTCCGAGCTCGCCACGGCCCTTGAGAGCGCCAAGGCCGCTAAGGCCGAAGCCCAAAAAGCCCTCCAGGAGATTGAGGCGATGAAGAAGATAGCGGCGGGTAAGGCATTCTATATGCAAAGCAAGCATGTGAAAGTGAATTATCTGTTACTTACCCGAATCCGGAGCTCTCCAGGAGCATTCGCAGACCGCCTCATGATGTGGCTGATGCTGCCGCATTCTACCGTGCCGAGGAGGGAAGCTCGACGGAGAAGGTGTTACGGTCTCAAGATATCGAGGCGGACACCCAGTGCCCTTAAGCGACCAGTTGAAGCAGCTGGTCGAAGCTCCATAAGGTGGCCGAACAGGCCATGAAGGGCCTCATAGTTCGGTGGCCTAGTGAAGTGAAGCCATGCACAGGAGCTACTGGTTGGTGTGACGCTTCGATTCAATCGTACACTAATCATGCACGCAAATGTGTACGATCAAGATCAAGGACTCACGGAAGATATCACAACACAACTCTACAAATAAAGTAAGTCATACAAGCATCATATTACAAGCCAGGGCCTCGAGGGCTCGAATACAAGTGCTCGATCATAGACGAAGTCAGCCGAAGCAACAATATCTGAGTACGTATATAAGTTAAACAAGGTGCCATAAGATGGCTAGCACAAACCGGGATACAGATCGAAGAGGAGCAGGCCTCCCGCCTCGGGATCCTCCTAGGTCACTCCCCGGTCGCCGTCGGCCGGGCTGCACGTAGTAGTAGGCGCCTCAGAGTAGTAGTCATCGTGGCGGTGGCGTCTGCCCCGGCTCCATCGTGCAGTAGCAGCAATCGAGTAGAGGTAGGGGAAAGGGGGGAACAAGGCAACCGTGAGTACTCATCCAAAGTACTCGCAAGCAAGGAGCTACACTACATATGCAACATTATCAAAGGAAGGCCGTATATGTGAACTGGGCTGCAGAAATGCCAGAATAGAGAGAAGGCCTAGTCCTATCGAAGACTAGCATCTTCCGGAAATCACCATCTTGCAGCAAACAAGAGGGAGTAGCGTAGCATAACTTAAAGTAGCAGCAGTGTTATAAACCTCGGCCAGAGATCCTTTCCCGACTCCCTGCGAGAAAGAAATCCCAGAGCCATACTATCCAGTTATCATCACAATCCAATTCTCATCGCAATCCATTGCTCATATCCATGTCTCAACTCAAGTATCCAGTTCTAGTTGTATCGATCGGGATACAACTCCAAGTGTCCGCTATCAGAGGACAGTGCTATCGATAGATGTTTTCACCGCAGGGTGCACCAACTTACCCACCACGCCGCTTAACTCCGGCCGGACACACTTTCTGTGGTCATGCCCGCCTCGCCAAACAATACGCCGCAACCCGACCTAGGCTTAATAGAGAGGCCGGCAGGCGGACTAAACCTATGCCCCTCAGGGTCATGGGCCATCTCCCCGAACTCCTGCACGCTATGTGACGCCGCGGAAGCAGACCTAGCCCATCAGCGTTCCAGTCCAATCCGGCGCGCTACCGCCCGTCAGCCGACGCCTAATAAGCTTCGCTGATGTATACGACGAGAACGCCCATACTTAGCCCACGTGATGGTTAGTGCTATCAGCCGAGGCCCTCGGATCAAATATCCAAATCAGATCGGATTAGGAACGCGCGGTAACAAGCAGAGACTCACGAAAGATGTGACCCCGTTGCCCCGCCTCGAGGACTTGCGGCAAGGGCTAGGAATGCCCGGCCACGCCTCGTAATTATCTCGCGGGCACCCTCCAGGTCAACCCGTCTCCACATCACTCGCAATTAAGCACGCGCGGGTACCCCTCAGGGTCGACCCGTCTTTCCATGTAACAGTGGTAAAATCCAAGTAACCGTGTGTCCAAACATCAAGGGGAAAAACCCGAGGAATCACCCCCGATGAATTCCACTAGATGTAATCATCAAGGTGAACGTAAGAGGAATCACCCCCGAGGTTCACACTTGAGGGGTTGCGCGACAGAGTCGTATCGGAAGTGGTTAAGGAGGAAATCACCCTCGATGACCACGACCGGATAGCTATACTACAGGGTTAATATCAGAAGTGCTGTAGAGGTTTCACCCTCGGTACTCGATAGTAACCCAGTAGTGTCGAGCAACTAAGGGAAGTGATGTGCGTGTCGGGTCCTGGTCTTCGATCCCGTTGATCGGGTCTTCAATGATGAAGCAGGGGCAACAAGGACAAGGTGAGGAGGGGGTCACTGATGGGTCTCTAACCAACCTATACTAAGCAGTTTAGGATAAGCAGGTAAGGTACAACAGCAGATACAAAGGTGCTATGCATCGTAATAGGTGCAAACAATAACAAGAGCAAAAATCTAATGCAAGTATGAGAGGATGGAATGGGCGATATCGGGATGATCAAAGGGGGGCTTGCCTGGTTGCTCGCAAGAGAGGGGTCGCCAACACCGTAGTCGAACTGGCCAGCTGCAGCGTCGGTCTCGTAGTCTACCGGAGAGAAGAGGGGGAAGAAACAATGAATACAAAGTAAACAGATGCATATCGATGCATGACATGTCAAGAAGCGATGCTAGGCGTGCCCTAACGTGGTACGAGGGGGGTACTGGTTAGGGGGGAAAACATCCGGGAAGTAATCCCGGTGTTTTGGGTTTTCTGCAGAGGAGCGGAGGAAAAGTTGCAGGTTCGATAGGTTAGGGGTGTGTGGCGATTTAACGGATGCGTATCCGGATTCGCCTCGCTGCTCGAGCAACTTTCATGTTGAAAATATTTTAATCCGGATTACGGATTAAAAAGATATGATTTTTAAAAGATTTTCTTAATTTCTGGAATTTAATTAATTATTTAATTAATTTCGAAAATGCATTTATGACATCAAGATGATGTCAAGTCGACATCATCAGTCAACAGGGTTGACTTAGTCAACCCCGATGTGGTTCCCTGCATGCCATTCTCTAATAACTAATTAACCTAATCAAGGTTAATTAACATTAGTTAATTAAGTTAATTAATGATTAGGGTTAATTAATCGAATTAATTAGATTAATTAATTAATTAATTAATTAATTAGTTAATTAGTTTTAATTTACTTTCATTCTATTTTTATTTCTGTTTTAATAAAACCGTTCCTTTTGGGGTGGGGCCCCATGTCATTGGCCCCGAGGGGCAATCGGGCAAGTGCCACAAGGGCAAGGGTATGGCTCAACCCGAGGCCATCGGGGCCGGGCGCCGAGGTTAAGACGGCGTCGGGGTCCGCAGCCACGGCTGACCGGCGGCGGAAGCGGCGCAGGCGACGGTGGTGGTGGGGGTCTGGCCTGACGGGGAAGTGCTACGGGGCCCGGGCCGAGCGACGGGCGCGAGGGGGGCGGAGCCGACGGGAGGCCCTGGGCGGAAGGGGCCGGGTTTCGCCGGTGGGGGGGGAAGGGCGCTGGCGAGGGCGGCGTCCCGGGCGGCGAGGCGTTGTCGACGGGAGGGAAGAAGAGAGGAACGGGGGGTTGGGCGTAGCTGGGCGGTCAAGCGGGCGACGAAGCCGGGCGACGAGGCTCTGGCGTCAGACGGGAGAGGAGAGGGGCGAGGGGAAGGCGGTGGCGGCGGGCGGGCGGAGGCCGCCGACGGGAGGGGAAGAGAGGGGAACCGGGGACGGCGAGCTCACCGAGCGCCGTGGGAGTCTAAGCGAGCGGCTCGGTGGAGGGCGGTGACGACCGGCGAGGAGGCGGTTGGGGCGAAGTTCACCGGGCCGGGAGGCGGAGGGGTCGGGATCGACCTGGGCGGCGGGAGCTCAGGCTTGGGGGCGACGGAGGTCTCGGTCGGAGTCTCGCCCGATCCAGATCGGGCGAGGGAGAGGGGTGGCGTGGGGGAAGTGGGCGGCTAGGGTTTGCCGCGGGGGGGGGGGGGGTATGTGGCCGGGACGGCTGGGCCGATGGGCCGGCCCAGGGGGGGGGGAAGTTGGGCCAAGTCAGGGGGTTTGGGCCAAGGGGTTTTCCCTTCCACACTTTTTGTTTTAAATTTTTGAAAAACTTTTATTTCTATGCCTATGTTTTCAATATGAAGTTGAACCGGGTTTGAATCAACGAGAGTTTAGTCACAGTAACCCAGGTGACGTGGCATGATTAGCGTGGGATTACTGTAGCGTGATTATCCGGGCGTCACAATTCTCCTCCACTACAAGAAATCTCGTCCCGAGATTTAAGAGGGGAGTAAGGGGGAAGTTCTGGTTACGATATTCTAACGGATCTTCTCGAAGAAGTTAATCCCTTTCGTTGATGTCTTCAATTCTTTATTCCAAAGCATCATGATGAAGTTGTCGTCCTTTCTTCGGGGAACTCCATCGCATTTCTACGAATAGGTAAGGGCAGCTCTACAATGTTAGGATGTTATAAGGGAAATTCATCTGGGGGTATCCCAAGAATGAACATATGAGTATCTCTTGAGTTGAACAGATGACACACATCGAGAGTAAAGTAAGACGGTGCAATAAGAAGTTTCAAGCGGATAGGCAACCGTTCATTGCCTGAAGCAGAGTGCGAAAGGGGTTCAGAGCAACGGGAATAAGTATTGTGTCCGATACCAGAATAGGTCAACAGTCAAGTGGCCAGTGAATTGCATACAAGTCAAGCCTGAGGAATAACTCTGACAACAGGGTGTGCAGGAGAGTCAGGTTTCGATCATGTGGAATCAGGGTTATGGGCCCACCATATGGGCTAAAAGTAGGAAAGGGCATTGACATCTTGCATGGTCATGTTAGCAAGCCATGTCGTGAGGATCAGCCTATCAGTTATGTCGGCAACAACATCGGTACCAAGAGGCGAGGGTCAAGAGAACCATCTTGCTGCTCGTTGAACGAGGCGGACCAATAGGCAAAGTTTCGCCCATTGATGGCTACCGGAATGCCATCAACAATAGTAACAGGTCTTACCGATGTAGTTGTACCTCGAGGTGTTTACATAAGCATTAGAATTTTGCTGCTTAGATCATAAAGATCACAAGAAAGGTTCAAACAACCAATGGAAAGTAAAATATGATTATCATATTAAACAGAACAATGGAAAGGAAAATGTGTTTAAACACATATTTCAGGGATATATCCTTACCAAGGACAAGCAGAGCATCATATCCGTGGCAGGATATAATGTAGAAAACTCTTTAGGTAAGGGGGGGGGGAGGAATCTCATGATATTATCCATACAACGGTGTTAGGATAAATGATAAATAAAATTTAGCATCGTGCTTCAAATGTTCCTGTTGAAAATCAGAGTACCATTGACATGCTTCGAGATAGCATTGACATGGTCTTCAGGTGAAGATCAGACTTTGGAAACACGAAGGATTCATCAGAATAACTTGTAGAATAAATCTTACAATTTCCTCATGGATGAACGGATAACCTTGCTGAAAAGGAATCTATAATGATAGGTCCTCCAGCGAGAAGTGCTAGGCATGACATCATGTTACCGCGTCAACAAAGGATCAACGTCATAACTCTTGGAAAGTTGTCCCAACCATCATATCTGACCGAGATTCAGATCCAATTGGTGTCAGGATACCTCAGACTTAGGATACCTGAGAAGACAAGGTGCAACGCAAATTGGCAAGATGACAATGTAAGATTCTCGGGGGAAAGGAACTATGAAGTGATTACCGTTAACAAGAGTCCATCATTAACCCAAGGAGAGGGCAAGGAGGTGTCTGGTGAACTCAACGGCAATTTACCGAGATTCCCAAAAGATGGATTTCCGCAATTAAGTGAACAAGGAGATAACATTTATCAGATCAAATGATATAAGGAAGTATGCTCGAGGAAAACATACACAAGTAAACACTGGTTGAAAGGTGCGCCTGAAATATGGGCCGGGTTGCACGACCAACGTTGGAATGGTGATTCAATAATCAATAGTCTAAGAATTTCACTTCAAAGCAAGAGGCTTGCTAGAAGTTTTGAATTCACACGTCATAGCTCCATTGTCGGTATTCGGTTGAAAACAATACGGGGCCAAGGAATGAACGAAGATGGCAAGAAGTATTATGATATCAAGAATTCTTAAGAGGTGGTGAAATTCTCACCACATCCTCGACAAAAAGGAGATGGTAATACTTCCGAGGTAAGGAAGATCAACTGCTGGGTAGTAGGGATCTCAAGGTTTACACAAAACACGAACAAGTTGTGTTGAACGGAAGGCAATAAAGTGGTCGATGAGAACAGGAATCATCGAGGGGCAAGGAAAGGTATTACCCATCATGAATTCAATTGAATTCCTGGAAGAGCTCATAAGGTTGATGATGATCACGACACAATTGTCGAGAGATTTCATGCAGATGTAATCGAGTAGCCATTTACAACAAGTCAAAGTAATGATGAAGTGAAAGGTTATTGGAACCAAGGGTACGACACAAACTTCGAAAACCAAGCTTGTTTTTCAAAGGCGAAATGATAAGACGATGAGGATCGACGTAAGGTTAGTTCATCGTCGAAAATTGTGCTCCGAGAAGAAGGACCAGGTAGCATGCTTAAAATCATCACGACAATGACATAGCCAAACAGGCTAGGAATGGCGTGGTCGGGTACAAACTCGTACTTATAGAAGCTTCTTGAAGAGTTGTTGGACCGTAGAAAAGGGCTCAGTTCAGTTATTGGTGTCTTTGAGTGTTTAATAACTCAGAGCCCGTGAAGAATTGGAATCAGTGGGAAGGTAGCACTTGATGAAGAACTCCTAAGAAGTTATGCAGTTCCATGATAATCTCGAGATACCAGGGGGTAATACTCGACACAAGATCAAAGTAAAGGTTGGACTGGTGTATTGATCCATAGGAGACAATTGATTTAACTTGCACAGGACATGATATTTAAAAGAGAACATGGTCGGAACCACGATTGCAAAAAGGCCAGATCTCAGATATAAGATGAGCTTATACCAAAGGAAAAATTAATTTAAGAGAAGCTTTAATGATAAGATCTGCATCGTGTCCATGGGCATGAACACAAAGTTCAAGGTCGACTCCCACTTCTCCAATGCATAACCTTTCATTCACTTCTCACGCTCAATGAAGTTGCAGTGTTGAAAATTTTATCCGGCCAAGCACCGGAAGAGTATGATTCGTGAAAACTTTCGGTTCACACGGTTTAGTGAAGGCATATGTCCTACCCATAGGGGCTTCTTGGAATCATATACCGAATCGTTAGAAATAATTAACTCAAGCTCAAGGCAGAGCATGGTTGAGAAAGCAAAGGATACAATTTATCAAAGGCATTATGTATGAGAGGAAAGGCTCACAAGGTTATTGAATATGAAGGGCGTTGTCGATAAAAATCCAACAAAGGATCCGGTGGTCCACAAAGGATCCGACGTGGAGCATCAAGACTCAACTAGAGGAAGAAGAATGCAAGGAGGTCAAACTATAGAAACAACCGACTAACTCAATTGTCAAATGCAAAAGAATTATGATTCCCAATCAAGGGGTCAGAAGCAATGCTCTGATTAGGGATGGATAAGTTGAATAGCCTTAGGGTACAATCAACGACACTTGGACTGGTCGAGAACCAATTCCAGTTAAAAGAATGGCAGCTCAGCCAGAAAGGTAATTTATAAGGATCAATGATGATTGCGGGTGTTCGCAAACATATTGAGTCAACAGACTCAAAATGATAATGACAAGGAATGTCAATATGACTACGAGACTTATGGGATTAACCATAATGCAAGCAAGTTAAGAATTTCAAGAGCCAAAGGCTCCAGAGGGTTTTCGGAGGATCGAATAGTATTTTGAAGACTTTTGTGAAACACATGAACAACTGGGTTGAGCGGATACCGACAAGTGCGAGGGTTTATTTGAAGGGGTATTCATGTAGCAAAGAACTGCTAGGCAAGAGGCACAAAGTATTCTCGGAACAATAGAGAAAACTTCGGGTATCTTGTAATAACAAGATCAATGAGGGATGATCGTATGAATGGCAAGTGTAAGTAGTTATCCATACGGATTTATCGGTGGTCAGGAATAGCAAAAGTGATGAGCACAAAGTCTCGAGAGAACATCAGAGAGTATCTTCGGAATCTTCGATTAGCGCATTTCATCATCTGAAGTGAGGGGCTCTCGGGAGAAAGTACTTGCGAGAACCTAAAGTTAGTTTTGTTTTTAGCAAATTCATTTAACCCGAATAGAAGAGAGTTCGTAGTCCCAGTAAAGGTCGAGGAGTAAAAGATCCTAATACCACCCAATGGCGACGTGGGGCCCGTAAGGCACACAGCCAAGTTAGTAAAAGTTTTGCAATGTCTAGACTCGACTTCGCCAAGGAGTTGGAAGGGGATTCTACAGCAAATGGCTCGATATCAATCTCAGACGCCCTCGATTCAATCAGACACTAATCATGCACGCAAATGTGTACGATCAAGATCAAGGACTCACGGAAGATATCACAACACAACTCTACAAATAAAGTAAGTCATACAAGCATCATATTACAAGCCGGGCCTCGAGGGCTCGAATACAAGTGCTCGATCATAGACGAGTCAGCCGGAAGCAACAATATCTCGAGTACGCATATAAGTTAAACAAGGTGCCATAAGATGGCTAGCACAAACCGGGATACAGATCGAAGAGGAGCAGGCCTCCCGCCTCGGGATCCTCCTAGGTCACTCTGGTCGCCGCTGGCCGGCTGCACGTAGTAGTAGGCGCCTCAGAGTAGTAGTCGCCGAGGCGGTGGCGTCTGCTCGGCTCCATCGTCTGTAGCAGCAATCGAGTAGAGGTAGGGGGAAAAAGGGGGAACAAGGCAACCGTGAGTACTCATCCAAAGTACTCGCAAGCAAGGAGCTACACTACATATGCAACATTATCAAAGGAAGGCCGTATATGTGAACTGGGCTGCAGAAATGCCAGAATAGAGAGAAGGCCTAGTCCTATCGAAGACTAGCATCTTCCGAAATCACCATCTTGCAGCAAACAAGAGGGAGAAGCGAGCATAACTTAAAGTAGCAGCGATGTTATAAACCTCGGCCGAGAGATCCTTTCCCGACTCCTGCGAGAAAGAAATCCCAGAGCCATACTATCCAGCTTATCATCACAATCCAATTCTCATCGCAATCCATTGCTCATATCCATGTCTCAACTCAAGTATCCAGTTCTAGTTGTATCGATTGGGATACAACTCCAAGTGTCCGCTATCAGAGGACAGTGCTATCGATAGATGTTTTCTTCACCGCAGGGTGCACCAACTTACCCACCACGCCGCTTAACTCCGCCGGACACACTTTCCAGTGGTCATGCCCGCCTCGCCAAACAATACGCCGCAACCCGACCTAGGCTTAATAGAGAGGCCAAGACGCCGGACTAAACCTATGCCCCTGTGGGTCATGGGCCATCTCCCGGGAACTCCTCGCACGCTATGACGCGGCCGAAGCAGACCTAGCCCATCAGCGCTCCAGTCCAATCCGGGCTACCGGCCCGTCGCCGACGCCTAATAAGCTTCGCTGATGTATACGACGCAGAACGCCCATACTTAGCCCACGTGATGGTTAGTGCTATCAGCCGAGGCCCTCGGATCAAATATCCAAATCAGACGGATTAGGAACGCGGTAACAAGCGAGACTCACGAAAGATGTGACCCGTTGCCCGCCTCGAGGACTTGCGGCAAGGGCTAGGAATGCCCGCCACGCCTCGTAATTATCTCGCTGGCACCCTCCGTGTCAACCCGCTCCACATCACTGCCAATTACACGCCGGGTACCCTCGGTCGACCCGTCTTTCCAAGCAACATGTGGTAAAATCCAAGTAACCGTGTGTCCAAACATCAAGGAAAAACCCGAGGAATCACCCCCCGATGAATTCCACTAGATGTAATCATCAAGGTGAACGTAAGAGGAATCACCCCCGAGGTTCACACTTGAGGGGTTGCACGACAGAGTCGTATCGGAAGTGGTTAAGGAGGAAATCACCCTCGATGACCACGACCGGATAGCTATACTACAGGGTTAATATCAGAAGTGCTGTAGAGGTTTCACCCTCGGTACTCGATAGTAACCCAGTAGTGTCGAGCAACTAAGGGGAAGTGATGTGCGGTGTCGGGTCCTGGTCTTCGATCCCGTTGATCGGGTCTTCAATGATGAAGCAGGGGCAACAAGGACAAGGTGAGGAGGGGGTCACTGATGGGTCTCTAACCAACCTATACTAAGCAGTTTAGGATAAGCAGGTAAGGTACAACAGTAGATACAAAAGCAGGCTATGCATCAGAATAGGTGCAAACAATAACAGTAGCAAAATCTAATGCAAGTATGAGAGGATGGAATGGGCGATATCGGGATGATCAAAGGGGGGGCTTGCCTGGTTGCTCTGGCAAGAGAGAGGGGTCGTCAACACCGTAGTCGAACCGCCACCGCAGTTGGCCGGTCGTAGTCTACCGGAGAGAAGAGGGGAAGAAACAATGAATACAAAGTAAGCAGATGCATATCGATGCATGACATGTCAAGAAGCGATGCTAGGCGTGCCCTAACGTGGGTACGAGGGGGTACTGGTTAGGGGAAAACATCCGGAAAGTAATCCGGTGTTTTGGGTTTTCAAGCAGGAGCCGAGGGGAAAAGTTGCAGGTTCGATAGGTTAGGGGTGTGTGTGGCGGACGAACGGACTGCAGATCCGGATTCGCCTCGCCGTTACGAGCAACTTTCATGTTGAAAATATTTTAATCCGGATTACGGATTAAAAGATATGATTTTTAAAAGATTTTCTTAATTTCGAATTTAATTAATTATTTAATTAATTTCGAAAATGCATTTATGACATCAGCATGATGTCAAGTCGACATCATCGGTCAACAGGTTGACTTAGTCAACCCTGACAGGTGGTTCCCGCATGCCATTCTCTAATAACTAATTAACCTAATCAAGGTTAATTAACATTAGTTAATTAAGTTAATTAATGATTAGGGTTAATTAATCAGAATTAATTAGATTAATTAATTAATTAATTAATTAATTAGTTAATTAGTTTTAATTTACTTTCATTCTATTTTTATTTCGCTTTTAATAAAAACCGCCTTTTGGGGGTGGGGCCCCATGTCATTGGCCCCGAGGGGCACGGGCAGCGGGCGCAAGTGGGCGGGCGTATGAGTTCAACCCGAGGCCATCCGGGGCCGGGCGCCGAGGTTAAGACGGCGTCCTTGAGCACGGCGCGATACCGGCTGGCGAAGCGGGCGCCGGCGAGGCGACAGTGGTGGGGGGTGGGTTCTGGCCTGACGGGGAAGTGCTACGGCCCGGGCCGAGCGACGGGCGCGAGGGGGGCGGAGCCGCCGACGGGAGGCCTGGGCGCCGGAAGGGGCCGGGTTTCGCGGCCGTGGTTGGGGGAAGGGCGCCGGCGAGGGTGGCGTCCGGCGGCCGAGGCGCTGCCGACGGAGGGAAGAAGAGAGGAACGGGGGGTTGGGCGTGAGCTGCTGGCGGCAAGCCGGGCGACGAAGCCGGGCGATTTAGGCTACGGGCACAGACGGGAGAGGAGAGAGGGGGCGAGGGGAAGGAAGCGTGGTCATGGGTGGCCGGAGGCCGGCCGACGGGAGGGGAAGAGAGGAACCGGGGGGCGAGCTCACCGAGCGCCTGGGGTCTACGCGCGCGGGCTCGGTGGAGGGCGGTGACGACCGGCGAGGAGGCGGTTGGGGGCGAGTTCGCCGGCGTCGGGGAGGCGGAGGGGGTCGGGATCGACCCGCGGCGGCGGGAGCTCGTGCTTGGGGGGGCGACGGAGGTCTCGGTCGGGGGTCTCCGCCCCCGATCCAGATCGGGCGAGGGAGAGGGGTGGGGGCGCGTGTGGGAGGCGGGCGGCTAGGGTTTGCTGCTGGGGGGTATGTTGGGACGGCTGGGCCGATGGGCCGCCCAGAAGTTGGGCCAAGTCGTGGGGTTTGGGGCCAAGGGTTTTCCTTCCACACTTTTTGTTTTAAATTTTTGAAAAACTTTTATTTCTATGCCTATGTTTTCAATATGAAGTTGAACCGGGTTTGAATCAACGAGAGTTTAGTCACAGTAACCTAGGTGACGTGGCATGATTAGCGTGGGATTATCAGAAGCGTGATTATCCCAAGGCCACAATTCTCCTCCACTACAAGAAATCTCGTCCCGAGATTTAAGAGGGGAGTAAGGGGGAAGTTCTGGTTACGATATTCTAACGGATCTTCTCGAAGAAGTTAATCCCTTTCGTTGATGTCTTCAATTCTTTATTCCAAAGCATCATGATGAAGTTGTCGCCCCTTCTTCGGGAACTCCATCGCATTTCTTACGTAATAGGTAAGGGCAGCTCTACAATGTTAGGATGTTATAAGGGAAATTCATCCGGGGTATCCCAAGAATGAACATATGAGTATCTCTCGAGTTGAACAGATGACACACATCGAGAGTAAAGTAAGACGGTGCAATAAGAAGTTTCAAGCGGATAGGCAACTGCTCATTGCTCAAGCAGAAAAGTAAAGGGGTTCGAGAGCAACGGGAATAAGTATTGTGTCCGATACGAGAATAGGTCAACAAATAAGTGGCCATGAATTGCATACAAAGTCAAGCTCGAGGAATAACTCGACAACAGGGTGTGCGGGAGAGTCAGGTTTCGATCATGTGGAATCAGGTTATGGGCCCACCATATGGGCTAAAAGTAGGAAAGGGCATTGACATCTTGCATGGTCATGTTAGCAAGCCATGTCGAGGATCAGCCTATCGCTTATGTCGGCAACAACATCGGGTACTAAGGGCGAGGGTCGAAGAGAACCATCTTGCTGCTCGTTGAACGAGGCGGACCAATAGGCAAAGTTTCGTCCATTGATGGCTACCGGAATGCCATCAACAATAGTAATGTGGTCTTACCGACAGAGTTGTACCTCGAGGTGTTTACATAAGCGGTAGAATATTGCTGCTTAGATCATAAAGATCACAAGAAAGGTTCAAACAACCAATGGAAAGTAAAATATGATTATCATATTAAATGTAATAATGGAAAGGAAAATGTGTTTAAACACATATTTCAGTGATATATCCTTACCAAGGACAAGCAGAGCATCATATCCGTGGCAGGATATAATGTAGAAAACTCTTTAGGTAAGGGGGGGAGGAATCTCATGATATTATCCATACAACGGTGTTAGGATAAATGATAAATAAAATTTAGCATCGTGCTTCAAATGTTCCTGTTGAAAATCAGAGTACCATTGACATGCTTCGAGATAGCATTGACATGGTCTTCAGGTGAAGATCAGACTTTGGAAACACGAAGGATTCATCAGGAATAACTTGTAGAATAAGTCTTACAATTTCCTCATGGATGAACGGATAACCTTGCTGAAAAGGAATCTATAATGATAGGTCCTCCAGCCGGGGGGGGGGGGTGCTAGGCATGACATCATTTTACCGGCCAACAAAGGATCAACGTCATAACTCTTGGAAAGTTGTCCCAACCATCATATCTGACCGAGATTCAGATCCGATTGGTGTCGGATACCTCAGACTTAGGATACCGAGAAGACAAGGTGCAACGCAAATTGGCAAGATGACAATGTAAGATTCTCGGGGAAAGGAACTATGAAGTGATTACCGCTAACAAGAGTCCATCATTAACCCAAGGAGAGGGTAAGGAGGTGTCTCGTGAACTCAACGGCAATTTACCGAGATTCCCAAAAGATGGATTTCCGCAATTAAGTGAACAAGGAGATAACATTTATCGATCAAATGATATAAGGAAGTATGCTCGAGGAAAACATACACAAGTAAACATCGGTTGAAAGGTGCGCTCAAATATGGGCCGGGTTGCACGACCAACGTTGGAATGGTGATTCAATAATCAATAGTCTAAGAATTTCACTTCAAAGCAAGAGGCTTGCTAGAAGTTTTGAATTCACACGCCATAGCTCCATTGTCGGTATTCGGTTGAAAACAATACGGGGCCAAGGAATGAACGAAGATGGCAAGAAGTATTATGATATCAAGAATTCTTAAGAGGTGGTGAAATTCTCACCACATCCTCGATAAAAGGAGATGGTAATACTTCGAGGTAAGGAAGATCAACTGCTGGGTAGTAGGGATCTCAAGGTTTACACAAAACACGAACAAGTTGTGTTGAGCGGAAGGCAATAAAGTGGTCGATGAGAACAGGAATCATCGAGGGGCAAGGAAAGGTATTACCCATCATGAATTCAATTGAATTCCTGGAAGAGCTCATAAGGTTGATGATGATCACGACACAATTGTCGAGAGATTTCATGCAGATGTAATCGAGTAGCATTTACAACAAGTCAAAGTAATGATGAAGTGAAAGGTTATTGGAACCAAGGGTACGACACAAACTCGAAACCAAGCTTGTTGTTCAAGGCGAAATGATAAGACGATGAGGATCGACGTAAGGTTAGTTCATATCGTCAAAATTGTGCTCCGAGAAGAAGGACCAGGTAGCACAGCTTAAAATCATCACGACAATGACATAGCCAAACAGGCTAGGAATGGCGTGGTCGGGTACAAACTTCGCACTTATAGAAGCCATCAAGAGTTGTTGAACCGTGAAAAGGGCTCGGTTCAGCTTATTGGTGTCTTTGAGTGTTTAATAACTCAGAGCCCGTGAAGAATTGGAATCAGTGGGAAGGTAGCACTTGATGAAGAACTCCTAAGAAGTTATGCAGTTCCATGATAATCTCGAGATACCAGGGGGTAATACTCGACACAAGATCAAAGTAAAGGTTGGACTGGTGTATTGATCCATAGGAGACAATTGATTTAACTTGCACAGGACATGATATTTAAAAGAGAACATGGTCGGAACCACGATTGCAAAAGGCGGATCTCAGATATAAGATGAGCTTATACCAAAGGAAAAATTAATTTAAGAGAAGCTTTAATGATAAGATCTGCATCGTGTCCATGGGCATGAACACAAAGTTCAAGGTCGCCTCCCACTTCTCCAATGCACAACCTTTCATTCACTTCTCACGCTCAATGAAGTTGCAGTGTTGAAAATTTTATCCGGCGAAGCACCGGAAGAGTATGATTCGTGAAAACTTTCGGGTTCACACGGTTTAGTGAAGGCATATGTCCTACCCATAGGGGCTTCTTGGAATCATATACGGAATCGTTAGAAATAATTAACTCAAGCTCGAAGGCGAGAGCATGGTTGAGAAAGCAAAGGATACAATTTATCAAAGGCATTATGTATGAGAGGAAAGGCTCACAAGGTTATTGAATATGAAGGGCGTTGTCGATAAAAATCCAACAAAGGATCCGGTGGTCCACAAGGGATCCGACGTGAGCATCAAGACTCAACTAGAGGAAGAAGAATGCAAGGAGGTCAAACTATAGAAACAACTGACTAACTCAATTGTCAAATGCAAAAGAATTATGATTCCTAATCAAGGGGTCAAGCAATGCTACGATTAGGGATGGATAAGTTGAATAGCCTTAGGGTACAATCAACGACACTTGGACCGGTCGAGAACCAATTCCAGTTAATTGAATGTCAGCTCAGCCGTAAAGGTAATTTATAAGGATCTATGATGATTATGGGTGTTCGCAAACATATTGAGTCAACAGACTCAAAATGATAATGACAAGGAATGTCAATATGACTACGAGACTTATGGGATTAACCATAATGCAAGCAAGCAAGAATTTCAAGAGCCAAAGGCTCCAGAGGGTTTTCGGAGGATCGAATAGTATTTTGAAGACTTTTGTGAAACACATGAACAACTGGGTTGAGCGGATACTCGACAAGTGCGAGGGTTTATTTGAAGGGGTATTCATGTAGCAAAGAACTGCTAGGCAAGAGGCACAAAGTATTCTCGGAACAATAGAGAAAACTTCGGGTATCTTGTAATAACAAGATCAATGGGGGATGATCGTATGAATGGCAAGTGTAAGTAGTTATCCATACGGATTTATCGGTGGTCAGGAATAGCAAAAGTGATGAGCACAAAGTCTCGAGAGAACATCAGAGAGTATCTTCGGAATCTTCTGATTAGCAGACGATCATCTGAAGTGAGGGGCTCTCCGGGAGAAAGTACTTGCGAGAACCTAAAGTTAGTTTTGTTTTTAGCAAATTCATTTAACCCGAATAGAAGAGAGTTCAGAGTCCCAGAGTAAAGGTCGAGGAGTAAAAGATCCTAATACCACCCAATGGCGACGTGGGCCCGTAAGGCACACAGCCAAGTTAGTAAAAGTTTTTGCAATGTCTAGACTCGACTTCGGCCAAGGAGTTGGAAGGGGGATTCCTACAAGCAATGGCTCGATACCAACTTCTAGACGCCCTCGATTCAATCAGACACTAATCATGCACGCAAATGTGTACGATCAAGATCAAGGACTCACGGGAAGATATCACAACACAACTCTACAAATAAAGTAAGTCATACAAGCATCATATTACAAGCCAGGGGCCTCGAGGGCTCGAATACAAGTGCTCGATCATAGACGAGTCAGCGGAAGCAACAATATCTGAGTACAGACATAAGTTAAACAAGGTGCCATAAGATGGCTAGCACAAACTGGGATACAGATCGAAAGAGGAGCAGGCCTCCTGCCTGGGATCCTCCTAGGTCACTTCGGGTCGTCCGCTGGCTGCTGCGTAGTAGTAGGCGCCTCAGAGTAGTAGTCGCCATAGGCGGTGGCGTCGCTCCGGGCTCCATCTGCAGTAGCAGCAAAGAATCGAGTAGAGGTAGGGGAAAAGGGGAACAAGGCAACCGTGAGTACTCATCCAAAGTACTGCAAGCAAGGAGCTACACTACATATGCAACATTATCAAAGGAAGGTCAGATATGTGAACTGGGCTGCAGAAATGCCGTAATAGAGAGAAGGCCTAGTCCTATCAAGACTAGCATCTTCCGGAAATCACCATCTTGCAGCAAACAAGAGGGAGTAGCGTAGCATAACTTAAAGTAGCAGCAGTGTTATAAACCTCGGCCAGAGATCCTTTCCCGACTCCCTGCGAGAAAGAAATCCCAGAGCCATACTATCCAGCTTATCATCACAATCCAATTCTCATCGCAATCCATTGCTCATATCCATGTCTCAACTCAAGTATCCAGTTCTAGTTGTATCGATCTGGATACACCTCCAAGTGTCCGTTACCGTATGACAGGCTAACGATAGATGTTTTCTTCCCTGCAGGGTGCACCAACTTACCCACCACGCCGCTTAACTCCGGCCGGACACACTTTCCTGGGTCATGCCCGGCCTCGGCCAAACAATACGCCGCAACCCGACCTAGGCTTAATAGAGAGGCCAAACATGCCGGACTAAACCTATGCCCCAGGGGTCATGGTCCATCTCCCCGGGAACTCCTGCACGCTATGCGTCTGGCGGAAGCAGACCTAGCCCATCAGCGTTCCGGTCCAATCCGGCGCGCCCGCCCGTCAGCCGACGTCTAATAAGCTTCGGCTGATGTATACGACGCAGAACGCCCATACTTAGCCCACGTGATGGTTAGTGCTATCGTGCCGAGGCCCCTCGGATCAAATATCCAAATCGTATCGGATTAGGAACGGCGGTAACAAGCAGAGACTCACGAAAGATGTGACCCCGTTGCCCTGCCTCGAGGACTTGCGGCAAGGGCTAGGAATGCCCGCCACGCCTTTGTAATTATCTCGCGGGCACCCTCCAGTCAACCCGTCTCCACATCACCGCAATTAAGCACGCTGGTACCCCTCGTGGTCGACCCGCCTTTCCAAGTAACAGTGGTAAAATCCAAGTAACCGTGTGTCCAAACATCAAGGAAAAACCGAGGAATCACCCCGATGAATTCCACTAGATGTAATCATCAAGGTGAACGTGAAGAGGAATCACCCCGAGGTTCACACTTGAGGGGTTGCGCGACAGTCAGATCGAAGTGGTTAAGGAGGAAATCACCCTCGATGACCACGGCCAGGATAGCTATACTACAGGGTTAATATCAGAAGTGTTGTAGAGGTTTCACCCTCGGTACTCGATAGTAACCCAGAAGTGTCGAGCAACTAAGGGGAAGTGATGTGCGGTGTCGGGTCCTGGTCTTCGATCCCGTTGATCGGGTCTTCAATGATGAAGCAGGGGCAACAAGGACAAGGTGAGGAGGGGGTCACTGATGGGTCTCTAACCAACCTATACTAAGCAGTTTAGGATAAGCAGGTAAGGTACAACAGCAGATACAAAAGCAGGCTATGCATCAGAATAGGTGCAAACAATAACAGTAGCAAAATCTAATGCAAGTATGAGAGGATGGAATGGGCGATATCGGGATGATCAAAGGGGGCTTGCCTGGTTGCTCTGGCAAGAGAGAGGGTCGCCAACACCGTAGTCGAACGGCCACCGCAGCTGCCGGTCTCGTAGTCTCCCGGAGAGAAGAGGGGGAAGAAACAATGAATACAAAGTAAACAGATGCATATCGATGCATGACATGTCAAGAAGCGATGCTAGGCGTGCCCTAACGTGGTACGAGGGGGGTACTGGTTAGGGGGGAAAACATCCGGGAAAGTAATCCCGGTGTTTTGGGTTTTCGGGCAGAGGAGCCGGAGGGGAAAAGTTGCAGGTTCGATAGGTTAGGGGTGTGTGGCGGACGAACGGACTGCGTATCCGGATTCGTCTCGTCGTTCTGAGCAACTTTCATGTTGAAAATATTTTAACCGGATTACGGATTAAAAGATATGATTTTAAAAGATTTTCTTAATTTCTGGAATTTAATTAATTATTTAATTAATTTCGAAAATGCATTTATGACATCAAGATGATGTCAAGCTGACATCATCGATCAACAGGGTTGACTTAGTCAACCCCGACAGGTGGTTCCGCATGCCATTCTCTAATAACTAATTAACCTAATCAAGGTTAATTAACATTAGTTAATTAAGTTAATTAATGATTAGGTTAATTAATCGTAATTAATTAGATTAATTAATTAATTAATTAATTAATTAGTTAATTAGTTTTAATTTACTTTCATTCTATTTTTATTTCTGTTTTAATAAAAACTGCCTTTTGGGGGTGGGGGCCCCATGTCATTGGCCCCGAGGGGCACCGGGCAAGCGGGCGCACAAGGGCAAGGTAAGCTCAACTCGAGGCTATCGGGGCCGGGCGCCGAGGTTAAGACGGCGGCCGGGGCCGCAGCCACGGGCGCCGATCGGCGGCGGAAGCGGCGCCGCGTAGGCGACGGTGGTGGGGGTTCTGGCCTGACGGGAAGTCCCACGGGTTCGGCCGAGCGACGGGCGCGAGGGGGGCGTGGAGCCGTGACGGGAGGCCCTGGGCGCCGGAAGGGGCCGGGTTTCACGGCCGTGGTGGGAAGGGCGCTGGCGAGGGTGGCGTCCGGCGGGCCGAGGCGCTGCCGACGGAGGGAAGAAGAGAGGAACGGGGGTGGGGTTCGGGCGATGGGCGGCCGGCCGGCGACGAAGCCGGGCGATTTAGGCTACAAGGCCAGACGGGAGAGAGAGAGAGGGGCGAGGGGAAGGCGGTGGGTCAGGGACGGAGCTTGGCTGCCGACGGGAGGGGAAGAGAGGGGAACCGGGGGGCGGCGAGCTCACCGAGCGCCGTGGGGTCTAAGCGAGCGGGCTCGGTGGAGGGCGGTGACGACCGGCGAGGAGGCGGTTGGGGGCGAAGTTCACCGGCCGGGAGGCGGAGGGGTCGGATCGACCTGGGGCGGGAGCTCGTGCTTGGGGGCGACGGAGGTCTCGGTTTGGAGCCTCCGCCGATCCAGATCGGGCGAGGGAGAGGGGTGGGGGCGCGTGGGGGGGGGGGGAGTGCGGGGCGGCTAGGGTTTGCCGCGGGGGGGGGGGGGGATGTGGCCGGGGCGGCTGGGCCGATGGGCCGCCTGTGGGGAAGTTGGGCCAAGTCAGGGGTTTGGGCCAAGGGGTTTTCCTTCCACACTTTTTGTTTTAAATTTTTGAAAAACTTTTATTTCTATGCCTATGTTTTCAATATGAAGTTGAACCGGGTTTGAATCAACGAGAGTTTAGTCACAGTAACCCAGGTGACGTGGCATGATTAGCGTGGGATTACTGTAGCGTGATTATCCGGGCGTCACAGCTGGTGAGGCGGCTGGTGGACGCCTGCCCATGGATTGAAGTCATCAAGCGCTCCATCTGCATCGAAGGTGCCCGTAGGGCCTTTGCCCTTGCTAAGGTGCACTGGGGCAAGATGGACGCTGAGAAGCTTGTGAAGGACGGACCACCACCGAAGAAGGAGCATCGCAAGCCTGAAATGTATTATGAGGGTGTCCGTAAGGGTGCCCGCTTTATAGCGGATGAATGCTCCAAAGATATAATTTTGAGTAGACTCGCATTTGTTATCCTCAGACGCTGAAAACTTGTTCATATGCGCTAAGCAACACTTTTGAATTTAAAATATTACCTTCAGGCGGCCGTGTATTAAATTTGAGAGATGGCGAGTCGTCGGCTTCAGCCCCCATGCCACGCAGTGCTGGGCTGTTCGGGATGAACTTGAGCGCTCTTGTTCCCATTCTTGGGTCCTTCGAGGGAGGCGCTCAACGCAAAGAACAAGGCAACCGGACTATAATGCTTGAACACTCTCACTTAGCCATAGAATTCTATAATTTTAAATTTCGGCGAAGCCCCTGGTATTCGGAAGACCGAGTTCGGGGCGCTATCCACGCCTAGGTCGGACAATGCCGACACCTCGCCTAAGCTGCATAAGTCTTTAGGGACTCGAAAATCTCTCGAACAGCGATCGACTCTCGCCTCTATCATGACGGCCAGTTTTAGCTTTCTCCATCGAGGTGCTTAACCCAGCTCAACCGGGGCACAATCGTAGTTGGTTCTCTCGCTACCTTAGCCGATATAACGGAACGTAAGGTACCAAAACATGGGAGTCGGGCAAACCCAACTATTGACCCAAGACATGATTCGGAGCCGATGCATATAATGCTATAAGTTCGGGTGCCGTGACTTGTGAAAGTGTTCGGACTTATCACACCATATTGTGGGGTACTCAAGCCCCTGGTGTATTGCCCGTACCAAAGTGTAAGGTTGCACAATGTCATAAGTGAACATATATATACATAAAAAAGGGAATTCAATAATAGGCAGAAGCTATATATTGTTTATTCAAAAGGACTGCTGTAAGAGCAGAACGATACAAATAGTGCGATAAGCAAGGGACGGGACTTTTTAACGTGTCTCCCTCCAGGGGTAAGCCGCGGGATGGTGTGTAAAACAGATATATTGCTCGTAATAGAGACCACCTGGACATTCGACGTAGCTTTCTTGTAACACCCCAAAAATTTTAGTCTTGTTTTATTAATTAAATTTTTTGCCAGGAACTTAAACTTTTGTTTTCTGGATTTCCTGTTGATTTCAGAACCTTTCTTCTTTTTATTATTATGGAGTTTTTATCACTAGTGAAAACTTTTCAATCATTTTTGGACTCATTTGCCCTCTCAAATAAAACAATTCTTTTATTAGAAGGATTATTTATATAATTATTTTCCCCTGAGCTTTATTTCTCTATTTTGGTTTTTCATAAGGTTAGTGTCCCATTTGCACTGCAACCCTTTTATAAAGTCATTCAAAAATTTCACCAAAATTTGCAAATGTCATGTGATGTCACCAAACCACTTTTATGCAAAAATATATTTCAATATTTGGATATTTTGAGTTCTACACCTAATTTTCAAATCTGGTCCAGTGGGCAGTTTTGCACTACAACCTATTTAAATACTTCTTTAAAACTTCTACCAAAATTTTGGGATGTCAGTAGGAGCATATTATTCCATTTTATGCAAAAACCCAACTATGTTCTTTGAAAAATTTGAGTGAATCAACCTCATTTCCATTCTGGTCCAACTTGATGATTTGTACTACAACTATATTTTAACTTGCTCCTTTTGCTGTGATTCCTTTTCCTACTTATAACCCACCCTGCAATACCCTTAAGTCCAGGAGGTTGGACTCATTGGAGCCATTCTAGTTCTTGCAATCATGCCCTGTTCTTTCTGTCCAAATCTGAAGATTTGCAAAACTTGCACTAGCAAGTTTCTTCTTTTGGCAAACTAACCTCACCACCCTCTCATTCATCTAAAGAGACCCCACTGAAGATTTGACCACTCCAAGAAATGCCTAGGTGCATGTGGCATTCTGTCAAACACTTTGTGGGCATGACCAGTTCTGACATGAGTTTTAGTTTGCACTATGAACTTGCTTCCCTTGCCTAACCACCTTGTCCAATAAACTCCTAGCTACTCCTAACCTAGGTCTATTAAACCCCAACCTCACCCGAGACCTCTAGCACGCCCTGGCATTTTGTCGAGCACATCCCGTGCGTGCTCTGGGCGCGAGCAGAGCACGCGTTTTGCACGTGCCGCACCCGAGCCGCCGCGTCGCGCCCCTGGTTTTGCCCTCTCTGCAGAGCCACACCACTCACTCGGCTGCTCACCGCATCACGCCAAGCAGCCCTGCTGCCCTACAACACCGCCGTCAGAACCCTTGGCGGCACGCCGGCGTCCGCAGCCAGCCCCTGCACAGGTCGGCGCCGCCCGAGCCTCTCCCACTCGCCAGCTCGCCCTTGGAGCAGTGCTCGCTCGTCCGCTAGCCCCTGCCGCCATCCCCAGCCCCGCCACGTTGCCCTGCAAGCAACAGAACGGCGGTCACCGACGAACCTATCCATGGCCGCCGCAAACCGACCTCGTTGCACTATAAGAAGAGGCCCCCGAGCACGCCCTGCTCCCTGTGCAGCCTCAAACACTCCCCTAGTTCCCCTGCGGCAGCCAATCAACCCGGGAGGTCTTCTTCCCCATCTCCGGCAACCGCAGCCGCCGCCATCGTCTCCGCCATTCCGGCGCCACCAGGCCTCCCCTCTCCACTCTCTTCACCAGAGCTCCCACTCCCGTCAGAAGTCCATCCCCCTACTAAATTTTGATCGGGGCTCGCCGCAGGAGAAAACCCACTCTGCCCGACGGCCACCGTCCACTGCGGAGCTCGCCGCCGGCAGCTCCGTCCACCCCCGAGACCAAAGCGACCACCGGAGGGACCGCCTCGACCCCCTGAGCCCATGGATGACCTCGGTTTCCTTTAACGGTGCCATTGTCACGGCGAAAGCATCGCTGAGTCCCGCCTCCTCTCGGGCGGTGGAAGAGGAGGGAGGTAAGACCAACAAATTCGACCAGTGGGCCAAAGGCGGGCCCCATCAATGACTCACGCGTCGTCCACGCTGGAGTAAGTGGAAGCGTAAATCCAAAATACGCCTTCGACGTATACCTGATCGAAACGTTTTTTTTCCGTTTATTAAAAAAATAGATTTTGACCACAACTTTGAGTGTCCATAACTTTTTAAATATAACTCCAAATGAATTGATTCTTTTTCCTACCTCTCTCAAATATTGTCTAGTTTATTTTAAGATTTATTTAAAAAAAATCAGACAACTTTTTGGTACTGTTTTTGAAACTATATATTGATTCATAAATATTTTAAATAGGATTTTTGGAGAGAGGAGAAAGCTTTCAAAAGTTTTGGAGTGCACCCAGCCTCTCCACACCTTGAAGGCAAGCATTCTGAACTCTGGCTTAATATTTTGCATGCGTTGTTTGACACGATTATCACACCACCTCCATACTTAGAGCTCGTTATTTTATGTGGTGATATGATCATTTGCATGAATGCTTATTGGAAATTTCCTTGCTGTTGGAAATGGACATGCTTGTGATAATGATCATCCTCGTATGCCTTTCGTGCCTACTGAAGGAAAACGGAAAGTCTCTGCCTTGGGTAGACCCGAGCTTGTCCCTAGTTCCTCGTCGAGACGAGTGTGTCCCGCATGGCATGAGGGGTATGATGAGTGGTGATTCATGCATTGGATGAAATATATTCGTTATGCTAATCATGTAGGGAATACTTAAACCTCCTGAGTCGCACCATAGATCGAGTCTTGTTCCAAGAACCCCCATACTTGTTTCAGTACTACCACTTGTCTCTACAATAAGTAGGGCACGGTTCAAGAAGTCGTCAACCCCTTTCTAGCACACACCGCATGAGAGGCCATGGTGGAAGATACCGGGTTGTAGCCGGTAGGCAAGCCACCTGGTCCGGGGGCATGGGTGTTTCGGTTGAGACCGAGAGGGAGGCCACCCCTTAGAGCGCCGCGATATAAATCTGATCCCATGCTACACGAGGTTGTAGCCTCCCACTTAGAGTTTTGCTTGACAAAGGCCGTGGGTGATTCCTGCATAATCGGTAAGTTAAGCCGGTGTGTGCAAGTTAGGTGTGTTTCCAACTAAAAGGCCGTAGACGGAATTAGTACCGATGGACTAAAGGAATCCGTTACTCGTGGGTAAAGAGTACACCCTCTGCAGAGATTAAACCTATTCGAATAGACGTATCCATGGTTAAGGATTACAGTCTGGGATGGGTCAAGTGTTGGTCTTAGTGTCGGTCTTCGGAGGAGAAACGGTTAAACCAAACTTGGATATTGGCTTGTGACTTGTAAGGACCATGATTATTATTTTGTTATGGACTAACCTGTTATATTATTTGAATTATTGAGTATCCCTGGGATGGTTCTACCTCCTGGATATTCACTGTGATTATTTATAAGCCCTTTATGTCGTGTCGCTGAGACGCCCGACTGTGGCATGCTTGTTATTTAATTTACTTATAGGCCCTTTATGTGGTGTCGCTGAGACACCCGACTGTGGCATGCTTGTTATTTAATTTACTTATAAGCCCTTTATGTGGTGTCGTTGAGACGCCCGACTGTAGCATGCTTGTTATTTAATTTACTTATAAGCCCTTTATGTGGTGTCGCTGAGACGCCCGACTGTGGCATGCTTGTTATTTAATTTACTTATAAGCCCTTTATGTGGTGTCGCTGAGACGCCTCGATCGTGGCATACTTGTTATTCATTTACTTTATAAGCCCTTTATGAGGTGTCGCCGAGACGCCCGGAATGCGGGTATGATTGATATTTATTTTACTTTATAAGCCCTTTATGTGGTGTCGCTCAGACGCCCGACTGTGGCATGTTTGTTATTTACCATCAATTCGAGACGTCGCTTCAGACATCTGAATGGTGCATGTTATTCCTACTCTGTCATTACATATTCGTTGTTACATACTAATAACCTGCCTGCATGCATCAAGGATTTTATTTTTATGGCTGGCGTTGTGATCATATAATATTTTTAGAGCATGATTATCGGTTGTTATATTATACCTGTGTTCATAATGTTTGCGAGTACATTGAAAGTACTCACTGGCTTGTCCCTGGCTATTGTCTTGGCCAGATTTCTTGCGCGGAGAGGAGCGACCGTGATGACAGCCCCGGAACCTACGCATTGGTGATAGCAGCCTCGCGAAGATAGGAGTTAACCTTGGTCAGCTGTTCCTGTGGAAAATGGAGTCCCATAGACACTGATGATCCACAAACCGCTTCCGCCATCAACCACTAGAAACCATTTGTTGTACTCACAGGCCAGAATGGTCTTGTACCACATATTTTGTAATTTTTGCTTGGAATTTCTGTACCAAGTTGGTGCCTCATCAGCTAACAGTTATCCTGGGGCTGGTGAGCACAACGGCCATTTTCTGGAATTTATTACCCGAAAATCCGGTCATCACATTTCTGCTTCCCTGGCTGTTGCATCGTGTGTTCGGCGATTCTAATGCCGGACATGGCTTCGTGGGAACGGAGTTCTGAAAGTAAAAAGAAAGAAAAAAAGAATGACACAATCGGGAGCCCCTGGTGCGGTTGAGCCGCGTGCAGGCATGCCGTGGCCGTGCCCCTTCCCCTATGCCCATGGTATTTCCAGAGCGTAATTATGTACGCGTAATACTGGTTTCGCAATTTCGCGAGGGCTGGGACTTGGGCCGCATTGCTATGCGTGCTCGGAACGTGCCAGGCGGTCTTGTTGTAGGTTACTCCGGGCGCGCTTGACGATGTCCGGAATTTTAATATCCGGACTCGAGAATTGCCTTAAGAGGCTGCTTTGTACTTCCGCCGCGAGGGCCGCTGTATGCTCCTCCATCCAGAGAGAGCGTTCGGTGCTTCCATTGACTGTAATGACTCCTCGAGGACCTGGCATCTTGAGCTTGAGATATGCGTAGTGCGACACCGCATTGAACTTTGCAAATGCGGTTCGTCCGAGCAGTGCATGATAGCCGCTGCGGAACGGAACTATGTCGAAGATTAACTCCTTGCTCCGAAAGTTATCCGGGTATCCGAAGACCACTTCAAGTGTAACTGAGCCTGTACAGTTGGCCTCTACACCTGGTATGACGCCTTTGAAGGTCGTCTTCGTGGGTTTAATCCTTGATGGGTCTATGCCCATTTTGCGCACTGTATCCTGATAAAGCAGGTTCAGGCTGCTGCCGCCGTCCATTAGGACTCTAGTGAGGTGAAATCCGTCAATGATTGGGTCTAGAACCAATGCGGCAAAGCTGTCATGGCGGATGCTAGTGGGGTGGTCCCTTCGATCAAAAGTGAGCGGGCAGGAAGACCACGGGTTGAACTTTGGGGCGACTGGCTCCATCGCATATACGTCCCTTAGTGCACGCTTCCGCTCCCTTGTGGGTATGTGGGTTGCGTATATCATGTTCACCGTCTGCGACTTGCGGGGGAAGCCCTTTCGCCCTCTATTGTTCGGGCGGGGCTCCTCCTCGTCATCGATATGCAGCCCCTTGTCATTGTTTTCGGCATTTAACTTGCCTGCCTGCTTGAACACCCAACAATCCCTGTTGGTGTGATTGGCTAGCTTTTCGGGGGTGCCATGTATCTCACACGAGCGATCGAGTATTCGGTCCAAATTGGATGGGCCCGGAGTATTTCTTTTAAATGCCTTTTTCCACTGACCGGGTTTAGAGCCTCTGAATCCGGCATTGACTGCCGTATCCTCAACATTATCGCCGTTAATGCGGCGCTTGTGCTTGTTGCGACGTGACCTGCCACTGCTGTCCGTGGTATCCAAATTACCATGGCTCTTGGTCATGTTGTTGCTACGAGCTAGCCAGTTGTCCTCTCCCGCGCAAAAGCGGGTCATGAGTGTTGTGAGGGCTGCCATGGATTTCGGCTTTTCCTGTCCTAGGTGCCGGGCAAGCCACTCGTCGCGGATGTTGTGTTTGAAGGCTGCAAGGGCCTCGGCATCCGGACAATCGACGATTTGATTTTTCTTGGTTAGGAACCATGGTCTGTAATTGTTCCGCCGATTCCTCTGGCTGCTGAATTATGTGGCTTAGGTCATCGGCGTCTGGTGGTCGCACATATGTGCCCTGGAAATTGTCGAGGAATGCGGCTTCCAGGTCTTCCGAACAACTAATTGATTCTGCTGGCAAGCTGTTAAGCCAATGTCGGGCTGGTCCTTTAAGCTTGAGTGGGAGGTATTTGATGGCGTCTAGATCATCACCGCGGGCCATGTGGATGTGAAGGAGATAGTCCTTGATCCAAACCGCAGGATCTGTTGTGCCATCGTATGATTCAATGTTTACGGGTTTGAAACCCTCGTGGACTTGATGATCCATCACTTCATCTGTGAAGCATAGTGGGTGTCTTGGCGCCTCTGTATTGGGCTATATCACGACGCAGCTCGAATGAGCTTTGTCTACTGTGTTCGGCCCGGCCGGAGTTGCCATATCCGGCATGATGGTTATTGTCATGTGTCGTGGGGCGCCCACGCGATCCGTAGATCGATCTTGTTTTCCTTGCCTTGTCCTCCAATATATCTTGCAGGTCTGGCGCATTTCCCCGCGCCTTTGTATTTTTTGAGCGGCGACGGGGTGCGGCTTGAGTTGAGGGCTGAGAGGCCTCTCTGCTGCGGCCACGAGGTGGCCGGTCAGCCATATCATGCACTGGTGATGTAGGTTTAGGTGCTTCCTCCTCTAATCGGGGTAGCATCTTGCATCTTGCGTAGCTCTTGGAGGGGCGCTCGAGTTCATACTCTTCGGCCGCAAGGACTTCAGTCCATCTGTCAGCTAGCAAATCTTGGTCAGCTCTATGATGTTGCTGCTTTTTCTTGAGGCTGCTTGCCGTGGCCATGAGCCTGCGTTTGAAACGCCTCTGCTCGACGGGATCCTCGCACGCACGATTTAATTCATTATCGTCGAGGCTTGCCTCATCTTCGGAGGGAGGCATGTAATTATCGTCCTCCACCTCTTTTTCTCGCCGCTCTCTCATGAGGGCTGGCTTCTCCATCCTCCCGCGCTGAATCTTGCCGGAGGGGTTGTCTTCGCACTGTCCGGTGTTATTGTCTCCGTGCGGAATCACCGTTTTTGCTGTGGCGGGATTTAGAGCGGCGCCGCTGACGCCGGCGCTTAGGCTGTTTCTTGGAGGGGTCATCCTCCGCTGTTCCATCGCCATTCCCATCTTTTGGGATGTCCACCATGTATATGTCATATGATGAGGTGGCCTTCCAGTGCCCTGTGGGCGCTGGTTCTTGGTCGTCTCCTGCATCGTCATCCATATCATCGATGTCTTCGGAGTCGAAGTCGAGCATGTTGGTTAAATCATCGACAGTGGCTATGAAGTGGGTGGTGGGTGGGCTTTGATTTTCTTCGTCGTCCGCATCCCAAACTTCCTGACCATAATCCGGCTAGGGCTCTCCTGATAAAGAGAGAGACTTTAGTGAATTCGGAATGTCGCCAAAGGGCGAGTGCTGAAAGATGTCCGCGGCAGTGAATTCCATGATCGGCGCCCAATCGGATTCGATTGGCGGGCGCGAAGGCTCGAGTCCGGAAAGGAGTCCGGCGCCTTGAGTCACGAAGCCATAAAGGGCCAGGGGTAGGTGTACGCTCAATCACCGTAGAGATTGCAGCCCCCGAGGCGGTGTCCAGCCACCCGTCCTCGATCGGCGCGGTCGGCTCCGAGCTAAAGGTCAGAGCGGACTCTGGTGCGGCCTCCAGGACACTGTCCGGCGGCAGAGATAGTTCATGCCCCTTGCGACAGTGCGGCGCGCTTGGCTGTGGCTCGAACCCGTCGAAGATCAAGTCTCCGCGGATGTAAGCCGTGTAGTTCAAACTTCCAAATCTAACTCGATGGCTGGGGCGAAGCTTTCAATCTACTCCGGATGGCCAAGTGAATTGCCCTTGATGCAAAGCCGCCCGAATACGAAGATCTGTCCGGGGAGAAAAGTCTCACCCTGGAGCGCATCATTGCTGATGATCGGAGGAGCCATCGGGCCTAAAGATAACGACACAGAGGAACTCTCAATGAAAGCACCAATGTCGGTGTCAAAACCGGCGGATCTCGATTAGGGGGTCCCGAACTGTGCGTCTAGGCAGATGGTAACAGGAGACAAGGGACACGATGTTTTTACCCAGGTTCAGGCCCTCTCGATGGAGGTAAAACCCTACTCTTGCTTGATTAATATTGATGATATGGGTAGTACAAGAGTGGATCTACCATGAGATCAGAGAGGCTAAACCCTAGAAGCTAGCCTATGGTATGATTGTTGTTCGTCCTATGGACTAAAACCCTCCGGTTTATATAGGCACCGAATAGGGTTAGGGTTACACGTAGTCGGTTACAATGGTAGGAGATCTACATATCCAGACGCCAAGCTTGCCTTCCACGCCAAGGAAAGTCCCATCCGGACACGGGACGAAGTCTTCAATCTTGTATCTTCATAGTCCAGGAGTCCGGCCAAAGGTCATAGTCCGGCTATCCGAACACCCCCTAATCCAGGACTCCCTCACTGAGGAACGGGCCACTTTGGATGCCCAGGCGCAGAGGATTCAAGCCGAGAATTATCGACTGTTGATGGATCAGAACGCTTCAAATGAAGTATTCAAGAGGAGACATCTGTCGGATTTCGGGTTCCGGCAGACCCTTGAGGTTCGAACTCTGGGGTGCGCGCGGAGATCCAACCCTCCACCGTCTCGTACCTCGCCGAATTGCAGGAACCTAAACTACTCGCAAGAACATCACAAGAGACACGAGATTTATACTAGTTCGGGTCACCGTTGTGGTGTAATACCGTACTCTAGTTTGTGGTGTGGTGGATTGCCTCTGGGGCTGATGAAGAACAGTACGGGGAAGAACAGCCTCGCGAGGGTCTGTTCTTGGTGGGTGTGATGAACTGCTAAGTGGTATCCCGTCGCTCTAGCTTGAGGATCGGGTCTCTCTCTCTCTCTCTGGATTCCTAGTGCCGGGTCCTCTCTATCCGATCGTCCTCCCCGCTCGAGTGTGGCTACTCCTATTTATAGGCGAAGGCCTGGGCCTCTTCCCAAATATTGAGCGGGAAGGGCGCCAACAATTGGCCATTTTGAAGGGGAACAATGGTACACTTATCCTCGACTAAAGTTGGTCCTCGCCTACCAAAGGCTCTGGTGATAACGCCTGCTTGGGCTCCATGATGACTCCTTCCAGCCCGCTGGGGCTGGTCTTGGTCTTGTTGCACGAAGCGGATGCCTTTGCTTGATGCTCTTGCTGCGCTTGCTCCCTTTGCACCAAAGAGGAAAGGAGGACGCTGGCTTGGCCGGGCGCCGACCGGGCGCCCTTGGTCGTCATATCTTGCGCCATGGGCACGCTTGCAGGTACCCTGCCTTGAACTCTCCGCCTCCTCATGAGCCAGCTCGACGAGGCCGCGCTCGAGGAAGCTCCCTTGTCGCCCGCCTCATGAGGCTTGGCCCCTCACGAGGGTCTTGAGCTTGCGTTGATGAAGATGGGCTGTCCTGGGCCTCCTTTGAGCCACGCCGCAGGCCGCAGGCAGGCAAATCTGGGGACCCCCGTTCCCAGAACACCGACAGTAGCCCCCGGGCCCACGGCGCGCCCGACCTTGGTCGTGCAGAGAGGCGAAAGGGCAAGTGCGAAGCATCGTGGGCCCTAACAGCCTGGGGCCTTGGGAGCCGCGTGGCGGTTGATTGGACATGGGAGCCTGCTCCCACATGACGCCTTGGTAACCGCCCGGATTCGGCAGGTCCCTGCATGTAGAGCTGGGCATGATGACCGGTGATCGTGGAGGCCGACGGTTGGCCTCCGCCGGCTATAAGTCTGGGCAGCGTCGCCCTTCGATCCTATCCTTCTACTTCTCCTCTTCCTCGTCTCGTCTGCTGCCATGGCTCCGATCCGCTGGTTCTCCGGGGAAGAGAAGGGAAAGGCTCCTCAAGAGGATCTGACCCGCTCCCCAAAGAAGCGGCTTGCTCTCCGGTGTCGAGGCAGGAGCGCCTTGAGAGGCGACGTGCCTTCTTGCGTGCGGCCGCCACCAGGTTTCCTCTTCCCTTGTCTGCCGCAAAATTGGTGGCCCTGAAGGAGGTGACGCCGGGCGCCACGAGCGGCGCCGCCGACGACGCCGGCGGGTCACGAAGGTGTGCGTCTTCCCCCCTGGAGTCCACGTCGAGGGCTCCTCCGGATGTTCGTGCTTCGCGTCGCTGCGCCTCCTAAGTCTTGGGTTCGCCTTCCTTCTTTCTTCGCCTCCGCTGTCCGGCAGGGGGAGCCCCTGGGACTCTGGCTGCAGCTACTGGCTGGCACCCCCTGACCGGGCAGAGGTCGCAGTAGTTGCCCCGGGCGAGGTCTTCATGGCTCGAGGCTGGGACGAGGTCGCCCGGGTCTGCAAGACGAGGGGCGCCCTCACGATCCGCCTGGAGTACGATGGTGCTTCGGTGATATCCTTCAAGCTCTTCGACACGGAGGGTCGCCGGCTGGAGTGCTGCCCCGGGAGGGGCGGTCGGGGCCCTGCTGTGGTGAGACGGAGGCCGACCGACCACTCCCTTGACAGCTTCTCAGGCGACGAAGGCGCCGGAGGATCCAGCGACTCCGCCGAGCTCTTCGCGACGCCGGAGACGAGCGACGACAGCTACGAGCCCCCGAGCCTGCGCCGCTCCCGGAGCAGGGCGAGCTCGTCAGGTCGTCGCCGCCCCTGATCTGGATGGGGTTAGCTCCGGACCGGGTGGCCCACCATTGATGATGGCGTCTGCCGCGGTGGTCCCTGTAGATAGGACTCCTTAGGATTCGCGTCTTTTGTTCCTGCGAGGAGCCAAGAATGTACCCCGCGGGGCTCGTAAGATATTTGTAGCTTCGTTTGTCAATATGATCCTTATTATGAGGCAATGCGGGATGCTCATTCCGTTCTAGCTCAGTTTCTTCCTTTCAGACCTCGTGAGGGCTTGGTGCTCTGCGCCGATAGGTCCCAGTCCCAAGGCGGCTTCAGCTGTCGCTGGTATGCCAGGTCGCGATGCCGTGGTCAAGGCCAGGAGGTGAGCGGCCCGAGGTCCGGTAAGAGCCTCTGAGTCGCGATGCTCAGGGGGTCCCCCTTGGCGCTCAAGCAGCCATCATTCGGTGAGAAAGGAGAGCGACGTTGCTAACACAGAGTTGCATTGAGTGTGGGGATGGTGTAGCGATGACTAGTGTGTCCGGAGGGTGACTTACCTCGAGGGTCAAGACAATGCTTCCTGCTGCGGCGCCAGGTCCGTGCCTTGGCCGGCGAGAGATTGCGTGGCGAGGTCGTTCCGTGTTCCTTGGAGGGACCCTGCAGGTTCACTATAAAAGGAACAAGAGCTCGCCGTGGCGATTGTTAGTCCTGCCGTTAGTTGCTTTGGAGTGGCGCGAGAGGCCTCGCGAGGTGTGCCGGGGAACTCGTGAGCCAGCGCGGGACTCGCGAGGCCCTACCTCAAGGCGGGTTGCGCCTGGCTCTGGGCCTTATCTTCGAGTGTGTTCCTGCAAATTTGGCCAGATGCCGGTGCTCTACGTCTTCGGGTCCGGCTCTCGGGCTTGTCTCAGCCGTCGCTGGCAAGCTAGGTCGCGATGCCATGGACAATACCAGAGGGTGAGGGCCGGAGAGCCGGTAGGAGCCCTGAGTCGCGATGCTCAGGCACCCCCCCCTTTAACGCGCAAGCTGGGTTAGATGACGCAACTCTACGTCCTCGGTCCCGACTCTCGGACTGGTCTCGGCCGTCATTGGCAAGCTGTGTCGTGATGCCATGGACAATACCAGAGGGTGAGGGTCGGAGAGCCGGTAGGAGCCACGAGTCGCGATGCTCGTGCACCCCTTTAACGTGCAAGATTTTGCCACCCAGGAGAAGGCACCAAATAACAAGCATGGTGGAACGAGAGCATAATCCTAAGGAAAACGCATGAAGGATACATGCCACTGGGACTGGCCCGAGCGGCTTGGGGATGATGCAGCCCGAGGGGTGCTCCCAACAGGGTAAGCTAAAGACATGAAATAAAAGGGATACATGTCGCAGGGACGGACCCACGCGGCTCGGGAATAATGCGACCCAAGGCGCTCCCAGCCGGAAATAAAACTTAAAGATGTCACCTGGTGATGTTGGGGATGAAGGGTTGTTGATGTAGCAGACTCGGTGGGCTGCGGGAGCCGATCCTCACGAGCCCCCAGGCCCGGGGGCCTCGGGAGGCTCCGGAGGCGCCGGCGGCTCCTCATGGGCCATCTCCATCTCCGCCAGGGCTGCGGCGTGCCTGACCTCTTGAGCCTCCAGGATGGTCCTCATGAGGCCAGTGCGCAGCAGCGGCGCGTTTGGCAGGCCATAAGGCATGCGACGTAGCTGTGGGGGCGGACCCTGCATAGCGTCCCACTCGCGAGGGCCGAGGCGCTCTTGAGATGCGGCTCGGTGTAGCGCTGGTATGTCGATGTAGACGCTGCAGCCCACCATCCTCGCTGGATGGGGGCCACTGGCTGGTGGCGGCTGCCCTCATGACCCTTGACTTCAGAGCTCTGAATGGCCTTGCCGATGAACTCTCGAGGGTTCTGTCCTCCTGGTCTTGCTCACCTTGCAGGAAGCGTGCTCAAACACGCCTCCACGTGGTGCCCAAGCGCCTCCCTCGAGACCTTGGCGAGGTCGGCGGCCCTCCAGGGGAGAGCCCCCGAGCCCTGCCTGAGGAGGGCGCCGGGCGCGCTTTCCTATGCGATGGAAGGAGGCTCCCCTGGCTCGGTGCGGGCCCTGAGGGGCCTATCTCTTGAAGAGCCGGGCCGGTCGATGTCTTCTTTTTCTTGGGTGCTGCCTCGGGAGGCATCCTGCTTCTTGTGGTCTGGTCTTCCAGTGATGCGGCTGAAAAGCTCGCTCGGGGAGCACACCGCATCTCTCTCTTCACAGGGCACCGTGATGACCCCGCCGCTTCCTGGCATCTTAAGGATGTTGTAGCCATGGTGGGTTACGGCCATGAATTTGGCCAACGCTGGGTACCTGAGGATGGCGTTGTACGGTAGGCGAATGTGGGCGATGTTGAAGTCGATGAGCTTGGTGTGGTAGTTGTCGCGGGCCCCGAAGGTGACAGGAAGGCGGACCTGCCCGATCGGGACCGTGGAGCCGTCGGTGACTCCGGAGAAAGGCTTGGTTTGGTGGAGCTGACTGTAAGGCACTTGGAGATTGTTGAATGTCTCCACGGACAGGACGTTGAGCCCTGCTCCCCCGTCGATGAGGGTCTTGGTGACTAGCACATTGCTGATGATTGGGGAGCAAAGCATCGGAAGAACTCCGCCGTGGCTGCAAGACTTGAGCTTATCCGCTGAGCTGAACGTGATGGCGCACGCCGACCACCTGAGAGGGCGCGTGGACTCGAGCTTGGGGAGGACTGCATTCACTTCATGGCCGAACTGCTTGAAGATGCGGTGAGAGGCTGGGGCTTGAGCTCCGCCCAGGATGCAGGCGATCGCACGCGCTTCATGGAAGCCCCCAGCCCCTCGTTCTCGATGACGCTTCGACTGGCCCTGGTGGCGGGCGGCAGCGTGAGGGAGGCCTGCGTTCCCTTGCGGATGATCCTCACGAGGCTGATCCCTCCAGCCCCCTCGCGAGGTGGGTCTTGCCAGCCGGTCCTCGTGAGGTTGGTCGCGCCACCCTTGGCGCGGGCATGTCTTCCCAAAGGCCCCTGCATTCCTTCCTCCTCCTCGGCCGTAGCCCCGTCGGCTGCGCCGGGCGTCTGCCGACCCTTCCTTCGCGCACGGCCCGGAGCTCTTGACATTCGTTGGTGTTGTGGGTGTGGAGGTCGTGGTACACGCAGTACCGGCTGCCCTTAGAGGACTCGGGCTGTTCTCTGCCTTGCTTGGTGTCTGGTTCGGCCGCGAGCACTGCAGCCCCTTGCGCTTCACGTCCTTGGCCTTGGACTTCTTCTCTTCAGGATCCGCAGCAGGCAGCTCGAGGAGGGAGAGGCGCCCCTCCTCAGCCCTGGCGCACTTGGTCGCCAAGTTGAACAACTCCAGGGAGGTGCACAGATCTTCATGCATCGCCAGACTCCTCCATCTTGACGTCGCGACGCTGTCGGAGAAGGCGAGATGATGGCCTCCTCCGTTACCACAGGGATCTTGAGGCGCGCGTTGTTGAAGCGCTGGATGTACTTTTGCAGGGTTTCCCCCGGCTGCTGCTTCATCCGGCGCATGTCGCTCACGGCGGGTGGCCGGTCGCGAGTACCTTGGAAGTTGGCGATGAAGCGGGTGCGCATCTCGGCCCAGGAAGAGATCATGCCTGGGGCCAGATTCAGGAGCCAAAAGGGCTCCGGCCTTGAGCGCCATGGAAAACCAGTTTGCCATGACCTTTTCATCCCGCTGGCAGCCTCGATGCCCAGCTCATAGAGCTGGAGGAACTCCGTGGGGTCAGCCGTGCCGTCGTCAGAGCGGGAGGCAGGTCTGGCTTGAACTTGGCGGGCTACGCTGGCGATCTTGCGCAGCTTCGGTGGTGAAGGCGCGGCAGCCCGCCGTGGCATGGGGCCTCGGACGGCAGAGAGCTTGGTCTTGCGAGCCTCCTGCGCTGCGGTGGGGCAGCGCAGGTCTTGACGTCTTTGGAGCGAGGAGCGCTTTCGGGCAGCTTCTTGCGGGCGAGAACTTCTTGGCAGCTCTGCTCTTGCCGCTGGCGCTGGCGGAACGGGTTCCGCCCAGGACCATGCGCCTTGGGGCTGGCGCCATCTTGAGGAGGAGGCGGCCGAGGCGCCCGGAGCTCATCGCCGCTGGGCGGGTGCGGTGCAGCGAGACGGATGGCGCGGTCGCCTCTGCAGCTGTGAACGAGCTCGGCGACGCTGTCGAGCCATTCTTCGAGACGCTGCCGACGGGCGGTAGCGCAGGAGCTCGTTGGCGCGATGAGTGCAGCTCGGGCCTCCATGGCAGCTGCTGGGCGCGCGTGACGACGTAACCAGCGGGGTGAGCGGCGTGGCGGTGCGGCCGTCCTGCCTCATGGACGGGTGCTGGGACGATGCTTGCTGCTCGTTCCCCGCCGGGCCGGTGGCGGCGTTGACAGCATGTGACGGGGAACAGCGAGGACGCCGGCCGACGGGGGCCGTCTGGGCGACATGGGAGGCGAGGGCGGCTCGGCGCTCGGCGCGGGCCCGACGAGCATCAGACATGGTTGCGGTGGTCGGGGAAGAACGAGGCGACGAGAGGCAGATTCCGGCGCACCTACCGGGCGCGCCAAATGTCGGATTTCGGGTTCCGCAGACCCTTGAGGTTCGAACTGCAGGGGTGCGGAGATCCAACCCTCCACCGCCTCGTACCTCGCCGAATCGCAGGAACCTAAACTACTCGCAAAAACAGCACAAGAGACACGAGATTTATACTAGTTCGGGCCACCGTTGTGGTGTAATACCCTACTCTAGTTTGTGGTGTGGTGGATTGCCTCTGGGACTGATGAAGAACAATATAGGGAAGAACAGCCTCGTGAGGGTCTGTTCTTGGTGGGTGTGATGAACTGCTAAGTGGTATCCCGTCGCTCTAGCTTGAGGATCGGGTCTCTCTCTCTCTCTCTGGATTCCTAGTGCCGGGTCCTCTCTATCCGATCGTCCTCCCTGCTCTGAGTGTGGCTACTCCTATTTATAGGCGAAGGCCCTGGGCCTCTTCCCAAATATTGAGCGGGAAGGGCGCCAACAATTGGCCATTTTGAAGGGGAACAGCGGGTACACTTATCCTGACTAAAGTTGGTCCTCGCCTGCCAAAGGCTCGTGATGACGCCCGCTTGGGCTCAACGATGACTCCTTCCGGCCGTTGGGGCTGGTCTTGGTCTTGTTGCACCGAAACGGATGCCTTTGCTTGATGCTCTTGCCTGCGCTTGCTCCCTTTGCACCAAAGAGGAAAGGAGGACGCTGCGTGGCTGGCGCCCGACTGGCGCCCTTGGTCGTCATTGCTTGCGTCATGGGCACCTCGCGAGGTACCCTGCCTTGAACTCTCCGCCTCCTCATGAGCCAGCCTGACGAAGCCGCGCCTGAGGAAGCTCCCTTGTCGTCCGCCCCGCGAGGCTTGGCCCCTCGCGAGGGTCTTGAGCTTGCGTTGATGAAGATGGGCTGTCCTAGGCCTCCTTTGAGGCACGCCGTAGGCCGCAGGCAGGCAAATCTGGGGACCCCCGTTCCCAGAACACCGACAACATCGATCTCATTTGCCGGCGGATTATAATGCGATGAACCTCTTTGGTACGCCAGGAGCAGGGACTAGCAATCCGGTAGTAGTGAACCGGACTATTGTGCCAAGGACCGGAGCGCCAGATCAACCTCAGGTGATGGGTCCACCTCGACGCACGGACAACCCACCGCGGTATACCACACCCCCGTCGGGTCACTTCTCTACCCCTTTGGACAATATGATAGCAGCAGCGTCCCGGCTGGCAGCTATTCCGATAAAGGGAGAATCACCAGCGGCGGTTGAGACACAGCGGGCCAGGGATCTTCTTCAAACGGCTATGAAACAGCAGCAGGCTTACTCATATAGCCGAGACAGGATTCACACGACCCCACATCCGAGCAAAAGCTATAGCAGGCATATAGATGAACCGGAGGTGTCAAGCAGTGCGCGGCGCCGTATTGTCCCTCAAGGACCCAATCCGGCGCATGGTGAGGTGAACGCTCAGGACGTGGTGGACAATGGCAGAGCACGAAGGGAGGCCGCTTTAGCAGCACAGCATACGGGTCGTTATCAACCCGCCCCGGTTCAGCCAGCAGCGTCAGTAGACCGGGGCACCGGGCTTGCTTTCAGTTCTTGGGGAGTGCCGTGTCTTATTCCGGCTCTCCGTAATGTGCGACTGCCTAAGGACTTCAAGGGCCCACGTAAGGTGCCTAATTATACCGCTGATGAGCCACCCGAGGCATGGGTGGAAAGTTATGAGATGGCAAAGGAGATGCTGGACGTGGATGAAGCGGCTTGTGCAAAGTACTTCACGATGATGTTGGAGGGAACAGCCCGTACATGGTTGAAGAACTTGCCGGCTAACTTCGTCGAGTCATGGGACCAGTTGAAGGCCCGGTTTATAGCCAATTTCAAGGACACATGTAAACAGCCTATGTCCATTGTGGATCTGGATGCATGTGTTCAAGGGGAGAACGAGTCAACAACTCATTCGGTGCGCTGGGTTTCAGAAGTTTTGCATTCTTCAGACCGGATTAACGCTGGTCAAGCAATCATCACTCTGGAACGCAATTGCCGGTTTAAATCACTAAAGATGAAGTTGGGACGGCTCAAGCGCCACTGCAATGACATGGGCACCCTTATGGCCGCCTTGGTCAAATATGCCGATTCTGATAATACCAAGGATCCCGATTCTGATGAGGAGAAACCGGAGAAGGGAAAGAAGAGCGGCGGTGCAAAGGGACAGCAGCACAACCAAGGAGGCCATGGGAATAATGGTAAGCGCAAATCATATTCAGATTTTGTGGCTAATGCTAATGTGCAGCGTCATAAGGGTAAACCGCCCCAGCGTGGTGGTGGAATGAATCTGGAACGTTTGTTGAACCATCCCTGCCCAAAGCATGGGACCAAGGAAGTTCCTGCAACACATCTTTGGAAAGATTGTCACATTATGAAGGAGTTCAAAAACTCTGATCTTTTTCGGTATGATCAGGGTCCATCTGGCGGTTCAGGTCCAGGTTTTCATAACGGCGGCGGTTCAAACTCTGGATTTCAGAAGAATCAGGGCAACCAGAACAACCAGGGTGGCAATAACCAACAGAATAATCAAGAAATCAGCAGCAGTCGGGTTACCAGAGTCACCCAAAGCAGTTGAATGGTGGGCAGTATCATGTGTTCACCACTAGTTTGTGCAAGCGTGATCAGAAGCTTCACAAGAGGGTAGTAAATGCTGTTGAACCGACAGTACCACGTTATTTGCGATGGTCTGAGCAACCCATTGTGTGGAGCAGAGAGGATCATCCGCCCGGGTTGACAATCGGGGTCACTTGGCTTTAGTGGTGGCACCTCAGGTGGGAGGTTACAAGTTCAACAAGGTGCTTATGGATGGAGGGAGCAGTATCAACATTTTGCATTATGAGACCTTCCGTCGTATGGGGTTGACAGACAAGAGTCTTAAACTGTCAAACACTGTTTTCCATGGCGTGGTGCCAGGTAAATCGGCGTATCCTGTTGGCAAGATTGCTTTGGAGGTTGTCTTTGGTGATGAGCATGAATTCCGGTCTGATACATTGACCTTTGAAGTGGTGAGGATCCAGAGCCCGTACCACGCACTGTTTGGGCGACCGGCTTATGCAAAGTTCATGGCAAGGCCTTGTTATATTTATTTGCAGCTTAAGATGCCGGGTCACAAGGGGACCATCACAGTTCATGGAAGTCGTAAGATCGCTCTGGATTGCGAGGAAAGTGATGCGGCCTATGCTGAGTTGGTTTGTGCTACAGAGGAGTTGAAGCACTACAGGGACAATGTTGCTCCGGCAGACATGACTCCTCTGAAGAAGCCCACCACTGAGCATGACCCAACCCTACATTTCAAACCGGCTGATGAGACTAAACTTGTTGACTTTGTTCCTGGCGATTCATCTAAACAGTTTAGCATCAGCACAAATCTGGATCCGAAATAGGAAAGCACGCTCATCGAGTTCATCCGTGAGAACCGGGACATTTTTGCATGGAAGCCTCCTGACATGCCAGGTGTACCGAGGGAACTCGCTGAGCACACTCTCAATATTGATCCCAAGTTTAAACCGGTCAAGCAGTTTCTTCGCTGCTTTAATGAGGAGAGACACAAGGCAATTGGTGAGGAGGTAGCCCGGCTGTTGGCTGTTGGGTTTATCGTTGAAGTGTTTCACCCTGAGTGGTTGGCTAATCCGGTGCTTGTTCTTAAGAAAAACGACACCTGGCGCATGTGTGTGGACTATACAGATTTGAACAAAGCTTGTCCGGCCGATCCTTTTGCTCTCCCGCGTATTGATCAGATCATTGATGCGACGGCGGGTTGTGAACGTTTGAGTTTCTTAGATGCTTATTAAGTTTATCATCAGATCAAAATGGCAGTTAAGGACCAGGAGAAGACCGCCTTCATAACTCCCTTTGGAGCCTTCTGCTATGTTTCTATGCCCTTTGGGCTCAAGAGTGCCCAGGCAACTTATCAGCGTTGTGTGCAAAATTGTCTTCATACTCAGATTGGGCGCAATATTCATGCCTATGTTGATGACATTGTGGTAAAGTCCAGGAAGAAGGAGACATTGATAGGTGATCTCAAGGAGACCTTTGACAACCTGCGTGTTTACAAGATGATGCTCAATCCGGACAAGTGTGTTTTTGGTGTTCCGGCAGGCAAGCTTCTAGGTTTTCTGGTGTCCAACAGAGGCATTGAGGCTAATCCGGAGAAGATCAAAGCGATTACATCTTTGGCTACACCGGCGTGCATCAATGATGTTCAGCGTCTGGCAGGTCGAATTGCAGCCCTAAGCCGGTTTATTAGCCGTTTGGGAAAGAAGGTGATCCCTCTATATCAGAAGTTGAAGAAAACAGACACCTTTGTCTGGAGTGATGCGGCTAATGCAGCGTTTGAAGACTTGAAGCGGCAGTTGGCTGAACCGCCGGTCCTTGCTGCTCCGGTTGACAAAGAGCCCTTGTTATTGTACGTGGCTGCTAATGCCCGTGCTGTCAGCGTGGCAATTGTGGTGGAGCGCAAGGAGGCTGGCACGCAATATCCGGTTCAATGGCCGGTTTACTATATCAATGAGGTGCTCATCGAGTCAAAGTAGAGATATCCGCATTGGCTGAAGCTGGTATATGGAGTTTTTATGGCAAGTCGAAAGCTCAAGCAATACTTTCAAGGCCATCCCATTACCGTGGTCAGTTCCGCCCCCTTGGGTGATATAATTCAGAACAGGGAGGCAACTGGCCGGGTTGCAAAGTGGGCAATTGAGCTTGGTCCCCATGGGTTGAAGTATATGCCTCGGACAGCCATCAAATCTCAAGCACTTGTTGGCTTCATCAATGATTGGACTGAGTTACAAGCACCAGAGGACAAACCGGATAATACATACTGGACTATTCACTTTGATGGATCCAGGCAATTGGAAGGCTCGGGGGCTGGAGTTGTCCTTACTTCCCCTCGAGGTGATAAAATTCGTCATGTCCTCCGTTTAATGTTCCCCTGTACTAACAATGCAGCTGAGTACGAGGCTTTACTCCACGGGCTCCGTGTGGCCAAGGAGATGAATTTAAGCGAATGCGATGCTTTGGAGATTCTGATCTAGTGGCTCAGCAAGTTTCTGGCACTTGGGATTCTAAGGATCCACTCATGGCGGCTTACAGACGTGAAGTGGATATTGTGGCGGGTCACTTCAAAGGGTATCAAATTGAGCATATTGATCGGTGTAAAAATGAAGCAGCAGACGCTTTGAGCCGGCTGGGATCTCAGCGTAAACCGGTACCTCCCAATACCTTTTTAGATATCTTGCATAACCCGTCTGTTAAATTGCCTACAGAGGAGGATCTAGCTGTTCCTGATCCGGAGGCCCAATTGGTGGCCGCTTTACATGTTGTGCCGGATTGGACGGTTCCATACCTGGCGTATATGAACCGGGGCGAGTTACCAGACGATGAAGTTCTGGCCCGGCAGATAATCCGGTGGTCCAAGTCCATGGTTATTCACAATGGCGAGTTACACCGCTGCAGCGTTTCAGGCGTATTTCAGCGTCGTGTTTCTCCTGAAGAAGGCCAAGAGATCTTACAGGAAATTCATGAAGGGGATTGTGGTCACCATGCCAGTTCAAAGTCCTTGGTTGCTAAAGCTTTTCGTCATGGGTTTTACTGGTTGACATCTCATGCTGATGCGGAGGATCTGGTAAAGCGGTGTGATGGTTGTCATAAGTTTTCACGCCGAGCTCATGTTCCGGCTCAGGAATTAAGGATGATTCCCATCACTTGGCCGTATGCCACTTGGGGGCTTGATATGGTGGACCCTTTAAGCGTTCCAAGGATAAGAAGACCTACCTGCTGGTGGCGGTTGACAAGTTCACCAAATGGGTTGAAGCGGAACCTATCAGCAAGTGGGATGTGGCTACGGCGGTTCAGTTTCTCAAAAAGATTATCTTCCGTTTTGGCTTTCCACACAGCATCATCACGGATAATGGCACAAACCTTTCTAAAGGTGAGATGGAGGATTTTTGTCAGAGAGAGCACATCCGGCTTGACTTAGCATCCGTGACGCACCCCCAGTCCAATGGTCAAGTGGAGAGAGCTAATCAAGAAATCTTGAAGGGTATCAAACCCCGGCTCATGGTTCCTTTAAAGCGGACGCCGAGTTGTTGGGTGGAAGAATTGCCTTCTGTGTTATGGAGTATCAACACCACCCCCAACAGATCGACGGGTTACACACCTTTTTTCATGGTGTACGGGGCAGAGGCGGTCCTCCCAAGTGATATTCGTCATGATTCATCCCGGGTTGCCAATTATGTTGAAGCGGACAATGAGCAAGCACGCCAGGAGGCGTTGGACCTGTTGGATGAAAAACGGGATATGGATTTGGCTCGTTCGGCGGTTTATCAGCAAGACCTGCGGCGTTATCACAGCCGCCGGGTTAAGATAAGAACCTTTCAAGAAGGCGACTTGGTGCTCCGGCTCATCCAGGATCAGACCGATATGCACAAGTTATCCCCACCTTGGGAAGGACCCTTTGTGGTCAGCAAGAATCTGCACAATGGATCATACTACCTCATTGACGTTCGAGACAACTCACACAGCTCTGAGGAGGAGACCCGACGGCCGTGGAACATAGCTCTCCTACGGCCTTACTACACTTCAGCCATAGGCTTCTCTTATGTACATATTTCGACAATGTATATATTATGATCAATAAATTAAACCAGCATCCTTGCTATAAGCAGGGCCTCTACTGTTTTTTCTCAAATATCCTTTGAGTTACATGGGGGCTTCAGCTGACAAAGCGGAGTACTACCTGTTAAACCGGCTATCATGCTGAAGACAGCTTGGGAGCTTCACACCCAAGGGGCCAAAGAGAGTCGGGATGCTATGCACAGCTCAAACATAGGCACCCAATGAGCACAGCTCATCAAGTTACTTGGGGGCTCTTTGTGTAAAGTAACAAAGAGTTTGAAAGGACCCTTGTAGCTGGGTATCGACCCACGGCTTGGAAGCCTGGTATATTTACCTAAAACCCCGGGTTAACCTGCCTTCATCAAGTAAGCCACACCTATCCAGGTAATCCTGGCATGACCCGTCGAACGTTTGATAGTTACTCTCATTGAGACCCTAAACTTGTCAAAGTTAAAACGATGATTGGTTAGTTGGAGGCCCATCTTAAAAGGCTTTGTCAAATGGTTTAACTCAGCGGCCTGGCAGCCCACGAAAAGCCTGGAATTTGGGCCTGGCAGCCCTCGAAAAGCCTCGACTACATGATTTTATTTGCCTTTGTCAGTTCTTTTTGAATTTTATGTTGAACCGGTATCTTTTGATCCGGTCTGGCTTTTCAGTCATCATATTAACCCGGTGTTTGTTAACCCGGCTTGGTTTGCAACTACAAGTTGTCAGACCTTATTATCTAACCGGAGTTTCTTAACCCGGCCTGGCTTTGACTACATGTCGCCAGTTTTGATCATCTGGTGTTCATTGTGACCTGGCATGACTCCTTACACACCACCATCATATGGTGAGAGTTATAATAGCTCAAAGGTTTGGCTTTTCACCCTTACTACAATCAAAGTTGGTAAACCAACTACTGATGTCATATCACAGGTATGAATTATTTCATATTTATTTAAGTCTGGCTATCAATCAGGCTTATCTTGGGTATTATGACCCGTCCGGCGGTAAACCGCCAGGACAAATTTTTTGTATGCAGACATCAGGGTCGCATGATATTATGAAAAGTATAAGCAAACATATCACGTATCATGCCGGATCAACAAAGTCATGCATCACTGCCACAGATCAAAAGAGTCTTAACTAGCCTATCACAAGGCGCTTTGAGGCCCAAAATACTGATTGTTTTTACGCAACAAAGTCGTTGAAGTAATTCGTATGCCGGATTAAGTTGATGGGTCTTCCGGCGCCGGGTCAACCTCCACCTCTCCACCCAGAGGCTGGAAGTCAATGGTGGTCCAGTCAATCCGGGCTAGAGCCTGAAATACAGCTTCTTCACTTATCAGATTGGACGGATCAACATCAGGGGCGTAAGTATGCTTACGGATTGGCGGGATAAGCCTGTGCGTTTCTGTCACAGCCGTATCAACTCGATGGTTCCCTTCATCGTAAAAGGACCGATGAACAGTCAAATTAGCCTCTGCAGCCAGTTGACTTGACAGTGGACGCATTTCCTTTGTCAGGACTTTAAGAGCTTCGTTGTCAAATGCTGACCCGTCTGCTTGTTCATCTGGAAATCCCTTGGCAATATCAACTGGATCCAAGTCAGATATCCATGCTTTGGCCCAAGTCAGTGCCAGTAAAGCGCCAGCCCTAGCAGCAGATCGTTTCACCTCCTCTATCTGAGCCGGTGTCATGGATAATCTTGCTAGTGTGTCCTTGATCAATGTTGGTGCCGGTTTTTTGTATGAGACTGTAGAGATAACCCGTTGTGCACCAGTATACAGTTGCTCAATTAGTGTATAAGCCGCCTTCAATTTCATCCGCATATCCGCTCCAAGATGAGCAAAGCGAGGGCCTGCGACGGTTTAATAATTCCATGTCAAACCGGCGGAGTTGATGAAGATGGAGAAGCAAGTTATCATAGAATACTTACCAAAAACTGCAGCTATCATGGAGTTCACTTGATGTTTCAGACCCGTCAGCTCTTCCTCCACCGGTTTAAGAGTTGCTTCGGCGTCTTCATCCCGTTTCAACAAAGCAGCTCTTTCTGTTTCCCAATTGGAACGTTCGGTTTTGAAGCTTTCTTTCAACTGTTCCATGCTAGTCAAAGCGCTCTTTAGCTCCTCTTTGGCTTTAGAGGTCGCTTCTTGCTGGGACTTGATGTTTTCTTGGAGATCAGCGATTTGAGTTTCTTTGATAGTCTTCTCGGTCTGCACAAGTCAGAAGATGGAGTTGTTAAAGTCCCAAGCACATAACAAGTTATGCCCTTAGCACTTGGGGGCTAATGTGGATTGCTTTTTCAAAAAGTCAGTGTTTTCAAGTCCCAAGGCTCAATCCAGATATTAAGCTTGGCACTTGGGGGCTAATGCACATTTGATCAAATTTTGAGTGAAGACAGTTAACATGGACAGAAAAGTCCCGGTTTGTCTTCAAGAAGAGAAACCCGCCCTTGGGGGCTACTACGATGAAGTGTTATTTATATCGAAGTCCCGGTTTATCTACAAGAGATAACCCGGCCCTTGGGGGCTACAATGGAAGAGATATACAGTATAGAGGAAAATTCAAAGTGTTCTTGAAAAGTACCTCATAACGCTCCTTCATCAGGTTCACCAAACCGGTTTCAAATTCACGGCTGGTGTAGAGATGGTTTAAAAAGCCGGATGAAGTTCCTCGACGCTAAGGTTGACAAAGTTGGATAAATCAGTTTTCCCTTTCCCTTTGCCCATAGCAGTGAATTCCTCTTTGGCAGTATGTTTGGCCAAGACAACCGGATTACCAGGACTAGTATGAGATGTGCCAGTAATAACCACATCATCCTTATTACCTCTTGGTGGACTTGGCGGATTGACGGTGCCCCTGGCTGGACTTGGCGGATTTGCAGCCGGGCTTGGCGGATCAGCAGCCGGGCTCGGAGGAGTAGCATGAGGGCTCAATGGATCAGTATGAGTGGCCGGGCCAGCCTCCAGCGGATTAGCTTCACTGTTCTCACCTTGAGGGATGGAATCATCCATAACATCGGTATTTCTACCGGTACCCTCGGCAGTCCCCTCCGGTTCAACCTCACCGATAGGGGCACTAGTTTTAGCCTTCTTGCTCATATGGGCTTTGGCACTGTGATATCAAAACAAAAATTAGCACGGTAAACCGAACTATGAAGGAAAAATATGCAGGATAATATACTTACCCAGGGACGGTTTTTAGGGGAGGAAGCAGAGTGGTTGATGAACCGCCAGACGAATTGGAAGACGCCTGGTAACTCGGATCAGACGGATTAAGTGGGTATCTGAAGAAACCCTTCAAAGGATAAAGTTTTTCGGGAGAACAAGTAACCTCTGGACGACGTTTCCGGGTTGGTGTATCCGGTAAACCGGTAGAGGTGATTTGCTGACCACTGTGCTGGGTTGTGCGACGCTCTTCAGCTTGCTGTGTCTTCAAAGAAAATTTTGGATCCAAATAAGCAAGGGGGTGAGAGTATTTTACTTTCCGAACTGCACGGCGAAATCTTTGAACCGGCACAAGATCTGAATCGGAAGAAATAGAGATTAACTCAACGTGGTCTGCACGGCTGGCCTCCGCGTCATCCTGGGAATAGTCATTGTCAATAAGGTGTACGAAAAAGGAACCAAGTGAGTCAAGTTCTACCTCTTCATCCGATTCATCAACATCTTCTGGCGGATCAGAAGACTCTGTGGTTTTCTTCTTGGCAGCTTTCTTAGTGACCTTGCTCTTCGCACGAGGAGCCCTAGCCGGTTTATTCCGCTTCCAGAAGGAGTTATTGGCCTGTGAAATTAAAGCAAAGGAGTGTTAGCACGTTATTAAAGCAGAGGTGAATCAGTAAGCATTAAATTGAACTTTACCGCTGGCGGTTTGTTGGAGGCGTAAAAAGGTGGCAACCCGATTTGGCTGCATGCGGCGATCGGTTCATCAAGCATTTTCTTCACAACTTCAGTAACTGCAATGTCTGTCATTACGATTTCATGATATCGTTGAGGATCCTTGACGTTGCCAGTATATTCATGCATTAATCCGGGGCGGCAACTTAAAGGCAGAATACCCCAAGAAACCCAGCAGCGGACGAGGTCAATGCCAGTCAAATCGTTGGCCAGGAGAGCCCGGAGCTAGGCGAGTTGAGGTGCATAAGTTTTCCGTTCTACGGCAGTTAGGCGTAGAGGTAACGGGTGGCCATTGCTAAGCCATTGAGGGCGGAAACCCGGCAAAGGATTTTCTCCAGCAGGGGCAGTGTTCCGGCAATAAAACCAAGTTTGGTTCCAATCTTTGGGATGGCTGTGATGCTTTGCATGAGGGAAATCAACTTCTTTTCTCTTTTGGATTGATACCCCACCAAGTTCCGTGTTGGGACCATCAGAGAACTCTGTGCGGAGGTTTAAATGAAAAAAATCCCGGAACAGCTCCACAGATGGTTCTTCTTGAAGGTAAACTTCACGGAATACTTGAAAGTTGCATATATTGGACACGGAATTCTGTCCAATATCTTGTGGATGGAGTTGAAAGCTCGCAAGGACATCCCGGAAGAATTTTGATCCGGGCAGGCTGAATCCCCGGTCTAAGTGTTGCATAAATACAATCACCTCTCCATCTTGAGGTTCAGGAGGGCACTCAGAGCTGGAACTCGCCAATGAAGGACCCTTTTTGAGGCTAAAGCGCCAGTGGTGACATATCCGTTACTTTGTGTCTCCGTGATTCGGGACGGAACCCAATTGCAAGCAGAGAATTGTTTGGTCATCTTGGAAAAGCAAACTGTGAAAGAAAAAATGAAGGCCGGTTTACGATTGACGGTTTAAGTATACTACTCAGTGTTAAACCGGAAAATTGCTATTCAAGTCAAATTGGCGGTTTAAATGAGGACTAATGGTGTATGGCGGATTGACTATCAAAGGTTAAACCGCCCTTAGGCAGAAGAGCCAGAGCTAAAAATCTACTCAGTGTTTACAGAAACAGGTTTCACAACATGGCAGTATAATTTTGGATCTACCGTGGTTAAATAAAGAAAAATTTTCTGAGCCCTACAATGGCGCTAAGACGAACAGAGAAGATTTAGACGGAGTCCGTTCAGGAGCGGCAAGACGCTACGGTATGGTGAACTAACAATATGGATCTAGCCGCAGTTCAAAGCTATCAGGCGCATATATAAATTCAGTAAAAAGACTAAGATAAGGGCGCAGAAGAACTGATGAACGGCGACGAACATGGATGAACTCGAAGCCCTAATGGAGATCTAGGGTTACAGGAAAGTGAACTTACCAGGGCCACTCAGCGGCGGAGAAGCGCTGCAGGGTTTCTGGTACGAACTGGGTGATGCAGCGGCCTTGGTCGGTGCAGATTTGAAGGTCGACGGCGGCGGCGGCGCTGGGGTCCTTCGGGTCGCGAGAAGGAAGACGAGAAGAAAGGGGAGAAAATGAAAGGGCCCGTCGGGTTTATTTATAACAGGGCAGAAGATAAGCGACAGGCACGGGAATCGAGGAGTCCAAAGCGGCAAGGGGCGCAGCTGTCACCTTGATTTTCGGGATACCATTAATGAAGAGAATCTTTTTAATCGTTTTTTTTACAGAGTTGACTTCATGATGATTCGTTGCTGTGATCAGAGGATGACGTCACGGCTGTTTAACAAAGTTCATAAGAGAAAGACATCATGGCGGTTTACGAGAAATGAAGGAAGATGTTCAAAGGATTTTTCTAAGTACTGAAGATTGGCATGAACAGGTTCAAATCAATCTGGGGCCTAATGTTGGGGATATAACTACTGAGTGTAAACCGCCCAGGAGGGGCCAGTTCACCCTCAACTATATTGAAGCCCACGAAGACTCAGAAGATGGCGTTTTACTGATAAAGCTTAAAGGCCCGGAGCCCAAAGGCAGATTAGGGCCCATAGTAGTAAACCGCCATAGTCATGTAACTTGTATTTTAAGATAAGGAAAGGAGAGACCGAGCCGGACACTGGTATGAGTCGGCCTCGGGACTCTGTAGACCAGCCGGGCGTCAACCCGTGTATATAAGGGGACGACCCGGTGGCGGTTCAGGAACAAGAAAGAACAACTGGAGAGCCAGGCATAGCGTGTTTAGCTCCCTGGTAATCGAGCCCCCAATAATCCCAACACAACTAGACGTAGGTCTTTACCTTCATCAAAGGGGCCGAACTAGTATAAAATCCCTCGTGTCCTTTGTCCGGTTTAACCCCTTTAAGCTAACCCGTCGCGATGGCTCCACGACTAAGTCCTTTCACGAGGACATCTGACGTGATATTTCCACGACATATACCAAACAGAGTCCAAACACAACGAAACTTTTTGATGATTTTTTTTTACATAAGAGACCCTAGAAGCTTCGGGTGTGGACCAGAAGACCTACGAGGAGATAGCAAGGCAACAGGGCGCGCCTTGGGGGGTAGGCGTGCCCTGATGCCTTGTGGGGCCCTCATGGATCCATCTGACCTAGTTCCAACGCTATAAATTCCCAAATATTCCAAAACACCCGGAGAAGCCACCGAACCAATTTTTTCACCGCCACAAGTCTCTGTTCTTCCCCGAGCCCATGTGGAGGCCTTTTCCTGTATTCTGCCGGAGGGGGAACCAATCATGGAGGGCCTCTACATCAACCTTGCTTCTCCTCCAATGATGTGTCAGTAGTTCACCATAGACCTATGGGTCCATAATGATTAGCTAGATGGCTTGTTCTCTCTCTTTGATCTTCAATACAATGTTCTTCTCGAAGTTCTATTCGATGTAATCTTCTTTTACAGTGTGTTATGAATTGTGGGTTTATGATTAGATTATTCATTGAAAGTAATTGGTTCTTTTCTAAACTTTATTATACATGATTATTATAGCTTTGTATTTCTCTCTGGTCTATCTGTTTGGTTTGGCCAACTAGACTGATTTATCTTCAATAGGAGAGGTGCTTTGTAGTGGGTTCAATCTTGCGGTGTCCTCACCTCATGACAAAAGGGGTAGAGAGACACGTATTGTATTGTTCCTACTAAGGAGAAAATGACGGGGTTTAATCATATTGCTTGGTTTTATTCTGTCTACATTATGTCCTCATACTTCATGCATTACTCTGTTTGTTATGAACTTAATACATAGAGAGGCAAGTGATAGGTCTCCAACGTATCTATAACTTTTGATTGTTCCATGCTATTATATTATTAATCTTGGATGCTTTATATGCATTTCTATGCTATTTTATATCAATTTTTGGGACTAACCAATTAACCTAGTGCCCAGTGCTAGTTGCTGTTTTTTGCTTCTTTTTGGCTTTTCGGAAAATGGTACCAAACGAAGTCCAAATGCGATGAAACTTTATTTTTTCTGGACCAGAAAGAACCCTAGCTAGAAAGTTTGGGAGGAGGCTAGAAGAGCTATGGGTGAGCCACAAGCTCACAGGGCGCGCCCCTTGAGCTTGTGGGCTCCCCAAAGCACCCCCTTGACCTAATTCCATATCTATAAATTTAGAAATATTCCCAAACCAGCAAAGAGCCACCCAAAACACTTTTTCCGCCGCCGCAAACTTTTGTTCTTCCACGATCCCATCTGGACGAATTTTCTGGTACTCTACCGGAAGGGAAATAGATCATGGAGGGCTTCTACATCATCCTTGCTGCCTTCTGATGATGCGTGAGTAGTTCACTATAGACCTACAGGTCTATAGCTAGTAGCTAGATGGCTTCTTCTCTCTCTTTGATCTTCAATACAATGTTCTCCTCGGTGTTCTTGGAGTTCTATCCGATGTAATCTTCTTTTGCGGTGTGTTTGTTGGGATCTAATGAATTATGGGTTTATGATCTGAATATTCATGAGAAGTAATTGAGTCTTTTCTGAACTTTGTTATACATGATTTTTTTTATAGCTTTGTATTTCTCTCCGATCTATCTGTTTCGTTTGGCCAACTAGATTGATTTATCTTCAGTGGGAGAGGTGCTTTGTGATGGGTTCAATCTTGCGGTGCTCTATATCCAAGTGATAGAAGGGAACAAGACACGTATTTCCATTGTTGCCATTTAGGGTAAAACGATGTGGTTTATTCATGTTGATTGGGTTTACTTTGTCTACATCATGTCATCGTGCTTAAGGTGTTACTCCATTTTTCATGAACTTAATACCATAGATGCATGCTGGATAGCGGTCGATTGGTGGAGTAATAGTAGTAGATGCAGGCAGGAGTCGGTCTACTTGTCTCGGACGTGATGCATATATACATGATCATTGCCTTGGATATCGGCGTAACTATGCGCCTTTCTATCAATTACCCAGCAGTATTGTTCACCCAACCGTATGTTTTGTGTTCGAGAGAGAAGCCTCTAGTGAAAACTATGGCCCTCGGGTCTACTTTAATCATATTACAAAAACCAAAATTCCTTTTCTGCAATTTTATTTCGTTTATTTTGTTTTGCAATTTATCCATCTATCTATACAAGATTTGATCCTTGTAAGTAACGAGATCAAGGGATTAACAAACCTCTTGCCCGTATTGGGTGCAAGTATTTGCTTTTGTGTGTGCATGTGCTATTCACGAGGCTTTGCATGATTCTCCTATTGGTTCGATAAATCTTGGTTCTCACTAAGGGAAATACTTATCTCCTGTACTGCATCTCCCCTCCTCTTCGGGGAAAATCCCAATGCAACTCACAAGTAGTAGGAAGAATTTCTTGCGCCGTTGCCAGGGAGACATTATCAAAACCTATCAAGTACCTACAAAAAAAACTATCATCTACTTGCTCTAGTTTTTATTTTCCTTTGCCTCTTGTTTTCATTTCCCCCAGTTCTCATAAAATCAAAAACACAAAAATAGTTTACTTTGTTGCTTTGCTTGCTTGCTTGCTTTTATTGCCTTCATGACTCAAGAACAAAAAGTAAAAGCACAAATTAAAGATAAGTATGGATCCTCGTCTTGCTAATCTTTTAAAACTTGTTGCTTATTGTAAACCAATAGCTAGTAATGAAGAAGTTATGAGTAAATGGTATTGCGATACATTTATTGAATGAAAAGCATGGTTACAATGACGTTAATATGAAGTCTATGAAAGTCAATTGTGCTAATGATCATGATTGGGGTGTTGATGTTTCTTTTGATCTTTCAAAATTATTTAAACCTCATAATGAATCTACTATTGATAATGAAATTTGCAATAATATTTAAAATGGGTTTGGAAGAGTGTCAACTTTAGGTAAAAGGAATCCCACATATTTGGAGAGTGTTTGATCTTATGAATTTTTTTGATAAAAGTGGGTTTGGAGAGGTCATGACTTTAGTTTATGCTAATCTCACTATCTTGGGCGATTGTAAAACTTTTATGCATATGGATCATGGAGAGAATATTTTGTGTGATAGATATATTGTTGAATTTGAACATGAACCTACATGTAATTATTTTGAGAGAGAGAAGTATGGTTATAGAAATCTTCATGTTACTAAATTACGTCTCTTCATGTTTAAACTATTAATGCATTCTTCTTTCTTGCATATGCTAGACATTGCTTGTATTGATAATTTGTTTGCTCATAAAATGCCTATGCATAGGAAGCATGTTAAAATTAAATGTGTTTGTCACATGTTTTATGATGCTCTTTTTGTGCTTCATTTCTTGTCTTCCATGTGAGCATCATTGAAATCTCAAAGCCTATCTTAATGGCTATAAAGAAAGAGCTTGTTGGGAGACAACCCAATATTTTTCTTCCAATTCTTGAGTGTTGACACAATAATGCTACTTTTATGATTGTCTTTTTATGTCTTAACTAGTGTTTGTTCCAAGTAAAGCCTTTGGGATGATTTGGTTGATAGTCGACTTGATCCTGTGAAAAAACAAAAACTTTTGCGCCCAGTACTGAAGTTTTCATAATTCACTGGAACATGATAAAATTCTGAATTTTTTACACATGATTGTTATACAAATTTCCCACATTGTCCTATATTTTCAGAGTGTTTGGAGTTACAAAAGTATAGTGTTTGTCCAGATCATTACAGAACCTACACCTTCCTTTCTGGGATTTTTGTGAAGAATGGATTTCTTCATAAAATATCACAAAGGGTTTGATGCGCTTTGAGACTTTTGAGCATTCCAGTATGAAGAACGACCTTCAACCTAGCATTTTCATCAGATACAGAACCATTTTCCTTGATTGAGGGGTTAGCATCCATATCATTCAAGGGAGTATTTCTTTCAGCAGTCATAGATGATTCAGCATTAGATTTAGCACTACTGAGTTCAAGTAATTTTAAGCAAGGTGGTACAAACACTTCAGGTTGCTCCTTGAGTTGTTGTCTGAGAAGAAGATTTTCCCTAATCAAGTCATCATGAGCCTCTCTCTGCGACTCGAGTTCCTGTTTCCTTTTTAGGTAATCATAAGTCAGCCTCTCGTGGTCGGCCGAGAGAAATTCACACTACTAGGGAAAAGCCTATACACAGAACTTTAGTAGTAGCGCGTGTTAAAAAGGGTGTTGCTGCTAGATAGCAGTAGCGCGCACGAAAAAACCGCGCTGCAGATACACATATAGCAGTAGCGAGTCCTGCCGTAAAAGCGCTACTACAAAAATTCTCACCGCTAAGCCGATCGGCTACACATAGTAGTAGCGCTCTTTTATAAATAGCGCTACCGCTAACTTTGTTGTAGCAGCGCGTTTATGTGTAAGGCGCTACTGCTAACGAAAATAAAATAAAATGAAAAACAAGTAGAAAAGTAAATGAAAATGAAAGAAATAGAAAAAGGAGAAAGGAAAAAAAATAAAATGTAAAGAAAAATAAATGAAAAAAGGGAAAAAGGAGAAAGGAATAGCAGTAGCGAGTTTCAGGAAACGCGTTGTAGCTAACTTAGCTATAGCGCGTTTTCAGAAATAAGCTACCGTTAAGTTTTCACTTAAACAGCGCCCCCCCCCCCGGCCACCACTTCTTCCCCAAATCCCTCGCCCTCGCTGCCGTCTCCCCAATTCGCCGTCACCCCACTTCGCCGCCGTCTCCTGCCGGCGTGGACGCCCGCAACCTCACCGTCTCCCCCCGAGGCCACCGTCATCCTCACCGCCGCCGCCCGAGGCCGCCCTCGACCTCACCGTCTCCGCCCTCCACCTCACCATGGCCCGAGCCCACCCAGGACCGCCGTTGCCCGTGCCCGAGCCCGCCCTCTCCGCCCCTGCCTCCGACGCCGAGCACCTCCCCGCCACCGTCTCTCCCCTCTCTGTAAGTCCCCCACCCCTCCCCCCCCCCACTCATCTCTCTCTCTGCATTTTAGAGCAAAAATTAGTAGAGCAAAAGTTTGTTTATAGCAAAAAATTTAGTTTAGAGCAAAGGGTGTTAAGTAGTAGATGTTAGAGCAAAAATTAGTTTAGAGCAAAAAAATTGGTTTACAACAAAAGTTAGTTAGGGCAGTAGGGTTTAATTAGGGTAGATGTTGCTTGTATAGTATATAGTGATACTAGTAGATGTTAATTAGGTTAGAGCAGTAGTGGTACTAGTAGATGTTAATTAGACGTTTTTCAGTTCGGGCAGTAGAGTTTTGCTAGGTTAATTAGGTTAGTAGTGCTGCTAGTAGTAGTGGTACAATAGGTTAATTAGGTGAAGTTAAATGAATAACCTAAATGAATGAAATTAGTAGTTAACTGAAGTTTTTTCCTTTCATCATTATAGAGCACGAAAGTTAACTGAATTTTGTTCTATTAGTAGTTAAATGAATTTTCTTCTACACTTTATTTTTGAATTAGCTTGTGAAATTTGGACATGTGGTTGCTCGTGTATATTTGGACATGTGTTGCGGTGTCGAAGAGGGATATTTGAACACTATTTCCAGGGAATGAAGCTGAGTGGCCTATGTTTTGCCGGAATGTTGATTCATTTCTGTTCCGGCAAATTTCAGGTTCTCGATTTGTCCACTTTTTAGCAAAGGTCATGCCGAAATTTTCCGTGAATTTTGGCATGACTTGTGCTACAAACTAGGACATATCGTGTGCCCGGGATTTGCCGCAACGGGAAGGAGTCAACGTTCCTGCAAAACTATAGGCCTTTTTTATGTCATTATTCATTTTATTAGGTCTAGAATTAATTGATTAGATTTAATCGTAGGAAACATGGCTAGCAACGATGAAGGACAGGGTTCTGGTGATTGCGACGACGTCTACTGGGAGCTTGCGAGGCCGAAGCTGCCCCAAAAAATTCTAAGTACATGAAGGGGCTTCAAGAGAGGAACATTGGGAGCCACCACCTCGGAATCCGTGGTTACGGCGGGAAGAGGTCCAAATGGGCCAAGGAGGACGCGAAGTCATGAGTGCGGGCATCCTGCACCCTTGGCGGAGTTCACCGTCCTGCAGGAGCATGACGTCCTCAGGGCCCGGCACCGTTGGGACCCAGTGAAGAAGGTTTACGAGACAAACATGGTCACGACGGAGTTCATTAGACTGCTGGTAATTTTAGTTTTTGATCAATTCGACTACACATGTTAGTCATATTTGTAAACGATCCTTGTGCCATTTGTAGAGAGAGCAGCACAGGATTGCGGCCGAAAGCGACCCGCCGTCTGAGGCATTGGCGAGGCCCAAGTGGGACACTCCATTCAACCGAACGTTGAACATATTGAAACGACTCCCGATGGAGACTCGACCGTCGTATGGACGCATGCACGGTGTGGGAGATGGAGCCACGTGGAAGAAGTACTACCGTGAGACCACGGAGGAGAGAAAGGAAAGACGGAGGTTAACTGAAGAAAACATCGACAAGAAGGTTGAGATTGCGGTTGAGAAGAAATCATCTCAGACAGTCGCAACAGCGGTTGCTACCGCAAAACAGGTGGTTGTAGACATGTCTACTTCCTTGGTTCTGGCTTCAATTGGACCAGGCAAAATCCAGAAAATAATGCAGCGGACTTTCCCCTTGCTGACTTCTTGGGGAACGTTGCACCAGCACCTGCTCCCGCACTGGCTCCCGCACCGGCTCCCGCACCAGCTCCCGCACCTGCTCCGGCATCGGCTCTGGCACCAGACGTGCTCGGCGGTGCTTCTTCTTTGGCTGAGCTCGACGCCCTCACGGTATCTGTCACACTAGCCCCCTTCAATAAATGTATAATCTCCCGTTTTCGCTACCTTTCGGATGTCTCACGTCGCAGACTTTTCTTTGCAGGCCGACGAAACCCCGTGCACCATATTGTACACCATCAGCGACCAGAAGGTGGACGTGGGGAAAGCGGCGATAATGGAGCGAAGGAACCATTGTTCCACAACCGGCCGATGCCCCCAAGCGTCTTCAAGGTTTCCGTGGCGATGTCAAGCAGACCCACGAGAATTTGCCTCCTCTCGATACTCTTTGGGGGATGACGACGAGACCCAGCGGCTTGGTGATTGTTGCAATGGGTGGGTCCTCTTGTGGCCAAAGAGTCTACTTCGTCTGGAGGCGGCCGGGAGCACACCCACGAGCACGCAGCAGCAAGGTATGAACATCAACACCCCACCTACCCAATTAGCGTCGGGTGCCGGGTTGGGTGATAGAGGATGCGGTAAGGAAGAGGCTCCATTAGTCATTGATGACGTCGCCATGGATGAGGATGACGATGACACTCAACAGTATGTCTATACTGGCGCCTACTCAGGGTTTGAGCGTCATGAGTCGATGCCTGAATTGCCGTCTCCGGAGGCTGAACATATTATGGATGACCTTCCGGTAGTAAAGAAGTTTAGGAAGAGAGCGAGGAAAGGCAAAAAAGCTGATTCTATGATCCAGCCGCCTCAGCAGCCTCGACTTCAGGACCGTATAGATATCCCCGATGCGGATAAATGGCATATCCCCGGTCAACCAATCCTACCTGCAAGAGCGCTAGGGGTCAGATACGGCGATCTAAGGAGACTTCATGATGATGTGTTGCGGATAGAGAAAGGCCTCATCGCCTCGAAATCTCCAGGATACCCACTCTACATGGTTAAAGTTCCGCGGCAATTGTCGTATGTCGACTGCTTCCCCGCGGATAAGTTCTTCCTTCGGTTCGATTACATATTCGACATGTTTCACGTGAAGAAGCTGGATTTTACATTTGTCCGCATTTATGCCTTGCACATGGACTACATCATCGGGCTTGAGCAGATACCTTATATCTGTGTCGCTGATCCGTACTACATGCACGAGGCCTTCTTGGGAGTCTGCACAAAGCACCATGAATACGCAAGGGAATACATCGTCAGTTTCATGCTCGCCAATAAGGACAAGGAGGCGATTCTCGTGCCTTATCATCCCATGTAAGTCATCCGCGCAGATATCCTTCCTTCGATTTCAATCATTCATTTGCACGGTGGAGGCTAATTAATTTGAGGTGTACTTATTTTGCTTGATGGCGGCGTGCCGTCCTCATCATCCTCTACCCCCGATACTCCCACGCTCTTTACTTGGACTCGTCGAAGAACATTCACAAAAAGGATTACACCCACATCAAGGATGTTCTCGACAATGCTATGTTTTACTACCAATCACTGGGTGGAGAGGTCAGGGACAAGAAGAAAAGGGGCGGCAGGGTCGCCTTCGGCCATAAGACCGACTTCTGCTGCATCCAGCAACCGAGTGATTCTCTTAATGATGGATTCTATGTCCTACACCACATGCTGGAGTACAGACGGGATCAACAAAACCTTCGCATGTCACCTAGATCCGGCGATGCCCATATTCTGCAATGGGCAAAGAACGTAGGAGATTCGAGGATCATCGACTTCGAGCTGAGTTCTATCACATCCAGCGCGAACTTGCCCAAATCATCATGAAGGAGGTCGTCGAAAAAACAGGGATGTTCTATGAAGAAGGACAAATGTCGCGGGAAGACGTCCGAACATGGGTAGCCTCTCAGCATCTCGACATGAAGCCTTTCACTAAGCTCGGGGACTATCTCCCTGACGTCGATGGATGGCACGACATGTTGGAGTGATTGTTGATATATGACAATGTGTCCGTTTAGTCCATACTTTCTGTATGACAAAACTTTGAGTTATGCGCGGCGAAACTTTATTTGTGATGTAATTAAACCGTCCTCCTCCTCGACTAGCGAATATCACTCTAGTTAGGGCATTTTGGGTATGATGAACTTTGTTATTTATGCTTATGATATGTTGTTTCTATTGTTGCCAAGTCTGTCTCTTTCTGTTGCTCAACTATATATGTTGCATATCATCGACTCATGTGACGATGCAGGTGCATAGATCATCGATGGCGAAGAAGTGCTACACCATGAGTATATATACGACGAGTGGCCGGAGTGTCAGGCCCAGGTGTACCGGTTTCCGAGCGATAGGAAGTAGTTAGTTTAGGTTCACGCTAATGCGAGAGAGGGGTACGAACTCATGGACTGCATAGTTCCGCTCTCACTCAAAGTGATAGCTCTTCTCGCGTATATCATTGTTTAGATGGATGACGAGAGACCACTTTGTGTTGGATGATGATTATGATGATGACATGATTTGATGAGACTAGTTGTATGTATATGTTATGGTTACATTTGTACGTGTATGATATGCTAAAGATTATTGTATAAAGACTATTCAAATACAAAACAAATATGCAGAAAAAAAACTAATAAAACTAGTAGTAGCGAGGGGAAAAAAATTTAGCAGTAGCGCCTCCTTACCAGTAGCGCTTCCCTATAAAAAGCGCTGCAGATAATATCAGCAGCGCTCTTCCCTGAAGCGCGCTGTAGCTATCCATGTATAGCAGTAGCGTGGGACGACAGGCGCTACTGCTATACATTAGCTGTAGCGCCTTATCAGTAGTGCATCGTCCCGCGCTACTGATAGGCCTAAAACCCGCGCTGCTGCTAGGCTTTTCCCTAGTAGTGTCATGAAGATTGGATAGTTCTTCCATTCATGACTCGGGAGCAGGATGCTCCTTTGTTAGTGATTGGTTTTTCTCCATATCCTCAACCAACAACCCTTCAGACTTCCTGAGGGTTTTCTTAATTTCCTCGAGAGAGTATTGTTGCTTCTTCGCAATTTTAATCAGTTTAGCATGATCATCCTCATCCGAAGAAAAATTGATCACTGGTGTAGACCTTGTGATGTTTAGGAGGTACCTTTTCCTTCGGTGCCTTAGCCATGAAGTAGCAGGCGGGAGATTCATCATTGCTCGAGTGGTTCTAGAAGAAGTTTGATGCTGGTGTAGAAGCGTATGCGATGCCAGCCATGCCATAATTTGATTCTTCTTCCAACTCCTCAACTTCTTCGACTCTAGACGATTCTTCTTCTTCGAAGTCCATCTCCTTGTCAATGTACGCATTGCCTTGCGAGAGGTATTATTGCGGTTGTACAAGGACTTGGAGGGATTCCGTGAAGAAGATCTTGATGAATACTTGGAGGAGAAGTTGTCGTTCTTCTTGAAGAACTTCTTGGTTTTCTTCTCATCATCTGAGTCATAGTTCCTGCTCTTACCTTTTCCATGCTTGTTGGTGCCCGGATCAAATATTCCACTGGCTCGAATTTCAGCTTTCCTAGAGAGGGAAAACTGAGATGAAATACCCTCACCTTTTGCACTTGAAGCAGGTGCAGTCTCCGGTTGGTTTTGACAAAGACTTGGAGCTGCCAGAGTTGCTTGTTCCTTTCTTCTGAAACTGGTTTTTCTTTCGGCAGCGTTGGAAGCATTTCATTATCAACGTGAGATCTTTGTTGATGCTTTTAGGATCATCGGAATCTTCTTCGACATTGTCTTCTAAAGAAGATTCAACCATAGATTTGAGTGTGTGTGTGTGACTCTTTCGTTAACTTGGCCATAGAGATCTCTCTTTTCTTTTTCATGTTCCTTGTGTGTGTTCAGCCTTTCCATGATATCAGCAGAGTCGAGAACATTGAAGTTAGCTCTTGCCCAGATCATCAGAACTAGAGTTTCGAATGAACTATCCCATGATTTGGGCAACTTCTTCACAACTTCATGATAGCGATGTCTTGGCACTGAGACCTTGCAATTCATTTACAATTTCACTCAGTCGGTTGAAGGTTTGCTGATAAATTTAATTTCCGACTCTCTTGAAGTGGTTGAATTTGGCACGAAGAGTATCAATGCAAGCTTCCTTCTAAGTGGACACACCCTCATTGACTTTTCGAGGATGCCTCACAATTCCTTCGCAGATTCACATTAGCGGCTACAAAGAAATTGTGCCCGAGAAAGATGACCAAAATTTTCATCTTTTGCTTGAGCATCCATCTGAATGTGTTTCTCCGCATAGTCAATAGGGTAATGTGGAACTTGAATGACATAGCCATACTGCACCACATGCCACATATCATCATTAGCTCGGAGATAAATCTTCATCTTCTCCTTCCAGAAGGGATAGTCCGTCCCATCAAACACAGGGATCTTTAGATGCGACTTGTAGCTCACTAAAGACACACTTATACTCCAAGGTTGTTAGACCTTAATAAGAAGATATAAGTAGTACCTTGCTCTAATACAAATTGTAGGAACTAAGTATGTCTACCAGAGGAGGGGTGAATGGGAGATTTAAAATTTCTTTCGGAAATTTCAAATCTCTCGAAACCTAACAGTAGAATGAATATAAATAGTGTACAATGAGCGAACAAGAACTAGCGAATGAGAACTAGAGCATGCATCGAAAGGAATCACATGATCAAAACTTAACATATAGCATGAACCGAATGTAAATAGGGGACAGAGGTAACCAGTGATGCTCGATGGCGAGAAGGAGTTTGGTAGACCAGTTCCCCCTTATGCAAAACGACTAGGTTGTGATTAACACAGGAGATAAACTCTCTTCGCCCTATTCTCCTCAACAACTAATTCGTCAATTAGTGTCGATCACTTGTGGTAGATGCTTGAGGTGATCTCCGAACCTTTACATACTTCTTCTTCTTCATAACCAGAATCACTCTTGGTCACTTAAGAATTTGACACCTAACCGTCTAGAGAGTTCGTAGATCTCAAGAGTCATAGGCGGAGCGTACTGGATTTAGATTCGAGTGATGCTAAACCACTATCTAATTTTTCGATTCTGGGGTTTTCTCTCGGTGGATTAAACTCTAATCACTCGGGAGAGAGGATGCTCACTTAATCTTCTCGGAATCTCACAGAGCAGCCAATGGTGCACGTTGGATGGGGTGGGCGACTCATATTCGTGGTCTTCCCGATGGGAAAATACCATTTTCGATATGTGCACTCAGTCAATGTCCAACCGACACATATCTAATGGTCAGACTTTTAGCACAATAGTAACATTACTTGTCAAGCAAGAAATGCTAACTGCTCGATCCGAAACAAATCTCTCGCAACAAAGAGGAACTTCGTCTCTTGTTGACAAGTATTTATTCAGAACACAAAGAGATTTCTCTCGTCTCACATAGGATTCGGCTTTAGCATCAGAAAACCGTATGTTTCAAACACTATACCCCTCTTAATAGTACGGTGGCCCTATGACTCGAGAAAGAGAAAGATGAACTACGAAGCAAATGTTATGTCTTCGTCCTCAAACTTCTTGGCTGCAGTCAATATCTTCTGACACACCGAACCAACTGCTTCACGTAAACAATTTTGGGGGTCTCTTTTGATAGGCATAGTCTTCGGTGATAATCTTCACTGCCACGCGGGAGATTATCTTTAGAGTTTATACCGAACTTCTCATGACTTCAGGGACATGACACTCTGTGTGCGCTAGCAAACACATTAGTCCCATACTATTTCTGACAACAATATCCAAAACATGAGGAGGCAAATTATTGTACCAAAAGGTACTCGCTGAGATCCCAAGGGATGTCAACCCCTAGTGTGAGACCTACCTCCAACTGAGGTTTGGAGCACCTAATAGCAAAGTCTGGTCGAAGTTGTACTCGTTTGCGGTGCATCGACATCATGTAGGTAAATTCGTACTTGCTCTTTGGTGAGCACCGATGCATCGAGCTAAGTAAAGATGCCTGAAAGGTTAGTGGCTGTAACTTCACAATATCTTTATAATCAAGAGGATGAGGAGATACATGTAAGTCATAACCTTCATCATTTTCGTCAAGCTGCACATCAATTATGTCTAAAGTTTACCATTGGTGGGAGTTGCCGAACACTGGCCATTTCATCTTTCATCTATGTGTTCCTCTAGCTCATCATTTTCCTCTTATTTTTGTGGCATGGTGATAATTTCTTCGTGTTCCTACATAAGGTTATTTTTCATGCGGAGTAATGGCTTGGGAGGTGGCGGTCGGCCACATTTCGTAGTTCAAGAATAAGGGATTCTCATGAAAATCATTGGTTACGCAAAAATTGTGGACTTCAAGTGGAAGTATTTCAGCCCAAGCTAAAAGCTCAAAAGATCTAAGCATTAACTCGTCTCCTCAATGACTTCAACATTGTCAAAAGGGTAGTCACCACAGTTATATGATCTTACACCATGTGAGGGTGAACTTTACAAAAAAGCTCATGTGGCTATCAGAGTATCATTGTACACAATACTTCGAAGAAAGTTGCACATAATCCATTGCCAGAAAATGGTCACCAACGTCAATACCTTTGTCGGAACGCTAGTATTCTTCGTATACCCTTCCTCTTCCATGATTGTATTCTATAGCAGCAACTTAGATTTCTGTTGACATCTCAAAACAAGACATATATTTTTGGTATTTTGGGTTAAGGAAGAAACATTAAGGTAAATAACAAAATAAAGTAAGTGCAAGAAGGTAAGTAATGACCAAGCGCTATGATCCTCGGCAACGGCGCCAGAGAATGCTTGATGTCCTGCAAGTGCACATGGCTGTTGTAGCACTTCCTTGATATGATTGTCGAACCCACATGGAGCGGAGAGGAAGACACTACAAACCCTTCAATTGTGCTATCACTTACTTAGTTCCGTACGCACCCAAACCGGAGTTTGTAAATATTCTACTCTAATGGTTGCTAGGGAAACAAAATTAAAAGGAGTATTACTAAACTATGAACAAGAAGTCAAAAATAGGAATTAAAAGAAACGAAGTTAGAAAGAATGATGCTTGAGTAGTAAAGCATTCTTGAGGGTTCCGAAATCATCACGACTAATATGCACTTTATATCTCCAAGCCACTCTTGATGTGCATAAGTGGACGGATCTAGATACAAAACATGTTCTACTCTCATATAGACTTCATGCAACATATGCCACCAACCGTAGTTCCCCACATCGGTTATCACTACAATTAATTAAGGGTTTCTTCATGGATGTGGTCTCACCAAAGATTCTTTGTTATTTCCCTATCAATTGCAAAAGCATGGAACTGAGGCTTTGAATGTTACCTCTAATTAACTCGACATCCTAACCTCTAAAACGAAAGTAATATGTTTCACAACAATAAGGAAATGATGCAAGAGAGGCCCCCTCTCAACATTTTGAAGGCTACTAACTCGAACATGAACAATAGATTATTGATCGCACAAAGTGTTCATCCATATCCCCAAGAACTAGTACAACTACTCAAACATGTAGACTGGCAACATAAAAGAGATGGTCAAGTTACAAGGCGGCATCGAGCCGGTGAAGGGAGAAGGCTTGGTGTTGGTGGTAATAGTGGAGATGAAGGCGCCGGTGATGGTGGTGATGATCGATGATGGTGACGCCGGTGGTGATGGAGGGTGGCGCCCGGTAGAGGTGCCAGTCACGGTGGAGATGGCATCGACCCAAAGGATGGTCTTGGCAGCGTGGTGGAGGCTCCTGTTCTTCCTCTTGATCTTGTCCTTCTATGGTAGTGGAGATGGAGCAGCGGAGATTGATCTTGGATGACCGTGGCTTGTGGAAGTTTAGACGGTGGCCGCTAGGGTTGGAGGGGTATTTATAATGCCTCTCCTCAAGCCTCCTCCATGGATGATGGTTGCCTTCTTTGCTCCAAGGGTTCAAGGTGAGCCGAATCCTCTCCCAAACCCTTGCTTATATCCAAGGATCGCATGGGAACAAATGGGAATGAAATCGGTTAAGAATCCCATCTGGAAGGGCAACTTTCGGGCTTGTCTTGAGTTGGTACGACCACCGTCATCGAATCAGGTGGACTCCTTCGGTATTTTGGTTGCCATTTCGTCATACGGACACATCTTTTGGCATTCCTCGGCTCGTTGGAATCGTTAGAGCCACGCCAACATTTGGTATTAGATCTTGATTGGAGAACTTTGTAAAAAAAAATATCATTTTTTTTCACTCTCTGAAATGCCTAATTTAGGTACAGGAAGTCCTAGACATGCCAAAACAAAGAAAAGTAACAAAAACTAAATAAAACACTAATTGTGCAATGCTCACAATGAAAAGTTTTAAAACTGGTAATCATGCATAATGGACACATATTTGGTTTAGTGGGACATGATATGTGAAGAGGACATGTAACAAATGATCTCTAGAAATATGTAAAATATAGAGCCTTTAGGCTTCTCGTGGTGCTGCAGGCGACTTCCAGAGAGAAAGCTTCACACTCTCTAGCACCGGCAGTAGTGGCACCCATGGGTGTCGCTTGCTTCATGAAGACGTCGTCGTAGGTCTCATCCCTGTCAGGGCTTAGGTGAAAATATCTTTCTGTTTGCTCGAACTCGGCAACGGCAACGCTTTGCCTCGTCACCCTTTTGGGTGCGTTGTTGTGGAGCTTGGCGTCGTCAGTTGGGCCGCAGCAAGGTGTTAGCCTCGTTCTAGGCTTCGTGTTATATCTTTTGATTTGCTTTGTAAGAGGGCCCCTCACCAAATTGTATCGATCGACCATGTACTATGTTGTGTTGATTTATATATAAAGCGGGGCGAAAGCTTGTTTCGAGGAAGAAGCCTTACCCCAAGAATTCTCCCTTGGTCACCATGCTCTCTTTAAATGCTATGTTAGAACATCTCGGACAGATAATGTTGATGAAAAATAACAGATTTTTACATCAACGAGGCACCAAGTGATGCACACTTGGGCCGCTTGAGCAAAATGCGCGCAGCCTCCACTGCCACGCGGAACTTTCTCACCATGCGCCCGTTGCCCGTCTATTGCCACCCGACCCCATGGACGCCTCCTCCGACTCCATGGCCACCAACATCGCTCCAGCGCACAGCACCATGTCCGCCTCCATGGTAATGTAAATTTTACATTATCTGTTGGAGTTGGAGGTTTTTTGTGATGTAAAATTTACACATCTGCTGGAGTTGGAGGTTTTTGGTGATGTACAAAAGACCCACTTTTTGGTGATGTATACAGTAATATGTACGGTAATTAAGTGCCAAGTGTGACACAAACTTAAGAAGGAGGTGCTAACTGCTAAGTTGGCCACTTTCGGTTCCATTCTGAATGTAAAGGATTCAACAAGTGAAAACATCAGTGTTAAGTTGGAACACCAGAACCATTCCACTTGTTACGAAAGTCCACTCACGAGATTTTCCTACAAATTTTCCAAAGAGCATACTAGCACGGTTCTCCTGAGAGCACACTACACGCACTGCTCATGGGAAAAATACTAAAACAGAGTAGCTACAGAAGCACACGCCAGAGTGGCCTCATCTTTGCTCAATCCATGCCATGACAATAGCGCTGATGGAGCTCGATATCCGTCATCTTGCCTATGACACCGCAGCCCTTCTTGCTGCACTTTCCAAATCGAACTCCCTTGGCCTTGTGAAACCTCTTGACGTGGCGCTGAGACTGAAAGGAAAATTGATGATATTCAGATCAACATGGCGATCAACCACAGAATTTGAAAATTGAGAGAACATATATAGCTACCTCATCATCGTTGCCGATTTCCTGGGGCCTTTTGAGATTGGGGTCAAGGTAACAGCTTAGGCAGGGCTTTTTGCTCTTGTAGCGATTTTTTCTCCAGTAGCTGTCGTGAACATCCTCCTGATCCTACAAAATAACACTTATCAAAAGCTGATGGAATCCTTCTAAATAACATCCCTTGTCTTAGCATGGTGGTAGGCAGTTGTTCTTCCTACGTACTCACATTAATACTTTAAATTCGAATCTATGTATATAAAGATGACCGAAGTAACGACGAACATTTTGATTATTTTTGCACCAAATATACATTTGTGGCAAAAAAAAGTACTAAATGAGATTCGAACCACGACCAATAGCATGTTAGGCTATGGACTAACTGTCACGCTAGATATGTAATTGCGTTAATTTAGGACTACCTGTTCTTTTATCTATCTGTTTGATTAAAATTGTTTGAATTTCAAACAAAAATCTCATTGATTTGTACGAAACAGATTTCAAAATTTCGACCATTTCGAGGGTGAGCGAAATTTTTGCCACTTCGAAATCCTTCTAAATAACATCCCTTCTCTTAGCATGGTGATAGGCAGTTGTTCTTCCTAAGACAACAACTAATGGTGATGATACTTATATGTGTTTTTCAAGCAGAGAAGCATAGAAGCTTCTAAGACAACAACTATCCTTCCTTTCAAGCAGAGAAGCAGAGAAGCAGAGAAGCTGCATGGAACAGGGGAGGGGATCGATTGTAGGTACCTGGTCGGTTGCAGCAGAACGCCGTGCAGTGGAAGCCTCGGCCTTGTCCTCCTTCCTCCGCTTGGCCTCCTCCCTCGTCTCGAAGGCCTCTTGCGTCCTCCTCCTGGCGTCCTCCTTCCTTTGCCTCTCCACCTCCTGGGCCGCGAGCATCTTCTTCTTCCTCGCTTCCTCCTTCCTCTTCTGCCTGGCGAGCGCCTCCTTGGCCTGCTGCTTCTCCTCTTCTTCCCTAATCTTGTCCTCCTCCTCCTTCCTCTTCTGCCTGGCGAGCGCCTCCTTGGCCTGCTGCTTCTCCTCTTCTTCCCTAATCTTGTCCTCCTCCTCCTTCCTCTTCTGCCTGGCGAGCGCCTCCTTGGCCTGCTTCTCGTCTTCTTCCCTAATCTTGTCCTCCTCCTCCTCCTCCTCCTCTTCCTCCGCCTCGTCGTCGTCGTCCTCCGCCGCCTCCTCCTCCGCCTCCTCCGCCTCCTCCTCGTCCTCGAGCGCATCCTCCTCCTCCTCGGGCGCATCCTCCTCCTGCACTTTGTCTTCCTCCGCCTCCGCCTTCTTCTTCTTGTTCTTCTTCCTGCCCCTCTTCTTGTTCTTCTTTCGACCGTTCTTCTTGCTGCCCGTCGTCTTGTCTGAGTTCTTGGACTTGTTGGTGGTGGTGGTCGCCACACCAGAAACTCGCCACACCCGCATCACAAAGCACCGGAGGGACATCCCCATGGAATTGGCTACCGCGCGCAAGAACTCCAGCCAGGTGCCTCGCGGCGGTGGAGGGCGTGGCACCCGCACCCGCACCGGTGGCGGTGGCTCCTCGCCAACCTGCTCCATCGGAGAGGGGGAGGAGGAGGAGGAGCGGGAGGTGGTGGCTGATTTTTGGTGGAGGAGGAGGTGGTGGGTGGTTTCCGGCGCGGCGTTTGGACGGAGGAGGGGGCGGTGGTTTCTGGTTTCCGGCGGAGGGTGGATGGGGGAGGGGGCGGTGGTTTCTGGTTTCCGGCGGAGGATTGGATGGGGGAGGGTGCCGGGGTGTTGTGACGGGGGAGGAAGGCGTGGGCGGGACTTTAACGGTTCAACTTGGCGAGGAGGTCGAGGGGGCCTATTGGGCCGGAGCCGAGTTTTAGCCCAAATCAACGCTTGCCTTTTATTTTTCTCTATTATCTAAATCGGGTCGCCTCTCCGAGCTCCGGCGGCCGGCCGGCGAACGTGGCCGCTCCCAGACGTCGGCTGCTAGTACTAGGCAACCGACCGACACGTTTGAGTTCCGACTGAACCGAATCGAACCAAACCGACCGAGCCGTAACTCTTACTACTAGGTTGCTCCAGTCAGTCCCAAACCAGACCCACCCACCTTCCGCCGCCGGCGACCAGCTGCAGTGGAGCAGCTCATCTGCGCCTCCCTCCCATCTCCGTCCATAAATCATCCCCCTCCGCGCGCCTTCCCGGCCGTCGAGGATGCCGCGCGCTGGCGCGAGGTCCAGCTCGCCGGACTCTCCACTGGCTCATCGTCATCGCAGCGGAGCCGGGGCTCGCAACCACCAGGTTTCCGGCGCGTATCCTCAAGCGCGCTGGCTCATCTCTGTCTCCTCGCTGCTATGCCAGCCACGTCCACGACCTCCTCTCCTCCCCGCCCCTCCAGCTCCAATGGCAGCATGCCCGTCATCTGCTCGATGAAATGTCTGTGCCCAGTCTACTCGAGTGTACGTACTCTCTCTGATCCCATCTTCTCCATTCCTCAATTGGCAATCATGTGTCATCTTTTTTCTGCTGAGTTGAGTGTGTTCTAGGCAGTCAATGGAGCCGATCCCAAGCAAAGCATGATGCTCACACAACCGTCGAAACTCTGAGTTCCCGTGTGTGTTTTGCAGCTCACAAACGACATCAACATATATGATGCCAGCCTTCCTCGGAAGCTTTCCTGATGTTGAGTCGCTGCGTATCACGGTACTTTCTAGCTTCGCGTTTTACTACTGTTGCTTGAGAATAGAGAGGAGCAATGTTTTCTGATGATAACCGTCGTGCACCAGTTGAAATCCTCTAATGTAGATGGTTTATTATCATTTTCCAGTATCTACACGTACCACACTGCTTTACAATTGTTTTGCATATGTTATCTGAACATTGGTTAGTTCTCAGCAGATTCTACTAGAATAATTATCGGAACATTGGGTTATCTGAACGTATGATGGACCATCTAGCACTAGCAGTATATTTCACTCTTTGGTCTTTCAGAGCTCTTTGATTATGAAATGTGAAACTTTATGTGCAGCTATGGAAACTAGGTTGATTGATTTAGCATGTATGCATCCACCAGAACCAGAATAATGGATGCTTTTGGTCTCACTGGTCCCACCATCACGAGGGATATAATTCCAGATGAGATTAGCAATTACAGTAGTGAGTATAAGGGGGAAATGTACTTTTTGTGGTGGTCTACTGCATGTTTGCAGGAAGTGGAACTCGTAGATGATATATACCTAAAACTGAGAAAATCTTGTTACACCGAGTTGATATAGCAGCAGAAGGGTTTGTCAAAAAAAAAAAAATGGCTTGCATGATCATGTGTTGTTTCTTGGGGGTAACCGGTCATAAACACGTGATGCCTTGGTGCCAAAGAATATCCGCAACTGAAGTCGAATTGTGTCTATTTCACAGATAATGAGTAATGTAATTAGTTGTAGAAGACTAATACCCGGGATATAGGTGTTTTCAACTTGGGAAATGACAGTTGTATCTGCGGCTTGGGTACAGCTGCTTAGACCTATATGGATATAACCCAGTCTTATGTTTTGTTCATACTAGTTGTCCATGTATAGGAAATACGATAAGAGGACTATGCCTTGTAACTTTGCAAAAATGTGTCATGCAATGGATAGATAGGAAGACTTTTTTTCTGACATGATAGACAGGAATACTTGCCATGCTTGGTTTGAAGAACCACACTGTGGATTGATAATACCACAGGTGGACAGGCTGGTAGCTATCTATGTTCTTTATTCTAGCATGATACATTGACCTCCATATAGTGCTATGCCATGTCAGCTAGGTGATGTCGAACTGCTGCTTCTGGAATCTGAATGTACACCGCTATGCATGTTGCAGGCAATTAACTCTTCTACAACAGAAACTATCTGGACCGAAGCTCTGAAAAGAATCCAAATGAACCCGCAGTAAGGATTTTGGTTTACAACAATTATGCCTTATGTAACATCTGAAGGCAATTTCTATAAGCTGTTTTATCTGTTATTAATCTGTCACAGCACTTTTATGAGCTGTCATACTTTATCTAATACATTGGTTAAATTTGTTTCTCCATTCAAGTTAGATGGAACTCTGATTACTAAAAAATCTGTCACATAAATACATAATAACATATATGATATATCATCTATGATCTGTCTTATTTGTTTTACATCCTTAGCTGCAAGGCATGCTCCCGGGGCACCGTTTTATCTTGGCACCCTGATTACTGTAATATTTTACTATATGATGATAATGCTACTTTTATGATTGGCCATCCAGGTTTTTAGAAACAGAGCTCAAGGTCACATCTTTCTCGGAGCTCTGCCTGAAGGTCTGGATGATGTGGGAAAATGTATTGCGCTGGATCCTACTTATCTGATGGGTTATGCGTGTAAATCGAAGGTTCAAGCCCTGATGCAGAATTATGGAAGTGCTATGGCAACATACATAGAAGTGTGATCCAAACAGTACCATTGTAATTGATGGCTTTAAGAGGTAGCATCCCAGTCTTCTGTTTGCCTTCTTGACGTTATAATGAACTAATATTTGTTTTCATTGGGCTAGATATCGACATGCATTGAGAAGGTCTAAAAGGCGGTGACGTTGGGCCTGAGGATTTAGAAGACATTTTGGTTAGTCTACTTTATTTCTATGTGACAAGGCTTCCATCAGTATTTGTTTCTGTTCAATTTTCCACACACTTTTCTTGCATGCATGGTTTACTGTGACTCTGGTAGTCCTTGTGCAGTAGGGAACAAAGAAACTGTACCTTGACTGGCAATGAAAACCTTCTAATTAGTAGTTAATCTTTACCCCTTCAAAACAATCTGATTGAGCTTTATTATCTCTAGTGTCTAATTATTTGGTCTCAGTGATATACTGACAGATTGACATTCGGACATTGATTTGTGTAAGGAAGTTTCTGATGAGCCCTCAAGGCGGATTGAGTCTGAACGAGTGGTAAGTTCATATCATGTCCTAAAGAATTGTTGTGATAAGCATATTTATTTTTGAAAAAAAAGCTATCTTATCTAGACCTGAGGGTCGCACATTAGCTTATTGGGTATGCGTGCACTCTCTAGATTAAAACTCCTTCCTACAACTTATTTAGACTGGGTACTATTGGTGTTAAATGAAACCATATTAATCAAGCCATCTATCACCGATAAATATGAATGAAAGGATGTGATTTTGCAGGCCAGGGTATCAGAGGCAAACAAGGTCCAACGACAGGAAGAAACTGAGGAACATCTTTCCAAGATACAACAAGAGTTGCAACAAGTTAAAGCACGACAAAATGAGGTCGCTGATGAGCTACAAAAAGCTAATAAGCATAATGAGCATGTTCAGCATCAGCTCTTGGAGTCCAAGAATGGTCACAGTGAGGAACTTTATAGAGCCAATGAGCATAGTTTGAATCTTCAACACCTCTTATTTGACTTTTTCACTATTTTGAAATAAGAAAAAGATCCAAATCTAAAATGCAAAGGTCGTCTAACATCAGCTCTCGGAATCCAAAGAGCAGTATAATGAGCTTCAGTCCAAGCATTACGACTTGCTATGGAACGAGATACTGCACTCAAAGAGGTACTCCCTCCGTCCGGGAAAAGTTGTCCCTGTGGCAATTTTATGAAAACCTCCTCGGTGTATTCCCGACAAACGACGCACTCCCCCACCTCCGCTCCTCTCCCGCCGGTTCGCCTGCTCGTCTCCTCCCTTGCCGGAGCCCTCTGCTCGGCTCCCAAGAAGCATCTGCTGGCGTCGCGGAGATTCCCAGCAAGAAGCTCCTGCTCTGCTCCCCTCCTTGTTCCCCTCCTCCGTGAAGCCGCAGCTGCCTGCTCCACCACCGCCACGGCTTGCCGCCGCCATGCTTGCCTCCTCCGTGGCTCTCTCACGCTCCACGCAGCTCAAGCTTGCCTTCCTCCCTAGCTTCCCCCCTCCCTAGTGACCTCCGCGCTCTGCTCGTTGCCAGATCCGGCATCGGCAAGGATGATATGGTGGCTGCGAGGCCCGGGGCGGCCGAGATCAGGTGGTCGAAGCTGGGAACGTCGCTTCCGGTCGCGAACATCCAGGCCCTGGTGGCGTCCGCGAGGGGCCAAGCCTCGCGGACACAACAAGACCCTCGCGAGGGGCCAAGCCTCGCGAGGCGGACGACGTCAAGACCCCTGAAGGAGTTGGCCTCCTCAGGAGGGCTCCTGAGGGGCGGAGAGATCTATGCAGCTACCTCATGAGGCTCATCTAACGTGAGCCATGACGATCAAGGCCAGGCGGGCACCAAGCGGGCGCCAGGCGGGCGCAGAGCGCAGGTTTCCTCTTCGGTGCAAGGGAGGCAAGCCACAGGCGCCGAGTCCCGAGGAACCAACCAAAGGTTTTCATTTTGGTGCAACAAGACCAAGACCGCCAGGACAGCAGGACGGAGGTCACCACCGAGCCCATTGCAGCATCACGACCAGAGATTTTTCACAGACGAACACTACTTTTGTCAGGATAGACTGTACTATTTGTCCCCTTTCAAATCCTGCCGTTGTGGAATCCCTTCCCGCTCATATTTGGGAAGATGACCAAGGCGACTATATAGAGGACTTAGCGACCACCATAGTGGGGGACCGAAAACCAGAACAAGTAGAACACCACACCAGCTCGAGAACACCTCACCTCCTGAGGCTTGTTCATCCTTTGTACTAGTTCATCCATAGCCCCTCGAGGCAATCCACCACACCACACTGGAGTAGGGTATTACACCACAACGTTGGCCCGAACCAGTATAAATCTCTGTGTCTTTGCGTCTCTGTGAGCTCTACGCGCTAGGCTAGGGAGGATCACGAGTAGGCAGGCTGGGCAGGTTGAGATCTCCGCACGCACCTCAGTGTTCGAACCTCTCACGGGTTGCCGGATCCCGAAATCCGACATTTGGCGCGCCAGGTAGGGGTGCGTCGGATCCTCTCTTCCGTCGTTCGACTCGTCTTCGCTCCAACATCTCCATGGCGGCCTTGCGGGGCTCGCGCCAGCGTCGGGCTGCGATGCGCCGCCAGCGTCGCTCGAGCAGCTCCGGCGGGTAGCCAGTTGCGCTCGCCGCGCTCCTTCTCCGGTGGCCAACGCCGCCACGGGCCTGGCCGGCCACGAGCAGCAAGCTTCGTCGCTACATCCGTCGGTGCGCCGTGATGGCCGCACCGCTACTCCGTCCCTGACACCAGCAGCTTCATCATCCCACGCGCGTCGCGGCCAGGTGGACGCGCAGGCCGCTTTGCTCACGGCGCGGGAGCTCCTTCGCTACCGTCCCGTGGGTGATCTCTACGAGGAGTGGCTCGAGCATATCGCCGAGCTCATCAGCGTCGCGCACGGGGGCTCCGACGGGCCGGCTCGCTCGCTGCCTCAGCATCCACCTGCAGCGGGCGACGTCGCGCACGGCGCTCCTCCTCCACCTCTGGCCCGGGTCGCCATCGTTGAGCCAAGGCGTATGGCTCCACGGCGTGACCCGCAGCGCCCGACGCCGGCTCGGGATGACGTGAGCTGCCAAGTGGTTCAACGCCCCCAAGGAGAAGCGCGCGTGCTTCCAGCACCCCAGCACCAGGCTCATGAGCTGCCACAGGGGGTGGCGGTGCGCGCGCACCAAGACTATGTTCCACCCCCTCGACGACCCCCGGTGGCCATGGTGGGATGCCGTGCGTTCACTGCAGAGCTCCGCAACGTCGTCTGGCCGAGCAAGTTCAAGCCTGACCTGCCACCACCTTACGACGGCACCGTAGACCCCGCCGAGTTCCTGCAGCTCTACGAGCTAAGCATCGAGGCGGCCAACAGCAACGAGAAGATCATGGCAAACTGGTTCACAATGGCCCTCAAGGATGGCGCGTGTTCTTGGCTCCTGAACCTGACCGAGGGGTCTGTTTCTTCCTGGGAGGAGATGCGCGGCCGCTTCATCGCCAACTTCCAGGGCACTCGCAATCGTCCTCCTGCTGTGGGCGACCTGCGCCGTGTCAAGCAACAGCCTGGAGAGACCTTGCATAAGTACATCCAACACTTCAATAACGTCCGCCTCAAGTTTCCCAAGGTGTCGGACGAGGCCATCATCTCTGCATTCACCGATGGCGTCTGTGATGTCAAGATGAAGGAGGAGCTCGCCATCCACGAGGACCTCTGCACTGCTCTGGAGATGTTCAACATGGTGAACAAGTGTGCGAGGGCTGAGGAGGGACGCCTCTCCCTCCTCGAGCTCCCTGATGCCGACCTAGAAGACAAGAAGACCAAGACCAAGGACACGAAGCGCAAGGGGCCAGCCGTGCTTGCGGCAGAGCCAGAGACCTAGCGCGGCTACGACCACCTCGAGTCATCCAAGGGCAAGCGGCCGTTCTGCGCTTCCACAACGTCTACAGCCACAACACCAGCGAGTGCCAGGAGCTCAGGGCTCTCCGCGACGGGCGTCTCGGTCGACGCCCCAAGCGCAACGATCGGAGCTACGGTCGTGGAGGTGGCCGAGGCGGAGGCCGCTGGGACGGACGCGACCGCCATCAGGAGTGGCGTGACCAGCCTCGTGAGGACAGCTGGCAGGACCTGCCTCTCAAGGGAAACTGGAGGGAGCAGCCGCGTGAGGACCGTCCTTAGGGCAACGCAACCTTGCCTCCTCTGCCTCCACCACCAAGAAGGAATGAAGATCACCATCAGGACGAGGGGGCTGGGGCTTCCAGGAGCCACGAGCTATCGCGTGCATCTTGGGCGGCTCTCAAGCCCCAGCTTCTCACCGTGTCTTCAAGCAGTTTGCGTGCGAGGTCAATGCGGCGCTCCCCAAGCTTGAGGCAACTCGCCCTCTCAAGTGGTCCAAGTGGGCCATCACCTTCGACTCCACAAACCGGCTCAAGTGTGCGGCCACCGCTGGCGCGCTCCCCATGCTTTGCTCCCCCGTCATCAGCAACGTAACCGTCACCAAGACCCTCATTGATGGAGGAGCATGGCTCAATGTTCTCTCCGTCCATACGTTTGACAGACTCCAGTTGCCATACTACCAGCTGCACCCCACCAAGCCATTCTCAGGAGTGACCGACGGTTCAACACACCCGATCGGGAAAGTTCGCCTCCCTGTCACCTTCGGCAAGAGCAACAACCACCGCACCGAGCTCATCGATTTCGACGTCGCCGACATCCGCCTGCCCTATAACGCCATCCTTGGGTACCCAGCGGTGGCCAAGTTCATGGCGGCCACGCACCACTGCTACAACATCCTCAGGATGCCAGGAAGCGGCGACATCATCATGGTCGTCTGTTAGGAGAAGGATGCGGTGTGCTCCCTTGAGCGTGCCTTCCAGGCAGCAGCAGTTGAGAATCCGGAAGACGAAGATGGCGCCCTTCCTCCTGAGGTTGCCCCCAAGACAAAGAAGCTGCAGCTGGGCTAGGCACTACTAGAAAAAGGGCTATAGATGGGATTGACACTAATGGCGCACCAGACAAGCGGTGCGCCATTAGTATATACTAATGGCGCACCACCTTCTGATACGCCATTAGAGTTGAAACTACTAATGGCGCTTTTGGCCCAAGGTGCGCCATTACTATCAATTTTTTTTGAACTAGTGCGCCTGTCCAAACATACTAATGGCGCATCCAGACTCAGTGCGCCATTACTAGTTGTAACTAGTAATGACGCACCTGTCGGAAAGTGCGCCACTAATGTTGTTTTTTTATTATATTTTTTATTTCTTTTTCTGCAAAACTACTAATGGCGCACTGTTCCACCGTGCGCCATTACTAGTTTAAACTAGTAATGGCGCCTTTGTGAACGATCTTAGTATGTTTTATTTTAATAAAACTACTAATGGCGCACCACCAGAAGGTGCGCCATTAGTAACCTGGATTACTAATGGAGCATTTAGAATTGGTGCGCCATTAGTAAGTGGGCAGCAACAAGATATTTTGGACAGCCTCTCCCCTACCCACACTCACTTTCTTCCCACTTCATTCTCTCCACCTCCTCCTTGTCTCGGGTGCCTCCTCTTTTTCACCTCATTTCCACCATAGATTCATTCAAATTAAGTGGTTAAATTACCTTGTTTTGATAGGTAAGTAAGGGGGGAAGCTATATTTATGTTGTTCTCCCTACAACAATGTGCACATACACTTTTTATGGCCTAACTAGATCTATGTATGTTCGTGGTGTTGCATATGTTTGTGGTGTTGCATATGTGTTTGTGTTTGGAGGTGTACCGGTATTTGAAATGCGATAGTTGCCAATATTTTGTCGGAATGTTGATTCATTTCCGTTTGGCGAGAATTTTGGCATTAAGCATTCTTTTGGTCCTATTTTTAGGGAAAGTCATGCCAATTTTTTCTTGGTTCTAAAATATCGTTTTGCTCTACCTCGCAGCGACCATGGTCCGCACGATGACCGAAGGCATCGTGAATAGGTTTTGAGGTCATGAAGGCCGAGATGCTTCAAAAGAACAAGACGGAGATAAGATGTCCGTGTCGAAGATGCAAGCTGAAGAGCCTTTTTGCGGACCCGGATTCCGGGCAGGTGCGGGACCACCTGCTCTTGCGTGGTTTCATGGATGGCTATCGGTGGCAAGGTGATGAAAATGACTATGAAGTCGTCCATTGGGGGCGGGCAAGAAATGAGGAAGGGCAGCAAGACAACCACCGCGGCTCGGGCGGCGAGAAGACGAAGAATCCCGGAGATGATCACGACGGTGATGCTTGTACACAGTCATCATGTAGAAGATGCAGGACATGATGATAAGGAAGATGCCGGAGCGGGGCGACGGGCATGATCATGAAGATGATGATGCGGCGGAGGCGAGCAATATTTGGACCATCGATGGGCTGGGTGCAGGACCCTCATATTCAAGAGCTGCTTCTCAAGCAGACGGATAATGCAAGAGCTGCCGCCGAGAGAAAGCCAAGATGGATCAACTTGAGTTAGATGCGGTTACTCCATTGTATGAAGGATGCAGGCCGAGGATACCCGCTGAAAGTAACGCTCATGGCTCACGGAGATGAAGGTAAAACACAAAATGACCGGCGCGTGCTTCGGCGAGAACATGTCATTACGCACGAACGTCTTCCCAAGGGGAACAAGTGCCCCACCAGTTTGGAGGAGGCTAAGAAAATCGTGTGTCCTCTGGATTTACCGCACGTGAAATACCATGTGTGCATGAACAATTGCATCATTTATCGGGACGAGCACGCGGAGTCTACCGTATGTCCGGTGTCTTGGCGTCACTCGATACAAGAAGAGGAAGAAAGCTCCTCGAAAAGTGGTGTGGTACTTTCCGATCACTCCTCGTCTGCAGCGGTATTTCGCGGACCCTAAGGTAGCAAAGCTCCTGCGTTGGCACGCGGATAGGGAGGAGAAGAAGCGAGAAGATGACGCACATGATCCGGAGATAGATAAAAAAGACAAGATCCTGAGTCACCCTAAGGATGCGAGCCAGTGGCAAGCGTTGAACTTCGAAGACCCAAAATTTGGGAAGGATCCAAGGAACATCATGCTGGGCGCGAGCACCGATGGAGTCAATCCGTTTGGCAGCCAGAGAAGCACACATAGCACCTGGCCTGTGTTTGTGTGGATGTACAACCTTCCCCTGGTTGTGCATGAAGAGGAAGTACATTCACATGAGTATGCTAATTGAAGGGCCGAAACAACCAGGGAACGACATCAATCTATATCTGGGGCTGCTGAAAGAGGAGCTTGACACGCTGTTGAAAACGCCAGCCAATACGTGGGACGCCGTAGAGAAAGAATATTTCCCTATGAGAGCCGCACTGCTCACGACGGTGCCACGACTATCTCGATTCACGGATATCTCATGGGGCAGGTAGTCCACGGATTTTCCGGATGCCTAAGGTGCATGGATGACACAACGTATCGCCAGACTAGATAGAGATCCGGGTCTTGAAAACCGTGTTCATTGGACATCGAAGGTGGCTTCGCGACGATGACCCGTGGAGGAAACACAAGGATCTGTTCGATGGTGAAACCGAACCCCGAAAATGCCCGTGTACGAGGAGCGGCGAGGAAATAGACAAGCTGTTGAAAAATTGGAAAGACTGCCCACTGCCGGGAAAGAAGCAAAAGGCACCAGAGCCGGGAAAGAAGCGAAAGGCGCCAGAGCCACTGCTGAAGGTATGGAAAACGAGGTCTGTTTTCTGGGACTTGCCGTACTGGAAGATCCACCGTGTGCCTCACAGCCTTGATGTCATGCATATCACGAAGAACGATGTGCGAGAGTCTGCTTGGTACCCTGCTCAACATGCGGAGAGGACCAAAGATGGGCGAAAGCAAGGGCAGAACTTGAAATCAATGGGCATCGTGCGGAGCTTCACGCTAATGATGATGATGATGATGAGGCGAAGCAGGACACGATGAAAGTCGTCGCAAAGGCAAAAGGCCAAGAAGACCGGAAATGACTACCCTCTCGCGTGCTTCACTCTAAGTCGGGAGGAGATCGAGCAGTTTTCACCTGCCTCCTAGGAGTAAAACTTCCTTCTGATTACGCTGGGAAGATAAGCGAGATACCTAGACCCAGTGAAGCGAAGTTGATGGGATGAAGTCTCACGACGGTATCGCGTCTTGATGACGCAGATACTTCCGGTTGCAATCCATTGGGATCATGGGCCAGCACGTCCGTGAAACGCTATTTGGCCTATGCAACTTTTTCGACGTCATCTCTCGGAAGTCGATTGGCGTGAGGCAACTCGAAGGCTACAGGAAGAGATCGTGGTGATACTATGCGAGCTTGAGATGTACTTCCGCCCGCATTCTTCGACGTTATGGTGCATCTGCTGGTCCATATCGTGGAGGATATCATCCAACTCGGGTCGGCGTTCCTGCACAGCATGATGCCGTTCGAAAGGATGAATGGTGTCATCAAAGGATACGTTCGCAACATGTCACATCCAGAGGGAAGTATAGCCAGGGGCTTTCTGACCGAAGAGTGCATCTCCTACTGCACGAATTATCTAGGCATCGAGAACCCCGTTGGTCTGCCCGTCAACAGGCACCTCGGCAGGCTCATTTGGATGGGGTCACCGTGAGGGTCGCCATGAAATGCATGTCAACTTAGAGGGTCGACTCGCCGACTTTGAAAGAGCAAACCTAGTCGCACTACAACACATAGACGTGGTCGATCCTTGGGTGGTAGAGCACAAAACCTTTATTAAGAAGACGTACAATGACCGGGGCCAACAGAGGACGGACGGAGATATAATCAAAGAGCACAACTCATGTTTCACGCGTTGGTTCAAGCAGAAGCTTCTGTTGTACCCTTTACATGAGGATTCTTCCGCGGAAGAACAACTCATATTCGCCTTGTCACAGGGCGCCGAGCACAACCTGATGACCTATGAGGCGTATTTATATCAACGGCTACACATTCTACACCGAGGCCAAGGACATGAAGAGCGATGGTTATCAGAACTGCAGGGTAACGATGGAATCCTACACGGTAATGACAAGGACAGATACTACGGAAGGATCGAGGAGATCTGGGAGCAGAGCTACGCCGGAGAGAAGGTCCCGATGTTCCGTGTCGAGATGGGCGAAGAGCATCCTAAAGAAGACCGGTATTTCACCACCATGGTTATACCCGAAGCCAAATCAAGACCATGCGCATAAGCGTCACCTTGAAAAAATGAGCCATGGGTACTGGCTTCCCAAGTTGACCAATGCTTCCCCACAAAATGAGCTGTCCCAGGAGATGGAGGAACAACCTCACTTGTATGAGGACGCCGCCTTCCCCACCGATCCTGAGACCGTTGATGGTACCGCCGAGGATGACCCCACTGATGCCACCACTGATGGTGCCGCCGAGGATGCCACCACTGATGATGGCGGCGCACACATAGATGGCAGCCAACCGAAGAGGCAACGGAAGGACGGCGCCCGACCGTGCTCCGCACCCTCAAGGAGGAAGATTCTTGAAGTGGACTCCGACGGGAACCCAACGCCCGAGCGAATAGTCAAGGGTACTCGCTTCAGCTCGGGTGCATTCTCCGAGCACCGTCTCGATCAACACCGAGAACCCGAGGCATCCTGACCGAGGGAATTTGGCGCAACCTCCTCTTCACGAAGCTGCACGAACGATACAAGTTCCCGCTGAATTTGAAAACACAAGCCTCAAAGGTAATAAAGTGAACAATGCTGCCCTCACGAAGATGAGCAAGGCCACATCTACTTGGAAAAGCAATGTGAAGAGAATGATCGAGAAAGGTGAGAGTTATGAGAAGATCAAGGAGAAAAATCCTTCGATCACCGAAGATGACTACAACGACTTCAAGATCAATTGCTCGAGCACCGGAAACTCCGAATCAAGTCAGTGGGGGAAAGAAATGCGGGAGCTGAACTTAGGGGAACAAACACTCGGTCCCGGCGGTTACAGAGTGGCGGAGCCTATATGGGACAAGGAGGAGGCGGACCGTGCCGAGCAAGGCCTACCGCCTCTTCGATAAATCTGGTGACAAGCGGACCGGGAACTTTGTCGGGGCCGGTACAAGAAGGACCCGAAAACAAAGGAGCTTACCACGGATCCGAAGACCAGGGCGCTTGAGCTTGTTTTGGTAAGGAATACACCCCCGCGTAATTCGCTCCATATGGTTGCATTCTAATTAATGAAGCCAAATTTCTAAATGGTTCACATTCCTTCATTTGGCGGTGAAAGCGATGGCGTGGGGTCGACTAAGAGCAACCCTTGGGACACCACTCTAAATAGGGCGTTGAATGTAATGAAGAACAAGGATAAGCTCGATGAAAGCCGACGTCGGCTGGTCGTGTGGCCGACAAAGGCTTGTCGACAAAATGGTAAATCATACTATAACCTTTGGTGGGCGAAAGGAGAAAAGACCAGCTCGGAAAGCGGTAGCGCGAGGTTCAAGAACTCAAGGCACGCGGCGCGGATTCGGAGATTGTCCAAGAGCAAGTGCAACAACAACTCGGAGGCGACGATCAACGCCATTGTGCCTACCTTGATCGAGGGGTTGAGTGCGTGGATTGCGGGCGCCAGGGGCCGCCCGATTCCTAGCTTCACGGCCAGCAACTTCGCTGAACGCGATGGCGGGGCCATTGGTGTCTCCGGCGGAGGCGGCATTGGTGTCTCCGACGCCGCACGGGAGCTTAATGCACCCGGTGTCGCCGCCGCCACCTCTGCAGCAAGCGGCCCCTCCGTCAATCGCCCGCCGTTGGCGGTGCCTCGACATTAGCCGAGCTCGACGCCATCATCACGGTAACTAATTAAGCTTCTCTCGGCCGAGGACTTCATCTCCTTGCCTTTGATCGGCATCCCCGACGCCCTACATGTTTTCGTGAGGCGCCGCCGACGTTCCGTGCACTCTCACGCACCGTGAACAACGAGTTGGTCGATGTCGCCAAGGAAAAATCGTTCAAGCTGGGCAACCTTGTTCCACGGTACCCGGATGCCACCCAACTTGTTTAGGGTTCAACTGGTTCGGTGCTGCCAGGCTGCGACGAGTTGTTACCTCCGATTCGACCCGTCGGGGCCGGCGATGATGGCGTGATGACCCTCGGCGCTGCTGAGCAGGCCCCTGCTGGCGAAGAGCCATATTCGTTTGGGCGGGGACACCACCCCAAAGACAACACCGCCCGATCGTGCGGCGCCAAGTCGGCCCCATGGCAAGACCGCCGAACGGTGCCGGACATCCCTATGCCATCGGATCCAAACATGCATATGGCACAGGATCGAGCAGCGACGACGGCGATACATTTGGCAACGTCGATCAGTACTTTGCCGATCATGGGTACGGTGGCGACTTCATGGGGCCTCCTTCTCAAGAACCCAACCCAACAAAAGGCGGCGCGATCTAGCTGGTACCGCGGGAGAAGCCAAGTTGCAACAGGCGTCGTCTGCCCGTTCAGCTCTCGGGAGACGCCTCCATTGCCGACTTCACCGAGCCTCGAGATAGGCGAGGTGCGAAATATTATCAGCCCAAACACACTCAAGAAGGCGGTCTGTGAGCAGAACTCGGTCCCATTACAGGAGAAGAAGAAGGCACGCAAAGAAAGACTAACAAGGGTGCGGGACAGCGGCACCGAGTGCGATCCGTGCTCGGGGCGGGCCACCTTCACCGAGGATATCTCGAGGAGGGTGCATGTGGCGGGTAGGGCGATGCTAAACAAATATGCTCAATGCTGCAACCGGTGCTATCGCGGAGTCTGCATGACAGTGTTCTTTCTTTGGAGAAGCGGCGTCTCGAGAGAGAAGGATGTGGCATACCGGTTTTCGGCCAAGGTGCGGAGGGCAAGGGCTTTGTGGATAACTCCATCGGGCGTACGATCGTCATGCGGTTTGATGACATCCATGCTATGTTGAACCTTCATCCGCTGCACTACACCTTCGTTCGGCTATTTTCGCTGAGTATGGAGATGCGGATCATTCGCGACAAGACCCCGGACATCATGATAGTCGACCCCTTCTACATGCGTGCCAAGATCTTGGGCAGCGTGAGGGGACCGCAAGTCGCAGTTCTTACCTCGAAGGCGTCATTCGGCAAACCAAGATAAGGATAACTTCCTCGTGCCTTACTTTCCCGAGTAAGTCCTCCTCAACCGCCCGTAACATATGAATTCTTAGATTTCGATCGTTTTCTTTTAACATTCCGTGTTTTCTGTAGTGACACACATTGCACGCTCATCCTCCTAAGCCCCAAATATTCCATGGCCACGTATTTCGACCCGGACCGTCAGTCGAACGTAGACTACACAAATGTCAAGAAGGTTCTTGATGAGGTTCTTCCCGGCTACGCCAAATCTGGAGGCACCTTCACGGGCCTATTCCTGAATCGACAAGCACATGTTCTCCCACAATCTGACGTTCTGCTGCGTCAAGCAGCCGCTGGCGGTCGAGAAGGGTGCCTACTACGCCATCCATCACATGCGGGCGATCGACGGGACCATCATCAACTTCGCCACCGAGTAAACTCCAAGATTGGGCCGTGGCGTGTCGGCAATCCAGACGCGGACATCGGACAAGAATTATTTCGCATCCGATCGGAGTTTGCGGAAATCATCCATCAAGATGTCCTTCGTACCTCGGGGCAGTTCTACCTCAGAAATCAACCGTCCAACTGTGACATCGACACAATGCTACAAATGCAGGCTGACAACGCCCATTATTTCATGACTCCCACGGTAGACGGCGGCTTCATCCACGCTCCGGTCCCTTGAGTCGAGTCGAAAGCAGTGATGCTGTGTCTAGTTCCGAAACATCGATTGGCTCATGTTGTAATTAAACTTTAATGAACTTGTAGTATGTCTCTTTGGTTTCGAGAGTCGTTCAACTTAGATGTAATCGATGCTATTAATGTCTTTCTTTTCTCTTCCGATAGTTCTGTTGCATACTTATATATTGCTTATGTATTGTATGTGAATTGGTACTAACGTTTCGTTTGGCTAGTGCATAGCGATGCCGTCGTATGTCGTGTACAAGGGTAAGGTTCCCGGAGTCTACGACGACTGGGAGGAGTGTCGGAGACAGGTTCATCGATTCAGCGGTAACAGTTATAAAGGGTACACCACAAGGGCCGAGGCCGAATCTAGATACGCCCGCTATCTAGCGGGAGAGGGAGGAGCGTTGGAGGAACCGGATGAAGACGAAGTTTCATCGTGATGACCGCCGCTCTCTTCTATGTGATGGTAGTTTAGATGATCGATATCGACTTGTAATGTGAAGACAAACTCGCTACTCATGGTCTCGAGACTTGTAATATAATGTTCTATCTTTGTTCGGTCTTTTCAATTCGGAGACTAATATGATGAATTGTATTCGGAGACTAATATGATGAATTGTATTCAGAGACTAATATTCTATTGTATTCGATGAATCTGTTGTTGATGTGTGCTGTCTATATTTTGTCCAATTATACATTTTGTAACCTGTGCAAAAACAGAAAATTGAAAATAAAAAACCTAATATTCATACTAATGGCGCATCACATCACGATGCGCCATTAGTATGCCAAAGGATACTAATGGCGCATCATTAAACAATGCGCCATTAGTATGCCGGGTTACTAATGGCGCATCTTGTTGTTGTGCGCCATTAGTATGCCAAAGCACCTGGTATACATGGCCTCGGAGGCATACTAATGGCGCCTTGTTGTATATACTAATGGCGCATCGAGGTCCGCCATTAGTATACCAGATACTAATGGCGCACCATCGGTGCGCCATTAGTAAAATATACTAATGGCGTGGCACTAATGGCGCACCACTAATGCGCCATTAATGGCCAAATTAGGTGCGCCATTAGTAGGCCTTTTCCTAGTAGTGAGGGGTCTCGTGAGGAAGCATCACTCGAGGACGCAACACTGAGCCTCGCGTCCCCGGACACGGCACCTTCACCCGTCGCATAGGAAGGCGTGCCCCGCGCCCCTCTCAGGCTGGGCTCGGGGGCTCTCCTCTGGAGGGCCTCAGACCTGGCCCATGTCGCGAGAGTGGCGCTCGGGCACCATGTGGAGCCGCTCTTCAGAGCACGCCTGCCAGGAGAAGGCAGTAGGCACGAGGCATGATACGTCTCCGTCGTATCTATAATTTTTGATTGTTCCATGCCAATATTCTACAACTTTCATATACTTTTGGCAACTTTTTATATTATTTTTGGGACTAACATATTGATCCAGTGCCCAGTGCCAGTTCTTGTTTGTTGCATATTTTATGTTTCGCAGAAACCCAATATCAAACGGAGTCCAAACGGGATAAAAACGGATGAAGAATTATTTTGGAATATTTGTGATTTTTGGGAGGAAAAATCAACGCGAGACGGTGCCCGAGGGGGCCATGAGGCAGGAGGGCGCCCCCAGGGGGCAGGCGCGCCCTGGACCCTCGTGGGCACCCCGTAAGGCGGTTGACGCTCTTCTTTTTCCGCAAGAAAGCTAATTTTAGGAGAAAAATCAAGGCGAAAGATTCACCCCAATCGGAGTTACGAATCTCTGGATATAAAAGAAACGGTGAAAGGGCAGAATCTGGGAACGCAGAAACAGAGAGAGACAGAGAGATAGATCCAATCTCGGAGGGGCTCTCGCCCCTCCCACGCCATGGGAGCCAAGGACCAGAGGGGAAACCCTTCTCCCATCTAGGGAGGAGGTCAAGGAAGAAGAAGAAGAAGGGGGGCCCCTCTACCCCTTGCTTCCGGTGGCGCCGAAAGGCCGCCGGGGGCCATCATCATCACCGCGATCTTCACCAACACCTCCGCCATCTTCACGAACATCTCCATCGCCTTCTCCCTTCTATATTCAGTGATCCACTCTCCCACAACCCGCTGTACCCTCTACTTGAACATGGTGCTTTATGCTTCATATTATTATCCAATGATGTGTTGCCATCCTATGATGTCTGAGTAGATTTTCGTTGTCCTACCGGTGATTAATGAATTGCTATGATTGGTTTGAATTGCATGTTTTATTATTGGTGCTGTCCTATTGTGCCCTCTGTGTCATGCAAGCGTGAGGGATTCCCGATGTAGGGTTTGCAATATGTTCATGATTTGCTTATGGTGGGTGGCGTGAGTGACAGAAGCACAAACCCGAGTAAGTAGGTTGTTTGTGTATGGGATAAAGGGGACTTGATACTTTAACTCTATGGTTGGGTTTTACCTTAATGATCTTTAGTAGTTGCGGATGCTTGCTAGAGTTCCAATCATAAGTGCATATGATCCAAGAAGAGAAAGTATGTTAGCTTATGCCTCTCCCTCAAATAGAATTGCACTAGTGATTACCGGTCTAGTAATGTAGTCAATTGCTTAGGGACAATTTCACAATTCCTACCACCACTTTTCCACACTCGCTATATTTACTTTATTGCTTCTTTATCTAAACAGCCCCTAGTTTATGTTTACGTATTCTTTATTATCTTGCAAACCTATCCTATCACACCTGCATAGTACTTCTAGTTTCATACTTGTTCTAGGTAAAGCGAACGTCAAGTGTGCATAGAGTTGTATCACTGGCAGATAGGACTTGAGAGAATATTTGTTCTACCTTTAGCTCCTCGTTGGGTTCGACACTCTTACTTATCGAAAGAGGCTACAATCGACCCAGTATACTTGCGGGTTATCAAGGCACCAGGCGTTCAAGAGTTCATCAGCGAGGCGATCAAGGAGATTCAGGAAGGAAGGGTTCTGCAAGGCGATCGTCGCCTGCCGCGAGGCGGAGCTTGCTGCCCTAGCGAGGGTAAGGAGTTCCGCGTCTGCATCGACATCCTCGGGCTCAACAGGGCCACGTCTCGGCAGCTCATGTGGCCGTCTCGTGTCGGCTGATGCGAGGGACCGCCTCACAGCTACGTCCGCATGCCTTTCGGCCTGGCGGGCGTGGCTGAGGCGTTCCAGCGCTGCATGAGGTACGCTCAGGCGTCCTGCAAAGCCAGGCACCAGGCGATCCTGGCGGAGAAGGAGGAGCACCTTCAGGAGCCTCCCGGTCCGTCCAAGCCTCCCGAGGCCCGGCACCGGAGCAACTATGAGGAACGACTTCAGCAGCGCATTTTTTGGCTACTTCAACAACTCTTCAGCAACGGCACAAGGTGACATCTCCCTAGTTCGTTCAGTTTGGGGGTGCCCCTCAGGCTGCATCATCCCCAGGCCGTACGGGTCTGTCCCTACAGCGTGTATCGTTTTGCATTCACCAAGACTATCTAATCATTTCCGTGAGTTTATCTATGATTGTCACCTCATGACCTTCGCCCCACGGCCCTAGCGCGGCTGACTGACGCCATTTCTGCACAACACACACATTGGCACGGCGCTTGTGCTCGGGTCCGTCCCTGAAACGCTGATAAACCCGGGGATCGAGCTCTGGTTCACGGCCCGCTCCGCATATGCCACCTCGCATGGTCCTCGGTGCCTCCGTCTCGCGCCGGGGGCTCTCGGCCTCCTTTGTCATCTAACTTGCAGGATCACTCTACAATGAGCCAAGGGTCGGCTCGGACGACCACCGTCCAGCCTCGCGAGTCGCTTGCACGTTAAAGGGGGGCCTCACGAGAATCGCGCCTCAGGAGCTCCTACTGGCTCTCGAGCCCTCACCGCCTAGCTTTGACCACGGCATCACGACCTGGCATACCAGCGGCGGCTGAGCTCGCTCGAGGGCCGGGTTCCGAGGATGTAGATCACTTTGGAAAGTGAGGCAGGAGGATGGCCAAGACGGGCTGCACCTAACAGCGCCGCAGGCGCGACAACAAGCGTTGTCTGTACGATGGACGCGGACCGCAAAAGATAAGTCTCGGCTCACTACGGCATCAGTTCCGCTCCACACGCCTCACCCCGCAGTTCCACTTGAGCGGTTCGACTCCCCTTTTCGATTTCCTGCACAACTGCTTGCATGCCAAGGGGGACCTCGTGAGCATCGTGCCTGATGAGCTCTTACCGGACCTTGGGCGCTCACCTCCTAGCCTTGACCACGGCATCGCGACCTAGCATACTAGCGATGGCTGAAGCCTGCCTGGGGACTGGGTCCTGCCGGCGTAGAGCGCCACGGTGTCTAGGGAAGAGAAAAGGAAGGGACTCAGCCGGACTGGAATACGCGCGTCCATTACAAAGTCAAAAGGGATAACAATACTATTGGATACATCTCGGTCCTTACACGCCCCACGGGGGCTGATTTTCATCTCGCATAGGAGAAACAACTACGGGCCTTGCGGCGTCGCTGACGATGTCGGGCGGCAGCCGCAGCAGCACTCCGAACCCGGCGGGAGCTCGGCGACACGTAGCTGTCGTCGCTCGACTCTGGAGAGTCGCTGGATTCCCAGGAGTCGCCACTGCTGCTGGACAAAGCGGTGAAGGGGGCGGCAGCATGTCCAGCACCTATCACGGCGTCCCTCGAGCTGTCCCCTCCAGGGCAGCATTCCAGCTGCTCGCCCCGCTCGTTGAAGACCTTGAAGAACAAGGTGACCGCACCGTCGTACTCGAAGTGGATCGCCAGGGCTCCCTCCGCTCGGCAAGCCCGGGCGACCTCGCCCCATCCTCGCGTCATGAAGACATCTCCGGACGACACCACCTCGACCTCAGCCCCGGTGGCCAGGCTGCTGCACCCTGCGTGCTGCATCCACAGCTCCACCGGTCCTCTCGGAGGAAGTTCACTGGCGAAGAACCGCGGGAATCAGATCCAAGTATCGGGGGAATCACCGCCCACACCACGAACTCGCGCGAGGTATCCTCGGCGTGGGTCCGTGGCACGGCCGGCAGGGCAATGGCGGCACTGCCATCTTCGTGAGGCGCCGCTCGACGGTGCACTCCTTCACCTTGCGCTCGGGCGTACAAGGGGAGGGGGAAGCCAGGAGGAGGCCTCGGTTGCCAAGGCCTGGCTACCTCTCGCCTCACGCCGGCATCGCCGTGGAGGTGGAGTCGCTTCTTATGCGGGAGAGGGTCCGGCCCTTCTCTAGGAGCCTTCCCCTTCTCCGTCGTAGAGAACCTCCTGATCGGCGCAATGGGAGCAAGGAGAAGAGGAGGAGAAGCAAGCAAGAGCAAGACGAAAGAGAAATGGGCAGGGGCTCCGCCCGCTCACACGTTTATAGTCAGGACAAGGTAAATCGTCGGCCTCCCACGATTTCTAGTAATGATGATCCTTTCTGCATGCAACATGCAGTTGTCAAGTCGGGTAGTTGCCGAGGCAGCGTGGGGAAGCAGAGTCGCCCACATCCAATCAATCACCACGTGTCATCAAGGCCGCAGGCGGTTAGGGTCCGCGGCGCTCCGCACTTGCCCTTTAGCTTTGCCTGGAAGCCAAGTCCGAGCGTGCCTTGGGCCCGGGGGCTACTGTCAGCGTCCTGGACTTGGGGGTATCCAGTCCTGCCTGCCTGCGGCCCACCCCGTGGCTCCATCAACGGCCTGGTACGGCCCAACTTCAACAACAACACAACAAGACCCTCGCGAGGGGCCAAGCCTCACGATGCGGACGACATCAAGACCCCTAAAGGAGTTGGCCTCCTCAGGAGGGCTCCTGAGGGGCGGAGAGATCTATGCAGCTACCTCATGAGGCTCAGCTGACGTGAGCCATGACGACCAAGGCCAGGCGGGCACCAGGTGGGCGCCAGGAGGGCGCAGAGCGCATGTTTCCTCTTCGGTGCAAGGGAGGCAAGCCGCAGGCGCTGAGTCCCGAGGAACCAACCAAATGTTTCCACTTTGGTGTAACAAGACCAAGACCGCCAGGATGGCAGGACGGAGGTCATCACCGAGCCCGCTCCAGCATCACGACGAGAGGCTTTTCGCAAGCGAAGACTATTTTTGTCAGGATAGACTGTACTACTTGTCCCCTTTCAAATCCCGCTGTTGTGGAATCCCTTCCCTCTCATATTTGGGAAGAGGACCAAGGCGACTATATATAGGACTTAGCCACCACCATAGAGGGGGACCGAAAACCAGAACAAGTAGAACACTACACCAGCTCGAGAACACCTCACCTCCTGAGGCTTGTCTATCCTTTTTACTAGTTCATTCATAGCCCCTCGAGTCAATCCACCACACCACATTGGAGTAGGGTATTACACTACAACAGTGGCCCGGACCAGTATAAATCTCTGTGTCTTTGCGTCTTTGTGAGCTCTACGTGCTAGGCTAGGGAGGATCGCGAGTAGGCAGGCTTGGCAGGTTGGAATCTCCGCATGCACCCCAGTGATTGAACCTCTCACGGGTTGCCGGACCCCGAAATCCGACAACGGCGGTGGCCAGCACCCATCTTGGCCCGGCTCTTTGCGGGACGGCGCACGGCGTGGATCCTACTGCTTGGCTGCCCTCTCTACGTCGCCATTCCTCCTGACGCGACACGACGACATCGGCCAACTCCAGGCGCACAACATGGAGACATCCCACGAGGACCTTCAATCGGCAACGCGACCACCTTTTCTAATAGTAATTCTTCAGGGGTCAAGGCGGAGATGTGGTCTGTGCAATGCCAAACTAACTGGATCTTATCTCGTTTGTGGGAACGACGAGAGAACCTTATCTCTTCGGTCATTTGGCATTTTAGCACTTCTTGTTATCCTTAATATCACATAAGTTCTATAACTAGCGCATATAGGCCCACGGCTCTCTGATTTTGTGCAGTCAAATCAACCCTCTGCTATTTTGTTGTATTGCAGCCTTGCAGGCCATCAGGCTTAGTAGTAGTACTACTTCAACAGAAGCCATCAGGATTGATGTTATTTCAGATTATGGTTAATACCTTGTTGAATCATATTGGTTGAGTCCCAAGGCATTTAGCCTATGTTATGGGGTGCATCGACCATTCCATCTGGAATGGACCCCAAGATACAAGCATTCTTTATGACAAGTGCAACAACTATGTTTTTGCAGTTGATTTTCTTCTCCTTACAAATCATGATGTAAATTCAAAACAAGGATTGTGAAGTGTCATACTTAATATGACTACATCATATTTTATTTGCGAATCACAAGGCATGATGGCATCTACTACGTAATTTGCAGATTATCCATCACTACTTTGAGGTCTACATCTTGTTATTTTAACAAGATGACTACCTTCGAAGTGTTCTTCCCAAATATTAATATTATATGTACCTACTTGAAGATATCATAAGGTAATATTGGAATCTACTGCAAATTTTGCAGACTATCCACTATTACGGCAAGGTCTACATCATGTCACTTTGACAGATGATTACCTTCAAAGTGGTTTCATACATTTTGCATAACATGAGGTAATAGAATTATGAACATCTACCGACAAAAGTCAGACTATGTTTTCTATTACTGTGAGATCTACACTGCATCTGGTGATTATCTTCAAAGTGTTATCCTATATAAATTGAGGACTACACATATGGGTATAAAGCATCAGCTATACTAAAAATGCTCCTCTGAAGCATTTATTGTTGTTGTTGTTCACTAAAATAGTTTACTCTCATAGTAAATATTGTTCTTGCACACCGGTTATATGCCAAAATGGTATTTTGTGCTAATACAAACTATTCAAGTGTCATTTTGCTTGAATATGTCATAGAAAACTACGCAAGTATATTCATATACCAGTGATTGCATTCTATTACATTGGTAGAATATATGGCAGTGGAACATGTGTCACTATTTCGAAGTATAGTTTCATCCATCCGTCAAGATGGATAACATTTTATAGCAAGTGTCTCAAACACTATTGCAATGTCAACATCAGATTGTGGTTATACTTTCATAGTGGGAATGCTTATTTTAAGATGATTTATGACATAAGTCATTATATCCATCTATGGCATTGTGGCCACTATAACTCCACCCATCGGAAAATGTGTCACTATAACTCCAGCTAAGTATGTTCATATGCATTTTATATGTCACCAACTTCAGTTAGACCTCAAACTAAGTACATAATGGATTAATATTTATTCACCATGAATATTTCCCTTAAGAGATACATGTTGTCATGAGCACATCACGAATGATGACCCATTCATTTTCAAGACCTCAAGTCTATTGCAGCTCACAATTTTGTCACTGAATCGACTTCAAGTTGAGATCTTGTGATCATTCTTTTCCTATATACAGATTGAGTTGAAAAACCCTTAATTCACTTTACACCCTCTTAAGATGGTACTACCATTTTATGATGAAGAACACAGAATTTCTTAAAATCTTCAGATTCACCCAACGGGTGCTATACCATAATTTAAAGTTCTTGCTAGTATCGAGAATACTATACAAGTTATGAAGGAAATATGCCCTAGAGGCAATAATAAAGTTATTATTTATTTCCTCATATCATGATAAATGTTTATTATTCATGCTATAATTGTATTAACCAGAAACATGATACATGTGTGAATACATAGACAAACTTAATATCACTAGTATGCCTCTACTTGACTAGCTCATTAATCAAAGATGGTTATGTTTCCTAACCATAGACATGTGTTGTCATTTGATTAACGGGATCACATCATTAGGAGAATGATGTGATTGACTTGACCCATTCCGTTAGCTTAGCACTTGATCGTTTAGTATGTTGCTATTGCTTTCTTCATGACTTATACAAGTTCCTATAACTATGAGATTATGCAACTCCGTTTGCGAAGGAACACTTTGTGTGCTACCAAAGCGTCAACGAATCGGGTGATTATAAAGGAGCTCTATAGGTGTCACCAAAGGTACATGTTGAGTTGGCGTATTTCGAGATTAGGTTTTGTCACTCCGATTATCGGAGAGGTATCTCTCGCCCTCTCAAGAATGCACATCACTATAAGCCTTGCAAGCAATGTAGCTAATGAGTTAGTTACGGAATGATGCATTACGTAACGAGTAAAGAGACTTGCCGGTAACGAGATTGAACTAGGTATTGGACACCGACGATCGAATCTCGGGTAAGTAACATACCGATGACAAAGGGAACAACGTATGTTGTTATGCGGTTTGATCGATAAAAGATCTTCGTAGAATATGTAGGAGACAATATGAGCATCAAGGTTCCGCTATTGGTTATTGACCGGAAATAGTTCTAGGTCATGTCTACATAGTTCTTGAACCCGTAGGGTCCGCACGCTTAAGGTTTTGATGACAGTTATATTATGAGTTTATGAGTTTTGATGTACCGAAGTTTGTTCGGAGTCCTGAATGAGATTACAGACATGACGAGGAGTCTTGAAATGGTCGAGACATGAAGATTGATATATTGGAAGCCTATGTTTGGATATCGGAAGTGTTCGGGTGAAATCGGATTTTATCGAGTACCGGAGGTTACGGAACCCCGGGAGGTTTAATGGGCCTACATGGGCCCTAGTGGAGAGGAAGAGAGGAGGCAGGGCTGGCCGCCTCCTCCCCCTAGTCCGAATAGGACAAGGAGAGGGTCGGCGCCTTTCCTTCCTCTCTCCCTCCTCCTTCCCCTTCTCCTACTCCAACTAGGAAGAAGGGAGTCCTACTCCCGGTGGGAGTAGGACTCCCCTGGCGCGCCCCTTGCTTGGCCGGCCCGCCTCCCCCCTTCCCTCCTTTATATCACGGGGCAGGGGGCACCTCTAGACATAACAATTGATCTCTTGATCTCTTTGCCGTGTGCGGTGCCCCCCTCCACCATAGTCCTCGATAATATTGTAGCGGTGCTTAGGCGAAGCCCTGTGATGGTAGAACATCAAGATCGTCACCACACCGTTGTGCTGACGGAACTCCTCCCCGACACTTTGCTGGATCGGAGTCCGGGGATCGTCATCAAGCTGAACGTGTGCTAGAACTCGGAGGTGTCGTAGTTTCGGTGCTTGATCTGTCGGGCCGTGAAGACGTACGACTAAATTAACTGCGTTGTTCTAACGCTTCCGCTTTCGGTCTACGAGGGTACGTGGACAACACTATCCCCTCTCGTAGCTATGCATCACCATGATCTTGTGTGTGCGTAGGAAAATTTTAAAATTACTACGTTACCCAACAAGTTAGTGGTCATAAAATAGAACCATGAGGGACTCGATGTAAAGTGGAGGCTAATAGACAACCAAAGACAAAATTATATCTTAATAGGAATCAATAATTTTCAAATGATCAAAAGACAACTCTCAAGTTTGTAAATGTGTGGTTATATAAATGTTGTACCTATGATTACCAAACCCTCAAACATATGGTCGAACCACACCATAAATTTATTAAAAAGGCCAATAAGTTCAATGGGATAAATTTGAAAAATTGCAAATAACAATCAGATTCTGGTAAAGGATTGTTCTCAAAATCTTCATCAGAAGGAGGACAAAAAAATCTAGTGCAGAAAATGGAGGATGAACTCATCTGCATTCAATAATATCGGAGACCTAAGATAATCTCTTAATTATCCCAAAGTATTATTAGCATATACTTGTTCTACTACAAGTAGTGCGATGTCCAATATCCTATTTCTTGGAAATGATATTCGATTTTTTTGAATGTATGAATTAATTCATACTCAATATTGTTGCATACACAATAATTTTCTAGATCTTACTAATTTAAATATTAGGCTTGGTAGCCTTAACCATCCTGGTTTGGGGATGATTAGAAAATTATTGACAATTCTTTTGGTCACAACTTATCAAGTTACAATTTTTTCCCAAATCATCAAATTTTATGTGCACCGCATGTGCCATAGGGGAAATCAGTTTTAAGGCACTCTCACCTTAGAATTCTTAGCAGGCCAGTTATTTTTCCTTGAACATGTTCAAAGGATATATCTGGATTGCTTAACCATTATCTGGGGTAATTTAGATACTTCATCGTAGTCATATACACATTCATAAAATGTTTTTAAGTGTATCTCTTGTCACACACACAGTCACGATCTAACCTAAGAAATTGCTTAACCTATCAAAGTAGGAGCAAATTCTCCTGAACAAAGGATAAACCCATTCTAATGGACAATGTCATTGAACTCATTTCACGAGCATTTTATGATTGCATCCAGTACTCTATGTGCATACCATAATGGTTTAATTAAATTTCTTAACAAAGATAGTCAAATTAATTACATGACCACTATTATAGTTACCAGTCTCTTGCTGGACACATACGGTCTTACACACTGTAAGTATGAGCTAAATCATACCAACTGCATATCATACTACTTTCCCCTTGTAGTAACTACGAGGAAATCAACAAAGTATTTCCTATCTGCGATAATTCAGTTACATACGGATATCACCACTCTAGCGTACATCAATGGGCCCTCAAAGAAAATTAGGGATCTATGTGAGGAATAACAATTTATCCGTCAATCAAAATTATTCATAGCTCGTATGCTATTGCATCAGCAATAAGGATATTTTCTGGCATTAGGGGGAGATAAGTACCACAAAGAATGCCGAGAAATAAATTAGAAATATTATTGACATTCAATCCTTATATCCACGTACTCAAAGAATCTAAACTAGAAGCTTAGAGAATCATATATTTGCAGCACATTGCAAATCACCCGTATACATTTACTGATGACAAGGTTTCAAAAATTCTATATTCCTGCAGTAAATTGTCGGAAAGAGTGGAGGTACCTAATAAACCACTCTTCTCCCAAATGAGAGCAAGAGGGGGAGAATGTCTGACCACACGAGATATAACTTCTCATATGCTTCCGCAGAAAAAGAGGAAATTACATCGTCAACCAGTAAATGTAATTCAACATCAAGTTGAGAGACATCTTAAACCCGACATAACTGTGCACAAAAGTTTTGATGCCGGGACATCGAAACACCTTGACTTTCTTGTTGTAGGAAATCACAAGGAGTTAAAAAGGAGTAAATATATTATCCACAAACTTCAATGGTTCCATGAGAATCATATAAACTGAAGACTACATTTGTCGACATATATTTGTTCTCAAATTGCTAGAACCTTTTGGGCCCTGAACCAAAATCCATGGTAGAGTGCCTCTTGCACTCATATTGGTTCATATAAGAGGAAGCAAGTAATGAAGAATAACACTCGCTGTACAAACTAGTGGTATTTACCACAGTAATACCCACTCCTCATAAGTTTCTTCCATATGGAATACTAAAAAACTTCTCATTCATAGACAAAGTCATGAGGTGGTGAGAAAGCGAGGCTTGTAGCAAAAGGGTTCACGCAGAGACCCGACATCGATTATGATGTAACATACCCTCTTGGTATGAGTGAAATTATGTTTCGATACTAAATATCATTGGCAATAAAAATAATAATATTATCCATGCAGTTGTTGGATGAAGTGGCTACATACTCATATGAGTCACTCATTTCGGAAATCTCTATTGAAGTCCTTGAAGGGCTTATACTTTCGAATCCAAAAGCAAATCACAACAAGTTTTTGTGTAAAACTTCATAAGTCACTCTATGACTTGAATTAGTCGGAAATCATATGGTACTACCGACTAAATGAGTTCCTTCTTCAAAAGGATTACTCGAATAATGATGATTAATTACATGTTTAATAAAGGAATCAATTTGATTTCCTTTCATGACCTCAATGTATATCGACGACCTCATCATCAATGTCTATACAATACCTAAACATGCACAAAATCATCTCAAGACGGAAAATTTGGATTCAACCAAATTTAGCTTAAGTTTACAACTTGAGAATTCTCTCAAGAAATACATATTAGTCTACATATATCCAAAACATATATGATAATTTCAATGTGGATATATCATACCAATAAAATATTTGGTCATACTACCCTGATAGGATACAAATCTATTTATACCTAGGGGTGATAATGAAGTGATATCAGGACCTGAAGTTCTTTATCTCACTAATACTGAAGCACTCATATAATTACAAACTACGTCAGGCCTGACACTATACTTGCTATGTTTGTTCAGAGTGCAACCCCAATAAAAGGTATATGGTTGATATAAGGAATATCAACTTATATCTCAAGATCACAATAAATCTTGGACAATCCATCAGGAAAATCAAGATATGACCATGATATGATATAACAATATTGGCTACTTATTTGATCCCAAAAATGCCATATCAATGACTGAATTGACTGGAATAGCCTTCTTATGGAAGTCATCTAAATAGACTTTAATGGCTACTTTCACTTATCATTCTGACATAATTGTTTTATCTAACAGCATTGCAAAATATGCATGACTCATCAGAATGATTAACCACACTCAAAGTCATGTGGTTGAGATTCATTTGAATCACATAACTTGATATATCAAGATACTACCACTTGTGTTACCCAATACCTACATGTTATATGAAGAGCAATATCATAAATCACATTGCTTGAATTTCTTATCCTCACGAATTATAGAAAAGTGAGACAACAGTTTGCAAATAAAATACTCTGAAAATCCAACAAATTATTCACATTGTCATGTTCATGTCAATGGAACTGGTATAACATATCCTCTAGATTTGCAAAGTTCAGGGGGAGTAATCTCCCAATATAACATGTTAACAATCATCGGATTGCATATATTGTACTCTTTTTCCCTTCATGAGTTTTTCCTAATGGTTTCTCATAAAAGGTTTTTAACGAGACAATATAAACACAAGTGTCCATATATGCCATATCATTTTTTCCTTATGTTTCCCCACTGGGTTTTAAATGAGTTTTTAATGGCATATCAGATTGCACATTTTTCCCCCATGAGTTTTATCTCAAAGTTTCTCATAATGATTTTTAATGAGGCAATATCTTCTCAAATATCATATGTCATATTTTCTATTTTCTCTACCGGGTTTTTTAAAGGAAGTACTCAAGACATATTAATTGTTCTCTAAACTCGTCGACGAGTTTTTTTCCTTCTTCAAAGGGTTTTATCACATGGGTTATCAAGAGACAATAATCATTATATGTTGCATATTTTTCTCCTTATTATTTTGCCCACTGGGTTTAAAAGAGTTTTAGCAACATATCTACACTATTCTCCTAATATTTTTCCCACATGATTTTTGGAGGAGACTTTAAAGACTATAGAAGGATTTCTCAAGATGAATGACAAATATACAAGAAGCCTTCGGCAATGGATTATTCAAGAAGAGGTGTTGTGCAACACCTCTTCTTGAATAATCCATTGCCGAAGGCTTCTTGTATATGTCATTCATCTTGAGAAACAACACCTCTTCTTGAATAATCCATTGCCGAAGGCTTCTTGTATATGCCATTCATCTTGAGAAATCCTTGTATAGTCTTTCCTTCATTCAGTTACTTTTATATTCAACAGCCAGGAGCGCGATCGTGCCCGCGGGGACAAGCTCGTGCATCTCGCGCTCGCGCGCCTGGAGGTCCAGAAGCCCCGCGAGCACGGCCTCGTACTCCTCCATCATTTCCCTGCGCCCGTTTTGCATGTCGTCGTGAGGTACGCCGCTCCGTGGCTCCACTTGCTGGGGTGGAGGTGGGGATGAACAGAGATTGCGGCGATCTGCAGATCGGACGAGTTAACTGGGGATGGATGAAGGTAGAGCGAACTCACGGGGATATATATAGGTGGGCGTTGGAGATTTGTCTCCGAGTTCGACACGGACACGAATCCAATGAAGAGGAGACAGATCATGTCTACCAACTCCGAGTAGACATGATCTGACGTACTACAATCCGACGGGCAGCAGGTGGAACCAGGGAAATGTTATGTTAGCAATAAACCATGCGCATGTGTGTTGAGATGGTGCGTGTAGTTCGCTGGGTCATACTCAGGCGTGCATGCTAGCCGAGTTAGTTAGTGCATGGAGCTACATGCAGGTGTGGCGTCGTAGTAGTTAGGCCGTTGTAACGATCTGTGGAGCTGGCCGCGTTCTGGGCGCGTGGTGCGCGTCGTGCGCTAGCCAGGCAGATCGTGCGGAGGTAGCTGCTGTACGTGGGGAGGTAGGATGCGGTGTGTACGTGCACGCGCGCAGGTATAAAACCCCCCACACCTGATGTAGCTAAGATGCAAGAGCCAGCGATGTAGCCATTGAAAGGATAAAGAAGATTAGGGCGTCCGTGCGCCGGTCCGGAATTTCTTGTGTCTTGTGTCTTTTTCTGTCTTCTTCTACCTCTAGTCGAGCGTGAGAGAGGACTACGGTTCGAACATGAAACTGGACCGAGAAGCAGCGCGCAGCCATCATCGGCCAGAAGAGAAGCGGCCCAGTTCGAAAGAGGAATTAAAAAAAAAACCCATCCGTTTACTCCCCGTCGCCGTTCGCTCGCCATCACCTTGACCCTGCTAGCTCCGCTGCAGGTGATTGGACGATCGCCGCTGCCATTGGCGCACCAACGCGGGATTGTGGCCGCCGCCGCCGCCGTCCGCGTCACCCCAAGAGGGAGAGAGGCTGGCAACGCCATGGCCGCCGCCACCGCATGGCTGCACCATGTTGTCGAGCTCGCGCGCGGCCGCTGCGGGAGGTGCCAAGGGTGCGCCGAGTTGCTGGGCGACTCGCGTGGCGGTCTTGGGCGTCATGAGGCCCAGTGGTGCGGCGGCGGGGGCGTGATGCGGCGGCGCATTTGGCTGGTGGCCGTGCACCGATGCTTTGCTTCCCGGGCGTGGTGCGGCGGCTGCGGAGCTCCTGACCTGGGAGGTCGCGCGCGGTTGGCCTACTGGCCGGATCCGGCCGGATCTGGATCTGGGGGTCGGCCGGCGGCGCGGATCTGGTGGTTCCGGCGGCGGTGTGCTCTCTGGATGCTGGCTCTTGAGGGGGCTGGTGTGTGGGGCGGCGCGGATGTCCTGGACGGATCGGCCGGTCCTTCAGGCGGCCTCGGGGCTGAATCTGGTCGGTGGTGATGGATGCTGTCCGTCGGAGTGCAGGGTCTGTGAGCCGACCTGGTCCGCGTTGGTCTTCCCTCGCGTTAGTGCTCTTCTTCCTGTTGCTCTATTGTGGCGTCGATCCGAGTAGGCGCCCGTGTTGCTGCTATGTTGCGGAAGGATCGACGGTGTTGGCCATGGATGTGGCGGCGTGCGAGCTTGACTCAGTCTGGTTGTGGACCGGGTCGGGACTTGATCGGCGGTGGCCGTCGGTAGCTACTAGGCCGTGTTCCCCATAGTCGATGATGATTGTCGGGGGACGCAGGTGTGGATGCCCCCTACTGTGGGGGCGCTCACCCAGGCCGGGTGGCTGATGCCGGGCTAGGAGCGGAAGGAGACACCTCCTGTTCCTCCCACCGTTGTTGCGCATTGTGAGGTCGGTGGTTGGTGGTGACTCGGGACATGGATGCCGGGGTGGCGGCCCCGGATGGTGGGCTGCATGGTTGGCTCTCCGGCGGGCACTATGGCGGCGGTGGTGGCTCCCCTCTTGGTCGTGTGGGCGACGAGGGGGTAGCTTCAGGTGGCTCGGGCTCGCACTCCTTCGCTGGGGCGACGCCCAGATCCATATCTGGGCGTCTGGATTCGCCGCGGTTGCCCTGGTGGCCTTGTGTGGCACGGGTGAGTTGCCGAGTGAAAGCTCCGTGCTTTTGCGCCGACGGCGACGATGCTCGTGGGAACCGCTCTCTTCTTGAAGACGTCATTGTGGATCTTCTCTCCGTGCCAGGGTTCCGAGCAAAAGCTCATGTCCACTTTGGACTCGGCAGTGGCGACGCATTGCGCCGTCCTCCCTCTTGAGGGCGTTGTCGTGGAGCTTAGGTGTGCTAGGGCGTAGCATGGCGTTATATCTAGACTTCCCTGTGTTATCCTTCGGTAGCGTAGTTTACTGCGTGATCCGACTATCTTGGGATCTGCTTTGTAAGAGGGCTGCCTCTCCACCTTGTATCGTTCGACCGTGTACTTTGTTCGGTTGATGCTTTATCTATAAAGCGGGGCGAAAGCCTGTTTCAAGAGGGAGCACAATACTGATTGATGCTATGGGTTAAGTACCAAGGTGCTAGGGGTTGGCCCCTGTAGTGAACTTGTATGTAAACTTCCTCTTCTCTACTAACAGAAAGAGCAGTGCTCCTGTCAATATTTTGGAAAACATGGAAAACAAAATTTGAGAGCATATAATTGATGCTGTCCATTTGTGAGCACAACGGTGAATCAAATCATTGTGATACAGTGCGTGTGGCAAATGAGATCAATTAAACTACCAAACTGAACCGAGTAAACTAAATTTGGAGAGCAGATTAACGAAACCATTGTGATATAGCGCGAGAGGTAACAACAACAAAACCTTTAATGCCACACAAGTTGGGATAGGCTAAAGCTGAAACTCATAAGATCTCACAACCAATTCATGGTTCTGGTATATGGATAGCTAGCTTCCACGCATCCCTGTCCATGGCTAGATCTTCGTTGGGGTTAGCGAAGTGAGACGGAAAGGACATCCCTCGGTTTAGTATGGCAGCAAGCCATATAGCCCACCCGCTCACAGCCCCATAATGTAGTACGTACCTATGTGGTCGACCCATGTGGATTTTTTGTTTCACTGGTTTTACGCAAGTTTCTCTATCTGTCCTTCTTTGGTTTTCTCTAGATTTTTCGTGTTTTTCTTTTATTTTACTATTTTTATTTTTTTCATATTTATTTATTTGAAACACAGAAACTCTTTTGAAATTTATATATTTATGATTTCGCCATATTTTCAAATTTTGACATAAAATAGATCTTTTTTTTCGAAAAGCCAGACAAGCAGCAACAGAAAGGTAGCGAGCAAGCAAGCGGGGCGAACAAGCGGACCACTCTACATGAGAGTTGCATTATGTATCGCAAGCACATTGGCCTACTAGGATGTATGGATCTGTGCGCTTGGTTTAGTAGTATTTGTTAATTTATGAGATATGTTTTCTGAAACCACTAGTTATGGAATACCCCATGGGGGTTACCGCTCTTGGCTTTGCAGAATACAGGTGAGACATTGCATGAAAGGGGCTGCTCCCTTGTACTCCGCGCTTCACAAATGGCGAGAGGCGATCGCTTCGGTTTTCCCTTTTTTTGCTTTCCTATTTCTGTTTTCTTATTTTAGTCCTTAAACCTTTTAAATTTTTGAACCTACCTTTTCCCGCTCCTCCACTCGTGTTTCCTCTAACCGTTTTCCTCCCCTGCAACGCCGTCACTTGTCGTTGTTCAGTCACTTCTCTTCCTCGGGCTCGTACGTCACCTTCGTATGGTTCCTCCATCGGTTTCACTTTTTATTTCCCACCATATTTTCAAGGGAGGGAGAGTTGGAGAGATAGATTGCAATCGTTGATTGAAACTGTTATAGAGTTACAGATTATATATCTCTCTCGAGAGTGCGCCATGAGGAAACGGCACGCAGGCCCACGGGCGTTGAGATCCTGTAAAATAGGATCGATCTAGCCTATTACATGTGTACTTATGTATACAACAGACGTGGTACAATGTACATATTCTAACACCCCCCCTCAGCTGAAACTCCATTGGGGAGGATGTTCAGGCTGGATCTGAAATCAGTGAACACCTGCGATGGTAGCCCTTTTGTGAAGACATCAGCAAATTGAGAGCTCGACGGAACATGGAGGACGCGGGCTTCTCCCAGAGCAATGCGGTCCCTAATAAAGTGAAAGTCAATTTCAATATGCTTTGTTCGCTGACGCTGTACTTGATTGCATGCGAGATATGAGGCGCTCACATTGTCACAATAGACCACGGTGGCACGGCGGGGTGGGTGTTGAAGCTCATGAAGTAATTGCCGTAACCAACAGGACTCGGCCACACAATTTGCAACACCTCGATATTCTGCCTCGGCACTTGAGCGGGAAATAGTAGGTTGCCTCTTGGAGGACCATGAAATGAGGTTAGTTCCTAGAAATACACAGAAGCCTGAAGTAGACTTGTGCATATCGGGACATCCATCCCAATCCGCATCAGTATAGGCAATGAAATGCGTCGAAGATGATTTGTAGAGATGAAGACCATAGTGAGAAGTGCCATTTAAGTACCGAAGAACTCGCTTAACAAGTTGCATGTCGATGTCGCGCGGTGCATGCATGCACAAAACAAACTTGTTGTACAACGTAGGCGATGTCGGGACGTGTGAGCGTTAGGTACTGTAGGGCATCGGCCAAACTGCGGTAATGGGTAGGATTGGAGAGGAGGTGACCATCATGGGAGGACAATTCGAAGCTGGTGTCAATGGGCGTGGAAACAGGTTTACAATTAAGCATTCTGGCACGTTCCAAGATCTCTAAGGTGTACTGTTGTTGACATATTGACATAGAAATAGGCCTGCATGGTTTGTTGGCGCCGCTCTCCTTCCTCACAACTCTCTTGTGAGTTTCTCTCTTCTCTAGCTTCTTCTCTCAAGAACACAAGAACACTCACAGGGACAGAAAACACACACCACACACACACACACACACACACTTCACCGAGGAGAGGAACGGCTTTGCTTCTTCATCCGGTGAGAACACATGTGCTACATGGTTTTTCCTTCGGCCCTCTCAGCTCTTTCCATTACTGAATGAGATGACTATTTATATAAAGTTTGGCACTCAGCCAAGACCCACGCACTCACGCCATACGCCCATACATCAGTAACTTCACCTCCTGAAATCACTCCACGCCCAACCGGCCACTACCAAACTTGCGCATGAATTCTGCATGCAACTAACTAACTCCTGGCTACAAGTGCGTACATATCCAGCACTAACAAACTGATGCATGTAGCAAACAACTCCATGACTGACTCGACTACTTGCCCATGCAGCACGTTAGCCAGGTCCTACAAGCATCGCCGTCTCACACGGCTTTGCGTCTCACGCGGCACCATGGCATCTCACTGTCGTCTAAGTCGTATCACACGACCGTCTATGGCATCTCACCTTGCACTCTTGCAGAATCAAAACTACGCACGTACTGCCGCACGACAAGCTACTCCGTCACCTAAACTAAATGCAGTACAAAACAAAAACATGCAGATACATGAATCAAGATTAGTGCTAACATGGTTTGGTGTGACGTTGATGCTCAAAAAGTGATGGAGGGCGCCTAAGTCGGACATGGAAAATTCAGAGTGTCGGGTGGTAGGTGCGACATATGCCAACGGGTGGCTAATCATAGTGGGAGCCAATAAGACGTCGCCGGTGCCTGGAAACGGGATGAGGCGAAGACATGCACGCCGACGAATCTTACCCAGCTTCGGGGCTCTCCGTGGAGATAACACCCCTACTGCTGCTCTGCGGGGTCTCCGCATGGTCACTAGATAAACAAGTGGCTACAAGTGGCTCCTTGAGCTGTTCGGTGTGAGGAAGAAGAAGGGCACGGCTAGCTCCCCTTTTCCCTCTATGTGGTGTCTAAAACTCTAAGAGATCAACCCTTTGCATGGGTGCCCTGGGGGGTTTATATAGGCCTACCCCCAGGGGTACAATGGTAATCCGGCTGGGCGCGGGCCCTAGCCGTCAGTGTCTACGCTCGCCGGCTTCTCCGCCGGCCGCTGGGGCCCGCCGACTGGTGGGTCCCGTCGGCTGTCGGCTTCTTGATCGACATGCTGGCCCCACCGTTGAGGGCCTTGTCGGGGGCTGGTCACTGTTGCTTCAACCCTGATGACGAGGGCTTTGTCGAGGTATGCATGGCTACAGAGCCGCCGCCTTGGCGGCGATCACTGTAGCCTCACCTCGTCTTGTCTCCTTAATGAGACGCTTCCTTCAAGGGAGGGAACAAGCCGGCTATGGGAGGCCGGCCATATCTCAGGCCGACTAAGGGAGGCCGAGCCGCCTTCGGGCATCTCTCTGACCGGAGGGGCCTGCCGCCTGCGGGCCGTACTGACAGCCTGTCGTGGGTGATGTCATGGTCAACATGGCAACAGTGCCGCGCCGGACGGGTGATGGCTACCCCGTACGGCGTACTGTAGCCACGCGCGCTCCGGGATGCGGGGGTGGCAGGCTTCACTGTAGCCACGCCCCGTCTCATCACCGTTATGTGGGTGCAGATTCTGAGGGTGCGGCCTCGGCCGCCTGCGAGGTGGCCGGCTTCTTGGAGTCGGCCTTTTCGTGGCCGGCTACGTGGAGTCGGCCCTCCGGTAGCCGGCTCCTTGGAAGCCGGCGCTCCTGTGGCCTTCTTCCTGTAGGTCTTGGGGCCGGGCCGCCTCCTGACAGCCGGCCTGAGGGGCATCCGGCCGGGGGAAGGCGGCCCAACGTCTTGGATGTTGGATGGCTGGATTGGCTTGTAATTTTTTCAGAAGTCCTAGGGGGAGCCGGCTAGGCTACCCGTGGTCATTTACTCCGACAGTAGTCCCCGAAGCTGATTGAGCTTCGAGGTTGAAAGGAGGACGAGAAGCTCGATCAGCTTCCTATCCTGAGGAGTCGACAGCTAAGAGCCGGCTTTGGGCGGGTGCGCCGTCTTCGAGAAGTTCCGCAGCCAGAAGGTGAGAACATGAGCCGACTCGCGCGTTGACCGCGCGCCACCCTGCGCGCCACGTGGCCAGAAAGGCCTGCCAGCCCACGCGCGCGACGGGACGTCGCCGCAGGCCGGGGCCCACCAAACCTACGCCTCGGCCCATGTGTGGATCTTCTGCGGCCCGAACGGACCGCTCGCCTTCCCGCGGCGGTTTCAGCATGCCTTTAGGGCGCAATAGTCATGGGACGTGGGGGGATTGGGCGCAGTTAATCTCACGTTCCCCCACGCCTCACCTCCTCGGCTCCGCCACACGAGCCTATAAGTAGGGGGAGGAGGGGGAGCGGCAGAGGCTCGCACGCTCGCCCTCGCTCCTCTCTTTCCTCTACCTCCTTCTTTGCTCTTCCGCCGCCGCAGTGCACTCACCACCGCACCGTTCCGCCGCGAACCCTCTTGGCTCGCCGCGGTTCCTCCGCGGCGTGGCTGTGCTCTCCGCCGCCGCGCCTTTCTCGTTTCCTCTTGCTCCCATGGTGCTGTCTAGCTCGTGGGACGGCTCCAACGTCCATGAAGACCACATCGATTGGCTTCGCAAGACGCGGCGGTTGCCGGGCGAAGACCTCGTGAAGACCCGCCTCGCGCCGGAGACGGAGGTTTCGCCGGCGTCGGAGGAGGGCGAGAGGGTCATCTTCCGCTCGCACTGCCTGCGCGGCCTCGGCCTGCCGGCGAGCGGGTTCTTCCGCTCCTTCCTCAAGTTCTATAATCTCCAGCTGCATCACCTCACCCCCAACACGGTGATGCTGCTGTCGTCCTTCGTCACCCTATGCGAGGGTTTTCTTGGAGTCCTCCCCACCCTCGAGCTCTTTGGGGAGTTCTTCCAGTGCAAGCTCGGCACCGTCTCATGGTGTGCCCGCCCACTGGCGCCTTCATCGCCAGGCGTAGGGCAGCCGACAACAACCCCTTTCCGCCTATCACGCTGATCCAGTCGGTGAAGCTCTGGCAGCAATCGTACTTCTACGTGAAGAACGTCGCCTCGCAAGGCGACTACTTGAATCTGCCGGCTTACGTAGCCGGCCCGCCGCCTGGGAGGTAGCCGTCTTGGTCCTTCCGAGCTCGGTCGCTCTCCCTGGCGTGGAACGCCGCCGTCACCCGTCTCCGGGTGATGGTCCAATCGGAGGGCTTGGTGGGGGCCGACCTGGTCGCCACCTTCGTGGAGCGCCGGGTGCTCCCGCTCCAAAGTCGGCTGCACATGATCTGCCAGATGAGCGGCCGCTTCGACCCATGCCGGCTGAGCACCAGAGAGATGCCTCGCGTCGAGGTATCTTACATGGTGAATTACATCTCCAACTGCAAACTCACTGAAGAGTGGCAGTATAGCAAGGCGCCGTATTCTCGGGCTGATCCCCCGCCCGTGGTGAGTTTTCCTTACTTTCTTCTTCTTTTGTTGCCAGGTTCGCGATGGCCGACTCTTGACTAGTCGGCTTGTCTTTGAGCAGAGCCCCCTTCTTCGACCGGCGCCTGGGGCCACAGGGCCGGAGCACCAGTTTATGGCCGACCGCACGGTGGACGACCCCGACGACCCAGATCTGGGGGCGGCCGCCATGGACGACGCCATAGTCGGAGCCGGCGGAGAGGCAGGCGGCCCCGAGCTCACGACCGGCTTCGGGGACTGGCCGGATGATGACGAAGCCGAGGCCATCCACGCCGCCAGCCGGTGGCCGATCGCCAAGGCGTGGGACCTTCTGCCGCGCCAGCTGCTTGGGGTGGCGCGCAAAAGCATCGGGCCGGGCCGGGTCTCTTCGACAGCCGGCCGAAAAAACCCAACGGCGACCAAACGAGACGAGGCGACCGCGAAAGCGGCCCGCTTCCGCAAGGTGGTGAAGCAACCACAAGCGGTCTCGGCGTAAGTTTTGGGCGTCTTGTACTTTTTGTTGTTTTCTTTGGTTGAGGCTCATCTAAGCCGTCTTCTTGATTTGCTGAACAGGGCACCGCTTTCACTTGAACGGGTTGACTCCGCCTCCATAGTCGGACCGACAGGAGGGTCTTCGAGCTCCCGCCGCGTAGGTCCCCGCGCCGACCTCGTGGAGGCAATGGAGCGGAACGCGCGGGAGGCGCGGGAGGAGCGGGAAGTGGCGGAGCGGAGGGCCATCCAGGAGGCGGCGGAGAAGTCGGCCGAGGCGCAAGCCGGCGCGCCGCCAAGGCTCAGGCATAAGCCGCGGCCGCGGAGAGGGAGGCGGAGGCTCTGCGCAATCAGCTTCCGCAGCTTGTCATTCCTATTCGCGCCATGGCTCCCAACATCCCCGTGCCTCTGTCGGAGGAAGCCAACCACGACCACCCGGTGATGGAGAGGGGGGAGGATGACGTGACGATCCTGGGGGAGGCGCCACTGCCGGCGCCGACTGGAGCGGGCCAAGGCGGCGGACCTCTGCGCGCCGAGCAGCCGGTACCGGGGCGAAGTCGGCGGCGGGGCGGATCTTGTGTTGCGCCGCCGCTTTGCCGCGCGCAAGACGGAGAGGCGCCCTCGGCGCCGGAGCCGCAGAGAGCTACGGGCGCCAGCTCGACGGCTCAGGACCTGGAGGTGGCCAGCGCTAGCACGTCCGAGTGGACGCCCAGCGGTGGAACGACCGAGCTGAACGTGGCGACGCAGGAGGTCCGACGCCGGCTTCAGACCCAAGCCCCCTTGCTGCAACGGTACACCCAGGAGTTCCTCGCTACGCGCGCGGTCATCCGGGTGAGTCTTCTGGTCTTGGTCGATTTATTTTTTGATTTCTTCCGTGGGGGTGCGTCAGCGCACCCACTGGGTGTAGTCCCCGAGTTTCGAGTCGGCTGCTGGGCAGGCGGCTTGGAACTTTTTAGCAGGCCTTGGCGGCCATCTTATTCTTATTCGCACTCAGTCTGATTTTCAGGAGTATCACAATCTCCGTGCGGCTGCCTTCAACTCCTGTGCCCGTGAGCTGAGCCAGAAGGCCGCCGACCTGACCAATAGCCGGAGTGAGTACTTTGTGTCTTTTATCTCATGTGGGGGCGCGTTAGCGCACCCACTGGGTGTAGTCCCCGAGATTCAGGCCGACTGCTAAGCAGTCGGGTCGAATCTTCCCTGACGACTTCTTCCTTATTGCTTTTTTCCTTTTTCTCCACGCTTGCAGAGACTAATGCTGACTTGAGGGAGCAGCTCGGCGGGACCCAGACCGCCCTTCGCGCCAAGGAGGTTGAGTGCGACGCCTTGGCCCAGGAACGCGACCGCCTGGCCAAGAGACTGGCCGACCAGGAGGAGAACCATAAGGCGGCCCTGAAGAAGGCGCAGGACAACGAGGCCGCCCTTAAGGCCGAGTTCGAGACCGAGGCGGCGGGCTGGGCTGAAGCGAGGCAAGCGCTGAGCGAGGGCTATGGACGGGTTGAGGATCTGATCGATGGTAAGCCGCCTTCCTTTTCACTCCTTTGCTTGCTCCTTGCCCTCTTGTTCATCTTCTAATTTTTGTGCTGTTTCTTTGCTCTTCACTCAGATTACTTCCCTGGTTACTCCATCGCCGCCAGCCAAGCCATCGAGGCCCATAGCGAGACACGCCGGCAAGCGGGGGTTGAGATCGCGCCAGACGCCAGCCGGACGCTTGAGGAGCAACGTTTGGCGATCTAGGCCCGGCTGCAGCCGGCTCACCGTATGCTCCGCCGGCTTCAGCGTGCCGGGGCGCAAGTGCCGCCGCTCGCCCGGGCGAGATGATTCTCGCACTTCCCAGTCGGACTGCCGAATCGGCCGGAGGTTGCGGTTGGCCGCCGAGGCCCGGAAGGCTTCCGCTGCTCGTCTGGCGCCGGGCGGGCGCTGGAGTTCGCTCGGCCTGGTATCCTGGCTGAGCTTGCGCCACCGAGCACCGGAGGCAGGAGGTCGACGAGGAGCTGGTGGCGGTGCGGCCGCTATCATCCAAGGCTGGCTATCGCCGAGTATACCGACACCAGCATTTTTGCTCCTGAAGTGAATGACAACGACATCGCCCAACCGGAGGAATGGTTCGGGCTGAACCCGGTAGAAGGCGAGGACTCGGCGGAGGAGATTGCTTCTAGCGATGAAACCGAAGACGAAGAAGAGGAGGGCGGCGAAGACGTCGTGCCCGGCGGCGAAGCGACCAGCCAGCTTCAGCCTGATCGTGCCTCCAGCAACGAGGCGCGCGCGAGCGCGCCGCCTGCCAGGGGTGATGATCAGGCCGAGACTCGCCAGCCGGCCACTCCTCCAACCAGCACTGCCGCCTTTGTCGACCTGCCCGACTCGCTTTTTGCTCCCTTGGCCTGATCTGCCGTTCTTGCTTTCCTGCTGTTGCTCCTTGAACAACTTTTATTAAATTTGCGCAGTTCCACCCACTGGGGGTGTATTCAAACTATGTTGAATGCCGGCCTTTCGTAGGCTTTTGTGTAAATATAATTATGCATGTATATGGCTTCCATTTGAATTTGCTTTTTATCCTTAGGCTGTTTCCTTTGCTGCCTTCCCTTGATTGCCGCCTTCCCAAGCAAATGCCCGCAGTCTGTGGCTGGGGAGGAACTTGGCTGTTTGTGGGAAGGCAAGTACTTGAGCTTTCTTGGATTGTGGCAAGGTGGAATGGGAAGCCGTCCGGCCGGCTACTCTGGTAGCCGGTCGGCAATGGGAGGAAGCCGACTTTTGTTATACAAGTTCGTTAGTCCTTAGCCGTTTTTCGTGTGGTCATCCTTTTCTGCCTTTGACTCTTGCCAGCCGGGCAGTCGGTTCTTCGAGCTGCGGCTTTTGACAAGAGAGGGCTTGGGTGCCGGCACACTACTTGTCTGACTGCAGGTGGAACTTTGAATATAACTTCATATGCGGCCAGCCCCGGCCAACTAGTCGAACCCGGTGCCGGACGAGGAGGAAGAGTGTAATGACAAAATCATAAGCATGATACTCGCCATTCATAGATAAAGGTGGCAGTCCCCGAAAGTGCTCCTCGGGGCCCATTGTTTCATACTTAGTACAAAAGGTAGCGGATACATACTGCATTTTAACTGTAAAATCTTCGGAGGAGGTTGGCGTTCCATGGTCGCTTCGACTCCTTGCCGAATCATCTCTCTTCGTGCCTTTAGCTTCTGCGGGCCGATTAGGTAGTAGGAGTCGCTTTCCCAATGCTCGCCGATGACGAAGGGACCTTCCCAAGGGGCCGAGAGCTTGTGCTGGCCGGCTGTTCGCTGGATCAGCCGGAGCACAAGGTCGCCCTCTTGAAAGGATCTTGGCTTGACCTTCCGGCTACGGTAGCGTCGCAAACCCTGCTGGTAGATGGTGGACCGGCTGAGGGCTAACAGCCGGCTTTCTTCCAGCAGGTCGATGCCGTCTTCTCGTGCTTCTTTGGCCTCTCCTTCCGTGTACATGGTCACCCGAGGCGAGTCGAACTCGATGTCGGTTGGGATGACAGCCTCGGCACCATATACAAGGAGGAAAGGGGTGAAGCCGGTTGACTTGTTTGGGGTAGTGTGCAGACTCCAGAGGACGGCCGGCAACTCGTCGAGCCAACAGCCGGCCGAACGCTCTAGCGGCACGACCAGCCGGGGCTTGATGCCGGAAAGGATGAGGCCGCTATTCGCTCAACTTGGCCGCTTGACCGCGGTGGGCAACGGATGCTAGGTCCGGTCGGATGCCCTGCGTCAGCAGAAATGTGCCAATGCTCCCTTGGCAAAATTCGTGCCGTTGTCGGTGATGATGCTGTGTGGCACGCCGTACCGAGTTGTAATGTCTGCGATGAATGTCACGGCAGTCGGCCCGTTCAGCTTCTTAATCGGCTTTGCTTCGATCCACTTGGTAAATTTATCCACGGCGACAAGCAAGTGTGTCATGCCGCCGCGCGCCATCTTGAATGGGCCCACCATGTCCAGTCCCCAGACGGCAAAAGGCCAGGTGAGGGGAACGGTCTTGAGTGCCGAAGCCGGCAGGTGTTGCTTGGAGCTAAAGACTTGGCACCCTTTGCAATGCTTGACCAACTCCTTGGCGTCGTCCAAGGCAGTCGGCCAAAAGAATCCATGGCGGAAAGCTTTGGCAACGAGGGATCTTGAGGCTGCGTGGTGGCCGCATTCGCCTTTGGTGAATGTCCTTGAGGATTGCTATGCCCTTCTTCCTCGCTCGACGCAATACCGGAAGACTCCAAAGTGACACTGCTGGCCCCGACGAGCTCTCCGTTAGCAATTGTGTATGCTCCGGCTCGGTGTTGGAGTTGTCTTGCCACGATCTCGTCAGCCGGCAGTTCTCTGTTTACCAGGAAGTTGAGGATGGGCTGAGCCCACGATGGAGCTGTGACTTCTTCTATAGCCAACACGGCTACTGCAACCAGGGCGGTGGGCTGGGTGGTGAAGAGCTGGAGCTAGCCGCCTATGGCGTTGAAGCCCTCGGGCCGACCATCAGAAGTCGCTGGCCGGGTTCAAGTCCCCGGCTGGGTGCGATTATGGTAGTCCCGAGCCGCCTATCAAAGTCCCCGGCTGCTCGCTTGGTTCCCAAGCCGGATCCGGCTGCGTCGGGGTTAGGCGGCACGAAGATGGAGTCGGATTCTGGAGATGGTTTGATAGACGGCTTGAGAAGGCGTTGGAGAGAGACGCCGGTTGGTATGGCTTGTCGGGTTGAGCCTATTCATGCCAGGGCATCTGCTTGCTCGTTGTCGGCCCGTGGCACGTGGAGGAACTCGCATCCTTCGAAGTACCCACTGATTTGCTGAACGAGGAAGCGGTAGCTTGCCATGTTTATGCGCCCTGGCGCCCCTGGGGCCGCCAGATGACTGCTGGACCACCAAATCTGAGTCGCCATAGCACAGGATCCGGCGGATGCCGAGCTCTTTGGCTAGCCGGAGCCCGTGTATGAGCGCCTCGTACTCGGCCACATTGGTAGAGGCGGCAAAGTGAATTTGCAATGTGTATCTGAGTTGGTCGCCTTTGGGAGAGGTGAGGATGCTGCCGGCTCCCAAGCCGTTGTGCATCTTGGACCCGTCGAAGTGCATCCGCCAATGAGTGGAGTCGGGAGCCGGCGGCAGGTGCTGGGTCTCGGCCCAGTCGACGAGGAAGTCGGCCAATGCTTGGGACTTGATGGCGGTGCGAGGCTGGTAGAAGATCATGTAAGGGGCCAGCTCAATGGCCCATTTTGCCACCCGGCCGGATGCGTCCCGGCTGCCTATGATCTCGGCGAGCGGGGCGGTGCATATGACCGTGATGGAGTGCTCTTGAAAGTAGGGCTTCAGCTTCTTGGCGGCGAAGTACACACCATAGCACATCTTCTGGTAATGCGGGTAGTTCTGCTTCGAGGTGGACAGTACTTCGCTTAAGTAGTACACCGGCCTCTGGACTGGCTGAGCTCGACCTTCTTCTGGGTGCTGGACCACGATGACTACGCTGACCACCCGGCTGGTGGCGGCAATGTAAAGGAGCATGGGCTCTTTCTCAGTCGGCGCCGCCAAGACAGGCGGCGTGGCAAGCATCTTCTTTAGCTCATGAAAAGCTTGGTCGGCTTGGTCGTTCCACTCTAAGTGAGTGGTTTTCTTCATGAGTCGGTAAGGGGGAGAGCCTTTTCTCCAAGCCGGCTGATGAAGCGGTTCAGGAGGCCAGCACCCGTAAACTTCTGGATGTCTCGCAGCTTGGTGGGAATTCCATTCTCTCAATGGCTTTGATCTTTACTGGGTTGCATTCAATGCCGCGTTCAGAGACTAGGAAGCCTAGAAGCTGGCCGGCTGGCACTCTGAACACGCATTTCTCGGGGTTGAGCTTGATCTGAAACCGTCGCAGGTTCTCAAATGTTTCCTTGAGGTCTTCTAACAAAGTGCCGCGCTTCTCCGTCTTCACCACGATATCGTCTACATAGACGTGGGCATTTTTGCCGAGTTGCTTGAGGAGGCATTTCTGCATGCAACGCTGAAAAGTGGCATCGGCATTTCTCAAGCCGAATGTCATAGTCGTAATGTAAAGTCTCGAATGGCGTGATGAAGGCGGTCTTCAGGCGGTCAGCCGGGTCCAACTTTATCTGGTGAAAGCCTGAGTAGGCATCCAAGAAACTCAGCAGCTCGCATCCGGCTGTGGAGTCTATCACTTGATCAATCCTGGGCAAGGCGAAGGGATCTTTGGGGCAGGCTTTGTTGAGGCTTGTGTAGTCTATACACATGCGCCACTTGTTATTCTTCTTCAGAACGAGCACCGGGTTGGCAAGCCACTCCGGAAAGAACACCTCCATTATGAAGCCGGCCGCCAGGAGCCGGGCTATCTCTTCTCCTACAATTCTTCTCTTCTCCTCCGACAGCCGGCAGAGGGGCTGCTTGACTGGTTTTGCGTCTGCTCGGACGTGTAGCTTGTGCTCGGCGAATTCCTTCGGAACACCCGGCAAGTCCTTGGGGGACCATGCGAAAATGTCCCGATTCTCACGGAGGAAATCGACGAGCTCGCCATCCTATTTGCTGTCTAGGTTTGCCCCAATCACGACAAACCTTTCCGGGTGCTCTGGGTCTAGAGGTATCTTCTTTGTTTCCTTGGCCGGCTGGAAGGAACCTTGAGCATCACATTCCTTGGGGTCAGGGGACAGGGCTGGCTGCTTGCCGGCCATGGCCACGACTCGGTCCAACATCTTCTTCTCTTCGGCGACCACGAGGGACTCGGCCAGCCGGCTGCTGGCTGCAGCGCACTCGGAGGATTTCTTGTAATCGCCGGCTATGGTGAGGATGCCCTTGGTACTCGGCATCTTCATCTTGAGGTAGGCGTAGTGGGGTACAGCCATGAACTTGGCCAGTAGTAGGCCGCCAAGCAGCGCATGGTAGGGGCTCTCAAGGTCCACCACTTCAAACCAGATTGCTTCTCATGGAAGTGATCCTTGTCTCCAAAGAGAATATCTATCTTGATCTTGCCAATTCGTGAACAGGACAGGCCGGGTAATGCGATGCCATGGAACACGGGTCCGCTTGGCATGAGGTGCTTGGCCTTGATGTTCAGCTTCTCCATGGTGTCTCGATGACAGGATGTTGATGCTGCTCCTGCCGCCTATCAAGACGCTGGAGAATCAGCAAAGCCTGTCTGCTGCTAGGGTTGCCTCCAAAACCAATGCATAAGAGCCCGGGGACGGCATCACCTCTGGGTGGTCGGGCCGGCTCCAGCTGATAGGCCTCTCTGACCAGTGCATGTACTCGGGTTTGTTGGAGGCGACCGCGTTGACTTCTTGGTGCTGTCGGCGCCGGCTGCGCCGGTCTTCAGGCTGGCTTGTGAAGACGACGTAGGCGGCATGCTCGTTGGGGAACTCGTCTTGGATGGTCCCGACTGCTGGTCGAGCGGCCGGCTGTTGGGGAGCCGGAGGCGGCTGTCCAGCTGGCGGAGGCGGCACCAGCCCTTCGCCTTTGGTGATTCGGGTGAGCCAGTGGCATTTCCGGGTCGTATGGTTGGACGGCTTTGCGCCGCTGTGGAACTTGCATGGGGCATTGGGCTTGCTCGTAGGAGAAAGCCAGCTGCCAAGCCGGCCTGCCTCCCTTCGGCTTCTTGGGCGCGGGCTGCCCCTTGGGTTGCTCGTCTTCGACGGTGGCCACCTGCCGACTGGTTGGAGGCGGCATTGGGCCCTGCGCTTTGTTGTCGCCTGGTACGGACGTCGGCTGGAGTCGCCACCGGGCGCTTTGGGAGCCGGGTTGAGTACCTTCCGGAGGCGCCCACCAAGCTCGGTCTTCATCGAGGAGTCGGCGGTGGCGACTTGTCCGCTATGACCAAAGTAGCTTGTCGAGGGTAGTCGGCTCGCCGCGGAGAAGCTTGTGTTAAGGAGGGTGCCTTCTCGGCACCCGATGTTGAAGTACTCTATGGCTTGAACCTCGTGCACCCCCTAGCAGGAGTTGCGGAGCTCGGCCCAACGCATGAGGTAGTCGCGAGTCGACTCGGTGGGTCCTTGTATGCACAAGGAGAGCTGCCTGGGCTTGGGAGCCCGCTTGTAGATGCTGGTGAAGTTGCGGATGAAGGCTTCGATGAAGTCTAGCCAGCTGTTGATGCTGTACGGGTTGAGGCTGTTGAGCCAGGTTCGCGTCGTGCCCTGAAGCATGAGGGGCACATATTTCACGGCAACGCGCCTGTTGCCGTTCGCTATGCTGACTGCGGTTGAGTAGTCAACCAGCCAATCCTCCGGCTTCACAGAGCCGTTATACTTGGGCGTGTCTCTTGGGAGCGAGAACCCCTTTGGGAAGGGCTCGTCGCGGATGCGGGGGCCGAAGCAAGGCGGACCGACATTGTCTTCTTCTTCCAACGCCAGGGATCGCGCCAGGCGGTCGATCCAGTGGCGGGCGTCGTTACGCCCGACTCTTCGCGGCGGCCTAGTCGGCCACCGAGAGTTGGATGTGTGATGCAGGGTGGGATATCTTTCCCGCGAGGTGGAGGAGGCGGGTTGCCTCGCCGCCCACGGCTCGAGGACGGCCTTCGCGCCGCGCCGATGGAGATCCGGTTTGGCTGCAGCTAGCAGCCGACTTTTTCGCCGTGGCGCTGGCGTTGCCCACATTCGCGGCGCGTGACGTCGCGCCGCGTTTCTCGGCGCGGGGAGGGCTTTCGCTGGCACTTGTCTTCACGCCGCTCTGGGCGCTACCGCGCCGATGCCGGATGCGCTTAGCCATATTGGGGAGCTCGTCGGCCCTAGTCCGTTAAGTTCTTCTACGGCCGCCTGGGCGGCGCTGAGGTTTTCGAGGGCGTGGCGAGACCGGGCGGTCCACTCCCAAAGATGTCGGCGGCGATCGCGCTATGCTTAACGACAGCGACTCGGCTCGCCCGTCGGGAGGCGGCGTACAAAGGCGGCGCCGTCGACTTCGCTACCGGTGGGCTTCGGTGAGGCGTCTCATGGAGGCTATCCTCCGGCCCTCCGCGTGGAGGGCGAGGCGGCGAGCCTCCAGTGCCTCGGTGTCGGCGTCGGCCGGGAGAGGGGCGGACAGGTCATGCGGCGCCGCTTGCAGGGCGTCGTGGGTGTTCTGCCAGAGGGGCCGTCGTGACTGATGACCAGCACCTCGGTGATGGCACTGCCACAACTGTCGGCTTGGGTGAGCGGGTCGTTGAAGATCACAACATTGGTGGGGAAAGCATCGAGCGACGCCGTGTCGGAGTCGACAAGCATCGGGTCGGTAGAGCCAACCGACTCCAAATCCATAGCAGGCTCACTGGAGACGTGGAGTTGGTCGAGGAGGCTGACGAGGTGGCTCTCGAGGCAGCCTATGCCCGCGCCGGATGCGGGCTCGTCGGAGATGCGAGCCTCGCCAAGAAGGTCGGCGAGGCAGCTCGCCGCGCAGGCGTCAGCGACGCCTTGCATCGCGTCGGGGCAAGCGCCATCGGGCGTGCCGGGCTGGCAACGCTCGAGGGGGAGGAAGAGGGTTCCCGTCCAGAACAGGTCTCCGGACGACGGTGCACCTGGCCCCACGGTGGGCGCCAAATGTCGGGTGGTAGCTGAGACATATGCCAACGGGTGGCTAATCATAGTGGTAGCCAATAAGACGTCGTCGGTGCCTGGAAACGAGATGAGGCGAAGACATGCACGCTGGCGAATCTTACCCAGCTTCTGGGCTCTCCATGGAGATAACACCCCATCGCTTCCTCTGGGGTCTCCACATGGTCACTAGATGAACAAGTGGCTACAAGTGGCTCCTTGAGCTGTTCGGTGTGAGGAAGAAGAAGGGCACGGCTAGCTCCCCTTTTCCCTCTATGTGTTGTCTAAAACTCTAAGAGATCAACCCTTTGCATGGGTGCCCTGAGGGGTTTATATAGGCCTACCCCCCAGGGGTACAATGGTAATCCGGCTGGGCGCGGGCCCGAGCCGTCGGTGTCTACGCTCGCCGGCTTCCCTGCCGTCCGCTGGGACCCGCCGACTGGTGGGTCCCGCCGGCTGCCGGCTTCTTGGTCGACAGGCTGGCCCCACCGTTGATTGCCTTGTCGGGGGCTGGTCACTGTTGCTTCAACCCTGATGACGAGGGCTTTGTCGAGGTATGCATGGCTACAGTGCCGCCGCCTTGGCGGCGATCACTGTAGCCTCACCTCGTCTTGTCTCCTTAATGAGGCGCTTCCTTCAAAGGATGGAACAAGCCGACTATGGGAGGCCGGCCATATCTCAGGCCGACTAGGGGAGGCCGAGCCGCCTTCGGGCATCTCTATGACCGGAGGGCCCCACCGCCTGCGGGTCATACTGACAGCCTGTCGTGGGTGATGTCATGGTCAACATGGCAACAAAGGTTGCGCAGACGGGTGATGGCTGCCCCAGACGGGCATAATCGTAGCCACGCTGGCCCGGGATGCGGGGTGGCAGGCTTCACCGTAGTCACGCCTGGCCTCATCACCATTATGTGGGTGCAGATTCGAGGGTGCGGCCTAGGCCGCCCGCGAGGTGGCCGGCTTCTTGAGTCGGCCTTTCGTGGTCGGGCCACGTGGAGTCGGCCCTCCCAGTAGTTGCCTCCTTGGAAGTCGGCCTCCCGTGGCCTTCTTCCAGTAGGTCTTAGGCCGGGCCGCCTCCCCGACAGCCGGCCTGAGGGGCAGCCGGCCGGGGGAAGGCGGCCCAACGTCTTGGATGTTGGATGGCTAGATTGGCTTGTATTTTTTTCAGAAGTCCCAGGGGGAGCCGGCTAGGCTACCCATGGTCATTTACTCCGACATGTAGTTGATGATAGTGGTGAGTGTATGCGTGGAGTTTGCGGTGAGGATGATATCATCGACATACACTAATAAGTATGCCAAAGAAGTGCCACGATGCAAGATGAAGAGAGATGAGTCACTCTTGGAGGCACGAAACCCAAGGGAGAGAGGAAATGCTTGAAAGAGAAGGAACCATGTGCGGGGGGCTTGCTTCAGGCCATAAAGGGACTTACGAAGGAGGCACACATGATCTGGATGAGAGGAGTCCACATAACCAGCCGGTTGGGAGCAATACCCACCGTTTCCTTGAGATCACCATGGAGGAATGCGTTCTTGACATCAAGTTGGTGGATAGGCCATGAGTGCGAGGTGGCCAGGCTCAACACCACGCGAATTGTCGCTTGTTCCACTACGGGACTGAAAGTGTCACCATAATCCACACCCGCTTGTTGTGTAAAGCCACGCACCAACCATCTCGCCTTGTAGCGTGCCAAAGAACCATCATCATTGAACTTGTGGCGGAAGATCCATTTACCCGTGACAACGTTGACACCTGCAGGTTTAGGCACCAAAGACCAAGTAGAGTTGTTCATTAAAGCAATGTACTCATTTAGCATAGCTTGTTTCCAATGGGGGTCTTTGAGTGCGGACTTGTAGGTGGGAGGTATAGGGGAGATGGTGGTGGAGGATGCATCAACAAGGAAAAGACGCTTGGGCATGCAATAGTCTGTCTTGGCATGAGTCGCCATTTTGTGGGAATTGCGCGGTGGTTCTACTGGTTGTGCATGCATGGGAAGACGTGGCGTAGGGGGAGTGGTTGGCTTGGAATCTGAGGATGATCTGGTGGGACTATGGTTTTGAAAAAACTATGTTGCCAAACTAGGCCTAAGAAAACCATTGGTGAGGGAAGGGGTTTGGGCGCCAGGGTGGCCAAGATGGCGATGCTACAAGTCAGACGAGGAGGTAGCGAGATGTGCAGACGCCTGATCCAGAGAGGTGCCAGCGAATGGATAAAGATCACCGTTGCTAACAGATATCATGAGAACTCTCCGAGTGCGAAGATCCTTCGCAAGAAAACCACAAGGTAAAATTCAATAGAGCATGAATTATCTTTAATAAACTTCCGAACAGAGATTAAGCTAGTGACGACAGTGGGAGAAACAAGAATGTCAGTGAGGCAAAAATCATAGGGCGGGTAGGGTGGTGGAGCCGGTGTCCTGCCATGATGGGGAGGTGCTGCCCATTTCCATCAAGGATACTAGAAGGAAGAACTAGACTTGGTGATATTACCTTGGGTGCCCGCCACATGCGAAGAGGCGCCGCTGTCGAGGTACCAGTCAGCCGAGGAAGAGGCGGGGAAGCCACTGTTGTTGTAGGCGGCGTTGAGCATGGCGAGGTGTTCCCATGACGGCGGGTGTGGCGGGCAGAATGGAGCAGCCGGCGTTGGTGTGGTGGGCTGATACATCGGATAAGCCTGGGCGTGAGAGCTAGGACAAGGGCCAAGCACTCCAAAGCGGCATTGGGAGAGACCCAACCGAGCGGGAGCCAGGAGCGCCATCCCGTAGGGGCTGGCGCAGCCCATGAACAGAGAGAACGGCGGTTGTGCAGGATGACCACGTCCCCCGCTGCCGCTGTGCCCATGTCTACGGCCGCAGCCGCGCCCGTGGCCGCGGTAACCACGACCATGACCAGGGTGCTGCTGCTGCTGCTGGTGAGGCGTAGCCTAGGCGCGATCGGTGTTGCGATCGACCGAGCGATCGGCGCGGTGCTGCGGACCACGACCAACCGTGCTGGAGCTGCCGCCTATAGGGGTGCCGCCGGGGAGCGCGAACGCCGAAGTGCTCTCCTCGGCAGCGCGCTGCGCCTGGGACTCCTCGGCCAGGATGACACGGGACAGAACGGTATCGAAGGGGAGCGACTAGTCACCAAGGACGACGCGAATGGTGTCAAGCCATTTGTCGAGGCCGTGCAGGAACTGAGTGGTGAGATCCACCTCGGTGATAAGCAGGATCGGCGTCCGCAAGGCCATCTGTGAGGAGCTTCATGCAACAAGACGTACTCGACCGAGAGATCGCCTGCTTGAGGTTGCAGATGCTGGCGGTTGAGAATCATGAAGCGAGCAACGCGATTTGCAAGAAAGAAATCTTTGATTTTCGTCCAGATGGCATATGTGGTGGTGGCACCGACCACATGATCAACCATGGGATCCGCAAGAGTGGCATAGATCCAGAGGGCCACATAGGCATCCAGCTCGAGGTACTGGGAGGAGGCGTTGGGTGGTGGGGGATGATAAGGTTGGAGACGCCATAGTGTACAAGCACCATGAGGAAGAAAGACTTCCATTAATGATCAACTGATTGAGCAAGAACTTCATGTGATTGATGATGTGGTCGCCAAGATGGGGTGTCCGGTGCAAGGCCGGTGGCACCAAGCGTGATAGCAAAGGAGAAGAGAGGTGCAAAGTGGGAGCCAGAGGCAGCGACAGGGCGCTGAGAAGAGTTGGGTTGGTGCCGAAAATGAACGGCGGCGAGGAGGCGGCGAGGAGGCTGGGAGGTGGCAGCCGCAGTGGGGGGAGGAGAGGGAGCCCGCTGACGTGGCGGAGTTCGTGGCGACGGCGGTGGAGGAAGAGGTATGGTCGGCCATGGAAGGGTTCTGGTGTCTGATATCAAGTTGGAGAGATAGATTGCAATCGTTGATTGAAACTGTTACAGAGTTACAGATTATATCTCTCTCGAGAGAGAGTGCGGCATGAGGAAACGGACACGCAGGCCCACGGGCGTTGAGATCCTGTAAAATAGGATCGATGTGTACGTATGTATTAGTACAAATGCCCGTGCGTTGCACAGGGCCAAAAGCATAGCAAAATCTGCTTTGGGTGTGCCATTATGCAACATTTTTTATATTCAATTATGATTGTCTCTTTTCGGAGTATGAAGTGTGGACTTGAGGAAGCTACCTTAACATCGTTCATCTGAAGAAAGAGTAGTTGTGCATGGAATAGTTTGTCAATTGCTTTTTTTAAAGTAACATTTTTAAAAAAAATTATCATTTTTAAAAAGTTATTTTTAAGATTCACATTTTTAACACATGATTTTTCAAAAAAAATTGATTTATTTAATTTATGAGAATATTTTGAATCCAAACATTTCTTTAAAATTTGCTACATTTTTGGAAATATTGAATATAAAATGGTGACATATTTTAAAAATATTCACATTTTTTAAATAAAAACAATTCAAAACAGTCCTTCTCTTAAAGAAACACACGCTCTGTGTCTACTGTAAAAAAATTGTCGGTGTTTGGACCATGTACTATAGAGTTGAGGAAGTCATAGTCATGTCCTTCTATGGCGCCTCCTTCTACTTATCACTAATTCACCATTACCGGGTGAAAGAGAAGTGGTGTATGTGTTCCGAAAAGCGATATACAGACGGTGAAAATTTCTCCTTCTTTAATGTCTTCTTTTCTTATGAGTGGAATAATTAAAACATGCCCGTGCGCTTGGGAGAAAAAAGTCACATGCTTTACCGAAATAAACATGGCTCAAGACCCCCCAAGTCCACGTTCTAGTTCAACACAAAGTGCAACCTGTGTTGCCGCTTGATTGATTTGTGGGCTGAACGATACCAACTTCAATTAATTAGTTTATACTAAAATATAATTAAAAATAGATAGTAAAAAATAGCATCGTCACCAAATCTAAAGCAACAACAACTGCAAGCAGAGCAATTAATACCCGCACTGCACAATTAGCAACTAAACAAAAAAAATACCAGCAAGTAGAACATGTGTGTTTACGTCCGATGAGACCAAGAGTGCCATTCATGCGGTGAGATTAGCTAGAAATTATTTGTGTCCGGTGAGAGCCACGTCCGTTGATGGAAATGTGGCCTGAGAACTGGAAAATCCATCGTCATGGTAAGAAGGATAAAGGCTCTATAAAATATTGTGATGTGCCCCATCTTCTCCACTGCATTTTGGATGGAGTGGCACATTGAAATAGCATAGATGAGCAGTTCCATCGTGAAGTAGGTGATTTGGAGTATGAATATTTTTTTGAAGATTCGTGCAAGAGGAGACGTTAGAAGTTGAACAATGAGAAGGAACACAGACCAAAGTTGAAGGTACGAAAAGTGAAGGTACCATGGACACATGCAGCTGCAGGAGGTCTGGAAGCGCTGCATGATCAATTTCGTCACATCAATCCATTGTTATCTGGTCTGGATGCGGCTGCGGAAACTGAAGGCAGTGGCCCAAAAAAAGTTTGGGACAATAGACGTGTGGCCTGAGCGTCGACGTATAGCTTGTGGCCTAAAGAAAGTTAAAGGAGATAATTCTGAACTTCTGATAACAAAACTGCTCATCTTTTCGACATGTGATAGAAAAACCGACCAACAATCAGCTGCAATCTTGGAGGTAAGTCAAAATTCATAGTAGCAAACGTAACAATTGTGAATAGCAATTTTCAGTTGAATTGATATTTTATAATCCACTTTGAAAGCATGTTACCTGGTCCATTCTGAACTATACATTCCTTTCAGGCATATCACCGACATGTTGCTGTTGTTCTTAAAGGAGTCAAGACTGCAGCTCAAAATCTAATAGACAATCCACATGATCCAGTCACAAGTCGCAGCAAGTTCCATAAAAAAGTACTGAGTTACAAGCCGCCTGGAGCCAAACCACTCTCTAAGCTGCTATATATGTCCCAAACTTGCAAACGATAAACATGCAACATGATCTTATACCAGACATGACTGAAACTGTCTGACATGTCCCGGCTCTGCTTCATCTACAGCGAGGGAACTGGAGTTTACTTGTGTATTTGTCTGCTGGTGCTACTTTAAGGTTAAGAGGGATTGTAGCTCCATTGCCCACTTGCTAGCTTTCTGCGCATGTATAGGGGATTGTTGGAGTCTGGCTGAACTTCACTCCAGATAACATTGATGAAGTTGTACACGATTCCAATTGATATGTACTTCCTCCGTTCCTAAATATAAGTCTTTGAAGAGATTTCATTATGAACCACATACGGATGTATGTAGATGCATTTTAGAGTGTAGATTCACTTATTTTGCTTCGTATGTAGTTATAGTGAAATCTCTACAAAGACTTATATTTAGGAACGGAGGGAGTAGTAAACTTGCATATATCCTGCACTAAATTCGTCAAGGCATCCGTCTGCAATTTACGTCTGAACGGTCTGAACGATGTGGCACATCTACCTGGGTTCAAGATCACCGCCTGCCACCCACAAACCAGAGATCATCTAGCTAGCTATTTTGCCGGTGATGCAAAGAGAAGAGCACAAGCTCGCCGGAGAGGAACCACAGCCGCTGACGTCGTCCATGCAGAGGCACAACAGATCGGGAGAAGCAGGTATGGGCGTGGGGGTGGGAACAGCGCTTCCACGGAGACACTTCAGAGGTCAGAGCAGGGCGACGACATTAAGTACAGGTGATGTGGATGTGGTGCATAGCCGGGCAGCCGGTTCGGCAGCGACGATGGCCGATGGGTACGGCTTCCACCGAGATCCTTCATGCCCTTCTTGATGGAGGCACTGCCGCAACCCACTGCCACCTCTCATAGCGCCTCGGGTGGCCGCCCTCGCTCGTCTCCGTCGTCCCCTCGGATGTCTTGTGTTCATAGGCTCCCACGACAGTGAGGTGGAAGCTACCAGGTTCAGCGGTACCAAGGGCCTTGGGTCGACGCCGATGACCTTGAGGATGTGTCCCGTGCAGTCGGAGCGAAGCCCAACAGCAGTAGGAGTCGTCAATGTCGGCCTCGTCGATGTTGCACCTCGTCGATGTCGGCCTCGATGTTCTGTTTTGATTCAACTTTGTACATCTCCTCTTCTTTCTCAATTGTATACGAATTTCATTTTTCAGGCAAACTCACGCAAGGTTTTTTTATAGAAAAACTCACGCAAGTTGGTGTCCCGTATGGCAGCGAACTCCAAAGCAAAGAGAAGCGCGTGCTCATGGGCCGAGCCAGAATCAGCCCATCTTCCCGAGCCAGGTCCTACTCGGATCGCTCCTCTCCTCACATACGCTCGGGGACGCTTGAAATAAAATCGTCTCTACGAATTAGTATACCACCTCGTGTATTTTTAAAACACGTAAAATACGATTAGATACAGGACGAAACCAAAAATATCACCTCACTTTAATAGTAGGTATAGATACAACAGACGTGGTCCAATGTACATATTCTAACATGGAGTTTATGAGGTAGAAATGGTTGGGGCTCTTATAGCTTTCAACTCGATCAAAAATCAGCTTAAAGTTTATTGAATCAGTTCTTAGGTCAATCTAGTCAAAATAACAAACTGATTGTTTTTGTTAGATTTCATAAGTTCATTGGTGAGATATCCATTTTTAGATCTATATATCTTGCTTGATTGTGTCTATTTCCTTAATTACAGTTACTGGCTAACTCTAGATCCGCATTTTCTAGTTTAGTAATCCATCTCTTTTTCTCTGTCAGAGCTAATTCTAGCAGATCCTTGGCAAGCTATCACGGCATGGCCATTAGGTATGAGAGGAAATAGGAGACAAATTTAACCAGGTTCATGCTCATGAGAAAAACACCAATCCGTTCACTCCCGTCGCCGTTCGCCGCCATCGCCATGACCCTGCTAGCTCCGCTATGCGGGTGATTTGGCGAGCGCCGCTGCCATTGCCGCACCAGCGCGGGGAGTGTGGTCGCCGCCACCGTCCGCGTCTACCACGGGAGGGAGAGCGGCTGGCAACGCCATGGCCGCCACCACCGCATGGCCGCACCACGCCGTCGAAGCCGCGCGCCGCCGCTGCGGAGGCGCCAAGGAGCGCCTCATCGCTGAGCGCAAGCAGCCACAGATGAAGGGCGACCAACACATAGCCCGCCCGCGATGCAACGCTGGAGGAGGCATGCAGTAGCGGCAGCAGGAGCGAGCCAGAGCCTGATGTGAAGTTTGAGTTTTGGAAACTAAATTTGTAAACAGCTGAAGAAGGCAGGCAGTAGCTGAGCAGCAAGAGCCTGAAGTGAAGTTTCAGTTTTAGAAACTGAATTTGTATTTGTGAGGAATCTAGAACTCAGATTTATCTGAGATTGTAAATTTATGTTATCAATTTAAGAGCAGGTCATTTATGCTTGTCAAAATGTGAGCACAATACTCATTGATGATCTGGTTTATGTACCAAGGTGCTAGGGGTTGGCCCCTCTACTGAACTTGTATTTAAACTCCCTCTTTTCTACTAACAGCTGAAAGAGGAGTATTTAAACTCCCTCTTTTCTACTAACAGAAAGAGCAGTGCTGCTGTCAATATTTTGGAAAACATGGAAAACAAAATTTGAGAGCATATCAAAATTTGACAGCACATCATTGATGTTGTCCATTTGTGAGCAAATCGGTGAATTATAAATCATTGTAATACAGTGCATGTAGCAAATGCGATCAATTAAACTACCAAACTGAACCGACTTAACTGAATTTGGAGTGCAGATTAATGAAACCATTGTAATATAGTGCAGGAGGCAACAACAACAAAATCTTTTGGATTAATGACAAGCATGATGTTGACATAAACCTTGTCTCCTTAGTACCATGAAGATTATATTTTGATGGTTCAGTTTGTAACAATGGCCAAGGTGTTGGTATTGTTTATATATCTTCTCATGGTGCTGTTTTTGAAGCCTCATGTCTCTTAGAATATTTTGCACAAATAATCAGGCTGAATATGAAGCATTGTTATTCGCTTAGAGATGTTGCTTGATATAGGTGCTACACATATTGAGGCTTTTGGTGATTTGTTATTAGTAGTACAATAAATATCCAAAGTTTTTCAGTGTTTGGACGAATCACTTAATGTTTATCTTGATAAATGTCTAGATATAATTTTTACTTTGGATTGTTTTAGTATTACTCATATATCGAGACATGAAAATTGGAGAGCAAAATGAGTTGGCAGGACAAGCATCTGGCTATCATGTTCATCATGGCATGTTTCATATTTCTCAAAGGCCGATGTCTACCCTTGCCAATGTAGAGGCTAAATCAGAACCCACTGCTTCAACCATTAACAAAAAATCTAGTGCAGATGACAATCTAGACTGGAGGAAGCCCATTGTTGATTACTTGCATGATCCGAGTGAAAGGGTGGACAAGGCTATTCGGCGTATGGCTTTCAAGTATACGATGAGATGATGACCTCTATCGTCGAACAGTTGATGATGTTCTATTAAAGTGCTTGGATGAGGACCAAGCAAGAGTTACGATGGGAGAGGTACATGAAGGTATTTAGATACTCATCAATCGGCTCCCAAATGAAGTGGCTATTGCAACATGCTGGATTTTATTGGCCGACTATGATGAATGATTGCTTCAAGTATTATAAAGGGTGTGAAGCATGTCAAAAGTTTGGTGATATTCAATTGGCTCATGCTACTATGTTACATCCTATTATCAAGCCGTGGACTTTCAAAGGTTGGGGTTTAGACTTCATTGGAGAAATTCACCCATCTTCCTCAAAGGGCATCGGTACATATTGGTGGCGTCCGATTATTTCATTATATGGTCTCAAGCAGTACCTCGCGAGAACATGACACATACGAAGGTAATTCAATTAATAACCGAGCACATTATTCATAGATTCGCATTCCTCAAACATTAACTACAGATCAAGTTCATCTTTCATGTCACAACAAGTTATAGAATTTGCCAAATCTTATAACATCAAGTTGCTCAATTCATCCCCATATTATGCCCAAGCTAATGGACAAAGCTGAGTCTAGCAATAAAATTTTAATCAAGCTCATCAAGAAAAAGATTGAGGGTAATCCAAGGAGATGGCATGAGTTGTTGTCTGAAGCTTTATGGGCACATAGAATCTCAAGGCATGGTGCTACAAAGGTAACTCCATATGAGCTAGTATATGGTCAAGAGGTTGTTTTACCGGTGGAGGTGAATTTGAGTGCTTTGAGAATAGCCAAACAAAATGACTTATCTGCAGCAGAATTTATAACTTGATGATGGACAATATTGTTGAGGTTGCCGATAAACGTTTGGCTACTTTGAAGTCCATAGAGAGGGAAAAATTAAGGGTGAAAAAAGCTTACAATAAGAAAGTCAAGTTGAAGAATTTTCAAGTTGGCGATCTCGTGTGGACAGTGATCCTGGCAATTGGTTCAAGAGATAGAAAATTTGGGAAGTGGTCACCGAGTTGGGAAGTTCCTTCTAGGATTATAAGAGTAGTTCCCGGAAACTCATATTTGGTGGAATCCGTACAAGGGACATTGTTACCTCGAGCTCGCAATGGCAAGCATTTGAAGAAGTATCACCCAAGTGTGTGTGTGTGTGTGTGTGTGTGTGTGCAAGACGCCTAAGTAGGCAATGGCCGATATACGATTATCGCCCTTAGCACAGACACGGATGATACATAATTATTGCCTGAGAATTATACATGGCTGATGGAGTGTTGACATCGCCCTTAGAACAAACATCATGCATATTATTTTTGGCATCCAAGCTTTACCAAGAACAGGGGGGGGGCATGGGTTGACACCAGATTTTGGCATGACATAAAAAGCAAACAAGATGGCCTCAAGTAAAACGGTTTTCAACATGAAGAAGTTTCAAGCGCACGAAAGTGGAACAAATTTGATGTTTAGGTCATCACCATCCGACCTCATCTTAAGGGCCGAAAAGATGTTATAAGTATCAAGATTTTGTGCTCCGAGTGCTGTTCGGCCGATTGTGCCTCCAAGATGACCTCAGATGAAGTAATACTCTGAATGGATTGTCTTAGTATCATCGAACCGATCGATTTTGATGTATAAATATTCTCAATCCGAGTTCGTATGCAAAATTTACAGTCAACACAAAGGCGCCCAGCTTAGAGATCAAAATATTATGCTGGACACCACACACATGTTGATGGGTGTATGATGCAATGCGTCAGCAATTAGCCCTTCAAGATGGCCTCAAATATGAGTATGTTCAATATGTAAGTTTTTCGCCTCGTCGAGCAGATCGATTTTAATATATAAGTTGTTCCAATCCGAGGTCGATGCGATCCGGGAAGCAAAACAAGAACAGGCTGAATTTTCAGTCGGGAAATCCGAGTGAGGGATTGTCGTCCAAGTGAAAATAAGATCATTTGATTGAAAGATTGTTGTCCAAGTGAAAAGTTTCCGTCAGAATAAGAAATTTAGTAGGGAAATTCGAGTGAAGGGCCCTAACATCCTAACGGAAAAATTCAAACCTGAGTGCTCCGACTAGAAGCTGACGATGTGCGCGAAAGGTTATCTAGATTGCCTCGGGTGAAAAAGTGTTCAACACGGTTCGTAATGTCAAAGAAATCAACTTTTCTTTTGGAGTCATCATAATCTAAGATATTACACGGCCCGCAAAGTCACTACAAGGCTCAGACAGTCCAGTCAGCCGCAGGACCGAGGCCGACTGGAAGGTAAAGATGACCTTGTAGAGTATTCAAGATGGACTTGTTTGAAAAAGTGATCAACATATGGATTGTTGGACCACGAGGTGCACAAAATTTATGTTTGGAACATTTCAATTGGAGGTCATATGCAAATTATGCAGCCCACGCAAGGAGCAAGATAGAAGTTTGGGCCAGATTCAAACTGAATCCAAGTTGGACTAGAACTAGGACTCTAGGGCATGAATTGACGTTATTTTTCGTGTAAGGAAAGCCTAGATGGGTCCTTTGCTTGTACGGGAAGTCCAGCCTCCTCTTATATATGTTGGAGGTGACGAGCCGATTGAACAACGCACAATCGAACAAATCAATATACTACTTTTTCATCTACATTTTACCTCTCTATCGTTTTGTCTCTCGTTCTTCGCAGTTCTTCATGTTTGAGAGATGTGAATACCGAGTCTCTAGGGTGAGAGAATCGACCTAGGGCAGCCCATCGCCGCCGCACTCCCTAACAGGGTCCCTCCCAGACGTGTGGGGTTTCGGGTCTGCCAAAGCACCCACCGAGAGTCATGTGTATCGCGTCGTCGGTCGGGTCTCCTTCAACGTGAGCTGCAGTGCATCACCCTTGGCATCGAGGGTACACGTGACGTGTTTGTGTGTCAACAGGGTGGTTCCGGTTTGGGACTGAGTGGAGCAACCTAAAGAGTTACGGCTCGGCCGATTTGGCTTGGTTCAGTCGGAACTCAAACGTGTCGGTCGGTTGCCCTAGTAGCGCTTGATGTCCGGAGTGACCACGCTCACGGCAGACCATCGGAGATAGGAGAGGCGACCCGCTTTATATATAGGATAATAATAGAGAAAAAATAAAAACATAAGCAGTTGATTTGGGCTCAAAGTAGTATGGCCCAAGATGAAGCCCCTCTACCCTCGACCTCCTCGTGTACTTGAAAGGGGAAAAAAGAGGTAGAGGAGCCCGTTAAATTCCCCGCCCACTTGTCAACGGGCAAATAGCTCTTGTGCGATGTTTTTGATGGGAATTGGAAAGCATGCGATGTAGTTGCCAGAAATAGCTCGTGTGCGCTGTCTTACATGGCAATAATTGCCCCAATACAACCAGTTGGTTAAAACACGGGAACAGTCGTCAACGGGACCACAGTTAAGTTAAAAACGGGTAGGGGGTCAAACTAATTAGTGCATCTGGTGGTGGATCCACTAGGCAATGCATCGACTCCCTGCCCGACTGAACCTGTGCTTCTCCCCTGCTTATGGTGGGTCGGGTGGCTTCTCTCTTCTTCATTCTCGTCGGCGGTGGCGGTGAAGCTTTAGTTTTGCCGATGAGCTGTTGCTCACGTCATGCGGCGTATGTGGTGAGTGTATTCGGCACCTCGACATGTTCCTCCGCCTTGAATTAGATCAGGCCAAGTGAGCCTCTATTTTCCATGTGATCCAGATTGTGGAGGTGAGGGACTGGGAGCGGCGGCGGCATTGGGCTGAAAAAGATGGAGCCCAGAGAGACAACGTTGACTAGGTAATCACCCTATCCAACCTATGTGATGTGTGCCTCATCTGCTTCCACTACCTCATAGCGCCTGTCATTGATAAATCTGGGCAATGGTGCTCGGACCTTCGAATTCAGTGTTGAAGTCTTTCCATCTAAAGCAAAGCTAGTTGATGGTAGCATGAGAGACATAGAGAGAGTTGCGATTGTGAAATGGGAGGTTGAATTTGCAGAGATTGATCCACAGGAAATACAGAGCATGGAAGAGAGGGCCATGAGGAATGTTGTGGAGAAAATTGGGGAGAGCATTTTTTGGGGTCCAAAGCAAGAGGTAGCATTGTTACGGTTTTATAATTGGAAGGGTGAGTATGTGAGAATTGAGAATGGTGAAGAGATGGTTGATGAAATCGATCGGCAAGACGGATGGGCAAGCAAACAGACTACATTTTATGCAAAGCTCATTGATCTGAAATCAGATTCCAAGATTGGATATGTGCCCTCAAAGTTGGCTTCGCAGATGGTAGATGATGACTGGGATTCACATAGACAGATAACGCCCATGTGTATGGGTGAAGTGACAGTAATAGAGGGGGCTGATCAAGATGCACAAGAGGGTTGTGATGCAGCTGCAAGGGTTGTTTGCATTGATTGGAATTCAGTAGAATTAGAAGACACTACTGATTTGGTCATTGCACCAATGGCTGACACTGAGATGGCCAAAAAAATTGGCATTCTTGTAGATGATCAAGATAGGGAAGAGAGGGGTGAATCCAGTTTGCCTAATGATGCTAACATAGATGCTTGTGAAGATGTGGATGGACAGTTGATGAAAGATGCTGCAAATGATGTAGATGATGCACATGATGATGAGTTTGTAAGTGTGTATGACAAAGAAAATCATGTTATTGAAGTAGGCAATTTTCTCCCAAGCATGAAGGGGTTTAGGATGTGTTTCAAGACTTATGCAACAAACATGAGTTTGATGCCAAGACTCTGTGGACTGATAGAAAGAAATTTTATGCGAGGTGCAGAAGTTTTGATGGAAGCGTCAGGCCTTGCAAGTGTTACATATCTGGTAGAATTCAACCTGATGGAAGTACCATCAGGGTTAATCAAATCCCAAATCCACATACTTGTATTACAAGTTCATAGAGATTATCAACCATGACATCACAATTTTGGATTATAGAAAAGATCACTCTAATTTTAGCCAAGAAACCAGACACTATAGCAAAAAATTGAAAGTGGACTTGGAAAAGTAGTACCCCCATTAAGGTGAAGTATATGACAAAGGTGTGGAAAGCAAAACAGAGGGCAATGAAAGAATTATATATGGTGATTGGGCAAATACTTTTAGGATGCTTTATAACTTCAAAACAGAGGTGGAGAAGAGGTCACCTGGTAGAGTTGTGGAGATAGATACTGAGGTAACGGAGGATGGTAGAGTTCTTTTTCCAAGTTCTTTATGGCTTTAAAGCCTTGAATAGATGGCTTCAAAGCATAGTGCCATCCATATTTGAGCATAGACTCATCTTTTTGACTAGAAAATGGAATGGTCAATTGGCAGCATGCAATGCTTTAGATGGACACAACTGGATGTTCCCTCGCTGCTATTGGTTTGTTTCAACAGAGATGAGGTTTCATGGACATGGTTCATGATGCAGTTGAAAAGATGCATAGGGCAACGTAACCTTTGGCAGTACACATAGATGCATGTAAAGGGCTAGAAAATGCAGTGAAGAATGTTTTTCCTCATTGTGAGCAGAGGGAGTGTTTCGGCCATATGTGGATGAATTTGATCAAAAAATTCATAGGAGAAAATTTTGGGAGAATGTGGCCAGCAGCAAGATCTTACACCAAAAAGGCACATTCATATCATCTTGATAATATAAAATGCAGCATGAAGTGAGTTTGGTCCATGGTTGAACACTTATCATTCTCTATTGTGGTACATGTCAGGATTTAACACCGCCATCAAGTGTGATCATATCAACAATAACTTGGCAGAAAGTTTTAACAATAAGATAAGGCAGTTAAAGAACTTGCATGTGCATGGCATGGTTGACCAAATCAAGATTATGATCATGTGCATGTAGGAATTGAGAAGAAGGATTGGTGATTGTCTGCAAGGCGATAAGCTTCCTGCAGTGGTACAACAGGTGGTGAACAGGAGCATGAATCTTACACATTTGTGTGTTGAAAAATCTTCATTATGGGGTGATGAAGTTAGAGATACCAAGACTAGAAGGAGGTATGTTGTTAACACTGAGTTGCATGACTTCACTTGCCTCGAGTGGCAACACACCGGGAAACCATGTGACAATGCCATACTTTTCTTGGCCTCCCAACCCAAGATAAAAATGCACCCATATTTGCATGAATATTACTCAGTGGAAAGATTCAAGGTTGCATATGCAACTCCAATTCCAGCACTTACAGATCAGTCTCAGTGGCTTGAAGTGGAAAGTAAATTTTCTATCTATCCTCCCCTAACAAAAAAGAAAGGCTGACAGGCTTAAAGAGAGTATATTCAAGGCATGGTTTGAGAAAGGTGGGAGTAGTAAAAAGGGGAAGGGAAAGAAGGATGCAAAGCCAAAAAGGTCCCAAAAAAGTAAGAAAAATAGATGCAAGTTATGCCAGGAACTTCGGCACCGAAAAAGGATCTCCAAAATTTGCTGCACTTCGAAAGGCCAAAGTATGTTTATGTTTGTGTTTTTTTATTTGGATGTTGTTTTTAATTACTAGCCAAATTACAAGATTTGTTTTCTAGGAGGAAGCGTGCAGGTCAACCCCTTGTTGTTGAAGATTGCTGGGCAATCAAAAAGGCAAGAATCAATGACTGTAGAAAAAAGAGAAGTTTTGGTGATGAACCAGAGTTGGATGATGCTGCGATGCAAAATGAGCAAGAGTTGGATGATGTTGTGGTGCAGAATGAGCAAGATTTGGATGATGATATGGTGCAGAATGTGGTGCAAAATGAGGCAGTCTTTGATCCTGTGATGCATCATGAGCAAGGTTTGGATGATGATGTGGTGCAGAATGTGATGCAAACTGAAGCTGTTGCGGCAGATGTTTTGCAAACTGAAGCTGTTGCAGTAGATGTTTTGCAAACTGAGCCTATATTGCAAGTTGTCTTACCAATTGAAGCTATTGTAGTTGATGTTGAGCAAAATGAGCCTCATGTAGATGTGGTGGTGCCAATTGAAGTTGTCCCAGGTAGTCCAAAGGAAGAAAACCATGAGCTTGAGTGAACTAGGTGTGGTAGGATCAAGAAGTGGTAAGAGGAAGAAGAAATTAGGTGGTAAGAAGTGTATGAAAACTTCTTTTGTCAAAATTGTGTATTGGTTATGTGTGATGTAGAATAACAAACTTGCCTCAATTTGTGTAATATGGTATTTGTGTAATGATATACAAATTTGGCGAATTTCAAATTTGACCCAAAATTCAAGTTTGACCCAAAATTCAAATTTGAAATTGTTTAGTATGTGGTATTGATGTTACAATGCTTTCTCAAATATAAGTCATATGCATGTTAAGCGATCAATCTGAGCACTTATTGTTGATGTGAAACACTACTCATGAAAAATGTGCTCCAAATGAGTCAAGCCACGCTTAAACACCCAATTCCTAAGCAAACTTTTACGATATTTTCTAAATGAGCCAAAATCAAAACTGGACATCTAGTGTGCAAATATACGGTCCGTGCTCAATATGTGATCGTCTGGATAAAACTATGACATGCTTAGCCCTAAACCCTAGCTTGAATCCCACGCAACCTCGCTCATGATAGCTGTGAAGGGTTTTTCATGAAAATACCCATAGACCAAGTTTCTTATTTTTCCCAGCAAATCAGTCACATAAAACGATGATGGGTGCAAGTTTCGTATTTTTATGATTTTTTTAATTAGTTATGCTCAACCCTAGCCCTCAAAACCCCTCATAATCCTCTCAAAACCCCTCAAACCCCATCTGAAAACCCCGCACTTTTCAAGGCTACCGGATCTCTGTTAGGGGACGGTCTGGATCAGGCGCTAGGGCCACATCACTAATCTGCGTGGGGCTCATTATGCGCTATGATTGGCTACATTCGACAACGCTGGATAACTCCCCCAATTCTCGACCATTGATCACTACACGTTCAATGATATGGATTGGCAAGCGCTACGCCGCTGATCCTCGGCATGCTCGTTCTTTGCTCTTATTTGCTGGATTCAAAATGTTGGGTTTTTATGCGGTGCTTCTTCCGCTAGCGAGTGGGCTAGTATGCCTGCCGCTGGGCTCCAAAGAAATAAGCCCACCCATTGGACCCTTCGACCGATCGCTGCTATGCCCGCTTTTAGCTGTGCCCCGGCCAAGAGGCTACATTGCATGCATGCGTGCGAGCGGCCTACGATGCATGCATGCACGGGTATGCACATGCAGAGACAAACGAGAAGGCGTGACCCCCCGACCCCCGACCAATGCCACAGATGCGTGCAGTGCTGAATCATCGCATTATGGCTATTGATGCAGCCTTCGGTTTCCTAATGCTGCGGTACACACTCCCGATGCCACCCCTCGCTGCCTGGCTACCTCTGTTATCTCCAAGTCATTACTTCCACTCGGTGAAACCAGTGAATCAATGCTACCTCTTGAGCATCATGCGTTGGTTTTCCCTTGAAGAGGAAAGAGTGATGCAGCAAAGAAGCGTAAGTATTTCCTCGGTTTTTGAGAACCAAGGTATCAATCCAAAGAGGGAGGCTCCTCAAAAGTCCCTCGCACCTACACAAATAAACAAGAACCTCGCAACCAACGCGATAAAGGGGTTGTCAATCCCTTCACGGTAACTTGCGAAAGTGAGATCTGATACAGATAACAAGATAAGATAAATATTTTTTTTGGTATTTTTATGATATAGATTGGAAAGTAAAGATTGCAAATAAAAGTAGATGGAGAACTTATATGATAAAAGATAGACCCGGGGGCCATAGGTTTCACTAGTGGCTTTTCTCAAGATAGCATAAGTATTACGGTGGGTGAACAAATTACTGTCGAGCAATTGATAGAAAGTGCATAGTTATGAGAGTATCTAGGCATGCTCATGTATATAGGCATCACGTCCGCAACAAGTAGACCGAAACGATTCTGCATCTACTACTATTACTCCACACATCTACCGACTCCTTCCTGCATCTAGAGTATTAAGTTCATAACAACAGAGTAACACATTAAGAAAGATGACATGATGTACAGGGATAAACTCAAGCAATATGATATAAACCCCATCTTTTTATCCTCGATGGCAACAATACAATACGTGCCTTTCTGCCCTAACATCCGGGAAAGGACACCGCAAGATTGAACCCAAAGCTAAGCACTTCTACCATTGCAAGAAAGATCAATCTAGTAGGCCAAACCAAACTAATAATTCGAAGAGACTTGCAAAGATAACTAATAACACATAAAAGAATTCAGAGAAGATTCAATTATTTCTCATAGATAAACTTGATCATAAACCCACAATTCATCGAATCTCGACAAACACACCGCAAAAAGAGTTACATCGAATAGATCTCCAAGAAGATCGAGGAGAACTTTGTATTGAGATTCAAAGAGAGAGAAGAAGCCATCTAGCTAATAACAATGGACCCGAAGGTGTGCGGTAAACTACTCACAACTCATCGGAGAGGCCTTGGAGATGATGTAGAGGCCCTTCATGGTTGATTCCCCCTCCGGCGGAGCGCCGGCGAAGGCTCCAAGATGGGATCTCGCGGATACAGAAGGTTGCGGCGGTGGAAATAGTTTTTCGTGGTGCTCCTGGATGTTCTTGGGGTACGTGGATATATATATATATATAGGAGAAAGAAGTAGGTCGGTTGAGCCACGAGAGGCCCATGAGGGTAGGGGGGGCGCGCCCACCCCCCTAGGGCGCACCCTCCTGCCTCGTGGCCGCCTCGGCTGCTTCTTGACGTCCACTCCAAGTCTCCTGGATTTAGTTTGTTCCAAAAATATCGATCCCGAAGGTTTCATTCCGTTTGGACTCCGTTTGATATTCCTTTTCTTTGAAACACTGAAATAGGCAAAAAAACAGCAATACGGGCTGGGCCTCCGATTAGTAGGTTAGTCCCAAAAATGATATAAAATTGTAAAGCCCAATAACATCCAAAACAGGTAATATAATAGCATGGAACAATAAAAAATTATAGATACGTTGGAGACTTATCAATCAACACGTCGCACATGGGCTATTTAAGCCACATATCGTATTCCTCTTCCATCATCCATATCCTAACCCCATCCTCTCCCATCTGTCCTCCTTCTTCTACGAAAAGAAAAGCCGAAGCCACCAACCCCAATCGAAGCCACCATGCAGTACGACGGCCTGACCTACCGCTTCCCCCCCACCGTGCCGGAGAGGCTCTATCCTGTCGGAGTCTACGTAGAGAGAACACTTAGGGTGTGGGCGATCTCAAGGTGGAGGGGCGCAAGGGAGTTCACCGAGTTCTTCCTTTCGGCCGGCTACCGCCACGTGCCCCGGGGCTCTCCAAGGATGTTCCATGTTGAGGAGGTCAATCACAATGGCGTTGTGGTTGCGCTCCTCGCTACGTTCACCAATCCCTTCGACGCCTTCCACCTCCTCGGCCGAGTGTTTTGGTGTGGGTGTGAGTTTATTGCTATCACCACCCACAACATCTTCACGGACTTCAACAACATCTTCCCCTCCCAGAGTGTCATGCACACCCTGCCGTACCCCATCAACAACCAGGAGTGAAGGGTGCCCGGAGGAACGAGGTGGCGTTTTCCTGGAGGAGGAGAAGGAGAAGAACCCGTTGGCCCGGTGGGCCCCTGATCTATCTATCTATCTATCATATTAGTATTTTAAGTTGTAATCATTGGCCCGTTGAGCCTATATTGCAAGTTGTCTTACCAATTGAAGCTATTGTAGTTGATGTTGAGCAAAATGAGCCTCATGTAGATGTGGTGGTGCCAATTGAAGTTGTCCCAGCTAGTCCAGTGAAGAAAACCATGAGCTTGAGTGAACTAGGTGTGGTAGGATCAAGAAGTGGTAAGAGGAAGAAGAAATTAGGTGGTAAGAAGCAGAAGTGAAAACTTCTTTTGTCAAAATTGTGTATTTGTTATGTGTGATGTAGAATAACAAACTTGCCTCAATTTGTGTAATATGGTATTTGTGTAATGATATTCAAATTTGGCCGAATTTCAAATTTGACCCAAAATTCAAGTTTGACCCAAAATTCAAATTTGAAATTGTTTTGTATGTGGTATTGATGTTACAATGCTTTCTCGAATATTAGTCATATGCATGTTAAGCGATCAATCTGAGCACTTATTGTTGATGTGAAACACTACTCATGAAAAATGTGCTCCAAATGAGCTCCGAAGCTACGCTAAACACCCAATTCCTAAGCAAACTTTTACGATATTTTCTAAATGAGCCAAAAATCAAAACTGGACATCTAGTGTGCAAATATACGGTCCGTGCCCAATATGTGATCGTTTGGATAAAACTATGACATGCTTAGCCCTAAACCCTAGCTTGAATCCCACGCAACCTCGCTCATGATAGCTGTGAAGGGTTTTTCATGAAAATACCCATAGACCAAGTTTCTTATTTTTCCCAGCAAATCAGTCACATAAAACGATGATGCTTGCAAGTTTCGTATTTTTATGATTTTTTAATTAGTTATGCTCAACCCTAGCCCTCAAAACCCCTCATAATCCTCTCAAAACCCCTCAAACCCCATCTGAAACCCCGTACCCTTTCGCGCCGCTGGATCTCTGTTAGGGGATGGTCTGGATCAGGCGCTAGGGCTACATCACTAATCTGCGTGGGGCTCATTATGCGCTATGATTGGCTACATTCGACAACGCTGGATAACTCCCCCCCCCCCAATTCTGGACCATTGGATCACTACACGTTCAATGATATGGATTGGCAAGCAGTGCTACGTCAGTGATCCTCGGGCATGCTCGTTCTTTGCTCTTATTTGCTGGATTCAAAAATGTTGGGTTTTTTATGCGGTGCTTCTTCTGCGCTGGGGCGAGTGGGCTAGCATGCATGCCGTTGGGCTCCAGTAAAATAAGCCCACCCATTGGACCCTTCGACCGAACGTTGCCATGCCTGCCTTTAGCCAGGCCCTGGCCATCAGGCTACATTGCATGCATGCGTGCGAGCGGCCTACGATGCATGCATGCACGGGTATGCACATGCAGAGACAAACGAGCAGGCGTGACCCTCCGACCCCCGACCAATGCCACAGATGCGTGCAGTGCTGAATCATCGCATTATGGCTATTGATGCAGCCTTCGGTTTCCCACGCGTGTACACACTCCCGATGCCACCCCCTGCTGCCTGGCTACCTCTGTTATCTCCAAGTCATTACTTCCACCCGGTGAAACCAGTGAATCAATGCTACCTCTTGAGCACTGCGTTGGTTTTCCCTTGAAGAGGAAAGAGTGATGCAGCAAAGAAGCGTAAGTATTTCCCTCGGTTTTTGAGAACCAAGGTATCAATCCAGTAGGAGGCTCCTCAAAAGTCCCTCGTACCTACACAAACAAACAAGAACCTCGCGACCAACGCGATAAAGGGGTTGTCAATCCCTTCACGGTAACTTGCAAAAGTGAGATCTGATACAGATAACAAGATAAGATAATTTTTTTTTGTATTTTTATGATATAGATTGGAAAGTAAAGATTGCAAATAAAAGTAGATGGAAAACTTATATGATAAAAGATAGACCCGGGGGCCATAGGTTTCATTAGTGGCTTCTCTCAAGATAGCATAAGTATTACGGTGGGTGAACAAATTACTGTCGAGCAATTGATAGAAAGTGCATAGTTATGAGAGTATCTAGGCATGCTCATGTATGTAGGCATCACGTCCGCAACAAGTAGACCGAAACGATTCTGCATCTACTACTATTACTCCACACATCGACCGACTCCTTCCTGCATCTAGAGTATTAAGTTCATAACAACAGAGTAACACATTAAGAAAGATGACATGATGTAGAGGGATAAACTCAAGCAATATGACATAAACCCCATATTTTTATCCTCGATGGCAATAATACAATACGTGCCTTGCTTCCCCAACTGTCACGGGGAAAGGACACCGCAAGATTGAACCCAAAGCTAAGCACTTCTCCCATTGCAAGAAAGATCAATCTAGTAGGCCAAACCAAACTGATAATTCGAAGAGACTTGCAAAGATAACTAATCACACATAAAATAATTCAGAGAAGATTCAATTATTTCTCATAGATAAACTTGATCATAAACCCACAATTCATCGGATCTCGACAAACACAGTATAAAAGAGTTACATCGAATAGATCTGCAAGAAGATCGAGGAGAACTTTGTATTGAGATTCAAAGAGAGAGAAGAAGCCATCTAGCTAATAACTATGGACCCGAAGGTGTGTGGTAAACTACTCACAACTCATCGAAGATGCCTTGGAGATGATGTAGAGGCCCTCCATGGTCGATTCCCCCTCCGGTGGAGTGCCGGCGAAGGCTCCAAGATGGGATCTCAGCGGATCTGAGAAAGTTCTTGGCGGTGAAAATAGTTTTTCGTGGTGCTCCTGGATGTTCTCGGGGTACATGGATATATATATATATATATAGGAGAAAGAAGTAGGTCGGTTGAGCCACGAGGGGCCCACGAGGGTGGGGGGCGCGCCCTCCTGCCTCGTGGCCTCCTCGGCTGCTTCTTGATGTCCACTCCAAGTCTCATGGATTGCATTTGTTCCAAAAAGATCGCTCCCAAAGGATTAATTCCGTTTGGACTCCGTTTGATATTCCTTTTCTTCAAAACACTGAAATAGGCAAAAAAACAGCAATTCGGGCTGGGCCTCCGGTTAGTAGGTTAGTACCAAAAATGATATAAAAGTGTAAAGTAAAGCCCAATAACATCCAAAACGGTAATATAATAGCATGGAACAATAAAAAATTATAGATACGTTGGAGACGTATCAAGCATCCCCAAGCTTAATTCCTGCTCGTCCTCGAGTAGGTAAATGATAAAAACAGAGTTTTTGATGTGGAATGCTACCTAGCATAATTCTCAATGTAATTTTCTTTATGGTGGCATGAATGTTCAGATCCAAATGATTCAAAATAGAAGTTCATATTGACATAGGAATAGTAATACTTCAAGGATACTAACAAAGCAATCATGTCTTCTCAAAATAACATGGCTAAATAAAGCTATCCCTACAAAATCATATAGTCTGGTTATGCTCTATCTTCATCACACAAAGTATTTAATCATGCACAACCCGATGACAAGCCAAGCAATTGTTTCATACTTTTATGTTCTCAAACTTTTTCAACTTTCACGCAATACATGAGCGTGAGCCATGGACATAGCACTATATGTGGAATAGAATGGTGGTTGTGGATAAGACAAAAAAGGAGAAGATAGTCTCACATCAACTAGGTGTATCAATAGGCTATGGAGATGCCCATTAATAGAAATCAATGTGAGCGAGTAGGGATTGCCATGCAACGGATGCACTAGAGCTATAAATGTATGAAAGCTCAACAAAAAAAAACTAAGTGGGTGTGCATCTAACTTGCTTGCTCACGAAGACCTAGGGCATTTTGAGGAAGCCCATCATTCAAATATACAAGACAAGTTCTATAATGTAAAATTTCCACTAGTATATGAAAGTGACAACATAGGAGACTCTCTATCATGAAGATCATGGTGCTACTTTGAAGCACAAGTGTGGTAAAAGGATAGTAACATTGTCCCTTCTCTCTTTTCTCTCATTTTTTTATCTGGTGGGCTTCTTTGGCCTCTTTTTTTATTTGGGCTTCTTTGGCCTCTTTTATTTTTCATAAAGTCCGAAGTCTCATCCCGACTTGTGGGGGAATCATAGTCTTCATCATCCTTTCCTCACTTGGGACAATGCTCTAATAATGAAGATCATCACACTTTTATTGATTTACAACTCAAGAATTACAACTCAATACTTAGAACAAAATATGAATCTACGTGAATGCCTCCGTGATGTACCGGGATATGCAATGAACCAAGAGTGACATGTATGGAAAATTATGGAGGTGGCCTTGCCACAAATACGATGTCAACTACATGATCATGCAAAGAACAATATGACAGTGATGGAGCGTGTCATAATAAAAGGAACGGTGAAAAGTTGCATGGCAATATATCTCGGAATGGCTATGGAAAAGCCATAATAGGTAGGTATGGTGGCTGTTTTGAGTAAGGTATATGGTGGGTGTATGGTACCGGCGAAAGTTGCGCGGCACAAGAGAGGCTAGCAATGGTGGAAGGATGAGAGTGCATATAATCCATGGACTCAACATTAATAATAAAGAACTCATATACTTATTGCAAAAATCTACAAGTTATCGAACGAAGTACTACGGGCATGCTCATAGGGGGATAGATTGGTAGGAAAAGACCATTGCTCGTCCCCGACCGCCACTCATAAGGAGGACAATCAATAAATAAATCATGCTCCAACTTCATCACATAACGGTTCACCATACGTGCATGCTACGGGAATCACAAACTTCAACACAAGTATTCTTTAAATTCACAATTACCCAACTAGCATGACTCTAATATTACCACCTTTATATCTCAAAACAATTATCAAGCATCAAATTGATCATATCATCCAATTCACTTCATATGATAGTTTTTATTATACCCAACTTGGATGCCCATCATTCTAGGACCAATTTTATAACCATAGCAAATACCATGCTGTTCTAGACTCTGAAAATAATATAAGTGAAGCATGAGAGACTAACAATTTCTAAAAATAAAACTACCGCCGTGCTCTAAAAGATATAAGTGAAGTACTAGAGCAAAACTATTTAGCTCAAAAGATATAAGTGAAGAACATAGAGTATTCTAATAAAGTCCAAATCATGTGTGTATCTCCCAAAAGGTGTGTAAAGCAAGGATGACTATGGTAAATTAAAAAGAAAAGACTCATATCATACAAGACGCTCCAAGCAAAACACATATCATGTGGCGAATAAAAATATAGCTCCAAGTAAAGTTACCGATAAACGAAGACGAAAGAGGGGATGCCTTCCGGGGCATCCCCAAGCTTAGGCTTTGGGTTGTCCTTGGATTATCTTGGGGCACCATTGGCATCCCAAGCTTAGGCTCTTGCCACTCCTTATTCCATAGTCCATCAAATCTTTACCCAAAACTTGAAAACTTCACAACACAAAACTCAACAGGAAATCTCATAAGCTCCGTTAGTGCAAGAAAGAAAAACCACCACATAAGGTACTGTAATGAACTCATTCTTTATTTATGTTGGTGTTAAACCTACTGTATTTCAACTTCTCTATGGTTCATACCCCCCGATACTAGCCATAGATGCATCAAAATAAGCAAACAACACACGAAAAACAGAATCTGTCAAAAACAGAACAGTCTGTAGCACTCTGTAACTTTCGAATACTTCTGGAACTCTAAAACTCCTACCAAAATAGGAAGTTCTGGAAAATGTGTCTATTGACCTACTGCAAAAACAATCAACGCAAAAGCACATTTCTGTGATTTACTAAAATTATTCTTGTGCGTGCAGAAGTTTCTGTTTTCAGCAGAATCAAATTAACTATTACCGTAGGTTATCCTATAGGTTCTACTCGCACAAACAATAATTAAAACATAAAACCACATCTAAACAGAGGCTAGATAAATTATTTATTACTAAACAGAAGCAAAAAGCAAGGAACAGAAATAATATTGGGTTGCCTCCAACAAGCGCTATCGTTTAACGCCCCTAGCTAGGCATAAAAGCGAGAATAGATCTACGTATTGCCATCTTTGGCATTCAATTCATAAGTGGCTCGCATAATAGATTCATAAGGTAATTTGACTTTCTTTCTAGGAAAGTGTTCCATGCCTTTCCTTAATGGAAATTGAAATCTAATATTCCCTTCCTTCATATCAATAATTGCACCAATCGTTCTAAGGAAAGGTCTACCAAGAATAATAGGACATGAAAGATTGCAATCTATATCAAGAACGATAAAATCTATAGGCACATAATTCCTATTTGCAACAATAAGAACATCATTAATCCTTCCCATAGGTTTCTTAATAGTGGAATCCGCAAGATGCAAGTTTAAAGAGCAATCATCAAATTCATGGAAACCTAGAACATCACATAAAGTTTTTGGAATCGTGGAAACACTAGCACCCAAATCAGACAAAGCATAGCATTCATGATCTTTAATTTTAATTTTAATAGTAGGTTCCCACTCATCATAAAGTTTTCTAGGTATAGAAACTTCCAACTCAAGTTTTTCCTCATAAGATTGCATCAAGGCATCAACAATATGTTTGGTAAAAGCTTTCTTTTGACTATAAGCATAAGGAGAATTCGACACGGATTGCAACAAGGAAATACAATCTATTAAAGAACAATTATCATAATTAAATTCCTTGAAATCCATTATAGTGGGTTCAATGCTATGTAAAGTTTTGACCTCTCCAATCCCAGTTTTACCAAATTTAGCATCAAGATCTAAAAACTCCGAATCATTGGGACGCCTTTTAACTAAAGTTGACTCATCTCCAGTCCCATCATTATCAAGATTCATATTGCAAAATAAAGATTAATAGGGGACACATCAATAACTTTTAGATCCTCATCATTATTTTCACTTAACCCTTCTGGTTTGGTAGCCATCTTATTAACCAAGGTTTATCATGGGCTATTGATTTTTCAAGACGAGCAATCTGAGAATTCAAACCATAAAATTCCTTAGACATATCATCAAGATCTTTATTCATGTACTCCATAAAGCTTTTTTGTTCTTTAAGATCGTTTCTAAAGAAATTATTATGCTCAAACTGCAAAGTCATAAAGCTTCTAAAGTTTAATTCAATCTCTTCCATCCTTTTAAGATGAAGATCAACGTTCTTAGGCAAAGCCATAAGGGCAAATAGGTACATGAGAGGCAAGCGAAAAAGAGGCGAACAGAAAAGAGAGGGCGGATAAAACGGCAAGGGTGAAGTGCGGGAGAGGAAAACGAGAGGCAAATGGTAAATAATGTAATACGAGGGAGATGAGTTTGTGATGCGTACTTGGTATGTCTTGACTTGAGCGAAGACCTCCCCGGCAACGGCGCCAGAAATCCTTCTTGCTACCTCTTGAGCACTGCGTTGGTTTTCCCTTGAAGAGGAAAGGGTGATGCAGCAGAGTAGTGTAAGTATTTCCCTCGGTTTTTGAGAACCAAGGTATCAATCCAGTAGGAGGCTCCTCAAAAGTCCCTCGTACCTACACAAACAAACAAGAACCTCGCAACCAACGCGATAAAGGGGTTGTCAATCCCTTCACGGTAACTTGCGAAAGTGAGATCTGATAGAGATAATAAGATAAAATAAATATTTTTGGTATTTTTATTATATAGATTAGAAAGTAAAGATTGCAAATAAAAGTAGATGGAAAACTTATATGATAAAAGATAGACCCGGGGGCCATAGGTTTCACTAGTGGCTTCTCTCAAGATAGCATAACTATTATGGTGGGTGAACAAATTACTATCGAGCAATTGATAGAAAAGTGCATAGTTATGAGAGTATCTAGGCATGATCATGTATATAGGCATCACGTCCGCAACAAGTAGACCGAAGCGATTCTGCATCTACTACTATTACTCCACACATCGACCGACTCTTTCCCGCATCTAGAGTATTAAGTTCATAACAACAGAGTAACACATTAAGAAAGATGACATGATGTAGAGGGATAAACTCAAGCAATATGATATAAACCCCATCTTTTTATCCTCGATGGCAACAATACAATACGTGCCTTTCTGCCCCAAATTGTCCTTTGGGAAAGGACACATAAGATTGAACCGAAGCTAAGCACTTCTCCCATTGCAAGAAAGATCAATCTAGTAGGCCAAACCAAACTGATAATTCGAAGAGACTTGCAAAGATAACTAATAACACATAAAAGAATTCAGAGAAGATTCAATTATTTCTCATAGATAAACTTGATCATAAACCCACAATTCATCGAATCTCGACAAACACAGCGCATAAAGAGTTACATCGAATAGATCTCCAAGAAGATCGAGGAGAACTTTGTATTGAGATTCAAAGAGAGAGAAGAAGCCATCTAGCTAATAACAATGGACCCGAAGGTGTGCGGTAAACTACTCACAACTCATCGGAGGCCTTGGAGATGATGTAGAGGCCCTTCATGGTTGATTCCCCCTCCGTGGAGGCCGTGAAGGCTCCAAGATGGGATCTCATGGATCTGAAGGTTCTTGGCGGTGGAAATAGTTTTTCGTGGCGATCCTGGATGTTCTTGGGGTACGTGGATATATATATATATATATATATATATATATATATATAGGAGAAAGAAGTAGGTCGGTTGAGCCACGAGAGGCCCACGAGGGTAGGGGGGCGCGCCCACCCCCCTAGGGCGCACCCTCCTGCCTCGTGGCCGCCTCGGCTGCTTCTTGACGTCCACTCCAAGTCTCCTGGATTTAGTTTGTTCCAAAAATATCGATCCCGAAGGTTTCATTCCGTTTGGACTCCGTTTGATATTCCTTTTCTTTGAAACCTCGAAATAGGCAAAAAAACAGCAATTCGGGCTGGGCCTCCGATTAGTAGGTTAGTCCCAAAAATGATATAAAATTGTAAAGCCCAATAACATCCAAAACAGGTAATATAATAGCATGGAACAATAAAAAATTATAGATACGTTGGAGACTTATCAATCAACACGTCGCACATGGGCTATTTAAGCCACATATCGTATTCCTCTTCCTGTCATCCATATCCTAACCCCATCCTCTCCCATCTGTCCTCCTTCTTCTCCGAAAAGAAAAGCCGAAGCCACCAACCCCAATCGAAGCCACCATGCGATCTGACGGCCTGACCTACCGCTTCCCCCATCGTGCGGAGAGGCTCTATCTGTCGGAGTCTCGTAGAGAACACTTAGGGTGTGGGCGATCTCAAGGTGGAGGCGCAAGGGAGTTCACGAGTTCTTCCTTTCGGCCGGCTACCGCCACGCGTGCCGGGCTCTCCAAGGATGTTCCATGTTGAGGAGGTCAATCACAATGGCGTTGTGGTTGCGCTCCTCGCTACGTTCACCAATCCCTTCGACGCCTTCCACCTCCTCGGCCGAGTGTTTTGGTGTGTGTCGGGGATATACCCCGCGGCGTAAACCGGCCGGAAGTATAACCCGGCCGGACTTGGCGGTTTACTGAGATCCGGCTGGCACTTGGCGATTCACTGGCGACCCGCCCTGACTTGGCGGTTTACAAGCAACCCACCTGGTCATTATGACTCACTGGTGATCCGGCTGCAGAGACAGAGCGGATGACAAGGCCCAAGGCCCGAAGGCCGGTTCACGTTTAATGGTGGGCCGGTTTATAAGGAAAGCGTAAGGACTATTCTCCTACGAAGGAAGCAAGACTAGGACTCCACTTGTAATAGAGTAATTCTAATCCTAATAGGACTCCACATGTAACCCGCCCCTTCAACATATATAAGGAGGGGCAGGGCTCCCCAAAGAGGGACAGGCTACAAGCAAACAACAATATCTAGGGCTAGACACAACTAGAGGAGAGCCGGTTCTGGCGACCCCTCATGATCATAATGAGACCTAGCCTCAAACAGCATGTAGGGCTATTGCGGATGATGTTTCCGGGGCCCAAGCTGTCTAAATCCTGTCTTGTGTTGCGTCTCTCGATTTCGCTCAACCCCTCTCAAGCTACCACATAGATGCGTTGGCCTCGCGACTAAGTCCTGACACTAAGGACATCTGGCGTGTTAATTCCACGACAGTTGGCGCCCACCGTGGGGCCCTCGCACGGTGATGTTGAGTTCTTGGAGGGATCTTTCCCAGGGTTCGAGGAGCTCGCGATTTCGTCGGATAAGGAAGAGCCTACAAGTTCGTTCGTTTGGTGATCTGGAACATAATTAACTTTGGAGGCAGTGTATACAAGATTGAGATCAAGGAAGATTAGGGTTGCGTTTGCGCACCCGCTGCCGCGGTTTGCGATGCATCGAGACAGAGAAAATCGATCTTCGCTGCTACGGCGCTCCATCAAATCGCCGGGTCACCAATGGCACAAACGCACACGCGTAATCATCCGGACGTTTGTATGTATGCCCATATGCACGTGTATCAAGTCCCGAGGCATATCAATCTATGCTGTTTCTGCTACTTCCACGAGCATGGAGTGAAGATCGAGGGAAAAATACTACTTCAAGTACTAGTAGTTCACGTGATCAAATCTCAAGGTGATTTCATCTGACTAATATTAATCCTAATACGGTTCTGATTTTTTATCCCATCTATCGACGGAAGCCGGCGGCCAATTGAAATTTGTTTAATCCGATCAGGTAATAAAAAAATAGAGAGGAGACCACGACCCGGAGAGGGACGTGGACGTGGGCACGTTTTCTATCCGCGGTTTCCATCCTGGGCTAAGCCTCGTATCGCCTCCGCTGTAGAAGAGCCGCCGTAGCGGCCTCCGCTTCTGTCCGGGGAGTTTACAACATTGATGCGGTCAGATTAGTGAAAGAGATTGATATGGTCAGAGTGCCCCAAAGAAGTTACTGGTGTTACAACTACTACCATCAGTACTGCTGCTATGTGCAAAGCTCCATGCATGATTTCCAAACTCGATTGATGCTTTTCAACTCCCACGTGAAGGCCAAGGAATTTACCAGCTCATAGTAAAGTGCTACTTACTACAAGTGCATCCAGAAGTAGCGTCCGCAGTTCATATGATCTGACCGTCACTACAGTCGTCGTCCAATGTATTTCTGATCTGCTGCCATTGACGCAATGTCTGCAACAGAGCAGCTCCAACATGATGGTCCTGCAGTTTGTTCATGCCCAGTGACGCTGAGCCGTCAGGCGCTCCTCTGACCCGTGACCCGGTCGTGGGTCGTTGAACCGTCAGGTTCCCTCGGGCTGCATGCGCCCTCTGATCCGGTTTGCTCTTTGCAGGGTGGTCTCGCCGGTCTGATTCCTCTGTTGCAAGCCGCATCCTCCACTACAAGCCACCTCACCGGGTTGACTGCAACGCCCGCCTCTGTTATCCCGGCCCGGTGCTGTTTCGGAAACCGGCCTTGATCTTCATCTCAGCGGCGTCTCCGCTCCGTCCGGCTGGCAGCGCCGCCCGGGTTGACCCTGCTGCCACACACTGCAGTTCGCCGCCACAGGCGCCGGGCTGGTCTCGCTTATGCTCCTGCACGCTTCTTTGACAGTTGAGGAAAAAGCACATCCGATGGAAATTTTTGTCTCTGTGAACAAGCATACGGTCAAAGTTGGTCTACACGATCCAAATTCGGACTCCGTCTTCAACTCTGCAGTCGAATCGCCGTCCGCCGCGTTGGCGGCTGTCCGAGTCACCACCGTGACCCGCCCCGTACATGAAGACAATAAACAAAGCATCTCGCCTCACTGATTCGGCCTTGCTGCTTCAAACCGGCGCCGTTTTGCTGAAACGCCGTGGCCTTCTTGCCCCCGGGCAGGTCTCCGTCGACACAGCACCCGCCTCACCTCCAGGCCGCCGCTGCGCCTCGAAGTTGCCGACCGCTCATCTTCCGAGTTAACCTGCTACCGCGTCTTCACTGCTGCTCCGGCCTCGTGCATGTCAGGCATTATTTTTATTTCTCCAATGTCAAAGTGTACGGCCGGGGGTTTTGCTGCCCACTTATCTGCCGTATGGATCGGACGTCGAACCGCCGAAGCCCTTGGAGGCATACAGCCGTTTGCTATCTGCAAACATCAGGTGGTATCCATTTAAGTTTATTAGCACACATTGTTTTTGTCAAAGAGCAATTACTTTGGTCTGTATACTTTTGTGTGCAGGACAATAATTTATTATAAAGGTGGTGCCATGCTGTGCATATGGAGTGTGCGTTAGCATCATCATGCACCAGCGTCTGCACCAGCTTGCTGTTGAACGGGTGTGCACAAACCACCACCCGTACAGCTCGATTCACATCAAATTGCCGGGACCGCGCCTGCGGTTGACTCGCCCGTCTGCGCGGCTTACCGCGCCTGCGATTGATCCGCTCGTCCGCACGGTTTACAACACCACGGACGACTTCGCCCGTCCATACAGCCACCGGTTCATGCATCCGCGTCGGTTTACAACACGGAGGACAACTTGCTCATCCGCTCCGGTTTACAACACCGCGGCCGGATTATCCGTCTTCTCGTCTGGGCGGCTTGTCCATGATTGATTTCAGCATCACCGTGGTGATCATCAAACTCCGCGATGGATAATTTCTGGCCTGACATATCAGGTGAAATCCATCCATTATGTTTTTGTATTATATATTGCCTTCTTTAAAAGAGCAATTACTTTGGCATGCAAAGTTGTCTAATGCAGGACCCTAAGCCGCCATACTGGTGCAAATTTAAAGGCCGTCAGAAAATTTCCGGCTTAAAAAGAAGGATTCTGATTTAATATCCGGCTCAAGGGGAAGATGTCTCCCACAAAGTTTTGAAGCTCTCAATATCCGGTTTAAGAATTTCCGGTTCAAGAAGAATTTATCTCTTGCAAAAGTTAAAAGTTGCGAAGAGGACCTGTTGCCATGATCGCCAGTTCAAACATAGGTATCCTGCCTCATGGGCTCATCTTCATATGATCACTTGGTGGCTTTCTATTCAAACATAGGTGTATTCACCAAAGAGAACATGGCGTTACTACCGTCTTGCTGCAGCTATCAAGACAATATTATCATCGGGGCCAAAGAGAGTCTTGTTGCTAAGCACAACTCAAACATAGGCACCCATTGAGCACAGCTCACAAAGTTACTTGGGGCTCTTTGTGTCAAATACCAAAGAGTTTGAAAGGACCCTTGTAACGGTATCGACCCACGGCTTGGAAGCCTGGTGTATTCACCTAAAACTCCGGGTTAACCTGCCTTCATCAAGTAAGCCACTCCTATCCGGTAATCCTGGCATGACCATGAGCGTTTGTGAGTTACTCTCACTGAGACCCTGAACTTGTCAAAGTTAAAACGACGATTGGTTAGTTGGAGGCCCATCTTAAAGGCTTTGTCAAATGGTTTAACTCAGCGGCCTGGCAGCCCATGAAAAGCCTCGAATTTGGGCTGGCAGCCCTTGAAAAGCCTCGACTACACGGTTTTATTTGCCTTTGTCAGGATTTTGTTCTCTTTTGATAAATTTTATGTTGAACCGGCGTCTCGACCCGGCATGACTAACAGCCATCGAATTAACCCGGTGTTCTTTAACCCGGCTCGACTTTCAACTACAAGTTGTCAGTACATAATCACTTATAATCCGGTGTTTATTGACCCGGCCTGGCTTTCGGCTATAAGTCGCCAGTATATATTTGGATTGCGCCATTGGAATCATGCGCTTATAAATCATTGGATATATTATTCAAATAGCCAACATGGCTGGATTTTTATTTTGGTTATCAATAACCAGTATTATGATTAAGGTTTTTCAAAGTCGGCGTTAAGCGCAATGGCTATCATATTGTCAATGGATATGATTTATTCTACAATTGAAGGAATAGTCTCGAGTCGCTGCAGGCTTACGACCCGGCACTTGGGGGCTACATTATTCAAGTTGAGATTACATCAAATATGCAAGTCTCATGTCGCTGCAAGCATGCACCATGACACTTGGGGGCTAATGCAAAGTCATTGTTTGCTCACCTTATTGAAGACCCGACTCATCACATCATAATGAGCGGCCATTGGGGGCTACCAATTGCTCCTGTCAATTATTCAAGGTACAAAGCTTTGTATCCATTATATTGAAGGACCACCGCTCAGTTGGTAAAGCACAAAGCTCTTAACCTTGTGGACATGGATTCAAGCCCCATGATGGGGGCTACACGTTGTTGTTCAAAGTTTACAAGATTATATTTACAAAATCCCTGCTCATTATTGCATAATGACCCGGCCCTTGGGGGCTACACTGGCTGAAGTTTTTATGAGTATAAGACAATTACAAGTCCCAGGTTGCTGCAAGCATGACAACCCGGCACTTGGGGGCTACATAATATGGAGTATTCAGTTTTTAGTAAGGGACTGGGATGAACAACATGGATTTCTTCTTAAGTGGCAGTGTTTATATTGAAGCAAGTCTTAAGCCATCACTTTGTTCTGCTCAAGACTTGAGGGCTACAGGTAATATGGATATAAGGGAGAAAAATCTTCAAATTCTTAGTTCTGAGCAAACCAGATTGACCCGGTGTCTGCAACAATTATGACCCGGCGTCGGTAACAATTATGACTTGGTGCCATCCATATTTACAAACCGGCAATTTTGGTAATATTAAACCAGAAAATTTTACATCTTCAAACCGGCTGAATATCAGATGAGTATTGCAAGATCAATATTTCTTAAACCGGTGCTTTGGAAGCCGACTCAAGTGGATTATTCTTCACAATATTTCTATGTGGGAAACCAATGTCAACAAGTTGAGTATGAAGCTGGCTTATTGACCTGGATTTTCTAGAAGAAGGAAATGACAAGGACTTAAGGATGATCAAGTGCCGGTTTACAAGAATTCTTAACCCGGAGCATAATCTGTCAAGTTTGTTCTTGTGTTTATTTCACAGGATCAGTTTAACATGGATAAATCCAAATTAAACTGGGGGCTAATGTCGGGGATATACCCCGCGGCGTAAACCGGCCGGAAGTATAACCCGGCCGGACTTAATGATTTCTTGAGATCCGGTGGCACTTGGCGATTCACTTTGGCGACCATACGACTTGGCGGTTTACAAGCAACCCACCTGGTCATTATGACTCACGGTGATCCGGCTGCAGAGACAGACGGATGACAAGGCCCAAGGCCCGAAGAAGGCGGTTCACGTTTAATGGTGGGCGGTTTATAAGGAAAGCGTAAGGACTATTCTCCCTCTGAAGGAAGCAAGACTAGGACTCCACTTGTAATAGAGTAATTCTAATCCTAATAGGACTCCACATGTAACCCGCCCTTCAACATATATAAGGAGGGCAGGGCTCTAAAGAGGGACAGGCTACAAGCAAACAACAATATCTAGGGCTAGACACAACTAGAGGAGAGCCGGTTCTGGCGACCCCTCATGATCATAATGAGACCTAGCCTCAAACAGCATGTAGGGCTATTACCGGATGATGTTTCCCGGGGCCCGAAGCTGTCTAAATCCCTGTCTTGTGTTGCGTCTCTCGATTTCGCTCAACCCCTCTCAAGCTACCACATAGATGCGTTGGCCTCGCGACTAAGTCCTGACACTAAGGACATCTGGCGTGTTAATTCCACGACAGTGTGGGTGTGAGTTTATTGCTATCACCACCCACAACATCTTCACGGACTTCAACAACATCTTCCCCTCCCAGAGTGTCATGCACACCCTGCCGTACCCCATCAACAACCAGGAGTGAAGGGTGCGGGAGGAGCAGGTGGCGTTTTCCTGGAGGAGGAGAAGGAGAAGAACCCGTTGGCCCGGTGGGCCCCTGATCTATCTATCTATCTATCATATTAGTATTTTAAGTTGTAATCATTTATATTTGTGCTACTATTATTAAGTTGGATCCTATTAAGTTGTAAGGCTATCTATATCGTGGAACTATGAGTTGTTATGTTCATGCAACTATATCTCGATGTTGAGTTTTGTGCTACTATATATATTGATGTTTTGTGCTATTATTTGTGGTATATGCACTCATAATATTTTGGGCCTAATATTTTGGTGTGGATGCGAGTTCATCACATTCACCATAGCATGCACAATGTTGGCCAAATCATGGGTCATGACCCAAACCATGTGGACAAGCAACAAATATGTAAAGAAACTAAAATATGTAAAGCAAAAAATGATCCTCACAAAAACAATCATAAAACAATAGTGGACAACCAACAAATATGTAAAGAAAAAAAAACAAGTTTTACAATACATAAATGTGTTCATGCAGCCATGCATGAATGGATCTATCTATCCTCCTTAAAAAATGATTCAATTAATTTAATGTATCAAAAATGTTTTATCGATTACATTGTGTATCAAAAAAATAATCCATCACAAAATTTAGTGCACGGCCTTGTTTTGTCGAAGCAACATGGGTGCACCAAGCCGGTGGGCTTGTTTTCTATTTGGGCCTGCTTTTTCTCACAGTTCTCCATGAACAAAAATTTGGCCAAAGTATAAACAAGTAAAGGAGTATATGTTTGTTAGAGGTTTATTTGCCGAAGCAACATTTTATTTAGAGGTTTTAGTTGAAGCATTTTCGCTAAACATGGGTGCCTCTATGCTATAAAAAAGGGTTGGTGCCCCTCTGGCGGTGTGCTGGTTTCTCTTTGGGCCTAGTTATTTTCTCACGGCCCAACATCTATTGGGCAGCCCAGATTTTTTTACTAGAAACTAAATTTGGGTTTGCACTCTGTTAACCGAAGAACAAAAATAGGGGCATGAACATTGAATAATTTTTCAAATTGCTGCTTGATTCAGTTACATGAACTTGGCATGGCACAAATCGCGTCCTCTGCCCTCCTGGCGTAAATGCCCATTCTAATGACAGATGAACAACAGGTAAAAGAAAAACAAAGCAATGATTCAACAATAGAACCCCCTGCCATGATATTTGCTTGCTTCTGCAAATCGATCATCTGCATTAGATGTATGTTGATCTTCCTCAGTTCCTCGTTCAGTTTGGACTCCGTGTGCAGTTCAACATTGCGTGCATACCTCGCCATCGGCAGGACACTGCCGCCCCTCGCCCGTCCGAGCTCCCCAAATTCTCCACAGCAATCGGCGGTATCCCGCCCAAATTGAGCTCCCAGTTTGCAGCCCCGCTCAAATCAATGTAGCCCTCAAACTGAATCCTCTCAATATAATCATCCATCCACTCGAAATGGGTACAATTCTTCAGGATTTGAAAACAACAATATGAACCCTAAATTCCAAATTCGACGAGAAAGAAGAAATATGGAGAAACCAGAGCAAGCAGCGGTGAAGCGGGCTAAGAACTGAGATCTAACCTTGTCATCCCTTCCTGCCATTGTTTTGCTCAACCATTTCACAAATTCGCGCCCAAGATTGTCATTCTCATCAGTCTTACTGACCCACCATTTAAGAGGCTCTGGGCGTGGCCAGTCAGGGCACCTTGTGAGCGGCACTGGACCATAATGTCGCCATTTTGAGTGCGTGGCGGAGGAGGTAGACGTCTGCGCTAGGTCGCGGAGGAGAAAAGGCTGGGAAAGGGGAAGCAATGGGCAGCGGCGGGCGGACGGGCATGTGCGCTCGTCTCTTCTAGCTGCGAGAGGTGGGTCCCGTGCTTACATGGACAAGTGGCAGGTCCCGCACTTACGTGGATAAGTGGTCGGTCCAACCCCTAAGAGCTAATGAGGGCATCTGTTGAGTTTAAGGGCCATGTTGTTCTTGGGCTATTTACGCGCTCAAATGTGTCGCACCACAGCCATTCGATCGAACAATGTCGCACTCCTTCCAATTCCCATGAAATACGTCACATAGGAGCTATAAGCCCCTTGTCGATGGTAGAAGCCTTCCTCCTCCGTCCCAACGCCACGGCACGCCCCCATCCATCGTCCATCGGAAACCACCCGCCACCACCTCGTCCACCAAACATCACCCACCACCACCTCCTCTTCACGGACGGAGCAAGTTGGCGAGGAGCCACCACCACCGGTGCGAGTGCGGGTGCGGGTGCGACTGCCACGCCCTCCACTGTCACGAGCGCGGGATTCCTGGCTCGAGTTCTTCGATGCGGTAGCCACGTCCTTGGGTTTGTCCCTCCAGTCCTTTCTGATGCGACTATGGCGAGCTTGTGGTGTGGCAAGCGGCGAAGACCATGAGGAGCTCGCCAAGAAGAAGAATGGCAAGATGGCGGGCACCAAGAAAATGGCAGGGAAGAAGAACAAGAAAGGGAGGAGGAGGAAGACAAGAACAAGGAAGAGGAGGAGGAGGAGGCGCTCAAGAACAACGACCAAGATGCCCAAGATGATGAGGTTGAGATCAAGAAAAAGAACAAGGAGGCCAAGAACAAAATGCGCCGAGTCAAGAAGGCCAACAAGAGTAAGCGCAAAAAGGAGGAGAAAGGCCAAGAAAAGGAGAGAAGGCGGAGGAGGAGGTGGAGGATGAGGAGGAGGAGGAGGAGGAGGAGGAGGAGGACAAGATTAATGAAGAAGAGGAGAAACATGCCAAGAAGCAGGCGCTCTAGGCTAGGAAGAAGGAGGAGGAAGCCATGGACAAGAAGGCACTCGCGGCCAAGGAGGAGGAGGCCAAGAAGCACGCCAGGAGGAGGATGGAGGAGGCCATCAAGATGAGGGAGGAGGCCAAGCAGAGGAAGGAGGACAAGGCTGAGGCTTCCATGAGGCATGGACAGAGCTAGAGAGGACATGGGTCTACATATATACACCCATTATTTCTTTTCAAAAAAGAGTATATAGGTACATCGTTAAACCACATGGTTTAAAAAATATTTTTTTAAATTTGTACATTGTGTATCCCACACGTATGATTTATTAAAAATATTGTCAAATTTGTACAGGGGTGCTCCAAAAACAAGTATATTGTACTCTAGAATTTTCTAAAGATATATTTTTCATAATCATATAATTCAACCACTATTACACTATTTGTGAAACTATATATTTTAGAGATATCTAACATACATATGCATAAACTACATAAATTACACAAGTATCAAAAAAATTTAAAAATTCATTACAAAGAAGAAATTATATTCAACACAACACTTAAGTATTTTTCAATGATATGCATTACAATTCTACAATAAATAACTAAATAATATTGTTAAGTATGCCAAATAAGCAATGTAAAATATACTTCTTCCTATAAAAAATATATATACTCCTTAAGACAGTAGTATAGTAAGTATAAAATTTTAGTATAAAATATGTAACTTTAGAATTTTCTAAAGATATATTTTTCATAATCATATAATACAACCACTATTACACTATTTGTGAAATTATATATTTTAGAGATATCTAACATACATATGCATAAACTACATAAATTACACAAGTATAAAAAAAATTAAAAATCGTTACAAAGCAGAAATTATATTCAATGCAACACTTAAGTATTTTTCAATGATATACATTACAGTTATATAATAAATAATTAAATAATATTGTTAAGTATGACAAATAAGCAATGTAAAAATATATTTCTCCCTATAAAAAAATATATATACTCCTTAACACAGTAGTATAGTAAGTATAAAATTTTAATATTAAAATATGTATATATAAAAAGGAGCGGGGAAATAGGAACTGAAATTGATGACTCGAACAAAAAAATTGCGGATCTGTACACCCAAATTTGAAATGCTGGCTTCGCCACTATCCGCTGGTGCTCTGTCTATATAGTGCTCTGCTGCTACCGATGAGTATGAGATACGCACGATCGATCTCCTCCCCTATTCCATGCGTTTAATTTCTTTTCCACTCCCGTCTTGTGTGAGTTGGCAAAACATAGAAGGATCATCGCTAGTTTTTGTGATGGTAGCTTCTCTGCTTTGAATGATCATCAACTTCCTGGTCTAGTTCAACGTTTCAAACCAACAAAATTCACTCATCTTCGAATTCAAAAACCATTCCGAGCAAATTAACAAATTTTTATTTCAATTTAGATATATTTGAATTTAAAGTATTTAATAGACTCTCACTAGTGGAAAAACGGCTAGCCACAACTTTCATTTGTGGAGCGCCGTTTTTCATCAATGCCAACACTATACAATTTGTTGTTGCTGGCCTTGCTAATACTTCCTACGCCACTACTATGTGAGCCCAGTTGTCTTGCCCAGTTGTAGTATATTGCTGTCGTGCGATCTATAAACACGCCATAGATACTTAACCTTGTGCGGTCGTGCCTTCATCGGGAACGCTAGCACTAAGTTGTGCCTATATATAGATGTGTTGGCAGCCCCTTGTTCTCAAATACATTCACTTCCATTCTCCACAATATTCTACTTGCTCTTAGTCAGCTGGTTTGGTGAAAATGGACACACCGGAGCTTGTCGAATCAGCACGAGCCCCCCGTTCGAGCCCACGTCAGCGGGGCGTGTCGCAAATTTGGGACTCCGCCGCCTCGGCCGAGCTCTCATATGGCCCCGTTACACTGATGATGTTCTTAGTCTAGCTCAAGAGTCTGTGGTACTAGAAGTTATATATATTTGTTATTGTTTTCATCCTTCAACTATTAAATTTCTATTATTTTAAATGGAAATAATGACATTTTTCTAATATGTACTTTGAGACTTTAAATTTACTTTTTTTTCCTTTTTAGTTTAAGACCTGAAATATATAGTTTTGAGCCTTCAAATATGTAGTTTGACACTTCCAATTTTTTTCTTTTTAGTTTTTTATGTGGTGATATTTTTTATAGTATATTATAGTTTACTTTCATTAAATTTCTATTATTTTAAATGGAAATAATGATGTGTTTTGAAATATGTACTTTGAGACTTTAAATTTACTTTTCCCTTTTAGTTTAAGACTTGAAACATATAGTTTTGAGCCTTCAAATTTGTAGTTTGACACTTCCATTTTTATCTTTTTAGTTTTTTATGTGGTGATCTTTTCATAGTATATTATAGTTTAATTTTATTAAATTTCTATTATTTAAAATGGAAATAATGACATTTTAAAATATATGTACTTTGAGACTTCAAATTTACTTTTTTCCGTTTTAGTTTAAGACTTGTAATATATAGTTTTGAGCCTTCAAATATGTAGTTTGACAATTCCAATTTTTTTCTTTTTACTTTTTTATGTGGTGATCTTTTTTATAGTATATTATAGTTTACTTGTATTAAATTTCTATTATTTTTAAATGGAAATAATGACATTTCTTAGGTGGTGACCTTTTTCTTATTGGGCAAGCCCAAATAGTATTAGGATGCCATGGGGGGTCAAAACCAACGGGGCAACGGCCCCCTCGACCCACTCCCTCTCTCTGTCCTGCTGCTCTGTTCCATTCCCCTTTCTCTCCCTCTCTCGCTCGTCGCCGCCCGATTCCGGCCGATTCCGGTGATTACCGTCGTTCCCGGTCTGAGGTACACATATGAGCCTCCCACTCTCATCTGGTCCAATGGGATTTTTTTTAATTAGAGGTGTGTTTTGTATTCCCTATGCTAGGGTTTCAGCGATGGCAATAGGCGACGGCGATGGAGTAGTCTGTAGGCGACCCTCGGCTCCAACCCAGGTGAGCATATCATCCCTCCCTCTTTTGCTGTAGGTCACTGCCGCTGTCAATTTTTTTATTTGTATCACTGGGGTTCATCACTGCTAGGCAGTCAAAATTTGTTGTTGTTGTCTAGAATTAAGGTATATATATTTTTCAATCTTGATTAGCACTAGCTGTAGAAACTGGAAGTGCAATCTATCAATCAAATTAAGGTAGATATATTTTTGAAGTCATCATCTTTGGAAGCATCTAAATTCTGAAACAAAGTGTTTGAGTTGCTGTTGGAATCCATAATAAAGTGTTTGAGTTGCTGTTGGAATCCATAATAAAGTGTTTGAGTTGCTGTTGTGTACTACTTTTTCACCATCTCACATATATCACTAGCTTCTCATTGAATCATCGGTTTAATTCAAATAGTTGAGTGTCCAATGTGGCAATATGTGGCAAATATAGTGTCCAAAGAAAATTTCCATTTGAAAGTAATGCTCCAAGTTAGGTGTGGCGAAATAGTTGAGTGTCCAAAGAAAATTTCCACTCGAAAGTAATGCTCCAAGTTAGGTGTGGCAAAATAGTTGAGTGTCCAAAGAAAGTTTCCACTCGAAAGTAATGCTCCAAGTTAGGTGTGGCAAAATAGTGTGGCAAATATAGTCACAATCCAAACAAGGCCTTAGGGGTTGTTTGGTTCCAAGCCACAACTTGCCACACTTAAATCACAACTCAACTTAGGAAAGTTTGACCAAGTTAGTTGTGTGTTTGGTTCTTGCCCACATGTTATAGATACAAACTGGCATATATATACTACACTTCATCCATATAATTATGTGAAGATATCGATAGTGTTATATTGTTGTTGTCCAAAGCTAGTTATGCACATGCTATGATATTATTGTTGTTTTACCCTTGATGAAATCTGCCAAGTCTAAAACTGGCAGAATTAAAACTTGCCATGCTTCCATGATGTTTCCCACTGATCTATAACTATTTTCAACATTATCAGTAAAGATGTTTTGTTATGAATTACCAGTACATTCATGCCATGACTTTTGTTGCCATGTAAACTTGCTCTAAATATGTCGTGTTAATATAACAGTTTTGCTAATGTAGCATACTCCATGATGCTAATGAACTTGAACCTTTGGATGAATTGCTGTGCATCTAGCATACTTGATCCACATGCCATGCATATGCACTTTATGTTACTGTAGTATGTCTTGGTCTTGCTTGTATATTGCCATGTTGCTGTTATGGATAGATTTGCATTGTATACTTTGACATGTGTGCTTGGTTCTTGTCATAATAACCTATACTTGTTACTATTTTGAAGTTCCAGCCATGACTACCTGGAACAACCACTACCAGATCCTCGTGCAACTTCGGCATTGCAAACAACATCCATGAGCACCAACCATGTAAGATTACAAAAACATCCATGAGCATTGCAAACACATGCATATATACATATATCATTCATTATTGATGATTTCAAATATTTGACTTGCCAGGGGTATGTACGAGACCCATCTTCAGAATCGGTCCAGCAGCAGCTACCGGTATGTGACGTGGACATGCTCAGCCGTGAGCTTGTCACGTCAAAGGAAATAAAATGAAGGCACTCAAGGAGTTGAATGACTCCCTGAAGAAAGAGAAGGAAGAGATGATCGATGAGAACTCTGATCTCTGCGATAAGAAATTGAAGCTCATCGACGGAAGGAGCTACTGGTCACCGAGATCGAGTCTATGAAGAAGGAGATACGGCTCCTGAAGGCCGAGAGGGAGGAACGAAGACCATAAAGTCTATTTAAGAAAGGAGGGACAGAGCAACAGAAATAAGTTGTGTGAGATGAGGATCATTCTTCATCATAGTTAGTTAGCGGATAACAAGTTGCGTGAGATAAGGATAAATTTTGCTTGTAGCAAGCTAGTTGATCACTACTGTTGATCACTACTGTATGTGGATTTGAAGTTACCACTAGAAGTTTAAATGGCTGCACATATACTAATAGCTGGGAATATTTTTTTTATTACTGAAAATACAAATTGCTTGCGTTGCCTCACAATAAATGCCATAGCTAACACAATATATTGTTGGCGTTAGCCAGGTGACACGCCATCGGTACTAAAATACTGCTGACATGTCATAGCGCCATTACTAAATTGTTTTCACTGGCGCCATATTGATGGCGTTGGGTCTCTACGCCAACAAGGCACTTTTGCCACGCCATACCTAGGCTTTTTCACTAGTGTCTGGTTTAGAACCATCTTTATATGCTAGAGCTCATGTATCCCAATGGTTCGTTGTTACTTCAATCTCCATAGACCCAGGTTCCAGTAAACTAAATGTTTTTGCGAAATTTTCATACAACAGAAATAATAAAGTAATGAATGAGTATACGATCCCTGGTGCATGCACTTGCGATTCAGCACCGGACAATTGATGGAATTCCCATGTTCTTTCCTACTATGCGCTTTAGTTCATCAAAAGAGAGTGATTGAAAGATCTTTATTTTGTAGGATCAGGAGCGTGTTCACGTGAGTTACTGGAATGAAAATCGATACAAGAGCAATAAACCGTGCCTAGGCTGTTACCTTGACCCCAATGTCAGAAGGCCCCCGGAAATCGGCAACGATGATAAAGAGATAGCTATATATTGTTGGAACTGCAGCCCTCTAGCTACCTCTCCTCTTACTCGAACGAAGGTGGAAGAAAAAAAACACGGACACAAGATTTTTCGGCCGGCGTACGAACGCCGTCACGGGCGCACAAACGCCCCAATCCTTTTCTTCCTTACAGTAGCTACATGACTACACACGGCTCCTCTTACAAGAGTACACAGAGAAGAGCTTTATACCCGTGCACACACACGCCCAGGCCGGCACACCCGGCCACTAACTCCACGCACCTAGCATGCACTAACCAACCACACATGCACGTCCCTATCCAGCTGATGCGTGCACGCACTAACTAATTAGCCTACTCGTAGCTAACAACTTTATCCGGTCAATCCTGAGCACGCCTGCTCATCCGCACGACCTGGACGGCAGGTTGCTTCGCTGCATGCTATCATCGTCCTCCTACGACCACAAGCCTGGCCGCAAACCGGCTCAAACTAGACTCACTCGCTGGACACGGATATGAGCACAAACCGGCGCCCGAACTTAACCTAGACTAAGACACACACTGGTCACCACGGCAAGTCGTGGTTTATGCCTAACATACTCCCCTAAACTACGACATCACCGTCGTCTCGGAGTTGGTGTAGCTTCCGTCGTTGATGTCGCCACGACCGTGACCCAGCCCGCGGACTCGCCCTGGCGCAACGACGCCGGTCGTACCGCCACGGACCCGACCTGGCGCACTGACGCCGGTCCTACCGTACTCCGTCACGTCTCCGGCGACACACATCGAGCTCCTTCTCCGCCGGTGACACACGCCTGGCGTCCCTCTGCGCCCCGCACGTCCTGCGCGCACCCGACGCGCCTGACGAGCCCGACCGCACCAGTGCGTCCCGCACGTCCTGCGCGCACCCGACGCGCCTGACGAGCCCGACAGCACCAGACGCTCACCGCGTGCCGCCTCCGCGTCCGCCATGGCAGCCGCCAGCGACAAACGCCGGAAGGATGTAGCCGAACTCGAGCACGGACTCGAGCACTACGGCGACATACGCCTCCTCCCAACATTAACCGCACGCTTGTACGCGCGCCCGCGGTCCCTACGCGCCCGACGCGTCCAGTGCGCACCCATAACACGCACCGGTCGTGCCCGGCTCGTTGCCGCGTCTTATTGCCCTGCACCGCCACGGCCTCCATGCCGCCATGCAGTGCCTCCACGCCGCCACACCGTGTTGCGCCGTCGCGCCACCACGCAGCTCCTCGGCGGCCTCCGCGTCGCCGCACGTGCACGTAACCGCCCGCCGCTTCCGCCCGCAGCGCCATGACAGCCACAGCGGCGCCCACCTCCATGGGCCGACACACGGCCCGGAGCTTCACCAGCGCAACCACCAGCGAACGCTGCCACCGCCGCCACGCCTCCGACACGGCAAGCACGCCCAAGACACCAAGCTCATGATACCAATTGTTGGAACCGCAGCCCTCTAGCTACCTCTCCTCTCACTCGAACGGAGGTGGAAGAAAAAGAACACGGACACAAGATTTTCCGGCCGACGCACGAACACCCCAATCCTTTTCTTCCTTACAGTGGCTACATGGCTACACACGGCTCCTCTTACAAGAGTACACAGAGGGGAGCTTTATACCCGTGCACACACACGCCCAGGCCGGCACACCCGGCCACTAACTCCACGCACCTAGCATGCACTAACCAACCACACATGCACGTCCCTATCCAGCTGATGCATGCACGCACTAACCAATTAGCCTACTCGTAGCTAACAACCTTATCCGCTCAATCGTGAGCACGCCTGCTCATCCGCACGACCTGGACGGCAGGTTGCTTCGCTGCATGCTATCATCGTCGTCCTACGACCACAAGCCTGGCCGCAAACCGGCTCAAACTAGACTCACTCGCTGGACACGGATATGAGCACAAACCGGCGCCCGAACTTGACCTAGACCTAGACACACACTGGTCACCACGGCAAGTCGTGGTTTATGCCTAACATATATGTTCTCTCAATTTTCAAATTCCGTGGTTGATTGTCGTGTTGACTTGAATATCATTAATTTTCCTTTCAGTTTCATCGCCATGTCAAGAAGTTTAACAGGGCCAATGAGTTCAATTTGGAAGGTGCAGCAAGAAGGGCTGCGCTGTCATAGCCAAGACGACGGATATCCAGCTCCATTGGTTCTACTGTCATACCATGGATTGAGCAAATGAAGCCACTGTTTGGGATGTGCTTCTGTATGTAGTGAGTGCTACTCTGTTTCAGTGTTTTTCCCATGAGCCGTGTGTGTAGTGCGCTCTTTGGAGAACCGTGCTAGTGTGCTCTTTCATAATGGATGGAATGGTTATGGTGTCCTTTTTCCTAAGGTTGATTCCGTCCAAGGCTGTTTATACAACACAACTTAGCACGGATGTCCTTTGCATTCAGAATACAAGCGATAGTGGCCAACTTAGCAGTTAGCACCGCCTTCTAGGCACTCAATAACTCTACACTAGTCATCAATCCGCGCAGCTGCATGGGCTAAAAATAAAGTATATACACAATTTAAAATTTCATATTGTTAATAAGAGTTACCTGAAAAGACAAAATGCACTTTAGGGAAATATTGGTTCAAAATACTTGTTCAACTCTTCAATGTAATAGCTATGTCACATCTTATGAATTAAGCTTTACTATGCGTACATATTTTGATAGGCACGCCTCTTCTGCCCTTTAGTTTCAATTTGAAAAATAATTTTGTAAGTAAGAAAATATTGTGTTGAGTCTATACAGGGTTGTGTGTGCAATTTTTATTTACTTTGGCAGATGTTTCTTTTCCGTGAGATAAACATCTTAATATGTCATGCCTAATATATGTAGTATGCACAACAATCATCTATAGGAAATAAACAAGAAACCACACATTATTTTCGAGGAAGTGATGACATTCTAGTCTTACAGTTTTACTTGCCTTTAAAATTGTTTGTTCCAAAGAGGGCTTACTTATATTGTTCCCCAAAACAAATGACAATGAAGAGAAGTCAGGAGTGAACAAGACTCCTCTCCTCTCCTCTCCTCTCCCATGACCGCGCCGCCCTTGTGGGCGTCAGTAGCCTTCTCCCAGCGCGCCTCTCCTCTCCCTTCCTCTCTACACGGGCGCCCGGCTCCCGCTGGGCTGGCCCGGGCAGCTGGTGGCGGCGGCCCCAGCTTCCCCTCTCGGGTGTCCACTTGGCGCAGTTGGGCGACCAGCGGTGCTTCTAGGCGGCGGCGGTCCAGCGCGGCGAGGGCTCTGGCCTTGTGGCGGATTGACGGCGGCGGGGTGGCAGCGGCGTGGTCTGGCGGCGCCGCTCGGCCCAGATCTGGGCCTGGGGCCGGGCGGCGGGTGGGTCTGCCGTGGCTTCCGGGAGGCGGGGAGAGGCGATGGCGGCAGTCTTGGCGGCGCCATCGCCGGCTTGCTGCAGCGTGGCGGCAGGGCTTAGCGGGCCCGTTTTGGACCTGGCCGGGCCAGGGGTGGCCTGGCATGCCCTGCTGCCGCATCCGGACGGCTACCGTGACGGTGCCGGAGGTTCTGGCCTCCCGGACGACGGCGGTGGAGGTGGTTCCCTCCCGTTCGACTTCGGTGCTGCTTCCCCCTCCACGGGGCGCTTCTCTCCAGTCCTCTTGGCCTCGTGTTGGTGTTCGCAGTGAGGCGTCGTGGGTGGCGGCGCAACCGCGATGGCTCTCTCTCTCTCTGTGTTTACTCTATTTATTTGGATACAAATTTATCAAGCTAACCCATGTGATGTGACATTATAGATGGAGCCAGAACCGAGGTTGGTTGTGATTTGGATTTGCAAGCACATGATCACAACGATGGACACCGTGATATAGAAATTCATCTTATCAACCGCGATGGCTCTCTCTCTCTCTCTCTCTCTCTCTCTCTCTCTCTCTCTCTCTCTCTCTCTCTCTCTCTCTCTGTTTACTCTATTTATTTGGATACAAATTTATCAAGCTAACCCAGGAATTGGTCGGCGGCAAAGTGCAGCTTCACCTCGCCGGAGGACTTGAGGTAATCCTGGAAGTCGACCATGGCGCAGCAGACGAGGAAGGAGCAGAGGACTTCAGGAGGTCTACCATGGCGCAGCCAGACGGGGAAAGGCGGAGGAGGCCGGGGCGGGCATGTCCGGCAAGGAGGAGCGGATCCCATCGACGGCGCGGGCGGAAGAGGAGCGGCGGCGCGGGAGGGGGGGAGCCATTTGAGCGTCGTGGGTGGGGTTAGAGGAGACGACTGGATCGGGTGAGGAATATTCCAAACTATATGACGGATCTACCCTTTGAAAAACTAACTGGTCCCATCAAAAAATTGTAATGGTCCTACTGTTATTTGTAATTTCCCGTAATTTTAGTTTTATAACTCTCCGTAACTCCTATTTTTCCACCATCGGATTAGTGTGGATGAGCGGCTCGTAAAATCGCCAATCACCGTAACAGTTGTAATAATCTATATATGAACTGCAAGCCAAGAACTACTTAGTACCAAAATATTTGAGAAAACCTATTAATTTTTACTACAGTAGTAGATACCAAGCCTATACTTTAGCAGGCTGCTCCCTGCTGTGATCAGTGCACTACTGAACGAAGATATGGTTGTCGCTCCAGTAGGCATATTAAATGATAGGCTATCTCAAGCAATATGGGCAATGCCAAAATAAAGAGAGGTAACCACGATGAACAACCCATCAGAGTGATTAGTTATAGCATGTTACATGTCAATATGTGTAGCTCGACTGTAAGCAGCCGGCCAGCACAGTAGGCAAGGCATAGTTGGCTGCGGCTGTCGATGATGTATACATCCCATGTAGATTGTGAAAAGAAAGAAGGTTCAAGCATGGGGAATTAGATCGGATGATACCTATAGTGATTGGAAATTCAGGTTTGCCGAGAGGGCTAACACAACCATAATGGAAATTCCTGGTCATTGAGGTCTACCAACATCAAATAATTATGTAATGTGCCGAAAGTTTTAACCATTGAGTAATGTCCAAAAGGTCCTCTAGTTTTTAAAAACAGAAATGTGATTTTGAAATAAGCATGTAGGTGTGAAGAATCAACCATAGATGAATTTTGAGAAGTACAAAACATATAGAGGAACTACTACATGTACCCGAAGTCAAATCTTCAGTGCTAGCCTACAACAAAGGAAGCTGGTAAAATTCAGTTAATGTCGGACACTATATATAGAAGATTCTATTAAATACTTACATTGTGGATCAACTAATATAAGAAATCCGTAAATTTAGAAGCAGAATACTCCCTCCATTCCCTTATACAAGGCCTCTATGAAAAATACATTTTGCATCTATACAAGGCCACTAACAGTAATCGAGGCGAACATTAATAATGTTTTCTCGTACTACCAACTTTTTTAATACTTGCATGCATGTAGTCATAATGACAGTGTGCTACTTCCTTCTCATTCCTTCCTTGCATGCATGCAAGCGTATTAACAATCCCGTTTAACGAAAAGAGAAGTTGGTTTCCAAAGCAGTCATTAAATTTTACCTTGGTACCTGTAATTTGAGTTTGTGGCCTTGTATAAGGGAATGGAGGAGTAGATCAACATCATATTGAAGATTTTACATGTGTAGTACTCAGCCCCTTTTTCCTCCTAATAAAAAAGAAGTAAGAATTAGAATGGACTCAAGTTGTTCCGTTAAAAAAGATTAAGCATGGGATTAACAATAGATACTTCTGATCAAACTTAAAGTATCTGAAAGCGAAGACATGAGTGTGTGACATAGTTGGGGAATTTCATACTGTAGTTAGTTATCCTTTTTTCGTTTCTAGGTGAACAAAAGGTCTTGTACTGAATAATATACAAACAAAAAATGTGGATGATATAAGGTACACGGTCATGAAACACTTTATTGTGTAATTTTCATTTATATTAGCAATGTGTTATTCCTCTATCATCTGCAATGTAAAAAGCATGTTCGCTTCCCTCTTCTTTTTATGATGGAGAAATCAAGCAGCCAGAAAAGCAACAAAATTCCACTCTAATCTGTACTAATGAACACTACTTAGAAAGCATCTGACTAAATTCAACTTGTACAAAATATTATAACAGAACCACATCATTCATGTTCTTATCCAGGTGGAAGCCTATCTGTACTTTCTTTTGCATCATATTGTAGATATCTATGCTATACGTGCAGAGCCGACACAAATGAATAGAAGGCGAGAAAATAAGGACCGTACCTTGAATTTGCTCAGCTCCTTGCAGTGCACCGCGAGCATGACTTGCTAGACAAAAGCATCAGTCGAGCTGGCCGAGGAAATCAAATAGCACAGGGTGTAATACGTGTGGTTCCTCCTTTCTTGCTAGTCGAAAAGCCAAATTGTACACTCTTCTTCTCCGAGCAAATCAAGCTAAGCACGTAAGTGTACGTGCCTAAGCGCCGGCCATGGAGCCGCCCATGTAGTCTTGATTAGAGGACACATCATGCAGCCGTGCGTAATCAAGTCAAATCCCATGCCCACATCATCCAGCTGCGCTAGCTCGCGATGGGAAAGGACAGCATATAGTCCCGCATGGGAGGCGGTCCAGTCCAGTCAAGGCTGCACTTCTGCCTGAAGGCCATCCAGTATGAAACTTCAAAGTCGAGGACTCCACCGCTCAAGCTCAACACAGCCCGTCCTCCATCAACTGTCGACGGTAGCTCCTTCCTCCTCCTCCTCCGTACACACCCTTCCCGCAACCCCTTCCGCTAGAGAATAATGGCAGTGCAACATGCAAATCATCGTGCCGCCAGATTGATGTGCAGAGCAAATTTAAAGGCTACAACAAGAAATTCATAGGTTAGAGAGGAAGGGGATTAGAGAATACCTAGATTGGATCGTAATTTTGCTTCACACGTGTTGCAGCATCGTTGGAGCTTGAGGATGGTATGGAGATGAGAAGATACGTGAGAGTTCAGATTTTTTTTCGAAAAAGGGTTTTACCCCAGCCTCTGCATCAGAAAAATACATACGGCTCATATTATTAATAAAAATCCAGCAACAAAGTCTCCAAGTCTCGAAGTTAGAAATAAACAAAGCGCTCATAAGAGCCAAATTGAAAGCCACAACCGGCTGGCAAATAAAATAGGAGCACTACATGCCTATCCTATTACATGATCGCCATCCAAACCGGTTGAAAATAACCCGAGCTACCATCTCCCATCGGGTAGACGCAGTAATAGCGCCCCCGGCCTCCATCGGAGTGAGTAGATACCACATACGGATCAATGCTGTGGCCCGGAAACCTGCAAAAAGTGAATATTCGTTGATCTGTTAAAAACCAAATCATTTATGCAGTTCCAAACTGCCCATAATAAGGCACAAACTCCAACACAAATGTGCCTTGCTATATCTGAGTCAACCCCATCAAGCTACGTTCCAAATAACATGTTGATGGAAGTAGGCGGAATAATATTAAAATCAATATGAATCGGCCGCCAAAGAATCTTAGCCAGCGGACAGTTTAGAAAGAGGTGTTTGATAGTTTCGCTATGGTCACAAAAACTACACCTAGTAGAACCCACCCAATTGCGTTTTGCCAGATTATCCTTTGTCAAAATGACTTGTTTATACACAAACCACATAAACACTTTGATTACATAAAGGCACCTTTACTTTCCAAGCGTAGCTTGAGGAGGGAATAACACTAGAGTTTATGACATCCAGATACATGGATTTGACCGAGAACACGCCGTCCTTAGTTAGTTTCCAATACAACTGATCTGGCTGCTGAGACAACTGGACATCCATCAACCGTCTTACAAGATGAAGCCATGCCTCCCAACGATTTCCAACTAGCGTCCTTTGAAAACTAATATTGAGGGGAGTGGATTGTAAAACGTTTGCAACGTAGGCTTCTCGACGTTGAACAACGTTGTACAGCGTAGGATATTGAAGTGCAAGGGGCGTCTCCCCAAGCCACGTGTCCTCCCAGAACCTCGTATTAGCTCCATCTCCGACTAAGAACCTTGTCTTATTGAAAAAGAGTGGCTTGACTCTTATCAACCCTTTCCAAAAAGGTGAGTCAGTCGGTCTCACTATCACCTGAGCCAAGGTTTTAGACTAAAGATACTTATTTACATAAAATCTGAGCCCAAGTAGCCTTCGTCTCGGACGAAAGTTTGAATAACCACTTCTTTGAGGAGACATCTGTTCTTGACATCCAGATTTTCAATGCCTAGACCCCCTTGGTCCTTCGGCCTACAGATGATGTCCCATTTTGCAAGCGTATACTTTCGTTAAAGCTCATCATTCTGCCAAAAGAATCGAGATCGATAAAAGTCTAACCTCTTCCTGACCCCCACCGGGACCTCAAAAAAGGATAGGAGAAACATAGGCATACTGGTGAGGACCGAATTAATCAAAATTAATCGCCCTCCATATGACATGAGCTTCCCTTTCCAACAGCTCAGTTTGTTTTTAAAACGATCCTCGATGCACTTCCACTCCTTATTTGTCAGCTTAAGATGATGAATGGGTATACCTAAAACGTGAGCGATAACGAACCCAATTCACATCCGAACAATTGCTTATACGCCTCCTGGTCATCATTAGCTCTTCCAAAACAGAACAGTTCGCTCTTGTGGAAGTTAATTTTGAGTCCGGACAATTGTTCAAATAAGCATAACACAAGCTTCATGTTTCTCGCTTTCGCCAAGTCATGCTCTATAAAGATGATAGTATCATCAGCATACTGTAATATGGATATACCGCCATCAACTAGGTGCGGAACCAGGCCACCTACCTACCCCGTGTCCTTAGCCCATCCTATTAAAATAGTTAGCATATCAACCACTATGTTGAATAGAATCGATGACATGGGATCTCCTTGCCTTAACCCTTTGTGTGTCTGGAAATAGTGACCTATATCGTCATTCACTTTAATCAATACACTCCTTTTTGCGTAAAGGACTCAATCTGGTCTCTCCAGGCCGTGTCAAATCCTTTCATACGCAAAGCTTGTTGAAGGAAAGGCCATTTAACTTTATCGTATGCTTTTCCGAAATCCACTTTAAAAACCACACCATCTAGTTTTTTTAGTGAATCTCATGGAGCGTTTCATGCAAGGCGACCACCCCTTCAAGGATATTTCTATCGGCATGAAAGCGATGCAGGGACGGTTGCACTGGCGAATGCGCAATCTGCGTAAGTCTGTTCGTCCCAACCTTGGTGAAGATTTTGAAACTGACATTAAGCAAACATATAGGCCTGAACTGCTCAATGCGAATAGCCTCTGTCTTCTTAGGAAGAAGAGTTATCGTTCCAAAATTAAGCTTGAACAAATGAAGCTGGCCACTGAAAAACTCATGAAACATCGACATTAGGTCCCCCTTAATGAAGTGCTAGCACTTTTTGTAAAACTCCGCCGGAAACCCATCTGGTCCTGGCGCCTTATTGTTTTTTATTTGTGCAATGGCCTCAAACACCTCTTTCTCCATAAAGGGAGCAGTCAAAATCTCATTCTCGTCAGTCTCAAGTTGAGGAACATCCTCAACCCTTGACTCATCGAGAGAGACAAAATTCTCTTCCGGAGGTCCAAACAACTGCTTATAATAGTTGGTAATGTAAAATTTCAGGTTTTCCTGACCAACTATCGTCCCTTCGTCTTGTTCTAATTGGAAAATTCTCTTCTTACGATGCTTGCCATTAGGAATCATATGAAATAATTGAGTGTTATCCTCGCCTTGCACGAATTTACGAACCTTAGCTCTCAACGCCCACTTCAATTCCTCCTCGCGGAGAAGCTCTTTCAGCCTTAACTCGGCCTCCATTTTAGTCTCCAGCTCACTGGTATCTAAGTTAGAGGTTTCAGCTTTTAACTCAAGGGTGTGAATAAGCAGGAGGAGTCTTTCCTTCTCCACCTTATATATCCCATGTGTGAGAGTTCAGATGTGCTGGTGGGGGGAGGATTGTAAGGACGGCGTAGGTAATACATATCCAACGGTTAAAGGCTGTTAACACGTAGTAGATCTTAGGATGAATTAACTTTTCTTTTAATGAAATCAGGTGGGACAGTAGGCCAAGAGTTATCAGATGGCTATAGATAGTTAATAAGGAGATCGGATGGTGATGAGGACATCAATACCATTGTTACACTCACAGCCCGTGCTGCTATACATACTGGACGAATCACTAGAGCTCGCGCACGCCAATTGAATTATCAGGTACCTTCGTTTCTTGGTAACAATTCTAATGTTCATGAGAATATGATGCTGCCTAAATTGGATACATTTGTGTTGATTACTAATGAAGGGGCTAGCATGGACAAGAGGGATGAACACTGGAGCAGAAACAAGCATGTAGATGAAGGCGCGCGCAAAGGGAAGCAGAACGGTGTTTCTAGTGCAGATTTCAGTACTTTGAAGTCTCCTTGATAACATACAGGGATATGGACGAAATATATAAGATGCCCTTTCCTAAATTTCGTTCATAGCTTATAGTTGGTGTTGCGCCACCTTATTTTTGAGTCAGGCCCATATAATTTCGAAATACTTGAGTATAGGCTGTTTTAAGAGTCTGTATATGTGGGAAAACAAGATTTAGGTTGGTTTTGGACCCCTCCTCCAAGGATCACGAAATTCCCCCATCTTCCTCAATATATACAGCCCTTAGGGCATCGTTTAGACTTTGGGTTTTGTTTAAATTAAAAGTTCGCCATAGCTGCAACTTTGCAAATTTTGTTTGTGTTCAACGACCAGACCAAGACGTCACAGAACCCCACTTTCATCAATAAAGCTTTCCTCCTATATTCGCAATATCAGATTGCAATCTCAATTTCTTGCTTGTTCTTCATTTGCTCGCAGGAAATAGACCCTCGTGGTCAGGTTGATCATGCTCCGACGTGGTCAATAACCCCTCGGAAGTTGGTTTAGCGATTGCTAAGGCACGACGTCTTCGCACGTTCGTAGTCAGATCTTCAAAGTTAACTCCCACAAAAACGATAGCTATCTCATCGAAACATCGGGACACCTTCGCCTCTATCAGATGGACAATACGATTAGTTTCCTATGATTAACATGGAGGCTCCATTAGTGCTTCTAATTAGTAAATCTATCTATCTACCTAACCTTTCTCTAATAATAAAGCGATTACTATTTCTGGTCGTATGTCATCTAGGTTTTTGCAAAAAAGTCCATGTAGTATTAAGTATTCAACCCGCGGTCCTTGTCATAAGTCAACCGAACCGGTATGAAGGAAAAAAATAACCCAGCCCCGCCCCGCCTCACCACGCGTTGTCGGCCGCCTCCTGCCTCCCACCTCCTGCCCTAAGCCGCCTCGCGCTGTCGGCCGCCTCCTACCTCCCACCCCAGAGAACGGCATCCGGCGGCTGCCAACGGACGGATCCAGGCGTAGGAGGGTCAGAGAGGCATGTAGAAAGCTGGCGAGGTTGGGGGCGCCGGATCCAGAGTTCGGGGTGGTGCCATGATTGCTCGGTGAGCTCCTCCAAGGGAACATGGCGGGGCGATATTTAAAGGGAGATGTGAGAGAGAAGGGAAAGGGAGCGGCGGCGGAGACTCTGCTGCTCACTGGCGAGGACAAGATGTGGGGAATATCGAGTGCTTGGGAGCCATGCTTGTGCATTCTTGGGCGGTTAGAGACGCAGCTTTAGGCGAGTTCTTGCTTCGATTATGACACAATCAAAGAGGAGAGGTGCATCAAATCCAAAAAAATAGAGGAAGAGAGAGAGAGCCAATCTGATGAAGATACAAAAAAAGGAGCACGAGAGTGGTCGGTGCTGGTGCTGGACCGCATGGCCCGGGCCCACCATGGCCACCGTGGGATTCCGGTGGTGCGCGGGTGTGTGGGAGGCCTGCCATGGCCGCTGGTGGTGGAGGTGGAGCTAGGGGAGTGGGAGACCCCGAGGTGGCACCTGGGTGTGCGGGATGTCATTTGGTGGTCCTAGGTGGAGCAGTGAAGCGGGGATCCGGCAATGCGTGGGGAGCGAGGAGAGTCCCGGCGATGGTGGAGATTGTGGGTGAGGGCGGTGCACGGGGGAGCGGGGGGATCCCCGGCGGTGCGGTGGGCGCAGGAAGCAGCGATGGTGCTTCCCAGGGGAAGCTCTGGGCATTGGTGTGTTGAGCATGGCGAGGTGTTCCCATGACGGCGGGTGTGGCGGGCAGAATGGAGCAGCCGGCGTTGGTGTGGTGGGCTGATACATCGGATAAGCCTGGGCGTGAGAGCTAGGACAAGGGCCAAGCACTCCAGCAGCATTGGGAGAGACCCAACCGGAGCGGGGAGCCAGGAGCGCCATCCCGTAGGGCGCGAAGTAGCCCATGAACAGAGAGAACGGCGGTTGTGCAGGATGACCACGTCCCCCGCTGCCGTTGTGCCCATGTCTACGGCCGCAGCCGCGCCCGTGGCCGCGGTAACCACGACCATGACCAGGGTGCTGCTGCTTCTTTGGTGAGGCGTAGCCTAAGCGCGATCGGTGTTGCGATCGACCGAAGCGATCGGCTGTGTCTGCGGACCACGACCAACCGTGCTGGAGCTGCCGCCTATAGGGGTGCCGCCGGGGAGCGCGAACGCCGAAGTGCTCTCCTCGGCAGCGCGCTGCGCCTGGGACTCCTCGGCCAGGATGACACGGGACAGAACGGTATCGAAGGGGAGCGACTAGTCACCAAGGACGACGCGAATGGTGTCAAGCCATTTGTCGAGGCCGTGCAGGAACTGAGTGGTGAGATCCACCTTGGTGACAGTGTGATCGATGTCTGCAAGGCCATCTGTGAGGAGCTTCATGCAGCGCACGTACTCAGCGACCGAGAGATCGCCCTGTTTGAGGTTGCGGTACTGGCGGTTGAGAATCATGAAGCGAGCAACGCGATTTGCAAGAAAGAAATCTTTGATTTTCGTCCAGATGGCATATGTGGTGGTGGCACCGACCACATGATCAACCATGGGATCCGCAAGAGTGGCATAGATCCAGAGGGCCACATAGGCATCCAGCTCGAGGTCTTGGGAGGAGGCGTTGGGTGGTGGGGGATGATAAGGTTGGAGACGCCATAGTGTACAAGCACCATGAGGAAGAAAGACTTCCATTAATGATCAACTGATTGAGCAAGAACTTCATGTGATTGATGATGTGGTCGCTGAAGATGGGGTGTCCGGGTGCAAGGGCCGGTGGCACCGGCGTGATAGCAAAGGAGAAGAGAGGTGCAAAGTGGGAGCCAGAGGCAGCGACAGTGGCGTTGAGAAGAGTTGGGTTGGTGCCGAAAATGAACGGCGGCGAGGAGGCGGCGGAGGAGGCTGGGGAGGTGGCAGCCGCAGTGGGGGCGGAGGAGAGGGAGCCCGGCGACGTGGCGGAGTTCGTGGCGACGGCGGTGGAGGAAGAGGTATGGTCGGCCATGGAAGGGTTCTGGTGTCTGATATCAAGTTGGAGAGATAGATTGCAATCGTTGATTGAAACTGTTACAGAGTTACAGATTATATCTCTCTCGAGAGAGAGTGCGGCATGAGGAAACGGACACGCAGGCCCACGGGCGTTGAGATCCTGTAAAATAGGATCGATGTGTACGTATGTATTAGTACAAATGCCCGTGCGTTGCACAGGGCCAAAAGCATAGCAAAATTTGCTTTGGGTGTGCCATTATGCAACATTTTTTATATTCAATTATGATTGTCTCTTTTCGGAGTATGAAGTGTGGACTTGAGGAAGCTACCTTAACATCGTTCATCTGAAGAAAGAGTAGTTGTGCATGGAATAGTTTGTCAATTGCTTTTTTTAAAGTAACATTTTTAAAAAAAATTATCATTTTTAAAAAGTTATTTTTAAGATTCACATTTTTAACACATGATTTTTCAAAAAAAATTGATTTATTTAATTTATGAGAATATTTTTGAATCCAAACATTTCTTTAAAAATTTGCTACATTTTTTGGAAATATTGAATATAAAATGGTGACATATTTTAAAATATTCACATTTTTTAAATAAAAAACAATTCAAAACAGTCCTTCTCTTAAAGAAACACACGCTCTGTGTCTACTGTAAAAAAAAATTGTCGGTGTTTGGACCATGTACTATAGAGTTGAGGAAGTCATAGTCATGTCCTTCTATGGCGCCTCCTTCTACTTATCACTAATTCACCATTACCGGGTGAAAGAGAAGTGGTGTATGTGTTCCGAGTGCGATATACAGACGGTGAAAATTTCTCCTTCTTTTAATGTCTTCTCTTTTCTTATGAGTGGAATAATTAAAAACATGCCAGTGCGCTGGGAGAAAAAGGTCACATGCTTTACCGAAATAAACATGGCTCAAGACCCCCCCCAAGTCCACGTTCTAGTTCAACACAAAGTGCAACCCGTGTTGCCGCTTGATTGATTTGTGGGCTGAACGATACCAACTTCAATTAATTAGTTTATACTAAAATATAATTAAAAATAGATAGTAAAAATAGCATCGTCACCAAATCTAAAGCAACAACAACTGCAAGCAGAGCAATTAATACCCGCACTGCACAATTAGCAACTAAACAAAAAAAATACCAGCAAGTAGAACATGTGTGTTTACGTCCGATGAGACCAAGAGTGCCATTCATGCGGTGAGATTAGCTAGAAATTATTTGTGTCCGGTGAGAGCCACGTCCGTTGATGGAAATGTGGCCTGAGAACTGGAAAATCCATCGTCATGGTAAGAAGGATAAAGGCTCTATAAAAATATTGTGATGTGCCCCATCTTCTCCACTGCATTTTGGATGGAGTGGCACATTGAAATAGCATAGATGAGCAGTTCCATCGTGAAGTAGGTGATTTGGAGTATGAATATTTTTTTGAAGATTCGTGCAAGAGGAGACGTTAGAAGTTGAACAATGAGAAGGAACACAGACCAAAGTTGAAGGTACGAAAAGTGAAGGTACCATGGACACATGCAGCTGCAGGAGGTCTGGAAGCGCCGCATGATCAATTTCGTCACATCAATCCATTGTTATCTGGTCTGGATGCGGCTGCGGAAACTGAAGGCAGTGGCCCAAAAAAAGTTTGGGACAATAGACGTGTGGCCTGAGCGTCGACGTATAGCTTGTGGCCTAAAGAAAGTTAAAGGAGATAATTCTGAACTTCTGATAACAAAACTGCTCATCTTTTCGACATGTGATAGAAAAAACCGACCAACAATCAGCTGCAATCTTGGAGGTAAGTCAAAATTCATAGTAGCAAACGTAACAATTGTGAATAGCAATTTTCAGTTGAATTGATATTTTATAATCCACTTTGAAAGCATGTTACCTGGTCCATTCTGAACTATACATTCCTTTCAGGCATATCACCGACATGTTGCTGTTGTTCTTAAAGGAGTCAAGACTGCAGCTCAAAATCTAATAGACAATCCACATGATCCAGTCACAAGTCGCAGCAAGTTCCATAAAAAAGTACTGAGTTACAAGCCGCCTGGAGCCAAACCACTCTCTCTAAGCTGCTATATATGTCCCAAACTTGCAAACGATAAACATGCAACATGATCTTATACCAGACATGACTGAAACTGTCTGACATGTCCCGGCTCTGCTTCATCTACAGCGAGGGAACTGGAGTTTACTTGTGTATTTGTCTGCTGGTGCTACTTTAAGGTTAAGAGGGATTGTAGCTCCATTGCCCACTTGCTAGCTTTCTCTGCGCATGTATAGGGGATTGTTGGAGTCTGGCTGAACTTCACTCCAGATAACATTGATGAAGTTGTACACGATTCCAATTGACATGTACTTCCTCCGTTCCTAAATATAAGTCTTTGAAGAGATTTCATTATGAACCACATACGGATGTATGTAGATGCATTTTAGAGTGTAGATTCACTTATTTTGCTTCGTATGTAGTTATAGTGAAATCTCTACAAAGACTTATATTTAGGAACGGAGGGAGTAGTAAACTTGCATATATCCTGCACTAAATTCGTCAAGGCATCCGTCTGCAATTTACGTCTGAACGGTCTGAACGATGTGGCACATCTACCTGGGTTCAAGATCACCGCCTGCCACCCACAAACCAGAGATCATCTAGCTAGCTATTTTGCCGGTGATGCAAAGAGAAGAGCACAAGCTCGCCGGAGAGGAACCACAGCCGCTGACGTCGTCCATGCAGAGGCACAACAGATCGGGAGAAGCAGGTATGGGCGTGGGGGTGGGAACAGCGCTTCCACGGAGACACTTCAGAGGTCAGAGCAGGGGCGACGACATTAAGTACAGGTGATGTGGATGTGGTGCATAGCCGGGCAGCCGGTTCGGCAGCGACGATGGCCGATGGGTACGGCTTCCACCGAGATCCTTCATGCCCTTCTTGATGGAGGCACTGCCGCAACCCACTGCCACCTCTCATAGCGCCTCGGGTGGCCGCCCTCGCTCGTCTCCGTCGTCCCCTCGGATGTCTTGTGTTCATAGGCTCCCACGACAGTGAGGTGGAAGCTACCAGGTTCAGCGGTACCAAGGGCCTTGGGTCGACGCCGATGACCTTGAGGATGTGTCCCGTGCAGTCGGAGCGAAGCCCAACAGCAGCAGGAGTCGTCAATGTCGGCCTCGTCGATGTTGCACCTCGTCGATGTCGGCCTCGATGTTCTGTTTTGATTCAACTTTGTACATCTCCTCTTCTTTCTCAATTGTATACGAATTTCATTTTCAGGCAAACTCACGCAAGGTTTTTTTATAGAAAAACTCACGCAAGTTGGTGTCCCGTATGGCAGCGAACTCCAAAGCAAAGAGAAGCGCGTGCTCATGGGCCGAGCCAGAATCAGCCCATCTTCCCGAGCCAGGTCCTACTCGGATCGCTCCTCTCCTCACATACGCTCGGGGACGCTTGAAATAAAATCGTCTCTACGAATTAGTATACCACCTCGTGTATTTTTAAAACACGTAAAATACGATTAGATACAGGACGAAACCAAAAATATCACCTCACTTTAATAGTAGGTATAGATACAACAGACGTGGTCCAATGTACATATTCTAACATGGAGTTTATGAGGTAGAAATGGTTGGGGCTCTTATAGCTTTCAACTCGATCAAAAATCAGCTTAAAGTTTATTGAATCAGTTCTTAGGTCAATCTAGTCAAAATAACAAACTGATTGTTTTTGTTAGATTTCATAAGTTCATTGGTGAGATATCCATTTTTAGATCTATATATCTTGCTTGATTGTGTCTATTTCCTTAATTACAGTTACTGGCTAACTCTAGATCCGCATTTTCTAGTTTAGTAATCCATCTCTTTTTCTCTGTCAGAGCTAATTCTAGCAGATCCTTGGCAAGCTATCACGGCATGGCCATTAGGTATGAGAGGAAATAGGAGACAAATTTAACCAGGTTCATGCTCATGAGAAAAAACACCAATCCGTTCACTCCCCGTCGCCGTTCGCTCGCCATCGCCATGACCCTGCTAGCTCCGTTGCGGGTGATTTGGCGAGCGCCGCTGCCATTGCCGCACCAGCGCGGGAGTGTGGTCGCCGCCACCGTCCGCGTCACCACGGGAGGGAGAGCGGCTGGCAACGCCATGGCCGCCACCACCGCATGGCCGCACCACGCCGTCGAGCTCGCGCGCGGCCGCTGCGGGAGGCGCCAAGGGAGCGCCCCATCGCTGAGCGCAAGCAGCCACAGATGAAGGGCGACCAACACATAGCCCGGCCCGCGATGCAACGCTGGAGGAGGCATGCAGTAGCGGCAGCAGGAGCGAGCCAGAGCCTGATGTGAAGTTTGAGTTTTGGAAACTAAATTTGTAAACAGCTGAAGAAGGCAGGCAGTAGCTGAGCAGCAAGAGCCTGAAGTGAAGTTTCAGTTTTAGAAACTGAATTTGTATTTGTGAGGAATCTAGAACTCAGATTTATCTGAGATTGTAAATTTATGTTATCAATTTAAGAGCAGGTCATTTATGCTTGTCAAAATGTGAGCACAATACTCATTGATGATCTGGTTTATGTACCAAGGTGCTAGGGGTTGGCCCCTCTACTGAACTTGTATTTAAACTCCCTCTTTTCTACTAACAGCTGAAAGAGGAGTATTTAAACTCCCTCTTTTCTACTAACAGAAAGAGCAGTGCTGCTGTCAATATTTTGGAAAACATGGAAAACAAAATTTGAGAGCATATCAAAATTTGACAGCACATCATTGATGTTGTCCATTTGTGAGCAAATCGGTGAATTATAAATCATTGTAATACAGTGCATGTAGCAAATGCGATCAATTAAACTACCAAACTGAACCGACTTAACTGAATTTGGAGTGCAGATTAATGAAACCATTGTAATATAGTGCAGGAGGCAACAACAACAAAATCTTTGGATTAATGACAAGCATGATGTTGACATAAACCTTGTCTCCTTAGTACCATGAAGATTATATTTTGATGGTTCAGTTTGTAACAATGGCCAAGGTGTTGGTATTGTTTATATATCTTCTCATGGTGCTGTTTTTGAAGCCTCATGTCTCTTAGAATATTTTGCACAAATAATCAGGCTGAATATGAAGCATTGTTATTCGGCTTAGAGATGTTGCTTGCTATAGGTGCTACACATATTGAGGCTTTTGGTGATTTGTTATTAGTAGTACAATAAATATCCAAAGTTTTTCAGTGTTTGGACGAATCACTTAATGTTTATCTTGATAAATGTCTAGATATAATTTTTACTTTGGATTGTTTTAGTATTACTCATATATCGAGACATGAAAATTGGAGAGCAAATGAGTTGGCACAACAAGCACCCGACTATCATGTTCATCATGGCATGTTTCATATTTCTCAAAGGCCGATGTCTACCCTTGCCAATGTAGAGGCTAAATCAGAACCCACTGCTTCAACCATTAACAAAAAATCTAGTGCAGATGACAATCTAGACTGGAGGAAGCCCATTGTTGATTACTTGCATGATCCGAGTGAAAGGGTGGACAAGGCTATTCGGCGTATGGCTTTCAAGTATACGATGAGATGATGACCTCTATCGTCGAACAGTTGATGATGTTCTATTAAAGTGCTTGGATGAGGACCAAGCAAGAGTTACGATGGGAGAGGTACATGAAGGTATTTGTGATACTCATCAATCGGCTCCCAAATGAAGTGGCTATTGCAACATGCTGGATTTTATTGGCCGACTATGATGAATGATTGCTTCAAGTATTATAAAGGGTGTGAAGCATGTCAAAAGTTTGGTGATATTCAATTGGCTCATGCTACTATGTTACATCCTATTATCAAGCCGTGGACTTTCAAAGGTTGGGGTTTAGACTTCATTGGAGAAATTCACCCATCTTCCTCAAAGGGGCATCGGTACATATTGGTGGCGTCCGATTATTTCATTATATGGTCTGAAGCAGTACCTCGCGAGAACATGACACATACGAAGGTAATTCAATTAATAACCGAGCACATTATTCATAGATTCGGCATTCCTCAAACATTAACTACAGATCAAGTTCATCTTTCATGTCACAACAAGTTATAGAATTTGCCAAATCTTATAACATCAAGTTGCTCAATTCATCCCCATATTATGCCCAAGCTAATGGACAAAGCTGAGTCTAGCAATAAAATTTTAATCAAGCTCATCAAGAAAAGATTGAGGGTAATCCAAGGAGATGGCATGAGTTGTTGTCTGAAGCTTTATGGGCACATAGAATCTCAAGGCATGGTGCTACAAAGGTAACTCCATATGAGCTAGTATATGGTCAAGAGGTTGTTTTACCGGTGGAGGTGAATTTGAGTGCTTTGAGAATAGCCAAACAAAATGACTTATCTGCAGCAGAATTTATAACTTGATGATGGACAATATTGTTGAGGTTGCCGATAAACGTTTGGCTACTTTGAAGTCCATAGAGAGGGAAAAATTAAGGGTGAAAAAAGCTTACAATAAGAAAGTCAAGTTGAAGAATTTTCAAGTTGGCGATCTCGTGTGGACAGTGATCCTGGCAATTGGTTCAAGAGATAGAAAATTTGGGAAGTGGTCACCGAGTTGGGAAGTTCCTTCTAGGATTATAAGAGTAGTTCCCGGAAACTCATATTTGGTGGAATCCGTACAAGGGACATTGTTACCTCGAGCTCGCAATGGCAAGCATTTGAAGAAGTATCACCCAAGTGTGTGTGTGTGTGTGTGTGTGTGTGTGTGTGTGCAAGACGCCTAAGTAGGCAATGGCCGATATACGATTATCGCCCTTAGCACAGACACGGATGATACATAATTATTGCCTGAGAATTATAAATGGCTGATGGAGTGTTGACATCGTCCTTAGAACAAACATCATGCATATTATTTTTTGGCATCCAAGCTTTACCGAAGAACAGGGGGGGGGGGCATGTGTTGACACCAGATTTTGGCATGACATAAAAAGCAAACAAGATGGCCTCAAGTAAAACGGTTTTCAACATGAAGAAGTTTCGCGTCGCCGAGTGGAACAAATTTGATGTTTAGGTCATCACCATCCGACCTCATCTTAAGGGCCGAAAAGATGTTATAAGTATCAAGATTTTGTGCTCCGAGTGCTGTTCGGCCGATTGTGCCTCCAAGATGACCTCAGATGAAGTAATACTCTGAATGGATTGTCTTAGTATCATCGAACCGATCGATTTTGATGTATAAATATTCTCAATCCGAGTTCGTATGCAAAATTTACAGTCAACACAGTGCGGCCCAGTTAGAGATCAAAATATTATGCTGGACACCACACACATGTTGATGGGTGTATGATGCAATGCGTCAGCAATTAGCCCTTCAAGATGGCCTCAAATATGAGTATGTTCAACATGTAAGTTTTTCGCCTCGTCGAGCAGATCGATTTTAATATATAAGTTGTTCCAATCCGAGGTCGTATGCGATCCGGGGAAGCAAAACAAGAACAGGCTGAATTTTCAGTCGGGAAATCCGAGTGAGGGATTGTCGTCCAAGTGAAAATAAGATCATTTGATTGAAAGATTGTTGTCCAAGTGAAAAGTTTCCGTCAGAATAAGAAATTTAGTAGGGAAATTCGAGTGAAGGGCCCTAACATCCTAACGGAAAAATTCAAACCTGAGTGCTCCGACTAGAAGCTGACGATGCGCGAAAGGTTATCTAGATTGCCTCGGGTGAAAAAGTGTTCAACACGGTTCGTAATGTCAAAGAAATCAACTTTTCTTTTGGAGTCATCATAATCTAAGATATTACACGGCCCGCAAAGTCACTACAAGGCTCAGACAGTCCAGTCAGCCGCAGGACCGAGGCCGACTGGAAGGTAAAGATGACCTTGTAGAGTATTCAAGATGGACTTGTTTGAAAAAGTGATCAACATATGGATTGTTGGACTCGTCGAGGTGCACAAAATTTATGTTTGGAACATTTCAATTGGAGGTCATATGCAAATTATGCAGCCCACGCAAGGAGCAAGATAGAAGTTTGGGCCAGATTCAAACTGAATCCAAGTTGGACTAGAACTAGGACTCTAGGGCATGAATTGACGTTATTTTTCGTGTAAGGAAAGCCTAGATGGGTCCTTTGCTTGTACGGGAAGTCCAGCCTCCTCTTATATATGTTGGAGGTGACGAGCCGATTGAACAACGCACAATCGAACAAATCAATATACTATTTTTTTCATCTACATTTTACCTTTCTATCTTTTTGTCTCTCGTTCTTCGCAGTTCTTCATGTTTGAGAGATGTGAATACCGAGTCTCTAGGGTGAGAGAATCGACCTAGGGCAGCCCATCGCCGCCGCACTCCCTAACAGGGTCCCTCCCAGACGTGTGGGGTTTCGGTCCGCCAAAGCACCCACCGAGAGTCATGTGTATCGCGTCGTCGGTCGGGTCTCCTTCAACGTGAGCTGCAGTGCATCACCCTTGGCATCGAGGGTACACGGACGTGTTTGTGTGTCAACAGGGTGGTTCCGGTTTGGGACTGAGTGGAGCAACCTAAAGAGTTACGGCTCGGCCGATTTGGCTTGGTTCAGTCGGAACTCAAACGTGTCGGTCGGTTGCCCTAGTAGCAGTTGATGTCTGGGAGTGACCACGTTCGTCGGCAGACCATCGGAGATAGGAGAGGCGACCCGCTTTATATATAGGATAATAATAGAGAAAAAATAAAAACATAAGCAGTTGATTTGGGCTCAAAGTAGTATGGCCCAAGATGAAGCCCCTCTACCCTCGACCTCCTCGTGTACTTGAAAGGGGAAAAAGAGGTAGAGGAGCCCGTTAAATTCCCCGCCCACTTGTCAACGGGCAAATAGCTCTTGTGCGATGTTTTTGATGGGAATTGGAAAGCATGCGATGTAGTTGCCAGAAATAGCTCGTGTGCGCTGTCTTACATGGCAATAATTGCCCCAATACAACCAGTTGGTTAAAACACGGAACAACACAACGGGACCACGTTAAGTTAAAACGGGTAGGGGTCAAACTAATTAGTGCATCCGGTGGTGGATCCACTAGGCAATGCATCGACTCCCTGCCCGACTGAACCTGTGCTTCTCCCCTGCTTATGGTGGGTCGGGTGGCTTCTCTCTTCTTCATTCTCGTCGGCGGTGGCGGTGAAGCTTTAGTTTTGCCGCGGAGCTGTCGTTCACGGTCGCGGCGGCGTATGTGGTGAGTGTATTCGGCACCCTCGACATGTTCCCCTCCGTCTTGAATTAGATCAGGCCAAGTGAGCCTCTATTTTCCATGTGATCCAGATTGTGGAGGTGAGTGGGACTGGGGAGCGGCGGCGGCATTGGGCTGAACAAGATGGAGCCCCGAGAGACAACGTTGACTAGGTAATCACCCTATCCAACCTATGTGATGTGTGCCTCATCTGCTTCCACTACCTCATAGCGCCTGTCATTGATAAATCTGGGCAATGGTGCTCGGACCTTCGAATTCAGTGTTGAAGTCTTTCCATCTAAAGCAAAGCTAGTTGATGGTAGCATGAGAGACATAGAGAGAGTTGCGATTGTGAAATGGGAGGTTGAATTTGCAGAGATTGATCCACAGAAATACAGAGCATGGAAGAGAGGGCCATGAGGAATGTTGTGGAGAAAATTGGGGAGAGCATTTTTTGGGGTCCAAAGCAAGAGGTAGCATTGTTACGGTTTTATAATTGGAAGGGTGAGTATGTGAGAATTGAGAATGGTGAAGAGATGGTTGATGAAATCGATCGGCAAGACGGATGGGCAAGCAAACAGACTACATTTTATGCAAAGCTCATTGATCTGAAATCAGATTCCAAGATTGGATATGTGCCCTCAAAGTTGGCTTCGCAGATGGTAGATGATGACTGGGATTCACATAGATGATAACGCCCATGTGTATGGGTGAAGTGACAGTAATAGAGGGGGCTGATCAAGATGCACAAGAGGGTTGTGATGCAGCTGCAAGGGTTGTTTGCATTGATTGGAATTCAGTAGAATTAGAAGACACTACTGATTTGGTCATTGCACCAATGGCTGACACTGAGATGGCCAAAAAAATTGGCATTCTTGTAGATGATCAAGATAGGGAAGAGAGGGTGAATCCAGTTTGCCTAATGATGCTAACATAGATGCTTGTGAAGATGTGGATGGACAGTTGATGAAAGATGCTGCAAATGATGTAGATGATGCACATGATGATGAGTTTGTAAGTGTGTATGACAAAGAAAATCATGTTATTGAAGTAGGCAATTTTCTCCCAAGCATGAAGGGGTTTAGGATGTGTTTCAAGACTTATGCAGTCAAACATGAGTTTGATGCCAAGACTCTGTGGACTGATAGAAAGAAATTTTATGCGAGGTGCAGAAGTTTTGATGGAAGCGTCAGGCCTTGCAAGTGTTACATATCTGGTAGAATTCAACCTGATGGAAGTACCATCGTGGTTAATCAAATCCCAAATCCACATACTTGTATTACAAGTTCATAGAGATTATCAACCATGACATCACAATTTTGGATTATAGAAAAGATCACTCTAATTTTAGCCAAGAAACCAGACACTATAGCAAAAAATTGAAAGTGGACTTGGAAAAGTAGTACCCCCATTAAGGTGAAGTATATGACAGTGTGGAAAGCAAAACAGAGGGCAATGAAAGAATTATATATGGTGATTGGGCAAATACTTTTAGGATGCTTTATAACTTCAAAACAGAGGTGGAGAAGAGGTCACCTGGTAGAGTTGTGGAGATAGATACTGAGGTAACAGAGGATGGTAGAGTTCTTTTTTCCAAGTTCTTTATGGCTTTAAAGCCTTGAATAGATGGCTTCAAAGCATAGTGCCATCCATATTTGAGCATAGACTCATCTTTTTTGACTAGAAAATGGAATGGTCAATTGGCAGCATGCAATGCTTTAGATGGACACAACTGGATGTTCCCTGCTGCTATTGGTTTGTTTCAGTCAGAGACAGAGGTTTCATGGACATGGTTCATGATGCAGTTGAAAAGATGCATAGGGCAACGTAACCTTTGGCAGTACACATAGATGCATGTAAAGGGCTAGAAAATGCAGTGAAGAATGTTTTTCCTCATTGTGAGCAGAGGGAGTGTTTCGGCCATATGTGGATGAATTTGATCAAAAAATTCATAGGAGAAAATTTTGGGAGAATGTGGCCAGCAGCAAGATCTTACACCAAAAAGGCACATTCATATCATCTTGATAATATAAAATGCAGCATGAAGTGAGTTTGGTCCATGGTTGAACACTTATCATTCTCTATTGTGGTACATGTCAGGATTTAACACCGCCATCAAGTGTGATCATATCAACAATAACTTGGCAGAAAGTTTTAACAATAAGATAAGGCAGTTAAAGAACTTGCATGTGCATGGCATGGTTGACCAAATCAAGATTATGATCATGTGCATGTAGGAATTGAGAAGAAGGATTGGTGATTGTCTGCAAGGCGATAAGCTTCCTGCAGTGGTACAACAGGTGGTGACCAGGAGCATGAATCTTACACATTTGTGTGTTGAAAAATCTTCATTATGGGGTGATGAAGTTAGAGATACCAAGACTAGAAGGAGGTATGTTGTTAACACTGAGTTGCATGACTTCACTTGCCTCGAGTGGCAACACACCGGAAACCATGTGACAATGCCATACTTTTCTTGGCCTCCCAACCCAAGATAAAATGCACCCATATTTGCATGAATATTACTCTGGAAAGATTCAAGGTTGCATATGCAACTCCAATTCCAGCACTTACAGATCAGTCTCAGTGGCTTGAAGTGGAAAGTAAATTTTCTATCTATCCTCCCTAACAAAAAGAAAGGTCGACAGGCTTAAAGAGAGTATATTCAAGGCATGGTTTGAGAAAGGTGGGAGTAGTAAAAAGGGGAAGGGAAAGAAGGATGCAAAGCCAAAAAGGTCCCAAAAAAGTAAGAAAAATAGATGCAAGTTGCGCCAGGAACTTCGGCACCGAAAAGGATCTCCAAAATTTGCTGCACTCCTGAAAGGCCAAAGTATGTTTATGTTTGTGTTTTTTTATTTGGATGTTGTTTTTAATTACTAGCCAAATTACAAGATTTGTTTTCTAGGAGGAAGCGTGCAGGTCAACCCCTTGTTGTTGAAGATTGCTGGGCAATCAAAAAGGCAAGAATCAATGACTGTAGAAAAAAGAGAAGTTTTGGTGATGAACCAGAGTTGGATGATGCTGCGATGCAAAATGAGCAAGAGTTGGATGATGTTGTGGTGCAGAATGAGCAAGATTTGGATGATGATATGGTGCAGAATGTGGTGCAAAATGAGGCAGTCTTTGATCCTGTGATGCATCATGAGCAAGGTTTGGATGATGATGTGGTGCAGAATGTGATGCAAATCAAGTTGCTATGCGTATGTTTTGCAAACTCAAGTCAAGCAGTAAGAGATGTTTTGCAAATCGAGCCTATATTGCAAGTTGTCTTACCAATTGAAGCTATTGTAGTTGATGTTGAGCAAAATGAGCCTCATGTAGATGTGGTGGTGCCAATTGAAGTTGTCCTGTAGTCCAAAGTGAAGAAAACCATGAGCTTGAGTGAACTAGGTGTGGTAGGATCAAGAAGTGGTAAGAGGAAGAAGAAATTAGGTGGTAAGAAGCGTATGAAAACTTCTTTTGTCAAAATTGTGTATTGGTTATGTGTGATGTAGAATAACAAACTTGCCTCAATTTGTGTAATATGGTATTTGTGTAATGATATACAAATTTGGCCGAATTTCAAATTTGACCCAAAATTCAAGTTTGACCCAAAATTCAAATTTGAAATTGTTTAGTATGTGGTATTGATGTTACAATGCTTTCTCAAATATAAGTCATATGCATGTTAAGCGATCAATCTGAGCACTTATTGTTGATGTGAAACACTACTCATGAAAAATGTGCTCCAAATGAGCTCCGAAGCTACGCTAAACACCCAATTCCTAAGCAAACTTTTACGATATTTTCTAAATGAGCCAAAAATCAAAACTGGACATCTAGTGTGCAAATATACGGTCCGTGCTCAATATGTGATCGTTTGGATAAAACTATGACATGCTTAGCCCTAAACCCTAGCTTGAATCCCACGCAACCTCGCCATGATAGCTGTGAAGGGTTTTTCATGAAAATACCCATAGACCAAGTTTCTTATTTTTCCCAAAGAAATCAGTCACATAAAACGATGATGGGTGCAAGTTTCAGATTTTTATGATTTTTAATTAGTTATGCTCAACCCTAGCCCTCAAAACCCCTCATAATCCTCTCAAAACCCCTCAAACCCCATCTGAAACCCCTGCACTTTTCGCTACCGCTGGATCTCTCGTTAGGGACGGTCCGGATCAGCGCTAGGGCCACATCACTAATCTGCGTGGGGCTCATTATGCGCTATGATTGGCTACATTCGACAACGCCGGATAACTCCCCCCAATTACGGACCATTGGATCACTACACGTTCAATGATATGGATTGGCAAGCGGTACGCCGCTGATCCTCGGCATGCTCGTTCTTTGCTCTTATTTGCTGGATTCAAAAATGTTGGGTTTTTTATGCGGTGCTTCTTCTGCGTTGGGGCGAGTGGGCTAGTATGCCTGCCGTTGGGCTCCAGTAAAATAAGCCCACCCATTGGACCCTTCGACCGATCGTTGCCATGCCTGCCTTTAGCCAGGCCCTGGCCAGCAGGCTACATTGCATGCATGCGTGCGAGCGGCCTACGATGCATGCATGCACGGGTATGCACATGCAGAGACAAACGAGAAGGCGTGACCCCCCGACCCCCGACCAATGCCACAGATGCGTGCAGTGCTGAATCATCGCATTATGGCTATTGATGCAGCCTTCGGTTTCCCACGCGTGTACACACTCCCGATGCCACCCACCGCTGCCCGGCTACCTCATATCTCCAAGTCATTACTTCCACTCGGTGAAACCAGTGAATCAATGCTACCTCTTGAGCACTGCGTTGGTTTTCCCTTGAAGAGGAAAGAGTGATGCAGCAAAGAAGCGTAAGTATTTCCTCGGTTTTTGAGAACCAAGGTATCAATCCAAAGAGGAGGCTCCTCAAAAGTCCCTCGTACCTACACAAATAAACAAGAACCTCGCAACCAACGCGATAAAGGGGTTGTCAATCCCTTCACGGTAACTTGCGAAAGTGAGATCTGATACAGATAACAAGATAAGATAAATATTTTTTTTGGTATTTTTATGATATAGATTGGAAAGTAAAGATTGCAAATAAAAGTAGATGGAGAACTTATATGATAAAAGATAGACCCGGGGGCCATAGGTTTCACTAGTGGCTTTTCTCAAGATAGCATAAGTATTACGGTGGGTGAACAAATTACTGTCGAGCAATTGATAGAAAGTGCATAGTTATGAGAGTATCTAGGCATGCTCATGTATATAGGCATCACGTCCGCAAATAAGTAGACCGAAACGATTCTGCATCTACTACTATTACTCCACACATCTACCGACTCCTTCCTGCATCTAGAGTATTAAGTTCATAACAACAGAGTAACACATTAAGAAAGATGACATGATGTACAGGGATAAACTCAAGCAATATGATATAAACCCCATCTTTTTATCCTCGATGGCAACAATACAATACGTGCCTTTCTGCCCCTGCTGTCACTGGGAAAGGACACCGCAAGATTGAACCCAAAGCTAAGCACTTCTACCATTGCAAGAAAGATCAATCTAGTAGGCCAAACCAAACTAATAATTCGAAGAGACTTGCAAAGATAACTAATAACACATAAAAGAATTCAGAGAAGATTCAATTATTTCTCATAGATAAACTTGATCATAAACCCACAATTCATCGAATCTCGACAAACACACCGCAAAAAAGAGTTACATCGAATAGATCTCCAAGAAGATCGAGGAGAACTTTGTATTGAGATTCAAAGAGAGAGAAGAAGCCATCTAGCTAATAACAATGGACCCGAAGGTGTGCGGTAAACTACTCACAACTCATCGGAGAGGCCTTGGAGATGATGTAGAGGCCCTTCATGGTCGATTCCCCCTCCGGCGGAGCGCCGGCGAAGGCTCCAAGATGGGATCTCGTGGAAACAGAAGGTTGCGGTGGTGGAAATAGTTTTTCGTGGTGCTCCTGGATGTTCTTGGGGTACGTGGATATATATATATATATATAGGAGAAAGAAGTAGGTCGGTTGAGCCACGAGAGGCCCACGAGGGTAGGGGGCGCGCCACCCCTAGGGCGCACCTCCTGCCTCGTGGCCGCCTCGGCTGCTTCTTGACGCCCACTCCAAGTCTCCTGGATTTAGTTTGTTCCAAAAATATCGATCCCAAGGTTTCATTCCGCTTTGGACTCCGCTTGATATTCCTTTTCTTTGAAACACTGAAATAGGCAAAAAACAGCAATACGGCTGGGCCTCCGATTAGTAGGTTAGTCCCAAAAATGATATAAAATTGTAAAGCCCAATAACATCCAAAACAGGTAATATAATAGCATGGAACAATAAAAAATTATAGATACGTTGGAGACTTATCAATCAACACGTCGCACATGGGCTATTTAAGCCACATATCGTATTCCTCTTCCTGTCATCCATATCCTAACCCCATCCTCTCCCATCTGTCCTCCTTCTTCTACGAAAAGAAAAGCCGAAGCCACCAACCCCAATCGAAGCCACCATGCAGTACGACGGCCTGACCTACCGCTTCCCCCCCACCGTGCCGGAGAGGCTCTATCCCGTCGGAGTCTACGAGAGAGAACACTTAGGGTGTGGGCGATCTCAAGGTGGAGGGGCGCAAGGGAGTTCACCGAGTTCTTCCTTTCGGCCGGCTACCGCCACGTGCCCCGGGGCTCTCCAAGGATGTTCCATGTTGAGGAGGTCAATCACAATGGCGTTGTGGTTGCGCTCCTCGCTACGTTCACCAATCCCTTCGACGCCTTCCACCTCCTCGGCCGAGTGTTTTGGTGTGGGTGTGAGTTTATTGCTATCACCACCCACAACATCTTCACGGACTTCAACAACATCTTCCCCTCCCAGAGTGTCATGCACACCCCTGCCGCACTCCCATCAACAACCAGGAGTGAAGGGTGCCCGGAGGAACGAGGTGGCGCTTTTCCTGGAGGAGGAGAAGGAGAAGAACCTGCTATTCGGTGGGCCCCTCGATCTATCTATCTATCTATCATATTAGTATTTTAAGTTGTAATCATTGGCCCGCTGAGCCTATATTGCAAGTTGTCTTACCAATTGAAGCTATTGTAGTTGATGTTGAGCAAAATGAGCCTCATGTAGATGTGGTGGTGCCAATTGAAGTTGTCCCAGCCTAGTCCAAAGGAAGAAAACCATGAGCTTGAGTGAACTAGGTGTGGTAGGATCAAGAAGTGGTAAGAGGAAGAAGAAATTAGGTGGTAAGAAGCAGAAGTGAAAACTTCTTTTGTCAAAATTGTGTATTGGTTATGTGTGATGTAGAATAACAAACTTGCCTCAATTTGTGTAATATGGTATTTGTGTAATGATATTCAAATTTGGTCAATTTCAAATTTGACCCAAAATTCAAGTTTGACCCAAAATTCAAATTTGAAATTGTTTTGTATGTGGTATTGATGTTACAATGCTTTCAATATAAGTCATATGCATGTTAAGCGATCAATCTGAGCACTTATTGTTGATGTGAAACACTACTCATGAAAAATGTGCTCCAAATGAGCTCCGAAGCTACGCTAAACACCCAATTCCTAAGCAAACTTTTACGATATTTTCTAAATGAGCCAAAAATCAAAACTGGACATCTAGTGTGCAAATATACGGTCCGTACCCAATATGTGATCGTTTGGATAAAACTATGACATGCTTAGCCCTAAACCCTAGCTTGAATCCCACGCAACCTCGCTCATGATAGCTGTGAAGGGTTTTTCATGAAAATACCCATAGACCAAGTTTCTTATTTTTCCCAGCAAATCAGTCACATAAAACGATGATGCTTGCAAGTTTCGTATTTTTATGATTTTTAATTAGTTATGCTCAACCCTAGCCCTCAAAACCCCTCATAATCCTCTCAAAACCCCTCAAACCCCATCTGAAACCCTGCACTTTTCGCTACCGCTGATCTCTCGTTAGGGGATGGTCCGGATCAGCGCTAGGGCTACATCACTAATCTGCGTGGGGCTCATTATGCGCTATGATTGGCTACATTCGACAACGCCGGATAACTCCCCCAATTGGACCATTGATCACTACACGCTCAATGATATGGATTGGCAAGCGTGTACGCCGCTGATCCTCGCATGCTCGTTCTTTGCTCTTATTTGCTGGATTCAAAAATGTTGGGTTTTTTATGCGGTGCTTCTTCTGCGCTGGGGCGAGTGGGCTAGCATGCATGCCGTTGGGCTCCAGTAAAATAAGCCCACCCATTGGACCCTTCGACCGAACGTTGCCATGCCTGCCTTTTAGCTGTGCCCCGCCATCAGCTACATTGCATGCATGCGTGCGAGCGGCCTACGATGCATGCATGCACGGGTATGCACATGCAGAGACAAACGAGCAGGCGTGACCCTCCGACTTCGACCAATGCCACAGATGCGTGCGCAAAGGTTGAATCATCGATTATGGCTATTGATGCAGCCTTCGGTTTCCCACGCTGTACACACTCCCGATGCCACCCCTGCTGCCTGGCTACCTCTGTTATCTCCAAGTCATTACTTCCACCCGGTGAAACCAAAGTGAATCAATGCTACCTCTTGAGCACTGCGCTGGTTTTCCTTGAAGAGGAAAGAGTGATGCAAAGAAAGAAGCGTAAGTATTTCCTCGGTTTTTGAGAACCAAGGTATCAATCCAAAGAGGAGGCTCCTCAAAAGTCCCTCGTACCTACACAAACAAACAAGAACCTCGCGACCAACGCGATAAAGGGGTTGTCAATCCCTTCACGGTAACTTGCAAAAGTGAGATCCGATACAGATAACAAGATAAGATAATTTTTTTGTATTTTTATGATATAGATTGGAAAGTAAAGATTGCAAATAAAAGTAGATGGAAAACTTATATGATAAAAGATAGACCCGGGGGCCATAGGTTTCATTAGTGGCTTCTCTCAAGATAGCATAAGTATTACGGTGGGTGAACAAATTACTGTCGAGCAATTGATAGAAAGTGCATAGTTATGAGAGTATCTAGGCATGCTCATGTATGTAGGCATCACGTCCGCAACAAGTAGACCGAAACGATTCTGCATCTACTACTATTACTCCACACATCGAATCGACTCCTTCCTGCATCTAGAGTATTAAGTTCATAACAACAGAGTAACACATTAAGAAAGATGACATGATGTAGAGGGATAAACTCAAGCAATATGACATAAACCCCATATTTTTATCCTCGATGGCAATAATACAATACGTGCCTTGCTTCCCCAACTGTCACGGGGAAAGGACACCGCAAGATTGAACCCAAAGCTAAGCACTTCTCCCATTGCAAGAAAGATCAATCTAGTAGGCCAAACCAAACTGATAATTCGAAGAGACTTGCAAAGATAACTAATCACACATAAAATAATTCAGAGAAGATTCAATTATTTCTCATAGATAAACTTGATCATAAACCCACAATTCATCGGATCTCGACAAACACAGCGCAAAAAGAGTTACATCGAATAGATCTCCAAGAAGATCGAGGAGAACTTTGTATTGAGATTCAAAGAGAGAGAAGAAGCCATCTAGCTAATAACTATGGACCCGAAGGTGTGTGGTAAACTACTCACAACTCATCGAAGATGCCTTGGAGATGATGTAGAGGCCCTCCATGGTCGATTCCCCCTCCGGTGGAGTGCCGGCGAAGGCTCCAAGATGGGATCTCGCGGATACAGAAAGTTGCGGCGGTGAAAATAGTTTTTCGTGGTGCTCCTGGATGTTCTCGGGGTACATGGATATATATATATATATAGGAGAAAGAAGTAGGTCGGTTGAGCCACGAGGGGCCCACGAGGATGGGGGGCGCGCCCTCCTGCCTCGTGGCCTCCTCGGCTGCTTCTTGATGTCCACTCCAAGTTTCCTAGATTGCGTTTGTTCCAAAAAGATCGTTCCCGAAGGATTCATTCCGTTTGGACTCCGTTTGATATTCCTTTTCTTCAAAACACTGAAATAGGCAAAAAAACAGCAATTCGGGCTGGGCCTCCGGTTAGTAGGTTAGTACCAAAAATGATATAAAAGTGTAAAGTAAAGCCCAATAACATCCAAAACGGTAATATAATAGCATGGAACAATAAAAAATTATAGATACGTTGGAGACGTATCAAGCATCCCCAAGCTTAATTCCTGCTCGCCCCTCGAGTAGGTAAATGATAAAACAGAGTTTTTGATGTGGAATGCTACCTAGCATAATTCTCAATGTAATTTTCTTTATGGTGGCATGAATGTTCAGATCCAAATGATTCAAAATAGAAGTTCATATTGACATAGGAATAGTAATACTTCAAGGATACTAACAAAGCAATCATGTCTTCTCAAAATAACATGGCTAAATAAAGCTATCCCTACAAAATCATATAGTCTGGTTATGCTCTATCTTCATCACACAAAGTATTTAATCATGCACAACCCCGATGACAAGCCAAGCAATTGTTTCATACTTTTATGTTCTCAAACTTTTTCAACTTTCACGCAATACATGAGCGTGAGCCATGGACATAGCACTATATGTGGAATAGAATGGTGGTTGTGGATAAGACAAAAAAGGAGAAGATAGTCTCACATCAACTAGGTGTATCAATAGGCTATGGAGATGCCCATTAATAGAAATCAATGTGAGCGAGTAGGGATTGCCATGCAACGGATGCACTAGAGCTATAAATGTATGAAAGCTCAACAAAAAAAACTAAGTGGGTGTGCATCTAACTTGCTTGCTCACGAAGACCTAGGGCATTTTGAGGAAGCCCATCATTCAAATATACAAGACAAGTTCTATAATGTAAAATTTCCACTAGTATATGAAAGTGACAACATAGGAGACTCTCTATCATGAAGATCATGGTGCTACTTTGAAGCACAAGTGTGGTAAAAGGATAGTAACATTGTCCCTTCTCTCTTTTCTCTCATTTTTTATCCGGTGGGCTTCTTTGGCCTCTTTTTTATTTGGGCTTTTGGCCTCTTTTATTTTCATAAAGTCCAAGTCTCATCCCGACTTGTGGGGGAATCATAGTCTTCATCATCCTTTCCTCACTTGGGACAATGCTCTAATAATGAAGATCATCACACTTTTATTGATTTACAACTCAAGAATTACAACTCAATACTTAGAACAAAATATGAATCTACGTGAATGCCTCCGGCGGTGTACCGGGATATGCAATGAACCAAGAGTGACATGTATGGAAAATTATGGAGGTGGCCTTGCCACAAATACGATGTCAACTACATGATCATGCAAAGAACAATATGACAGTGATGGAGCGTGTCATAATAAAAGGAACGGTGAAAAGTTGCATGGCAATATATCTCGAATGGCTATGGAAAAGCCATAATAGGTAGGTATGGTGGCTGTTTTGAGTAAGGTATATGGTGGGTGTATGGTACCGCGAAAGTTGCGCTGCACAAGAGAGGCTAGCAATGGTGGAAGGATGAGAGTGCATATAATCCATGGACTCAACATTAATAATAAAGAACTCATATACTTATTGCAAAAATCTACAAGTTATCGAACTAAGTACTACGGGCATGCTCATAGGGGATAGATTGGTAGGAAAAGACCATTGCTCGTCCCCGACCGCCACTCATAAGGAGGACAATCAATAAATAAATCATGCTCCAACTTCATCACATAACGGTTCACCATAATGCATGCTACGGAATCACAAACTTCAACACAAGTATTCTTTAAATTCACAATTACCCAACTAGCATGACTCTAATATTACCACCTTTATATCTCAAAACAATTATCAAGCATCAAATTGATCATATCATCCAATTCACTTCATATGATAGTTTTTATTATACCCAACTTGGATGCCCATCATTCTAGGACCAATTTTATAACCATAGCAAATACCATGCTGTTCTAGACTCTGAAAATAATATAAGTGAAGCATGAGAGACTAACAATTTCTAAAAATAAAACTACCGCTGCGTTTCAAAAAGATATAAGTGAAGTACTAGAGCAAAACTATTTAGCTCAAAAGATATAAGTGAAGAACATAGAGTATTCTAATAAAGTCCAAATCATGTGTGTCTCTCCCAAAAGGTGTGTAAAGCAAGGATGAATGTGGTAAATTAAAAAGCAAAGACTCATATCATACAAGACGCTCCAAGCAAAACACATATCATGTGGTGAATAAAAATATAGCTCCAAGTAAAGTTACCGATAAACGAAGACGAAAGAGGGGATGCCTTCCGGGGCATCCCCAAGCTTAGGCTTTGGGTTGTCCTTGGATTATCTTGGGGCACCATTGGCATCCCCAAGCTTAGGCTCTTGCCACTCCTTATTCCATAGTCCATCAAATCTTTACCCAAAACTTGAAAACTTCACAACACAAAACTCAACAGGAAATCTCATAAGTCTGTTAGTGCAAGAAAGAAAACCACCACATAAGGTACTGTAATGAACTCATTCTTTATTTATGTTGGTGTTAAACCTACTGTATTTCAACTTCTATGGTTCATACCCCGATACTAGCCATAGATGCATCAAAATAAGCAAACAACACACGGAAAACAGAATCTGTCAAAAACAGAACAGTCTGTAGCACTCTGTAACTTTCGAATACTTCTGGAACTCTAAAACTCCTACCAAAATAGTAAGTTCTGGAAAATGTGTCTATTGATCTACTGCAAAAACAATCAACGCAAAAGCACATTTCTGTGATTTATTAAAATTATTCTTGTGCGTGCAGAAGTTTCTGTTTTTCAGCAGAATCAAATTAACTATTACCGTAGGTTATCCTATAGGTTCTACTCGGCACAAACAATAATTAAAACATAAAACCACATCTAAACAGAGGCTAGATAAATTATTTATTACTAAACAGAAGCAAAAAGCAAGGAACAAAAATAATATTGGGTTGCCTCCAACAAGCGCTTATCGCTTAACGCCCTAGCTAGGCATAAAAGCGAGAATAGATCTACGTATTGCACATCTTTGGCATTCAATTCATAAGTGGCTCGCATAATAGATTCATAAGGTAATTTGACTTTCTTTCTAGGAAAGTGTTCCATGCCTTTCCTTAATGGAAATTGAAATCTAATATTCCCTTCCTTCATATCAATAATTGCACCAATCGCTCTAAGGAAAGGTCTACCAAGAATAATAGGACATGAAAGATTGCAATCTATATCAAGAACGATAAAATCTACAGGCACATAATTCCTATTTGCAACAATAAGAACATCATTAATCCTTCCCATAGGTTTCTTAATAGTGGAATCCGCAAGATGCAAGTTTAAAGAGCAATCATCAAATTCATGGAAACCTAGAACATCACATAAAGTTTTTGGAATCGTGGAAACACTAGCACCCAAATCAGACAAAGCATAGCATTCATGATCTTTAATTTTAATTTTAATAGTAGGTTCCCACTCATCATAAAGTTTTCTAGGTATAGAAACTTCCAACTCAAGTTTTTCCTCATAAGATTACATCAAGGCATCAACAATATGTTTGGTAAAAGCTTTTGACTATAAGCATAAGGAGAATTCACACGGATTGCAACAAGGAAATACAATCTATTAAAGAACAATTATCATAATTAAATTCCTTGAAATCCATTATAGTGGGTTCAATGCTATGTAAAGTTTTGACCTCTCCAATCCCAGTTTTACCAAATTTAGCATCAAGATCTAAAACTCAATCATTGGGACGCCTTTTAACTAAAGTTGACTCATCTCCAGTCCCATCATTATCAAGATTCATATTGCAAAATAAAGATTAATAGGGACACATCAATAACTTTTAGATCCTCATCATTATTTTCACTTAACCCTTCTGGTTTGGTAGCCATCTTATTAACCAAGGTTTATCATGGGCTATTGATTTTTCAAGACGAGCAATCTGAGAATTCAAACCATAAAATTCCTTAGACATATCATCAAGATCTTTATTCATGTACTCCATAAAGCTTTTTGTTCTTTAAGATCGCTTTCTAAAGAAATTATTATGCTCAAACTGCAAAGTCATAAAGCTTCTAAAGTTTAATTCAATCTCTTCCATCCTTTTAAGATGAAGATCAACGTTCTTAGGCAAAGCCATAAGGGCAAATAGGTACATGAGAGGCAAGTTTAAAAGAGGCTAATGTAAAAGAGAGGGCGGATAAAACGGCAAGGGTGAAGTGCGGGAGAGGAAAACGAGAGGCAAATGGTAAATAATGTAATACGAGGGAGATGAGTTTGTGATGCGATTTGGTATGTCTTGACTTGAGCGAAGACTTCCGGCAACGGCGCCTGTAAATCCTTCTTGCTACCTCTTGAGCACTGCGTTGGTTTTCCTTGAAGAGGAAAGGGTGATGCAGCAGAGTAGTGTAAGTATTTCCCTCGGTTTTGAGAACCAAGGTATCAATCCAGTAGGAGGCTCCTCAAAAGTCCCTCGCACCTACACAATCACACTAGACCCTCGCAACCACCGCAATAAAGGGGTTGTCAATCCCTTCACGGTAATCTCAAGTAAAGTGAGATCTGATAGAGATAATAAGATAAAATAAATATTTTTGGTATTTTTATTATATAGATTAGAAAGTAAAGAATTAAAATAAAAGTAGATGGAAAACTTATATGATAAAAGATAGACCCGGGGGCCATAGGTTTCACTAGTGGCTTCTCTCAAGATAGCATAACTATTATGGTGGGTGAACAAATTACTATCGAGCAATTGATAGAAAAGTGCATAGTTATGAGAGTATCTAGGCATGATCATGTATATAGGCATCACGTCCGCAACAAGTAGACCGAAGCGATTCTGCATCTACTACTATTACTCCACACATCGAATCGACTCTTTCCCGCATCTAGAGTATTAAGTTCATAACAACAGAGTAACACATTAAGAAAGATGACATGATGTAGAGGGATAAACTCAAGCAATATGATATAAACCCCATCTTTTTATCCTCGATGGCAACAATACAATACGTGTTTTTCTGCCCCAAATTGCCACCGGAAAGGACACCGCAAGATTGAACCCGGTTAAGCACTTCTCCCATTGCAAGAAAGATCAATCTAGTAGGCCAAACCAAACTGATGATTCGAAGAGACTTGCAAAGATAACTAATAACACATAAAAGAATTCAGAGAAGATTCAATTATTTCTCATAGATAAACTTGATCATAAACCCACAATTCATCGAATCTCGACAAACACAGCGCATAAAGAGTTACATCGAATAGATCTCCAAGAAGATCGAGGAGAACTTTGTATTGAGATTCAAAGAGAGAGAAGAAGCCATCTAGCTAATAACAATGGACCCAAGGTGTGCGGTAAACTACTCACAACTCATCGGAGAGGCCTTGGAGATGATGTAGAGGCCCTTCATGGTTGATTCCTCCCATGAGCGCCGCCAAGGCTCCAAGATGGGATCTCGCGGATACAGAAGGTTGCGGCGGTGGAAATAGTTTTTCGTGGCGATCCTGGATGTTCTTGGGGTACGTGGATATATATATATATATATATATATATATATATATATATATATATATATATATATATATATATATATATATAGGACAAAGAAGTAGGTCGGTTGAGCCACGAGAGGCCCACGAGGGTAGGGGGCGCCACCCCTAGGGCGCACCTCCCGCCTCGTGGCCGCGGCTGCTTCTTGACGCCCACCCAAGTCTCCTGGATTTAGTTTGTTCCAAAATATCGATCCCAAGGTTTCATTCCGCTTGGACTCCGCTTGATATTCCTTTTCTTTGAAACCTCGAAATAGGCAAAAAAACAGCAATTCGGGCTGGGCCTCCGATTAGTAGGTTAGTCCCAAAAATGATATAAAATTGTAAAGCCCAATAACATCCAAAACAGGTAATATAATAGCATGCAACAATAAAAAATTATAGATACGTTGGAGACTTATCAATCAACACGTCGCACATGGGCTATTTAAGCCACATATCGTATTCCTCTTCCTGTCATCCATATCCTAAGCCCATCCTCTCCCATCTGTCCTCCTTCTTCTCCGAAAAGAAAAGCCGAAGCCACCAACCCCAATCGAAGCCACCATGCAGTACGACGGCCTGACCTACCGCTTCCCCCCCATCGTGCCGGAGAGGCTCTATCCTGTCGGAGTCTACGTAGAGAGAACACTTAGGGTGTGGGCGATCTCAAGGTGGAGGGGCGCAAGGGAGTTCACCGAAGTTCTTCCTTTCGCCGGCTACCGCCACGCGCCCCGGGCTCTCCAAGGATGTTCCATGTTGAGGAGGTCAATCACAATGGCGTTGTGGTTGCGCCTCGCCACGCTCACCAATCCCTTCGACGCCTTCCACCTCCTCGGCCGAAAGTGTTTTGGTGTGTGTCGGGATATACCTCTGGCGTAAACCGCCGGAAGTATAACCCGCCGGACTTGGCGGTTTATCGAGATCCGCCGCACTTGGCGATTCACTGGCGACCCGCCCTGACTTGGCGGTTTACAAGCAACCCACCTGGTCATTATGACTCACTGGTGATCCGGCACACGGGACAGACGGATGACAAGGCCCAAGGCCCAGAAGGCCGGTTCACGTTTAATGGTGGGCCGGTTTATAAGGAAAGCGTAAGGACTATTCTCCTACGAAGGAAGCAAGACTAGGACTCCACTTGTAATAGAGTAATTCTAATCCTAATAGGACTCCACATGTAACCCGCCTTCAACATATATAAGGAGGGGCAGGGCTCTCAAAGAGGGACAGGCTACAAGCAAACAACAATATCTAGGGCTAGACACAACTAGAGGAGAGCCGGTTTACGGCGACCCCTCATGATCATAATGAGACCTAGCCTCAAACAGCATGTAGGGCTATTACGGATGATGTTTCCGGGCCCAAGCTGTCTAAATCCCTCGTCTTGTGTTGCGCTCTCGATTTCGCCAACCCTCTCAAGCTACCACATAGATGCGTTGGCCTCGCGACTAAGTCCTCGACACTAAGGACATCCGGCGTGTTAATTCCACGACAGTTGGCGCCACCGTGGGCCCTCGCACGGTGATGTTGAGTTCTTGGAGGATCTTTCCCAGTGGTTCGAGGAGCTCGCGATTGCCGGATAAGGAAGAGCCTACAAGTTCGCTCGTTTGGTGATCTGGAACATAATTAACTTTGGAGGCAGTGTATACAAGATTGAGATCAAGGAAGATTAGGGTTGCGTTTGCGCACTGCTGCCGCGGTTTGCGATGCATCGAGACAAAGAGAAAATCGATCTTCGCTGCTACGGCGCTCCATCAAATCGCCGGGTCACCAATGGCACAAACGCACACGCGTAATCATCCGGACGTTCGTATGTATGGCCATATGCACGTGTATCAAGTCCCGAGGCATATCAATCTATGCTGTTTCTGCTACTTCCACGAGCATGGAGTGAAGATCGAGGGAAAAATACTACTTCAAGTACTAGTAGTTCACGTGATCAAATCTCAAGGTGATTTCGTCTGACTAATATTAATCCTAATACGGTTCTGATTCTTTATCCCATCTATCGACGGAAGCCGGCGGCCAATTGAAATTTGTTTAATCCGATCTGGTAATAAAAAAAAATAGAGAGGAGACCACGACCCGGAGAGGGACGTGGACGTGGGCACGTTTTCTATCCGCGGTTTCCATCCTGGGCTAAGCCTCGGATCGCCTCCGCTGTAGAAGAGCCGCCGTAGCGGCCTCCGCTTCTGTCCGGGGAGTTTACAACATTGATGCGGTCAGATTAGTGAAAGAGATTGATATGGTCAGAGTGCCCCAAAGAAGTTACTGGTGTTACAACTACTACCATCAGTACTGCTGCTATGTGCAAAGCTCCATGCATGATTTCCAAACTCGATTGATGCTTTTTCAACTCCCACGTGAAGGCCAAGGAATTTACCAGCTCATAGTAAAGTGCTACTTACTACAAGTGCATCCAGAAGTAGCCTCCGCAGTTCATATGATCTGACCGTCACTACAGTCGTCGCCCAATGTATTTCTGATCTGCTGCCATTGACGCAATGTCTGCAACAGAGCAGCTCCAACATGATGGTCCTGCAGTTTGTTCATGCCCAGTGACGCTGAGCCGTCAGGGCGCTTCCTCTGACCCGTGACCCGGTCGTGGGTCGTTGAACCGTCAGGTTCCCTCGGGCTGCATGCGCCCTCTGATCCGGTTTGCTCTTTGCAGGGTGGTCTCGCCGGTCTGATTCCTCTGTTGCAAGCCGCATCCTCCGCTACAAGCCACCTCACCGGGTTGACTGTAATGCCTGCCTCTGTTATCCCGGCCCGGTGCTGTTTCGGAAACCAGCCTTGATCTTCATCTCAGCGGCGTCTCCGCTCCGTCCGGCTGGCAGCGCCGCCCGGGTTGACCCTGCTGCCACACACTGCAGTTCGCCGCCACAGGCGCCGGGCTGGTCTCGCTTATGCTCCTGCACGCTTCTTTGACAGTTGAGGAAAAAGCACATCCGATGGAAATTTTTGTCTCTGTGAACAAGCATACGGTCAAAGTTGGTCTACACGATCCAAATTCGGACTCCGTCTTCAACTCTGCAGTCGAATCGCCGTCCGCCGCGTTGGCGGCTGTCCGAGTCACCACCGTGACCCGCCTGCACATGAAGACAATAAACAAAGCATCTCGCCTCACTGATTCGGCCTTGCTGCTTCAAACCGCGCCGCTTTTGCTGAAACGCCGTGGCCTTTCTTGCCCCGGCAGGTCTCCGTCGACACAGCACCCGCCTCACCTTCTAGGCCGCCGCTGCGCCGGGTTGCCGACCGCCATCTTCCGAAAGTTAACCTGCTACCGCGCCTTCACTGCTGCTCCGCCTCGTGCATGTCAGGCATTATTTTTATTTCTCCAATGTCAAAGTGTACGGCCGGGGTTTTGCTGCCCACTTATCTGCCGTATGGATCGGACGTCCGAACCGCCAAGCCCTTGGAGGCATACAGCCGTTTGCTATCTGCAAACATCAGGTGGTATCCATTTAAGTTTATTAGCACACATTGTTTTTGTCAAAAAGCAATTACTTTGGTCTGTATATTTTTGTGTGCAGGACAATAATTTATTACAAAGGTGGTGCCATGCTGTGCATATGGAGTGTGCGTTAGCATCATCATGCACCAGCGTCTGCACCAGCTTGCTGTTGAACGGGTGTGCACAAACCACCACCCGTACAGCTCGATTCACATCAAATTGCCGGGACCGTGCCTGCGGTTGACTTCGCCTGGCGCGCGCTTACCGCGCCTGCGATTGATCCGCTCGTCCGCACCGGTTTACAACACCACGGACGACTCGCCCGTCCGCCCTGGCCACCGGTTCATGCATCCGCGTCGGTTTACAACACGGAGGACAACTTGCTCATCCGCTCCGGTTTACAACACCGCGGCCGGATTATCCGTCTTCTCGTCTGGGCGGCTTGTCCATGATTGATTTCAGCATCACCGTGGTGATCATCAAACTCCGCGATGGATAATTTCTGGCCTGACATATCAGGTGAAATCCATCCATTATGTTTTTGTATTATATATTGCCTTCTTTAAAAGAGCAATTACTTTGGCATGCAAAGTTGTCTAATGCAGGACCCTAAGCCGCCATACTGGTGCAAATTTAAAGGTCATTAAAATTTCCGCTTAAAAAGAAGGATTCTGATTTAATATCCGCTCAAGGGGAAGATGTCTCCCACAAAGTTTTGAAGCTCTCAATATCCGGTTTAAGAATTTCCGGTTCAAGAAGAATTTATCTCTTGCAAAAGTTAAAAGTTGTCAAGAGGACCTGTTGCCATGATGCGCAGTTCAAACATAGGTATCCTGCCTCATGGGCTCATCTTCATATGATCACTTGGGGGCTTTCTATTCAAACATAGGTGTATTCACCAAAGAGAACATGGCGTTACTACCGTCTTGCTGCAGCTATCAAGACAATATTATCATCAGGGGCCAAAGAGAGTCTTGTTGCTAAGCACAACTCAAACATAGGCACCCATTGAGCACAGCTCACAAAGTTACTTGGGGGCTCTTTGTGTCAAATACCAAAGAGTTTGAAAGGACCCTTGTAACTGGGTATCGACCCACGGCTTGGAAGCCTGGTGTATTCACCTAAAACTCCGGGTTAACCTGCCTTCATCAAGTAAGCCACTCCTATCCAGGTAATCCTGGCATGACCCGCCGAACGTTTGACAGTTACTCTCACTGAGACCCTGAACTTGTCAAAGTTAAAACGACGATTGGTTAGTTGGAGGCCCATCTTAAAAGGCTTTGTCAAATGGTTTAACTCAGCGGCCTGGCAGCCCATGAAAAGCCTCGAATTTGGGCCTGGCAGCCCTTGAAAAGCCTCGACTACACGGTTTTATTTGCCTTTGTCAGGATTTTGTTCTCTTTTGATAAATTTTATGTTGAACCGGCGTCTCTCGACCCGGCATGACTAACAGCCATCGAATTAACCCGTGTTCTTTAACCCGGCTCGACTTTCAACTACAAGTTGTCAAGACATAATCACTTATAATCCGGTGTTTATTGACCCGCCTGGCTTTCGCCATAAGTCGCCAAGATATATTTGGATTGCGCCATTGGAATCATGCGCTTATAAATCATTGGATATATTATTCAAATAGCCAACATGGCTGGATTTTTATTTTGGTTATCAATAACCAGTATTATGATTAAGGTTTTCAAAGTCGCTTAGCGCAATGGCTATCATATTGTCAATGGATATGATCTATTCTACAATTGAAGGAATAGTCCCGAGTCGCTGCAGGCTTACGACCCCGCACTTGGGGGCTACATTATTCAAGTTGAGATTACATCAAATATGCAAGTCTCATGTCGCTGCAAGCATGCACCATGACACTTGGGGGCTAATGCAAAGTCATTGTTTGCTCACCTTATTGAAGACCCGACTCATCACATCATAATGAGCCGCCATTGGGGGCTACCAATTGCTCCTGTCAATTATTCAAGGTACAAAGCTTTGTATCCATTATATTGAAGGGACCACCGCCAGTTGGTAAAGCACAAAGCTCTTAACCTTGTGGACATGGATTCAAGCCCCATGATGGGGGCTACACGTTGCTGTTCAAAGTTTACAAGATTATATTTATTAAAATCCCTGCTCATTATTGCATAATGACCCGCCCTTGGGGGCTACACTGGCTGAAGTTTTTATGAGTATAAGACAATTACAAGTCCCAGGTTGCTGCAAGCATGACAACCCGGCACTTGGGGGCTACATAATATGGAGTATTCAGTTTTTAGTAAGGGACTGGGATGAACAACATGGATTTCTTCTTAAGTGGCAGTGTTTATATTGAAGCAAGTCTTAAGCCATCACTTTGTTCTGCTCAAGACTTGAGGGCTACAGGTAATATGGATATAAGGGAGAAAAATCTTCAAATTCTTAGTTCTGAGCAAACCAGATTGACCCGTGTTCGCAGAATAATTATGACCCAAGGCCGGTAATAATTATGACTTGGTGCCATCCATATTTACAAACCGCAATTTTGGTAAAATTAAACCAGAAAATTTTACATCTTCAAACCGCTGAATATCGATGAGTATTGCAAGATCAATATTTCTTAAACCGGTGCTTTGGAAGCCGACTCAAGTGGATTATTCTTCACAATATTTCTATGTGGGAAACCAATGTCGCAAGTTGAGTATGAAGCTGGCTTATTGACCTGGATTTTCTAGAAGAAGGAAATGACAAGGACTTAAGGATGATCAAGTGCCGGTTTACAAGAATTCTTAACCCGGAGCATAATCTGTCAAGTTTGTTCTTGTGTTTATTTCACAGGATCAGTTTAACATGGATAAATCCAAATTAAACTGGGGCTAATGTCGGGATATACCTTGCAGCGTAAACCGCCGGAAGTATAACCCGCCGGACTTGGCGGTTTCATCGAGATCCGGCCGGCACTTGGCGATTCATCGGCGACCCGCCTCGACTTGGCGGTTTACAAGCAACCCACCTGGTCATTATGACTCACCGGTGATCCGCACACGGGATGACGGATGACAAGGCCCAAGGCCCGTAAGGCCGGTTCACGCTTAATGGTGGGCCGTTTATAAGGAAAGCGTAAGGACTATTCTCCTACGAAGGAAGCAAGACTAGGACTCCACTTGTAATAGAGTAATTTAATCCTAATAGGACTCCACATGTAACCCGCCCTTCAACATATATAAGGAGGGGCAGGGCTCCCCAAAGAGGGACAGGCTACAAGCAAACAACAATATCTAGGGCTAGACACAACTAGAGGAGAGCCGGTTTACGGCGACCCCTCATGATCATAATGAGACCTAGCCTCAAACAGCATGTAGGGCTATTACCGGATGATGTTTCCCGGGGCCCGGTTGTCTAAATCCCTGTCTTGTGTTATGCCTCTCGATTTCGCTCAACCCTCTCAAGCTACCACATAGATGCGTTGGCCTCGCTGACTAAGTCCTCGACACTAAGGACATCCGGCGTGTTAATTCCACGACAAAGGTGGGTGTGAGTTTATTGCTATCACCACCCACAACATCTTCACGGACTTCAACAACATCTTCCCCTCCCAGAGTGTCATGCACACCCTGCCGTACCCCATCAACAACCAGGAGTGAAGGGTGCCCGGAGGAACGAGGTGGCGTTTTCCTGGAGGAGGAGAAGGAGAAGAACCCGTTGGCCCGGTGGGCCCCTGATCTATCTATCTATCTATCATATTAGTATTTTAAGTTGTAATCATTTATATTTGTGCTACTATTATTAAGTTGGATCCTATTAAGTTGTAAGGCTATCTATATCGTGGAACTATGAGTTGTTATGTTCATGCAACTATATCTCGATGTTGAGTTTTGTGCTACTATATATATTGATGTTTTGTGCTATTATTTGTGGTATATGCACTCATAATATTTTGGGCCTAATATCTTGGTGTGGATGCGAGTTCATCACATTCACCATAGCATGCACAATGTTGGCCAAATCATGGGTCATGACCCAAACCATGTCGACAAGCAACAAATATGTAAAGAAACTAAAATATGTAAAGCAAAAAATGATTCTCACAAAAACAATCATAAAACAATAGTGGACAACCAACAAATATGTAAAGCAAAAAAAAAAATAAGTTTTACAATACATAAATGTGTTCATGCAGCCATGCATGAATGGATCTATCTATCCTCCTTAAAAGATGATTCAATTAATTTAATGTATCAAAAATGTTTTATCGATTACATTGTGTATCAAAAAATAATCCATCACAAAATTTAGTGCACGGCCTTGTTTTGTCGAAGCAACATGGGTGCACTAAGCCGGTGGGCTTGTTTTCTATTTGGGCCTGCTTTTTCTCACAGTTCTCCATGAACAAAAATTTGGCCAAAGTATAAACAAGTAAAGGAGTATATGTTTGTTAGAGGTTTATTTGCCGAAGCAACATTTTATTTAGAGGTTTTAGTTGAAGCATTTTTCGCTAAACATGGGTGCCTCTATGCTATAAAAAAGGGTTGGTGCCCCTACGCGGGTGTGCTGGTTTCTCTTTGGGCCTAGTTATTTTCTCACGGCCCAACATCTATTGGGCAGCCCAGATTTTTTTACTAGAAACTAAATTTGGGTTTGCACTCTGTTAACCGAAGAACAAAAATAGGGGCATGAACATTGAATAATTTTTCAAATTGCTGCTTCGATTCAGTTACATGAACTTGGCATGGCACAAATCGCCCCTCTGCCCTCACAAGCGTAAATGCCCATTCTAATGACAGATGAACAACAGGTAAAAGAAAAACAAAGCAATGATTCAACAATAGAACCCCTGCCATGATATTTGCTTGCTTCTGCAAATCGATCATCTGCATTAGATGTATGTTGATCTTCCTCAGTTCCTCGTTCAGTTTGGACTCCGTGTGCAGTTCAACATTGCGTGCATACCTCGCCATCGGCAGGACACTGCCGCCCCTCGCCCGTCCGAGCTCCCCAAATTCTCCACAGCAATCGGCGGTATCCCGCCCAAATTGAGCTCCCAGTTTGCAGCCCCGCTCAAATCAATGTAGCCCTCAAACTGAATCCTCTCAATATAATCATCCATCCACTCGAAATGGGTACAATTCTTCAGGATTTGAAAACAACAATATGAACCCTAAATTCCAAATTCGACGAGAAAGAAGAAATATGGAGAAACCAGAGCAAACGACAGTGAAGCGGGCTAAGAACTGAGATCTAACCTTGTCATCCCTTCCTGCCATTGTTTTGCTCAACCATTTCACAAATTCGCGCCCAAGATTGTCATTCTCATCAGTCTTACTGACCCACCATTTAAGAGGCTCTGGGCGTGGCCAGTCAGGGCACCTTGTGAGCGGCACTGGACCATAATGTCGCCATTTTGAGTGCGTGGCGGAGGAGGTAGACGTCTGCGCTAGGTCGCCGGAGGAGAGAAAGACTGGGGAAAGGGGAAGCAATGGGCAGCGGCGAGCGGACGGGCATGTGCGCTCGTCTCTTCTAGCTGCGAGAGGTGGGTCCCATGCTTACATGGACAAGTGGCAGGTCCCGCACGTACGTGGATAAGTGGTGGGTCCAACCCCTAAGAGCTAACGAGGGCATCTTTTGAGTTTAAGGGCCATGTTGTTCTTGGGCTATTTACGCGCTCAAATGTGTCGCACCACAGCCATTCGATCGAACAATGTCGCACTCCTTCCAATTCCCATGAAATACGTCACATAGGAGCTATAAGCCCCTTGTCGATGGTAGAAGCCTTCCTCCTCCGTCCCAACGCCACGGCACGCCCCCATCCATCGCCCATCGGAAACCACCCGCCACCACCTCGCCCACCAAACATCACCCACCACCACCTCCTCTTCACGGACGGAGCAAGTTGGCGAGGAGCCACCACCACTGCAAGGAAAAGGGTGCGGGTGCTACTGCCACGCCCTCCACTGTCACGAGCGCGGGATTCCTGGCTCGAGTTCTTCGATGCGGTAGCCACGTCCTTGGGTTTGTCCCTCCAGTCCTTTCTGATGCGACTATGGCGAGCTTGTGGTGTGGCAAGCGGCGAAGACCATGAGGAGCTCGCCAAGAAGAAGAATGTCAAGATGGCGGGCACCAAGAAAATGGCAGGGAAGAAGAACAAGAAAGGGAGGAGGAGGAAGACAAGAACAAGGAAGAGGAGGAGGAGGAGGCGCTCAAGAACAACGACCAAGATGCCCAAGATGATGAGGTTGAGATCAAGAAAAAGAACAAGGAGGCCAAGAACAAAATGCGCCGAGTCAAGAAGGCCAACAAGAGTAAGCGCAAAAAGGAGGAGAAGGCCAAGAAAAGGAGAAGGCGGAGGAGGAGGTGGAGGATGAGGAGGAGGAGGAGGAGGAGGAGGAGGAGGACAAGATTAATGAAGAAGAGGAGAAACATGCCAAGAAGCAGGCGCCTAGGCTAGGAAGAAGGAGGAGGAAGCCATGGACAAGAAGGCACTCGCGGCCAAGGAGGAGGAGGCCAAGAAGCACGCCAGGAGGAGGATGGAGGAGGCCATCAAGATGAGGGAGGAGGCCAAGCAGAGGAAGGAGGACAAGGCTGAGGCTTCCGCAGGCATGGACAGAGCTAGAGAGGACATGGGTCTACATATATACACCCATTATTTCTTTTCAAAAAAGAGTATATAGGTACATCGTTAAACCACATGGTTTAAAAAATATTTTTTTAAATTTGTACATTGTGTATCCCACACGTATGATTTATTAAAATATTGTCAAATTTGTACAGGGTGCTCCAAAACAAGTATATTGTACTCTAGAATTTTCTAAAGATATATTTTTCATAATCATATAATTCAACCACTATTACACTATTTGTGAAACTATATATTTTAGAGATATCTAACATACATATGCATAAACTACATAAATTACACAAGTATCAAAAAAATTTAAAAAATCATTACAAAAAGAAATTATATTCAACACAACACTTAAGTATTTTCCAATGATATGCATTACAATTCTAAAATAAATAACTAAATAATATTGTTAAGTATGCCAAATAAGCAATGTAAAAATATACTTCTTCCTATAAAAAATATATATACTCCTTAAGACAGTAGTATAGTAAGTATAAAATTTTAGTATAAAATATGTAACTTTAGAATTTTCTAAAGATATATTTTTCATAATCATATAATACAACCACTATTACACTATTTGTGAAATTATATATTTTAGAGATATCTAACATACATATGCATAAACTACATAAATTACACAAGTATAAAAAAATTAAAAATCATATAAAGCAGAAATTATATTCAATGCAACACTTAAGTATTTTTCAATGATATACATTACAGTTATATAATAAATAATTAAATAATATTGTTAAGTATGACAAATAAGCAATGTAAAAATATATTTCTCCCTATAAAAAAATATATATACTCCTTAACACAGTAGTATAGTAAGTATAAAATTTTAATATTAAAATATGTATATATAAAAAGGAGCGGGGAAATAGGAACTGAAATTGATGACTCGAACAAAAAAATTGCGGATCTGTACACCCAAATTTGAAATGCTGGCTTCGCCACTATCCGCTGGTGCTCTGTCTATATAGTGCTCTGCTGCTACCGATGAGTATGAGATACGCACGATCGATCTCCTCCCCTATTCCATGCGTTTAATTTCTTTTCCACTCCCGTCTTGTGTGAGTTGGCAAAACATAGAAGGATCATCGCTAGTTTTTGTGATGGTAGCTTCTCTGCTTCGAATGATCATCAACTTCCTGGTCTAGTTCAACGTTTCAAACCAACAAAATTCACTCATCTTCAATTCAAAAACCATTCCGAGCAAATTAACAAATTTTTATTTCAATTTAGATATATTTGAATTTAAAGTATTTAATAGACTCTCACTAGTGGAAAAACGGCTAGCCACAACTTTCATTTGTGGAGCGCCGTTTTTCATCAATGCCAACACTATACAATTTGTTGTTGCTGGCCTTGCTAATACTTCCTACGCCACTACTATGTGAGCCCAGTTGTCTTGCCCAGTTGTAGTATATTGCTGTCGTGCGATCTATAAACACGCCATAGATACTTAACCTTGTGCGGTCGTGCCTTCATCGGGAACGCTAGCACTAAGTTGTGCCTATATATAGATGTGTTGGCAGCCCCTTGTTCTCAAATACATTCACTTCCATTCTCCACAATATTCTACTTGCTCTTAGTCAGCTGGTTTGGTGAAAATGGACACACCGGAGCTTGTCGAATCAGCACGAGCCCCTGCTCGAGCCCACGCCAGCGGGCGTGTCGCAAATTTGGGACTCCGCCGCCTCGGCCGAGCTCTCATATGGCCCTTATAATCGATGATGTTCTTAGTCTAGCTCAAGAGTCTGTGGTACTAGAAGTTATATATATTTGTTATTGTTTTCATCCTTCAACTATTAAATTTCTATTATTTTAAATGGAAATAATGACATTTTTCTAATATGTACTTTGAGACTTTAAATTTACTTTTTTTCCTTTTTAGTTTAAGACCTGAAATATATAGTTTTGAGCCTTCAAATATGTAGTTTGACACTTCCAATTTTTTTCTTTTTAGTTTTTTATGTGGTGATATTTTTATAGTATATTATAGTTTACTTTCATTAAATTTATATTATTTTAAATGGAAATAATGATGTGTTTTGAAATATGTACTTTGAGAATTTAAATTTACTTTTACCTTTTTAGTTTAAGACTTGAAACATATAGTTTTGAGCCTTCAAATTTGTAGTTTGACACTTCCATTTTTATCTTTTTAGTTTTTTATGTGGTGATCTTTTTATAGTATATTATAGTTTAATTTTATTAAATTTCTATTATTTAAAATGGAAATAATGACATTTTTTAAAATATGTACTTTGAGACTTTAAATTTACTTTTTTCTGTTTTAGTTTAAGACTTGTAATATATAGTTTTGAGCCTTCAAATATGTAGTTTGACAATTCCAATTTTTTTCTTTTTACTTTTTTATGTGGTGATCTTTTTTATAGTATATTATAGTTTACTTGTATTAAATTTCTATTATTTTTAAATGGAAATAATGACATTTCTTAGGTGGTGACCTTTTTCTTATTGGGCAAGCCCAAATAGTATTAGGATGCCATGGGGGGTCAAAACCAACGGGGCAACGGCCCCCTCGACCCACTCCCTCTCTCTGTCCTGCAGCTCTGTTCCATTCCCCTTTCTCTCCCTCTCTCGTCGCTCGTCATCGCCGCTTCGATTCCGGCCGATTCCGGTGATTACCGTCGTTCCCCGGTCCTGAGGTACACATATGAGCCTCCCACTCTCATCTGGTCCAATGGGATTTTTTTTAATTAGAGGTGTGTTTTGTATTCCCTATGCTAGGGTTTCAGCGATGGCAATAGGCGACGGCGATGGAGTAGTCTGTAGGCGACCCTCGGCTCCAACCTGTGTGAGCATATCATCCCTCCCTCTTTTGCTGTAGGTCACTGCCGCTGTCAATTTTTTTATTTGTATCACTGGGGTTCATCACTGCTAGGCAGTCAAAATTTGTTGTTGTTGTCTAGAATTAAGGTATATATATTTTTCAATCTTCGGTTAGCACTAGCTGTAGAAACTGGAAGTGCAATCTATCAATCAAATTAAGGTAGATATATTTTTGAAGTCATCATCTTTGGAAGCATCTAAATTCTGAAACAAAGTGTTTGAGTTGCTGTTGGAATCCATAATAAAGTGTTTGAGTTGCTGTTGGAATCCATAATAAAGTGTTTGAGTTGCTGTTGTGTACTACTTTTTCACCATCTCACATATATCACTAGCTTCTCATTGAATCATCGGTTTAATTCAAATAGTTGAGTGTCCAATGTGGCAATATGTGGCAAATATAGTGTCCAAAGAAAATTTCCATTTGAAAGTAATGCTCCAAGTTAGGTGTGGCAAAATAGTTGAGTGTCCAAAGAAAATTTCCACTCGAAAGTAATGCTCCAAGTTAGGTGTGGCAAAATAGTTGAGTGTCCAAAGAAAGTTTCCACTCGAAAGTAATGCTCCAAGTTAGGTGTGGCAAAATAGTGTGGCAAATATAGTCACAATCCAAACAAGGCCTTAGGGGTTGTTTGGTTCCAAGCCACAACTTGCCACACTTCGTCACAACTCAACTTAGGCAAGTTTGACCAAGTTAGTTGTGTGTTTGGTTCTTGCCCACATGTTATAGATACAAACTGGCATATATATACTACACTTCATCCATATAATTATGTGAAGATATCGATAGTGTTATATTGTTGTTGTCCAAAGCTAGTTATGCACATGCTATGATATTATTGTTGTTTTACCCTTGATGAAATCTGCCAAGTCTAAAACTGGCAGAATTAAAACTTGCCATGCTTCCATGATGTTTCCCACTGATCTATAACTATTTTCAACATTATCAGTAAAGATGTTTTGTTATGAATTACCAGTACATTCATGCCATGACTTTTGTTGCCATGTAAACTTGCTCTAAATATGTCGTGTTAATATAACAGTTTTGCTAATGTAGCATACCCATGATGCTAATGAACTTGAACCTTTGGATGAATTGCTGTGCATCTAGCATACTTGATCCACATGCCATGCATATGCACTTTATGTTACTGTAGTATGTCTTGGTCTTGCTTGTATATTGCCATGTTGCTGTTATGGATAGATTTGCATTGTATACTTTGACATGTGTGCTTGGTTCTTGTCATAATAACCTATACTTGTTACTATTTTGAAGTTCCAGCCATGACTACCTGGAACAACCACTACCAGTCCTCGTGCAACTTCGCGGCATTGCAAACAACATCCATGAGCACCAACCATGTAAGATTACAAAAACATCCATGAGCATTGCAAACACATGCATATATACATATATCATTCATTATTGATGATTTCAAATATTTGACTTGCCAGGGGTATGTACGAGACCCATCTTCAGAATCGGTCCAGCAGCAGCTACCGGTATGTGACGTGGACATGCTCAGCCGTGAGCTTGTCACGTCAAAGGAGAGTAAAATGAAGGCACTCAAGGAGTTGAATGACTCCCTGAAGAAAGAGAAGGAAGAGATGATCGATGAGAACTCTGATCTCTGCGATAAGAAATTGAAGCTCATCGACCAGAAGGAGCTACTGGTCACCGAGATCGAGTCTATGAAGAAGGAGATACGGCTCCTGAAGGCCGAGAGGGAGGAACTGAAGACCCGCAAAGTCTATTTAAGAAAGGAGGGACAGAGCAACAGAAATAAGTTGTGTGAGATGAGGATCATTCTTCATCATAGTTAGTTAGCGGATAACAAGTTGCGTGAGATAAGGATAAATTTTGCTTGTAGCAAGCTAGTTGATCACTACTGTTGATCACTACTGTATGTGGATTTGAAGTTACCACTAGAAGTTTAAATGGCTGCACATATACTAATAGCTGGGAATATTTTTTTTATTACTGAAAATACAAATTGCTTGCGTTGCCTCACAATAAATGCCATAGCTAACACAATATATTGTTGGCGTTAGCCAGGTGACACGCCATCGGTACTAAAATACTGCTGACATGTCTGCCAACGCCATTACTAAATTGTTTTCACTGGCGCCATATTGATGGCGTTGGGTCTCTACGCCAACAAGGCACTTTTTGCCACGCCATACCTAGGCTTTTTTCACTAGTGTCTGGTTTAGAACCATCTTTATATGCTAGAGCTCATGTATCCCAATGGTTCGTTGTTACTTCAATCTCCATAGACCCAGGTTCCAGTAAACTAAATGTTTTTGCGAAATTTTCATACAACAGAAATAATAAAGTAATGAATGAGTATACGATCCCTGGTGCATGCACTTGCGATTCAGCACCGGACAATTGATGGAATTCCCATGTTCTTTCCTACTATGCGCTTTAGTTCATCAAAAGAGAGTGATTGAAAGATCTTTATTTTGTAGGATCAGGAGCGTGTTCACGTGAGTTACTGGAATGAAAATCGATACAAGAGCAATAAACCGTGCCTAGGCTGTTACCTTGACCCCAATGTTAGAAGGCCCCCGGAAATCGGCAACGATGATAAAGAGATAGCTATATATTGTTGGAACTGCAGCCCTCTTGCTACCTCTCCTCTTACTTGAACGGAGGTGGAAGAAGAAGAACACGGACACAAGATTTTTCGGCCGGCGCAAGAACGCCGTCACGGGCGCACAAACGCCCCAATCCTTTTCTTTCTTACAGTAGCTACATGACTACACACGGCTCCTCTTACAAGAGTACACAGAGAAGAGCTTTATACCCGTGCACACACACGCCCAGGCCGGCACACCCGGCCACTAACTCCACGCACCTAGCATGCACTAACCAACCACACATGCACGTCCCTATCCAGCTGATGCGTGCACGCACTAACTAATTAGCCTACTCGTAGCTAACAACTTTATCCGGTCAATCCTGAGCACGCCTGCTCATCCGCACGACCTGGACGGCAGGTTGCTTCGCTGCATGCTATCATCGTCCTCCTACGACCACAAGCCTGGCCGCAAACCGGCTCAAACTAGACTCACTCGCTGGACACGGATATGAGCACAAACCGGCGCCCGAACTTAACCTAGACTAAGACACACACTGGTCACCACGGCAAGTCGTGGTTTATGCCTAACATACTCCCCCTAAACTACGACATCACCGTCGTCTCGGAGTTGGTGTAGCTTCCGTCGTTGATGTCGCCACGACCGTGACCCAGCCCGCGGACTCGCCCTGGCGCAACGACGCCGGTCGTACCGCCACGGACCCGACCTGGCGCACTGACGCCGGTCCTACCAGATTCCACACGCTCTCCGGGCGACACACATCGAGCTCCTTCTCCGCCGGTGACACACGCCTGGCGCCCTTCTGCGCTTCGCACGTCCTGCAGACCCGACGCGCTTCGACGAGCCCGATCAAGCACTAAGGCCCTGCGACGCCCTGCAGACTGGACGCTACCGACGAGCCCGACAGCACCAGACGCCATCACAGGCCGCCTCGCGTCCGCCATGGCAGCCGCCAGCGACAAACGCCGGAAGGATGTAGCCGAACTCGAGCACGGACTCGAGCACTACGGCGACATACGCCTCCTCCCAACATCAACCGCACGCTTGTACGCTGCCAAGGGTCCCTACGCTACCGACGCGGCCCAAAGTGCGCACTCCATAACACGCACCGGTCGTGCCCGGCTCGTTGCCGCGTCTTATTGCCCTGCACCGCCACGGCCTCCATGCCGCCATGCAGTGCCTCCACGCCGCCACACCGTGTTGCGCCGTCGCGCCACCACGCAGCTCCTCGGCGGCCTCCGCGGTCGCCGCACGTACGACGTAACCGCCCGCCGCTTCCGCCACGCGCCATGACAGCCACAGCGGCGCCCACCTCCATGGGCCGACACACGGCCCGGAGCTTCACCGCGCAACCACCAGCGAACGCTGCCACCGCCGCCACGCCTCCGACACGGCAAGCACGCCCAAGACACCAAGCTCATGATACCAATTGTTGGAACCGCAGCCCTCTAGCTACCTCTCCTCTCACTCGAACGGAGGTGGAAGAAAAAGAACACGGACACAAGATTTTCCGGCCGACGCACGAACACCCCAATCCTTTTCTTCCTTACAGTGGCTACATGGCTACACACGGCTCCTCTTACAAGAGTACACAGAGGGGAGCTTTATACCCGTGCACACACACGCCCAGGCCGGCACACCCGGCCACTAACTCCACGCACCTAGCATGCACTAACCAACCACACATGCACGTCCCTATCCAGCTGATGCATGCACGCACTAACCAATTAGCCTACTCGTAGCTAACAACCTTATCCGCTCAATCGTGAGCACGCCTGCTCATCCGCACGACCTGGACGGCAGGTTGCTTCGCTGCATGCTATCATCGTCGTCCTACGACCACAAGCCTGGCCGCAAACCGGCTCAAACTAGACTCACTCGCTGGACACGGATATGAGCACAAACCGGCGCCCGAACTTGACCTAGACCTAGACACACACTGGTCACCACGGCAAGTCGTGGTTTATGCCTAACATATATGTTCTCTCAATTTTCAAATTCCGTGGTTGATTGTCGTGTTGACTTGAATATCATTAATTTTCCTTTCAGTTTCATCGCCATGTCAAGAAGTTTAACAGGGCCAATGAGTTCAATTTGGAAGGTGCAGCAAGAAGGGCTGCGCTGTCATAGCCAAGACGACGGATATCCAGCTCCATTGGTTCTACTGTCATACCATGGATTGAGCAAATGAAGCCACTGTTTGGGATGTGCTTCTGTATGTAGTGAGTGCTACTCTGTTTCAGTGTTTTTCCCATGAGCCGTGTGTGTAGTGCGCTCTTTGGAGAACCGTGCTAGTGTGCTCTTTCATAATGGATGGAATGGTTATGGTGTCCTTTTTCCTAAGGTTGATTCCGTCCAAGGCTGTTTATACAACACAACTTAGCACGGATGTCCTTTGCATTCAGAATACAAGCGATAGTGGCCAACTTAGCAGTTAGCACCGCCTTCTAGGCACTCAATAACTCTACACTAGTCATCAATCCGCGCAGCTGCATGGGCTAAAAATAAAGTATATACACAATTTAAAATTTCATATTGTTAATAAGAGTTACCTGAAAAGACAAAATGCACTTTAGGGAAATATTGGTTCAAAATACTTGTTCAACTCTTCAATGTAATAGCTATGTCACATCTTATGAATTAAGCTTTACTATGCGTACATATTTTGATAGGCACGCCTCTTCTGCCCTTTAGTTTCAATTTGAAAAATAATTTTGTAAGTAAGAAAATATTGTGTTGAGTCTATACAGGGTTGTGTGTGCAATTTTTATTTACTTTGGCAGATGTTTCTTTTCCGTGAGATAAACATCTTAATATGTCATGCCTAATATATGTAGTATGCACAACAATCATCTATAGGAAATAAACAAGAAACCACACATTATTTTCGAGGAAGTGATGACATTCTAGTCTTACAGTTTTTACTTGCCTTTAAAATTGTTTGTTCCAAAGAGGGCTTACTTATATTGTTCCCCAAAACAAATGACAATGAAGAGAAGTCAGGGAGTGAACAAGACTCTCTCCTCTCTCTCCTCTCTCTCATGATCACGCCTCTGGGCCGTCACCAGTTTTCTTCCCCTCAAGGCCTCTCCTCTCCCTTCCTTCTCATCACGGGCGCTGGCTCCCGCTATGGCCTGGCCCGGGCGACGCTGTGGCGGCGTCTCGGCTTTTTCCTCGTGTGTCCGCGCAGACGGGCGACTGAAGCGTGCTTTAGGCGGCGGGCGGTCCAGCGCGGCAGGGGCTCCGCGCGAAGCGGGCGGATTGGACGGCGGCGGGTGACGCGCGGCGTGGTTCGGGGGCGCCGCTGCCCAGATCTGGCCTGGGCGGGCTGGCGGGTGGGTCTGCTTCGTGGCTTCCGGGAGGCGGGGGAGAGACGATGAGCGGCAGGGTGCTGGCGGCGCCATCGCCGGCTTGCTGCAGCGTGGCGGCAGGGCTTAGCGGGCCCGTTTTGGACCTGGCCGGGCCAGGGGTGGCCTGGCATGCCCTGCTGCCGCATCCGGACGGCTACCGTGACGGTGCGGGAGGCTCAGGCCTCCCGCATGATGGCGGTGGAGGTGGTTCCCTCCCGTTCGGCTTCGGTGCTGCTTCTCCCTCCGCGTGGCGCTTCTCTCCGGTCCTCTTGGCCTCGTGTTGGTGTTCGCAGTGAGGCGGCGTGGGTGACGGCGCAACCGCGATGGCTCTCTCTCTCTCTCTCTGTGTTTACTCTATTTATTTGGATACAAATTTATCAAGCTAACCCATGTGATGTGACATTATAGATGGAGCCAGAACCGAGGTTGGTTGTGATTTGGATTTGCAAGCACATGATCACAACGATGGACACCGTGATATAGAAATTCATCTTATCAACCGCGATGGCTCTCTCTCTCTCTCTCTCTCTCTCTCTCTCTCTCTCTCTCTCTCTCTCTCTCTCTCTCTCTCTCTCTCTCTCTCTCTCTCTCTCTCTCTCTCTCTCTCTCTCTCTCTCTCTCTCTCTCTCTCTCTCTCTCTCTCTCTCTCTCTCTCTCTCTCTCTCTCTCTCTCTCTCTCTCTCTCTCTCTGTTTACTCTATTTATTTGGATACAAATTTATCAAGCTAACCCAGGAATTGGTCGGCGGCAAAGTGCAGCTTCACCTCGCCGGAGGACTTGAGGTAATCCAGGAAGTCGACCATGGCGCAGCGGACGAGGAAGGAGCAGAGGACTTCAGGAGGTCTACCATGGCGCAGCGGACGGGGAAGGGGCGGAGGAGGCCGGGGACGGGCATGTCCGGGCAAGGAGGAGCGGATCCCATCGACGGCGCGGGCGGAAGAGGAGCGGCGGCGCGGGAGGGGGGGAGCCATTTGAGCGTCGTGGGTGGGGTTAGAGGAGACGACTGGATCGGGTGAGGAATATTCCAAACTATATGACGGATCTACCCTTTGAAAAACTAACTGGTCCCATCAAAAAATTGTAATGGTCCTACTGTTATTTGTAATTTCCCGTAATTTTAGTTTTATAACTCTCCGTAACTCCTATTTTTCCACCATCGGATTAGTGTGGATGAACGGCTCGTAAAATCGCCAATCACCGTAACAGTTGTAATAATCTATATATGAACTGCAAGCCAAGAACTACTTAGTACCAAAATATTTGAGAAAACCTATTAATTTTTACTACAGTAGTAGATACCAAGCCTATACTTTAGCAGGCTGCTCCCTGCTGTGATCAGTGCACTACTGAACGAAGATATGGTTGTCGCTCCAGTAGGCATATTAAATGATAGGCTATCTCAAGCAATATGGGCAATGCCAAAATAAAGAGAGGTAACCACGATGAACAACCCATCAGAGTGATTAGTTATAGCATGTTACATGTCAATATGTGTAGCTCGACTGTAAGCAGCCGGCCAGCACAGTAGGCAAGGCATAGTTGGCTGCGGCTGTCGATGATGTATACATCCCATGTAGATTGTGAAAAGAAAGAAGGTTCAAGCATGGGGAATTAGATCGGATGATACCTATAGTGATTGGAAATTCAGGTTTGCCGAGAGGGCTAACACAACCATAATGGAAATTCCTGGTCATTGAGGTCTACCAACATCAAATAATTATGTAATGTGCCGAAAGTTTTAACCATTGAGTAATGTCCAAAAGGTCCTCTAGTTTTTAAAAACAGAAATGTGATTTTGAAATAAGCATGTAGGTGTGAAGAATCAACCATAGATGAATTTTGAGAAGTACAAAACATATAGAGGAACTACTACATGTACCAAGTCAAATCTTCAGTGCTAGCCTACAACAAAGGAAGCTGGTAAAATTCAGTTAATGTCGGACACTATATATAGAAGATTCTATTAAATACTTACATTGTGGATCAACTAATATAAGAAATCCGTAAATTTAGAAGCAGAATACTCCCTCCATTCCCTTATACAAGGCCTCTATGAAAAATACATTTTGCATCTATACAAGGCCACTAACAGTAATCGAGGCGAACATTAATAATGTTTTCTCGTACTACCAACTTTTTTAATACTTGCATGCATGTAGTCATAATGACAGTGTGCTACTTCCTTCTCATTCCTTCCTTGCATGCATGCAAGCGTATTAACAATCCCGTTTAACGAAAAGAGAAGTTGGTTTCCAAAGCAGTCATTAAATTTTACCTTGGTACCTGTAATTTGAGTTTGTGGCCTTGTATAAGGGAATGGAGGGAGTAGATCAACATCATATTCGAAGATTTTACATGTGTAGTACTCAGCCCCCTTTTTCCTCCCTAATAAAAAGAAGTAAGAATTAGAATGGACTCAAGTTGTTCCGTTAAAAAAAAAGATTAAGCATGGGATTAACAATAGATACTTCTGATCAAACTTAAAGTATCTGAAAGCGAAGACATGAGTGTGTGACATAGTTGGGGGAATTTCATACTGTAGTTAGTTATCCTTTTTTCGTTTCTAGGTGAACAAAAGGTCTTGTACTGAATAATATACAAAGAAAAAATGTGGATGATATAAGGTACACGGTCATGAAACACTTTATTGTGTAATTTCATTTATATTAGCAATGTGTTATTCCTCTATCATCTGCAATGTAAAAAGCATGTTCGCTTCCCTCTTCTTTTTATGATGGAGAAATCAAGCAGCCAGAAAAGCAACAAAATTCCACTCTAATCTGTACTAATGAACACTACTTAGAAAGCATCTGACTAAATTCAACTTGTACAAAAATATTATAACAGAACCACATCATTCATGTTCTTATCCAGGTGGAAGCCTATCTGTACTTTCTTTTTGCATCATATTGTAGATATCTATGCTATACGTGCAGAGCCGACACAAAGGAATAGAAGGCGAGAAAATAAGGACCGTACCTTGAATTTGCTCAGCTGCTTGCAGTGCACCGCGAGCATGACTTGCTAGACAAAAGCATCAGTCGAGCTGGCCGAGGAAATCAAATAGCACAGGGTGTAATACGTGTGTGGTTCCTCCTTTCTTGCTAGTCGAAAAGCCAAATTGTACACTCTTCTTCTCCGAGCAAATCAAGCTAAGCACGTAAGTGTACGTGCCTAAGCGCCGGCCATGGAGCCGCCCATGTAGTCTTGATTAGAGGACACATCATGCAGCCGTGCGTAATCAAGTCAAATCCCATGCCCACATCATCCAGCTGCGCTAGCTCGCGATGGGAAAGGACAGCATATAGTCCCGCATGGGAGGCGGTCCAGTCCAGTCAAGGCTGCACTTCTGCCTGAAGGCCATCCAGTATGAAACTTCAAAGTCGAGGACTCCACCGCTCAAGCTCAACACAGCCCGTCCTCCATCAACTGTCGACGGTAGCTCCTTCCTCCTCCTCCTCCGTACACACCCTTCCCGCAACCCCTTCCGCTAGAGAATAATGGCAGTGCAACATGCAAATCATCGTGCCGCCAGATTGATGTGCAGGCAAATTTAAAGGCTACAACAAGAAATTCATAGGTTAGAGAGGAAGGGGATTAGAGAATACCTAGATTGGATCGTAATTTTGCTTCACACGTGTTGCAGCATCGTTGGAGCTTGAGGATGGTATGGAGATGAGAAGATACGTGAGAGTTCAGATTTTTTTTCGAAAAAGGGTTTTACCCCAGCCTCTGCATCAGAAAAATACATACGGCTCATATTATTAATAAAAATCCAGCAACAAAGTCTCCAAGTCTCGAAGTTAGAAATAAACAAAACGCTCATAAGAGCCAAATTGAAAGCCACAACCGGCTGGCAAATAAAATAGGAGCACTACATGCCTATCCTATTACATGATCGCCATCCAAACCGGTTGAAAATAACCCGAGCTACCATCTCCCATCGGGTAGACGCAGTAGCCAAACGCCCCCCGGCCTCCATCGGAGTGAGTAGATACCACATACGGATCAATGCTGTGGCCCGGAAACCTGCAAAAAGTGAATATTCGTTGATCTGTTAAAAACCAAATCATTTATGCAGTTCCAAACTGCCCATAATAAGGCACAAACTCCAACACGAATGTGTCTTGCTAAATCTGAGTCAACCCCATCAAGCCACGTTCCAAATAACATGTTGACGGAAGTAGGCGGAATAATATTAAAAGCAATATGAATCGACCGCCAAAGAATCTTAGCCAGCGGACAGTTTAGAAAGAGGTGTTTGATAGTTTCGCTATGGTCACAAAAACTACACCTAGTAGAACCCACCCAATTGCGTTTTGCCAGATTATCCTTTGTCAAAATGACTTGTTTATACACAAACCACATAAACACTTTGATTCGCAAAGGCACCTTTACTTTCCAAACGTGCTTCGAGGAGGGAATGACACTAGAGTTTATGACATCCAGATACATGGATTTGACCGAGAACACGCCGTCCTTAGTTAGTTTCCAATACAACTGATCTGGCTGCTGAGACAACTGGACATCCATCAACCGTCTTACAAGATGAAGCCATGCCTCCCAACGATTTCCAACTAGCGTCCTTTGAAAACTAATATTGAGGGGAGTGGATTGTAAAACGTTTGCAACGTAGGCTTCTCGACGTTGAACAACGTTGTACAGCGTAGGATATTGAAGTGCAAGGGGCGTCTCCCCAAGCCACGTGTCCTCCCAGAACCTCGTATTAGCTCCATCTCCGACTAAGAACCTTGTCCTATTGAAAAAGAGTGGCTTGACTCTTATCAACCCTTTCCAAAAAGGTGAGTCAGTCGGTCTCACTATCACCTGAGCCAAGGTTTTAGACTAAAGATACTTATTTCGCAAAATCTGAGCCCAAGTAGCCTTCGTCTCGGACGAAAGTTTGAATAGCCACTTGCTGAGGAGACATCTGTTCTTGACATCCAGATTTTCAATGCCTAGACCCCCTTGGTCCTTCGGCCTACAGATGATGTCCCATTTTGCAAGCGTATACTTTCGTTAAAGCTCATCATTCTGCCAAAAGAATCGAGATCGATAAAAGTCTAACCTCTTCCTCGACCCCACCGGGACCTCAAAAAAGGATAGGAGAAACATAGGCATACTGGTGAGGACCGAATTAATCAAAATTAATCGCCCTCCATATGACATGAGCTTCCCTTTCCAACAGCTCAGTTTGTTTTTAAAACGATCCTCGATGCACTTCCACTCCTTATTTGTCAGCTTAAGATGATGAATGGGTATACCTAAGTACGTGAACGGTAACGAACCCAATTCACATCCGAACAATTGCTTATACGCCTCCTGGTCATCATTAGCTCTTCCAAAACAGAACAGTTCGCTCTTGTGGAAGTTAATTTTGAGTCCGGACAATTGTTCAAATAAGCATAACACAAGCTTCATGTTTCTCGCTTTCGCCAAGTCATGCTCTATAAAGATGATAGTATCATCAGCATACTGTAATATGGATATACCGCCATCAACTAGGTGCGGAACCAGGCCACCTACCTACCCCGTGTCCTTAGCCCATCCTATTAAAATAGTTAGCATATCAACCACTATGTTGAATAGAATCGATGACATGGGATCTCCTTGCCTTAACCCTTTGTGTGTCTGGAAATAGTGACCTATATCGTCATTCACTTTAATCAATACACTCCCTTTTTGCGTAAAGGACTCAATCTGGTCTCTCCAGGCCGTGTCAAATCCTTTCATACGCAAAGCTTGTTGAAGGAAAGGCCATTTAACTTTATCGTATGCTTTTCCGAAATCCACTTTAAAAACCACACCATCTAGTTTTTTTAGTGAATCTCATGGAGCGTTTCATGCAAGACGACCACCCCTTCAAGGATATTTCTATCTGGCATGAAAGCGATGCAGGACGGTTGCTGGCCGAATGCGCAATCTGCGTAAGTCTGTTCGTCCCAACCTTGGTGAAGATTTTTAAACTGACATTAAGCAAACATATAGGCCTGAACTGCTCAATGCGAATAGCCTCTGTCTTCTTAGGAAGAAGAGTTATCGTTCCAAAATTAAGCTTGAACAAATGAAGCTGGCCACTGAAAAACTCATGAAACATCGACATTAGGTCCCCCTTAATGAAGTGCTAGCACTTTTTGTAAAACTCCGCCGGAAACCCATCTGGTCCTGGCGCCTTATTGTTTTTTATTTGTGCAATGGCCTCAAACACCTCTTTCTCCATAAAGGGAGCAGTCAAAATCTCATTCTCGTCAGTCTCAAGTTGAGGAACATCCTCAACCCTTGACTCATCGAGAGAGACAAAATTCTCTTCCGGAGGTCCAAACAATCGCTTATAATAGTTGGTAATGTAAAATTTCAGGTTTTCCTGACCAACTATCGCCCCTTCGTCTTGTTCTAATTGGAAAATTCTCTTCTTACGATGCTTGCCATTAGGAATCATATGAAATAATTGAGTGTTATCCTCGCCTTGGACGATTTTACGAACCTTAGCTCTCAACGCCCACTTCAATTCCTCCTCGCGGAGAAGCTCTTTCAGCCTTAACTCGGCCTCCATTTTAGTCTCCAGCTCACTGGTATCTAAGTTAGAGGTTTCAGCTTTTAACTCAAGGGTGTGAATAAGCAGGAGGAGTCTTTCCTTCTCCACCTTATATATCCCATGTGTGAGAGTTCAGATGTTCCGGTGTGGGGAGGATTGTAAGGACGGCGTAGGTAATACATATCCAACGGTTAAAGGCTGTTAACACGTAGTAGATCTTAGGATGAATTAACTTTTCTTTTAATGAAATCAGGTGGGACAATAGGCCAAGAGTTATCAGATGGCTATAGATAGTTAATAAGGAGATCGGATGGTGATGAGGACATCAATACCATTGTTACACTCACAACCCCTGCTGCTATATATACTGGACCAATCACTAGAGCTCGCGCACGTACGCCAATTGAATTACCAGGTACCTTCGTTTCTTGGTAACAATTCTAATGTTCATGAGAATATGATGCTGCCTAAATTGGATACATTTGTGTTGATTACTAATGAAGGGGCTAGCATGGACAAGAGGGATGAACACCGGAGCAGAAACAAGCATGTAGATGAAGGCGCCACAAAAGGGAAGCAGAACGGTGTTTCTAGTGCAGATTTCAGTACTTTGAAGTCTCCTTGATAACATACAGGGATATGGACGAAATATATAAGATGCCCTTTCCTAAATTTCGTTCATAGCTTATAGTTGGTGTTGCGCCACCTTATTTTTGAGTCAGGCCCATATAATTTGAAATACTTGAGTATAGGCTGTTTTAAGAGTCTCAGATATGTGGGAAAACAAGATTTAGGTTTGTTTTGGACCCCTCCTCCAAGGATCACGAAATTCCCCCATCTTCCTCAATATATACAGCCCTTAGGGCATCGTTTAGACTTTGGGTTTTGTTTAAATTAAAAGTTCGCCATAGCTGCAACTTTGCAAATTTTGTTTGTGTTCAACGACCAGACCAAGACGTCACAGAACCCCACTTTCATCAATAAAGCTTTCCTCCTATATTCGCAATATCAGATTGCAATCTCAATTTCTTGCTTGTTCTTCATTTGCTCGCAGGAAATAGACCCTCGTGGTCGTTGATCATGCTCCGACGTGGTCAATAACCCCTCGGAAGTTGGTTTAGCGATTGCTAAGGCACGGCGTCTTCGCGTTCGTAGTCAGATCTTCAAAGTTAACTCCCACAAAAACGATAGCTATCTCATCGAAACATCGGGACACCTTCGCCTCTATCAGATGGACAATACGATTAGTTTCCTATGATTAACATGGAGGCTCCATTAGTGCTTCTAATTAGTAAATCTATCTATCTACCTAACCTTTCTCTAATAATAAAGCGATTACTATTTCTGGTCGTATGTCATCTAGGTTTTTGCAAAAAAGTCCATGTAGTATTAAGTATTCAACCCATGTCCTTGTCATAAGTCAACCGAACCGGTATGAAGGAAAAATAACCCAGCCCGCCCGCCTCACCACGCGTTGTCGGCCGCCTCCTGCCTCCCACCTCCTGCCCTAAGCCGCCACATTGCCGGCCGCCTCCTACCTCCCACCCAGAGAACGGCATCCGGCGGCTGCCAACGGACGGATCCAGGCGTAGGAGGGTCAGAGAGGCATGTAGAAAGCTGGCGAGGTTGGGGGCGCCGGATCCAGAGTTCGGGGTGGTGCCATGATTGCTCGGTGAGCTCCTCCAAGGGAACATGGCGGGGCGATATTTAAAGGGAGATGTGAGAGAGAAGGGAAAGGGAGCGGCGACAGAGACTCTGCTGCTCACTGGCGAGGAAAAGGTGTGGGGAATATCGAGCGCTTGGGAGCCATGCGCAGCTGCGACTGCGGGCGGTTAGAGACGCAGCTTTAGGCGAGTTGCTGCTTCCAGTTATGACACAATCAAAGAGGAGAGGTGCATCAAATCCAAAAAAATAGAGGAAGAGAGAGAGAGCCAATCTGATGAAGATACAAAAAAAGGAGCACGAGAGTGGTCGGTCTTTGATCGGGACCGCATGGCCCGGGCCCACCATGGCCACCGTGGGATTCCGGTGGTGCGCGGGTGTGTGGGAGGCCTGCCATGGCCGCTGGTGGTGGAGGTGGAGCTAGGGGAGTGGGAGACCCCGAGGTGGCACCTGGGTGTGCGGGATATCCGCTGGTGGTCCTAGGTGGAGCCAGTGAAGCGGGGGGATCCGGCAATGCGTAGGGGAGCGAGGAGAGTCCCGGCGATGGTGGAGATTGTGGGTGAGGGCGGTGCACGGGGGAGCGGGGGGATCCCCGGCGGTGCGGTGGGCGCAGGAAGCAGCGATGGTGCTTCCCAGGGGAAGCTCTGGGCATTGGTGTGGGGAATGGATAATTGATTCTTCGCTTTCTATCTCAAAACAAAAAGAAGGCTTCTTCGCTTGGCGACGGTGTCCTGAGTGAGGGATTTTAGATTTTTTTTCCACCTCTTTCTCTAGGCTTTGACAATTTGCCACCCATTACTTTGTAATTGACCCAATGCCACCAGTTACATGGAACTTTGCTATTTTGCCCTATGTCAAGTAGGTCCCACAATAAAATGTCGAAAATACCCCTCCCGCGGGATTGACCACGAAGGGGAGATCTGGTTCTGGTTCGCTCGACCTCGTTCCCTTTCTTTCGCCCACAGGAACAAGGGGATGACGGTGACGGCGAATTGCGCAGGGTGGCCTCAACGACGGCGGTCCTGGTGGTCCTCAAGGGCGGCTGGATCCAGGCTAGGAAGGTGAGGGCCTCTTTCCCGCTACTCTGTCCACCCCTCTCTCACGTCCCTAGGGTTAGGCGCCTCGGGCTCGGTCTCGGCCGCCAGCCTCCGCCCGCCGCCCGCCCCTAGCGTAGCTTTTGCTGGTGCTCCCAATTCAGAGTTGTTGCTCCTACCAAAGTTGTTGCTTCTTGTGTACCGCTGCCGCCGCTGGTGTAACATCCCAAATTTTCAATTTGGAATGTTATACATAGAGCATCTTTGCATATCATATTTTTCGTTGCATTTTTGCTCGATCCTAGAAATTCTACACAACTCAAGGACCCACGGAGAGAGTTGGGGATTTCGTTATTTTCATATTTGAGTTTTCTCAAATTTTAAAAATAGGATCATTTGATTTTAATTATTTTATCTTCAATTATTTCTACTATCAAAATATGAGAGAGGGAATAAAATGACTTTCCCAAAATAAATAAATAATTAAGATTTAATAATAAAATCAAATAAGATTTTATTTTGGAGTTTTCGCCTTTTTATTTTGAATTTAGGAAAAATGCACGTTTTTCAAAATTGCATTTAGGCCCCAAATAAAATTTTCATCAAGTCCGGCTTGATTTTATAAGCCGGGGAAAATTTATTTCGGGATTTTTGGAGTCCGTTTAGTATTTCTTTTTATTTTTTTCCTGCGCGTAATTATTTAAAAAAACCGAACCGCATTTGGGCCGTGCCCGAGCGGGACTCCGCTCGGGGGGCGCCTTTAAATAGCGCCCGGCGCCCTGACCACTCAAGCCGCCATTGGCCCACCTGAAACCCTAACCCTTAGCGCTGTCGTCGCTGCCATTGCCGCCGGCCGCCGCCGGACGTCGTCTCCGGACCCCGCCGCCGCACGCTCGGCGAGGTTCGCCGCTGCCTCATTTTCTGCGCCGGTTTTTTTAAAAAAAGAAAAGAAAAACCGAGCAGTTTTTCTTCGGTTTATTTTTTTTAATTTTCGGTTTTTTTTCGGTATAGGGTAATTAGCGGATGTTCATTCGTTAGTTCGTTTAAACGAACGCGTTCGTCAGATTTAGTTAATGAACGTCTGTTCGTTAACCCGTTCGTCGTTTTTCTTTTTCTCGGATTTAATCTGCGATTTTTCTTATCGTGATTTCAGATCCGATTTTCGTTTTAGTATAACTTTTCGCTCGTTTATCGGAATCAGGCGATTCAAGCGCCTAGAGTTTCGTCTCGAAACCCTCTTTCCGAATAATCTACTTAAACAAGTTTTTGCTTTTGTAAAATTTGACCTAGATCCAGATTAGTAAAACGAAGCTGTTTTCTTCCGCCGTTTGACTTTTGTTGCTTCGTTTGATTTGATTCTTTTTGCAAAACGGAGTTCTTAAGTTGAACTATATGGCTAGATCTATTTGAGTTTTACCAGTGCATTAGATGAGTACTTATTGTATGCTTGTTTGTTTGTCTGCGATAGAATACCCGGAGTGCGCTACCGTTACTCGAAGTCTCTAGGTTTCATGGATCATCAAACGCATAAGTAACACTTTGATCATACCTCTTCTCATACCCGGTTTTTATGCATTAGATCTATCCTCAAACATTGCATGATTAGGATCTAATTAAATTGTGGGTTTTGGGAAGTAGATGAGGTAGTACCTATTACCTGTTTTATTATCAAACCCTTGAGAGTTACTTCTACGTTTGCTTATTATGCATGCTATGCTAGTAGACGTGGATTGGGTGGGTGTATCCATGACAGATGTGAGATTGTTATTTAATGATTTAATTAAGGTGGCAACTTAAACACACATCTGGATGGATTGAGGCACCTGGTTTCTATCAGGACTTGCCTATATTTCTTCAGACCGCCACCCAGGCTCAAAGGGATCATGAGATTATTCAAACTAGAAACTTCCGTGTGCAGCCACAAGCCATTATGGGCTCTGGCATAGTTGATTAAGTTGTGCGAACTCTTACGGGTAGACTAACATATGTAGGGGAAAGTAGGTGTACCGGTCTACCCACAAGTAAGGTTCTAGTGCTTCTGAAAGACTATGTCTCGGTCATCCGTTTCTCAAACATCATGTAGTGCGAGAAATCCAACGGAGGCGATCGAGTCTTGTGGGGAAAAAGTGCGCAAACCTCTGCAGAGTGTATAAACTAATCATGGTTAGCCGTGTCCCCGGTTATGGACATCTTGAGTATCTAGTACTTGGATATCATGTGAATCTCATCAAGTTACTTCCAAATTAATATTGTTGGATTTTTAATGAGTACTTTTAATTGGGATTGAGAATGCTGTCAACCATTCTCAATGTTTAACAACTACCATGATAGTTAAATAAATTTATTCCTTTGGAGTAGGGAAAAATTGGCTTTACGCAAAAACTGTAACCATAGAGCTTTCTACCAGCCATATATGCATGTAGTATAGGCTTATTATTCCATTATTCTCTATGTGTTACATTGCCAGCATATTCCATGTGCTGACCCGTTTTGGCTGCAACGTTTCATGTTGCAGACTTTTGAACGACGAGTAAGGTGCATAGGTCGTGGTTCTATACTCGGTGATGCCGTTGGAGTTGATGGACTCGCTTATTCTTCCAAGCCTTCCAATCGTTATCGTTATTAGATGGCCTTAAGCCATATTTATTTTATTAAGTTCTCTCTTGAGACATTCGATTGTAATAAGTGTGTGATTGCTACTCTGTTATAAATCCTTGAGTAATCGTGTGGTGTCGACATTCTTGATCCGTGGATGACACCGAGCACGAGAGATCGACTGTTTGAGGTCCGGTCGCTACAAAGATGGTATCGAGAGCACACGCCGATCGTAGGACACGACCATTAAGCTAAAGCCCTAGATCAGTACTCTCTCTTCTCATTTCTAACTCCTCATCTTTTCTACTCTTTTAGGATGACGAAAGCGAGGATCATGTTCACTCAGCCGGATGAAGATACACCCTTCGGACGACACCTGAAGGAAGTCACTAAGTACGTGAACATAGGAATACCAAGCTTCACCGAGACCTACAATGCCACTTTACCCGAAGAAGAGCGCTGGAAGATTCAAGCTCAAGTTCCCGGAAGGATGTTTGTGCCAATCACGGAGCCCATAGAGTGTGTTTTCAATGCACCAACCTGGAGTCTGGGAAAGAGCATGGCAGCTCACATAACCATGGGGCGCATTGGAGAAGTTTACAAAGAAGACCTCAAGGATACTATCTACCAGATTTGTGGGCACCGAGATGAACAATGGGAGATAATTGGCACTAAGAAGGATAGATCCATTGCAGCTTTCATCCAGGAGTTAAATTAGCACATTCGACGTCAGGCAAACCAGATGTGCGCAGACATGATGGAGTTGAAGACATCAAAAGCCAAGATTATCAAACTAGAAGGAGAACTGAAGGCCACTCGCAAGGACTACATGGAGGAGATTGTAGCTCTAGTGGGACAAAACGGCGATCTTAAGGAGAAGATTGAAGAACTCATGGGAAATTCAACACCCGGAGGAGAAGATGAAGATAGCACTTTTGTCGAGAACTACATCATCATCGGCGACACCGATTCGATCCTAGTGATGATGATTTGAAGATGAAGGCTGGAGCGGATATCATGGAGTCTTCATCGGAGCAGTTTTCTAGTTGACCACCATAACAGTAGTAGATTTCCCCCATTTTATATTAGTTTTAGTTCCAGCACTTTGTAACGATAGATAGACCGTTGTATGCCCTTGTTTGAATTGATTGGAGTGATATTGTGTGATTTGTCTCATGTGCATATGGGTAGTGTTTCTCCCTAGACCTCATTCTATTCTTAACTCTCGTCTTTTCTTAAACCCCTCAGATGCCTCCGAGACGCGACCCCGGATTTGTTTTCCTGCCAGAGATCACTTTCGGTTGATTCAAGAGCAGAATGCCTTGATTCAAACATTGGTGCAGAACAAAGTCAACAACAACAACAACAACAACAACAACAACAACAACAACAACAACAACAACAACAACAACAACAACAACAACAACAACAACAACAACCCGCCACCACCACCACCTGTTGACCATTTGACCCATTTCTGAAGGCTGAATCCGCCGGTGTTTTCTAGTAGCACCGAGCCAATTGTTGCAGATGATTGGCTCCGTAAGATAGGGAGGGAGCTGACCACTGCAGGATGTACAGATGGAGAAAGGGTGAAGTTTGCCGCACATCAGCTTGAAGGACCCGCAGCAGCATGGTGGGAGAATTTTACTGACCACTTACCACAGAGACACTGTCACATGGGATCAGTTTCAGCAAGCTTTCCGTACTGCCCATGTTTCAGCAGGAGCCATGGCCATGAAGAAGCGTGAGTTTCGCAACTTACGCCAAGGAGGACGAACAGTTTGTCAGTATGTGGATGATTTTAGTAAGTTAGCACGTTATGCCCCAGATGACGTTGCAACGGATCACTACAAGGATTCCGGTCTATTGCAACAAAATTTATTGCTACAACTATGTTTTGTTGCAATAAAACACAATATTACCATAAATTCTCCGGTTGTGGTAATAGGCCGCACATATTGCCATAACTTAGTTTGGCCACAATAAATACTAACTTTGTTGCAATACAGGTCTATTGCAACAAACTACATCGGCGTTGCAATATGGTAGCGGTATTATGACAAACAAATTCCGTTGCATGAGTGCAGTCATTTTGTTGTAATAGAGACTAGGTATTTCAACAGAATAACTATTCGTGGCAACATTCGGAAAGATATTGCAACACATGCTTGACATTGCATTAGTTACAAATATTGTTGCAAAAAAGTAGCTAACTATTGCAACAAACTGCATCAACGTTGCAATATGGAACCGATATTGCGGCAAACAAATTCCGTTGCATGAGGCAGCCATTTTGCTGTAATAGAGACTAGGTATTTCAACAGAATAACTTTTTGTGGTAATATTTGAAAAGATATTGCAACATCGGTGTGACATTGCATTAGTTACAAGTAAAACAGTGGAAAAATATATTATTTGAATTTATAGATATTAAGTTATGATTTTTGCAACCTTTAAGGAGTAATTAAAATATTTTTGAATTGCACCAATTTTAATTAACCAAAACAGTAGAAAAAGTTTATAAATGGGTAGAACACACTTTCTTGATAGGAATACATATTTAATTTGTTAAATCTGGATTTGAAATCACTACAATGATACCCCCTATAAAGCAACACAAATTCCACAACGTTTTGACTATATGTTACAAAATTCAATCTAAATACACATATAAGCATTGCAGCTCATGTGCTGCAGAGTTGCAGCTCATGGCCATACTGTAGTACATAAGTTGCAACAGAACATGTACATTGCCTGGTATATGTTGCAAATTATATTTGTTATAAGACTATAAATATACATAATAAAAATAAAAAGTAATTTTACATGCCTGTACACATACGGAATTTGGCGCGGAAATATTTGCTATCCGTTCGAGCAAAACCAAATCACATGAAGTCCCTCTCTTTTATTCTTGGATAAAGATTTATATCAGATCGATCTAGGTTTTTTTCTTTAGGGCTAGATTTTTTTAGGTGATCCTTAGGGTAGATCGATCTAGGTCTCTTCCTCCAACTACGACACAAATCAATAATGGAATCTCCTGTTGTTGATTTTTTTTGAGAGAGAAATGGAATCTCTTATATATTTATTTTTTTAGTTGAAAATGGAATCTCTTTTTTTTTTAGAAATCTCTTCTTGTTGAGCGATGGCGGAGATGGGCCACAGGCAGCCGAGACCATTGACTTTTTTTTTGAGTGGTCCGAGACCATTGACTGGGCTTAAGAAAAAGTCCCAGCCTCCGACGGGTGCGGCAGCGATCCTAGCGTCGTCCATCGGGTGCGGCGGTTGCCCAGCGCGCCGCGCAGTGCCGCCGACGAGGAGTCATAGTCCTCGATCTCGCCCTCCCCCCTCTCCTCCGCGCCCGCCGACGCGGGCCGCATTTGCGCGTCCTCGGCCAGGCTGCCGGCGGCAGCGATGCGGTTCGCCGTCGGCGCCGACGGAGTTCCCGTCTTCTCCCCTACATCGCAAGCGTAGTGCCGGCCTGCCTACGTCGGGGTTGCTCGCCACATGGCCGGCCCGGAGGTGGAGCGCTGTGACCAGGTTCATCATCAAGCCGCATCCCTGATCCTCCATAGCAAGCGCTGTAGATCAGTGGTTTTTTTGTATTCCCTACTCCTTCTTCAACTAGTAGCCAATTAGGCTGCAACTTGTATTAACCTCCAAGTTCCTGGCACCTGGATCGGCATCTCTCTGTAGTTTTCGTTAGATTGCCTAGGCTGAATTGAAGTCCGTGTCGTGAGGATTCAGATAAAGTTCCATCTAGATGTATTTCTGTTAATATGTGCATGTATAATTCTGTTCTGCATATTTGTCTTAATGGATAATTTTAAATCAAAACAAAAGGTATTAATTATTGGCCCGGCTTCCATAAAAACAAACTGTGTACTATGGAGGTTAACTGAAGAACTGTTCACCCAAAACAATTGGACTCAAAGAAGCAGAGGAGAGATGTGAGAAACTTGAGAGAAAAGTGAGAAGGATTTGACCCAGTGTGGTACAATCAGTACCTTTGGTAGTGTGATCGGATCATTGGTAGATAAATGGATCTGCTCGAGAAGAGAAAGAAAACAGAGAGAAGAGAGGAGGAGACGTGTGTGAGATGGGGCCTTGTAGTTATTTCGTTCCACATTCCCAATGTAGTTTTTATCATTTTTTTATAAAACTGATTTGATTTTATGCTTGCTTTACGTATTGTGTTTCTTCTTAAATTGACTCAAATTCTGATATTATCTTCATAATCACCTATCTGAATGGTGCACAACATCAACGGTTTGTTAATGCTAAGTCCCTTGATTTATTTTGTGTGTAGGAAGAAAAGGCTCTGTTATCTTAATAAGGATGGAAAGTATAACAAGATACACAAACCAACATGGATAACCCAACCCATATCTGCTAAATTGTTTATGTAACTTAAGCTATCTCTAGCATTTGCTATAATGCATAAAATCCTGGTACGGGTTAAATTGCTAAACCTTCAACACTGCTCGTTGAAGTGAGGACGTGGTCGGACATTGACCCTACCATCAATCGACTCGTTGTTGCTGATATCATAGTGCGTATAACCTTTTTCACATGTGTTATCTTATTTTACCATCGATAATGCACTGCTTATGTATATTCATTTGTTGTATACTTTACAGGACAGATGGGACCTGAAAGATTCACCAGAAACAGAAGCAACAGTTCTCAAAATTGCGAAATAGCGATATAGAGGCTGGCGATCAACTCTAAGATTTATGTTGCTTACTTACATTGCTAAAAGTGCAATTCTATTTGCAGGTGCCTACGAAGAGGATTGGCAAAGAAAATAGTAGTCCAAACTTGCAAAATACTCTTTTACAGAGATCTTGCCTAGTAAGACTCCAGGTGCTAGCCTAACTGTTATTTCTTCAAATGTGCTCATACTAGTTGCAACAAGGAATTCTTGAATGTTTAAAGCAATGGTAGGTCACAACCTTGCTTTCTCTTTATGTTCACTTGCACTTTATACACCATTGGCCTTCATAATTAGCTAGTTGTTTCTTCTCTTTCACCATGTGTTGTTGCTGCATCGAGTCACAGCTTAAAAAAATGAATATGTGCTAGCTAGGGACATGAACTTAACTGAAACTATAGATCGTGTTACAACTTAAATCAATAGCGGAAGCTTTTAGTACATCTACTTGTGCTTACGCTTTTGACATTTACAGTGTAAAATTGTTTTGATCCCTCTTACATGCTTGCTGACACAATATTACTCCATTTAGTTTGGAGACAGTTTTTTCAACAATGGGTCCAGAATAATTGTATGTCGTATGTTATGTTGAACTCTTTAACTAGAACTATTTTTTTATTTCTTGATTGCAGGATCCAAAGAACTAGCTTGACTGGACTCTAGATCACGGACAATTTAGTCTTGGCACTTAATTAGGATGGCTAAATTGCATTTGAGTTTCATTCGATGGATATTTGCTATGAGAATTATGAATTTTATGAATCTACAGATTATAAGTATGGTTTTCAATATTGTAGTTTAATGCCTGTATTTTTTTTACGGTTGCAATAGGCTATTACCACAACCCACTTTTGGTTGCCACATGTTAGCACCACAAAAACTTTAAATTGTCGCAATAGTTTATCGCTACAAACATTCCACCCGTTGTGATACATATTTATCACCACCAAAACTAGTATGTTGCAATTTCCTGTTACGACGACTAGAATATTTGTTGCCATAAGTTAATTCCACAAGTGTAGCGATTTGTGGAAAAATGCCTAATGCCACGGAAACAAGGATTGTTGCCATAGTTTATTGCCACATTGACTATTGCCACTGAAGAGTATGCGCCATGAAGCGAGCGTCGTTGGCATAGGTTGTTGCCACAAATGTCTATCGCCACGAACTATCAGTCGCCATGATTCGTCACATGTTGCATTAAAGCTATCTCCACAAAGCAAATTGTGGCATCAGGTGAGTTTTGCCACGGGAAAACATGTGGCAACTTCCCATATGGTTGTTGCAATAGCACACTTTACTGCAACAATTAATTTTTGTGTGGCAATAACCTATTACCATGTGTCCAGTCGCAACGGCTGCCAACGAATGTTGTTTCGTGGCAATAGGTACGTATCTCCACAAATCGACATGTATTGCGACGAACAATTTTGTTGCAATAGAGTCGGATCCTTGTAGTGGATGCAGCTAAGCAGGAGAGTTTCTAGAAGTACTGAATGATGAGCTGAGCATGCAGTTGATGGTAGCCACCTTCAATAACTACCAGGAGTGAGTAGATCGTGCTCTCATGATTGAAGGGAAGCAGCAGCAGATTGACAATCGCAAGAGGAAGTATGGACAGGGAAGAATAACTCGAGCTCAGCAGAAACTTCGCTTTACCCGAAGCCGGAGGACAATTTCAGCATACCCATGGAGGAGGTAGCTCGCACAACCATAATGGCACCAAGAATGGGAACGGGAATGGAGGAAGCAATGGACAGAACGGCACCAACCCGTCAACACCATCCAAGGTAGACCTGAGCCACATCACTTGCTTTAAATGCCGCAAGACTAGGCATTATGCAAATGATTGTCCAGAAGGCCAAAATGGAAATGGTAATGGAAGCTCAGGAAAGAAGCCGAATCCTTTCAACAGAGGACAAGTGAACCACGTCACCGTGGAGGAGGTTGAAGCTCAGCCAGATGCAGTAATAGGTAAGTTTTTGGTTAAGTCATTTACTGCAGTTGTTCTTTTTGATACTGGTGCATCGCATTCATACATATCAAGGGGATTTGTGGATAAGTTTAGCCTGCCCACTAAAACTCTTAAGACACCCATGCTAGTAAGCTCACCGGGAGCGGAGTATATGGCCAGTCAAGGATGTTTTCAAGTGCCATTAAGTATAGGGAGGCATGTTTTCCCAACGGATTTAATTATATTGGAATCCCAAGGTTTGGATGTAATTCTTGGTAAGGATTGGTTGTCGATGTATGGAGGAAACATCGATTGCGCCAGTAAGACAATTTTGCTTACGACACCAGAAGGAAGGAGAATCAAGTATGTATAACGGAATGAGCCGAGAAGGGCACATGTAAATTTCATATCAGGAGTTGTGCAGGAGGAAGTACCAGTGGTAAGGGATTTCCCCGATTTATTTCCAGAAGAGTTGCCAGGCATGCCACCGGGCAGAGACATCGAGTTTCTGATTGAACTATTGCGAACCTTTGGGCGATATCTAAGAGACCGTATAGGATGCCAGCCCAAGATTTGGAGGAAATTAAGAAGCAGATTAAGGAGTTACTGGATAAAGGTTTTATTCGCCCAAGTTCTTCGCCTTGGGGATCACCAGTACTTCTAGTGGAGAAGAAGGATGGATCATTAAGAATGGTTGTTGATTATCGCGGATTTAATGAAGTGACCATTAAGAACAAATACCCGTTGCCGATGATTAATGACTTGTTTGACCAATTGCAAGGAGCTAAGGTGTTTTCCAAGATCGATTTGCGATCAGGGTACCATCAGTTGAAGATTCGAGAGCAGGATATACCTAAGACAGCTTTTACCACCAGGTACGGGCTGTATGAGTATACCGTTATGTCATTTGGTCTGACTAACGCACCTGCCTATTTTATGAACATGATGAACAAAGTGTTTATGGAGTTTTTGGATAAGTTCGTCATGGTGTTCATTGATGATATTTTGGTTTACTCGAAGAATGAAGAGGAACATAAGGAGCATTTGTGTTTGGTACTCGAGAAGCTCAGAGAACACCAGTTATATGCCAAGTTCAGCAAATGTGAGTTTTGGTTGAAGGAAGTTGGATTTCTTGGACATGTTATATCCGAAGAAGGTATAGCAGTAGACCCCACTAAAGTTGTGACTGTAACAAACTGGGAAATGCCAACAACAGTTAGAGATATCCGGAGTTTTCTTGGACTCGCAGGATACTACCGGAGATTCATTGAGAATTTCTCAAGGATTGCGAAGCCTATAACAGAATTGTTGAAGAAGGATACCAAGTTCGTTTGGACTGAGGAGTGTGAAGCTAGTTTTCAAGAGTTGAAGAAACATTTGGTTACCTCACCAGTGTTAATTCTGCTAGATCAGACCAAGGATTATGAGGTGTATTGCGACGCTTCACGTCGAGGACTTGGAGCAGTGCTTATGCAGGAGGGAAGAGTTGTTTCGTATGCTTCACGACAGCTTAAGCCTCATGAGCTAAACTATGCCACGCATGATATGGAGTTAGCAGCCGTAGTGCATGCGTTGAAGACATGGAGACATTTCCTCATTGGAAATCATTGTGAGGTGTATACTGTTGGAAATATGCCCTAGAGGCAATAATAAATTAGTTATTATTATATTTCTTTGTTCATGATAATCGTTTATTATCCATGCTATAATTGTATTGATAGGAAACTCAGATACATGTGTGGGTACATAGACAACACCAAGTCCCTAGTTAGCCTCTAGATGACTAGCTCGTTAATCAATAGATGGTTACGGTTTCCTAACCATGGACATTGGATGTCATTGATAACGGGATCACATCATTAGGAGAATGATGTGATGGACAAGACCCAATCCTAAGCCTAGCACAAAGATCGTAGTTCGTATGCTAAAGCTTTTCTAATGTCAAGTATCATTTCCTTAGACCATGAGATTGTGCAACTCCGGATACCGTAGGAATGCTTTGGGTGTACCAAACGTCACAACGAATCGGGTGACTATAAAGGTGCACTACAGGTATCTCCGAAAGTGTCTGCATTGGGTTGTACGCGAATCGAGGCTGGGATTTGTCACCGATGTAAGCGGAGAGGTATCTCTGGGCCCACTCGGTAGGACATCATCATAATGTGCACAATGTGACCAAGGGGTTGATCACGGGATGATGTGTTACGGAACGAGTAAAGAGACTTGCCGTAACGAGATTGAACAAGGTATCGGGATACCGACGATCGAATCTCGGGCAAGTACAATACCGCTAGACAAAGGGAATTGTATACGGGATCGATTGAGTCCTTGACATCGTGGTTCATCCGATGAGATCATCGTGGAACATGTGGGAGCCAACATGGGTATCCAAATCCCATTTGTTGGTTATTGGCGGAGAACGTCTCGGTCATGTATGCGCATGGTTCCCGAACCCGTAGGGTCTACACTTAAGGTTCGATGACGCTAGGGTTATAAAGGAAGTTTGTATGTGGTTACCGAATGTTGTTCGGAGTCCCGGATGAGATCCCGGACGTCACGAGGAGTTCTGGAATGGTCCGGAGGTAAAGATTTATATATGGGAAGTCCTGTTTTGGTCACCGGAAAAGTTTCGGGTTTTATCGGTAACGTACCGGGACCACCGGGAGGGTCCCGGGGGACCACCAAGTGGGGCCACCAACCCGGGAGGGCTGCATGGGCCAAGTGTGGGAGGGAACCAGCCCCAAGGGGGCTGGTGTGCCCCCCACAAGGGGCCCAAGGCGCAAGGGAGAGTGGGGGGGGGGGGGCAAACCCTAGGGCAGATTGGCCCTAAGGCCCACCCAGCGCGCCTCCTCTCTCCCCTGGCCGCCACCCAGATGGGATCTGGGCTGCCGCCACCCTTGGGAGGGAACCCTAGAGGCGCAGCCCCTCCCTCCCCTATAAATACTTGAGGCCTGGGGGCTGCCCAACATATGAGTTTTCTCCCTCTATTGGCGCATCCCTGCCTCTCCTCCTACTCCTCTCCCGTGGTGCTTGGCGAAGCCCTGCTGGATTGCCACGCTCCTCCATCACCACCAAGCCGTTGTGCTGCTGCTGGATTGAGTCTTCCTCAACCTCTCCCTCTCTCCTTGCTGGATCAAGGCGTGGGAGGCGCCACCGGGCTGTACGTGTGTTGAACAGCGGAGGTGCCGTCCGTTCGGCACTAGGATCTCCGGTGATTTGGATCACGGCAGTACGACTCCTTCAACCCCGTTCTCTTGAACGCTTCCGCTTAGCGATCTACAAGGGTATGTAGATGCACTCTCCTTCCCCTCGTTGCTGGTTTCTCCATAGATAGATCTTGATGACACGTGGGAAAATTTTGAATTTCTGCCACGTTCCCCAACAAAGGGCATCATGAGCTAGGTCTATTGCGTAGATTCTTTGCACGAGTAGAACACAAAGTAGTTGTGGGCGTTGATTTTGTTCAATATGCTTACAGTTACTTGTCTAATCTTGTTTCGACGGTATTGTGGGATGAAGCGGCCCGGACCGACCTCAAACGTACACTTACGTGAGACAGATTCCACCGACTGACATGCACTTGGTGCATAAGGTGGCTAGCGGGTGCCAGTCTCTCCCACTTTAGTCGGATTGGATTCGATGAAAAGGGTCCTTATGAAGGGTAAATAGCAATTGACATATCACGTTGTGGTTTTGCGTAGGTAAGAAACGTTCTTGCTAGAAACCCATAGCAGCCACGTAAAACATGCAAACAAATATTAGAGGACGTCTAACTTGTTTTTGCAGGGTATGCTATGTGATGTGATATGGCCAAGAAGAATGTGATGAATGATATGTGATGTATGAGATTGATCATGTTCTTGTAATAGGAATCACGACTTGCATGTCGATGAGTATGACAACCGGCAGGAGCCATAGGAGTTGTCTTAATTTATTGTATGACCTACGTGTCATTGAATAACGCCATGTAATTACTTTACTTTATTGCTAACGGTAGCCATAGTAGTAGAAGTAATAAGTTGGCGAGACAACTTCATGGAGACACGATGATGGAGATCATGATGATGGAGATCATGGTGTCATGCGGTGGCGATGATGATCATGGAGCCCCGAAGATGGAGATCAAAAGAAGCAAAATGATATCGGCCATATCATGTCAATATTTGATTGCATGTGATGTTTATCATGTTTATGCATCTTATTTTCTTAGAACGACGGTAGTAAATAAGATGATCCCTCATTAAAATTTCAAGAAAGTGTTCCCCCTAATTGTGCACCGTTGCGAAAGTTCGTCGTTTCGAAGCACCACGTGATGATCGGGTGTGATAGATTCTTACGTTCACATACAACGGGTGTAAGCCAGATTTACTCACGCGAAACACTTAGGTTAACTTGACGAGCCTAGCATGTACAGACATGGCCTCGGAACACAAGAGACCGAAAGGTCGAGCATGAGTCGTATGGAGGATACGATCAACATGAAGATGTTCACCGATGATGACTAGTCCGTCTCACGTGATGATCGGACACGACCTAGTTGACTCGGATCATGTAATCACTTAGATGACTAGAGGGATGTCTATCTAAGTGGGAGTTCATGAGATGAACTTAATTATCCTGAACATAGTCAAAAGATCTTTGCAAATTATGTCGTAAGCTAGCGCTTTAGTTCCATTGTTTAGATATGTTCCTAGAGAAAATATAGTTGAAAGTTGTGATGAGCGATTATGCGGACAGAAAAAGCTTATGTCCTTAATGCACCGCTCCAGTCTTTGAACCCCAAAGCGTCAAATGCGTGGATGTTGCGAACATCGGACATACACATTTTGATAACTACGTGATAGTTCGGTTAAACGGTTTAGAGTTGAGGCACCAAAGGCGTTTTGAAGCGTCGCGGAACATATGAGATGTTTCGAGGGCTGAAATTGGGATTTCAGGCTCGTGCCCACGTCAAAAGGTATAAGACCTCCGGCGATTTTCTTAGCACGCAAACTAAGGGAGAAAAGCTCAATCGTTGAGCTTGTGCTCAGATTGTCTGAGTGCAAAATCACTTGAATCGAGTGGGAGTTGATCTTCCAGATGAGATAGTGATGTTTCTCCAAAGTCATTGCCACCAAGCTGCTAGAGCATCGTGATGAACTATAACATATCAGGGATAGATATGATGATCCTTGAGGTATTCACGATGTTTGACACCGCGAAAGTAGAAATCAAGAAGGAGCATCAATTGTTGATGGTTGGTGAAACCACTAGTTTCAAGAAGGGCAAGGGCAAGAAGGGATACTTCATGAAACGGCAAATCAGCTGCTGCTCTAGTAAAGAAACCCAAGGTTGAACCCAAACCCGAGACTAAGTGCTTCTGTAACAAGGGGAACAGCCACTGGAGCAGAATTACCCTAGATACTTGGTAGATGAGAAGGCTGGCAAGGTCGATAGAAGTATATTGGATATACATTATGTTAATGTGTACTTTACTAGTACTCCTAGTAGCACCAGGGTATTAAGATACCGTTCTGTTGCTAAGTGTTTAATAACTCGAAATAAAAGAGCTACGAAATAAACGGAGACTAGCTAAAGGTGAGCTGACGATATGTGTTGGAAGTGTTTCCAAGTTTGATTTGATCAAACATCGCACGCTCCCTCTACCATCTAAGATTAGTATTAAACCTGAATAATTGTCATTTGGTGATTGCGTTGAGCATAGACATGATTGGATTATGTCTATCGCAATACGGTTATTCATTTAAGGAGAATAATGGTTACTCTATTTATTTGAATAATACCTTCAATGGTCTTGCACCTAAAGGAATGGTTTATTGAATCTCGATCGTAGTGATACACATTTTCATGCCAAAAGATATAAGATAGTAATGATAATACCACTTACTTGTGGCAATCGCCATGTAAGTCATATTGGTATAAACGCATGAAGAAGCTCCATGTTGATGGATCTTTAGACTCACTCGTTTTTGAAAAGTTTGAGACATGCGAACCATGTCTATTGGTGTATACGCATGAAGAAACTCCATGCAGATGGATCGTTTGGACTCGCTTGATTTTGAATCACTTGAGATATGCAAATCATACCACATGGGCAAGATGGTGAAAAGCCTCGTTTTTCAGTTAGATGGAACAAGATAGCAACTTGATGGAAGTAACACATTTTGATGTGTGCAGTCCAATGAGTGCTGAGGCATGCAGTGAATATCATTATGTTCTTACTTCACAGATGATTTGAGTAGATGTTGAGTATATTTACTTGATGAAACACAAGTCTGAATTATTGAATGGTTCAAGTAATTTCAGAGTGAAGTTGAAGATCATCGTGACAAAAGGATGAAATGTCTATGATATGATCATAGAGATGAGTATCTGAGTTCTGAGCTTTGGCACGCATAATTAAGACATTGTGGAAATTGTTTCACAATAAATACCGCCTGGAACACCATAGTGTGATGGTGTGTCCGAACATCATAGTTGCACCCTATTGGATATGGTGCGTACCTTGATGTCTCTTATCGAATTACCACTATCGTTCATGGGTTAGGCATTAGAGACAACCGCACTCACTTTAATAGGGCACCACGTAATTCCGTTGAGACGACCCTGTTTGAACTATGGTTTGGAGAAACCTAAGTTGTCGTTTCTTAAAAGTTTGGGGTTGCGACGCTTATGTGAAAAAGTTTTAGGTTGATAAGCTCGAACCCAAAGCGGATAAAATGCATCTTCATAGGACACCCAAAATAGTTGGATATACCTCCTAATTCAGATCCGAAAGCAATAGGGATTATTTCTTGAATCAGGTCCTTTCTCGAGGAAAAGTTTGTCTCGAAAAGTTGAGTGGGAGGATGGTGGAGACTTGATATGGTTATTGAACCGTCACAACAACTAGTGTGTAGCAGGGCACAGGAAGTTGTTCTGTGGCACCTACACCAATTGAAGTAGAAGCTTATGATAGTGATCATGAAACTTGGATCAAGTCACTACCGTACCTCGTGAGGGTGACAAGGATGCGTCTTTGCTTGAGTGAGTGGTACAAGAATCCTGTCTTGAAGGTCATGTTGCTAGACAACAATGAACCTACGAGCTATGGAGAAGCGATGGTGGGCCCATATTCCGACAAATGGTTAGAGGCCATGAAATCCGAGATAGGATCCATGTATCAGAACAAAGCATGGACTTTGGTGGACTTGCCCGATGATCGGCAAGCTATTGAGATAAATGGATTTTTAAGAAGAAGACGGACGTGGACGGTAATGTCACCATCTATGAAGCTCGACTTGTGGCAAAGAGTTTTTCACAAGTTGACTACGATGAGATTTTCTCATCCGTAGCGATGCTTAAGTCCGTCAGAATCATGTTAGCATTAGCTGCATTTATGAAATCTAGCGATGGATGTCAAAACAAGTTTCCTTACCGGTTAGTAAGGAAAGGTTGTATGTGATACAATCGAAAGTTTTGTCGATCCCGAGGATGCTAAAAGGTATCTTTGGCTCGGTGATCCTTTCTAAGGACCGGAGTAAGCATCTCGGAGTTGGAATGTGCGCTTTGATGAGATGATCAAAGATTTTGGGTTTATACAAAGTTTATGAGAAACTTGTATTTCCAAAGAAGTGAGTGGGAGCACTATAGAATTTCTGATGAGTATATGTTGTTGACATATTGATGATCAGAAATGATATAGAATTTCTGGAAAGCATACAGGGTTATTTGAAAGATGTTTTTCAATAGAAAACCTGGATTAAGCTACTTGAACATTGAGCATCGAGAACTATAAGGATAGATCAAAATGCTTAATAATACTTTCAAATGAGCACGCATTTTGACATGATCTTGAAAGTGTTCAAGATGGATCGATCGAAAGAAGGAGTTCTTGCACGAGTTGTAAGGTACGAAGTTAAGACTTAAAGCTTGACCACGGCAGAAAAGAGAGAAAGGACGAAGGTCGTCCCCTATGCTTTAGACGTAGGCTCTACAGTATGCTATGCTAAGTACCGCACCTGATGTGTGCATTGCTACACATCTGGCAGGAGGGTACAAAGGTGATCAAGGAGTGGATCACCAGATAGCGGTCAAAATTATCCTTAGAGGAATAAGGATATGTTTCTCGATTATGGAGGTGATAAAGAGTTCGGCGTAAAGGGTTACGTCGATGCAAGCTTTAACACCTATCCGGGTGACTCTGAGTAGCAAACCAGATACGTATAGTGGAGCAACCATTTGGAATAGCTCCAAGTGGAGCGTGGAAGCAGCGTTTACAATATGACATAGAGAATTGCGTAGTACATACGGATCTGAATGTTACAGACCCGTTGACTAAAACCTCTCTCACAAGCAAAACATGATCAAACCCCAGAACTCATTGAGTCTTAATCACATTATGATGTGAACTAGTTTAATGACACTAGTAAACTCTTTGGATGTTGGTCACATGGCGATGTGACGTGTGAGTATTAATCACATGATGATGTGAACTAGATTATTGACTCTAGTGCAAGTGGGAGACTGTTGGAAATATGCCCTAGAGGTAATAATAAATTAGTTATTATTATATTTCCTTGTTCATGATAATCGTTTATTATCCATGCTATAATTGTATTGATAGGAAACTCAGATACATGTGTGGGTACATAGACAACACCAAGTCCCTAGTTAGCCTCTAGATGACTAGCTCGTTAATCAATAGATGGTTACGGTTTCCTGACCATGGACATTGGATGTCATTGATAACGGGATCACATAGGAGAATGATGTGATGGACAAGACCCAATCCTAAGCCTAGCACAAAGATCGTAGTTCGTATGCTAAAGCTTTTCTAATGTCAAGTATCATTTCCTTAGACCATGAGATTGTGCAACTCCCGGATACCGAGGGAATGCTTTGGGTGTACCAAAGCGTCCACAACGAATCGGGTGACAATAAAGGTGCACTACAGTTATCTCCGAAAGTGTCCATTGGATTAGCACGAATCGAGATCGATTTGTCACTCCGTGTAAACGGAGAGGTATCTCTGGGCCCACTCGGTAGGACATCATCATAATGTGCACAGTGTGACCAAGGGGTTGATCACGGGATGATGTGTTACGGAACGAGTAAAGAGACTTGCCGGTAACGAGATTGAACAAGGTATCGGGATACCGACGATCGAATCTCGGGCAAGTACAATACCGCTAGACAAAGGGAATTGTATACGGGATCGATTGAGTCCTTGACATCATGGTTCATCCGATGAGATCATCGTGGAACATGTGGGAGCCAACATGGGTATCCAAATCCGCTGTTGGTTATTGGCGGAGAACGTCTCGGTCATGTTCAGATGGTTCCCGAACCCGTAGGGTCTACACATTTAAGGTTCGATGACGCTAGGGTTATAAAGGAAGTTTGTATGTGGTTACCGAATGTTGTTGAGTCCGGATGAGATCTCGGGCGTCACGAGGAGTTCGAGAATGGTCCGGAGGTAAAGATTTATATATGGGAAGTCCTGTTTTGGTCACCGGAAAAGTTTGGGTTTTATCGGTAACGCATCTGGGACCACGGGAGGGTCGAGGGACCACCAAGTGGGGCCACCAACCCGGGAGGGCTGCATGGGCCAAGTGTGGGAGGGAACCAGCCCCAAGGGGGCTGGTGCGCCCCCCACAAGGGGCCCAAGGCGCAAGGGAGAGTGGGAGGGGGCAAACCCTAGGGAAGATGGGCCCTAAGGCCCACCCGAGGCGCGCTCCCCTCTCTCCCCCTCTGGCCGCCACCCAGATGGGATCTGGGGGCTGCCGCCACCCTTGGGGAGGGAACCCTAGAGGGGGCGCAGCCCCCTCCCCTCCCCCTATAAATACTTGAGGCCTGGGGGCTGCCCAACACATGAGTTTTCTCCCTCTATTGGCGCAGCCCTGCCTCTCCTCCTCCTCCTCTCCCGTGGTGCTTGGCGAAGCCCTGCTGGATTGCACGCTCCTCCATCACCACCATGCCGTTGTGCTGCTGGATGGAGTCTTCCTCAACCTCTCCCTCTCTCCTTGCTGGATCAAGGCGTGGGAGGCGTCACCGGCTGTACGTGTGTTGAACGCGGAGGTGCCGTCCGTTTGGCACTAGGATCTCCGGTGATTTGGATCACGACGAGTACGACTCCTTCAACCCCGTTCTCTTGAACGCTTCCGCTTAGCGATCTACAAGGGTATGTACATGCACTCTCCTTCCCCTCGTTGCTGGTTTCTCCATAGATAGATCTTGATGACACGTAGGAAAATTTTGAATTTCTGCTACGTTCCCCAACATATACGGATCACAAGAGTTTGAAGTACATCTTCACGCAGAAGGAGCTAAATCTCAGGCAGAGGAGATGGTTGGAACTCATCAAAGATTACGATATGAGATTACATTATCACCCCGGAAAGGCTAACGTTGTAGCAGACGCATTGAGCCGCAAGAGTCACGTCAATACATTAATGACGGGAGAAATACCAAAGGAGTTAGCCGAGGATCTTCGAGAGCTATGTATGGAAATAGTTCCGAGAGGCTATGTAGCAGCATTGGAGATTCAGTCAACCTTGATGGACAAGATCAGGGAAGCTCAGAAGACTGACAAAGAGATTGCCTCTATAAAGGAGAAAATGAGCGAAGGAAAGGCTAAGGGATTTCGTGAGGATGAGCACGATACCTTATGGTTTGAAGACCGTGTTTATGTGCCCAATGACCCGGAGATCAGGAAATTGATTCTACAAGAGGCACATGATTCACCATATTCGATTCACCCAGGAAATACCAAGATGTATTTGGATTTGAAGAATACTTTCTGGTGGACCGGAATGAAGAAGGATATTGCAGAGTACGTAGCAGTTTGTGATGTATGTCAGAGGGTGAAGGCAGAACATGAGAAGCCAGCAGGATTGTTGCAGCCATTGCCTATACCCGAATGGAAGTGGGATAAACTAGGTATGGATTTCATCACGGGATTGCCCAAGACTCGTTCAGGCTATGACTCGATTTGGGTTGTAGTCGATCGTTTGACGAAGGTAGCTCATTTCATTCCAGTAAAGACTACCTACAGGAGTGCCAAGTTGGGTAAGATATACATAACAAGGATTGTATGTTTGCATGGAGTTCCGAGGAGTATCGTATCAGATAGAGGAACCCAATTTACCTCAAAGTTCTGGAAGCAGTTGCACAAAACTTTAGGAACCAGGATGGAGTTTAGCACAAGTTTTCATCCATAGAAAGATGGACAAACCGAGAGAGTCAACCAGATTTTGGAGGATATGCTTAGAGCTTGTGCTTTGGATTATAGATCAAGTTGGGAGGACAACTTGCCATATGCGGAGTTTTCTTACAACAACAGTTATCAATCCAGTTTGAAGATGGGCCCTTTCGAAGCCTTGTACGGAAGGAGGTGCAGGACCCCGTTGTTGTGGGATGAAGTTGGAGACCGCCAGTTGTTTGGACCGGATTTGATTAAGGAGTCTGAACATAAAGTAAAGTTGATTCGCGATAGGCTCAAGGTAGCCCAGTCGAGATAGAAAAGTTATGCGGATTCAAAACGCAAGGAGACAGAATACGAAGTCGGAGACATAGTTTATCTTCGAGTATCGCCACTTCAAGGAGTTAAACGTTTTGGATTTGAAGAAAAGTTAGCGCCCCGATTTGTAGGACCTTATCGAGTTTTGGAACGCATGGGAGAAGTTGCGTACAAGTTGGAATTACCCGAAGGATTGTCAGGAGTCCATGATGTGTTTCATGTTTCTCAGTTGAAGAAGTGTCACGCAGAGATGGCCGATATACCTTTGAGAGATACAAGCACCTTGGAAGCGATTCAGTTGAATGATGATTTGACCTATGAGGAGAAACCAGATAAGATTTTGGAGTATGCCACCAGAGTCACCCGCAGCAAGGTCATTAAGTTTTGCAAGGTTCAGTGGAGCCACCACACTGAGGATGAAGCCACCTGGGAGCGAGAGGAGGATTTGCTTAAGGACCACCCTCACCTATTTTCTAGCAACCCGAATCTCGAGGGCGAGATTCATCTTAAGGGGGTAGGTTTGTAACATCCCAAATTTTCAATTTGGAATGTTATACATAGAGCATCATTGCATATCATATTTTTCATTGCATTTTTGCTCGATCCTAGAAATTCTACACAACTCAAGGACCCACGGAGAGAGTTGGGGATTTCGTTATTTTCATATTTGAGTTTTCTCAAATTTTGAAAATAGGATCATTTGATTTTAATTATTTTATCTTCAATTATTTCTATTGTCAAAATATGAGAGAGGGAATAAAATGACTTTCCCAAAATAAAGAAATAATTAAGATTTAATAATAAAATCAAATAAGATTTTATTTTGGAGTTTTCGCCTTTTTATTTTGAATTTAGGAAAATGCGCGTTTTTCGAAATTGCATTTAGGCCCCAAATAAAAGTTCATCAAGTCCGGCTTGATTTTAGAAGCCGGGGAAAATTTATTTCGGGATTTTTGGAGTCCGTTTAGTATTTGTTTTTATTTTTTTTCTGCGCGTAATTATTTAAAAAAAAGACGAACCGCCTTTGGGCCGTGCCCGAGTGGGACTCCGCTCGGGGGGCGCCTTTAAATAGCGCCGCCGCACCACCAGAGCCACCCGCTGACCCACCAAGCCGTCACGGCCGAAACCCTAACCTAGCGCTCGTCGCCGCCGCCGCCGCCCGCCGTCATCGCCGCGCCGCCGGACGCCGTCGTCGGACCACCGCCGCCTTCGCCGAGGTTCGCCGCCGCCTCGTTTTCCGCGCCGGTTTTCTTTTGTTTTTTTTAGTTTTTGGTTTTTTTCGGTATAGGCTAATTAGCGGACGTTCGTTCGTTAGTTCGTTTAAACGAACACGTTCATCAGATTAGTTTAGTTAACGAACGTCCGTTCGTTAACCCGTTCGTCCTTTTTCTTTTTCTCGGATTTAATCTGCGATTTTACTTATCGCGATTCCAGATCCGATTTTCCTTTTAGTATAACTTTTCGCTCGTTTATCGGAATCAGGCGATTCAAGCGCCTAGAGTTTCGTCTCGAAACCCTCTTTCCGAATAATCTACTTAGACAAGTTTTTTCTTCTGTAAAATTTGACCTAGATCCAGATTAGTAAAACGAAGCTGTTTTCTTCCGCCGTTTGACTTTCGTTGCTTCGTTTGATTTGATTCTTTTTGCAAACCGGAGTTCTTAAGTTGAACTATCTGGTTAAAATTTGAGTTTTACCTGTGCATTAGATGAGTACTTATTGTATGCTTGTTCGTTTGTCTGCGATAGAATACCCGGAGTGTGCCGCCTGTTACTTCGAGTCTCTAGGTTTCGCGGATCATCAGCAACGCAAGTAACACTTTGATCATACCTCTTCTCATACCCAGTTTTTATGCATTAGATCTATCCTCAAACATTGCATTATTAGGATCTAATTAAATTGTGGGTTTTGGGAAGTAGATGAGGTAGTACCTATTACCTGTTTTATTATCAAACCCTTGGGAGTTACTTCTACATTTGCTTATTATGCCATGCTATGCTAGTAGACGTGGATTGGGTGAGTGTATCCATGACAGATGTGAGATTGTTATTTAATGGTTTATTTAAGGTGGCAACTTAAACACACGTCTGGGTGGATTGAGGCACTGGTTTCTATCAGGACTTGCTGTATTTCTTCGGACCGCCACCTGTGCTCAAAGGGATTATGAGATTATTCAAACTAGAAACTTCCGTATGCAGCCACAAGCCATTATGGGCTCTGGCATAGTTGATTAAGTTGTGCGAACTCTTACGGGTAGACTAGCAGATGTAGGGGAAAGTAGGTGTACCGGTCTACCCACAAGTAAGGTGCTAGTGCTTCTGAAAGACTATGCCTCGGTCATCCGTTTCTCAAACATCATGTAGTGTTAGAAATCCAACGAAGGCGATCGAGTCTTGTGGGGAAAAGTGCGCAAAACTCTGCAGAGTGTATAAACTAATCATGGTTAGCCGTCTCCCCGGTTATGGACATCTTGAGTATCTAGTACTTGGATATCATGTGAATCTCATCATGTTACTTGTAAATTAATATTGTTTGGTTTTTAATGAGTACTTTTAATTGGGATTGAGAATACTGTCAACCATTCTCAATGTTTAACAACCACCATGATAGTTAAATAAATTTATTCCTTTGCAGTAGGGAAAAATTGGCTTTACGCAAAAACTGTAACCATAGAGCTTTCTACCAGCCATATATGCATGTAGTATAGGCTTATTATTCCATTATTCTTTATGTGTTACATTGCCAGCATATTCCATGTGCTGACCCGTTTTCGGACTGCAACGTTTCATGTTGCAGACTTTTCAGACGACGAGTAAGGTGCATAGGTCGTGGTTCTATACTCAGTGATGCCGTTGGAGTTGATGGACTCGCTTATTCTTCCAAGCCTTCCGCTGTTATCACTATTAGATGGCCTTAAGCCATATTTATTTTATTAAGTTCTCTCTTGAGAAATTCGATTGTAATAAGTGTGTGATTGCTACTCTGTTATAAATCCTTCGAGTACTGTGTGGTGTCAGCATTACTGATCCAGGGATGACACTGAGCACAGAGATCAGACTGTTTGAGGTCTGGTCGCTACAGCTGGGTGGTGATGCTTGTTGTTGTTGCTTGATGCTTGTGCACCCCTTTTACTGCTATCTTAGTGTTTCTTGCTGTTGGAGATCTTATTGTGGTTTTTTTGATTGTTGATGACAGACCACAAATTTAAGATGAACTAGGTAATGGCTGAACCGGAGATGGGTGACGGGTTTTTGGTAGACGACTTCGACCTTGAGACTTTGTTCTCAACCAAGCCGAGGTGAGAAAGCAAAGTATCTCCTGACCCTTTTATTGTTGATTGTTGAACACAACACACTAATTTCATAGTATGTTTCTCCTTGTTGCTTATTGTTGAGTAGGACCCCTCCACCACCCAATGTTTTCACAATAACCATTAGAGTTGCTCCTTATGTCGTCAAGCTTGACGATGTAAGTGAGGAACATGTTGAAAGGCATGATGTTGTTTTTGATGTAAACATTGTGGGAGGGCTATCATGGGTTAATTTCAATGCTATTGTGGCACAACAATCAAAATGGGGCCAGACCAGGAGCTAAAGTTGTTTGCTTATGACCGTGTCTTGGAAAAAATTGATCCAATGGGCAATGGTTAGCAACTGGTGATGCACTTGGTGAGTGATCAATGGGACTGGGAGGCAAAGAAATCATTTTTGTATATTGATGTGGTTACATTAGAGATACCTAATGCAAACAAATCTGAAAAAAAAGAGCTCCCGCTCCCAAAAATCCAGCTGCCCCAAAAAATCCCAAAAAACCACCAGCTCTTAAAAATCCAACTGCCCCCAAAAAGCCAAGTGCTCCTAGAAAACCCCAAAACTCACCAGCTCCCAAATAGCCAAGTGCTGCTAGTAAGAAGGCAAAAACAAACACTTCTGTAGAATGCAGTGCTAGCTCATCTATGGTTGTTGATAATTCAAACTTGTCAGCTTTTGAGTTGGCACAGAAAATGGGGAGTCAGTATATAGTTTTTCCAAATGATATGCAGTTTTCACCGGATGATGTTGACCTCCCAGCTACAATGCAATTTCGAAGTGTTTGTGATGTGGCTGTTAGTAGTGAGAGATGTGTGTCCTCTGTGCTTACTCGGGAAGAACCACCCATAGATTGGAGCTTGATTGAGATAGCTCCTCCCATATCTGATGACAGTATGTGCGATCCTCTTGGTATCAACAATGTCGACATTCCCATTACCGAAGAGAATATGTGTGATATTCTTGGTATCAACGATGAGGCGGTCCCCGAGCCACCACATTCTCCACCTAGTGAGGAAGTTTACATGATCGATGAGGAGGATCGTCAACTTTTCATTGAGGTTGCCATTCCTGGTGATGATCGATAGTGTGCCACGAGAGGAAGAGATTGCATATGACAAAGAGAACCCGCAGATGTATCTTGGTGCTTTGTTTCCTTCAATGAAAGATTTTAGGATGGATATTAGACAATATGCAATTAAAAGGGAGATTGACATTTGGGGATATAAGACTGATAAGAAAATATATCTTGGCAAATGTAGAGCCAAGGGTTGTCCATGGAGGATTAAAGCTAGACTAAGGACTGATGGACAAAGAATAAGGGTACTAACACTTTATTTGAGCATCGTTAATGTTGCTCTTTTTCTATGTTTTTCCTATGTTGTGATGTGTTTCATCTTGTATTGCAGGTTACCAAGATTTTTGTGAAGCACAAGTGCTCCTCTACTGGTAGAATAAAAAGCAGCATGACATCTCAAGGATGGGTAGCTCAGAGGACTGTACCCATTATACAGAGTGACCCTACCATTGGATGCAAAGGGCTGTTGGGGCAGTTGGAAGATACATATGGCACAACCATTGAGTATCATGTAGTGTGGAAAGGCAAAGATATAGCACAGAAAGAGATTTATGGTAGCATGAGGCAGAGTTTTTAATATTTGTTAACTTTAAAGAAGAAGTTGAGAAGAGATCCAAGGCAACATTGTAGAGGTGGATATGAAGATGGTTGATGATATTGTTCACTTTAACCGATTCTTTATGGATCTTAAACCTTGCATTGATGGCTTTAAAGCTGGTTGTAGACCATATCTTAGTATAGATTCAACTGCACTCACTGGTAAATGGAGAGGTCACTTAGTAGCTTGTACAACATATCTTAGCAGCTTGTAAATGGAGATGGGCATAATTGGATGTATCCTATAGCATTTGCATTCATTGATGGTGAAACCGATGAAAATTGGACATGGTTCATGTCACAACTAAACAGGGAATTAGGTCATGTTTCCCCTCTAGCTATATGCACAGATGCATGTAAAGGTTTAGAGAATGCAGTCAAAAATATTCCCTCATGCAGATCAAAGAGAGTGTTTTAGGCATCTCATGGCTAACTTCTCTAGAAAGTTCCAAGGAAATGTGTTTGGCAGAATGTGGCCAGCTGCTAGGGCATATAGGCCACACGTTTTTAATTACCACATGAATAAAATCCTAGCAGAAGCACTTGATGTGCATGAATATCTCTCAAGGTACCATTGCTTAAAATGGAGGAGATGCATGTTTGACCCAATTAAATGTGATTACATCAATAATAACCTTGCTGAGTCTTTTAATGGTTGGATTAAAGATTACAAAGAGCTGGCGCCTGATGAGCTAGCTGGCACTCTTAGAGAGCTAGTCATGAAACTTCGTGAGAAAAGGAGAAAGATTGGAATGAAACTGAAAGGAAAAATTATTCCAGCCATCATCCAACAGATTCATAATAGGACAAGGGGACTTAAACATTTGAAAGTTGGGAAATCTGGATTTGCAAGTTGTGAGGTGAGGGACAAGTAAATACAACTTGCGACATGTTGTGAAATCTGACCAAAGCGAATGCACATGCTTGGAGTGGTAGCACACAGGGAAGCCTTGTGAGCATGCACTTGCTTTCTTACTGGATAGAAGGAACCCCAAATGGGAGGATTATGTGCATGACTATTTCTTTCCGGAGAAGTTTCGGGCAGCATATGCTGGAGAGGTTGAGCCATTGACAGATAGGTCCCAATGGCCACATGTACAATTTCCATTTGACATGTGGGCTCCATTAGACAAGAAAAGAGGTGTTGGAAGGCCTAGAAAAAACAAGTACAAGAGCTTCCTCGAAGGTGGAGATGGTGGTCCTAAAAAGAAGAATGAGCCAAAACAGGTAGGCAGCAAGAAGATATGCAAAAGATGCCACATTTTAGGCCACAAGTAGTCCACCTATCCGTTGAATGGACCAAGGCCAAGGTACATGTAATGATCTATGTTTATTTCATCACTTGTAACGATCAATGTTTATTTCATCACTTATTTTACTGTGTACTAACTTGTTTATGTGCAGGAAAAGAAAGACGAGAGCACCCAGATATCTGGCTGATGATGATGCCTCGGCACCAGAACCTGAAATGGCAGCCTAACAACGTGAAGTTGTTGTCACTTCCAATACGCACATGATCACTATGCCATAAAGTCTTCAAAGTAGCCCCATTCCGGTGAAAAGAAGGTAACACATCCACACACTATAGTAATATCTAATTTTCCTTGCAATTCTTACATTTCTCAATACATGCAAGATGTTGGCTACGGTGTTGGCTGATAAGGCAACACATGTAGCACCACAACTTGAAGTTGTTGTCACTCCCAATAGGCACATGATCACTATGCCATATATTCTTCAAGGCAGTCCCAATCCTGTGACAAGAAGGATGTTGGCTATGGCATTGGCTAATGAGGTGTCACAGAAACCTACCTCAACCGTGGAGGAGACCATGATTGCATATGACATGGTCTAAACCTCAAAAGCTAGAAAGTAGACCCTAAAGAGAAGGAAGTACTAGTGTTGTGTTTGATCTTCTATATGCTTTTGGTTGTAATATCTATGGCAGCAACTATTGCCTTATGCTTTTGGTTGTAACATGGCAGCAACTATTGCCTTATGCTTTTGGTTGTAAGTGGCAGCAACTATTGCGTTGTGGTAGATGAGATATGGATATGATGTATGGACATGTTAAATTCTTTATCTTGCTATGTTCTCTTCATATTGTATCATGGTATAGGAATATGTCCATCTGGAAATATATGTTTGAATTTGGATATTATGTGCACAATTTTGTTGAAAAGCCAAAAAACTATCAAAACGCCGTCCAAATTGAGCTAGATTGCTGCCAAATTTTTGAATTTTTTTTCGAACCACCCAGAAAAATTGAAAAAACTCCATAAAAACAAACATATAACTGCATCTAATCTGAGAAAGTTTCATCGCATTTGGATCAACGGTTCAACGATTCCATGCATTTTGATTATAGTTTAACTAGTTTGACCGAAATTTGAAAGTTGTCAGAATAATTTCAAAAAATTACAGAAAATTGTTCATATATGCATGACTAATCTGGGAAAGTTTCATCCAAGTCGTATCAACGGTTCCATGCATTTCAACTAGTCTGAGCAATTTTTGACCAAAATTTGACGAGGAGCAGCAGGGGAAGGAGAGACTGTACTAGTTGGGGCAGTGGTGGTAGGGTATGAGGTGCAGGAGGGGGAAGCGGCAGCAGGGCAGCAAGGCCGACGAGGAGCATCAAGGCAAGGGCCGGCGAGGAGCAGTATAAACGTGCAGGAGAGAGGAGTGGAGCACGAATTCATCCTTCCTGTGTGTTATGTTTGGGTCAAACAGATACAAGGGCACAATAGTCCTCTATTTTGTTCACTTTTGTTGTCTATTATTTACAAAGTTTGTTTTTGTGTTGAAAAGTGGCAAAAGATCAAAGTTCAAACTAAAGAACATCACTAGATCAATTACAAAGTAATGGGTGGCAACCATAGTTTTCCTTATTTTAATAATTATTATTAGAATAAAGAAAGTAAAGGTGCAGTTTCTTCACGGACCGGTAAAAATCTCCAAACTATACACACATGTATTTGTTCTACAAACTATAAAGACATAATTTGGTCTTATTCTCTTTGAAAACAAGAACAGATACAACCCACGTTAGCACACACGCATCTTATAGCATCACATCCAATGGCTATAAAAGGTGAATGAGACCAAATTAAATCTCATCTAGATGAGTTCTAGCAAAACTGAACTATAAACACATGCTCTTTTTCCGGAAGTATGCACACGTTGTCGGATTTGTACATTTTTATTGTCTGATGTTGGTAACACAAAATAAACACTGTATATGATTAAATCTAAACATAATATTGTTCACCCAATTAGTTGACTAGGTTTCACGTCACAAATTTTTAACTACTGTACAAACCAACTATAGTTGAATAATTAGGAGGACAGTGGTATCCTCGTCCTATCAGAGTTCAAGTCCTAAATTTGATATTGGTGCTTGCGTTATTTCTGGATTTTTTTTCAGCCTTCTGGCGATGTTTGTTCAGTGAGAGAAGATGTTACGTTGACTACGAGGTGCGTGCGGCGATTTCGTAATATCTCAAGATGTTATCTGACTCAGCCTCTAGGAGGTGCTCATAGGGGTAGGTGTGTGTCCCTGCGTACATAGGTATGGGGTGTATGCTCGTGTATGTGAGCGACTTCAATCATACTTGTTCAATAAAAGGTTTTAAACTAGGGCACCCAAGAGTACAATTGTTAATTGATCCATCATTTTTGTCATCCACAAATTTATCCTCTATAGTGCAGCTTGATTAATGATAACTAGCGTGTGCTTCTCAACGAAATACGTCAACCTTTTTTCTTCCGTTGCAACATATGGACATATTTACTATCTATACCTAATAATAAAGGGACTATTGCTTTTAACATTACGTCACTGAAACTGCCCCTAAATTATAAAAAATTACCCGCCAATGCCAAGTGATAAAAAACGTTTCACACAATGGAATCTTCGCCTGGGCCGGTCCATGTAGTAGGGACATCATATACTACACTCTGAGCGACGGGAGAAAATGCAGCGTGCCTGTTTGGCCCGGCCCATGTCCGGACGGCCTATTTTTTTCAAATTCGTTTCTCAATTCTATTTTTATTTTCTGTTTTCGTTTTTTCTACTTTGAATAATTTGGTACTTCAAAAAAGTTCCGAAAATTAAAATAATGAGAATCTCAAAATAAAATGTTTAATAAATCATAAAATGTTCTTGATTTTATAAAAGAAAGTTTGATTATTCAAAATTGTCTGAAATTTTGAAAAGAAATGTTCGGGAATTCATAAAATATTCTTTTTTATTTTAAAAAGTCGTGTATTAAAAATTGTTAACCAAATTTAACAAAATTTCTCCCATTCAAAATATGTTCATGAATGAAAAATATCCTACAAATTAAAAAACTGTTTGTGCCTTTCAAAATAGTTTATTCATTCATAAAATGTTCTCTGATTCAAAAAATGATTATTCATTTTGAAAAAAAAATTGAAATAAAAAAATGTCCTTGAATTTCAATAATTGCTCCACCAATTTCCAAAAAACTGTTTGTTGATTCTAGAAATGTTCGCCGATTCAAGAAAATTGTTTAAAATATATTTGCAAATAGTATATTTTTTTGTGAAATTGAGAGTGATAGTGTGTCTTAGTGATGCAGGAAAATATTGTGATGGCCATAGGAGATTATAATTTTTTTCTTCCGTTGCAAACGCATGGGCCTTTTTGCTAGTAATAATAAAGCAAATATTACTTCTGGTCGTCCATCTAAACACTACCCCGAAAAATTGCTATAAATTACCCACTATACCACCCGTAAGTGAAGAAAACAATTCGGGTTTTTTGTTTTGAAGTTGCAGTGCGCTTTGATTGTTATAGAATGTTATCCGCATATAAAACATGCAGAGACGTAATGCAGTGGCCAGGACCTCAGTGTTTCAAGATGGAGACCAGGGTTGGATCCTAGGATTCACCCTTTTCTCTCTTGTTTTCTTTATTAATGCAAGGGCACGCACCTCCTCCTCCCCTCACGTGTATGGGCCGGCCATGCGTGATGCCCCCTAGTAAATGATGCCACTATTCTTATAAGTAAATAAAGAAGGAGTAAATTGTCAAAAAAAAGTATCAGTCTAATGTTTAAATATTACTGGATGGCGGAGTTTGGGAAAAACTATGAGCTACAAACAGCAATCATAATTTACACTCATGTGACCAAGGGAGAATTCTTTGTATAATCCTTCTTTTTCGAAACAAGTTTTCATCCTACTTTATATATAAAGCAACACAATAGAGCACACGACCGGTCAATAGAATGTGGTGAGGGGGCCTCTTAGAAAGCAAATGAAAAGATATAACATGAAGCCTAGAACGAAAGATACATGCAGCCCGACTGATGACGCCAGAGCTCCACAACAACGCACCCAAAGGGTGACGAGCGTCGCCGTTACCGACTCCTAATAAAGCCTTGACTCAGAGACAAGGCGTACGACGACGTTGAATGTGCAACTATCCCTAGGTGGTTTTGGTAATTCATAACAACATATAGCTCATTGAGCTAATGCTATTCCAAGACTATTATTTCAGAAAAGCTCAACGAATAGCATATGGCGTGGATGATGAAAGTGGATCTCTCAAAATACTAAGGACAAAGGATTGGCTCAAGCTCAAAAGCTCAAGACTCTTCATTTTACATTTTAGTGATCCAAGATCACATTGAGTCTATAGGAAAAACCAATACTATCAAGAAGGGATGAGGTGTTGCTTAATGAGCCTTTTGCTTCATGTGCTTAGTGATATGCTCCAAAAACCCTCAACTACTTTCCCACATCCACAAATGACCTAAACTTAAAGCCAAAATTGGTCACACCGATTCTTTCTATCCGGCGCCACCGATTCAAAAAGTCATAGCCACTGCCACAAACCCTAAGAAAATCGGTCTTACCGATAGGGATCTCGGTCTCACCGAGATGGGGTTGCAATCTCTCTGTTTCCCTTCGTAACGTTTCGGTCCAGCAGAAGTGAGCGATCGGTCCTACCGAGATTGCAATGTAAACTCTCTGTTTCCTTTCTGTAACATTTCGGTCTCACCGAAAAGAGCAAATCGGTCCCACCGAGTTTATCTGACCAACTCCCTGGTTAGCTAATTACCAAAATCGGTCTCACCGAGTTTGTGTAATAGGTCTCACCGAGATTACGTTATGCCCTAACCCTAACCATATCGGTCTCACCGAGATGCATGTCGGTCCCACCGAAAATCACTAACGATCACTAGGTTTACTAAATCGGTCCGACCGAGTTTAACTATTCGGTCCCACCGAGTTTGGTAGATTGTGTGTAACTGTTGGATTTTGTGTGGAGGCTATATATACCCCTCCACCTCCTCTTCATTCGTGGAGAGAGCCATCAGACTGAACCTACACTTCCAACTTACCATTTCTGAGAAAGAACAACCTACTCATGTGTTGAGGCCAAGATATTCCATTCCTACCATATGAATCTTGATCTCTAGCCTTCCCCAAGTTGCTTTCCACTCATATCATCTTTCCACCAGACCCAAAACCTATGAGAGAGAGTTGAGTGTTGGGGAGATTAGCATTTGAAGCACAAGAGCAAGGAGTTCATCATCAACACACCATTTGTTACTTCTTGGAGAGTGGTGTCTCCTAGATTGGCTAGGTGTCACTTGGGAGCCTCCGACAAGATTGTGGAGTTGAACCAAGGAGTTTGTAAGGGCAAGGAGATCGCCTACTTCGTGAAGATCTACCGCTAGTGAGGCAAGTCCTTCGTGGGCTGACGGCCATGGTGGGATAGACAAGGTTGCTACTTCGTGGACCCTTCGTGAGTGGAGCCCTCCATGGACTCGGCATAACCGTTACCCTTCGTGGGTTGAAGTCTCCACCAACGTGGAAGTACGATAGCACCACCTATCGGAACCACGAGAAAAACATCCGTGTCTCCAATTGCGTTTGAATCCTCTAAACCCTTCCTTTTACTTTCTTGCAAGTTGCATGCTTTAATTGCCGCTGCCAATATACTCTTTGCATGCTTGCTTGAATTGTGTGATGATTACTTGACTTGTCCTAAAATAGCTAAAATCTGCCAAACTATAAAATTGGGAAAAGGTTAAGTTTTTATTGGTCAAGTAGTCTAATCACCCCCCCCTCTAGACATACTTCAAGGTCCTACAAGTGGTATCAGAGCTTTGGTCTCCATTTGCTTTGATTTCCATAGCTTTTGGTGGTCATAGCCTTGGTTTCGCAACCTAGGAGAGTATGGCGTCTAGCGAGGGAAATTATCACCGTAGAGGTCCTTACTTTGATGGTACTAATTTTGCTAGTTGGAAGCATAAGATGAAAATGCATATTCTTGGACATTACCCCGCCGTTTGGGCAGTTATTTGTATTGGCTTGCAAGGTGAATTCTTTGATGGGATAGAACCGAACCGTGAAGCTAATGCGGAAGAATTGAAGATGTTGCAATACAACGCTCAAGCATGTGACATCATCTTCAACGGATTGTGCCCCGAAGAATTCAACAAAATCAGCCGTCTTGAGAATGCAAAGGAAATTTGGGATACTTTGATTGATATGCACGAAGGTACCGAATCCGTCAAGGAATCCAAGTTGGATGTGCTCCAAAGTCAGCTTGACAAGTTCAAAATGAAGGATGGTGAAGGTGTTGCTGAAATGTACTCTAGGCTTGCTCTTATCACAAATGAGATTGCCGGCTTAGGGAGTGAAGAGATGACCGACAAATTCATCATCAAGAAGATCCTAAGAGCATTGGATGGAAAGTATGATACCGTGTGCACATTGATCCAAATGATGCCAAACTACAAAGATCTCAAGCCAACGGAAGTCATTGGAAGGATTGTTGCTCATGAGATGTCACTCAAGGACAAGGAGGAACTTCACAACAAGTCAAGTGGTGCTTACAAAGCCTCAAGTGAAGCCCCACATCATCAAGTGAGAAACCAACCTTCAATGAAGAATTGAGCTTAATGGTGAAGAACTTCAACAAGTTCTACAAAAGTAGAAGCAAAGAAAGAAGCTCCAAGTCAAGGTCTTACAATGACAAAAGATCTTCTAGTCGAGGCGCCAATTGCTACAATTGTGGGAGACCCGACACTACTCCAATGAGTGTACTGCACCCTACAAAAGAAGAGAAGATTCTCCAAAAGAAGAAGCAAAGAGAAGAATCACCACCGAGAGAGAGGAGGAGTAGAGATGATCGTTATGAACGAAGACCCTCACGGAGAAGCAAGGATTCGGAAAGGAAGGACAAGTCATCAAGGAGATACACAAAACGAAGACATCAAGCTCATGTTGGTGAATGGGTTTCCGGCTCCGACTCCGACCATCACTCCGAGAGAAGCTAGCACTCCGACTCCGAATATACTCAAGATGAAGGTGTTGCCGGTCTAGCACTTGTGTCAACCAACTCCTCCGACATATTTGATTCACCAAATGAAGGAATTGGAAGATGCTTCATGGCCAAAGGTCCTAAGGTAACACATCCCGAGTATGTTGATTTCAATAGTGATGAAGATGACTTGCTAGGTGATGATGATTTACTTGTTGACAACTCTAGTGATGAATACTATGATGAAACGTCAATTAATCATGCTAATCAAAAGAATGACAATGATAAGGAGAAAATTGAGCTTCCAACTAAAGAACTAAACACTCTTAAGTTGGCTCATGAAACTATCTTCGAAGATCATCGAGAACTTTTAAGGGATCATGAGAAGTTACGCTTTGAAAAGCTCAATCTTGAGCAAGAGAATGAGTTCTTAAAGGCAATCAATGATGATCTCCGCAAGAAAAGTTCTTCTTACATTGCCAAGCATTTACTCTTATCTACTTACATGCCTCAAGTCAAGTCTAGTAACAAGTACACGAAAGATACTTCCTCTAGTAGTAACAATAATAATGTCAAATCCAATGTTGTTGCTTCTAGTAAATCTCTTGATTCCACTAATGATTCTCTTAGCCAAGTTACACTTGAGCAAGAAAATAGTTTATTGAAGGGAATTATAGAGAAAGGTTTTTACAAGAGCCTTGCCGGAGTAAGCAATTCGAGGAAATTATGCATAAGCAAGGAAGGCACCGGAAGAATCAAGGTGTTGGTTTTGAACGAAAGTTCAACGCCAATGGAGTTGAGTGGGAAGAAGATCAATACCCCAAGACAAAGTTTGTTCCTCAACAAGAGAAGTATGATCCTACTTCCTTCAAGGGGACACAAGCTCAAGATGATCTTCCACCACAAGACCACAAGAACAAAGGCAAGGACAAGCTTCAAGAAGAGATTGATGCATTTGAAGAAGCACCTAAAGCCTCGTTCGAGTGGGTCCTCAAGTCTATGTCAAGTTCTACTTCATCAAGTACAACTACAACTCCAAGGATTCCCATCAAGATGATGTGGATCCCAAAAAAGAAGAACTAGAAAGTTCTTGAGGGTGACTCCGCCAACATTCTTCACTCATACCATTTTGGCAAGAACAAGTGCAATCAACTTTCACATCTTGCACTAGTTCAAGGAGTCACAAACCCTCATGTTGATAAGGCAAGGGACAAGGTAACCTAATGTTTTCATGGACATCATCTTGTGTGTGCATCACTCTATGTCTATGGATATTCTTGTTTGTTCCTTGTGGGACTAACCCATGTAGGCAAGTTGAAAGTGCAACTCGCTCCAAAGGATTGCTCCAAATGATCTACATCAACATTGAGCATCTACATCTTCAACACCTACATGAAGTCATCATCGACAAAACCCAAGGTTAGTTCAACCCTCTAAGGGGATCTCACATCTAGGGGAGCTTAACTCTAAGAATTGAGTCAAAGCAACTCTAATGATGTGAACACATTAATGCATTATGTAAAAGTGGTAACCCCACTTGAGCTTAAGCGATGAGTATGACCTATGATCAAATGTTCTCATTTGACTCCTAAGTCAATATACTCATATATAGATGACCTAGTCATCGCCAATTGTTTGATAGATGCTAGAATTGGTTGTGCATGCTTTGCCACATATTGCAATTGCCATCTTATTGTATGAGCATGTTGGTGCATATTTTACTCATTCAAGGACATCCACTTGTTGATTTATTTGATTGGTTCTTTCTTCTTTTGGCCAAGTGGATGGACAAGAATGCCTAAGAACCTTCTTTAGCTATCTATGTTTTTCTCATCTCAAACTCTATTCATGCTACATCACAAAATTTGATCAAGTCAGATTCGAACCACTCTGTGTGAGGAGCACTCGGAGTCCCCGATTCGTCATAGATTTAAACTTCCAAAACCTCTTAATGATTCTCGGTCTGACCGATCCTTTCATTTCGGTCCTACCGAGATCATCAACTTGATCTGAGTTTTCAATCTCGGTGCAACCGATTTGAACGTTTCGGTCACACCGAGTTGCTGTAACTTCTTGCAATTATGCATCTCGGTGCCACCGAGTTGTTCCACTCGGTCACACCGACAGGGTCGGGCTATATATAGTCACGGGCAAAATTTTGGAAATTTCTCCAAAACCCTTCCCCCGCGTATCAGCTCGCTCTGCCATCGTGGTCTCCGGATCGTCTCCTCGCCGCCAGCAGCCTCCTGACACTGGTCTTCGCCGCCGTCAATGGATTTCGTCCCCGCCGTTGCCGCCGTAGCAAGTCCACCGCCAAGTTAGGGTATGGACTTGATCTTTGTGCTATCCACGTCTGATTCCTAGCAAATTGTTTTCATATTGAATCTTGACACGATTGCAACTCATCTATCCAGCCAAAGTAGTTCATAGATTAGTTGTGATTCGAATTTTTAGGTTTAGGTTTCCGCCGAAACCATCTCGAACCCACCGAGTTGAAAAACTCGGTCTCACCGATTTGGCTTATGCCATTGCACAAGTGACTCTTGGTCTGACCGAGATTTACTAATCGGTACAACCTATTTGAGAATTCTGTGAAACCCTAGCAGTCTCGGTGCCATCGAACTGAAACTCGGTCAAACCGAGATCATCAGTTTAGGTTCCAAAACTGCTTCGGTATCACCGAGTTTGAAAATCGGTGGATCCGAAATGCTTTCTGTGGAAAACTAAAACTGAATTTTTGAGTCATTCTTTTGCAAAAACCTCTGCATTTTGTGATGCTCATCTTTTCTATCTCATCTATAAACTCTTCACGTGGTCGTGATCGGCTTTTGCGGTATGTACGATCAAAGTGACAACGAGCAGATGTAAGAGCAGATAAACTTGAGTGAGGGCACTAGTCCCTCAACTTCAGATGAAGGGAGCAGAAGTACTCCTAGCAATTTGCCTAAGGCCGCTACTAGGCAAAGGAGGAAAAGAAATTCAGATTCGGAGGATGAAGATTACGAAATTTGAGGAAGATGAGGCAACTTCAAAGAAAGAGGTGGTCAAGAAGGAAAGGGTCATGAAGACCAAATGGACTGCAGGAAGACAACCAATGTCTAAGGCCGAACATCAACTCAACTACACCGCAAGTCCTGATCCCAAAGAGCCGATTCTTTGAGAGCAAGAAGAGGAAGGAAAGGGTCAAGATGACCATGGCCAGAGTTATTGGGAAGCCTTCCATGATGGAAGAGGAAGAGCCCGCTGCACCAGCACCAAAGGCACCAAAGCTAATGGGTGATGCAATCAAATCAGGGGCTGCCACATCTAAGCCCATGGAAGCACCCAAAGCTGCCCCCAAGGCCAAGTCTGCACCAAAGAGGAATACTAGGAGTATTCCAGCTGCTGAGAAGAACAAGGCCCCAATGCCTGAGGTTGATGAGGAAGCTCAAGCCAAAGATACCAGACCACAATGATGCCCATCCTGTGGCTGAGAACATGAGAGTCAGGAAAGACTCGGGGCTGAGGAAATGGAGATTGGAAGATCCATATGCTTCAAGGAGAAGAACTGCTGTTGACTCAAGGTTCCACACAAAGGAACAACAGGACTTTTATGAGACCATTACATTGGACAAGAAGCCCATTGTCCGTGACATGAGATGGGTCGATTGGAACTTCATCAAGGAGAACGAAGAGCACTATCCTGGAGTGCAGGACAGCTTTGTGAGCTGTGGAGTTGCAGATTTTGTTGGGCAGAAGCTCACAAATTGGAATGATGAGCTTATCATGCTGTTTTACTCCACAACACATTTCTACCCATATGGGAGAATTGTTTGGATGTCTGAAGGTACAAGGTACCAGTCAACAGTTGAAGAGTGGGCAAAGCTGATAAATGCCCCAGAGGAGAATGAGGATGATCTGGACATCTATGCAAAGAAGAAAAAGGATCACAATTCAATGGCTCACATGTACAAGGAAATTCCAAACAAGGCATTAGCAACTCACAAGTTTGGATCAGTTCACTATCTCCGTCGGGGTTGCCAACCATCAATTGGATTACGAGGCACACTTTGTTGCCCAAGTCCGTGACCATAACATGATCGGAGGGCATGCCATCAACATGTTGCATGTGTTTGATGTGCCACAAAAGTTTAAAGTCATGAGCACGATCATTGAAACTATCAAGAGGACTGCAGCAGATCAGAAGAGGAGCTGTGGATATGCACCTCAGATTCAAGAATTGATAAACTCAACGATGGGCACAGGAAAATATCAGTTGGATAAGGAACACTTTCCACTTTATCCAGACTTTGAGGACAATGAGGTTGTCATGAATGAAGATGATCCACAGTCAGTTCAAGCTCAGGAGAAGAAGGAGAAGACAAAGAGGGAGAAGGCTACCAAGATGCCAACTCAAGAGGAGGCATCTGAGTATCTCTTGAAGAACAAGCAGGAGCAGCTTGGTTACTTAATAGCATCAACCTTGAGTATTGAGAAGGGATTGGCCACCCTAACTCAAAATCAGGAGAGCTTGGAGAGAATCATAGAACAAAAGTTCTATAACTTAGATGTGAAAGTAACTAAGATTTAGACTGCAGTGGAGGAGCTACAAGAGGACATGCATGAGAGGAGGGCAAGACAACAACAAATGTGTTTGCCAGAGTGCGTAGAGCCCAGAGGTCATCAGTTGTGCCAGTTTCTGACACAAGAGCAACTTCGTCTGCACCAGCTACAGCCTCAGTGCCACCAGCTCCAGCACCTTCATCAGCTCCAGCTCCATCTACATCGACTGAACTCTTCGTACAAGGAGCCATCTCTACACCACCACCAGAAGATCAAGCCTAAGAGTCGATCTAGCACTATGCATTTTCTATGAACTTTTTGGTAACTTGTTGCCAAAGGGGGAGAAAAATGTATAGATCATAGGCTTCGAGAGAGATAGTGTTGCTTTTGTTCTCTCTTGCTTTATTTGGTGGTTTTTCAAAACTTTGTTTGCTTTTGGTTGAGATACTATGCTTGTGAGACATTGATGATCATGTGTTTGATCATAAGCTACACTTATGCATGCTTGATATTATCCTATCTATCTTACGTGATCACTCACTTTGCTTGGTGATGAGTGCATGTATTCATTGTTTATTATTTTGAGCGCTCCACCAAGATGTATGTGACATGGAAGAGTAACACATGAGCCTAATTCATTGTGCACTTGCAGTCCAAAGCAAATCTAAATCTATGCACAAATTTAGGGGGAGCTCTTGCTTATCACATACTTCTCAAAGCGACGATGTTATTTAAATCTTATTATCATTTGTCGAAGCTTTGATCTATATGTTGTCATCAATTACCAAAAGGGGAGATTGAAAGTGCAACTATCCCTAGGTGGTTTTGGTAATTCATAACAACATATAGCTCATTGAGCTAATGCTATTCCAAGACTATTATTTCAGGAAAGCTCAATGAATGACATGGCATGGATGATGAAAGTGGATCCCTCAAAATACTAAGGACAAAGGATTGGCTCAAGCTCAAAAGCTCAAGACTCTTCATTTTACATTTTAGTGATCCAAGATCACATTGAGTCTATAGGAAAAGCCAATACTATCAAGAAGGGATGAGGTGTTGCTTAATGAGCCTTTTGCTTCATGTGCTTAGTGATATGCTCCAAAAACCCTCAACTACTTTCCCACATCCACAAATGACCTAAACTTAAAGCCAAAATCGGTCACACCGATTCTTTCTATCCGGCGCCACCGATTCCAAAAGTCATAGCCACTCCCACAAACCCTAAGCAAATCGGTCTTAAAGATAGTGATCTCGGTCTCACCGAGATGGGGTTGCAATCTCTCCGTTTCCCTTCGTAACGTTTCGGTCCAACCGAAGTGAGCGATTGGTCCCACCGAGATTGCAATGTAAACTCTCTGTTTCCTTTTTGTAACATTTCGGTCTCACCGAAAAGAGCAAATCGGTGCCACCGAGTTTACCTGACCAACTCTCTGGTTAGCTAATTACCAAAATCGGTCTCACCGAGTTTGTGTAATCGGTCTCACCGAGATTACGTTATGCCCTAAGCCTAACCATATCGGTCTCACCGAGATGCATGTCGGTCCCACCGAAAATCACTAACGGTCACTAGGTTTACTAAATCGGTCCGACCGAGTTTAACTATTCGGTCCCACCGAGTTTGGTAGATTGTGTGTAACGGTTGGATTTTGTGTGGAGGCTATATATACCCCTCCACCTCCTCTTCATTCGTGGAGAGAGCCATCGGTGAACATACACTTCCAACTTACCATTTCTGAGAAAGAACCACCTACTCATGTGTTGAGGCCAAGATATTCCATTCCTACCATATGAATCCTGATCTCTAGCCTTCCCCAAGTTGCTTTCCACTCAAATCATCTTTCCACCAGATCCAAAACCTATGAGAGAGAGTTGAGTGTTGGGGAGACTATCATTTGAAGCACAAGAGCAAGGAGTTCATCATCAACACACCATTTGTTACTTCTAGGAGAGTGGTGTCTCCTAGATTGGCTAGGTGTCATTTGGGAGCCTCCGACAAGATTGTGGAGTTGAACCAAGGAGTTTGTAAGGGCAAGGAGATCGCCTACTTCGTGAAGATCTACCGCTAGTGAGGCAAGTCCTTCGTGGGCGACGATCATGGTGGGATAGACAAGGTTGCTACTTCGTGGACCCTTCGTGGGTGGAGCCCTCCGTGGACTCGCGCAACCGTTACCCTTCGTGGGTTGAAGTCTCCACCAACGTGGAAGTACGATAGCACCACCTATCGGAACCACGAGAAAAACATCCGTGTCTCCAATTGCGTTTGAATCCTATAAACCCTTCCCTTTACTTTCTTGCAAGTTGCATGCTTTAATTTCCGCTACCAATATACTCTTTGCATGCGTGCTTGAATTGTGTGATGATTACTCAACTTGTCCTAAAATAGCTAAAATCTGCCAAACTATAAAATTGGGAAAAGGTTAAGTTTTTATTGGTCAAGTAGTCTAATCACCCCCCCTCTAGACATACTTCAAGGTCCTAGACGTCGTTGTCGTCGTGACGCAAGCGGGCACCACTGTCGCCGGCGCAAGAAAGCATGAAGCTTTCGCTTTGGAACTCGCCTACACCACCAGGAGGAGCCCAGGTCACTGATACGTCTTTGACGTATCTGTATCTTTTTTGTTTTATGCTATTATATTAACATTCTTACAAACTTTGGCTACATCATTTTATATTATTCTTCTGGACTAATATATTAATCAGTGCTTGTTTATGGTTTTACAGAAAATTAATACCTACGAAGGTCCAAACGCAATGAAAAACTTGGACGTTTTTTTTGGAGCATAAGAGACCCTATAAGGTTATGGAGGAGTCCAGAAGTTGGACGAGGGGACCACAAGCCCAGGGGGCTCCACCTACCCCCTGGCCAAGGCCGGGCTGGCTTGTGGGGCCCCTACAGCTCCGTTTGACCATTTTTCTGGCCTATAAATTCCTCATATTCACAAACCCTCGAAGCGAGACCCGAAACAATTTTATCGCTGGAGCAAGCCTCTGTTTTGAAGCGATCCCATCTGGAGCCTTGTTCCGGTGTTCTGCCTGAAGGGGAAGCCATGGCCATCTTCATCAACCTTGTTGCCTTTTTATGATGGTGTGTGAGTAGTTCTTTCAGGACCTACGGGTCCACATAGTAGTGTAACACTCCCATGTATTAACTTATTGTTGCCCCTTAATTAAAATGCCATGCCATCACAACTAACTTGCTAATAGTCACTTAGCTTCAAACTCAACTTAAATTCAAATTCGAATTGGAAGTCAAAATGTTATTTCTTCAAACAGTAAAGTCATAAATGTTGGTACTATCCTAAATAATCCGTCAGTATTTTTCATGAATAAATCAACCATGTTTGAATTCCTAAATTGCCCTAGAATTATTTAAAAGTGGACGAGTAGCACTTGATATGCCCATTTAAATACTAGACTAAATTTAAACATTCCAAAATGGCTTGAAACTTTGTGAGCCTCTTCAAAATATTACAAATTATGTATGTGACAAGTTCCATATTTAACTATATTCATTTAGTGGCTAAGATAAATGCAAAACAGAAAGAGAACAAAAAACAAAAAAAAAAGGAAAGAAAGAAACATGCTTACATGTTGGACTGGGCCTTGAGTGCACAGTGCACGGACCAGCCCGCCAAGCCGTCGTTTCCTACCTCTGTTCATCCGAGGCGTGTTGGATGTGCGTGCTGCGCCCATGGCCAACATGGCCATGTGGCGACCATCCGGCGACTCCCCGTGATGGATAAGACGCCCCCGACCTCCTGGACAACCCTAGTTTCTCCACTTCCCCCTCCTTGCGTCGCCTCACTTTTTACGCACAAGGCCGAACCGCTATCGCCATGGCCGACCTCGCCCACGCGCTCTCCGTCGTCCTCGCGCCCTAGGGCCGTGTCCGCCAGCTCCGCCATCAACCGTTGCTTTGCCTACGCGGAAGAGCTCGAGCCGAGGAGCGCTGGATCATCGGATAGCCGTCTTCTTCAACCTTTGGCCACCGCAACACTGTCGTCGAATTCGTCGTCGTCCTGTGCTCCCGTGCACCCAAAGAGACACCATCAGTTCCTCGGTGACCTTCCGCCCCTTTTCCCTTCGCTAGCGAGGTCGCGCGCACCCCCTAGCTCATTGCGCCATTGGAGTTGAAGCTCGTCGCCGCCGCTCGCTTCGCCGCCGCAACCATCGCAAGCAAAGCTCACGTCTGAGCATGCAGTCGTGCTCCTGGGCTTCCCAGGAAGCCAACGATGCCCCCAGATCGCTTTGTCGTACCCTACAAATGTCGTCATTGCCGCTGATATGGGCTTCGACCGGTCGAGCTAGTGCCACCATTCGGCGTGGCTTGCTGCCCGCGTTCGAACGAGCCTGGCTGCAGTCCAAATGGATGCATGTAGGCGATTTCCGATGACCTCCCGAACCCTGCAGCGCGTTTGTGGTCGCCGGAGCTTCATCGCCGGCGCGCCACGATGACTGTGACACTGCCAGTGCCCCCCCAGTGATTAGCCGCTCTAATTAACCCCTACGTAGTCACTAACATGTGGAACCCATCACCGTAGCATTAGAATTAAATTTAATAAACAAGTTAATAAATCAGGTCACTAACAACATGGTTCCACTTGCTAATAAGTTAATTAGAGCCATGTTAATTAACCATATCACTGGCGAGAGGCCAGTGGGTCTCACTTGTCAGGTTTGACTAGTCAACAACCATGTTGACTGTTGACTGGGTAGTGGACCAGGTCAACTAGCCCCACATATCAGCCTCTGTAGCACATTGCTAGGTACACTTCTGGGTGTATTTAGCATTTGTCAATTTAATAATTTCAAATTTAAATAAATTAAGAAACTCCAAAAAATCATTAAAACTTTGGAAAATCATATAAAATAATCTATAACCCAGATACAATAACTCATAGGAAAATTGATCGAAAAATATAAGCAATTTGAATATGTCATTTGCATGCATGACAAATCACTCTAACATAATGACATTGACATTTTGCCGCCAGATCAATCTAAGGAATAATGTCTGGAGCTAGGAAAATGTTTCCGAATATATTCCCTCTTCAATTAAAATACCTAGTAATGCATTAGGCCACATCTTCCATGCCATGCATTTCATGTTGCATTTGTTTGCCATTATTTATTTCCTTCCCGCATTTGCTTCTTATCGGTAGACCCCGAGACTGCGGTATACTCTTATTATGACTACGCCGTAGATGATCAGGTCTTTGATACGTCCATTTTGCATCATGATTTCCTATTATTATTTATAATGTTTTTATGCATGATAATGCCTTTTCGAGTAATTCTAATGCCTTTTCTCTCAAAATATGCAAGGTTTATACAAAGAGGGAAGATACCAGCAGCTAGAATTCTGGACCTGAAAAAGCTACGTCAGAGTTACCTATTATGCACATCTCAAAATGAGCTGGAAATTTACGGAGAATTGTTTTGCAATATATGGAAAATATTGGAGCAAATAACTACCAGAAGGGGCCCACCAGGCGGGCACAACCCACCTGGGCGTGCTAGGGAGCCCAGGCGCGCCCTGATAGGCTGTGCTCCCCTCGGCCCACCTCCGGTGCCCATATTCTGGTATATAGGTCATTTTGACCTAGAAAAAATCAGGGGGGGGGGGGGGCTTTCGGGACGAAGCGCTATCGTCTCGAGGCGGAACCTGGGCCGGAGCACTTTTGCCCTCCGACGGAGCGATTCCGCCGGGGGGACATCTCTCCCGGAGGGCGAAATCATCACCATCGTCATCACCAACAACTCTCCCATATTTGGGAGGTGCATCTCGCCATCAACATCTTCAACAACACCATCTCCTCTCAAACCCTAGTTTATCTCTTGTGTTCAATCTTTGTACCGGAACCTTAAATTGGTACTTGTGAGTTACTAGTAGTACTATATATATGGTTTATTTGGTGGAAGATTATATGTTCAGATCTATTATGCTATTTAATACCCCTCTGATCTTGAGCACGATTATCATTTGTGAGTAGTTACTTTTGTTCTTGAGGTCACGGGAGAAGTCATGCTGCAAGTAATCATGTGAACTTGATATGTGTTCGAAATTTTGATGATATGTATGATGTGATTCCCTTAGTGGTGTCATGTGAACATCGACTACATGGTACTTCACCATAGTTTATGCATTGTGGAGTAGTTATTAGATGATGGGTTGCTAGAGTGATAGAAGCTTAAACCTTAGTTTATGCGTGCCCCCTCTTGAGCTTGCGTTGGTTTTTCCTTGAAGAGGAAAGGGTGATGCAACAAAGTAGAGTAAGTATATCCCTCAGTTTGAGAACCCAGGTATCAATCCAGTAGGAGACAATGCACAAGTCACTGAATAACTGCACAAACAATCAAACAAACTTGCACCCAACGCGATATAGGGGTTATCAATCCCTTCACGGTTACTTGCAAAATTGGATATGATAGAGATAAATAAACAATAAAGTAAATATTTTTGGTATTTTTGGTTTATAGATCGGAAAGTAAAACATTGCATAATAGTAGATCAGAAACTTATATGATGGAAAAGAGAACTTATATGATGGAAAAGAGAACTTATATGATGGAAAAGTGAACTTACATGATGGAAAATAGACCCGGGGGCCATAGGTTTCACTAGTGGCTTCTCTCAAGATAGCAAATAATAGGGGTGCTGAACAAATTATTGCCGGGAAATTGATAGAAGAGCGCATAAATATGACGATATCTAAGGCAGTGATCATGAACATAGGCATCACGTCTGAGGGAGTTCCGGACTAGGGGGTGTCCAGATAGCCGAACTATCATCATCGGCCGGACTCCAAGACTATGAAGATAGAAGATTGAAGACTTCGTCCCGTGTCCGGATGGGACTTTCCTTGGCGTGGAAGGCAAGCTTTGCGATACGGATATGTAGATCTCCTACCATTGTAACCGACTCTGTGTAACCCTAACCCTATCCGGTGTCTATATAAACCGGAGGGTTTTAGTCCGTAGGACGAACAACAATCATACCATAGGCTAGCTTCTAGGGTTTAGCGTCTTTGATCTCGTGGTAGATCCACTCTTGTAACACACATCATCAATATTAATCTAGCGGGGCGTGGGTTTTACCTCCATCGAGAGGGCCCGAACACAGGTAAAACATCGTGTCCCTCGTCTCTGTTACCATCCGCCTAGACGCGATTCGGGACCCCCTACCCGAGATCCGCCAGTTTGACAACGACATTGGTGCTTTCATTGGGAGTTCCTGCGTATGCGTCATCGATAGGCTCGATGGCTCCTTTGATCATCAACAACGACGCGGTTCGGTGAGACTTTTCTCCCGGACAGATCTTCGTGTTCGGCGGCTTTACTGCGGGCCAATTAAGCTGGCCATCTGGAGCAGATCGAAAGCTACCCCTGGCCGCCAGGTCAGATTTGGAAGCCTAAACTATCGACCGATATCCGCGGAGACTTGATCTTCGACGGATTCGAGCCCAACCAAGCGCGCGCCTTGTCTCGATGGGCATGATCTAGCTCTGCAGCGAGCGATTGCCACAGGAGGCCGCACAAGAATCCGCTCCGACTCTTAATCCGGAGCCGGATTCCCCGATCGAGGACGAGTGGTTGGACACCGCCTCGGGGCTTTAATCTCACGGCGATCGAGCGAACTCCATCCCCGTCTGCTATGAAGACCTCGACCCTGTGGTGCCGGACTCTATCCGGACTACGAACCCTCAGCGCCCTGCCAATCGAAACCGATTGGGCGCCCGTTATGGAGTTCACGGCGCGGACATCTTTCGGCACTTTCGCCCTTTGGCGACATCACGAGTTCACTAAAGTATCTCTCTTTATCCGGAGAGCCTGGCGGATTACGGTCGAGAAGGTTGGGATGCGGACGACGAAGAAATTCAACGCCCACCCACCACCCACTTTGTAGCCACTGCCGATGATTTAACCGACATGCTGAACTACGACTCCGAAGACATCGACGGTATGGACGGCGATGCGAAGGCGAACAAGACCCAGCGCCTACGAGGGCCTTTGGAAGGCCACCTCGTCATATGACATATATATGGTGGACATCCCAAAAGATGGGAACGGCGATGGAACAACGGAGGATGACCCCTCCAAGAAGCAGCCCAAGCGCCGGCGTCAGCGGCGCCGCTCTTAATCCCGCCATAGCAAGAATGAAGATTCTGGCACCGGAGATAACAATACACCGGACAACGCCGAAGACAATCCACTCCAGCAAGATCCATCGCAGGAGGACGAAGACGCCAGCCCTCAAGAGAGAGCGGCGGAAGAAGAGGTAGAGGATTATATGCCTCCCTCCGAAGGCGAAGCAAGCCTCGGCGACAATGAATTCGTCGTGCACGAGAATCTGTCGAACAAGAGCATTTTAGACGCGGGCTTATGGCCACGGCGAACAACCTAAAGAAAAGCAGCAACAACTTAGAGCTGATCGGGATACGCTAGCCGACAGATGGACGAAGTCCTCGCGGCCGAAGAGCATGAGCTCGAACGCCCCTCAAAAGCTACCCTAAACGCAAGCTGCTCCCAGTTAGAGGAGGAGGCTTACGAACCCGCATCACCAGGAGACAATACGGTGACCGACCACCCGTGGCCGCGACAGAGAGGCCTCTAGGCCCTTCACTAGAACCGTACCCCGACATCGCTCAAAAAGCACATGGCCAAAGGGGAACGCTCCGGACCTCCGAGATATATTGGAGGACAAGGCAAGACAATCAAGATCGATCTATGGATCGGCGTGGGCATACGTGATGCGTGGCGACAACCGTCGCGCGGACCTGATAAGTCGGCCGGGCCGAACAAAACAGACCAAGCTCTTTTGAGCTCCGTCGTGATATCGCCCAGTAAAGAGGCGCCGCACACCCACTATGCTTCACAACGAAGTAATGGATCATCAAATCCTCGAAGGGTTTAAACCCGTCAATATCGAATCCTATGATGGCACAACAGACCCCGCGGTTTGGATCGAAGACTATCTCCTTCACATCCACATGGCCCGCGGTGACGATCTTCACGCCATCAAATACCTCCCCCTCAAGCTTAAAGGACCAGCCCGGCATTGGCTCAACAGCTTGCGGTGAGTCAATTGGGAGCTGGGAGGACACAAAGCCCGCATTCCTTGATAACTTCCGGGGCACTTGTAATGCGACCACCGACGATGACCTAAGCCACATAATTCAGCGGCCAGACGAATCGGCGGACAATTACGGACACGATTCTTAACCAAGAAAAACCAAATCGTCGACTGTCCGGATGCGGAGGCCCTCGCGGCCTTCAAGCATAACATCCGCGACGAGTGGCTTGCCCGGCACCTAGGATAGGAAAAGCCGAAATCTATGGCAGCCCTCACATCACTCATGACCCGCTTCTGCGTGGGTGAGAACAGTTGGCTAGCACGCAGCAACAACCTCAGCAAAAATTCTGGCAGTCCGGACTTCAAGGACAAAAACAGCAGGCCGCGTTGTAACAAAAACAAACGCCGCACTAACGGCGACAATATTGAGGATACGGCAGTAAATGCCGGATTCAAAGGCTCTAAACCCGGTCAGCGGAAAAAGCCATTCAAACGAACTACTCCGGGTCGGTCCAATTTGGACCGAATACTTTCGACCGCTTGTGCGGATACACGGCACCCCGAAAAGCCGCTAACCACACCAACAGGGACTGTTGGGTATTCAGAAAGGCAGGCAAGTTAATTGCGAAAACAATGACAAGGGGCTGCATAGCGATGGCGAGGACGAGACCCAACCGCCGAACAATAGAGGACGAAGGGTTTCCCCAGTGCGGACGGTGAACATGATATACGCAACCCACATACCCAAAAGGGAGCGAGCGTGCACTCGAGGATGTCTATGCCATGGAGCAGTTGCCCAGTTCAATCCATGGTCCTCCTGCCCGATCACTTTTGACCGAAGGACCACCCCACTAGCATCCGTTACGGGGATTCGTCGACCGGTCTTAGACCCAATCGTCGATGGATTTCACCTAACGAGTCACGATGAACGGCGGCAAGAGTTGAACCTGCTTTACCCGGGATACGGTCGTAAGATGGGCATAGACCCCTCAAGGATTAACCTACCAACACGACCTTTAAAGGCGTCATACCAGGTGTAGAAGCCAATTATGCGAGCTCAATTACTTTGGAAGTGGTCTTCGGATCCCGGATAATTTCCGAGCGAGGAGTTAATCTTCGACATAGTCCCGTTCGCGGCAGCTATCATGCCTTGCTCGGACGTGCAGCGTTTGCAAAGTTCAACGCGGTGCCGCACTATGCATACCTCAAGCTCAAGATGCGGGCCCTCGAGGAGTCATTACGGTCAACGGAAACACCGAACGTTCTCTCCGCACGGAGGAACATACAGCAGCTCTCACGGCAGAAGTGCAATGCAGCCTCTTAAGGCAATTTTCGAGTCCGGCCGTTAAGCGGCCGGACACAGCTAAGCGCGCCCGGAGTAACTTGCAACAAGACCACCTGGCACGTTCAGAGCACGCGTAGCAGTGCGGCCCCAACCCCAGCCCTTGCGAAACGTCAAAGCAGGTCCTTCGCGTACACCATTACGCTCTGAAGATACCATGGGCATGGGGAGAGGAGCACGACCACGATAAACCCAGACTGCGGCTCAACCACACCAGGGGCTCTCAAGTGTGTCGTTCCTTTTTCTTTTCTTTTACCCTTTTACTTTTTACCCACAGGACTCCGTTTGTCAGAAGCCACCTTGGCAGACTGCCGAACTCATGATGCAACAGCCGGGGAAGGATAAAGGCTACAACGAATATCTGGTGGTCTCCATTACGAGCATTTTCATACACCAATCTGCAGCCTACCCCTGGAGGGGACATGTTTAAACAGTCTCATACCTTGCTTATCCCACTATTTGTGTCGTTCTGCATTTGTAGCAGCACTTGTTGAATAAAACAATGCAGCACCTTTTTGTTTATAATTACATTTCTTTTTCATACATATGTTCATTTATGACATGTTGCATCTGTACACTTTGGTACGGCTAATATACACCAGGGGCTTATGTTTCCCGCGTTATGGTGTGATGAGTCCGAACACTTTCACAAGTGCGGCACCCCGAACTTATAGCACTACATGCATCGGCTCGAATCATGTCTTGGGTCAATAGTTGGGTTTGCCCGGCTCCGTGTTTTGGTACCTTACGTTCCGTTATATCGGCTAAGGTAGCACCGGGAGAACCACTGCGATTCCACCCGGTTCGGCTGGGTTAACGCCTCGATGGAAAGCTAAAACGGCCGTCATGATGAGGCGAGAGACCGGTCGCTGTTCGAGAGGTTTTTGCGAGTCCTTAAAGACTTATGCCGCTTAGAGCGAGGAGTCGGATCTTGTCCGGCCAAGGCGTGGATAAGCGCCCCAAATTGACCTTCCGAAGACTAGGGGCTTCGCGAAATTTAAATTATAGAATTTTATGGCTAAGTGAGAGTGTTCAAGCATTATAAGTCCGGTTGCCTTGTTACTGTGTTGAGCGCCTCCTAGATGGACCCAAAAATGGGAACAAGAGCGCTCAAGTTTATCCCGAACACCCCGGCACTTTCGTGGCATGGAAATTTGAAGCCGACGACTTGCCATCTCTCAGATTTGATAAACAGCCACACAGAAGGTAATATTTTAAATTAACAAGCGTTGGTTAGCGCATATGAACTAAGTTTTCAACGCTCGGGATAACAAAATGCGAGTCTACTCAAATATTACATCTTTGGAGCACTCACCCGCAATAGTGCGGGCGCCCTTCAGCACACTCTTATAATACATCTCGGGCGTGCGATGCTCCTTGCCCTCACGGTGGCGGGTCCGTCACAAGCTTACAGGCATCCATCTTGCCCAGTGCACCTTCTTAGCGGGCAAGGGCCCGACGGGCACCCTCGATACAAGCGGAATGCTTGATAACTTCAACCCACGGCACGCATCCACCAGCCGCCGCACCAGGGCGAAGTAGCTCCAGGCATGGCCTCCTTAGGCCACAACCGAACTATGAGGCCCTTCATGGCCTGTTCGGCCGCCTTGTGGAGCTCGACCAGCTGCTTCACTGGTCGCTAAGGCACCGGATGTCCGGCCTCGACATCGAGACCAGAAGACCTTCTCCGTCGAGCTCCCCTCCTTAGCCCGGTAGAATGCGGCAGCATCGGACACGCTGCAAGGAAGATCTGCGAACGCCCCTGGAGAGCTCCGAATTCGGGTAAGCAACAGGTAATTAACACACACATGCTTACTCGCATGAAAAATGCCTTACCGCTGCTATTTTCTTCACCGCCTCAATCTCTGGAGGGCCTTGTAGGCCCGGCCTTAGCGGCTTTGGCACTCTCAAGAGTCGTTGCAAGCTCAGACTCTCAAGTCTTCGAGTCACGCTCCAAGTTCTCATGTTTTTTCACGAGATCCTGGAGCTCTTGCTGTACCTCCGCCACCCGCGCCTCCTGCTTCTCTCGCTCGGTGCATTCCGCGGCCGCATTACGTTCGGCCGCGGCCACCGCCTCCTTCAGGGTCGCCACCTCGTTAGTGGCCCCTACAATACCCACGTTATCCTTGTCATTTTTCTTGCAACCAAATCCTTTTCTGTAAGGTACAATTTTTGTAAGGTATTACTCACCTTCTTTTTCCTCGAGCTGCTTCTTGGCATGGCCGAGCTTCGTTCTCGGACCGCTCGAGGTTTTTCTTCAAAGTATTGACCTCCATGATCGATCTGGCGGAGGTCGGCAACACACCTGCAATCCCATATTGACATATTTTTATGACTGTCGCATTTATCTTTCTAAAGATCCTCAGTCCGGCTTTTCTTTCGAACACCGAACCGAGCATCGAGGCTCTTGTCTATGCGGTACCATTTTACATATATTGAAATTTCTTACCTCAAAGCCTGTTAGAAGACTGGTACAGGCTTCGGTCAGCCCGCTCTTGGCGGACTAAACTGTCCGGATCACCGCACTCATAACAGTGCGGTGCTCCTCCTTGATGGAGGCGCCGTTGAGCGCCTCCAGTAAGCTATCCGGTGCCTCCGGTTGGACGAAGGGCACCGGCGTCTTACCCTTCTTGTGAAGGGATCGTTTGCCGGACTCCGGAACCACTGAAGGTTCCGGCATTGAGTCCGGACAAGGGTCGGTCTTAGAGCCCTGGGGTCTTGCCCCCTGCGCACGAGTCCGGGGGTTGCCTTGTGGCACCTCCTGCGCCACCTCCTCGGTACCAAGCCCCCTTTGGGGCCCCGCCATGGCGTTGTCCGCGGCATGAGGCGAGGAGGCGGTCGGAAGCGAAGTACTCTCGATTTCCGACGAGCCCAGGGACCCGCTCGATGAATCGGCGAACTCGCCTTTGGGCGGGCTGCACGATTGTTCGACATTAGAGAACACTCTGCAATAATAAAACGCCATGGATATCCGGACACTTACGATCTCGCCAGGGGCTTGGCCCTTGTAGGCCAATCCCCCTCGTCGTCGTCGACGTTGGTGGAGAAGTCCGGAGGAAGGGTTCTTCCCTTCTTGGACCCTCCGGCCTCCCGATTAGGCGGCCTTCCTTTTCCTCTCCTCCCCACTAGGGGAGAAGCTTATTCTTCTTCCTCCTCGTCTTGAGAGAAGATTACGCTTGAGAATCCGATAGCACTTTTGGCGTCGGGAGCTCCTTCGAGTTCCGTGGCCTCCTTCTTAGCCTTCTTCTCCGGCACCACATGGGGTGCCGGAGCCAGCCTTCCGTCAATCGGGCATCCGCCGGAGTCTTCGGCAAAGGAGCCGGACAGTTAATCTGTCCGGGCGTCTTCGCAGACACTGTCCGAAGAATAGGGAGTTTTCAGATACCATGTAGAGTCAATCTATGGATAAGGAGTCACGTAAAGGGTAAAATAACTTACCTCGCTGGCTTGACGCCGCGAGCTGTATCCGCGATCTTTGTTAGCGGATGCGGGGGCTTCGGCGCCCTTGAACAGCACCTTCCAGGCATCTTCGTACATGGTATCAAAGAGCCGGTTCAAGGTTCGGTGCTGTGCCGGTCGAACTCCCACAAATTGAAGTCCCGTTGTTGGCATGGGAGAATCCGGCGGATGAGCATCACCTGGATTACGTCGACAAGCCTGCGATTCTTGTCCACCAGGTTCGGACGGCGTGTTTGGAGTCCGGATAGCTCGTCCGAATCCCCCACTTCAGGCCCGTCTCTTTCCATGATGAGAGCCGTGTGGGGAATCCAGATCTGAATTCAGGGCCGCCACCCATTCAGGTCGGCGTGGCTCGGTGATGTAGAACCACCCCGATTGCCACCCCTTTATTGTCTCCACAAAGGAGCCCTCGAGCCATAGGAATTTGGCCATCTTGCCGACCATGGCGCATCCGCACTCCGCTTGGCTGCCCTTCACAACCTTCGGCTTGACACTGAAGGTCTTGAGCCAGAAGCCGAAGTGGGGCTGGATGCAGAGGAAGGCCTCGCACCTGACGATAAACGCCGAGGCGTTGAGGACGAAATTGGGGGCCAGGTCATGGAAGTCTGTGCCGTAGTAGAACATGAGCCCCGGACAAATGGGTGAAGTGGAAAACCTAGTCCGCGGAGGAAGTGGGGAGAAATACCACCCTCTCATGGGGGTAGGGGTTGGAATAAGCTGCCCAGCGTCAGGCGACTGTCTTGTGATATCGCCCGGACAAGTATCCGGCCTCCTGCAGTCTTGTGATGTGCCCCTCCGTGGCGGAGGAGGCCATCCATCTGCCTCCCGCTCGACATGGTTGGAGAAGGTTGAGGAGGAAAGTGCGGACTTGGGCGCTAGAGCTCGAGTGCACGGGAATGGATGAGCAAAGGAGGAAGAAGGCGTAGGTGAAAGGGTGGATCCTTATCCCCTTATATGGGCGGAAAAAAACATGTGTCCCCACCGGCCTGGTAAAACTCGCTTATCTCCCAAGCGCCACAATCAATGGCGCGGTTGGGTTACCCACGTCCGTCTTGATGGGAATCCCGAAATAAGGGGAACACGATCTCTGCCTCGACAAGACGTGCCAAGGAAACCGCTTATTGAGCAGCGGCGAGGTGGAACAATAAAAACAATTTGAATAAAGGCTTGGTAGTGGTGCGACGTCACGCCACAAAATACGTCAGCAGATTGATCTTGTGTAATGTTATTCTCTCTACGGTGGTATGTGGAATTTATTTTTGCAGAGCCGGACACTATCCTGGTGTTCACAATCTTCTATAAATTATTCGAAGGAAGAACCCGCCTTGCAATGCCGAAGACAATATGTGCGCCGGACTCGTCGTCATTGAAGCCTGGTTCAGGAGCTCTTGAGGAGTTCGGACTAGGGGGTGTCCGGATAGCGAACTATCATCATCGGCGGACTCCAAGACTATGAAGATAGAAGATTGAAGACTTCGTCCGTGTCCGGATGGGACTTTCCTTGGCGTGGAAGGCAAGCTTGGCGATACGGATATGTAGATCTCCTACCATTGTAACCGACTCTGTGTAACCCTAACCCTATCCGGTGTCTATATAAACCGGAGGGTGTTAGTCCATAGGACGAACAACAATCATACCATAGGCTAGCTTCTAGGGTTTAGCCTCTTTGATCTCGTGGTAGATCCACTCTTGTAACACACATCATCAATATTAATCTAGCGGGGCGTGAGGTTTTACCTCCATCGAGAGGGCCCGAACCTGGGTAAAACATCGTGTCCCTCGTCTCCTGTTACCATCCGCCTAGACGCACAGTTCGGGACCCCCTACCTGTGATCCGCCGGTTTTGACACCGACAGTGTCAAGTAGACCAACTCCTACCTGCATCTACTACTATTACTCCACACACCGACTGCTATCCAGCATGCATCTAGAGTATTAAGTTCATAAAGAACGGAGTAACGCATTAAGTAAGATGACATGATGTAGAGGAATTAACTCAAGCAATATGATGAAAACCCCTTCTTTTTATCCTCGATGGCAACAATACAATACATGCCTTGCTGCCCCTCATCCTTTGGGAAAGGACACTGCAAGATTGAACCCAAAGCTAAGCACTTCTCCCATTGCAAGAAAAACCAATCTAGTAGGCCAAACTAAACCCATAATTCGAAGAGATTTGCAAAGATATCAAATCATGCATATAAGAATTCAGAGAAGATTCAAATAATATTCATACATAATCTAATCATAAATCCACAATTCATCGGATCTCGGCAAACACACCGCAAAAGAGTATTACATCGAATAGATCTCCAATAACATCGAGGAGAACATGGTATTGAGAATCAAGTAGAGAGAAGAAGCCATCTAGCTACTTAGCTATGGACCCGTAGGTCTGTGGTAAACTATTCACGCTTCATCGTAAGGGCAATGGTGTTGATGTAGAAGCCCTCCGTAATCGAATCCCCCTCCGGCAGGGCGCCAGAAAAGGTCCCTAGATGGGATCTCACAGGTACAGAAGGTTGCGGCAGTGGAAAAGTGTTTTCGTGGCTCTCCCTGATGGTTTTGGGGTATAAGATTATATATAGGTGAAAGAATTAGGTCAGGAGACCCACGAGGGGCCCACAAGACAGGGGGCGCGCCTTCCACCCTTGTGGCCGCTTCGTGGCTCCTCCAACTTCATCTCCAAGTCTCCTGGTTTGCTTTTGGTCCAAGAAAGATCATTGCGAAAGTTTTATTCCGTTTGGATTCCGTTTGCTATTCCTTTTTTGCTAAACTCAAAAACAGGCAAAAAACAGAAACTGGCACTGGGCTCTAGGTTAATAGTTAGTCCCAAAAATAATGTAAAATAGCATATTAATGCATATAAAACATCCAAAACAGATAATATAATAGCATTGAACAATAAAAAATTATAAATACATTAGAGACCGCGCTACTTCGTAAGGGACCGATTTGGATCCAAAAGTTTAATGCTATGGTTAGATTTTATCTTAATACTTTTCTCGTAGTTACAGATGCTTGCGAGGGGGTTAATCATAAGTAGAAGGTTTGTTCAAGTAAGAACAACACCTAAGCACCGGTCCACCCACATATCAGATTATCAAAGTAGCAAACACGAATCAAACCAACATGATGAAAGTGACTAGATGAAATTCCCGTGTACCCTCAAGAATGCTTTGCTTATCGTAAGAGACCGTTTTGGCCTGTCATTTGCCACAAAAGGTTTGGGATACCTTGCTGCACTTTATTTACCATTAATGTTACTTGCTCGTTACAAAATATCTTGCTATCAAACTACCTGTTACTGATTATTTCAGTGCTTGCAGAAAATACCTTGCTGAAAACCACTTGTAATTTCCTTCTGCTCCTCATTGGGTTCGATACTCTTACTTGTCGAAAGGACTATGATTAATCCCCTATACTTTTGGGTCGTCAGTCTTCTCAGCAGAGCTTCCAGGCAAGCAACCCCCTTGATCATTCTTATATCGCCCATTCTTTCTCTCTACTTATTGCATTAGATTGTCAAGTCAATTGTTGTTTTATCAGTAGATCCTATTATAATACATAGCATGTTGTTGTTAACCGACATTGGTACTTTACCTTCTACCCTATCATGCTTAGTTTAGTTATGAACCAGAGCGAGACGTTTGCTCTGAACCCGAGAGATCGGTCGATCCCTCACACTACGTATTGAAGACGAGCGGGCAACCCGACTAGGTATGTATTGAAGCCGATCGATCCCTTCGCTGCTAACTGAATCCGGCCGATTCCTTCCCTCCTAACTGAAACCGTGCGAGACGTGAGTGCATGTTGGTTGCCTCTGGGTGAACAGTGCATGTTGCTGGCGCCCGCGCAATACATGTAGAACGAGTCAAGACTTGCATCCATTGAGCCCCTTGTGTGAGACATGGTGAATTGACCTAGCCGGTTGGTTGGCTATGGATGAACAATTCCTGCCCGCTCGTACGCCCCCACCCCAGCCTGTGTAAGGTTGGATGAATAGGATCCCGTTGTGGTAGGCGGTTGGCGCTGGATGAACAGAACCATGATGAGGCCGTGTCGTGACATGCCACAGCCCGGCCAGTTGGGGGTGGATGAACATGACCTCGTGGAGGCTGGAGGAACTCGACGATGGATGAACAGTAGCCCGCGGAGTCCCGTTTTACGGTACGCCACACCCCTCCCGATGAACAAGACCCCATTTCGTATGTAGCGGTTGGAGAGAAGTTTGTTTCCTTTGTTTTGTGGTACGCCAGACCCCTCTCGATCAACATGACCCCATTTAATTTCAACCATACGTGGTTGGCGAGAAGTGTGTTTCATCTGTTTTGCGGTACGTGAGACCCCTCCCGATGAACATGACCCCATTTCGACAGTAGGCGGTCGAAGAGAAATAGGTTTCATCCATTTTGCAGTATGCTAGACCCCGAGCCAGGGGGTCGATGAACAGGATCCTGTTTCGGCTGCCTCGTCCAAGATGGGTGGCTCCCAGTGAACATGACGTGTTTCAAACCAGTCGGTTGCCTCCCGATAAATATGACAATGTTTCTCCGTTCTGACCCGACCGATTGGCTACCGATAAAGAGGACGCCATTGTTGAACGCGTTCTGGACCCCGCCCGTATGTATGTACTTGGCCATATTTTTTGTAGCGTGGTTGTACATATGTGTACATGATTTAGATGAGACTGCTTGAATTGCTACGTCGGGGGCTCTACTACGACATGTGCCACTCCTTACTCGGCCACAGTTTATCGTGCCAAACAAACCAATCGACCGGTATGTACATACATGTTTGTGATCAGATAGATAACTATACGTACGCTTTGACCAGGTGGGTCCTAATTGTCAAGGGGGGGGGGGGTAAGCAGGCACTTCCTCCTTTGCGAAGATATAGATGGTGGGTCCCCGTTGTCATGGGGAGGATTCGATTTTTATCGCGTAATAAGGAGGCACTTCCTTGCGTACGATGATGTAGATGATGGCTTCCAGGTGTCAGGTGGAGTGACGGTATCCTGGACTAGGGGGTGCCAACCTAGTCGGCCTATAGTCCTCGGGCTGGTCCTGTAGGCCCTCGTTCTCATTTGGGTAGACCCTGGAAGCTACATGCCTGGACGTGGTCATGAGCACATCCACCAAAGAATTGACGTATACTCCAAGACATCTCCTGCCGTCTCCATATGTGCCCCTGGATACCAACAACGGATCTGGACCCCAGGCCCGGGGCGTGGCATTTTTTTAGTTGTAACCTAGGTACAATTTTGAATGGGCCTGAGGCTTAGCCCAACACACAGCCAGGGCCCAAAGCAGCCTCCACCTTCGCACTCCCAGACCTAGTGAGCCAGCGAGCTAGGCCCATGCACACGCGTAGGAACTGCTTGTGTAGCCGCCAGGACTAGCACTGGTAGCCAGGCCGCCGCCGCCCGCCAGTGACTTCCCTCCGCCACGATGATCCCTGGTCATCCCAGCCTCCCAAGTTCCTTCGCCGCTCGCCTGCTCTGCCCGGTGCCCACTCCCCCGCCCTGCTGCTCGCCTACTCCGCCTGGCGCCTGCTCGTCGGCTCTGCTAGCTCTGCAGGCCAGCTCTGCTCTGGCCTCCCCTGGTCCGGCCTCCCTAGGAACTGCTGAACTTGTGTGTCAGCTGCATTGCAGAATTGATAATGGAGAGGTTCATAGATACATGATAGTGCTAGCAATTGTATTTGAATATGAATGTTGACAATAGAGATGAAAAAAATATTTTTGCTATTGTTAATCACTGTCCTATGTTCAATTGTATTTGTATTGCTGTTGTTAATATCAATTTCATTTCATTTTGTAAAAATAAAAGATGATGAGATAGTTTTCATACGTGGCCGCAATGGAAGTGTCTACACTGGGGTTTTAGCTGAAAGCAATCAAGGGGCTAAGAGGCCTAAAGTAACTCAAGAAAATAAACCAAATCGAGAAATGGAACTACCACCTTTGAATTCAAACAACCTCCTTCAATCTCAACTAGAGAAAGTAACATATTTGTTATTCTTGATTTTGCTTGTGGTCAACTGAGGGAAGGTGATATTGAACCTAATACTAGTATGAGGAAACCTATAGAAAGCTTAGCTCCGGACATTAGAGATGTGGCTAGAAGAATGCATGTCAATATGGGTCCATGCCAACCAACCGGTCATAAATTTTAAAAAGAAACTAGAGGAAATTCTTCAAAAAAGAGAAGCTTTCAACCTAAGTGGTTCAAGAAGCATTCCAATTGTTTGGAATATAGTGTTGCTAAAGAGGCAACCTCTTGTTTCTATTGCTTTCTTTTTAAGCAACAAGGAGCAGAAAACTATGGTGTTGAGGCATTCACAACAATAGGGTTTAAAAATTGGAAGGATGGACTTAGTATTTTTTATACACATGTTGGTAAACATGATAGTGCTCACAAGAAAGCTAGACAACAATATGTGGCTTTCAAAAATCAAAGACAATCTGTGGCAATATTGAGCGAGAAATATTTGCAAATATTGATGACGATGCTATTATATATCGCTTTCAATCCTATAGATCTCGTAAAGGAATTCTACCTCGTCGTACTAGTAAGTTTTCAACTTTCTACAATGTTAATTTTTTCACTTGATGTTTATGCCATCTCTTATGAAAGTTTGCTTTTGATTTCTCTAAGGTGTTGGCTCTTCTTCCATCTTTGATCAAGTTATCAAAGACACTGATGAAGCCAGCCATTGATTTGGTACTCTTTTTTATCACGTATTGTTTGTAGTTATTTTTTTCATCTTTCTATGTTTTTTGTTGTATCTTTAAGCATTGAGTTTAGATGCTAAATTTCCGGTGCAATTGAGCCACATGTATTCTTTTGAAGTAGCTATAGCGTGATGGAAGCTAAGTCTTTCTCTCACAAATTTTTTTGCGACTGGGGCTTGTTCCAATCCTGGAGCTGCAACTGCTGGATACTGACCATGTAACCCTTGATGCCCTACCTGGTGTGTGCCAGAGGGTTTAGCCCGTAGAAGTGAGGGGATCACAATTAAATTCACCAAGCCTTAGGGTTATAACTCTCCTGACATGCTCGAGGTAGATCAAGCATTGTACTCGATACATCGTCATCCAAACGTGTAAACTTTTGAAAAAGAAAACAAATTCATGATTTTTTTTCTCAAATTCGTGAATCCTTTTCTATTTCTTGGACTTTTTAGTGAACCTTTTTTCAAAATCTACGAAAAATTTCAAATCCATTTTTTTTCAAAATTGATGAACTGTTTTTAAATCCGTGAATGCTTGGGCCGGCTCAACAGACACCTGGATGGTAGCAATGTCGTCGCCTAGTTGGGCTAAGTCCTAAGTTTTTTTCTTTTTTCTTGGCTTGGTGCCTTGAATTGGTAATTAAAGCTAATGAAAAAAATTGGAGTTATTCGGTGGATGTCGAGATACCACGTGCTTTCAAACGGAGCCTTCTCGCCTCTACCCAGACACCTTATGTTGAACATGGTGTTTTTTGGACATTCCTGAAATGATCTCAACTTGTTTGAGCAGGTGGGCATGCCATGGTAGACATATATGCCAAGCCTGAACGACTTCCGACACTGTATGCAAGTTGTGAGACGTCCAACCATCTACTGACCATTTTTTATCGAGGAAACTCCAGAAAATACAAAGCTTGTCGAAAACTCAAGTAACTTGACATGGTGCATTGAATTGGTCATAAAAGGCCATGAAAAAAATTGGGTCCATTTGACGGATGTCAGGAAAAGGCGCTCTCGGATGGAGTTTTCTGGCATATGATGGTGTCCTGGACTAGGGGGTACACACCACGTCGTCTCCCGACCTGTCTGTCGGGCCGAGGACCGCCATGGCGGTTCACCAATGGGCCATTTCAGGCAGACCAGGAGGCATACAAGGAAGACTCCACAAGACTTGCTGCCCAAGCCAAGGACTCTTGTTGAGGATATAGCTACTAAGTATAAACCAGCCAAGAGGGCCCGGTTCACCTTAGACTGTGCTGAAGCACATGAAGGTCTTGAAGATGGCGTTCAACTAGTAAAGCTTGGAAGCCCATGGCCCAAAGGCGGATTAGGGCCCGTAGTGGTAAACCGTCATGATTATGTAAACTTGTAATGTAAGTTAGAAAGGAGAGAGACCGAGCCGGGCACTTTGTATAGGTCGGCTCGGGACTCTGTAGGCCGGCCGGGCGTCAACCTATGTATATAAAGGGACGACCCGGCGGCGGTTCAGGATGGACAACAACAACTCGAGGCCTAGGCGAAGCTTATTTGCTCCCTAGTCATCGAGACCACATCAATCCCATCACAACTAGACGTAGGCTTTTACCTTCATCGAAGGGGCCGAACTAGTATAAACTCTTGTGTCTTTGCGTCCGCTTTAACCCCTTCAAGTTAACCCGTAGCGATGGATCCACGACTAAGTCCTTTCACGAGGACATCTGCCGTGACAAAACCACGACAGTTGGCGCCCACCGTGGGGCTATCGCACGATGGTTTGATGATCTTGGAGGGCAAGTTCGAAGGACTCGAAGGCTATGCTGTGGGCCGGATGACCAAGAGTCGTCGCGGCAAGCTCTACATCGACGACGCAGGATGGGGCCCCGAGGCCGGCTCAATCGAGTACGGATACCGGGTCCCCTTTGGTGGCATACACGTTTTCATCGGCAAGATTGGTGAGCCAGGGCCTGAGCTGCACATCTGCACCGACCTCGTCGAGACGGCTCAGCGTACGAGATCTGCCCAGGTTAAACCGGCCGTGAAGCGTGCCTTTGTGGGAGTCATCCACGGAGGAAGTTATGGGGACGGATCAGAGTCTGGCGGTGAGACCGTCGTATACTCCGACGACGAGTCGTCAACCGGAGAAACTGAATCTCTATATCAGCTACAAGATGGCCGGATTGGGGGGCTGTTCCGATGGTGACAGTATTCCGGACCCCTCCGATCTGCCCAACCGGGTTGGAATATTCATGGCCGGTACACAAGCAGTGCTTCACTCTTCGACTCTGCGGCAATGATCGCCGGTTCAACAGCGCGGCGACGCCGGGCAGGAGGCCCTGGCGCCCGCCGCTCAAGTTTTATCAGATCTGCTCGATGCATTGGCTGCGCTCATGGCAGAGGCTAACCCGGCGGATCAGACGCTCATAACGCCGGAGATTGGCGAAAGTGAAGGAACAAATCACTTTCGAGCTAAAGCGGATCTAGCAGCCGCAGACGCCAGATGACGGCAGAGCGGGCCGCTTTGGATGCGCAGCTTATAGGCTCATGTTGGATCGTAACGTCACATGAAGTCATGAAGAGGAAATACAGATCCCGTTTGCCTTCAGTTTTGAAGCGAGACCTCTCCAACACCTGGGCGGGAACCAGTAATCCGCCGGTGGTAAACCGGGCGAAGCTTGGACGGGCCAGGCGCGGTCCAGCCCCGCTTAATAGATCTACCTCGCCATAACACCAGTGTGCCTCAGGCTGCGCAGACACCTCCGGGTCACTACTCCAACCCGATGGATAACCTTGTTGCAGCTGCGGCACGGCTGGAGGCTATTCCAATTGAAGGTGATTCACCATAGGCGGTAGAGACACGCCGGGTCAAGGAGCTCCTTAGGACAGCTTTGGTCCAACAGGAAGCGTATTCGTACAGCCGCGACCGGATCCACTCTACCCCCCGCCCAAGCCAGAGCTATAGCAGGCACGTGGATGAACCGGCCGTATCAAGTAATGCACGGCGTGGTGCGCCCCGTGGCAACAACCCGGCAGGTGGTGTCGATAACGCCCAGGAGGTGGTGGACCGGGCCCGAGCGCGCAGGGAGGCCGAATTAGCAGCACAGCATCAGGCTCATCAGCTTACGCCGGTTCGTCCGACCATCTCGGTCGAGCCTGGGGTTACCTCTAGCTCTTTGGGGGTGCCTTGCCTCGTCCCCGCTTTACGCAATGTGCGCTTGCCCAAAGACTTCAAGGGTCCGTGCAAGGTGCCAAATTACACTGCCGTTTTATCTCCGGAAGCATGGATAGAAAGCTATGAGATGGCCATGGAGATGCTGGATGTGGATGAGGCCGCGTGTGCAAAGTACTTCACCATGATGCTTGAAGGCACGGCCCGTACTTGGTTGAAGAGCTTGCCGCCCAATTCTATCAATTCATGGGCCCAGTTGCGGACCCGGTTTATCCAGAATTTCAAAGATACCTGTAAGCAGCCCATGTTCGTAGTGGACTTGGCGGCTTGTGTCCATGGGGAAGGAGTCAATAACCCATTGGGTACGCTGCGTTCGGAAATCTTGCACTCGTCGACTGGATCAACGCCGACTCTGCGATCTTAACCACGGAGGAAACCGCGGTTTCAGCCTCACGAAGTTAAAGTTGGGGCGCATGAAGCGATTTTGTAATGACATGGGAACGCTTATGGGCGCTTTAGTGAAGTATGCTGATTCTGATAGTACCAAGGATCCCGAGTCTGACGATGACAAGACAGGGAAGGTAAGGAAGAACAGCAACTCCAAGGGCCAGCAACATCACTCAGCAGGTAATGGCAAGCGTAAAGCAGATGGCAGCATGGACTTTGTGGCTAATACTAATGCGCAGGACAAGGGTCAGCGACGCAGAGGTAAAGCAGCGAATCGTGGTGGGCCTCCGAATCCTAACCCGGATCGCTTAAATTATTTGTTGAATCAGCCTTGTCCAAAGCACGGGACGAAGGAGATGCCGGCCAACCACCTTTGGAAGGACTGCTACATTATGCAGGAGTTCAAGAGTTCTAATGCTTTCCGGTATGATCACGGCTCTGGAGGCGGTTCAGGATCCGGGCCGGGTTACGGTGGAGGAAATTCCGGTTCAGGATTTAATGGTAATCCGGGCGGACATAACAACCAGAACAATCAGAATAGCCAAGGTGGTTACAACCAGCAACAGCAGCAGTCGGGTTATCAGAGCAACCCAAAGCAGTTGAATAGTGGGCAGTACCATGTCTTCACCACTAGCTTAGACAAGCAAGACCGGAAGGTTCAGAAGCGGGCAGTCAACGCTGTTGAACCGGCCATGCCCCATTACCTACGCTGGTCGGAGTAGCCCATTATATGGAGTAGAGAGGATCATCCTCCCCGGGTCGACAATCCGGGTCAGCTAGCCCTGGTGGTGGCACCTCAGGTGGGGGGTTATAAGTTCATCAAGGTACTCATGGATGGAGGAAGCAGTATTAACATCCTGTACTATGAGACCTTCCGTCATATGGGGCTAACGGATAAACATCTCAAACCGTCCAATACAGTGTTCCATGGTGTGGTACCTGGCAAGTCAGCATATCCTGTTGGTAAAATAGCTCTGGAAGAGGCCTTTGGTGATGAATATGACTCCAGTTCGGAAACATTGACGTTTGAAGTGGTAAAAACCAAAGTCCATCTCATGCCCTGTTCGGGCGACCGGCTTATGCCAAGTTCATGGCACGGCCTTGTTATATCTATTTGCAGCTCAAGATGCCGGGTCACAAGGGGACAATAACGGTTCATGGGAGCCGCAAGATTGCTTTGGAGTGCGAGGAAGGAGATGCGGCTTACGCAGAGTCGGTTTGTGCCACCGAGGAACTGAAGTACTATAAGGACAATGTTGATCCGGCGGACATGACTCCATTGAATAAGCCAACTTCTGAGCATGATCCGCCCTGAAATTCAAATCGGCATTTGAGACTAAGCTTGTTGACTTCGTGCCTGGCGATTCGTCCAAACAGTTCAGCATCAGTGCCAACTTGGATCCGAAATAGGAAAGCGCGCTCATCGAGTTCATCCGTGAGAATCGGGACATTTTTGCATGGAAGCCTTCTGACATGCCAGGTGTACCAAGGCAACTCGCTGAGCACACTCTTAATGTTGATCCCAAGTACAAGCCGGTGAAGCAGTTTCTCCGCCGGTTTAACGAAGAAAGGTGCAAGGCCATTGGAGAGGAGGTGGCCAGGCTCTTAGCAGCTAGTTTTATCGTTGAAGTCTTCCATCCGGAGTGGCTTGCTAATCCGGTGCTGGTTCTTAAGAAAAACGGCACTTGGCGCACGTGTGTGGATTACAAAGATCTTAACAAGGCTTGTCCAGCAGATCCTTTTGCCCTCCCCCGCATTGACCAGATTATTGATGCCACTACGGGTTGTGAGCGTTTGAGCTTTTTGGATGCGTATTCTGGGTATCATCAGATCAAGATGGCAGTTAAGGACCAGGAGAAAACAACGTTTATCACTCCCTTTGGAGCCTTCTGCTATGTATCTATGCCTTTTGGGCTCCAGAGCGCCCAAGCAACTTATCAACGCTGTGTACAGAATTGCCTGCATAAACAGACCGGCTGTAATGTGCACGCCTATGTTGATGATATTGTGGTCAAGTCAAGGGAGAAGGAGACACTGATTGACGATTTGAAGGAAACCTTTGACAACCTGCGGGTTTACAAGATGATGCTCAATCCGGCCAAATGTGTCTTTCGTGTTCCGGCAGGCAAGTTATTGAGTTTTCTCGTGTCCAACAGAGGAACTGAAGCTAATACGGAGAAGATTACGGCTATTAACTCCCTGGCTAAACCGAAGTGTATTAACGATGTCCAGCGTTTGGCAGGCCGGATTGCCGTTGAGCCAGCTTTATCACCGCCTCGAGAGAAGGCCATCCTTTGTACCAGATGTTGAAAAGACAGATCGGTTTATGCGAGTCCACCGCCGATGAAGCGTTGGAGGACTTAAGCGGCAATTGTCCAACCCGCTGTGCTCGCCGCTCCCATTGACAAGGAGCCGCTTACGCTATATGTTGTCGCTAACGCCGAAGCGGTCAGTGTGGCCATTGTGGTGGAGCGAAAGGAGGCAGGGAAGGAGCATCCGGTTCAACGTCCGGTTTACTATATCAGTGAGGTACTTATCGAATATAAGCAAAGGTATCCGCATTGGCAGAAGCTGGTATATGGAGTTTACATGGCAAGCCGGAAGTCAAGCGATTTCCAAGGGCACCCCATCACCGTGGTCGATTACGCTCCTTTAGGCGATATCATACGTAACCGGAAGCGATCGGCGGATTGCTAAGTGGGCTATAGAGCTTGGGCCGCACGGTCTGAAGTATGTGCCTCGGACGGCGGTGAAGTCTCAAGCACTTGTGGATTTCATTAATGATTGGACGGAGTTGCAAGAACCTGAAGAAAAGCCGGATCATACATATTGGACCATCCATTTTGACGGATCCAGGAAATTAGAGGGCTCGGGGGCTGGAGTCGTATTAACTTCCCCACGAGGTGACAAGTTCTGTTACGTTCTCTGCTTAATGTTTCCTTGTACTAACAATGCAGCTGAGTATGAAGCCTTGCTCCATGGTCTCCGGATGGCTAAGGAGATGAATCTAAGCCGAGTTAAGTGCTTCGGTGACTCGGACCTAGTGGCTCAACAGGTGTCTGGCACTTGGGATTCAAAGGACCCACTCATGGCTGCATATCGTCGTGAGGTGGATATTGTCGCAGGTCATTTCAAGGGCTATCAGGTGGACCACGTGGACCGTCGGAAGAATGAAGCGGCGGACGCTTTAAGCCAGTTGGGCTCTCAACGTAAACCGGTCCCGCCCAATGTTTTTCTGGACGTGCTGCACAACCCGTCGGTCAAGCTCCCTGGTGAAGCGGATTTGGCTATTCCTGATCCGGAGACTCAATTGGTGGCAGCTCTTCACGTCACTCCGGATTGGACGCTTCCTTATCTTGCGTACATGAACCGGGGCGAGTTGCCAGAAGATGAGACGTTGGCCCGGCAGATAGTCCGGCGTCCAAGTCTATGACTATTGTTAATGGCGAATTGCATCATTGCAGCGTGTCAGGGGCGTTTCAACGCTGTGTGTCCCCTGAGGAAGGCTGTGAAATATTGCGTGAGATCCACGAAGGAGATTATGGTCACCACGCCAGTTCAAAATCCTTGGTGGCTAAAGCGTTCCACCACGGTTTCTATTGGTTGACTGCTCATGCTGATGCAGAAGATCTGGTCAGACGATGTGATGGTTGCCAAAATTTTTCCAGACGTGCTCATGTACCGGCCCAAGAATTGAGGATGATTCCAATTACTTGGCCGTTTGCAACCTGAGGGCTAGATATGGTTGGACCTTTCAAAAGATCCAAGGACAAGAAGGCCCACCTCCTGGTGGCGGTTGACAAGTTTATAAAGTGGGTAGTGGCAGAACCTATTAGCAAGTGTGACAAAACCATGGCAGTTGGCGCCCACAGTATCATCACAGATAATGGTACCAATTTGTCCAAAGGTGCCATGAAAGAGTTCTGCGAACGTGAACACATCCGGCTTGACGTTTCTTCAGTAGCCCACCCACAGTCCAATGGTCAAGCGGAAAGGGCTAATCAAGAGATCTTGAGAGGCATCAAGCCCCGGCTTATGGTTCCTTTGCAGAAGACACCGGGTTGTTGGGTAGAAGAGCGACCATCTGTGTTATGGAGTATCAACACTACGCCCAACAGATCCACAGGATACACACCGTTTTTTATGGTCTATGGAGCGGAGGCGGTTCTCCCCAGTGACATCCGTCATGACTCGCCTCGTGTGGCAGCTTATGTTGAAGCGGACAACAAGACGACACGGCAAGATGCTTTGGACCGGTTGGATGAGGAGCGTGATATAGCAGCTGCCCGCTCGGCGATTTACCAACAGGATCTTCGTCGCTACCATAGTCGCCGGTCGTAACCGTAACTTTTCAAGAAGGAGATTTGGTGCTTGGCTCATCCAAGACCAGACTGATATGCACAAGTTATCCCCACCTTGGGAGGGACCTTTCGTGGTCAGCAAGAATCTGCACAACGGGTCGTACTATCTGATCGATATTCGAGAGCATAAAGACTCAAGCACGTCAGAGGAGGAGACCAAAAGGCCGTGGAACATAGCTCATCTTCGGCCTTATTATACCTGAGCCATCGGCTCTACTTATGTACATATTATGACAGTGTATATATTATGAATAAAGTAATAAACCGGAGCCTCGGCTAAAGCGGGTATCTGTTACATTACATCATGCGTGGTTACATGGAGTTGTTCTGTCTTAAAGCGGCCTCTGGTTTACCCCCTGAGTTTGCTTTTCAAAAGCTTTATGATATCACTTGGGGGCTTTGTCGTGTCCGAACCAATGCAACACCTATTGATAGGCGAAAGCCACCAGATCACTTGGGGACATGGTCAAGTCTGAACCAATCACACCTCTTGATCGGCCTAAGGCCATAGAGTCACTTGGGGGCTTGGTCGAACCCGAACCATTGCCACGCCACTTGATCGGCATAATGCCACGGTTTCAGTTGGGGACCTGGCTGACTTGAACCATGGCTACACCTTATAGGGAGCTTGGTCGTGTCCGACCATGGTAACACCATCTGATCGGCTCAGTAAAGCCTCTTTTTGCAAACGGTTTATCATTGCCTTTGCTTCAATGTTTTTTTCATAACTGTTATTTGATTTTTGTTGTGTTTTTTAAACCAATAACATTTTTAAACCGGTTCAAACTGTCAATTGACGGAATTCGGCCCATTTTTAATCCGGAGATAATTTTTCCGGTTTAACTTGTTCTGTTAACATCCCATTATGGAGTAACAGGGGGCTTGTCATGACCCGACACGGTTTACATGGTAAACCGGCATTATAAACATAGGAGCTGTTTTCTCCTTTGACGGTAATGGTTTATACAACCTCCGCTTCAAGATTGGCTAAGCCAACTTCATGCCGGGCGATGGCAGGTATTTTGTATCACAAATTTTGATCATATACCTCAATATTTCATTGTATATATATATGAATGTCACAAGCCAGCTGGCGGCACAAACCGCCGTGGCGGTTTTAGGTTTTGCTGCAGGTAATAGCTTATCATTGGCAAATCAAACGGATGCATAAATTGCAAAACGCATGCACGAAGGCATATTAAAAGCATAAGTGTTGGCTATCCTATTACAAGGCATTCAGAGGCCCAAAAATTTGGAATTGCTTCATAACAGGCAGTTTCTGACGTATCAACCGACTTGACGGATTAAACTTCGTTGCCGGGTTGACGTGAAGTAGATGGGTCGTCTGGCGTCGGTTCAACTTCTTCCTCCTCACCATCCAATGGCCAGAAGTCATTGGTGGTCTAGTCAATCCGGGTTAAAGCCTGAAAGACAGCCTCTTCACTTATAAGCTCAATCGGATCAACGTCAGGGGCGTAAGTGTGCTTACGGGTTGGTGGAACAAGGTTACGCACTTCCGAATAACAGCTTCAACCCGTTTGTTGTTCGCGTCATAGAAGGAGCGGTGAACCGTCAGTTGGCCTCTTCGCCAGCTTGACTCGCCAGAGGACGCATCTCCTTGTTACCCGCTTGAGAGCATCATTATCAAATACTTTGCCATTTTCTTGAGCACTGGGAAGCCTTTGGCTATGTCGGCCGGATCAAGGTCGACTATCCATGCTTTGGCGCGAGTTAGTGCCAATAAGGTGCCAGCCCGGCAGCGGATCGTTTCAATTCTTCTATCTGTCTTTGGTATCATAGATAGCCGGTCCAAAGGTGTCCTTGATCAGTGTCTAAGCTGCGTTATCGTAAGAAGTGGCGCAAATAACTTGCCGGGTGCGGTATACAGCTGTTCAATTAGCGTATCTGCCGACCTTGAGTTTCTTCCGCATGTCAGAGCCCAGATGAGCAATGCGCCTACCTATACCGGTTTAAGAAAGTTCAGGTTAAACCGGAGGAAATTTCAAAGCGGAATATTTATCACAACCTTGGTGAAACCTTGCTTACCAAATATTGCAGAGGTCATGGCATTGATTTGGCGCTTTAATCCAGTGAGCTCTTCCGTCACCGGTTTAAGAGCTGCTTCAACATCTTCCGCCCGTTTTAGCAAGCCCGCCTTTTCAGTATCCCAGCCGGCCCACTCAGACTTGAACCACTCCTTGAGCTGTTCCATGGTAGTCAAGGCGGTTTTCAGCTCATCCTTGGCCTTGGAGGTTTCTGCTTGTTGAGATTTCAGATTTTCTTGAAGATCATTGATTTGTGAGGCTTGTTGGCGTATCTCACTCTGCAACAAAAAGGGAGCATGTTAATATCTTCATTACAAGTCCCTAGCGCATAACCAGTCATACACTTGGCACTTGGGGGCTAATGCGGATCATTTTTTATACTGATTGTTGAAGTCCCATGGATTAATACAAGTGTTAATCATGGCACTTGGGGGCTAATGCATATTTGATCTTCATGTGCCAATAAAATCACAAAGTCCCAAGCTCAATACAGGTATTCAACTTGGCACTTGGGGGCTAACGGCTATTTGCTCGAACATGTTCTGATGCGGCAATATAAATTAAAGTCCCGGTTTAACTATACTAAGTTGAACCGGCCCTTGGGGGCTACATCAGTGAATTCTGAAGCATTGAGTTTTATGTGAAGTCCCGGTTTAACTATACTAAGTTGAACCGGCCCTTGGGGGCTACATCAGTGGATTCTGGAAGTATTGAGTTCTATATCAAGTCCCGGTTTGAAAGAAGATTACAAACAGGCCCTTGGGGGCTACTATGCAATGAAGGTACAAGAGAAAGGCACAACTGTTTACCTCATAGCGCTCCTTCATAAGATTTACTAAACCGGCTTCATAATCACGGCTTGTGTAGAGCCGGTTCAGGAAGCCAGAGTGAAGGTCTTGGGCAGAGAGATTGTTATAAGCTGACAGATCAGTTTTCTCCTTCCCTTTGCTCATGGCAGTAAATTCGTCCTTGGCAGTGTGCTTTGATAGAGCAACCGGATTGCCAGGGGCGGTATATGCGGTGCCCGTAACTACGACATCATCATCTTTGGTCGGGCTGGCCGGATTAGCATTTTCAACTGGGCTTGGCGCTTTCATACCCGGGCTTGGCGGATCAGCAGTTGAGTCCCGTTGTTCTGCTGCAGGACTCGGAGGAGCAGGAGGATGTGAAGTCTCAACTTGGACATCCGGTTCAACCTCTGGCGGATTAGCATTGGCATCTTGATTTTCCCTAGCAGAGTTGTCTTTAGCAACTTCGGGATTTTCACCATGATGTTCTGGAGTCTTCTCCGAGTCAACATCCACAGTAGGGTCGAGGGTCTTGGCCTTTTTACTAAGTCGAGCCTTGGTGCTACAACATCAAGGGTTAGAATATGATAAACCGACAAATACAAGGAACAAATTAAGGAGTAATATACTTACCCATCAACAACTTTGAGAGGAGGCAGCTGAGTGGTTGATGAACCGCCAGACGAGTTGGAAGAAGCCTGGTAATTCGGCCGACGGATTGAGAGGGCATCGGAAGAAACCTTTGAAAGGATAACGCTTTTCAGGAGAACAAGTCACCTCTGGACGATGTTTCCGGGTTGGTGTGTCAGCTAAACCGGACGACGTAATTTGTTGACCGCTATGCCGGGTCGTACGGCGTTCTTCAGTTTGGTGTGTCTTCAAAGAAAGTTTTGGATTCAAATGAGCATAAGAGTGAGATTCTTTCACTTCCCGGACTGTGCGGCGAATTCTTTTAACTGGTACAAGATCAGAATCAGAAGAAAGAAGGATTACCTCAACAGGTTCTGCATGACTGGCCTCAGCGTCATCCTGGGAATTGTAACTGTCAATAAATGAATGAAAAAGGAACCAAGTGAGTCAAGCTCTACCTCAGCATCAGATTCTTCATCTTCGGGCGGTTCAGAAGACTCGGCGGTTTTCCTCTTGCCAGTTTTCTTGGTGGTCTTGGTCTTTGCACGAGGAACCCGGGCCGGTTTAGTTCGTTTCCAAAAGGAGTTGTTAACCTGAAAATTAATACAGAGGGATTAATATAATCAATATGGAATCAAAGTCAGTAGACTAATGAGAGGAACCTTACCGCGGGCGGTTTGTTGGAGACGCAGAATGGAGCCAACCCGGTTTGGCTGCATGCGGTGATTGGTTCATCGAGCATTTTCTTCACTGTTTCGGTAACTTCAAGCTTAGTTATTGATAGTTCGTGATGTCGTTGAGGATCTTTGATGTCACCAGTATATTCGTGCATCAATCCGGGGCGGCGGCTTAATGGCAAGATGCCCCAAGAAACCCAACAGCGGACAAGGTCAATACCAGTTAAACCGTTGGCCATCAGAGCCTGGAGCTTGGTAATTTGAGGTGCAAAGTTCTTCCGTTCTGCGGCGGTCAAGCGCAAAGGCAATGGGTGGTTGTTGCTAAGCCAGTGAGGGCGATAACCCGGCAAGGGATTTTCTCCATTAGCAGCAGTGTTCCGGCAGTAGAACCAGGTTTGATTCCAATCTTTAGGATGGCTATGATGTTTGGCGTGAGGGAAGTCCACTTCCTTCCTTTTCTGGATTGAAACGCCGCCAAGTTCTGTGTTAGGACCGTCCGAGAATTCTGTACGGTGGTTCAAATCAAAGAAATCTCGAAATAACTCCACGGTTGGTTCTTCTTGAAGATAGACTTCGCAGAATACTTGAAAGTTGCATATATTGGACACGGAGTTCGGACCAATATCTTGTGGATGGAGTTGGAGGCTTGCGAGGATATCCCGGAAATTTTTTGATCCGGGCGGGCTGAATCCCCGGTTTAGGTGTCGCATAAAAACAATCACCTCTCCTTCTTGAGGTTCAGGTGGACATTCCGATTCTGGAACTCGCCAGTGGAGGACATTTTTTGAGGCTAAAGCGCCAGTGGTGACGTAGCCGTTGAGTTGTGTCTTCGTGATCCGGGACGGAACCCAATTGCAAGCGTAAAATTGTTTTGCCATTTCGGAAGGGGAGAGCTGAAAGAAAATCAAACAGGTGCCGGTTTACTGTCTACGGTTTGTAAGTGAAAAATTCAGTGTTAAACCGGTGGAAATACAATGCAAGGTCCAGTTGACGGTTTAAGAGAGTGCTAATGACATATGGCGGATTGGCCATCAAGGATTAAACCGCCCATAGGCAGAAAGGCCAAGATTCAAAATTTCTGCCAAGTGTTGACAGAAACTGGTTTTACATAATGATTCAAATCTATTTGGATCTACCGCACATCTATAAAGCAAATTCTACTGCGTTCTTTAAAAGGCGTTCAAGTAGAACAGAGAAGGATGCATACTTTACATGAAGAAAAGGAAGGACTGCTAGTATTAAAAACAGATGCGGAATGACTACCGCAGGAGATCTATACCATTTTTGGATCAAAACTACCGCAGCAGAAGGTAGGATGAGGAGGAAATATGGAGAACTGTGCAGATGAGCTTGCAAAAACCTAATGCAGATCTAAGGACGAAGAACAAAAGAAGTTTACCGCTGCAGATTACAGCGGAGCGGGGCGATGAGCCTCTGGTCTAACTCATGTTGATGCAACGGCCTTGGTTGGTGCAGTTCTCGAAGGTCGCGGACGGCGGAGAAGCTTCAGAGCTAAGGGCGTCGCGAGGAAGAAGAAGATGCAGAAGAGAGATAAAAAGGAGCCCTCGGGCTTTATTTATAAGGGAAAGAGTAAATGGCAGGCGTGAGAATCAAGGCGTCCGAAGCGGCCGAGTGGGCGCGCCTGTCGCCTCGATTTTTGGGATAATCATTAATGAGAAGGGAATCTTTTTAATCCTTTTTATGCAGAGATGATGTCATGATGGACTGTTGCGGTGCTCCGAAGATGACGTCACGGCGGTTTACAAAAATTCACAGGAGAAGTCAATATGGCGGTTCACGAAAATACAAGAGGATGTTTACAAGATATTTTTTAGTGTTGAAGATTGACATTACAACTTTTGAGCAATGCTCATAGTGGACAAGGACTAAGCTCGCTGGCATCAGGGAGATTCCATCCTCCTATTTTCTCTTTATTATTTAATTATAAGTAGGGATGAAAATGGCGCAGAAACAGACGGAACTGGGTGCTACCATATTTGTTTTCATTTTTTTTTGCAGAAGCGGAAACGAATACAGAAACCCCAGAAAAACTACGGAAACAAATATTACTGAAAACAGACATAGAGCAAATACAGAGCGGACACAGAAACAAAACGGTTTGTTGACCAGAACTTAAAACCCCTTTGAATCATGGAGAAATATAGACAAAAACAAACAAATTTATGGAATTGTTAGCTAGACTACACAATAATATGGTTGTGTTAGTAACATAGGATAGTATTGTAGTAATACATGACAATTCCATATAGGGTCTAGTTGAGTATGTGTGTGGTAGTAAAAGTTGGTCCTCAAATGATCCATTGTGCTCATTCTACTCATGTGTCGTTGTGTGTTGTTTGGTAGTTGGGCCAAAAAGCAGCAATAGGCATATAGTAGAAACGGAAATTCCATATTTACGGAAACGGGAAGTTCCGTTTCCACTGGAAAACATTGTTTCACTACTTTTTCCGTTTCCGCATAAAAAAATCCATTTTCATTTTTGTTTTGCAAATTTTCATTTTCATTTTCATATTTCCTCTCCGTTTCCGGTTTTTCTCCGAAAAAGCGGAAACTTTCCACTCCATTGTCATCCCTAATTATAAGCACTGCTAACAATTTTTCTTTTATGCATGCCCACGTGATACTATTAGTGGAATACGTCTCCAACATATGAGCATACCTAATCTTCTATATCTAAATAGCCAGCCCTCACTAATCTATTTCTCTCAACATGCAAGCATGTCACCTCATCATTCAAAATGGATGGAAAAAGACCCACCTTAACATGCACGCATGCATAAGTAAAGGTACCTCAACATGCAAATATGCATTAGCATTTTAATTTTATTTATATTTAATAAATATCTACACAACGAAATCTCATTCATATTTAATAAATATCTATACGGCCAAATCTCATTAGACAATAAATCATTTTCATTTTCAATTTAGTTGTCATATTATTCCAAATCTTCATGTTACATACAACTAAATCTCATTAAAATATACTGCAAAATATTCCGGCAACAATGTGCAGGGTTTCATCTAGTTCATCATAGTGTGCTAATCGCTTCGTGATTTGGAGGTTTGATTGATAGTCCACGACGCTTCGAAAGTGCTATTCGCCATCGAGGAAGCTGCGTCGCCGACCTGGCCATCTCTGTAACATCCCCAGTATCACACTACAATGATCTCTCACTCTAATAATGGTTACGTTATCATGGTCACTCAGTCAATCTGCCCCTTGTCCAAAATCAAACCTAAATTCAAATCTGAAATGCAAGTCAAATAGTTATTTCTTCAAACAGCAAAACAAAAATGTTCATAGTATTGCAAATAATCCCAGAACAATTATAAAAATAAAACCAATATTAGGTAAATTCCCAAGTTGACCCTAGTAACCTAAACGGTGGACCAACAATACCTTTTCTTTCCACTTAAATACGAATCAAATCCAAATGAATTTTCTGGCCTCCAAACTTTTTCTGGCAGTGCCACAAAATGTAAAGAATATTTAGGGCCAAGATCAACATTTTTCCAAAATGATTTGGTTACCCTAATTAACTCCTTTTTCTCCCTGTTTGTAAAACAAATAGAAAAACAGAAGAAAAAGAAAAAGGCCTAACTACACTGTGCACTTACCCGGCCCAGGAAGTAGCCGGCCAGGCCCAGTCCAGCCAGGCCATTGTCCTACTCTGCCTCGCTGTCACCACAACACCCGTCCGTGCCGGTGATCTCCACGCGCCGGCAATCTGAGCTTCCCCCTGCCTGGATAAAGCCTCCCCCCGCCCTCCCGCAAACCCTAGATGCCCCACTTTCCTCCCTCTCGCCCCAGATCCCATTTCTCTCGCTCCCTCCCCTCTCCCTCTTTGCTTTGCTCCCTGAGAAGGGAGATCGTCGCGTCGTTGTCTTCCACACGCACCGAAGCCACTCCAAGCCACCGGAGGTTACCCAGCCGCTCTGTCGTGTTCATCATCGTCCCCTATGCCGCCGGATCAAGGACGGGAGGCCACTACATCGACGCACGCATCACCGTCTCCGTTTGCCTTTGCCTCGGCCGCCACGTCGATCTGCTCCACCTCCGGCCTCCTCGAGCTCTCCTTCGACATCGATGTAAGCTCCGTCGCTTCTTCCCCTCAAGCCATAGGCCGACGCACATCATCTTGCCCGGAGCTACGCTCGCCGTGCTCCCTGGACGCAGCTGTCCGTCGCTCCTATGTCTCGCACAACTGGCCCCCACGCGCGTGCTCGTTCAAGGCCCGCGACACAACCTCGACCTCCCGGCGCGCTCCGCGCCTTCGCTGGTTGCGGCTACCAGTCGCGTCCGCTGTTACCGCTTCGCTTTCGCGTCCGCTCCTAACCGCGCCCGCCGCTTTCTGCTAAGCGTTGCTCGCTGCAGCGCACCCGCATACGCCCGCCACTACTCACCGAGGATGCCCTTGTCGGAGCTCTGCTCACCGTTGCTCCTGTCCGCCTCGTCGCGCCCGCTACGGGGCCGAGCCCCGACGCGGCTCCGCTCGACCCCGGCGCCCCTGCAGCTTGCCTCCGGCAGCACCACGACAACCGTGTGGTGTGCCTCATCGCATGGAGTCTGCCGATGCCACCCACAGCTACAACTGTCGGCAGGAACGGCCGGCCAACGAACTCCGCCGCCCCTGTTTAGCGCTGGCGGTTAGCCGTCATTAAACCAAATTACGTGGCATCGTAAATTAGCCTCTAACTAAAACCCCCTAATCAGACAATGATAGTGGGCCCCAGGCCACTATCATATTAGTTAAGTTTTGTTTAAAAAATGTGTTAACTAGCCAGAGTCAATGACATGCGGGTCCCACTGGACCAGCTGACCCGTCAAAGGCTGACCAGTCAACTATTGCCTCAGCAGTTGACTGGCCCCACCTGTCGGCCACTAGTGTACCTCTGGGTCCACTGCACCTGGTGCACCCAGCCCCTTTTTTGAATTAGTTAATTAAAACAATTCTAGAAAATGTTTAAAACTTTTAAAAGTTATTATAAAATAATATGTAACTCGGATGAAAAAGTTTTATACATGGAAGTTGCTCAGAACGACGAGATAAATCTGAATATACGGTCCATTTGTTCGCCACACGTCCCTAGCATAGGGAACATCGAACCTTTCTCCTCCGGTTCGTCTGTTTGAAAATGCCCAACTCCGGGAAAACTTTCCTGGTTGTTTTTCCCCTTCGACAGTATCGTGTAGCACTACGTTAGAACACCCTTAGCATAGCTTATCGCCATGTCATGCATCTGTGTGCCTTGTATTTACTGTTTCTTCCCCCTCTTCTCCTCCGGTAGACCCCGAGACCACTGCTGATGACGCTGTGATCGACCACGTCGACGACGACACTTCTTCCTTTTCAGCAGAGTTTCCAGGCAAGCAAACCCCCCTTGTTCATTCCGATATCGCCCATTTCTTTCCCTCTCTTGCTTGCATTAGAACTGCTACCGCTTTTGTATGATCGTATTCTGATACATAGCCTATTTTTGTTACTCGCTTTCATACCTTACCTGCTTATTCTAAACTGCTTAGTATAGGTTGGTTAGAGATCCATCAATGACCCCCCCCCCCACCTTGTCCCAGTTGCCCTGCTTTATGTTTGATGACTCGATCAATGTGATCGACGTCCAGGCCCCGACACCGCACATCACCCCCCCCCTTTTTGTTGTACGACACTACTGGGTTACTATCGAGTGCCGAGGGTGATACCTCGTCAGCACTTCTGATGTTAACCTTGTAGGTTAGTTCATCGGTTGTGGTCATCGAGGGTGATTCCTCCTTCACTACCCCGATAACGATGTTGTCGTGCAACCCCTCAAGAGTGGACCTCGAGGGTGATTCCTCCTAGGTTCACCTTGACGATTACATCAGGTGGAATTCCATCGAGGGTGATTCCTCAGGGTCCCCTTGGTGTTTTGGACACACAGTTACTATGGTTTCACCACATAACCATGATACTAAAGTCGGGTCAGCCCTGAGGGGTACCCGCGCTAGCATTTTTGCGAGTGATGTGGAGTCGGGCTGACCTGGAAGGTGCCCGCGAGATAACTATGTGGCTTAGCCAGGCATGCTTAGCCCTTGCCGCAAGTCCACGAGATGGGGTCACATCGATCATGAGTCTCTTCTCGTTATTGCGCGCTCCTAATTCACTAATGGTTTGGATATTTGATCCGAGTAGGCCTCTAGCCTTTTTCGCACTAACCACCACGCGAGAATTAGTATGGGCACTTTGCGTCGTATGATTCTTCCGAAAGCTCACTGACGTCAGTGACCGAGCGGCGCGCGCCGGTTGGACTGGAGCGCCTCGCCTTGTATAAGGGGGGCTAGGTCTGCTCACTGGCCATGTTCGCAACACGCAGGATTGCAAAGGACGATTGGCCCATGACATCTTCGCATTTAGGATGTAGATCGGCGTGCTGGCCACTCCGGTTATCCTAGGTAGGACTACGACGTGTTGATCGGCCGAGGGCGGTCATGACCTGATGGTGTGTTGATGTCTACTACACAACCTTCTTCTTGTAGACGTTGTTGGGCCTCCAAGTGCAGAGGTTTGTAGTACAATAGCAAATTTCCCTCAAGTGGATGACCTAAGGCGTAGGATGAAGATGGTCTCTCTCAAGAAAACCTGCAACCAAATAACAAAGAGTCTCTTGTGTCCCCAACACACCCGATACAATGGTGAATTGTATAGGTGCACTTGTTCGGCGAAGAGATGGTGATACAAGTGCAATATAGATGGTAGATATAGGTTTTTGTAATCTGAAAATATAAAAACAGCAAGGTAACAAGTGGTAAAAATGAGCACAAACAGTATTGCAGTGCTTTGAAACAAGGCCTACGGTTCATACTTTCACTAGTGCAAGTTCTCTCGACAATAATAACATAATTGTATCATATAACTATCCCTCAACATGCAACAAAGAGTCACTCCAAAGTCACTAATAACGGAGAACAAACGAGGAGATTATTGTAGAGTACGAAACCACCTCAAAGTATCATTTCTGATCGATCTATTCAAGAGTCTGTAGTAAAATAACACGAAGCTATCCTTTCCGTTCGATCTGCCATAGAGTTCGTACTAGAATAACACCTTAAGACACAAATAACCCAAAATCCTAATGTCACCTAGATACTCCAATGTCACCTCAAGTATCCGTGGGGTATGATTATATGATATGCATCACACAATCTCAGATTCATCTATTCAACCAACACAAAGAACTTCAAAGAGTGCCCCAAAGTTTCTACCGAAGAGTCAAGACGAAAACGTGTGCCAACCCCTATGCATAAGTTCACAAGGTCACTGAACCCGCAAGTTGATCACCAAAACATACATCAAGTAGATCACGTGAATATCCTATTGTCATCACAGATAAGCACATGCAAGACATACATCAAGTGTTCTCAAATCCTTAAATACTCAATCCGATAAGATAACTTCAAAGGGAAAACTCAATCCATTACAAGAGAGTAGAGGGGGAGAAACATCATAAGATCAAACTATAATAGCAAAGCTCGCGATACATCAAGATCGTGCCATATCAAGAACACGAGAGAGAAAGATCAAACACATAGCTGCTAGTATATACCCTCAGCCCCGAGGGTGAACTACTCCCTCCTTGTCATGGAGAGCGCCGGGATGATGAAGATGGCCACCGGTGAGGGATCCCCCTCCGGCAGGGTGCCGGAACAAGGCCCCGATTGGTTTTTGGTGGCTACAGAGGCTTGCGCCGGCGGAACTCCCGATCTGTTGTGCTCCTGGATGTTTTCGAGATATATGGGTATATATAGGAGGAAGAAGTAGGTCGGTGGAGCTGCGAGGGGCCCACGAGGGTGGGGGCGCGCCCAGGGGTGGCAGGCGCGCCTCCCTGCCTCGTGGCCTCCTCGCTTCTTTCTTGACGTCCACTCCAAGTCCTCTGGATCACGTTTGTTCCAAAAATCACTCTCCTGAAGGTTTCATTCCATTTGGACTTTGTTTGATATTCATTTTCTGCGAAACACTGAAATAGGAAAAAAAACAACAATTTGGACTGGGCCTCCAGTTAATAGGTTAGTCCCAAAAATAATATAGAAGTGCATAGTAAAGCCCATTAAACATCCAAAACAGATAATATAATAGCATGGGACAATAAAAAATTATAGGTACGTTGGAGACGTATCATGTGTCCGGCCGGAATTGATCGAGCGTGTTGGGTAAGTTGGTGCACCCCTGCAGGGAAGTATTATCTATTCGAATAGCCAGGCCCATGGTAACTGACGCTCGGAGTTGTATCCCGATCGATAGAACTAGAACTATATACTGAATGCTGAGGAATGTAATTGATATGTGGCTCCGAGATTGCTTTCTCGCAGGGAGTCGGGGAAGGATCTCTGGGCGTTATTTGTACAACATGTTTGTTGAAGTTAAACTTCTATTCTATACTCTTCTGATTGCTGCAAGATGCTTGGAGCTGCTTGAAGATGTTAATTATCGATAGGCTAGGATTTCCCCTTCTCTTCTGGCATTTTGTAGTTCAGTCCACAGATACTACCCATTTCATTGATACCGATGCATATGTAGTGTAGATCCTTGCTTGCGAGTACTTGGGATGAGTACTCACAATTGGTTTGCTCCCCTTTTTCCACCTCTTTCCATTCTTCTCGGATGCTGCAACCAGATGGTGGAGCCCTGATGTCTACTACGCAACCTTCTTCTTGTAGAAGTTGTTGGGCCTCCAAGTGCAGAGGTTTGTAGGACAGTAGCAAATTTCCCTCAAGTGGATGACCTAAGGTTTATCAATCCATGGGAGGCGTAGGATGAAGATGGTCACTCTCAAACAACCCTGCAACCAAATAACAAAGAGTCTCTTGTGTCCCCAACACACCCAATACAATGGTAAATTGTATAGGTGCACTAGTTCGACGAAGAGATGGTGATACAAGTGCAATATGGATGGTAGATATAGGTTTTTGTAATCTGAAATTATAAAAACAGCAAGGTAACGAATGATAAAAGTGAGCACAACCGGTATTGCAATGCTAGGAAATAAGGCCTAAGGTTCATACTTTCACTAGTGCAAGTTCTCTCAACAATAATAACATAATTAGATCATATAACAATCCCTCAACATGCAATAAAGAGTCACTCCAAAGTCACTAATAGCGGAGAACAAACGAAGAGATTATTGTAGGGTACGAAACCACCTCAAAGTTATCCTTTCTGATCGATCTATTCAAGAGTCCGTATTAAAATAACATGATGCTATTCTTTCCGTTCGATCTATCCTAGAGTTCATACTCGAATAACACCTTAAGATACAAATCAACCAAAACCCTAATGTCATCTAGATACTCCAATGTCACCTCAAGTATCCACGGGTATGATTATATAATATGCATCACACAATCTTAGATTCATCTATTCAACAAACACTAATACTTCAAAGAGTGCCCCAAAGTTTCTACCGGAGAGTCAAGACAAAAACGTGTGCCAACCTCTATGCATAAGTTCACAAGGTCACAGAACCCACAAGTTGATCACCAAAACATACATCAAGTGAATCACGTGATATCCCATTGTCACCACAGATAAGTACATGCAAGACATACATCAAGTGTTCTAAAATCCTTAAAGACTCAATCCGATAAGATAAATTCAAAGGGAAAACTCAATACATTACAAGAGAGTAGAGGGGTAGAAACATCATAAGATCCAACTATAATAGCAAAGCTCGCGATACATCAAGATCGTGCCAAATCAAGAACACGAGAGAGAGAGAGAGGGAGATCAAACACATAGCTACTGGTACATACCCTCAGCCCCGAGGGTGAACTACTCCCTCCTCATCATGGAGAGCGCCGGGATGATGAAGATGGCCACCGGTGAGGGATCCCCCCTCCGGTAGGGTGCCGGAACAGGGTCCCGATTGGTTTTTGGTGGCTACAGAGGCTTGCGGTGGCGGAACTCCCGATCTATGGTGCTCCTGGATGTTTTCGTGGTATATGGGTATATATAGGAGGAAGATGTAGGTCGGTGGAGCTACGAGGGGCCCACGAGGGTGGGGGCGTGCCTAGGGGGCAGGCACGCCTCCCTGCCTCGTGGCCTCCTCACTTCTTTCTTGACGTCCACTCCAAGTCCTCTGGATCACGTTTGGTCCAAAAATCACTCTCCCGAAGGTTTCATTCCGTTTGGATTCCGTTTGATATTCCTTTTCTATGAAACACTGAAATAGGCAAAAAAACAACAGTTTGCACTGGGACTCCGGTTAATAGGTTAGTCCCAAAAATAATATAAAAGTGCATAGTAAATCCCATTAAACATCCAAAACAGATAATATAATAGCATGGAACAATAAAAATTTATAGATACGTTGGAGACGTATCAAGCATCCCCAAGCTTAATTCTTGCTTGTCCTCGAGTAGGTAAATGATAAAAGTAGAATTTTTGATGTGGAATGCTACCAAACCTATTTATCCATGTAATTGTCTTTATTGTCGCAAGAATATTCAAATCCATAAGATTCAAAACAAAAGTTTAATATTGACATAAAAACAATAATACTTCAAGCATACTAATAAAGCAATCATGTCTTCTCAAAATAACTTGGCCAAAGAAAGTTATCCCTCCAAAATCATATAGTCTGACTATGCTCTATCTTCATCACACAAAATATTTAAATCATGCACAACCCCGATTTTAGCCAAGGAATTGTTTCATACTTTGGTATTCTCAAACTTTTTCAATCTTCACGCAATACATGAGCATGAGCCATGGACATAGCACTATAGGTGGAATAGGATGGTGGTTGTGGAGAAGACAAAAAAGGAGAAGATAGTCTCACATCAACTAGGCGTATCAACGGGCTATGGAGATGCCCATTAATAGATATTAATGTGAGTTGGTAGGGATTGCCATGCAACGAATGCACTAGAGCTATAAGTGTATGAAAGCTCATCAAAAGAAACTAAGTGGGTGTGCATCCAACTTGCTTGCTCACGAAGACCTAGGGCATTTTGAGGAAGCCCATCATTGGAATATACAAGCCAAGTTCTATAACAAAAAATTCCCACTAGTATATAAAAGTGACAACATAGGAGACTCTCTATCATGAAGATCATGGTGCTACTTGGAAGCACAAGTGTGGTAAAAGGATAGTAGCATTGCCCCTTCTCTCTTTTTTCTCTCATTTATTTATTTTTTATTTGGGCCTTTTCTCCTTTTTTATGGCCTCTTTTTTGTTCTTTTTTTCATCCGGAGTCTCATCCTGACTTTTGGGGGAATCATAGTCTCCATCATCCATTCCTCATTGGGACAATGCCCTAATAATGAAGATCATCACACTTTTATTTACTTACAACTCAAGAATTACAACTCGATACTTAGAACAAAATATGACTATATGAATGCCTCCAGTGGTGTACCGGGATGTGCAATGAATCAAGAGTGACATGTATGAAAGAATTATGAACGGTGGCTTTGCCACAAATACGATGTCAACTACATGATCATGCAAAGCAATCTGACAATGATGAAGTGTGTCATAATAAACGGAACGGTGGAAAGTTGCATGGCAATATATCTCAGAATGGCTATGGAAATGCCATAATAGGTAGGTATGGTGGCTGTTTTGAGGAAGGTATATGGTGGGTGTATGATACCGGCGAATAGTGCGACATAAGAGAGGCTAGCAATGGTGGAAGGGTGAGAGTGCGTATAATCCATGGACTCAACATTAGTCATGAAGAACTCACATACTTATTGCCAAAATCTACAAGTTATCAAAACAAAGTACTACATGCATGCTCCTAGGGGAAGGGTTGGTATGAGTTAACCATCGCGCGATCCCGACCTCCACACATAAGGAAGACAATCAATAAATAAATCATGCTCCAACTTCATCACATAATGGTTCACCATACGTGCATGCTACTGGAATCACAAACTTTTAACAGAAGTATTCCTCAAATTCACAACTACTCAACTAGCATGACCCTGATATTACCATCCTCATATCTCAAAACAATCATCAAGTATCAAACTTCTCATAGTATTCAATGCACTTTATATGATAGTTTTTATTATGACTATCTTGGATGCTCATCGTATTAGGACTAAAATTTTAACCAAAGAAAATTACCATGCTGTTCTAAAGGACTCTGAAAATAATATAAGTGAATCATGAGAGATCAATAATTTCTACAAAATAAAACCACCACCGTGCTCTGAAAAGATATAAGCGAAGCACTAGAGCAAACGACAAACTACTCTGAAAGATATAAGTGAAGATCAATGAGTAGTTGAATAATTATGTAACTATGTGAAGACTCTCTAACATTTAAGAATTTTAGATATTGGTATTTTATTCAAACAGCAAGAAAAACAAAATAAAATAAAACGACGCTCCAAGCAAAACACATATCACGTGGTGAATAAAAATATAGCTCGAAGTAAAGTTACCGATGAACGAAGACGAAAGAGGGGATGTCATCTGGGGCATCCCCAAGATTAGGCTCTTCGTTGTCCTTGAATATTACCTTGGGGTGCCTTGGGCATCCCCAAGCTTAGGCTCTTGCCACTCCTTATTCCATAGTCCATCGAAACTTTACCCAAAACTTGAAAACTTCACAACACAAAACTTAACAGAAAACTCGTAAGCTCCGTTAGTATAAGAAAATAAATCACCACTTAGGTACTCTTATGAACTCATAAATTCATATTGGTGTAATATCTACCGTATTCCAACTTCTCTATGTTTCATACCCTCCGATACTACTCATAGATTCATCAAAATAAGCAAACAACACATAGAAAACAAAATCTGTCAAAAACAGAACAGTCTGTAGTAATCTGTATCATTCGAATACTTATGCAACTCCAAAAATTCTGAAATAAATTGGTGGACGTGAGGAATTTGTTTATTAATCATCTTCAAAAAGAATCAACCTGAAAGTACTCTCCAGTAAAAACTGGCAGCTAATCTCGTGAGCGCAAAAGTTTCTGTTTTTTACAGCAAGATCGCAAAGACTTCACCCAGGTCTTCCCAAATTTTGTACTTGGCACGAACACTAATTAAAACATAAAACCACATCTAAACAGAGGCTAGATGAATTATTTATTACTAAACAGGAGCAAAAAGCAAAGAACAAAAATAAAATTGGGTTGCCTCCTAACAAGCGCTAAAGTTTAACGCCCCTAGCTAGGCATGATGATTTCAATGATGCTCACATAAAAGATAAGAATTGAAACATAAAGAGAGCATCATGAAGAATATGACTTGCACATTTAAGTATAACCCACTTCCTATGCATAGGGATTTTGTGAGCAAACAATTTATGGAAACAAGAATCAACTAGCATAGGAAAGCAAAACAAGCATAACTTCAAGATTTTAAGCACATAGAGAAGAAAGTTGATATTATTGCAATTCCTAAAAGCATATATTACTCCCTCATAATAATTTTCAGTAGAATCATGAATGAATTCAACAATATAACCATCACATAAAGCAGTATTTTCATGATCTACAAGCATAGAAAATTTACTACTCTCCACATAAGCAAATTTCTTCTCATAAATAATAGTGGGAGCAAATTCAACAAAATAATTATCATGTGAGGCATAATCCAATTGAAAACTAAAATCATGATGACAAGTTTCATGGTTATCATTATTATTAATAACATACAAGTCATCACAATAATGATCATAGATAGCAAGTTCGTTCTCACAATCAATTGGAACCTCTTCCGAAATAGTGGATTCATCACTATATAAAGTCACGACCTCTCCAAATCCACTTTTATAATTATCACAATAATATTCAACATCCTCCAAAATAGTGGGATAATTACTTCCTAAAGTTGACACTCTTCCAAACCCACTTTCATTAATATAATCATCATAAATAGGAGGCATGCTATCATCATAATAAATATTCTCATCAAAACTTGGGGGACTAAACATATCATCTTCATCAAACATAATATCCCCAAGCTTGTGGCTTTGCATATCATTAGCATCATGGGTATTCAAGGAATTCATACTAACAACATTCCAATCATGCTCATCGTTCAAGTATTTGGTGCCAAACATTTTAATGCATTCTTCCTATAGCAATTGAGCACAATTACCGGAATCCTTATTTTCACGAAAGACATTAAAAAGATTAAGCATATGAGGCACCCTCAATTCCATTTTTTTGTAGTTTTCTTTTATAGATTAAACTAGTGATAAAACAAGAAACTAAAAGATTCGGTTGCAAGCTCTAAAGATATACCTTCAAGCACTCACCTCCCCGGCAACGGCGCCAGAAAAGAGCTTGATGTCTACTACGCAACCTTCTTCTTATAGACGTTGTTGGGCCTCCAAGTGCGGAGGTTTGTAGGACAGTAGCAAATTTCCCTCAAGTGGATGACCTAAGACTTATCAATCTGTGGGAGGCATAGGATGAAGATGGTCTCTCTGAAACAACCCTTCAACCAAATAACAAAGAGTCTCTTGTGTCCCCAACACACCCAATACAATGGTAAATTGTATAGGTGCACTAGTTCGGCGAAGATATGGTGATACAAGTGCAATATGGATGGTAGATATAGGTTTTTGTAATCTGAAATTATAAAACAGCAAGGTAACTAATGATAAAAGTGAGCACAACCGGTATTGCAATGCTAGGAAACAAGGCCTAAGGTTCATACTTTCACTAGTGCAAGTTCTCTCAACAATAATAACATAATTAGATCATATAACAATCTCTCAATATGCAATAAAGAATCACTCCAAAGTCACTAAGAGCGGAGAACAAATGAAGAGATTATTATAGGGTACGAAACCACCTCAAAGTTATCCTTTCTGATCGATCTATTCAAGAGTCCGTAGTAAAATAACATGAAGCTATTCTTTCCGTTCGATCTATCCTATAGTTCATACTAGAATTACACCTTAAGACACAAATCAACCAAAACCCTAATGTCACCTAGATACTCCATTGTAATCTCAAGTATCCACGGGTATGATTATACGATATGCATCACACAATCTCAGACTCATCTATTCAACCAACACTAAGAACTTCAAAGAGTGCCCCAACGATTCTATCGAAGAGTCAAGACGAAAACTTGTGCCAACCTCTATGCATAAGTTCACAAGGTCACAGAACCCACAAGTTGATCACCAAAACATACATCAAGTGAATCACGTGATATCCCATTGTCACCACAGATAAGCACATGCAAGACATACATCAAGTGTTCTCAAATCCTTAAAGACTCAATCCGATAAGATAACTTCAAAGGGAAAACTCAAACCATTACAAGAGAGTAGAGGGGGAGAAACATCATAAGATCCAACTATAATAGCAAAGCTCGCGATACATCAAGATCGTGCCAAATCAAGAACACGAGAGAGATCAAACACATAGCTACTCGTACATACCCTCACCCGAGGGTGAACTACTCCTAAATGCGTCATGGAGAGCGCCGGGATGATGAAGATGGCCACCGGTGAGGGATCCTCCCTCCGGTAGGGTGCTGGAACAGGGTCCCGATTGGTTTTTGGTGGCTACAGAGGCTTGCGGTGGCAGAACTCCCGATCTATGGTGCTCCTGGATGTTTTCGGGGTATATGGGTATATATAGGAGGAAGAAGTAGGTCGGTGGAGCTGCGAGGGGCCCACGAGGGTGGGGGCGCGCCTAGGGGTGCAGGCGCGCCTCCCTGCCTCGTGGCCTCCTCGCTTCTTTTTTGACGTCCACTCCAAGTCCTCTAGCTCACATTTGTTCCAAAAATCACTCTCCCGATGGTTTCATTCCGTTTGGATTCCGTTTGATATTCCTTTTCTACGAAACACTGAAATAGGCAAAAAACAACAATTTGCACTGGGCCTCATGTGACAGCCTGATTTTTGGCCCTTTCTTTTTCTTTTGTTTTCCCGAGGTTTTTGCATGAGTTTTCTTTTTTCGTGGCTTTGTGGTCTGGAAACTGAAGAAGATGCCCTCTTCTTTGTTTCCAGAGTGGCTTGTCATTCCCAAATCCTTCCCTGGACCCTGTCATTTCCATCCTAGCCCAAATCCCAATATTCTTTTTATTGGGAATATTCCTTTTCTATTATATTCCTTTTCTATTAAAGGAATAACTCCAATTGCCCTAGGTTGTGAAGCAACCTATATTTCCCTCACTCCAAAAATTCCCAAATAATTCTCGTAAATTGTTTGGGTCATATATTGATCAAATATGGCAAAACTTTTCATTGCCATGTTAAAAAATAATTCCCCAATATTCCTTTTTCTATTCTGCCCTGAATGGCACTTTGTGAAGGAAGTGTCATTTATATTTATCCTATTGACTCCCAACCTTTTTGGGCATGTTTATATGTCCAAATATTTTTCCCATGCACAAGTTCAAATTTATTTGCCTAGCCAATCTTACTCAGTGAATTTTCAAAGTTTCTGTCAAACAGAAGGCTTTGTGAAGGAAGTACTAGCTAGGAGTACCCAAATGAGTTTAACTTCTGCACACTCCTTAATGTGATCATATTAACCCCTTCCACCCATTTTCAGCCCCATCGAATCATCTATGTGAGCACAGGAGCAAATCTTTGTTTCTGGCAATATTTTCAGGTTGTGAAGCAAGTATATTTTATATTGCTTCAAAAATCCTGATAAATTACCAAATATTTATTATACCCATACAACATCTCTCCACCGAATTTGGCATCATTTCATTGAGCCATTTGACCACCATAATTATTCTAAGTTTCTGGACCAAAATGATGCTTGTGAAGCAAGTGCCATCTTGGCTTGTCCATTTGGCATGAGCTTTTTACAGCATCTTTATATGTCCATATCATGAGGCTTTGCCTAGTTTCATCCCACTCCATAACTCCATGTGAGTGCATCTTGATGATCTTCATTTCTGGACCAAGTATGCATTTGCAAAGCAACTGCAGTAAATCTTGATCCCTTTGCCCTCAAAACCTGCAGGATCATAGTCCTTCCTATCCTAAACACCCCAGACAACTTATTTGGCCCTTAGCAGCTCCCTATTGACCACATTGAGCTGGTAAAGTTTACTGCAGTAAACTTCAGAGCTAACTAACTATTTAACCAGAGCCTCTTTCACCTAGTTACCACCATAGTCGAGACCTACCCTGGAGGAACTTACCACTAGACAATATTTTGGGCGCTGTAGAGCATTGAATGCCCATGTTCACGTGGTGACTACGACGCTGACCTGCCTGTGAGCGTGCTCTGTGCGCTGTGGCGTGTCCAGAGCACTGTTTGTGCTGGACCCCCTCCTCCTTTCGTCGGCTTCGCGCTTGTGAAGATGTCCAGCGTGTTCCCCGCGTCATCGCCGTTCTCCTGGACCCCTCTCCCCCTCCGTTAGCGCTCGTTGCCGTGCGCCCAGGAGAGATCTATGGCTGACCGAGCTTTTATGGCGCTCGGCCTCTTCCTCTGCCCCTCCCTTGGCCGTCTCTTCCCCGTGAAGCTCTGCCCTGTGCCTCGCCGTTGTCTTCCCCGAGCCCATGCGTGAGCACACGCGTCCGCGGCGGTGCCAGCTCGGAGCCCTTCCCCGCGGCTATATAAGCCCACCCCGAGGCCGTTCGACCTCACCACCAGCCTCGCACCACCTCCAGCAACCTCCCCGGTCTCTCCCTCGAGCTCCCGAGCCCCTTCCCCGAGCCTTTGGAGCCCTCCTTGCTCGCCATCGCCGCCATGGCCGCCGCCGCCATCCTCTCAAATTCGACCAAGCCGAGCTCCCTCTCCTCCTTCTACCACCACTAGAGCTCCACCAAGTCCTAAAAGATCCTCCCCATCTACTCCGTTCGTCGCCGGACTCACCGGAGCCCCTCTCCCCAAGCTTAACCGCCGCCGGCCGCACCTCTGCTACCCCCAAGCTTGGCCGCCCTAGTCTTCCCCAGCGCCATCCCTCGCCAGGAACGGGCGCGGCTCGTCTCTTCCATCCCACCGGTGACCTCAGTTGGGTGGGAGACGGCTGGAGCAGCCCGCCCCATCGCCGGCAGCGCGCTCCTCCGGTGCCTCCTCTGTTCCATTCGGGGGCAGGGAGAGGATGAAGAAGGAGACGGGCCAGGTGGGCCCCCCTGCACGTGGGACCCCTGGTCAGCCCCTCTGGCCGTTGACCAGCCCAGCCCACGTGGATAAGTGACGGGCCCCACCCGTGGGACCCGCACGCGTCAGCCTCGCCACTGTTCTTACGGATAAGATGGGTCCCTGGCAGAAAAACATCCATATCTTTTTATCCGTAGCTCCAAATGAGGCGAAACCAACACTCACTTCTTCGTTTCGTCGAGCCCTTTACGTTGGTGTCACTTTCATTAAGTTTTCGCATACTGAAAATGACCATTTTGCCCCTGCCCTTAATCAGCCCCCTCCGAGAGAGTACGTTTTTCGGCGATTCGTTCCGCGAGCTTCTCGCACTTCTTCCCGGTGCCTTCTTCATCCCCAGGCAAGCCACAATACCCACTTGCATGATAGTCATGCAGTAGCCATGGTTTTCAACTTGAATATTTAATAAATGTTTGCTTGTTGAAAAGATGGTTATCGTTGTCCCGGTGGTGTTCAGATTTGCATGTTCATTTTTGTGCTATGTTGTCTGGTACTCTGTTATCATGTTCTACCTGCTAGTATTTCCTTTCATATGTTTATGCTTGCTAGTAGTACATGTTGATGTTGGTGATGGTCATGCTAGTCAGTACGCCATGCTCAGTGGATATGATTTATTGTTGATATGGTGGATAGCTATGTGATACCCTCATGATGATGTTGATATCATGTTCATGCATTTTATCATGGCTCAGCATATTTGCATTCAAGTTAACCGGATTAAATTGAACTTGAACAACTGTTGGCTGAGTCATGGTGTCATTGAATTGATCTTTGACGGTGCAACCACGCTTACTGGTATGGGATGGTCCTAACTGGGTCTATTGTCGTGCCTCTCGCCGGTGCCTCCAACGAGGGAAGGTTATGGGCGTGCTGTACCCTGGCCCGGTAAGCAGGCATAACATTGTGTGCCCGTAGTTGTTATAGCCGGCGGATCGCCGTGTGGGATCGTTTATGTTTTGGCCACGACGGTGGTCGTTGTGTCTGGAGGTAGGCACGGAGCCACCCATGACTTAGCTCAGTGAGGAGTGAGTCGGAGTGGCCGGGAGAGTGTCATGGTAGTAGGACTGTTTTGTTGGAACGCCGTTGGTCCACTCGAATGGGAGTGCGAGTCCATGGGTTCCGTAGTGTGGGTACAGTGTACTAACCTCTGCAGAGTGTATATTAAATTTATCGATAGCCGCGGCCGCGGATAAGGGCCCAGGTCGGAAGAAGGTCACACCATGAGTCAACAGTAATAAGAATAAGGAAATAAGTTGATTGTGATCGCCGTAAGGATCACGGGCCATGTATTGGTCGGGTTGTGATCGCAGTAAGGATCACGGGCCAGTTATTGGTCGGGTTGTGATCGCCATAAGGATCACTGTTTGGGGCCAAGTGTTGGTCGGGTTGTGATCGCCGGAAAGATCACTGTGGTATCGAGGATACTGAGATGTTGTATATTCATGATGTTGTGCGAGAGTCGTGGGTAAAAATCAAGCTCCTTGTGGTCATTTATGGATTACTACGGTATTGTTTATACCAAGCTTGATTTGATCTTGAGATGATCGTGTGATGTCTGAGGTTGGTAAGTGATGCATGTGATGGTTACGAGGTAACCCGAGCAGGATAAGTGGTGCATATAGTGTCATCATGTTTCATGCTAGTATTGTCGGATTAATATGTTCATGTTGTGATAGTTGTATCATGTCTATATTGGTCATGCCATGTTATTCTGATGATATCATGATAATTCCTGTTTAACCTGTAATTGCCATTCTGTTGTTTGTCTTGAAAGCTTCTTGTTATTTTGAGCTTCCAAGTACATTGAATGTACGGACCTGGCGTGTCATGCCAGCTTGCAGGTCATTCCGGATTTAATTGCTTGTTTGTAGTGGAGTCCTTGTTTGCGAGCTAGGATAAGCGTTCCAGCCAAAGTCCCTGCAGAGTGGAGTTCACCACCGTTGCCGTTGTTCCGCTGCTAGAGTTATTCCGCTGCTTCGAGTTGTTCTGCTGCTTGCATAGAGCAACCGAGGATGGCGTAGTGTCGCCGTACCGATGTTATTCATTGTAATGTCGGAGACCTTGTATTCATATTCGTGTAATAATAGAAGGCTGGTTTGTTCTATGCTAAGCAGTGCCGTATTTCAGAAGACTTCTTCTCAATCTCTGGGCTAGAATACGGCGCGTTCCGGTTTTCTCTGAGCCAGGGTGCCACATCGCTTGGTATCAGAACAGGTCTGGCTATAGGACACCCTGGACCGCGCAAACGTTAGAAAGCGGTAGTATGGACCCCAGTTGGTTTGTTGCACTTGATTGCTGCATTTGTTTGTCGCATAGCATGCATATAGCCTTAGTATTTGTCACTAACGGTTTATCTGGTGAGTGTAGCTGGCATCGGTTCGAATCCACTACAGCTCAACCTTTGCATTTCTCTAGTTCCTTTTTCTTTGATTGTTTGGTGTCATATCTGTCCCAGCAGAGTGATGCCAAGTGATCCCGACCTGTTTGCCAAAAATGGTGCTCGTGTATCGCACCGATGTCTTTCTTTCTATTCCGCTTATCGTTTGGTGATGGACATGCTTCCATCCCGGATCGTTCTTTTATTTTTGTCGTGTTGGCAAGCCTTAATGATCTTAGTTATCAAAAAAGGGCAATGTCAGCAGCCTCAGTTTTTCCCTGCTATCCTATTTCTTGGACGAGTACGGATCTTTTTCCGTCTGCTTGATAATAATGTGGTTGCAACCTTCATGTCCCAGTACATGATTACCGAGTACATCCTCGCCTCCAAGCTAGTTCAGGTTATTGCTGCCTCGCTAAGCTAGCACTTGGCGTAGCGTTGTTTACACCAATTCTTCCACACATTTATTCGTCCTCGTGCGCATCGTCACAGCATATTAGACCACAATATCGGAGTTTCCGCAAGATTTATGTGCTTAGGTGTGCATGCATATTGTGTGAGTAGCAGTAATATGTGATGATTGCTTGATTAATTATATTAGTAGTATGCTTGTGTGCTTTTGTTTTAGTCATTTCTGTTGTTCCTTTCTTTGGGACTTCGGTGCTACAAACTTTTAGTCTATTAAAGTTGCTCGTCAGCCGACACCGGACCCAAAGAGTCAGCAAGATATGCATATATTTGGAAACTCAGCTAAACAGAATGGAATTATCAGCTGACTGTAGTGAAATTGGGAATACCTTGTCTGGATGCAAAAGAAATCCTGGATGGACCGCCAATATCAAGTTTGCATTAGCGTGCACACATCACAACAAAGTGATTAAATCAGCAAGAAGATAAAAGGTGTGCAAGGTTGACAGAATATTATCAAAGGTATGGCTCACATACAAGTTTAATTTTTCGTTGAGGATGATTTTGGAACTCGATGTACCTGGAAGCAAGCAAAAATATGGCATATACTCGGAAAGGAGAATAGTCCTGCAAAACCCTGTATCATGCAAGAAATCAATTGCAAAAATATTAAGATGGTATGTATATGTGGAAATCAGTCCGCATATCACAATAAGAAGCTTCTGGTGTAAGCAACCCAATCTTCCCTCGCAAATTACCAGAGAAGTTTCCAAGGCAAGATTCATTTATCTTCCTTAGTACGATACGTGGATGATTTCTCGCGCAAGGTACCCTGTCTTCTTCAGTAAGAAACCGCAAAAGCTTCCGGCATAAGGTACTGAGTCGTTCCTCAAAGAAAGTCTTTAAGGGGTAAGCTTACGAGGTACAATACCCTATCTTTTCGACAAGTTGTCCGATGAAAGTTTGAGCACAAGCCAGGAAATATTCCTCAGTAAGACATTGGTATAAGGTAGTACGCTGTGAATTGACAACATGTGGCAGTGAATCCCAAGAATCAGATCCGCAACAGTTTTGTCAGAATCAAGAATCAGTCAGAATACGCGTCTGTCTCGGGAATCAGATTCTCATATATATGCAATGAGCATACCATCAATATCTTACAAGTCACTTGGATGAGGATCTGATAACCACGTGAGGATGATTAATAGAAGAAAGCCAGTATACACCACAGTGTGACAAAGGATTATGAGGATTGACGACATCGATGAGCTCAATACAAGTACCCGTGAACCTGGAAAATGATCCTGATGAGCCCTTATCCCCTTTTTCTCCAATGACGGCACCACTTTGTCATCCGAGCTGTTTCTAGCTATCCGGGGTGGATGCCGATTTTTGTTTCTCTCTTCAACAACTGTCACGAGTTCTGAGCTGCTTTTCGGCCATCTTGTACAACTTTTGAGTTTCTTTTTGTGACAGTAGCCCTATAGCTGCTTTTTGGCTATTTTAGGGAGCTGCCACCTTCTTCTTATCGACCGGGTCTCATGCTCTGAGCTGCTTTTAGGCCGTCTTGAGCCGTGGTTGAGTTATTTTAGTAATGTCCCAGATCTAAGTTGTAAAGACCATTCTGGTGGCTACTGATTTATATGCCGATTTCTTGCAAGGGTTTCGGATGGTCATTTCCCAACGATCAAAACTTGAGAGGTGTTGAACCTGCCATTTAATGGGTTACCCTATCAGAAGAATGAGGATAAACTACAATTGCCGAAAAATTGCACCGACAGTACCTATGGTCATACAAAGAAGCAATATGACCCAGCTCTTTCAGCCAAGGATCCAGACCAAGAAAACAATAATGAAGGAGCAAGACCAGTGATGCAGGTATAAAAATTGTACACGACCCCATGGTGCAGATCCCCTGGACAGTCTAAGTCGGTATTGATCCACATGGATATGCCTACAGCATGAGTAATCGGCATGAGAAATAACAGTCTGGAAGCATGAGTCCTGACTTATATGAATCATCAGGGACAGCCTGCCGTGAACAAAATTTTTCCGTCAGAACCGCCGTCAGCCAAGTCTGCAGATATTATCATACAGGCCAAACCCTTTATGCTGGCCACGACAGGAGACAATCAAATATTTGGTACGGATTCGATACTCAAGACAGTGGAACCAGTTAAGATGATTCAGAAACTTCTGCGATGAGTCAGAATCTTTCAGGAAACGGTTATGTTTTAACTCACTGTTTGGAACCCAAAGGACCTGCATTTAGTGGAGAAACCCAATGCAATGAGTCCGAGCTTGAGTTTTCATCGAAAATTACGATCATCATTACATGAAAGGTTGTCGGTCGGGTGGCACACCGGTGAAATCACTTTTGGATTTGTCAAACGGACATATATTTCAGTCGTGATAATCAAACCACACTCAGCTAGTCAGCAGATCTAAAAAGAAATTGGAGCCTATATAAGCATGAGCAAGCCAGTTAAGATCTGTCATAATGTGGATACAGTGAATCAAACCACCCCAGGGCCAGTCAGATAAGGATTTTGTGGGAACAACAATAAAGGAAAAAGGATACCTGAGTTGGAAACGGTTTCCTTAAGTCAGAATATTCATACTTGTTCCCTGAGAAACCAAATCTCGAGGACGAGATTTCTTTAAGGGGGTAAGGTTTGTGACAGCCTGATTTTTGGCCCTTTTTTTTCTTTTGTTTTCCCGAGGTTTTTGCACGAGTTTTCTTTTTTCGTGGCTTTGTGGTGCAGGAATCAAGAAGATGCCCTCTTCTTTGTTTCCAGAGTGGCTTGTTATTCCCAAATCCTTCCCTAGACCCTGTCATTTCCATCCTAGCCCAAATCCCAATATTCTTTTTATTGGGAATATTCCTTTTCTATTAAAGGAATAACTCCAATTGCCCTAGGTTGTGAAGCAACCAATATTTCCCTCACTCCAAAAATTCCAAAATAATTCTCATAAATTGTTTGGGTCATATCTTGATCAAATATGGCAAAAATTTTCATTGCCATGTTCAAATATAATTCCCCAATATTCCTTTTTCTATTCTGCTCTGAATGGCACTTTGTGAAGGAAGTTTCATTTATATTTATCCTATTGACTCCCAACATTTTTGGGCATGTTTATATGTCCAAATAATTGCGCCATGCACAAGTTAAAATTTATTATCCTAGCCAATCTTCCTGAGTGAATTTTCAAACTTTTTGTCAAACAGAAGGCTTTGTGAAGGAAGTACTAGCTAGGAGTACCCAAATGAGTTGAACTTTTGCACACTCCTTAATGTGCTCATATTAACCCCTTCCACCCATTTTCAGCCACATACAATCATCTATGTGAGCACAGGAGCAAATCTTTGTTTCTGGCAATATTTTCAGGTTGTGAAGCAAGTATTTTTTATATTGCTTCAAAAATCCTGATAAATTACCAGATCATTACTATACCCATAAAACATCCCTCCAAACAATTTGGCATCATTTCATTGAGCCATTTTACCACCATAATTATTCCAAGTTTCTAGACAGAAATGATGTTTGTGAAGCAAGTGCCATCTTGGCTTGTCCATTTGGCATGAGCTTTCTACAGCATCTTTATATGTCCATATCATGAGGCTTTGCCTAGTTTCATCCCATTCCATACTCCATGTGAGTGCATCTTGATGATCTTCATTTCTGGACCAAGTATGCAGTTGCAAAGCAACTGCAGTAAATCTTGATCCCTTTGCCCTCAAAACCTCCAGGATCATAGTCCTTCCTATCCTAAACACCCCAGACAACTTATTTGGCCCTTAGCAGCTCCCTGTTGACCACATTGAGCTGGTAAAGTTTACTGCAGTAAACTTCAGAGCTAACTAACTATTTAACCAGAGCCTCTTTCACCTAGTTACCACTGTGGTTGCGACCTACCCTAGAGAAACTTACCACTAGCCAACGTTTTGGGTGCTATAGAGCATTGAATGCCCATGTTCACGTGGTGACTACGACGCTGGCACGCCTGTGAGCGCGCTCTGTGCGCTGTGGCGTGTCCAAAGCACGGTTTGTGCTGGACCCCCTCCTCCTCTCGTCGGCTTGTCGCTTGCGAAGATGTCCAGCGTGTTCCCCGCGTCGTCGCCGTTCTCCTGGACCCCTCTCCCCCTCCGTCAGCGCTCGTCGCCGCGCGCCCATGAGAGATCTATGGCCGACCGAGCTCTTATGGCGCTCGGCCTCTTCGTCCGCCCCTCCCTTGGCCGTCTCTTCCCCGTGAAGCTCTGCCCTGTGCCTCGCCGTCGTCTTTCCCGAGCCCATGCATGAGCACACGCGTCCGCGGTGCCGGACACTCGTCTGCGGTGGCGCCAGCTCAGCCCCCTTCCCCGCGGCTATATAAGCCCACCCCGAGGCCATTCGACCTCACCACCAGCCTCGCACAACCTCTAGCAACCTCCCCGGCCTCTACCTCGAGCTCCCGAGGCCCTTCCCTGAGCCTCTGGAGCCCTCCCTGCTTGCCATCGCCGCATGGCCGCCGCGACCATCCTCTCAAATTCGACCAAGTCGAGCTCCCTCTCCTCCTTCTACCACCACCAGAGCTCCACCCAGTCCTCGAAGATCCTCTTCATCTACTCCGTTCGTCGCAGGACTCACCGGAGCCCCTCGCCCCAAGCTTAACCGCCGCCGGCCGCTCCTCTGCTACCCCCAAGCCGCGGCCGTCCTAGTCTTCCCCAGCGCCGTCCCTCGCCGGGAATGGGTGCGGCTCATCTCTTCCATCCCGCCGGTGCCCTCAGCCGGGCGGGAGACGGCTGGAGCAGCCCTCCCCATTGCCGGCAGCGCGCTCCTCCGGTGCATCCTCTGTTCCATTCGGGGGCAGGGAGAGGACGAAGAAGGAGACGAGCCAGGTGCCCCCCCCCCCTGCGCGTGGGACCCCCTGGTCAGCCCCTCTGGCCGTTGACCAGCCCAGTCCACGTGGATAAGTGACGGGCCCCACCCATGGGACCCGCACGCGTTAGCCTCGCCACTATTCTTATGGATAAGATGGGTCCCTGGCAGAAAAACATCCATATCTTTTTATCCATAGCTCCAAATGAGGTGAAACCAACCCTCACTTCTTCGTTTTGTCGAGCCCTTTCTGCTGGAGTCACTTTAATTATGTTTTGGCATACTGAAAATGACCATTTTGCCCCTGCCCTTAATCAGCCCCCTCCGAGAGAGTATGTTTTCCGGCGATTTGTTCCGCGAGCTTCTCGCACTTCTTCCCGGTGCCTTCTTCATCCCCAGGCAAGCCACAATACCCAATTGCATGATAGTCATGCAGGAGACATAAATGTTTGCTTGTTGAAAAGATGGTTATCGTTGTCCCGGTGGTGTTCAGGTTTGCATGTTCATTTTTGTGCTATGTTGTCTGGTACTCTGTTATCATGTTCTACCTGCTAGTATTTCCTTTCATATGTTTATGCTTGCTAGTAGTACATGTTGATGTTGGTGATGGTCATGCTAGTCAGTATGCCATGCTCAGTGGATATGATTTATTGTTGATATGGTGGATAGCTATGTGATACCCTCATGATGATGTTGATATCATGTTCATGCATTTTATCATGGCTCAGCATATTTGCATTCAAGTTAACCGGATTAAATTGAACTTGAACAACTGTTGGCTGAGTCATGGTGCCGCTGAATCGATGCTGACCAGTGCAACCACGCTTACCGGTATGGGACGGTCCTAACTGGGTCTATTGTCGTGCCTCTCGCCGGTGCCTCCAACGAGGGAAGGTTATGGGCGTGATGTACCCTGGCCCGGTAAGCAGGCATAACCTTGTGTGCTCGTACTTGTTATAGCCGGCGGATCCTCGTGTGGGATCATTTATGTTTTGGCCACGGCGGTGGTCGTTGTGTCTGGAGGTAGGCACGGCGCCACCCATGACTTAGCTCAGTGAGGAGTGAGTCGGAGTGGCCGGGAGAGTGTCATGGCAGTAGGAAGGTTTTGTTGGAACGCGGTTGGTCCACCCGAATGGGAGTGCGAGGCCATGGGTTCCCTAGTGTGGGTACAGTGTACTAACCTCTGCAGAGTGTATATTAAATCTATCGATAGCCGCTACCATGGATAAGGGCCTGTGTCGAAAGTAGGTCACACCATGAGTCAACAGTAATAAGAATAATGTGCTTAATAAGAATAAGGAAATAAGTTGATTGTGATCGCCGTAAGGATCACGGGCCAGGTATTGGTCGGGTTGTGATCGCCGTAAGGATCACGGGCCAGGTATTGGTCCGGTTGTGTGACACTCCAAAATTTTTTATTTTGTTTTTATCAAACCCTTTTTTTGATTTGAAGGAGGCTATTTAAAATCTTTCCAAAAGCCCCTCCTTCTCAATTTTTTTTTCTCTTATGTCAATGTTTTATTTTTGTGTCATCCTCAAATCCTCACTTTTGGTGAAGGAGGGGCTTTATTTTTGTGTCGATCTCACCAGTGCCCACTCTGGCGCCATGCACACTGCTCCTTCTTCTTATCCAGAGCGCTGCACGGTCCTTTGGACGGGCATCATCATCGGTGGTGACGTGTCCCACCGACGAAGGCAGCTTCTGCGGTGGCAGAGCCACCCGTGGCGGCCAGCAGGATCGGCTCCGACTTTGGCGCCGTCGGCCTCGCCCAAGCCACCCGAGGCCTCCGCGTGGCTGTCTGCTTGCCTGCGCATGCTGCGGCACTGTCGCCGTGGCCTGAGCAGCGCAGAGCGTGCCCCCTGCCGCCGACGAGCTCCATGCGCCGTTCCATTCGAAACTTGGAGTATCAACCAAGGCAGGCCAAGCTTAGCACCTAAACCGAACCAGTAGGCCCCCACGATGGTGCCTAGCCCCCTAAACCACCTCGGGACTTAACCATCGCACTGGCCAGAATCGCCGCCGGAGTTATTCCGTTCACGACCACCGCCTCGGATCAGCTATAAAAGGAGCCCCCGAGCTCATTCTCGACCCACAACTCCACCTCACCAGAGCCCCGCCAAACCACCAGGAGGACCCCGAGGAGGTCTCCTTCCCCGACTCCGGCCGCCCCGATCCGCTTCGGGCTCCATCTTGATTCACTCAGGTGAGGCCACCCCCGTCTCCCAAACCGTGTCAGCAGCCCACTGGTGCACCCAGTATTCTAACCCGAGCCTCAATTCAACCTTTGTAGCCCTCCTCGACGAGATCCACCAACGCCCGAACCACCGCCCGCCAGAGTTGAGGCCGCCGTCGACGTGGTGCTCGCCGTCGACCAACTCCACCACCCACAGGTGCGGAAGGACCCAAGGAACCCGTAGGTACCACCCACTCCTCCTAACTCGCCGTGGATCGCCGGGCCACCACCGTGAGCTTCTCGGGCACCGGTGACTCTGTTCAAAATTCAAACTCGACGGGTGGGACCCTCGTCTTTTTTTTCCCTTCACCGAACCGCTTTTCAAAACGCCTTCGGGCAGGATACGTTTTCCTTTGGAGTTGGCGGGTTTTTAATCGAATCGTTTTCTGTTTTTATAAGCTAGCCCCTGGAAACTTTCTGTTTCATTACAGACAAGTCCCTGGACTAAAACTCTAATAACTATTATACAGAAAACGATTTTTGATTGATTCTTTCTCTGTCCTCTTTATTTTTCTGTCTAGTTTTTTACCATATTTATTTGAAAAATATTTGGAACACTTTTTGTGCACACATGGTATTTACGATAGTACGTATTTTTCCTTATACCATTGATACCGGAGGAGGTGACGGAACCGCGAACTTCATCGAGCTAGACTCCGACTACTCCGAACCAGGCAAGCATGTTGGAACCTTTGATATGACGAGTGTTTGCTTAAGTAGTTACTTCAAGGCATGATTACATGAACAACCGTGAATGTTATGTTGCATGCAAAGCTATCGTGAGTGAGATTCGAAACTCGATGCGTGACTCGATGTGAGTTTACATGATCATGTGGTGACATGATGGGTGGTAAGATGGTATTGTTGTAGCATGCCAGTCTTATGCCAAACCATTTAACTCTAGTGTCAACGTGAGTCAAGTCATTTTACCATCCGTTCCTTTTCTTGTACTACTACATGTTTTCTTTATGGAATATGGTTTAGTAAGTTGCAAACCTCTTTCCTGGAACACACCAAACAGAGGGGCCGGGATGAGGGTTCCATGGCCCTGGATTAAAGCCCGTCATCCGGTTAGGGAGCATGGGTGTTTCGGTTGGGACCGAGAGGGGCACCCTTAGAGCGCCATGAGATAAATTTCATCCCATGCTATTCGAGGTTGTGACCTTCCGTCTTAGAGTTTTTCTTGAACGTTGCCTAGGGTGATTCCTGGCAGCGGAATGTGGAATTGGGTGTGTCTTTGGTTAGATGTGTTTCTTATAAAATACCGTAAACGGAACTAGTCCCTTGCGACTCATCAAATCCGCTATTGTGGTTTAATGGTACAAACTTCTGCAGAGTCAAACTCAGTCAAGTAACCGTATCTATGGTCAATGTACGTGTTCAACTTGTCTGTCGGTCTCAAAGGTCAGTCTCCTTGACAAATCTCCGGTGAACAGACATGAGTGGTAAACTCGGCTACATGATTAATCCTGTGGATGGACTAACCAGTTTATTATTATGTGCTGAGTATCTTTCCTTGGAATAGTCTATACTGCTTGAATACGACAATGCAATATAAGCCCTTTATGTGGTGTCGCTCAGACGTCCGACTGTGGCACTCTTGTTATTCATTCTCAATATAAGCCCTTTATGTGATGTCGCTCAGACGTTCGACTGTGGCACTCTTGTTATTTACTTTAGATATAAGCCCTTTATGTGATGTCGCTCAGACGTCTGACTATGGCACTCTTGTTATTTACTTTCAATATAAGCCCTGTATGTGATGTCGCTCAGACGTCCGACTGTGGCACTCTTGTTATTTACTTTCGATATAAGCCCTTTATGTGATGTCGCTTTGACGTCCGACTGTGGCACGCACTGTCATTTATTTTTCCAATATAAGCCCTTTACGTGGTGTCGCTTAGACGCCCGACTGCGGCATGTTAATTTATTTGTTCACCATTCGAGGCGTCACTTCAGACACTCGATCAGTTTTCAGTTATTTTGTTGGGATTTCGGGAGGATTACCGCCTGAATTCCTTTTATTTAACATGTCGTGCAAGTTATTCACTTGAGTGTGCATTGCCAATTACTCATGATGCATCATGTTTACATTTGTTATATCTTATGTCCGAACTGTCTTGCGAGTACATTCAAAGTACTCACCTGGCTTGTTGATTTGGCCAGATGTTGACGAAGGCGATCTTATGGATGAAGAGTTTGATAGCGAGTACGACGCCTAGAGGGAGTCCCAGTCAGTCCCGTGCGATCCTGGAATTTATCACTTGTACCATATCCGCTTCCGCTATCCAAGTAAATCATCGAGCCTCACTTCGACGCTCGATGAGCTACAAGAGTAGGAGTCAATGTCACCTACTTCACTGTGACATATCCACCACCACGTTTAAATACGAGTTAGTAGTATGCCACCACACCCTTGTGCCATATCTGCCTTTATGTATATTATTGGCGTGCTTGTAATAAAATTGTTGAGCAACCTCAGCTCAACCCTGTAATATATTTAGTACTTTTGGATTTCTGTATCAAGATTTTGTCTACCAGTAAGGAGGACTCTCCTATACTGGAAATAAAAAGATCGGTTTCTCAATAAGTATTTTATTGAAAAACCGGTCGTGACAAACTTGGTATCAGAGCCAGGCTGACTGTAGGAAGCCACTAGGTGCGATCGCTAATCGGTTATTAGTGTCTTAGTGGATTTTAGCATTTTGCAAAATGTAGCAATTTTCTGTTAGTCATCATAAATTTATGATCTGACTATTCGGAATTTTTGTCTACTTTTGTAGATGGCTAGTAGCGACTGTGAGTCATAGGTGTTTGCCAATGTACCTGAGGGGTTTATCAAGCTCCTCACCTACATCGTCAAGATCGCGATTGGGCCAACAGTTCGCCCAGTGTTCACACTCTACCAACACAAGATCAGCGACATTCTGTCTATGCACCAAGCCGCGGTGCAGTTCAAGGGAGGGCGTTCAGAGTCACGCCAATTCCGATTTGTTGGCAGGGCCATGCCTATGGAGAGGCATGCCATGCAGATGGCTGCCCGTGAGGCAATAGCTCGTCTCCGGGATGTTCTTCCTTCAATGAAGACTCGCCGCTACCGCTACCTTCCATGCCACGTGCCATACACTTGTCACTATGCATTTGCTTGCCCCAGGGGAGAGCGAGATGAGGCTATTGAGATGCTTGTTGAATATCTCCAGGCACTTGAGGCAGCTTTCGATAACCTTGTGGACGACCTTGTGGCTGCTCGTATGGACTCAGTCCATGGCTTTGCCGCCAACAGGAGGGAGCTCCTCCACACAGCATCACCAGTGACCTTCGTCTCATCCTCAGCATCTTATTCACTTGCCATCCTCGCCACCGCTCGTCGCCTTCCTACCACTGAGGAGTTCGACCAAGTCATCGCGCCCACTCCAGTCCGTGTTGCACCACCTATTGCGCCCACTCCGGTCCGTGCGGCACCACCTATTGCGCCCGCCCAATCCGTGTTGCACCGCCTCTACTTTCCCGCTCCAGCTTCTCAGCGTGATACTTCACACTGGAGCCTATTAGTGAGGAGGAGGTTGAGTCCCCGGCATCACTTTGGGCCTCACCCTCGGCAGGCCAAGGGAAATCCTTACCATCTCCGATTGAGTGCGCCTAGCAGCCTGCACAGCCAGCTTGTATGATATGTTTATATGTATATAGGTTGTGAGAAGTAGTTTGTATGCGCATCATGTAGGAACTGGGAGAAGTGCACTAGCCTAAATAACATGTCAGAAATGTGTACGCACATCCTGAGTGATGTATTGTATAATTATTGCTTGATTGTAAGATATGTACTGAGCGGTCCTTCTCCATGCGCAATCAAAAATTTTCTTGAAAAATCTTGGAGTGGTTAAATTTCTCGCCTTTGAGTATTTATTTATTTTTGCGGCTCAATTTCTTTTTCTTATGAATTTTTCCAAAATATATCCCCAGAGTGGAAAATGTCTCGTCCTTGGACTCGTTCCATGCCAAATCCGCCAGAAGAGAATTATGGCACCCAAACAAGCAACAATTTCACACAGGGACAGTCAAGTCAACAGGGCAGTGAGACAGCTTTTTCTCAAGTGTGCCGCCTTTATGAGCAAAGTCAACAAGAGCACCAAGAAATGATGAACCATGTCATCAATATGGGAAATCACCGTGGGCCGTATCAGCAGCAGTCCAAATTGTCAGAACTACAAAAGACGCGTCCCCCAACTTTCTCGCACACTGACAAACCTCTTGAGGCCGATGACTGGCTTCGAGACATTGAAAGGAAATTGATTATTGCACAATGTTCATACCATGAAAATGGGTACTATATGCACCTCACTACCTCACAGGAGCAGCTGCATCATGGAGGGAAAATTTCCTACACATGCACCCCAATGAGAACAACATCACCTGGGAAGAATTTAAAGAAGGTTTTCGTGGGGCGCATATCCCCAAAAGCGTTATGAAAATCAAGAAGAGGGAGTTTGATGACCTCAAACAGAGAGGCATGACAGTGACCGAGTACAACAGTCTGTTTACTTAGTTATCTCGTTATGTCAACGAAGAGCACATGACGGAAAATAAAAAGATGGAAAAAAATTCCTGGACGGTCTTGCACCAGCACTTAAATGCCAGCTGGTTGTACACACCTTTCCAGATTTCAAAACACTTGTGGACAAGGCCATTACCCTGGAAAATGAGCGCCGTAGTTTGGAAGATTTTCGCAAGCGCAAGAGGGACCAAACTACTCAAGCTCGCAACAACCGAAGCAAGACTGACTTCCGTAAAAGTGGAGCAAACAAGTCCACAACCAATATCCCACGCCGATCAAGAATTTTCATGCAAGGGACAAGGATTTTACATACCGCCCAGGTGTTACTTGCTACGCTTGTGGAGAAGAAGGGCACTATGCTAAACAGTGCCCAAAGCCAAGAAACTCGGATCCCACGCCGAACCACGGTGGGAATAATTCAGCACCCAAGCGTAACAACGTCAACCCCAATAATAAGCACAAGAAGGGTCACTTGAACCATGTGACCAAGGAGGAAGCACAGAATGCCCCGGATATCGTACTCGGTACGTTCCCTATCAACACAATACCTGCCACGGTTTTGTTTGATTCTGGAGCTTCTCACTCGTTCATTTCGAAGAAATTTGCTTTGCAAAATGATTTTTCGATGCTTCCCTTGGAAAATTCCATGATCATCAAGTCCCCCGGGATTAAGCAAGTTACTCAGAGTTACTGCCAAGGTGTGGTTATTGAGTTTGAGGGATTAAAGTTTCACGCCAACCTTATTGTATTGGAAAATAAGGGACTAGATGTCATCCTAGGAATGGATTGATTAACCACCAACAAAGGATTTATTGACTGCTTCAACCGGACAGTAATTCTTACCCACCATCACGGGAAGACAATAAAAGTTTCAGCTCAAGAAAGACAAATATCACGGCAACTAAGGTAGAACAAGGTGGATGTTTCAGAGTTAAGCAAAGTCCCCGTAGTGTGTGAGTTCCCCGATGTATTTCCCGAAGAACTACCAGGCATGCCACCAGACCGGGAGATAGAATTCAGCATCGAGCTAGCACCTGGAATTACCCCCATTTACAAGAAACCATACAGAATGGCACCCTCAGAGTTGGTGGAATTAAAGAAGCAAATAAAAGAGTTACTGTACAAAGGATTTATTGGAGCCAGCTCTTCACCTTGGGGCTCACCAGTTTTATTTGCCAAGAAAAAGGATGGGACACTGAGATTGTGTATAGACTATCGGGCACTCAACATGGTCACAATCAAGAACAAATATCCGATGCCACGGATAAATGATTTATTCGACCAGCTCGCCCAAGCCAAGGTTTTCTCAAAGATTGACTTAAGGTCGGGATACCATCAATTAAAATGCAGACGGAAGATATCCCCAAGACAGCCTTCACCTCCAGATATGGGCTGTATGAGTTTACAGTAATGCCGTTTGGACTGACCAACGCCCCCGCATATTTTGTCCACCTCATGAACAAAGTTTTTATGAAATTTATGGACAAGTTTGTTGTGTTGTTCATCGATGATATTCTGGTATACTCCAAGACACCAGAAGAGCATCTTTGAACATCTCGTAATTGTCTTGGGGAGAATTAAGGAAACATCAATTATACACCAAGTTCAGCAAATGTGAATTTTGGTTAAGACAAGTTGGTTTTCTAGGCCATGTGTTAACACAAGAAGGTGTTGCCGTAGACCCGTAAAAAGGTCAAGGTCAGATTTGGTTGGAAACCACCGGCCAGCATAACGGATGTAAGAAGTTTCTTGGGTATGGCAGGGTATTACCGAAGGTTTATTGAAGGGTTCTCCACCATAGCAAAGCCAATGACGCATTTGCTCAAGAAGGACAAGAAATTTGACTGGACGGAAGCTTGCGAGAAAAGTTTCCAAGATCTCAAAAGAAAATTAACAACATCACCAGTATTGGTTGTGCTAGACATAAACAAAAGTTTTGAGGTATATTGTGACGCATCCATGAAGGGCCTCGGATGCGTATTAATGCAAGAAGGCAAGGTAGTCGCATATGCCTCCAGACAACTACGCAAGGATGAAGAAAATTATCCTACGCATGACTTGGAACTGGCAGCAGTCATTCATGCACTCAAGGAGTGGAGGCACTTTTTACACGGAAACCGTTGTGAAATATACACGGACCATAAAAGCCTCAAGTATATTTTCACACAACCTGAACTCAATTTACGGCAACGACGCTGGTTGGAATTAGTGAAAGATTATGATGTCGGTATTCACTAGCATCCAGGAAAGGCGAATGTAGTGGAAGATGCTCTTAGTCGAAATCCCAGTTTGGGCAACGACAGTCTGCCAGACTTGAGACTTGAATTTTGACAAGAGTTCGCCAAACTCAACATGATGATGGTCGCCGAGGGCGATGTGTCAAAATTGGAAATACAGCCTACCTTAATGGAGCAAATTAAGGAGGCTCAGCATGGACACCCCAGCATCGAAGGCATAAAAAGGAAAGTGAGTTTGGGCAAGGCCTCTGAATTTATCATAGACGATAAGGGAATACTATGGTACGGAGACAGACTTTGCGTACCGAACATAGAAGACCTCAAACAGCAAATCCTAGCCGAAGGCCACACCGCTCCGTATTCAATCCACTCGGGAGGAACCAAAATGTACAAAGACATTCAGGAAAAGTTTTGGTGGCACAGTATGAAGAGGGATATAGCCACCTTCATTGCATGTTGTGATTCGTGTCAGCGCATTAAGGCCGAGCATCAAAAACCAGCAGGATTGTTACAGCCAAACATGATACCTGAGTGGAAATGGGATGAGATTGGGATGGACTTTATTGTTGGACTACCCCGGTCACAACACAGAAATGATGCAATATTGGTCATCACAGACAGATTAACCAAGGTGGCACATTTCATTCCCGTAAAGACAACCTACACCACTCAGAAGCTTGCTAAGATTTATCTCTCTCGCATAGTTTGCCTGCATGGAGTCCCAAAGACTATAATATCTGACCGAGGCACTCAATTCATCTCTAGATTTTGGGATCAATTACAGCAAGCTCTGGGAACCCAACTGGCATTCAGTACAACATACCACCTCGGTCGATGGACAAACCGAACGCCAGAAACCAAATACTAGAGGACATCTTTGAGAGCGTGTGTCCTCACCTATGGGACCAGTTGGGAAGAAAGCTTGCCATATGCCGAGTTTGCATACAACAACAGTTACCAAGCCAGCCTCCAAATGGCACCCTTCGAAGCCTTGTATAGACGGAGATGTCGTACTCCATTGAATTGGTCAGAGACAGGAGACAACCGTATCTTCGGCCCAGATGTGCTCAAAGAAGCTGAGGAGAAACTTAAGCTAATCAGGGACCGACTCAAGACAACGCAAAGCCGACAGAAGAGTTATTACGATCGAAAACATCGGGGAGTCAGTTTTGAACCCGGTGAGTATGTGTACCTCCGAGTATCTCCTATGAGAGGCCTGCAGCAATTCAAAGTTAAAGGAAAGCTAGCACCAAGATTTATCGGACCTTTCTTTGTTGTTGCATGAAGAGGCACGGTGGGCTACCAGCTAGACCTACCCGAAGAGCTGTCAGACGTCCACGACGTGTTCCACGCCTCACAGTTGAGGAAATATTTGAGCAACCCCGAAAAGCAAGTATCTCATGAGGACATTGAAGTACAGCCAGACCTCACCTACAGGGAATGCCCAATAAAAATATTAGAGGAGTCTGAAAGGAGAACCCGTCAGAAGGCAATCAAGTTTTTCAAAGTACAGTGGAGCAATCACACCGAAGACGAGGCAACATGGGAAAGAGAGGATTTTCTTGAAAGAACACCCACGCCTATTTGAGGATCAGCTGAAATCTCGGGGACGAGATTTTTCCTAATGGGGTAGGTGTTGTGACACTCCAAAAAAATTTATTTGGTTTTTAACAAACCCTTTTTTTGATTTGAAGGAGGCTATTTAAAATCTTTCCAAAAGCCCCTCCTTCTCAAATTTTTTTCTCTTATGTCAATGTTTTATTTTTGTGTCATCCTCAAATCCTCACCTTGGTGTTTGGCATTGAAGACTTCTCTTTTGGTATTGACCCTTCACAATTTATTTTTGGAAAGATTTTCATTTAAAAAGAAATCCTTAGGGTTTTGGATTTATTCCTTTTATCCCAACCATCCTCCTTCACCATGCCTCATGTTAAAATTTTCCTCTAAAACACCTCCCTCCACTTTGGGTCTAGTCAAGTAGCTAATCCTAGCAAGTTCAACCCATTTTGGATTTTTATTCCATTTATTTTATCCCCAAAACCATTTCCGTCTTTTATTTTGGACCTAGGTGATTTACAAAGGAAGTATCTGATTTCCTTTGAGTTTTGATCTCAAACCAACTCCCCTGGCTAGTCCCTAGCACCCCCAACCTAGATCCATCAAGATCCACTCTTCCACAATTCAAAATTTTCAAGTTTCACTCATCGCAAGTTTGGACCAGATTCATCATTTTGGCGAAATTCATATTCTTCCTTTTCCAAAAATTCGACAAAAATCAGGCAGCCCCTGTGTGCATTGAGAGGCCACCCACCAAAGATCAGCTCCAGGAAAATTCTCCACATGCCAAAATCATTTCATCGAGCACTGGCCTGCCTTTGTTCTTGTACATGTTCAGAGTTGATGTTTTAGTTCGACCGGTGTCGCTTTTCTTGAGACACGGCGTCGATCTCACCAGTGCCCGCTCTGGAGCCATGCACACTGCTCCTTCTTCTTATCCAGAGCGCCGCACGGTCCTTTGGACGGGCCCCATCGTCGGTGGTGACGTGTCCCGCCGACACCGGCAGCTTCTGCGGTGGCAGAGCCACCCGTGGCGGCCAGCAGGGATCAGCTCCAGCTTTCTGCGCCGTCCAGCACCGCCCAAGCCACCCGAGGCCTCCGCGTGGCGTGCCTGCTTACTGCGCATGCTGCGCTGCTTGTCGCCGTGCTTTGAGTAGCGCAGAGCGTGCTCCCTGCCGCCGACGAGCTCCTTGCGCCGTTCCGTTCGGAACTTGGAGTATCAACCAAGGCAGGCCAAGCTTAGCACCTAAACCGAACCAGTAGGCCCCAACGGTGATGCCTAGCCCCCTAAACAACCTGACAAACCACTACACTTCCGTAATCGCCGCCGGAGTTATTCCGTTCACGGCCACCGCCTCGGATCGGCTATAAAAGGAGCCCCCGAGCTCGTTCTCGACCCCGCACCACAACTCCACCTCACCAGAGCCCCGCCAAGCCACTAGGAGGACCCCGAGGAGGTCTCCTTCCCCGACTCCGGCCGCCCCGATCCGCCTCGGGCTCCGGCTTGATTCACTCAGTGAGGCCACCCCGCCTCCCAAACCGCGTCGGCCAAGAGCCTCCGTGCACCCAAGATTCTAACCCGAGCCTCAATTCAACCTTTGTAGCCCTCCCCGACGAGATCCACCAACGCCCGAACCATCGCCCGCCGGAGTTGAGGCCACCGTCGACGTGGTGCTCGCCGTCGACCAACTCCACCACACACAGGTGCGAAGGACCCAAGGAACCCGTAGGTACCACCCACTCCTCCTAACTCGCCGTGGATCGCCGCCGGTGACCACCGCAGCCTTCGGGCGCCGGTGACTCTGTTCGAAAATTCAAACCTGACGGGTGGGACCCCTCGTCAGCTTTTTCCCCTTTACCGAACCGTTTTCGGAAAACGCCTTCGGGCAGGATACGTTTTCCTTTGGAGTTGGCGGGTTTTTAATCGAATCGTTTTCTGTTTTTAAAAGCTAGCCCCTGGAAACTTTCTATTTCATTACAGACAAGTCCCTGGACTAAAACTCTAATAACTATTAAACAGTAAATGATTTTTGATTGATTATTTTTCTGTCCTCTTTATTTTCCTGGCTAGTTTTTTATCATATTTATTTGTGAAATATTTGGAACACTTTTTGTGCACACATGGTATTTACGATAGTACGTATTTTTCCTTATACCATAGATACCGGAGGAGGTGACGGAACCGCGAACTTCAACGAGCTAGACTCCGGCTACTCCGAACCAGGCAAGCATGTTGGAACCTTTGATATGATGAGTGTTTCACGTGTTTGCTTAAGTAGTTACTTCATGGCATGATTACATGAACAACCGTGAATGTTATGTTCCATGCAAAGCTATCGTGAGTGAGATTCGAAACTCAATGCGTGACTCGATGTGAGTTTACATGATCATGTGGTGACATGATTGGTGGTAAGATGGTATTGTTGTAGCATGCCAGTCTTATGCCAAACTATTTAACTCCAGTGTCAACGTGAGTCAAGTCATGTTACCATCCGTTCCTTTTCTTGTACTACCACATGTTTTCTTTATGGAATATGGTTTAGTAAGTTGCAAACCTCTTTCCTGGTACACACCAAACAGAGGGGCCGGGATGAGGGTTCCATGGCCCCGGATTAAAGCACATCATCCGTCAGTGGAGCATGGGTGTTTCCGGTTGGGACCGAGAGGGGGCACTTTAGAGCGCCATGGATAAATTTGATCCCATGCTATTCGAGGTTGTGACCTCCCGTCTTAGAGTTTTTCTTGAACATTGCCTACGGTGATTCCTCGGCAATGAATGTGGAATTGGGTGTGTCTTGGTTAGATGTGTTTCTTCTAAAATATCAGAACGGAACTAGTCCCTTGGGACTACTGAAATCCGTTGGCTGTGGTTTAATAGTACAAACTCTGCAGAGTCAAACTCATTCAAGTAACCATATCTATGGTCAATGTCTGTGTTCAACTTGTCCTGTCAGTCTCAGTGTCAGTCTCCTTGAAAAATCTCCGGTGAACAGACATGAGTGATAAACTCGGCTACATGATTAATCCAGTGGATGGACTAACCCGTTTATTATTAGGTGCTGAGTATCTTTCCTTGGAATGGTCTATACTGCTTGAATATGACAATGCTACATAAGCCCTTTATGTGATGTCGCTCAGACGTCCGACTGTGGCACACTTGTTATTTATTTTCAATATAAGCCCTTTATGTGATGTCGCTCAGACGTCCGACTGTGGCACTCTTGTTATTCATTCTCAATATAAGCCCTTTATGTGATGTCACTCAGACGTCCGACTGTGGCACTCTTGTTATTTACTTTCGATATAAGCCCTTTATGTGATGTCGCTCAGACGTCCGACTATGGCACTCTTGTTATTTACTTTCAATATAAGCCCTGTATGTGATGTTGCTCAGACGTCCGACTGTGGCACTCTTGTTATTTACTTTCGATATAACCCATTTATGTGATGTTGCTTTGACGTCCGACTGTGGCACGCACTGTCATTTATTTTTCCAATATAAGCCCTTTACGTGGTGTCGCTTAGACGCCTCGATCGCTGCATGTTAATTTATTTGTTCACCATTCGAGGCGCCACTTGGACACTCGATCGGTTTTCGATTATTTTGTTGGGATTTCGGAGGATTACCGCCTGACTTCCTTTTATTTAACATGTCGTGCAAGTTATTCACTTGAGTGTGCATTGCCAATTGCTCATGATGCATCATGCTTACATTTGTTATATCTTATGTCCGAACTGTCTAGCGAGTACATTCAAAGTACTCACCTGGCTTGTTGATTTGGCCAGATGTTGACGAAGGCGATATTATGGATGAAGAGTTCGATAGCGAGTCCGACGCCTAGAGGAGTCCCAGTCAGTCCGTGCGATCCTCGGAATTTATCACTTGTACCATATCCGCTTCCGCTACCCGAATAAATCATCGAGCCTCACTTCGACGCTCGATGAGCTGCAAGAGTAGGAGTCAATGTCACCCACTTCACTGTGACATATCCACCACCACGTTTAAATACGAGTTAGTAGTATGCCACCACACCCTTGTGCCATATCCGCCTTTATGTATATTATTGGAGTGCTTGTAATAAAATTGTTGAGCAACCTCAGATCTTCCCTGTAATATATTTAGTACTTCTGGATTTCTGTATCAAGAATTTTTCTACCAGTAAGGAGGACTCTCCTATACTGGAAATAAAAAGATCGGTTTCTCAATAAGTATTTCATTGAAAAACCGATCGTGACAGGTTGTAATCGCCGTAAGGATCACCGTTTGGGGCCAAGTGTTGGTCGGGTTGTGATCGCCGGAAGGTCACTGTGGTATCGAGGATACCGAGATGTTGTATATTCGTGATGTTGTGCGAGAATCGTGGGTAAAAATCAAGCTCCTTGTGGTCATTTATGGATTACTACGGTATTGTTTATACCAAGCTTGATTTGATCCTGAGATGATCGTGTGATGTCCGAGGTTGGTAAGTGATGCATGTGATGGTTACGAGGTAACCCGAAAGGTGATAAGTGGTGCATATAGTGTCATCATGTTGCATGCTAGTATTGTCGGATTAATATGTTCATGTTGTGATAGATGTATCATGTCTATGTTGGTCATGCCATGTTATTCTGATGATATCATGATAATTCCTGTTTAACCTCTAATTGCCATTCTGTTGTTTGTCTTGAATGCTTCTGGTTATTGTGAGCTTGCAAGTACATTCAATGTAATCGACTGGGCGTGTCATGCCAGCTTGCGTGTCATTCCGGATTTGATTGCTTGTTTGCCGTGGAGTCCTTGTTTGCGAGCTAGGATAAGCTGCCCACCCGTAGTCCCTCGCTAAGTGGAGTTCACCACCGTCGGCGCAGCCGTTGCTAGAGTTATTCACGCTCGAGTTGTTCTGCTGCTTGCATAGAGCAACTGAGGATGGCGTAGTGTCGCCGTACCGATGTTATTCATTGTAATGTCGGAGACCTTGTATTCATATTCATTTAATAATAGAAGGCTGGTTTGTTTTATGCTAAGCAGTGCCGTATTCCAGATGTAGCGACCCGACCCGAATGGGTCAAGTCTTCAGGTCAAGTGTCATCCTCGGATCGGTATCTTTGACACACACGATTTCGAGGATTTATAATAGAGGTAAATCACATGTATAAATAACGTAAATACTATTACCTCAATCCAAAATAGCGGAAGAAACAAGGTTGTGGATTCCCATCAACACCAACGGCAAAGTTGAGTGTGGAAATCGTAACCCTAACGTATCACTTACTCGTCGTCTGAAAAGTCTGCAACATGAAAAGTTGCAGCCCGAAAACGGTCGACACATGGAATATGCCGCAATGTAACACATAGAGTAATGAAGGAATAAGCCTATACTACATGCATATATGGCTGGTGGAAAGCTCTATGGCTACAGCTTTATGTAAAGCCAATTTTTCCCTCATCAGAAGGAATAAATTTATTTAACTATCATGGTGGTTAGGAAACATTGAGAATGGTTGATGACATTCTCAATCCCAATTAAAAGTACTCATTAAAAACCCAACAATATTAATTTAGAAGTAACATGATGAGATTCACATGATATCCAAGTACTAGATACTCAAGATGTCCATAACCGGGGACACGGCTAACCATGATTAGTTTATACACTCTGCAGAGGTTTGTGCACTTTTCCCCACAAGACTCGATCGCCTCCGTTGGATTTCTCGCACTACATGATGTTTGAGAAACGGATGACCGAGACATAGCCTTTCAGAAGCACTAGCACGTTACATGTGGGTATACCGGTACACCTACTTTCCCCTACATCTGCTAGTCTACCCGTAAGAGTTCGCACAACTTAATCAACTACGCCAGAGCCCATAATGGCTTGTGGCTGCACACGAAAGTTTCTAGTTTGAATAATCTCATGATCCCTTTGAGCACGGGTGGCGGTCCAAGAAATACAGGCAAGTCCTCGATAGAAACCAGTGCCTCAGTCCACCCGGATGTGTGTTTAAGTTGCCACCTTAAATAAACCATTAATTTAACAATCTCACATCCGTCATGGAATTCACTCACCCAATCCACGTCTACTAGCATAGCATGGCATAATAGGCAAACGAGAAGTAACTCCCAAGGGTTTGATAATAAAAGCAGGTAATAGGTACTACCTCAATCTACTTCCCAAAACCCACAATTTAATTAGATCCTAATCATGCAAGCGTTTGAGGATAGATCTAATGCATAAAAACTGGGTATGAGAAGAGGTATGATCAAAGTGTTACTTGCCTGCAATGTTGATGAAGATGATTTGCACTCATAACTCTTGATAGATCTACTCGTCACACTCCGGTCAATCTATCGTAAGCAAGCAATAGTAACCACACATAAGCAATCACTCAAAAGATCAAAAAGAACGAAGAAGACAATTCGAAAAACATCAAAACCAAGCAAATAACTCTTGCAACATAAAACAATTTCTAACAGTACCAAAATTATGTGAATTTGGCCTTATCAGAAAGTTTAGGTCAAGAGCTTCGATTTGCAAAAAGAATCAACTAAATCGGAGTTACGAAACTCAAGTTATGATCAAACGAAGTTCAAATTCAAATCTGATCTAATTCAAATTTTAAAATTTCAAAAACATTTTTGAGTTGAATTACTGGATAGAGGGGATCATAACGAAGAAGTGGGCGTTGGTTTCGTCAAAAACGAAGCTCCGGTTCAAAAGTTACGATCGAACGAAGGTTTGTACTAGATTTGAAGTTGAATAAATTTTATTGGAAAGAATATGTCACAAGGAGTATTTTGCAAAAAGAATCACTTAAATCGGAGTTACGGATAAAAAGTTGGAGGGTTTTGAAGTTCAGGGACTGTTCTGAAAATTCCAGGGGCTAATCTGTGAAGAAACTAATCACATACGGGTCCCTGGCCGAAAAAAGAAAAAAAATTCTATCGAGCGAACGCTCGCTACAACAACTAATCTATTAAACTGTTCACAAATAAAACCTAAACGAGCAGGCGTTCGTTAATTAGCCAAACGAAAAAAACAAGATCGACCGAGATCGTCGGATCTCGATCCAACGGCGGGGGTCGGGGCTAGGGTTTACCCGAACTCCGGCGAGGTCCGGCAGACGGCGGCGGTGGCTCCGGGGTCGGCGGCGATGGGCGGAGACGGCGGCGAGCACGGCGCGGGGCGGCGGAGTCGGAGGTGGCGGGCGACGGAGGCGTCAGCTGGGTAGCAACATTGAACGGCGGGCGACTCGGACGAGTCCGGCGGCGAGATGCGGTTGGAGTCCGACGAAGGGATGCGGCGCGGCAGCAGCGCGATGCGAGGCGAGGAGGGGGCATCCCGGAGCATCGAGGTCGGCGTTATAAAGGCGAGGACAGGCGTGGGGAAGGGGCAAGGGCGGCGCGGAGTACGGCCATGGTACGGCGGCGGCGCGTACTGGCTCGGGACTTCGTCCCGAGCTCGGTGGCGAGGTGGACGGCGCGTCGGGCCAGCTGGGCCGTGGCCTGGCTAGCTGGGCCGGCCGGTCCGGTCGGTCCAGAAGTTTTTTTTAAACATAGAAAAGCAAAAATCAAAAATAAAATAAATAGAATTATTATATAGGCATATAATATATCAAAATTTTCAGAAAAATATTTCCTACAAGATGAACATTATTCTAGCTTCAAATAAAATACAGAAAAATTCAAATAATTCAAACAATGCTACTGCCCTAATAAATCCACTGAAAATCATTTTAAAAATACCAAAATGACTTCAAATTAATTTCTCTCCAATTTTCTGATGTAGGGAATCATGTTACCCTATTTTCCACATATTTTATTTTTGGAGAAAAATAATTTGAATAAAACTCAAATAACTCCAAATTGAAAATAAATTCAAAAGGAATTTTGAATTTAATTCTTTGAAACTCCCAACTCATATTTCATATGTTTTGAAGAAGTCATTTTATCTTCGCTCGTGAAAATCATTGAGTTGCATAAAGTTTCAGAATTGGAAATATTTTCAAATGAAATTCAAATATTTTCAACACCCCTTGTCATTTAAATAAATGGAAGAAGTCATGTCATCTTCTCTCCAGGGTTTTGTGATGAAAAGGATTTGAATTCCCGAAGATCATAAAAGCAAAAATGAAAGTTTGGGAAAGTCCTTTTATTCCCTCTCATTTAACTTTCAAAAAGGTTTCGAATTTCACTCAATCAATCAAACAATCAATCAACACTATCTATTTATTATAACATTCCAAAATTTTGGGATGTTACACCAGAAGACTTCTTCTCGATCTCTGGGCTGGAATACGGGGCGTTCCGGTTTTCTCTGAGCCGGGGTGCCACAGCGCTTGGTATCAGAGCAGGTCTGGCTGTAGGACGCCCTAGACCGTGTGAACGTTAGAAAGCGGTAGTATAGACCCCAGTTGGTTTGTTGCACTTGATTGCTGCATTTGTTTGTCGCATAGCATGCATATAGCCTTAGTATTTGTCACTAACGGTTTATCTGGTGAGTGTAGCTGGCATCGGTTCGAATCCACTACAGCTCAACCTTTGCATTTCTCTAGTTCCTTTTTCTTTCAGTGTTTGGTGTCATATCTGTCCCAGGAGAGTGATGCCAAGTGATCCCGACCCTGTTTGCCAAAAATGGTGCTTAGGTATCGCACCAATGTCTTTCTTTCTATTCCGCCTATCGTTTCGGTGATGGACATGCTTCCATGCCGGATCGTTCTTTTATTTTTGTCATGTTGGCAACCCTTAATGATCTTAGTTATCAAAAAAGGGCAATGTCAGCAGCCTCAGTTTTTCCCTGCTATCCTATTTATTGGACGAGTACGGATCTTTTTCTGTCTGCTTGATAATAATGTGGTTGCAACCTTCGTGTCCCACTACATGATTATCGAGCACATCCTCGCCTCCAAGCTAGTTCAGGTTGCTGCCTGGCTAAGCTAGCACTTGGTGTAGCGCTGTTTACACCAATTCTTCCACACATTTATTCGTCCTCGTGCACATCGTCACAGCATATTAGACCACAATACCGGAGTTTCCGCGAGATTTATGTGCTTAGGTGTGCATGCATATTGTGTGAGTAGCAGTAATATGTGATGATTGCTTGATTAATTATATTAGTAGTATGCTTGTGTGCTTTTGTTTTAGTCATTTTCGTTGTTCCTTTCTTTGGGCCTTCTGTGCTACAAATATTTTCCCTATTAAAGTTGCTCGTCAGCCGACACCGGACCCGAGAGTCAGCAAGATATGCATATATTTGGAAACTCAGCTAAACAGAATGGAATTATCAGCTGACTGTAGTGAAATTGGGAATACCTTGTCTAGATGCAAAAGAAATCCTGGATGGACCGCCAGTATCAAGTTTGCATTAGCGTGCACTCATCACGACAAAGTGATTAAATCAGTAAGAAGATAAAAGGTGTGCAAGGTTGACAGAATATTATCAAAGGTATGGCTCAGATACAAGTTTAATTTTTCGTTGAGGATGATTTTGGAACTCGATGTACCTGGAAGCAAACAAAAATATGGCATATAGTCGGAAAGGAGAATAGTCCTGCAAAACACCGTATCATGCAAGAAATCAATAGCCAAAATATTAATATGGTATGTATATGTGGAAATCGGTCCGCATATCACAATAAGAAGCTTCTGGTGTAAGCAACCCAATCTTCCCTCGCAAAATACCAGAGAAGTTTCCAAGGCAAGATTCATCTATCTTCCTTAGTACGATACGTGGATGATTTCTCGCGCAAGGTACCCTGTCTTCTTCAGTAAGAAACCGCAAAAGCTTCCGGCATAAGGTACTGAGTCGTTCCCCAGCAAAGTCTTTAAGGGGGTAAGCTTCTGAAGCACGATACCCAGTCTTTTTCAGCAAGCTGTCCGATGAAAGTTTCGAGCACAAGCCAGGAAATATTCCTCAGTAAGACATTGGCATAAGGTAGTATGCTGTGAATTGACAACATGTGGCAGTGAATCCCAAGAATCAGATCCGCAACTGTTTTGTCAGAATCAAGAATCAGTCAGAATACACGTCCGTCTCAGGAGAGTGATGCCAAGTGATCCCGACCCTGTTTGCCAAAAATGGTGCTTAGGTATCGCACCAATGTCTTTCTTTCTATTCCGCCTATCGTTTCGGTGATGGACATGCTTCCATCCCGGATCGTTCTTTTATTTTTGTCGTGTTGGCAACCCTTAATGATCTTAGTTATCAAAAAAGGGCAATGTCAGCAGCCTCAGTTTTTCCCTGCTATCCTATTTCTTGGACGAGTACGGATCTTTTTCCGTCCGCTTGATAATAATGTGGTTGCAACCTTCGTGTCCCACTACATGATTACCGAGTACATCCTCGCCTCCAAGCTAGTTCAGGTTGCTGCCTGGCTAAGCTAGCACTTGATGTAGCGCTGTTTACACCAATTCTTCCACACATTTATTCGTCCTCGTGCACATCGTCACAGCATATTAGACCACAATACCGGAGTTTCCGCAAGATTTATGTGCTTAGGTGTGCATGCATGTCGGGGAGGACTCATCGTATCCCACGAGCACCTACGGGACCTGGGTCCCTTGTGGTTCGGAGGGGGGCGGAGATTGCACAAAGAGCGGATCGAGGCGATGCACACGAACAGATTTACCCAGCTTCGGAGATCTCCGGAGAGATAATAATCCTACTGCTGCTTTGTGGATTATCTTGTGTTTTTGCTAGGGAGCAATGGGAGCTACAAGACCTAGCTTGAGTGTGGTTTCGTATGAGTATGATGAACTAAGCCGGAGCTGGACCGAACCCTTTCTACGTTGCACTTGGGCCTCCTTTTATAGGCACAAGGGGTCACCACATGTGCCAAGTAGACAAGGGTAAAACAGTAAAAACATAGGTTGGTACACCGCTCAGACAAAGGTACAAGAATCTGTACCTAACTCGACGGCAAGGGACAAGAATCATCAATGCATGTCTCACGCCTCAACAAAGGTAACAGTGGACCGTCAAGTGTGCCTCCGCTTGCCACGATGGTAGCCGGTCGCCGCTTATCGCTGCTCCTCATTGGCTGCACAGCCCGTCGACAGCGCTGCTTGGGAGAGCCTCGTGGTGACACGTTGGCGGGTGAGCTGGAGCGGAGATGAAGAGAGGTCACTTGTCATGGCGAGTACCTTGCCGCTGCAAGGTTCTTGTCGCTTCGAGTTTATCGCTCACCAAGCCTTCCGGCAAGCTCTTCTTGCCGGGCCTTGTTTCCTTCGCTACCGAGTGGCCTTTCCGGCAAGCTCCTCTTGCCGGGATCTTGATTACTTTGTTCTTGAATGGCTCCAAGGGAGCCACGAGGATCTTGGCGGTCATCGTGCCAGCCCTGAGTGGCCAGAATCGTCTGCGGCACGAGTTCGGGATACTAGGGTACCCCTACTCTGGTACACCGACAATGCATATTGTGTGAGTAGCAGTAATATGTGATGATTGCTTGATTAATTATATTAGTAGTATGCTTGTGTGCTTTTGTTTTAGTCATTTCTGTTGTTCCTTTCTTTGGGACTTCGGTGCTACAAACTTTTCCTCTATTAAAGTTGCTCGTCAGCCGACACTGGACCCGAAGAGTCAGCAAGATATGCATATATTTGGAAACTCAGCTAAACAAAATCGAATTATCAGCTGACTGTAGTGAAATTGGGAATACCTTGTATGGATGCAAAAGAAATCCTGGATGGACCGCCAGTATCAAGTTTGCATTAGCGTGCACTCATCACAACAAAGTGATTAAATCAGCAAGAAGATAAAAGGTGTGCAAGGTTGACAGAATATTATCAAAGGTATGGCTCACATACAAGTTTAATTGTTCGTTGAGGATGATTTTGGAACTCGATGTACCTGGAAGCAAGCAAAAATATGGCATATACTCGGAAAGGAGAATAGTCCTGCAAAACCCCGTATCATGCAAGAAATCAATTGCAAAAATATTGAGATGGTATGTATATGTGGAAATCGGTCCGCATATCACAATAAGAAGCTTCTGGTGTAAGCAACCCAATCTTCCCTCGCAAAATACCAGAGAAGTTTCCAAGGCAAGATTCATCTATCTTCCTTAGTACGACACGTGGATGATTTCTCGCCAAGAAGGTACCCTGTCTTCTTCAGTAAGAAACCGCAAAAGCTTCCGGCATAAGGTACTGAGTCGTTCCCCAGCAAAGTCTTTAAGGGGGTAAGCTTCTGAGGCACAATACCCAGTCTTTTTCAGCAAGCTGTCCGATGAAAGTTTCGAGCACAAGCCAGGAAATATTCCTCAGTAAGACATTGGTATAAGGTAGCACGCTGTGAATTGACAACATGTGACAGTGAATCCCAAGAATCAGATCCGCAACAGTTTTGTCAGAATCAATAATCAGTCAGAATACACGTCTGTCTCGGGAATCAGATTCTCATATATATGCAATGAGCATACCATCAATATCTTACAAGTCACTTGGATGAGGATCTGATAACCACGTGAGGATGATTAATAGAAGAAAGCCAGTATACACCGAAGTGTGACAAAGGATTATGAGGATTGACGACATCGATGAGCTCAATACAAGTACCCGTGAACTTGGAAAATGATCCTGATGAGCCCTTGTCCCCTTTTTCTCCAATGACGGCAACACGCCTGTGATCTGAGCTGTTTCTAGCTATCCGGGGTGGATGCCGATTTTTGTTTCTCTCTTCAACAACTGCCATCTCGTACAGCTATTGAGTTTCTTTTTGTGATAGTAGCCCTATAGCTGCTTTTTGGCTATTTTAGGGAGCTGCCACCTTCTTCTTATCGACCCGGTCTCATGCTCTAAGCTGCTTTTCGGCCGTCTTGAGCCGTGGTTGAGTTATTTCAGTAATGTCCCAGATCTAGGTTGTAAAGACCGTTCTGGTGGCTACTGATTTATTTTACCGATTTCTTGCAAGGGTTTCGGATGGTCATTTCCCAACGATCAGAACTTGAGAGGTGTTGAACCTGCCATTTAATGGGTTACCCTATCAGAAGAATGAGGATAAACTACAATTGCCGAAAAATTGCACCGACAGTACCTATGGTCATACAAAGAAGCAATATGACCCAGCTCTTTCAGCCAAGGACCCAGACCAAGAAAACAATAATGAAGGAGCAAGACCAGTGATGCAAGTATAAAAATTGTACACGACCCCATGGTGCAGATCCTCGGGCGGTCTAAGTCAGTATTGATCCACATGGATATGCCTACAGCATGAGTAATCGGCATGAGGAATAACAGTCTGGAAGCATGAGTCCTGACTTATATGAATCATCAGGGATAGCCTGTCGTGAACAAAAATTTTCCGTCAGAACAGCCGTCAGCCAAGTCTGCAGATATTATCATATAGGCCAAACCCTTTATGCTGGCCACGACAGGAGACAATCAAATATTTGGTACGGATCCGATACTCAAGACAGTGGAACCAGTTAAGATGATTCAGAAACTTCTGCGATGAGTCAGAATCTTTCAGGAAACGGTTCTGTTTTAACTCACTGTTTGGAACCCAAAAGACCTGCATTTAGTTGAGAAACCCAATGCAAGGTTGTCAGTGCCGGGTGGCACACCCAGCAAAAATCACTTTTGGATTTGTCAGACGGACATATATTTCAGTCGTGATAATCAAACCACACTCAGCTAGTCAGTAGATCTAAAAAGAAATTGGAGCCTATATAAGCATGAGCAAGCCAGTTAAGATCTGTCAGAATGTGGATACAGTGAATCAAACCACCCCAGGGCCAGTTAGATAAGGATTTAGTGGGAACAACAATAAAGGAAAAAGGATACCCGAGTTGGAAACGGTTTCCTTAAGTCAGAATACTCATACTTGTTCCCTGAGCAACCAAATCTCGAGGACGAGATTTCTTTAAGGGGGTAAGGTTTGTGACAGCCTGATTTTTGGCCCTTTCTTTTTTTTTTGTTTTCCCAAGGTTTTTGCCTGAGTTTTATTTTTTCGTGGCTTTGTGGTCTGGAAATTGAAGAAGATGCCCTCTTCTTTGTTTCCAGAGTGGCTTGTCATTCCCAAATTCTTCCCTAGACCCTGTCATTTCCATCCTAGCACAAATCCCAATATTCTTTTTACTGGGAATATTCCTTTTCTATTAAAGGAATAACTCCAATTGCCCTAGGTTGTGAAGCAAACTATATTTCCCTCACTCCAAAAATTCCAAAATATTTCTCATAAATTGTTTGGGTCATATCTTGATCAAATATGGAAAAACTTTTCATTGCCTTGTTCAAAAATAATTCCCCAATATTCCTTTTTCTATTCTGCCCTGAATGACACTTTGTGAAGGAAGTGTCATTTATGTTTCTCCTATTGACTCCCAACCTTTTTGGGCATGTTTATATGTTCAAATAGTTTCCCCATGCACAAGTTAAAATTTATTTGCCTAGCCAATCTTCCTCAGTGAGTTTTCAAAGTTTCTGTCAAACAGAAGGCTTTGTGAAGGAAGTACTAGCTAGGAGTACCCAAATGAGTTGAACTTTTGCACACTCCTTAATGTGCACATATTAACCCCTTCCACCCATTTGCAGCCCCATCCAATCATCTATGTGAGCACAGGAGCAAATCTTTGTTTCTGGCAATATTTTCAGGTTATGAAGCTAGTATATTTTATATTGCTTCAAAAATCCTGATAAATTACCAGATCATTACTCTACCCATACAACATCTCTCCACCCAATTTGGCATCATTTCATTGAGCCATTTGACCACCATAATTATTCCAAGTTTCTAGATAGAAATGATGTTTGTGAAGCAAGTGCCATCTTGGCTTGTCCATTTGGCATGAGCTTTTTGCAGCATCTTTATATGTCCATATCATGAGGCTTTGCCCAGTTTCATCCCATTCCATAACTCCATGTGAGTGCATCTTGATGATCTTCATTTTTGGACCAAGTATGCAGTTGCAAAGCAACTGCAGTAAATCTTGATCCCTTTGCCCTCAAAACCTCCAGGATCATAGTCCTTCCTATCCTAAACACCCCAGACAACTTATTTGGCCTTAGTAGCTCCCTGTTGACCACATTGAGCTGGTAAAGTTTACTGCAGTAAACTTCAGAGCTAACTAACTATTTAACCAGAGCCTCTTTCACCTAGTTACCACCATGGTTGAGACCTACCCTGGAGGAACTTACCACAAGACAACGTTTTGGGCGCTGTAGAGCATTGAATGCCCATGTTCACGTGGTGAGTACGACGCTGGCATGCCTGTGAGCGCGCTCTGTGCGCTGTGGCATGTCCAGAGCACTATTTGTGTTGGACTCCCTCCTCCTCTCGTCGGCTTCGCGCTTGTGAAGATGTCCAGCGTGTTCCCCGCGTCGTCGCTGTTCTCCTGGACCCCTCTCCCCCTCCGTCAGATCTCCTCGCCGCGCGCCCAAGAGAGATATGTGGCCGACCAAGCTTTTATGGAGCTCGGCCTCTTCGTCTGCCCCTCCCTTGGCCGTCTCTTCCCCGTGAAGCTCTGCCCTGTGCCTCGCCGTCGTGTTCCCCGAGCCCATGCGTGAGCACACGGGTCTGCGGTGCCGGACACGCGTCCGCGGTGGTGCCAGCTCGGCCCCCTTCCTCGAGGCCGTTCGACCTCACCACCAGCCTCGCACCACCTCCAGCGAACCTCCCCGGCCTCTCCCTCGAGCTCTCGAGCCCCTTCCCCGAGCCTCTGGAGCCCTCCCTGCTCGCCCTCGTCGCATGGCTGCCGCGGCCATCCTCTCAAATTCGACCAAGTCGAGCTCCCTCTCCTCCTTCTACCACCACCAGAGCTCCACCCAGTCCTCGAAGATCCTCCCCATCTACTCCGTTCGTCGCCGGACTCACCGGAGCCCCTCGCCCCAAGCTTAACCGCCGCCGGCCGCTCCTCTGCTACCCCCAAGCCGTGACCGCCTTAGTCTTCCCCAGCGCCGTCCCTCGCCGGGAACGGGCACGGCTCGTCTCTTCCATCCCGCTGGTGCCCTCACCAAGGGAGATCTTGGAGCAGCCGCCCCATCATTGGCGGCAGCCTCCTCCCGGTGCCTCATCTGTTCCAGTCGGGGGCAGGGAGAGGACGAAGAAGGAGACGAGCCAGGTGGGCCACGCTGCGTGTGGGACCCCCTGGTCAGCCTCTCTGGCCGTTGACCAGCCCAGCCCACATGGATAAGTGATGGGCCCCACCCGTGGGACCCGCACGCATCAGCGTCGCCACTGTTCTTATGGATAAGATGGGTCCCTGGCAGAAAAACATGCATATCTTTTTATCCGTAGCTCCAAATGAGGCGAAACCAACGCTCACTTCTTCGTTCCGTCGAGCCCTTTCCGTTAGAGTCACTTTCATTATGTTTTGGCATACTGAAAAGGACCATTTTGCCTCTGCCCTTAATCAGCCCCCTCCAAGAGAGTACGTTTTCCGGCGATTCGTTCCGCGAGCTTCTCGCACTTCTTCTCGGTGCCTTCTTCATCCCCAGGCAAGCCACAATACCCACTTGCATGATAGTCATGCAGTAGCCATGGTTTTCAACTTGAATATTTAATAAATGTTTGCTTGTTGAAAAGATGGTTATCGTTGTCCCGGTGGTGTTCAGATTTGCATGTTCATTTTTGTGCTATGTTGTCTGGTACTCTGTTATCATGTTCTACCTGCTAGTATTTCCTTTCATATGTTTATGCTTGCTTGTAGTACATGTTGATGTTGGTGATGGTCATGCTAGTCAGTGGATATGATTTATTGTTGATATGGTGGATAGCTATGTGATACTCTCATGATGATGTTGATATCATGTTCATGCATTTTATCATGGCTCAGCATATTTGCATTCAAGTCAACCGGATTAAATTGAACTTGAACAACTGTTGGCTGAGTCATGGTGCCACTGAATCGATGCTGACTAGTGCAACCACGCTTACCAGTATGGGACGGTACTAACTGGGTCTATTGTCGTGCCTCTCGCCGGTGACTCCAACGTGGGAAGGTTATGGGCATGCTGTACCCTGGCCCGGTAAGCAGGCATAACCTTGTGTGCCCGTACTTGTGTCTGATCGTTTATGTTTTGGCCACGGCGGTGGTCGTTGTGTCTGGAGGTACGCACGGGGCCACCCATGACTTAGCTCAGTGAGGAATGAGTCGGAGTGGCCGGGAGAGTGTCATGGCAGTAGGACGGTTTTGTTGGAACGCCGTTGGTCCACCCGAATGGGAGTGCGAGGCCATGTGTTCCGTAGTGTGGGTACAGTGTACTAACCTCTGCAGAGTGTATATTAAATCTATCGATAGCTGCGCCCGCGGATAAGGGCCCAGGTCGAAAGTAGGCCACACCATGAGTCCACAGTAATAAGAATAATGTGCTTAATAAGAATAAGGAAATAAGTTGATTGTGATTGTCGTAAGGATCACGGGCCAGGTATTGGTCGGGTTGTGATTGCCGTAAGGATCACGGGTGTAACACCGCAAAAATTTAACCATGATTTGTTTATTAAAATTTTGCCAGGAAATTAAATTTTTATTTTCTGGATTTATCTTTTGATTTCAGAACAACTCTTTTCTTCTGAAATTGTGGAGTTTTCCTCCAAAGTGAAAACTTTCCAAAATATTATTGGACTCGTATACCATCTCAAGAAACACAATTCTTTTATCAGTAGATTTATGTGCATAATTGTTTCGCCTGAGCTTTATTCTTTTAAAATGATTGTTCATAAGTTTTAGGGCCTCTTTTGCACTGCAACTATTTGATAAATGCATCAAAAATTTCCACCAAAATTTGGGGATGACATATGATGTCCCTAAATCACTTTTATGCAAAAATATATTTTTGTCATTGGAAATTTTGAGCTTTACCCCAAGTTTTCAAATCTGGTCCAGTTGCTATTTTGCACTACAACCTATTTAAATATTCTTTTAAAACTTCCAGCAAAATTAGGGGAGGTCAGTAGGAGTATATAATCCAACTTTGTGCAAAACCCATTGATGTTCTTTGAAAAATTTGAGCAAAACATCCTCTTTTGCTCTCTGGTCCAGTTTGGCGCTTTCTACAAAGAACCCTATTTTATTTTGCTCTGTTGGCCATGATTATTTTTCCTGCTTATAGTCCACCCTACAAAAACCTTAAGTCCAGGAGAGTGGACCCATTGGGGTATTTTTGGTCCATGAAAGGATACCCTCTAGTTTCTGTCTAGAATTGGTTTTCTCAAAAACTTGCACTAACAAGTTTTTGATTTTGACAAACTAACCTGGCCACCCTCTTTAACACCCAAAGAGACTATGATCTGGGGATTTTGGCCAGCCCAAGAGTTGCCTAGATGCCCTTAGCATTTTGTCAAACACCTTGTGTGCATGACCAGTTTTGGCATGGTTTTTAAGTCACACATTGGGCTTGCTTGCTTTGCCTAACCAACATGTCTAATGGCTCTACCATAGTCTATAGCCCCAACCTGCTAAAGCTCATGTGATTTGGAGCCCTCTGGCATTCCGTGGCATTTTGCCGAACACCTCACGTGTGTGCTCTAGGCGCGCCCAGAGCGCACGTTTTGCACGCGCGCGCACCAAGTCGCCGCGTTCCACTGCCATCACCCCGCGCCCGTTCTAGCCCCGTCCCGCTCCAAGCCAGCGCGCCCCGACTCCTCCCTCGCCGCAGAGCCGCCTGGCCCCCTCCTGGCGCCCTACAGCGCCACCGACGCAAGCCGCCAACGCCGCTCCGACAGCTCCTGCCGTGGACAGCGCCGCCCGAGCCACAGCCGCGCGCCAGCTGCCTCTGGAACAGCTCAAGCTCATCCGCAAGATCTTCCACTAGCGCACATCGCCGCCATGTCGCTCTGCAACTACAGAACGGCGGTTCGCCGTCGATCCTATCCACGGCCACCATCGGAACCGACATAATCGCGCTATAAAAGGAGCCCCGAGCCTCTCCAAACCCCCAGGCAACCTCGTACCATCCCCCTAGTGCCCCCACAGCCAGCAGTCGACGGCGGGAAGCTTTCTTCCTCGCCTCCGGCCAGTTCAGCCGCCGCCACGCTCTGGCTCCGTTCATCGCGAGCAGGCCCTCCCCCGTCCATCTAGCACCACCACCCGACTCCCCTTGACCGTATGGAGCTGCCCAGCCTCTCAAACACGACTGGGAACCACCATAGCGCGGAGCCCCAATTCGCCCGAAGCCGCCGTCCTCCGCGAAGCTCACCGCCGACGACTCCCTCCACCCCCACCAACCTAGCGACCACCGGGAGGACCGCCCTGGACTGGCGGATCCATCCCTGTCTTCTGGAGCCTGCGAGGAGCTGTCGTTCGCCAGCGTCGATCACCGGCGCCCCGCCTCCGCTCGGGCAGAGGAGGAAGGAGGGAGGGGCGACTGGTCAAACCTGACCAGTGGGCCCCATGGACCCGTTGTCAGTGACCCGGCGCCGGTCCACACTGGCATTAGTGGAGACGTAAAGCTCAAAGTACGCTTTCTCCCTCGAACCGTTTTTCTTTTCTATTTCTTTTCTTTTTTTTTTAACAGAAATTTGACTGAACTTTGACTGGCTATAACTTTTAAAATATAACTCCAAATGAGTTGATTCTTTTTCCTACCTTTCTCAAATTTTGTCTAGTTTATTTTCATATTTATTTTAAAAAAATTCAGACAACTTTTTTGTACTGTTTGGAAACTATGTATTGATTAGAATATTTTCAAAAATAGGATTTTTGGAGAAGAAGAAAACTTTCAAAAGTTTTGGAATGCACCCTGCCTCTCCACAACTTGAAGGCAAGCATTCTGAACCCTGGCATAATATTGTCATGTGTTGTTTGATACGGTTACGACACCCCTTGTCTCGGAGTTTTCGTTATTTCGTGTGATGATATGAACATACTCATAAGTGCATATTGATGATTCCGTGCTATTGGAATTTGATAGGTTGTGTTAGTAATCACCCTCATATGCCTTTCATGCCTATCAGAAGAAATCCGGGAAAGCCTCTGTCTTGGGTAGACATGAGCTTGTCTTCGGTCTTCGTCGAGACGGTTGTGTCCGGTATGGCATAGTAAGATATGATGAGTGGTGCTTCTATTGGTTGAGATATATTTGTTATGTTAATCATACAGGGAATACTTAAACCTCCTGAGTCGACCGTAGATCGAGTCTTGTTCCAGTAACCCCCATACTTGTCTCGTACTACCACTTGTTCCTGCCATAGGTAGGGTACGGTTCAGTAAGTTGTCAACCCCTTTCTAGCACACACCGTACAGAGAGGCCATGGTAGAAGATACCGGATGCATCCGGTAGGCAGGCCACCTAGTCCGGGGGCATGGTTGTGTCAGGACCCCGATTCCAAGTCACGTCGATCTAGCCGGTAACACCTCATATCACTTTGCGGCCTCACGCACGATATTCCCACGGGTGTCGCCTTACCATGGCCCGGGACCGTTTGTGCCTTTTGGCTCACGTATATGATAGTGTCGCTAGCATCCATATGACAGAAAACCCGGGCCGACATGGCTAGTCGTGAACCCAAAGCGGCACTAACCCATGGGGACAGGCATACATGAATCACATCGAGCATGTCCGTCAACAGCGTGTGAAACCGGGCTGTAGCACTGGGCTAACAGGACTCCGGGAACCCAGGCTGTAGCAGGCTAGGCAGGACTCCGGATGTCACCGTGTGACATTTCCCCGAAGGGACAGACACATGAACGAAGTGAAACACATGCCGCTACCAACGGTCTGAGTAGTAGTCTTTGGGCTAGCGAGGACTCCGGTGAACGGGCTGTAGCGGACTACTATGGCTCAAGGAAGCACTAGACTACATTTCCCCATAAGACAGGCTGCCAAGGATAAACAACTAGATTGTCGGATCCCACACATACCAGGCATTTCAAACATACACACAATTTGCTCGATATGTGTAAATACAACATGGCATCACAACATAACTCTACGACACAAGTATTTATTCAGTAGGCTCTGAGGAGCGAGATATTAGAAACATGGGTCTCATGACCCAACATCCAGAGCATACAAATCAAAGCACATGTGGAAGCTTAACATGTCTGAGTACAGACATCTACAAACGTAAAAGGCTTGGAAGCCTGACTATCTACCAGATCCTGCCGAGGGCACAAGATCGTAGCTGAGGTAACAAGCTAAACGTTGAAGTTCACGCGGAACTACTAGCGAGACAGAAGTCTCTCTGCAAAAACATAAAATCGGCAAACTTGAGTACAAATGTACCCAGCAAGACTTACATCAGAACTAACTACATATGCATCGGTATCAACAAAGGGGGTGGTGGAGTTTAACAGTAGCAAGCCAGCTTTGATTCAGTGGCTATCCTAAACTACGACTGCAAGTAACTCTTTTGAGGTGGCGCACACGAGTCCACATATTCACCAATAAATACACCACTATGGATCCGATCCCGTCTTCCTACGAGAACGCCATCCATAGCACTCACGCTTATCTTGCGCATTTTAGAGTATCCACTTTCACTTGTCTATGAACTGTTATAGGCAACCCAGAAGTCCTTTACCGTGGACACAGCTATTCGAATAGATCATTTATAACCCTGCAGGGGTGTACTTCTTCACACACGCTCTAACCACTTACCGCCGTTTACACGACATGTACTCGGCAACCTTCAAGCGGAAGCCCAACGAGGGTGTCGGCCTCGGCGTACCTAAACACTCAAGACTCTAGTCTAGGTTTATCACCTATTCAGGTTCCATCCGCAGGGAGTCCGGCCGAGGTTTCCACTAACGGCCCCGAACGATGTGTGCAGGGTTCCCGAGACACCAAACGGGCGAATCGGTACACCGGGCCACGGTGTATCTACCGCGTCATAGCCCAACCCTAGGGTCAGCACTACGCACGGCCTCCAAGACATATCCTACAAACACCAGAAACTAGTTGCAACTCCTGGACAAAGGGCAAGGGCAGCTAATAAGTCGAGAGGGTCCATTGGTTTCGGGCCCAATGCGTGGTAGTAACTGTTTCATGGATCTCAAACACAGAACTCAGTTCCTGAGGACGGCTGCAATGATACAACCCACCATGTACTCCTACATGGCCTCTCACCGATACCTTTACCAAATCGTGTTCACACACTTAGTTCTCAACAGTAGGACATGTTTACACACCTCCGATTCATTCCCGATGAATCAGAACTGACTCAACTCTAGGCAGTAGCAGCCATGACAAACAAGCATGAATGAGTAGGCACAACAGGGCTCAAACAACTCCTACTCATGCTAGTGGGTTTCATCTATTTACTGTGGAATGACAGGTCATGCAGAGGATAAAGGGGTTCACCTACCGCAGCAAGTAACAGATGAATCGTTGTTGTCCTAATGCAGTAAAAGAGAGCAGGAGTGAGAGAGTGGGATTATATCGGAATGTACAAGGGGGTTTTGCTTGCCTGGCACTTCTGAAGATATTATATCTCTTCATCGGTGTCATCGATCTCATCGTCAGAACCACGTCTATCGAGAGGGGATACACCGGCAAACAGGGAAGAACACAATCAATGAAATGCACAATGTGATGCATGATCATGACATGGCAATATGCTGTGATTTGAGCTAATGCAACTAGCAACAGATTAAATGAAGTTGGTTTGAATACAAGATTCAAATTCAAACAGCAGCCGCAAGTTGTTCTAACATGCATGAAAATGGTAGAGATGGATAGATTGGATTTTTCTGATCATTTTTCATATATAACTTATCTGATTTGGAGCTACGGTTGAATTACTATGATTTTTAGAAGTTTAGGCAATTTTCTGGAATTTCCTGTATAAGAATAATTCCAGTAATTGGATTAATGCGTCAGCATTGCATCAGGGTGACGTCAGTGGTCAAAGGGGACGTCCAGGTCAACCTGACCAGTGGGTCCCGCGTGTCAGCAGTTATCTCAACTAACTAATATTAGTTAGCACTAATCTAAGTTAATTAGCAGAGCGGGCCCCACGTGTCATAGACTCAGGGGAGTCAACCTGGGCCCACCCAGTCAAGGTCAACGGTCAAACTCGCTGGCGTTTAGCCGCCAATGAGGCCAGACGCGGCGGAGGAAGTGCAAATTCGCGCTCCGGCGACCAAATGGTCGGCGGAGACCATCTACGGGTAGCTGGGAGCAAGCCGCGGTGTTTGGTGGCAGTGGTTGGGCTCGGGGTTGCCGAAGACGTCGCCGGCGACCACCTTGGCGGTCGCCGGAGTCGGGTGAAGACGAACCCGAAGCTACGGCACGGCGAGGCGCGCGGAGTGGTGCTACGGGTTCCTGCGAGTGCGGTGAGTGCGTTGGGCATGGTGGTGTGGCCGGTGGTTGGACGGAGACACGTCGGCGACGAGCTCAGCGGTGGCGCGTGCAGTCGAGCTTGGTGCGGTCGCTACAGCATGCGAGGAAGAGAACGGAGAGGGGGGAAACGGCCAGCAGCTCACCACGGTCACGACGAGCGGTTCGGCAAGGTCGGGGAGGAGCTGATAAAGACGGAAGGTCGCCGGCGATCTTGGCGGCCGAACGACGAAGACGAGGTCGGGGGTGGCGCTTCGGGGGGTTTGGTGTCGCGTGAGTCGACAGAGAGGCGTAGGCAACGGTGGCGGAGCTCCTGGGCATGTCGGAGAGACGAGGGGGAGGCGGTGGCCGCGGTGGTGGCGAGCGGCGGCGACGAACCCGATCGGGTGGGTGAGAGAGAGAGGTCCACGGGAGGAATGAGCACGGGGAAAAGCGGGAGGGGTCGAGGGGAGCGCGTGGCGTCTCCGGGGACGTCCAGGGAGAAGCGGCAAGCAGGAGGTGGCCGGGGCGCGTGGGCACGCACGGCGGCCACACGCCTCTCGTCCTACTGGCGAGAGGTGGAAGATGACTGGCAGCGGCGCTGGGCTGGGCCGGCCAGGTGGGCTGGCCAGCTGGGCTGCGACAGGTGAGGCCAGGTAGGTTTCCTTTCTCTCTCTCTCTCTTATTTGTTTCTGTTTTCTATTTTGTTATTCTGTTTTGGATTAGTAAAAGTACTAATCCATTTTGTAAAATCCTAAAAATAATGGTGGGCAGTGTTTTTGGATTATTTCCAATAAGCCAAAACTAGTTTCAGAATTATTAGAGCATTTAAAAATATTTATAGGATTTAAATGCCCCAATTCAAATACAACATGAGTTAATTCAATAATCCAAATGTAATGGAAAAATGAGCAATATCTCCGTTATCAAGTTTCCAAAGATTTTCCAAAATGGTCAACATTTTGAAGGCCATTTGGGTTCATTGAAAATTATTTTAGTTGAACCTATTTGAATTGCTTTAGTGCTAGGGCTTGGTCATCCCCACTTCAAAATTTCCTTTGAAATCAAACATGATGCATGGATGCAGATGCAACTAATTACAAACAATTCTGGGGCTGTGACAACTCACCCCCACTAAACAAGAATCTCGTCCCGAGATTCAAGACGTGAGGTAAGAAGACAGAGGGGCACAAGACCAACACAAACTTCACGATCTAGGTTGCACCTCACAAGGTTGTTGATTCGTTCCATACGTTGATCTTGACATCCTTGCTTTTGAGATCTTGATCCACGCGATGACGACGGAAAGAAACTCTATTAGGATTGATCCTCTCAAAGATCGAGCTATGCAAGATCAACTCGCGGAATGAGATGTTGAAACATCTTGAGTTGAGACACAAAACACATCGAGAGGGATGGAAGAACAACGACGGGGTTTGATTTGGTGGGCAACAATTCCATGCTTAGAAAGATGGTGGATGGTGTCAAGGTGGCGAGGAAATAATTGCCATGATCCTGTAACGGGGCACCTTGGAAAAGGTGACTCGTTGAACTGCTCCCTTAAGTGGCAAAAAGAATTACTTTTGATCCATAGATCATTGGAACTCTTCATACCAGCTTAAGGGAATTTACGATTGATCGATTGAAAGAGCTCGAAGAAATGACATACTCGAACTAGGATGGATGATGTGGACTACCTTGTTGAAGACAACACAATGACTGGATGGGACCCATGGTAAGTCCACTGTTGAAGGCGATCCTGACCAAAAACTACCGAGAAGGGTAGCCCACGATTGGATGGCACAATGGAGGTGCAAGCTAGGGTGAAAATGCTAATGCCGGGAATGTTCCAACCATCATATCTGCCTGAGATTCAGATCTGGTTGGTATCAGGATATTCCAGACTCATCAAGTCTAGAAAGAAAAATGGAGGTTTGCAACACAAAATGACGAGATGACGTTGCGAGATTCTCGGGAGATGAACTACGATAGCAAGCTCCAAAACATGAGCTGGTTCTGCTACATACATGTGAGCACACTGTCCTAGACAAGCATGATCACGTGGTAGTCTTATAATAAAACACTACCGAGTTCAGGTGGGGAACCATCATCGAGGATATTGGAATCTTGTGCATGAACTAGTATTCGCACAACAACTCCTTTTCCTCGAACAAATCAATCAGTGGCTTGGTGTGCTAGGAACACATATGGAGTGGAGGCGGCCAACCTATCAAACCATAGCGCACTTCGCACGTGCATGACTAACTTGGGATGATTCCAGAGGAGGCAAAAACAATCTTTCTCGAATTCACGGTGGCAACTTGCACCAAATTTACATGAATTCGACGAAGTCACTTCTTCCATCCAAACATAAGCTTCATGAATGGAACATGAAGGCATTGCTTACAAAGTTTCCAACACTAGGTTGATGTTCAACATGAATCATGGGGGAGACAAAATGCTGCTGATGGACTCAATAGCAACTCATCAGAATTTCCATATCACTGGACTTCCACCATCATGTGAACATGGTGATAGCATTGGTCAGACCAAAAGATGTAATGGTTTATGCTCGAGGGATCAACCACGAGTAAGACAACATTACAAACATCGCTGGTTCTGTTTTGACTTGATGGTATCCCATACTCAAGTCAAAGTTTTGGCAAGACAACAGATCCAACAACTGATCACGAGGACCAATTGGTGAAGGTATCATCTTTCTTCAACACACACACACAAAAGGATATCCCTTAAAACGAACTAAGTCGGACAAGCTTTTATCTTCCAACTCTCCAAGTTGTTGTTTGGCTTAACCAACTAGCTTAGGGGTATCCAACACAGATTCTTGGAGAATGGCTGGTTTAGAGGAAAACCAACTTGATCACGAGCTCAACATAGCGGTCAGGTGACAACCTGGTAATACTTTCGAGAAGATATTCGGAACATCACGAGCCACCGATATGTTACTAAGCTTGAGAACAATCTTGCTTTTCAGAGCAAGACAATATGAACAATAAGCAAGGGATCGAATAATCCTAACTCATTGATCGAAGAGTGCACCGGAAATAAGGACTAGGTAGCAAAGTCTATCCTAGAATGATGATTCAAAAGCCAACACACTAAGAGTGAGAGCATTGTCCATTTACTACCAAGCAACAAGGTTGCTAGGAGTATCGATTTCACACATCACAATTCACTTGTCGACATTCTGGTTACATCAACACGGGACCGAGGAATGAATAATGATAGCGAGAAGTATCACTACGTCAAGAATTCATGAGAAATGGTGCAATTCTCATGACAATCCTGACATAAAGAGGGCAATACTTCGGGGTGGAACAGAATCAAAAGCTGGATTGGCATTTTGACCTGCGAAATACAACTACTTTGACCCAATCCTGGATATGGATGAGGTACTGGAGTTTCTTTCTCCTAGTCATTCTGAAATAGAATGGCTTAACAAACCACAAGAATATTAGGCATCGATAACACGAATGAACAATTACTCCTGACTATCAATTGATTGACGAAGGTCGGAATACAACTGAAGAGGGACAACTCAAAGGAACATATAACTTTTCGAGTTGTGGAGGCATGGATTAGTATGCCGAACAAATTCAACATATTTTCTTCCGGATAACCCATGCAGAGAGGTAGGATTGGCAAAGTCACAATATAGAATGGGGAACTCATCGAGAGCACTCTTGTTGTGACCTTTTGGTTCAACGAGGAACTTCTGCCAAGGATGGTTCATGGTATTTGGAAGAATGATATACCACGGACCTCGAGGACTATCGCAAAGTTACTAATATCCTAAATGAACTAGCGAACACTATCAACAGGAGGTAAGTAGGGTGAATCTCGGGTTCAAGAACCTAGGAATAGAATACCTACTACTAAATGGCATCACAGGATGCTTTCATAAATAATGGCCAGAATCATCACACCGGGAACACAAAACATGGCTGGATTACTAGGTGACTCCCTAAAACACCTAGATTCATAATAATAGCTCCAACATATCTGCCGAGGCAGCGGAGTACCTCAACACACTAATTTGTGTGATTAAACTGGCCCAAATGAACATTAGAAACGGAGAGAAGGGATTTGCAAATGCATCGTACTATTTACAAATCTGGGATGACTCGGGCAGCATAACGGCTGTAAATGCTCAAAATGATTTGAGATATCCTGTAATATAGTGGCATGACCACTCAACATCACAATATCAAGGTTCTGAGACCAGTTGTGAACATACGGAAGTAGTAAAAACTGAACTGAGATTTGAAACTATCAATTCTGTAAGTCTATTGATTAGTAACACGTCATCCTAATAGATAGATGAGAAGCCTAGTTCTTAAACCCCGTAGAAGAGAAGAGGATGACTCAGATCAGAAGGCCATGAGGTATAAGGAGTAAAAAGAACCTTACATTCCCTTCCACAATCAATTCCCTTACATAACTAAAGCATTTCTAGACACAACTGAGACCGGTTTGGCTTGGTAATCCTACAGGCAGTCAGGCTCTGATACCAAAGCTGTCAGGACCCTGATTCCAAGTCACATCGATCTAGCCGGTAACACCTCATATCACTTTGCGGCCTCACGCACGGTATTCCCACGGGTGTCGCCTTATCATGGCCCGGGACCGTTTACGCCTTTTGGCTCACGTATATGATGGTGTCGCTAGCATCCATATGACAGAGAACCCGGGCCGACATGGCTAGTCGTGAACCCAAAGCGGCACTAACCCATGGGGACATGCATACATGAATCACATCGAGCATGTCGGTCAACAGCGTGTGAATCCGGGCTGTAGCACTGGGCTAACAGGACTCCGGGAACCCGGGCTGTAGCAGGCTAGGCAGGACTCCGGCTGTCACCGCGTGACATTTCCCCGAAGGGACAGACACAGGAACGAAGTGAAACACATGCCGCCACCAAGTGTCCCGAGCAGAGGTCTGGGCTAGCAGGACTCCGGTGAACCGTGCAGTAGCGGACTGCTATGGCTCAAGGAAGCATTAGACTACATTTCCCCATAAGAGAGGCTGCCAAGGATAAACAGCTAGATTGTCGGATCCCACACATACGAGGCATTTCAAACATACACACAATATGCTCGATATGTGTAAATACAACATGGCATCACAACATAACTCTACAACTCAAGTATTTATTCATTAGGCTCCGAGGAGCGAGATATTACAAACAAGGGTCTCATGACCCAACATTCAGAGCATACAAATCAAAGCACATGCGGAAGCTTAACATGTCTGAGTACAGACATCAACAAACGAAAAAGGCTTGGAAGCCTGACTATCTACCAAATCCTGCCGAGGGCACAAGATCGTAGCTGAGGTAGCAAGCTAAACGTCGAAGTCCATGCGGAACTACTAGCGAGACTGAAGTCTCTCTGCAAAAACATAAAATAGGCAAACGCGAGTACAAATGTACCCAAAGAAGACTTACATCGTAACTAACTACATATGCATCGGTATCAACAAAGGGGTGGTGGAGTTTAACATGACAAGCCAGCTTTCACTCGGTGGCGATCCTAAACTCCGACAGCACGTACCTCTTGTGCGGTGGCGCACACGAGTCCACATATTCACCAATCAATACACCACTATGGATCCGATCCCGTCTTCCTACGGGAACGCCATCCATAGCACTCACGCTTATCTTGCGCATTTTAGAGTATCCACTTTCACTTGTCTATGAACTGTTATAGGCAACCCAGAAGTCCTTTACCGTGGACACGGCTACTTGAATAGATCATTTATAACCCTGCAGGGGTGTACTTCTTCACAGACGCTCTCACCACTTACCGCCGTTTACACGACATGTACTCGGCAACCTTCAAGCGGAAGCCCAACGAGGGTGTCGGCCACGGCCTACCTAAACACTCAAGACTCTAGTCCAGGTTTATCGCCTATTCAGGTTCCATCTGCAGGGAGTCCGGCCGAGGTTTCCACTAACGGCCCCGAACGATCACTAGTAGAAAAAGGGTCAAATGTGAAGCACAATAGTGCCGGTTTGAATTTCAGCCGGCACTAATGTGTACACTAGTGCCGGTTCATGGCGGCGATTAATAGCATCGGTTCGTGGCGAACCTTTAGTACCGGTTCATGCCACGAACCGGTACTAAAGAGGCTGTGTCAGCCTGCGGTCAGGCTATGGCCCCACCATCACCATTTAGTGCCGGTTCGTACCACGAGCCGGTACTAATGAGGTTATGGCAAGCTGTTTTTAGTCCGACCTCGCTCCCCTAACAAGCCTTTTACCACCTTAAATATGTTATTTCTCAAACTATCACAAGCACTTGGTCTTCATTGAACTCTATGTGTAGAATTTGTGGCAATATGAGTCTTCATCGGTTTATAAATCGTTGATGACTCATATTGACAATTCAGATTGTACACACAAAGATCATTGATGATCAAAGTATTTTGATGTTATAAGATCATATTGACAATTTAGATCTGTAAAGAAATATAAGATCATGATCTAAATGCTCTTATATTTTTTATGCTCGATATGCACCATTCAAAGCGACGTCATTAACTTTCAACCGTTTACGCCTTCATTTGCTATTTTTCATGCATTTAATGATTTGTTTTGAGAACTAAATGACCTCGAAATTGAAAAGCACTACAAATGAACTCAAAAAGTTGAAACTTGGCATGGTATCATCATTTCACCCACATATCATGTTCAAAAAAGTAGAGAGGGTTACGGCAAAAACTGGATGCACTTCGTTTACAAACTGGACAATTTCTTTCGAAGTATTCGGGTTTATGACGAAATTAAACTCATCTGTTACAAAAGCATTTCATTTTTTAAACTTATTACAAGTCCAGACTTTTTGTGCATTCAGTATGCTCCATTCAACTGCTAGGCGGGAGGAGCTCTTAAGTACCGGTTCCAACTGCTAGTCGTGAGGAGTTGTTTAGTACCGGTTCGTGGCGAACCTTTAGCACCGGTTCGTGCCACGAACTGGTACTACTGAGGTTGTGTCAGGTAAGGCTGGGGCCCCACGAGAACCTTTAGTACCGGTTCATGGATGAACCAGTACTACAATTTCTTAGTAAGCTGTTTTTTAGTCCCACCTCGCGAAGAGAGAGGGACTAGGAGCGGTTTATAAGCCCTGAGTGCAGAGACGATGAAGAAGAGGCTCAATGCTCACGTTGCTTAGCTTCAAGCCTTCAGGAATATGGTAGACTGCATGGAGCTATGCGCAGTGCAGTTTACACTATTCCGAAAGGCTTGAAGCAAATTAACGAGCATTGCACCTCTTTTTTATTTTTAATAACTTATTACAACTCCGGACTTCTTCTGTTATGGCAAAAACTAATTGCACGTCGGCATTTCTTTTTTTTAAACTTTGGTTATAACTCCAGACTTTGACCATCAAGTTTTGCAGAAAAGAAAAAATAGCAGAAAAGAAAAAATAGCAGAAAAAAAACTATAGCTGAAAAGAAAAAAACTATATAAAATGACCGTGAAATTGAAAATCACTAAAAACTGAACTCTGAAAATGTTGAATTTTGGCAAACTAGATTAAAAACTACTCACAAATAAATAGAAGAAAATAAATATAACAAAAAAGAAAAAACTATACAAAAAACTCACAGGTCAGTGCGCAGAATTTAGGCCCACAAGCCTGCTATATAGAGGAGTTCAAAGAGGTAGCCGCGGCTGGGTTTATAAACCAGTGCGTCTGCCCTTCGCCCGGCGAGGTGGGACTAAACTTTGGTGTGGTAGCGAGGCCTTTTTAGTACCGGTTGGTGGCTCCAACCGGTACTAAAGGTGATCTTTAGTACCGTTGGAGCCACCAACCGTACTAAAGGCCTGCTCGCCCCGCCTCTTGGCCTGGTTAAAGTTTGTTTTTAGTACCGGTTGGTGGCTCCAACCGGTACTAAAGGCCCATCCTATATATATAGCACTTACGAAATTCAGTTACATCTCCCCACTTTCGTCTCCAACCTCTCGCGACATTGCCGCGCGCCGCTCGATCCCGTCGTCGCGGCCCGTTGCCCGTTGTCCGTTGTCGTCGTCGCTGTCCCCGCCGCCACCCGTCGTCCTCGTCATCGTCTCGTGCCTCCGCCCCGAACGCCGCCGCCGTCCGTCGTTGCCGCCGCTGCTCAGACGCCTTTGCGCTTCGCCAGACGCCCGCCTCAAGATCAGATGTCGGCGCTTCGCCAGACAAGATGGGCGGCGGCGCATTTATATGTCAGACACACACATACACACATACACACATATATACACACCTACACACACTACACACATACACACACACACATTTTTTTACTTATTTTCTGTTTTCTGTTTTCTGTTTTTTAGAAAATTTAATTAGATATTAATTAGCTAGGTATGTGAGATTTGAACTAGTTGAATAATTAATATAACTAGTTTATTTCTAGTAAGAAAATTGTCGAACTAGTTTATTTAGGTATATGAGATTTGAACTAGTTGAATAATTAATATAACTAGTTTATTTTTAGTTAGAAAACTGTCGAACTAGTTTATTTAGGTATTTGAGATTTGAACTATTTGAATAATTAATATAACTAGTTTATTTTTAGTAAGAAAATTGTCGAACTAGTTTATTTAGGTATATGAGATTTGAACTAGTTGAATAATTAATATAACTAGTTTATTTTTAGTAAGAAAATTGTCGAACTAGATATTAATAAGTTTTTAATGTTAGATATATATAGTAATGTCGAACCGAAAATTGTCGAACTAGATAGTAATGTCAATTGTTAGAGATGAATATAGTTAGATATATATTTGAATTGGCTATATATTAATTAATGTTAGATAGTAATAAGTGTTTAATGTTTCACCTATATGAACATATAGGAAATATCATCTGACGACGAAAAAGATTTCATTATATGCAAACACTGTGAAGACCGGCCTCGTATGCGAGAAATTTCCTTGTTGATGGTAGGCGCTTCAAAGATCAAGTGGATGAGACATTCAAGTGGATACGATGAAGTCACAACGGCAATTATTATTTGAATGGAAAACATATGCTTCATTTGCTTCAACTTATAATTTTAAATCATGACTTATGCTTCATTTGCTTCAACTTATAATTTTAAATTTTCACTATTCTACTAGCGCATCCCCTGCCATGCAAGAATTTTTGTCTTGGATAAGATAGGTTTTAGTGCTATAGATGATATGGAGGTAAAGAGAGTTTACTTGAAGACGGAGCATGGGTATACTTTCAACGTCAAATTATATAATGGAGACACATACACCCATTTTGAATGCAAAACTTGGCAAGCACTATGCAAGGCTTATGCATTTGAGCACGATATGGTTATCACCTTTGATATTCGTCCTAAGATGATATTGAAGGTAATATAGACATCTGGGTCGATGTGCAAACGCCTCCAGTTCTACCATTATGTGAGTTTTTCTCAACCATGCATGCATATGTTAATGTCTTTGATACAGTTTATTCAAAAATAGTTGACAACTAATTTGTATTGTCAGCTTATTTCGGTTCAGCTTAACATGTCCCAAGGCTTGGTAGACAGGACCTACTACTGCCCCTGTGGCTCAACTAAACTGTGAGGAGATAAGTCATTATGTTTCATGGCTTGAGGATCTTAATACTGTCAAGACAAATTTTTTTCCTGAACTTAGAAATGTTAGTACTCAAAACGTGCGATCAATGGTGATCGTATTGAACTACGGTCACATCTATAATCGAAAGATGGTAAGATTTTAACTATTTGTCCTTAATTAGTGCATCTTTGCATACATTATTTTTGAAGGTAAACTTTCATTGCTTAGTATATTAATTACTATACGATGTTCTTTCATCAACAGGGACTTCCGATGAAAGTTGTGCCTCAGTGGATCGAGACAAAAGGTCGCATGTCAATGGTTAGCTTACGACCAAGATTTCCTACATTACACATGAGTGCATTCAGGATTTCTGAAAGCGAAGAATGCTTAATAGTGAAAGATTGGAGCAAAATTGTAAACGATCGCAGAGAAGTACTAGGGGGCAACAAGGAGAAGCGCAACCCAAGATTAGGAGACAGGTTCATCTCGCTGCTCCAAAGATGATGAATCAGAGAGCTATACATGTTCTATGCTATTCTACCGAGAGGGAGCAGCAGGAGTAGCTAGTTCATGCTCTTAATTAATTAGTACTTTACCTCTCTCATGCATGTCCGTATTGTCCCGAACTTCGATGTTGGTGATGATTATGTTGAACTCGATGATATCTTTGCTTCATTACAAAGTGAACTTGATGATTATGTTGGTGATTAGATAGCTAGCGGTAATGACTATGATGATTAAATAGTAGTGGTAACTATAATGACAACTATGATGATTTTTAGCTAGCTAAAGTTTATTTATTTAATAATATGCGATGATGATGATGATGATGATGATGATGACCACTAGAACTCACTATAACGTAAAACAATCCTAAATTAAATTGACAACACAAATTTAATTGAAAAATAAAAAATAAAACAAAAACCCACAAACATTTAGTACCGGTTGGTGTTACCAACCGGTACTAAAGGGCTCCCTGCCCCCGGAGCTGCCTCGTGCCACGTGGTTGGCCTTTAGCACCGGTTCATGCTGAACCGGTACTAAAGGGGGGGCCTTTAGTGACCACACTTTAGTGCCGGTTGTGGAACCGGCACTAAAGGGCCTTACGAACCGGTGCTATTGCCCGGTTCTGCACTAGTGGATGTGTGCAAGGTTCCCGAGACACCAAACGTGCGAATCGGTACACCGGGCCACGGTGTATCTACCACATCATAGCCCACCCCTAGGGTCAGCGCTACGCACGACCTCCAACACATATCCTACAAACACCAGAAACTAGTTGCAACTCCTGGACAGAGGGAAAGGGCAGCTAATAAGTCGAGAGGGTCCATTGGTTTCAGGCCCAATGCGTGGTAGTAACTATTTCATGGATCACAAACACAGAACCCAACTCCTGGACAGAGGGAAAGGGCAGCTAATAAGTCGAGAGGGTCCACTATATCGGAATGAACAAGGGGGTTTTGCTTGCCTGGCACTTCTGAAGATATTATATCTCTTCATCGGTGTCATCGATCTCATCGTCAGAACCACGTCTATCGAGAGGGGATACACCGGCAAACAGGGAAGAACACAATCAATGCAATGCACAATGTGATGCATGATCATGACATGGCAATATGCTGTGATTTGAGCTAATGCAACTAGCAACAAATTAAATGAAGTTGGTTTGAATACAAGATTCAAATTCATACTCCATATGTGATTATTCAAATGCCATTTAAAAGATTTGGCCTAAACAGCAGCCATAAGTTGTTCTAACATGCAGTGAAATGGTACAGATGGATAGATTGGATTTTTCTGATCATTTTTCATATATAACTTATCTTATTTGGAGCTACGGTTGAATTACTATGATTTTTAGAAGTTTAGGCAATCTTCTAGAATTTCCTGTATAAGAATAATTCCAGTAATTGGATTAATGCGTCACAAGATTAAGCGCCGTGGTGACGCTGGGTAAAAGGGGACGCCCAGTCAACCTGACCATGGGTCCCGCATGTCAAGAGGTTATCTTAACTAACTAATATTAGTTAGCACTAATCTAAGTTAATTAGCAGAGCGGGGCCCACGTGTCATAGACTCACGGGAGTCAACCTGGGCCCACCCAGTCAAGGTCAACGGTCAAACTCGCCGGTGTTTAGCCGCGGGCGAGGCCAGACGCGGCGGAGGAATTGCAAACTCGCGCTCCGGTGACCAAATGGTCGGCGGAGACCATCTATGGGTAGCTGGGAGCAAGCCGCTGTGTTTGGTGGCAGTGGTTGGGCTCGGGGTTGCCGAAGACATCGCCGGCGACGACCTTGGCGGTCGCCGGAGTCGGGTGAAGACGAACCCGAAGCTACGGGGCACGGCGAGGCGCGTGGAGTGGTGCTATGGGTTCCTGCGAGTGCGGTGAGTGCGTTGGGCATGGTGGTGTGGCCGGTGGTTGGCCAGAGACATGTCGGCGACAAGCTCGGTGGTGGCGCATGCGGTCGAGCTTAGTGCGGTCGCTACGGCATGCAAGGAAGAGAACTGAGAGGGGGGAAATGGCCAGCAGCTCACCACGGTCACAACAAGCGGTTCGGCGAGGTCGGGGAGGAGCTGATGAAGACGGTAGGTTGCCGGCGATCTCGGCGGCCGAACGACGAAGACGAGGTCGGGGGCGGCGCTTCGGGGCGTTTAGCGTCGCGTGAGTCGACAGAGAGGCGTAGGCGATGGTGGCGGAGCTCCTGGGCATGTCGGAGAGACGAGGGGGAGGCGGTGCCCGCGATGGTGGCGAGTGGCGGCGACGAACCCGATCGGGTGGGTGAGAGAGAGAAGTCCAGGGGAGGAATGAGCACAGGGAAAAGCGGGAGGGGTCGAGGGGAGCGCGTGGCGTCTCCGGGGACGTCCAGGGAGAAGCTGCAAGAAGGAGGTGGCCAGGGCGCGTGGGCGCGCACGGTGGCCACACGCCTCTCGTCCTACTGGCGAGAGGTCGAAGATGACTGGCAGCGGCGCTGGGCTGGGCCGGCCAGCTGGGCTAGCCAGCTGGGCTGTGACATGTGAGGCCAGGTAGGTTTCCTTTCTCTCTCTCTCTCTTATTTGTTTCTGTTTTCTATTTTGTTATTCTGTTTTGGATTAGTAAAAGTACTAATTCATTTTGTAAAATCCTCAAAATAATGGTGGGCAGTGTTTGGATTATTTACAACAACCCAGAACTAGTTTCAGAATTATTAGAGCATTTAAAAATATGTATAGGATTTAAATGCCCCAATTCAAATACAATATGAGTTAATTCAATAATCCAAATGTCATGGAAAAATGTGCAACATCTCTGGTTACTGTTTCCAGCATTTTCCAAAAATGGTGAACATTTTTGAAGGCCATTTGGGTTCAATGAAAAATATTTTTAGTTGAACCTATTTGAATTGCTTTAGTGCTAGGGCTTGGTCATCCCCACTTCAAAATTTCCTTTGAAATCAAACATGATGCATGGATGCAGATGCAACTAATTACAAACAATTCTGGGGCTATGACAAGGTGTTTCCGGTTGGGACCGAGAGGGTGGGGGGCACTCCTTAGTAGCGCGTGGTATAAATTTGATCCCATGCTAATCGAGGTTGTAGCCTCCCCACTTAGTGTTTTGCTTGACAGGTGTCGTGGGTGATTCTAGACACCGGTAAGTTAAGCTGGTGTGTGCCGGTCAGGTGTGTTTTCAATTAAAAGACCGTAAATGGAATTAGTCCTGGTGGACTAAAGGAATCCGTTACTCGTGGGTAAAGAGTACACCCTCTGCAGAGATTATATCTATTCGAATAGCCGTGTCCACGGTTAAGGACTACAGTCTGGGATGGGTCAAGTGTCGGTCTTAGTGTCGGTCTTCGGAAGGGAAACTGCTAAACCAGAACATGTATCATGACTTGTGACTTATGATGATTATGAATTATTACTATTATGGACTAACCATTTACATTAATTGTATTATTGAGTATCCCTGGGACGGTTCTACCTCCTGGATATCCACTGGAATTATTCTCTTATAAGCCCTTTATGTGGTGTCGGTCAGACGCCCGACTATGGCATGCTTGTTATTTATTTACTTTATAAGCCCTTTATGTGGTGTCGCTCAGACGCCCGACTGTGGCATGCTTGTTATTTATTTACTTCATAAGCCCTTTACGTGGCGTCGCTCAGACGCCCGACTGTGGCATGCTTGTTATTTAGTTACTTTTTAAGCCCTTTATGTGGTGTCGGTCAGACGCCCGACTGAGGCATGCTTGTCATTTACTATCCTTTTGAGGCGTCGCCTCAGACACCCGATCGGTGCATTTTATTTCTACTATGTTATTGCATATCCATGTCATGTATAAATAACCTGCTTGCATGCATCAGGGATTTTATTTTATGACTGACGTTGTGATCATAGAATATTTCGGAGCCTGATTATCGTTTGTTATATTATACCCGTGTTCATAATGTTTGCGAGTACATTCAAAGTACTCACTGGCTTGTCCCTGGCTATTGTCTTGGCCAGATTTCTTGCTTGGAGAGGAGCGTCGCGATGACAGCCCCGGAACCTAAGCAATGGTGATAGCAGCCTCACGAAGATAGGAGTTATCCAGGTCAGCTGTTCCTGTGGGAAATGGTGTCTCATAGACGCAGATGAACCCAAACCGCTTCCGCCATCAGCCACTAGAAATCAATTGTTGTACTCATAGGCCAGAATGGTCTTGTACTACATATTATGTATTTTTCTTGGAGTTTCTGTATCAAGACGGTGTCTCGCCAGCTAACAGTAATTCTGGGGCTGGTGAGCACAATGACCATTTTTGGGAAACTAGTATCCCGAAAATCCGGTCCTGACAAACTTGGTATCAGAGTCAGGCTGACCATTGGCTAATCATGTCTTAGCCAGGTCGAAAAACCTAGGTTAACCCACCCACCAGACCTTAACCTAACCCCAGCCAAGCTTCTCGTGTAAGATAGCCATACGGTGACCCGACACCTTTTGGCAGTCGGTGCCCAACCTATCGGCCTAGCCTGTCAATCATGCGCCAGTGGCCGACACCTAAATTGTCTCAGTCGCAAGCGTGCGAAGGAAGACACTGTCCCCTTTTTTCTATAAAAAAGGACACGATAGCCTCAACCAACCACATCACAGCCTCTTCCCCAAACCGAGCTATAATGCCAGGCCCCGTCGTACACAATGAGACCACAACAACCAATCTTGGAGGTTTTGTGACCGTGCTAGCAAACCTCACCCGCCGTGCCTTTGCATTAGAAGAGCCCCCAGAATATGTTGTGTACCAAGGACCCATGAGCGGTGAGAGCCGTCAATTCCGGGCCATTGTGCATGTCTATGGTAGGGATCTATCACCAGAACGCCCCTACAGGTTCACCGGAAGGACAACTTCCTTTGAGCCACAAGCCATCCAACTAGCTGCTCGAGAGGCTGTAGTTCAACTCCGGCACTTGTCACCCAGAGTTAATCGCCGCCGTTTCTACTACTACCCCAGCCGTGGATCGGTACAAGAGGGCCACCCCAGGTTGTCAACGGAGATCACGAGATGGATCCTGCATTGTTGCATCTGTTGCGCTATGTAGGTGCACTAGAGGAACTGTTCGATCAAATCACCCTTGATCTGATCGCAGCTCGTGGAGAACTAATCCGCCGAACCCCGGCAAGAGGAGATGACGAACCCGACGCCGACAACCCAGTCATGCTGTTCGGACACCCGATCGAGTCCTTGAGGTCTGCCCCGGCCATCGACCAAAATACTTTGGTGTCCCCAGAAGTGCTTCGTCGCCTTTTGGGAACACGCTCTAGCGTGATTGTGGCCAACAATTCCGGGGATGGTCATCATCGCTACCTCGACCCTGCAGCCCCCCAACCCCCTCCAGCTAATCCCGACGATGAAACCCGTGGAGAAGCCTCGACGTCCACAAGGCACGCCCGCTTAGATATGAATGAGGTAGACTAAGTCACTCGAGTAGTACCGAGTCTTAGTATGTCCACGCCCTGTAACTGTGTGATCCTGTATCGCCATAATTAAATTGTTGTTTGCTTGTGCGCCCCTATTTTGAATAGTAAGCCATGCATAAGTATGTACGATTGCATTTTTTTATTCTGGGCGTAACTACCAAAAACCAGCCCCGACGGCACAAAGTTTGTGCTATGAGTAAACTATTTGGTTTCAGCTAATAGGAGTAATATTTTCAGAAACAATCCCTTAGCAAATCTTGAGGACGAGATTTTTCTTAAGGGGGGTTGTGTGTAACACCCCAAAAATTTAACCATGATTTGTTTATTAAAATTTTGCCAGGAAATTAACTTTTTATTTTCTGGATTTATCTTTTGATTTCAGAACAACTCTTTTCTTCTGAAATTGTGGAGTTTTCCTCCAAAGTGAAAACTTTCCAAAAATATTATTGGACTCGTATACCATATCAAGAAAAACAATTCTTTTATCAGTAGATTTATTTGCATAATTGTTTCTCCTGAGCTTTATTCTTTTAAAATGATTCTTCATAAGTTTTAGGGCCTCTTTTGCACTGCAACTATTTGATAAATGCATCAAAAAATTCCACCAAAATTTGGGGATGACATATGATGTCCCTAAATCACTTTTATGCAAAAAAATATTTTTGTCATTGGAGATTTTGAGCTTTACCCCAAGTTTTTAAATCTGGTCCAGTTGCTCTTTTGCACTACAACCTATTTAAATATTCTTTTAAAACTTCCACCAAAATTAGGGGAGGTCAATAGGAGTATATAATCCAACTTTGTGCAAAAACCCATTGATGTTCCTTGAAAAATTTGAGCAAAACATCCTCTTTTTCTCTCTGGTCCAGTTTGGCATTTTCTATAGCAACCCTATTTTATTTTGCTCTGTTGGCCATAATTCTTTTTCCTGCTTATAGTCCACCGTACTAAACCCTTAAGTCCGGGAGAGTGGACCCATTGCGGTATTTTTGGTCCATGAAAGGATAGCCTATAGTTTCTGTCCAGAATTGGTTTTCTCAAAAACTTGCACTAACAAGTTTTTGATTTTGACAAACTAACCTGGCCACCCTCTTTAACACCCAAAGAGACTATGATCTGGGGATTTTGGCCACCCCAAGAGTTGCCTAGATGCCCTTAGCATTTTGTCAAACACCTTGTGTGCATGACCAGTTTTGGCATGGTTTTTAAGTCACAAATTGGGCTTGCTTGCTTTGCCTAACCAGCATGTCTAATGGCTCTACCATAGTCTATAGCCCCAACCTGCTAAAGCTCATGTGATTTGGAGCCCTCTGGCATGCCGTGGCATTTTGCCGAACACCTCGTGTGCGTGCTCTGGGCGCGCCCAGAGCGCACGTTTTGCACGCGCACGCACCAAGTCGCTGGCCCCATCGCTGCCGCCTTCGCCGCCTGCTTCGCCCCGTCCCGCTCCCAGCCAACGCGCCCCGACTCCTCCCTCGCCGCAGAGCCGCCCTGGCCCCTCCTGGCGCCCTACAGCGCCACCGACACAAGCCGCCACCGCTGCTCCGACAGCTCCTGCCGTGGACGGCGCCGCCCGAGCCACAGCCGTGCGCCAGCTGCCTTTGGAACAGCTCAAGCTCATCCGCAAGATCGTCCACTAGCGCACGTCGCCGCCACGTCAATCTGCAACTACAAAACGACGGTTCGCCGTTGATCCTATCCACGGCCACCGTCAGAACCGACATAATCGCGCTATAACAGGAGCCCCGTGCCTCTCCAAACCCCCAGGCAACCTCGTACCATCCCCCTAGTGTCCCCACAGCCAGCAGGTTGGCGGGAAGCTTTCTTCCTCGCCTCCGTCCAGTTCGGCCGCCGCCACGCTGCGGCTCCATTCATCGCGAGCAGGCCCTCCCGCGTCCATCTAGCACCACCACCCAACTGCCCTTGACCGTACGAAGCTGCCCAGCCTCTCAAACACGACCGGGAACCACCGTAGCGCGGAGCCCCACTTCGCCCGAAGCCGCCGTCCGCCGCGAATCTCACCGCCGACGACTCCCTCCACCCCCACCAACCTAGCAACCACCGGGAGGACCGTCCTGGACTGGCGGATCCATCCCTGCCCTCCGGAGCACGCGAGGATCCGTCGTTCGCCGGCATCGATCACCGGAGCCCCGCCTCCGCTCGGGCAGAGGAGGAAGGAGGGAGGGGCGACTGGTCAAACCTGACCAATGGGCCCCATGGACCCACTGTCAGTGACTCAGCGCCGGTCCACGCTGGCATTAGTGGAGACGTAAAGCTCAAAGTATGCTCCCATGAATCGTTTTTCTTTTCTATTTCTTTTTTTTAAACGGAAATTTGACTGAACTTTGACTGGCGATAACTTTTTAAATATAACTCCAAATGAGTTGATTCTTTTTCCTACCTTTCTCAAATTGTGTCTAGTTTATTTTCATATTTATTTGAAAAAAATTCAGACAACTTTTTTGTACTGTTTTGAAACTATGTATTGATTTGAATATTTTCAAAAATATGATTTTTGGAGAAGAAGAAAACTTTCAAAAGTTTTGGAATGCACCCTGGCATAATATTGTCGTGTGTTGTTTTATACGGTTACGACACCCCTTGTCTCGGAGTTTTCGTTATTTCATGCGATGATATGAACATACTCATAAGTGCATATTGATGATTCCGTGCTATTGGAATTTGATACGTTGTGTTAGTAATCACCCTCATATGCCTTTCATGCCTATCGGAAGAAATTCGGGAAAGCCTCTGTCTTGGGTAGACATGAGGTTGTCTCCGGTCTTCGTCGAGACGGTTGTGTCCGGTATGGCATAGTAAGATATGATGAGTGGTGATTCTGTTGGTTGAAATATATTTGTTATGTTAATCATACGGGGAATACTTAAACCTCCTGAGTCGACCGTAGATCGAGTCTTGTTCCAGTAACCCCCATACTTGTCTCGTACTACCACTTGTCCCTGCCATAGGTAGGGTATGGTTCAGTAAGTTGTCAACCCCTTTCTAGCACACACCATACAGAGAGGCCACGGTGGAAGATACTGGATGCATCCGGTAGGCAGGCCACCTGGTCCGGGGCCATGGGTGTTTCCGGTTTGGACCGAGAGGGGGGCACCCCTTAGTAGCGCGCGGTATAAATTTGATCCCATGCTAATCGAGGTTGTAGCCTCCCCACTTAGAGTTATGCTTGACAGGTGTCGTGGGTGATTCCAGACACCGGTAAGTTAAGCTGGTGTGTGCGGGTCAGGTGTGCTTTCAACTAAAAGACCATAAATGGAATTAGTCCCGGTGGACTAAAGGAATCCCTTACTCGTGGGTAAATAGTACACCCTCTGCAGAGATTATATCTATTCGAATAGCCGTGTCCATGGTTAAGGACTACAGTCTTGAATGGGTCAAGTGTCGGTCTTAGTGTCGGTCTTCGGAGGGGAAACTGCTAAACCAGAACATGGATCATGACTTGTGACTTATGATGATTATGAATTATTACTATTATGGACTAACCATTTACATTAATTGTATTATTGAGTATCCCTGGGACGGTTCTACCTCCTGGATATTCAGTGGAACTATTCTCTTATAAGCCCTTTATGTGGTGTCGCTCAGATGCCCGACTGTGGCATGCTTGTTATTTATTTACTTTATAAGCCCTTTATGTGGTGTCGCTTAGACGCCCTATGTGGCATGCTTGTTATTTATCTACTTCATAAGCCCTTTACGTGGCGTCGCTCAGACGCCCGACTGTGGCATGCTTGTTATTTATTTACTTTTTAAGTCTTTTATGTGGTGTCGATCAGACGCCCGACTGAGGCATGCTTGTCATTTACTATCCTTTCGAGGCGTCGCTTCAGACACCCGATCGGTGCATTTTATTTCTACTCTGTTATTGCATATCCATGTTGTGTATAAATAACCTGCTTGCATGCATCAGGGATTTTATTTTATGACTGACGCTGTGATCATAGAATATTTCAGAGCCTGATTATCGTTTGTTATATTATACCCGTGTTCATAATGTTTGCGAGTACATTCAAAGTACTCACTGGCTTGTCCCTGGCTATTGTCTTGGCCAGATTTCTTGCTTGGAGAGGAGCGTCGCGATGACAGCCCCGGAACCTAAGCAATGGTGATAGCAGCCTCCCGAAGATAAGAGTTATCCAGGTCAGCTGTTCCTGTGGAAATGGAGTCCCATAGATGCAGATGAACCCAAACCGCTTCCGCCATCAGCCACTAGAAATCAATTGCTGTACTCATAGGCCAGAATGGTCTTCTACTACACATTATGTATTTTGCTTGGAGTTTCTGTATCAAGATGGTGTCTCGCCAGCTAACAGTAATCCTGGGGCTGGTGAGCACAAGGACCATTTTTGGGAAACTAGTATCCCGAAAATCCGGTCCTGACAATGGGCCAGGTATTGGTCGGGTTGTGATCGCCGTAAGGATCACTGTTTGGGGCCAAGTGTTGGTCGGGTTGTGATCGCCGGAAAGATCACTGTGGTATCGAGGATACCGAGATGTTGTATATTCGTCATGTTGTGCGAGGGTCGTGGGTAAAAACCAAGCTCCTTGTGGTCATTTATGGATTACTACGGTATTGTTTATACCAAGCTTGATTTGATCCTGAGATGATCGTGTGATGTCCGAGGTTGGTAAGTGATGCATGTGATGGTTACGAGGTAACCCGAAAGGTGATAAGTGGTGCATATAGTGTCATCATGTTGCATGCTAGTATTGTTGGATTAATATGTTCATGTTGTGATAGGCTGTATCATGTCTATTCTGGTCATGCCATGTTATTCTGATGATATCATGATAATTCCTGTTTAACCTGTAATTGCCATTCTGTTGTTTGTCTTGAATGCTTCTGGTTATTGTGAGCTTGCAAGTACATTCAATGTACTGACCTGGCATGTCATGCCAGCTTGCAGGTCATTCCGGATTTGATTGCTTGTTTGCCGTGGAGTCCTTGTTTGCGAGCTAGGATAAGCGTTCCAGCCAGAGTCCCTGCGGAGTGGAGTTCACCACCATCGCCGTTGTTCCGCTGCTAGAGTTATTCCGCTGCTTCGAGTTGTTCTGCTGCTTGCATAGAGAAACTGAGGATGGCGTAGTGTCGTCGTACCGATGTTATTCATTGTAATGTAGGAGACCTTTTTTCATATTCGTATAATAATAGAAAGCTGGTTTGTTCTATGCTAAGCAGTGACGTATTCCAGAAGACTTCTCCTCGATCTCTGGGCTGGAATACGAGGCGTTCCGGTTTCTCTGAGCCGGGGTGCCACAATGCTTGGTATCAGAGCAGGTCTAGCTGTAGGACGCCCTAGACCGCGCGAACGTTAGAAAGCGGTAGTATAGACCCCAGTTGGTTTGTTGCACTTGATTGCTGCATTTATTTGTCGCATAGCATGCATATAGCCTTAGTATTTGTCACTAACGGTTTATCTGGTGAGTGTAGCTGGCATCGGTTCGAATCCATTACAGCGCAACCTTTGCATTTCTCTAGTTCCTTTTATTTCGGTGTTTGGTGTCATATCTGTCCCAGGAGAGTGATGCCAAGTGATCCCTACCCTGTTTGCCAAAAATGGTGCTCAGGTATCGCACCGATTTCTTTCTTTCTATTCCTCCTATCGTTTCGGTGATGGACATGCTTCCATCCCGGATTGTTCTTTTATTTTTGTCGTGTTGGCAACCCTTAATGATCTTAGTTATCAAAAAAGGGCAATGTCAGCAGCCTCAGGTTTTCCCTGCTATCCTATTTCTTGGACGAGTACAGATATTTTTCCGTGCGCTTGATAATAATGTGGTTGCGACCTTCACGTCCCACTACATGATTACCGAGTACGTCCTCGCCTCCAAGCTAGTTCAGGTTGCTGCCTGGCTAAGCTAGCACTTGGTGTAGCGCTGTTTACACCAATTCTTCCACACATTTATTCGTCCTCGTGCACATCGTCACAAAGCATATTTGACCGCAATGCCGGAGTTTCCGCGAGATTTATGTGCTTAGGTGTGCATGCATATTGTGTGAGTAGCAGTAATATGTGATGATTGCTTGATTAATTATATTAGTAGTATTTGTTTTAGTCATTTCTGTTGTTCCTTTCTTTGGGCCTTCGGTGTTACAAATTTTTCCCCTATTAAAGTTGCTCGTCAGCCGACACCGGACCCGAAGAGTCAGCAAGATATGCATATATTTGGAAACTCAGCTAAACAGAATGGAATTATCAGCTGGCTGGAGTGAATTTGGGAATACCTTGTCTGGATGCAAAAGAAATCTTGGATGGACCGCCAGTATCAAGTTTGCATAAGCGTGCACTCATCACAACAAAGTGATTAAATCATTAAGAAGATAAAAGGTGTGCAAGGTTGACAGAATATTATCAAAGGTATGGCTCAGATACAAGTTTAATTTTCCGTTGAGGATTATTTTGGAACTCGATGTACCTGGAAGCAAGCAAAAATATGGCATATACACGAAAAGGAGAATAGTCTTGCAAAACCCCGTATCATGCAAGAAATCAATAGCAAATATATTAAGATGGTATGTATATGTGGAAATCGGTCCGCATATCACAATAAGAAGCTTCTGGTGTAAGCAACCCAATGTTCCCTCGCAAAATACCAGAGAAGTTTCCAACGCAAGATTCATCTATCTTCCTTAGTACAATACGTGGATGATTTCTCGCGCAAGGTATTGGTCGGGTTGTCATTGCTGTAAGGATCACTGTTTGGGGCCAAGTGTTGGTCGGGTTGTGATCGCCGGAAAGATCACTTTGGTATCGAGGATACCGAGATGTTGTATATTCGTGATATTGTGCGAGAGTCGTGGGTAAAAATCAAGCTCCTTGTGGTCATTTATGGATTACTACGGTATTTTTATACCAAGCTTGATTTGATCCTGAGATGATCGTGTGATGTCCGAGGTTGGTAAGTGATGCATGTGATGGTTACGAGGTAACCCGAGCAGGATAAGTGGTGCATATAGTGTCATCATGTTGCATGCTAGTATTGTTGGATTAATATGTTCATGTTGTGATAGCTGTATCATGTCTATTCTGGTCATGCCATGTTATTCTGATGATATCATGATAATTCCCTGTTTAACCTGTAATTGCCATTCTGTTTGTCTTGAATGCTTCGTTATTGTGAGCTTGCAAGTACATTCAATGTAATCGACTGGCATGTCATGCCGACTTGCAGTCATTCCGGATTTGATTGCTTGTTTGCCGTGGAGTCCTTGTTTGCAAGCTAGGATAAGCTGCCCAGCCAGAGTCCTCAAGGAGTGGAGTTCACCACCGCCGCCGTTGTTCTGCTGCTAGAGTTATTCCGCTGCTTCGAGTTGTTCTGCTGCTTGCATAGAGAAACTGAGGATGGCGTAGTGTCGCCGTACCGATGTTATTCATTGTAATGTAGGAGACCTTTTTTCATATTCGTATAATAATAGAAGTCTGGTTTTTCTATGCTAAGCGGTGTTGTATTCGTAAGACTTCTTCTCGATCTCGGGCTGGAATACGGGCGCCCGGTTTCTCTAAGCCGGGGTGCCACAACGCTTGGTATCAGAGCAGGTCTAGCTGTAGGACGCCCTAGACCGCGCGAACATTAGAAAGTGGTAGTATAGACCCCAGTTGGTTTGTTGCACTTGATTGCTGCATTTATTTGTCGCATAGCATGCATATAGCCTTAGTATTTGTCACTAACGGTGTATCTGGTGAGTGTAGCTGGCATCAGTTCGAATCCACTACAGCGCAACCTTTGCATTTCTCTAGTTCCTTTTATTTCGATTGTTTGGTGTCATATCTGTCCCAGGAGAGTGATGCCAAGTGATCCCTACCCTGTTTGCCAAAAATGGTGCTCAGGTATCGCACCGATGTCTTTCTTTCTATTCCTCCTATCGTTTCGGTGATGGACATGCTTCCATCCCGGATTGTTCTTTTATTTTTGTCGTGTTGGCAACCCTTAATGATCTTAGTTATCAAAAAAGGGCAATGTCAGCAGCCTCAGTTTTTCCCTGCTATCCTATTTCTTGGACGAGTACAGATCTTTTTCCGTGCGCTTGATAATAATGTGGTTGCGACCTTCGCGTCCCACTACATGATTACCGAGTACGTCCTCGCCTCCAAGCTAGTTCAGGTTGCTGCCTGGCTAAGCTAGCACTTGGTGTAGCGCTGTTTACACCAATTCTTCCACACATTTATTCGTCCTCATGCACATCGTCACAGCATATTTGACCGCAATGCCGGAGTTTCCGCGAGATTTATGTGCTTAGGTGTGCATGCATATTGTGTGAGTAGCAGTAATATGTGATGATTGCTTGATTAATTATATTAGTAGTATTTGTTTTAGTCATTTCTGTTGTTCCTTTCTTTGGGCCTTCGGTGTTACAAATTTTTCCCTATTAAAGTTGCTCGTCAGCCGACACCGGACCCGAAGAGTCAGCAAGATATGCATATATTTGGAAACTCAGCTAAACAGAATGGAATTATCAGCTGGCTGGAGTGAATTTGGGAATACCTTGTTTGGATGCAAAAGAAATACTGGATGGACCGCCAGTATCAAGTTTGCATAAGCGTGCACTCATCACAACAAAGTGATTAAATCATTAAGAAGATAAAAGGTGTGCAAGGTTGACAGAATATTATCAAAGGTATGGCTCAGATACAAGTTTAATTTTCCGTTGAGGATTATTTTGGAACTCGATGTACCTGGAAGCAAGCAAAAATATGGCATATACACGAAAAGGAGAATAGTCTTGCAAAACCCCGTATCATGCAAGAAATCAATAGCAAATATATTAAGATGGTATGATTATGTGGAAATCGGTCCGCATATCACAATAAGAAGCTTCTGGTGTAAGGAACCCAATGTTCCCTCGCAAAATACCAGAGAAGTTTCCAACGCAAGATTCATCTATCTTCCTTAGTACAATACGTGGATGATTTCTCGCGCAAGGTATTGGTCGGGTTGTCATTGCTGTAAGGATCACTTTGTTTGGGGCCAAGTGTTGGTCGGGTTGTGATCGCGGAAAGATCACTTTGGTATCGAGGATACCGAGATGTTGTATATTCGTGATATTGTGCGAGAGTCGTGGGTAAAATCAAGCTCCTTGTGGTCATTTATGGATTACTACGGTATTTTTTATACCAAGCTTGATTTGATCCTCGAGATGATCGTGGTGATGTCCGAGGTTGGTAAGTGATGCATGTGATGGTTACGAGGTAACCCGAGCAGGATAAGTGGTGCATATAGTGTCATCATGTTGCATGCTAGTATTGTTGGATTAATATGTTCATGTTGTGATAGCTGTATCATGTCTATTCTGGTCATGCCATGTTATTCTGATGATATCATGATAATTCCTGTTTAACCTGTAATTGCCATTCTGTTGTTTGTCTTGAATGCTTCTGGTTATTGTGAGCTTGCAAGTACATTCAATGTACTGACCTGGCATGTCATGCCAGCTTGCAGGTCATTCCGGATTTGATTGCTTGTTTGCCGTGGAGTCCTTGTTTGCGAGCTAGGATAAGCGTTCCAGCCAGAGTCCCTGCGGAGTGGAGTTCACCACCGTCGCCGTTGTTCTGCTGCTAGAGTTATTCCGCTGCTTCGAGTTGTTCTGCTGCTTGCATAGAGAAACTGAGGATGGCGTAGTGTCGCCGTACCGATGTTATTCATTGTAATGTAGGAGACCTTTTTTCATATTCGTATAATAATAGAAGTCTGGTTTTTTCTATGCTAAGCAGTGTTGTATTCCAGAAGACTTCTTCTCGATCTCTGGGCTGGAATACGGGGCGTTCCGGTTTTCTCTAAGCCGGGGTGCCACAACGCTTGGTATCAGAGCAGGTCTAGCTGTAGGACGCCCTAGACCGCGCGAACATTAGAAAGTGGTAGTATAGACCCCAGTTGGTTTGTTGCACTTGATTGCTGCATTTATTTGTCGCATAGCATGCATATAGCCTTAGTATTTGTCACTAACGGTGTATCTGGTGAGTGTAGCTGGCATCAGTTCGAATCCACTACAAGCAACCTTTGCATTTCTCTAGTTCCTTTTATTTCGTGTTTGGTGTCATATCTGTCCCGGAGAGTGATGCCAAGTGATCCCTACCCTGTTTGCCAAAAATGGTGCTCGTGTATCGCATCGATGTCTTTCTTTCTATTCCTCCTATCGTTTCGGTGATGGACATGCTTCCATCCCGGATTGTTCTTTTATTTTTGTCGTGTTGGCAACCCTTAATGATCTTAGTTATCAAAAAAGGGCAATGTCAGCAGCCTCAGTTTTTCCCTGCTATCCTATTTCTTGGGCGAGGCAGATCTTTTTCCGCGCGCTTGATAATAATGTGGTTGCGACCTTGGCCCCACTACATGATTACCGAGTACGTCCTCGCCTCCAAGCTAGTTCAGGTTGCTGCCTGGCTAAGCTAGCACTTGGTGTAGCGCTGTTTACACCAATTCTTCCACACATTTATTCGTCCTCGTGCACATCGTCACAGCATATTTGACCGCAATGCCGGAGTTTCCATGATTTATGTGCTTAGGTGTGCATGCATATTGTGTGAGTAGCAGTAATATGTGATGATTGCTTGATTAATTATATTAGTAGTATTTGTTTTAGTCATTTCGTTGTTCCTTTCTTTGGGCCTTCGTGTTACAAATTTTTCCCCTATTAAAGTTGCTCGTCAGCCGACACCGGACCCGAAGAGTCAGCAAGATATGCATATATTTGGAAACTCAGCTAAACAGAATGGAATTATCAGCTGGCTGGAGTGAATTTGGGAATACCTTATCTGGATGCAAAAGAAATCTTTGGATGGACCGCCAGTATCAAGTTTGCATAAGCGTGCACTCATCACAACAAAGTGATTAAATCATTAAGAAGATAAAAGGTGTGCAAGGTTAACAGAATATTATCAAAGGTATGGCTCAGATACAAGTTTAATTTTCCGTTGAGGATTATTTTGGAACTCGATGTACCGGAAGCAAGCAAAAATATGGCATATACACGAAAAGGAGAATAGTCTTGCAAAACCCGTATCATGCAAGAAATCAATAGCAAATATATTAAGATGGTATGATTATGTGGAAATCGGTCCGCATATCACAATAAGAAGCTTCTGGTGTAAGGAACCCAATGTTCCCTCGCAAAATACCAGAGAAGTTTCCAACGCAAGATTCATCTATCTTCCTTAGTACAATACGTGGATGATTTCTCGCGCAAGGTATTGGTCGGGTTGTCATTGCTGTAAGGATCACTGTTTGGGGCCAAGTGTTGGTCGGGTTGTGATCGCCGGAAAGATCACTTTGGTATCGAGGATACCGAGATGTTGTATATTCGTGATATTGTGCGAGAGTCGTGGGTAAAAATCAAGCTCCTTGTGGTCATTTATGGATTACTACGGTATTTTTTATACCAAGCTTGATTTGATCCTGAGATGATCGTGTGATGTCCGAGGTTGGTAAGTGATGCATGTGATGGTTACGAGGTAACCCGAGCAGGATAAGTGGTGCATATAGTGTCATCATGTTGCATGCTAGTATTGTTGGATTAATATGTTCATGTTGTGATAGCTGTATCATGTCTATTCTGGTCATGCCATGTTATTATGATGATATCATGATAATTCCTGTTTAACCTGTAATTGCCATTCTGTTGTTTGTCTTGAATGCTTCTGGTTATTGTGAGCTTGCAAGTACATTCAATGTACTGACCTGGCATGTCATATCAGCTTGCAGGTCATTCCGGATTTGATTGCTTGTTTGCCGTGGAGTCCTTGTTTGCGAGCTAGGATAAGCGTTCCAGCCAGAGTCCCTGCGGAGTGGAGTTCACCACCGTCGCCGTTGTTCCGCTGCTAGAGTTATTCCGCTGCTTCGAGTTGTTCTGCTGCTTGCATAGAGAAACTGAGGATGGCGTAGTGTCGCCGTACCGATGTTATTCATTGTAATGTAGGAGACCTTTTTTCATATTCGTATAATAATAGAAGTCTGGTTTTTTCTATGCTAAGCAGTGTTGTATTCCAGAAGACTTCTTCTCGATCTCTGGGCTGGAATACGGGGCGTTCCGGTTTTCTCTAAGCCGGGGTGCCACAACGCTTGGTATCAGAGCAGGTCTAGCTGTAGGACGCCCTAGACCGCGCGAACGTTAGAAAGCGGTAGTATAGACCCCAGTTGGTTTGTTGCACTTGATTGCTGCATTTATTTGTCGCATAGCATGCATATAGCCTTAGTATTTGTCACTAACGGTGTATCTGGTGAGTGTAGCTGGCATCAGTTCGAATCCACTACAGCGCAACCTTTGCATTTCTCTAGTTCCTTTTATTTCGGTGTTTGGTGTCATATCTGTCCCAGGAGAGTGATGCCAAGTGATCCCTACCCTGTTTGCCAAAAATGGTGCTCAGGTATCGCACCGATGTCTTTCTTTCTATTCCTCCTATCGTTTCGGTGATGGACATGCTTCCATCCCGGATTGTTCTTTTATTTTTGTCGTGTTGGCAACCCTTAATGATCTTAGTTATCAAAAAAGGGCAATGTCAAGAGCCTCAGTTTTTCCCTGCTATCCTATTTCTTGGACGAGTACAGATCTTTTTCCGTGCGCTTGATAATAATGTGGTTGCGACCTTCGCGTCCCACTACATGATTACCGAGTACGTCCTCGCCTCCAAGCAAGTTCAGGTTGCTGCCTGGCTAAGCTAGCACTTGGTGTAGCGCTGTTTACACCAATTCTTCCACACATTTATTCGTCCTCGTGCACATCGTCACAGCATATTTGACCGCAATGCCGGAGTTTCCGCGAGATTTATGTGCTTAGGTGTGCATGCATATTGTGTGAGTAGCAGTAATATGTGATGATTGCTTGATTAATTATATTAGTATTATTTGTTTTAGTCATTTCTGTTGTTCCTTTCTTTGGGCCTTCGGTGTTACAAATTTTCCCCCTATTAAAGTTGCTCGTCAGCCGACACCGGACCCGAAGAGTCAGCAAGATATGCATATATTTGGAAACTGAGCTAAACAGAATGGAATTATCAGCTGGCTGGAGTGAATTTGGGAATACCTTGTTTGGATGCAAAAGAAATACTGGATGGACCGCCAAAGATCAAGTTTGCATAAGCGTGCACTCATCACAACAAAGTGATTAAATCATTAAGAAGATAAAAGGTGTGCAAGGTTGATGAATATTATCAAAGGTATGGCTCAGATACAAGTTTAATTTTCCGTTGAGGATTATTTTGGAACTCGATGTACCGGAAGCAAGCAAAAATATGGCATATACACGAAAAGGAGAATAGTCTTGCAAAACCCGTATCATGCAAGAAATCAATAGCAAATATATTAAGATGGTATGTATATGTGGAAATCGGTCCGCATATCACAATAAGAAGCTTCGGTGTAAGCAACCCAATGTTCCCTCGCAAAATACGGAGAAGTTTCCAACGCAAGATTCATCTATCTTCCTTAGTACAATACGTGGATGATTTCTCGCAAGGTATTGGTCGGGTTGTCATTGTTGTAAGGATCACTGTTTGGGGCCAAGTGTTGGTCGGGTTGTGATCGCCGGAAAGATCACTTTGGTATCGAGGATACCGAGATGTTGTATATTCGTGATATTGTGCGAGAGTCGTGGGTAAAAATCAAGCTCCTTGTGGTCATTTATGGATTACTACGGTATTTTTTATACCAAGCTTGATTTGATCCTGAGATGATCGTGTGATGTCCAAGGTTGGTAAGTGATGCATGTGATGGTTACGAGGTAACCCGAGCAGGATAAGTGGTGCATATAGTGTCATCATGTTGCATGCTAGTATTGTCGGATTAATATGTTCATGTTGTGATAGCTGTATCATGTCTATGTTTGTCATGCTAATTCTAGTTTAACCTGTAATTGCCATTCTGTTGTTTGTCTTGAATGCTTCTGGTTATTGTGAGCTTGCAAGTACATTCAATTTACTAACCTGGCGTGTCATGCCAGCTTGCAGGTCATTCCGGATTTAATTGCTTGTTTGCCGTGGAGTCCTTGTTTGCGAGCTAGGATAAGCGTTGCCCAGCGAGTCCTCAAGGAGTGGAGTTCACCACTGTCGCCGTTGTTCCGCTGCTAGAGTTATTCCGCTACTTCGAGTTGTTCTGCTGCTTGCATAGAGCAACTGAGGATGGCGTTGTGTCGCCTTACCGATGTTACTTATTGTAATGTTGGAGACCTTGTATTCATATTCGTGTAATAATAGAAGGCTGGTTTTTTCTATGCTAAGCAGTGCCGTATTCCACAAGACTTCTTCTCGATCTCTGGGCTGGAATACGAGGCGTTCCGGTTTTCTCTGAGCCGGGGTGCCACACCTCCGGTTAATAGGTTAGTCCCAAAAATAATATAAAAGTGCATAGTAAAGACCATTAAACATCCAAAACAGATAATATAATAGCGTGGAACAACCAAAATTATATGTACGTTGGAGACGTATCAAGCCCAGGATCCAGATGCCACCTTCGACGACGACTTTTACTACACTGAGGGTGCCTACTACTACGCGGAGGCCGCCGACGACCAGGAGTAGTCAGGAGGCTCCCAGGCAGGAGGCCTTGCCTTTTCGATCGTTGTTGCTTTTGTGCTAGCCTTCTTAAGGAAAACTTGTTTAACTTATGTCTGTACTCATATATTGTTGCTTCCACTATCTCGTTTGTATTCGATCTGATGTATTCGAGCCCTCGAGGCCCCTATCTTGCAATATAAAGCTTGTATTATTTTTATTTGTGTCTAGAGTTGTGTTGTGATATCTTCCAGTGAGTCCTTGATCTTGATCGTACACATTTGCGTGTATGATTAGTGTACGATTGAATCGAGGGCGTCACAAGTTGGTATCAGATTCGACTTCCTGTAGGTAGCCCCCTTTCCAACTCCTTGGCCAAAGTTGAGTCTAGTCATTTCAAAACTTTTACTAACATGGCTGTGTGTCTTACGGGCCCACGTCGCTATTGGGTGGTATTAGCATCTTTTATTCCTTGTCTATACTCTGGGATTTTGATCTCTCTTCTATTCGGGTTAAATGATTTTGCTAAAATCTAACTTTAGGTTCTCGAAAATACTTTCTCTCAGAGAGGCCCTTCAGCCCAGATGATCCCTTGCTGCATCAGAAGATTTCGGAGATACTCTCTGATGTTTCCCCGAAACCCTTGTGCCCTTAAACCCCCAATTGATAACCACATACACTTGCCATTCATACAATCATTCCTCGTTGATCTTGTTATTACAAGATACCTTGTAATACTTTCAGATATTTCGAGAATCCATTGTTCCTATTGCGTTGCAGCTCCTTTTCCACATGAATACATGTACAAATAATTCCTCATCATTACTGGGGATTCGTTCATCCCCAGTTGTTCATGTGTTTCACAAAATTCTTTGAAATACCATCCGATGTTCCAAAAATCCTCAGTAGCCTATTGTTGTTGAAATTCTTGCTTGGTTGCATTATGGTTAATCCCATAAGTCTAGTAATCTTATTGCCATCCTTTCTCACTATCATTTTGAGTCCATTTATTCAATATGTTGCAAATGCTCGCAATCCTCAACCAAAACTAGAATTCGTCCTTTTGGCTCAGACGTCACTTCAGACATGAGCTGGTTCTTGGCAAATTAAAAATTGATTGATTGTTGATATATGTCTAATCAACTTACTTATCTTTTCATCAGAGCCTCTGCTTTTGATCCCCCCCCCCCCGATTTGGAAATCGTAATTCCTTTGCATTTAAGCTTTGAAATAATCAAGATATTTGTATAATCTGATGCCTTTGCACTATTTCTTCTTCTGGTTGAGCATCGATACTCACATCGGATTCTTTGTGGTCCGCCATATCCTTTGGTGGATTATTATCTGACTGTTCCTACCTATTCTCAAATCCTTGAGTTTTCCCCCTGATACATAATGCCACTACAAAAAAAAGACACATTCGTGACATTTTGGGCCGAACTAATTTTTTTCTGTCATACATATGACACTTCTATGACGATAATTGTGACAAAACCCGGTATCATCATAGATGTGGTGGGCTCCTACTTCTATGACAAAAAATCATGACAGAAAATGGGCTTTTCATCCTGGGCGGCCCGGAGACGCAGCTGCATGACATTCTTTGGGCCGTCCATGACGGAACAAACCGTGGTAGAAGCGAGGGCGAGGAAAATTTCGGGGAGTTCCCGGTTATGGTGGGAGGTCGGGGGCGGCGATGCTGCTTTCTCTCATAAACGTCTGTGGCGTGTGCGAGGTGTTAGCTCTAACTGAACCCGAGTGAGGCGTTGGGCTCTAACTGAACCCGAGCGATTGCACTACAGGCTACGCGTTACTGAACCCGAGCGATCGATCGATGGCTGTTAACTGAACCCGATCGAGCGATTCCTTCGCTACTGCTGCTAACTGAAGCCGATTGATTGGATGAACAGTGAGCGTTGCAGGGGGGGGTGGATGAACAGTGAGCGGTGGCGTTGCCTCTGGATGAACAGGACCCCGTGGTGTGGAGGGCTGGATGAACAGTAGACGACGGAGGGGTGCCCGTGGAGGGGTGGTTGAACAGGACCCCGTGGTGTGGAGGGCTGGATGAACAGTAGACGGTGGAGGGGTGCCCGTGGAGGGGTGGTTGAGGCTGGATGAACAGGAGCCCGTGGAGGCTGCAGGAGGTCAACGGTGGAGATGAACAGTATCCCGTGGAGTCCCGTTTTGCGGTACGCCACACCCCTCCCGATGAACAGGACCCCCGTTTCAACAATAGCGCTCCAACACAAGTCCGTTTCGTCCGTTTTGCGATACACCACACCCTCTCGATCAACAGGACTGCGTTCACCGTAGGGAGGTCCGTTTCCTCCGTTTTTGATGCGCCACACCCCTCCCGATCAACAGGACCCCCGTTCCAACCGTAGGAGGTCCGTTTCCTCCGTTTTGCAGTACGCCACACCCCTCCCGACCAACAGGACCCCCGTTTCGATCGTAGGAGGTCCATTTCCTCCGTTTTGCGGTACGCCACACCCCTCCCCATGAACACGACGCATTTCGTTGCCTCCCCATGAACACGACGCATTCTGTTGCCTCCCCATGAACACAACGACGACGCTGTTTCTCCGTTCCGGCCCAGCCATGTACACGAGCCCTGGCCGTACGTATGCACGAGTAGGCGTTCGAGACCCTGCCCGTATGTACGTACGTGGCCGTATTTTCTTTCTTGCACCCTGGCCGCTGTAGTATGTGTACATGCTACGTGCGCGCCTCTACTACGACACGTACACGCCTCTACTACGACAAGTGCGCGCCTCTACATCGACCAGTATATATGTAAGTACACGTTCGCGACCAGAATGACAACGCTACGTACGCTTCGACCAGGTGGGTCCCGACTGTTAGGCACTTCCTTACCTGCGAAGATGTAGCTGGTGGGTCCCAGCAGTCAGGGGGGCGAATCGTTTTGGGGTTTTTTTTGCCCAGAAGCACTTCCATGCGTGCGAAGATGTAGCTGGTGGGTCCCAGCATTCAGGGGGGCGAATCGTTTTGTTTGCCCAGACGCACTTCCTTTCTTGCGTAGTTGTAGCTGGTGGGTCCCAGTAGTCAGGGGGAAACGTTTTTTCACGAAATACGGTGGCCTGTCTGGTGGATCCCTGCTGTCAGGTGGAGGAATCATTATTTTCCGCGTTATAAGGAGGCACTTCCTTGCTGCGGCCGTGGACCCAGCTGTCAGCCTCTCCACGTACAGTCCACGTCCGATGGAAGTCGTACCTTGACCACGTTGACCACGCCGCGCCGAGAGCACTAGGGCGGTGGACGACGGCGAGGCCTAGGAAGGGGACGACATGGAGCAGGTGAAGACGTGGCAGTGGATGCCCATGCAGAGAGGAGTATGAGGGTTCACTCGTTCGGGTGCGGTGTGAGGCTGCCGTTGCCGCATGGCCTGGCCAGCGGTGGGAATAGTATGGGGCGGTGAGGCCTCAAGGCAAGACCCGGCCACGGGAGGCAGGAGAGTAGGCGGCACGACCGGAGCTGCTTTGGGCGGCCGGAGCAAGAAGACTAGAGGTTGAAGAAGCACTACGGCCGTTGGATGGACATCGTCTGTCCGTCCGGAGCTAGAATCGTTCATATTGACTAAGTTGACAAAGCCCTCCGTCCCCGTCAACTTAGTAGGCCCACAAGTCAGCCTCCCACCAAGGTGGGTCCCAGCTAAAAGGGGAAGTATTCATTTTTTTGTGCGTAATAAGGAGGCACTTCCGGTGGGTCTGAGCTGACAGCGGGGGGAACATTTTTTCGCGAAATACGGTGGCCCGTCCGGTGGGTCCCAGCAGTCAGGGGGGAAACGTTTTTTTCGCGAAATAAGGTTGCCCGTCCGGTGGGTCCTCTATTGTCGGTGGAGGAATAATTATTTTGCACGTAATAAGGAGGCACTTCCTTGCGGCCGCCGTGGACCCAGCTGTCAGCCTCTCCGCGTACAGTACTCTTCCGATGGAAGTCGGTGTTGACCACGTTGACCACGCCGCGCCGAGAACACCAGGGCGGTGGACGATGGCGAGGCCTAGGAAGGGGACGACGCGGAGCCGGGGAAGACACAGCAGTGGAAGCCCGTGCGGAGAGGAGTGTGAGGGTTCACTGGTTCGGCTGCGGTGTGAGGTTGCCGTCGACGCAAAATAACAGGGGGTGTGGGTGAGTGGAGGGATGGCCTGGCCAGCGGTGGGAGTAGTATGGGGGCGGTGAGGCCTTTGCGGCGGCACAGCCGGCCACGGGAGGCAGGAGCAGGCGACACGACCAGCGCTGCTTTGTGCGGCTGGACCAACAAGACCAGAGGTTGAAGAAGCACTACGACCGTTGGATGGACATCGTACGGTCACTGAAGTTAGAATCGTTTATATTGACTAAGTTGACAAAGCCCTTGGTACGCTCCAACTTAGTAGGCCCACAGGTCAGCCTCCGAAACGGTGCGCCCCAGATGTCGTGGGAGGAATCATTTTTGGGCGGCCGAAGCTAAGAATATCCGAGATTGAAGAAGAAGAACAACATCCGTTGGATAGACATCCAACGGCCACTGCTGCTAGAACCGTGTGTTGACTATAATAAGTTGACAAAGCCTTGCATACGCGTCACTTATTTTTTTTAGGGGACGCGTCACTTAGTAGGCCCACAAGTGTGTGTCAGAGAACTTATAGCCCATTTGCATTTTGTAAGAATGTACAGCCCATTTTTGAATTCTAATGGAATTTACAACAACCCATTTACAGTTTGTTAAAAGTACAGCCCATTTTCTAGCTAGGACAACGATTAATAATTTCAACCAACCGTTGAAGACAAAATTCAATAAAATTTCCCACATTTTGATGGGATCCGAAATATTTTTATCCCGAAATTTCTAGTCAGATTAAATATAAATTTGTATTACGTAAAAATCCAACGAAACATTGCGCGCAAAACAATGAAAATTTAAGATTTTAAAAATCCATAAATAATATTTTATAAACTAATTTCGTGTTTGGTGCATTTTTATAGTTACTGCCTAGTTTTTATAATTACATCCCATTTATTATTTTTTAAAGCCCATTTTCCGGTTAAGCCTAATGCATCCCTCCTAGGAAAGATTTGCAGCCCAGCGGGGCGGAGAATAACAAGTTGACCTTGCCTGGGTGTTCCTCAAAAAGACGTATAGCTGGGCTTGCCATTTTCATCTTGAAAAATTAGTATCTTTGCTGGATATCTGGCCTGGGCTAGACGGGCCATAGCCCACCCAGTTAATACCCTGCTCTCCTCTGAACAACAATGAAATCATCGCCAAGAAAAACTCTGCAGTGCTCACGCCTCAAAAACACAAATACTGCTCGAGCTGCTTGGTCCCAGCTGTTGGCTGCACCTTGTGCAATTCTCTCGTTTATATTGACTACATAGGTTGAAAATGGTGTGGGACCGTGATGTCAGGAAACCAGGATAAAGCAAAAAAAAAAGTTGTACATAATAAGGAGGCACTTGCGTACGTACGATATGGCCCTAGTGGGTCCCTAGTGTCATCCAGTCAAAATAAAGTCATCTCCACGAATCCTCATGTTCGATTGTGATGTTAACAATGCTCAGCGCCACGGCGAGCGCGACAACTCGAAGGACAACGGAGAGGGCCTCGCGGGCCCTACGGATGGTCTGATACAACGCCCGCTGCTCATTCAGGAAGCCAGGATCATCGGACACCTATGAGAACCTTCGACAAACTGAGACGACATGAAACCGTAAGGCCGCGCTTGGGAGCTCTGGTTTATTTCAAACCTGTATTAACATACAAGTGTAATTTACTCGTCATCAGAAACAACGCATAAAATACAGGCATAATGAAACCAAGGGCCCGAGGTCTGTAAGTAAAACCGGTACATGCCATCCATGGGCAAGGCTGAAACAGCAGCTAACGGCTGGATTTGCAATCGTCCGAGTGTCGTTCAGCGTTTTTATCGTGTGTGAAGTACTTCCAATATTTTACTAGTCGAAATCGACCAACCAAGCGCCTTCGCCCGAGACCATCTGCTTTAATTTACAAGCGTCAGTTTTACATGCGGTTTTGGTTGGAAAACGACGATCCAATCACGGCCTAGTTGGTCGAAAGATCATATGGTTTCACGTCTAACCTACTCGACTTGTCGTATAGGCTATGAATGAAACATCAGACAATGAACTTCTTAAGCACGGAAACAATAGAAGAGGATGATCTTCTTAACAAGCAAATCACTGGCATTAGATCGACATGCAAAACAATACGAAGCATTATTCTCGGGAGGCACGGTGAACAGCTCGTGATGCCGCATGCCACAACATTCCAAGCTCAACTTTGCAATCAAACACAAGGCCTGGCATTACATAGACAATATTCAGAACAAACTCTTAACACAGGAATATCTCAGCAGAGTAACTATTTACTTCTAAACTGAACATAGGAATAGGAAAAAACACTCGACGCTGCTCACAGCAAGGGCGTCCCACTCAAAAATATCAAATGCATGTCTTTTGGCTAACATCAATGAGCAAATTTTGACAAGGTTTTCCAATTCCAATATATTAAACTAACGTCTTCTTGCTAACATCAATGATTAAACTTTGACAAGCTTTTTCCATTCAAAATATCACTACTAGGGAAAACCTTATACACAGAAATTTAGCAACAGCGCGGGTCAAAAAAGGGCGCTAGTGCTAGATAGCAGTAGCGGTTGAGGAAAAACAGCGCTGCAGATACAATTGCAGCAGTAGCGCGTGTGGCCGTAAAAGCGCTACTACTAATATTCCCATTGGTGGAACGATAGGCTACGCATAGCAGTAGCGGGCCTGGAGGAAGCGCGCTACCGCTAGGGAATGAGTAGCAGCGTGTTTCCCAAGAAGAGGGCTACTGCTAATGGAAAAAAAATAAAATGAAAAACAAATAGAAAAGTAAATGAAAATGAAAGAAACAGAAAAAGGAGAAAGAAAAAAAATAAAATGTAAAGCAAAATAAATGAAAAAGCAAAAAAACAGAGAAAGGCATAGCTGTAGCGTGTGTTCGTAAGAGGCGCTATAGCTAACGTAGGCAGCTGCGCTTCCTGTGCCCCGCTATAGAAACAGAAAAGGAAACAAAAAAAGGGAGAAAATTACATAGCTATAGCAGTAGCGCATTTTGTAAAAAGCGCTATAGCTACATTAGCTATAGCGCTTTTTGCAAAACGCGCTACCGCTAATTTTGACTTAACCAAAAAACCGTTTCCCCCCGGCCACCACTTGCCCCCCAAATCTCTCGACTCACCCCGCCGCCATCTCCCCGATTCACCGTCGCCACACTTCGCCGCCGTCTCCTGCCGACGTCGACGCCCCCGAAGCCACCGGAGACGTGCGCCGTCGACGCCACCGGTGCCGCCCCCAACGCCACGGAGCCGCGCGACCTCATCAACACCACCAGAGCCGCCGTCGACGCCACCGGATCCTCCCTCGCCACAACTGCCTCCCTCGCCGTCACCGGAGACGCCCCTGCCTCCCTCGCCACCACCGGAGCCATCCTATGTAAGCCCCCACCCCTCCTCTCTCTCTCTCTCATGCATAGGTTAATTATCTAGGTTATTTAGGCAAAAATTTAGTTAGGGCTTTGGTAGAGAACTAGTCAGGTTAACTAGTTTAATTAGGTTAATTATCTAGGTTATTTAGGCAAGTTTTATTTTAAAGATGATTCCTTCCTAGACTTCTATTGTTGATTATATCTTTTCATTGAAGTCGTCATGTTATATCTTTTCATTGAAGTGGTTCGATTGTGCCCAAGTGGCTTTGTTGTTTAAATGAAGCTTAGTGGCCTATATATGTTTTGCCGGAATGTTGATTCATTTCCGTTCTGACAAATTTCAGGTTCTCGATTTGTCCACTTTTTAGCAAAGGTCATGCCGAAATTTTCCGTGAATTTCGGCATGACTTGTGCTACAAACTAGGACATATCGAGTGCCCGGGATTAGCCGCACCAGGAAGGAGTCAACGTTCCTACAAAACAATAGGCCTTTTTTATGTCATTATTCATTTTATTAGGTCTTGAATTAATTGACTAGATTTAGTCATAGGAAACATGGCTAGCAACGATGAAGGACACGGTTCTGGTGATTGCGACGACGTCTACCGGGCGGCAGACGAATTTTTTAGCCTTACCGACGATCAACTGATGTTGTTGCTGGGACCACCGGTGGCATCGAGGAGACCGACCACGCAGACCGGTCTTTGAGGCTGAGACCAATGGCTGAGACTCGAGACGGCGTCGAGACCAAGCCGAGATCGAGACCGGCGCTGCCTCGAGCCGAGCGGTCTTCAGAGAACCGAAAGCAAAGAGGCAGCGGCTTCCTAACAAACTCAGGACTACTAGACTAGTGGTCACGGAGGTGGACGACGGCAATTTTGAGCCAAAGGCGCCCGAGGAAGCGCGTCGATGCTACGGCAATCAAATAGGCTGCATCGTATGGACAACCGCCACCATCAACGATGAGAAACTACAGAAGATAGAAAATATGAGGAGCGCCCTCCTAAAGAAGTTTCACCAGATATTCTTGTTCCCGGGCCGGAATGAGAAGGATTATGAAGATCCAGACGAGGACCCAACAATGAAGAAGATAAACAAACACGCCATGACCAAGTTTAGCGACGCGTTGGCCGCCTGGAAAACTCGAGTGAAAGCAAAGATCATCGACAAGAAGGAACCCTACTCCGAGATTGTAAAGGATAATCTGACAATCACGGAAGAGCAGTTTCAAATATTCAAGGAGGCTTGCGAGGCCGAAGCTGCCAAAAAAGTCTAAGTACATGAAGGGGCTTCAAGAGAGGAACATTGGGAGCCACCACCTCGAAAGCCGTGGTTACGGCGGAAAGAGGTCCAAATGGGCCAAGGAGGACGCGGAAGCCATGAGTCCGGGCATCGGACCCCTTGGCGGATTTCACCATCCCACAGGAGCGTGACGTCCTGAGGGCCCGACACCGTTGGGACCTAGTGAAGAAGGTTTACGAGACAACACCGGTCATTATGGAGTTCATGAGACTGCTGGTAATTTTAGTTTCTAATCAATTCGACTGCACACGTTAGTCATATTTGTAAACGATCCTTGTGCCTTTTGGAGAGAGAGCAGCACCGGATTGCGGCCGAAAGCGACTCACCGTCTGAGGCATTGGCGAGGCCCAAGTGGGACACTCCATTCAACAGGCGTTGAACATATTGAAGCGACAACGGTGGATACTCGACCATCGTATGGGACGCGTGCCGCGGTGTCGGAGACGGCGCCACGTGGAAGAAGTACTACCGCGAGACCACGGAGGAGAGAAAGGAAAGACGGAGGTTAACTGAAGAAAACAACGACAAGAAGGTTGAGATTGCGGTTGAGAAGAAATCATCTCAGACAGTCGCAACAGCGGTAGCTGCCGCAAAACAGGTGGTTGCAGATTTGTGTACTTCCTTGGTGACGGGCATTTTCACTTGGACAAGGCAAAATCCGAAGCAAATGCGAAGGACTTTCCCTTGCTGGCTTCGGGAGCACCTGCTCCGCACCGGCTCCCGCACGGGACGTGCTTTCGGTGCTTCATCTTTGGCTGATCTCGACGCCCTCACGGTATCTGTCACACCGGCCCCCTTCAATATAAATATATAATCTCCCGTTTTCGTTGCCTTTCCGATGTCTCACGTCGCAGACTTTTCTTTGCAGGCCGACGAAACCCCGTGCACCATATTGTAAACCATCGGCGACCAGAAGGTGGACGTGGGGAAGGCGCCGATCATGGAGCCGACGTAACCAGTGTTCCACAGCCGGCCGAGCCCCCCGCCCGTCTTCAAGGTTTTCGTGGCCAGTGTCAAACCGGGCCACGAGAATTTGCCTCCTCCAATACTACTGGTGGATGACGAGGAGACACCGCAGCGGCTTGGTGATTGTTGCAATGGGTGGGTCCTGTTGTGGCCAAAGAGTCTGTGTCAGGACCCCGATTCCAAGTCACATCAATCTAGCCAGTAAAACCTCATATCACTTTGCGGCCTCACGCACGGTATTCCCACGGGTGTCGCCTAACCATGGCCCGGGACCGTTTTGGCCTTTTGGCTCACGTATATGATAGTGTTGCTAGCATCCATCTGACAGAGAACCCGGGCCGACATGGCTAGTCGTGAACTCAAAGCGGCACTAACCCATGGGGACAGGCATACATGAATCACATCGAGCATGTCGGTCAGCAGTGTGTGAATCCGGGCTGTAGCACTGGGCTAACAGGACTCCGGGAACCCGGGCTGTAGCAGGTTAGGCAGGACTCCGGATGTCACCACGTGACATTTCCCCGAAGGGACAGACACATGAACGAAGTGAAACACATGCCGGCCAGTCAAGTGTCTAGAGCAGTAGTGCTGGGCTAGCAGGACTCCGGTGAATGGGCTGTAGCGGACTACTATCGCTCAGGAAGCTCTAGACTACATTTCCCCATAAGAGAGGCTGCCAAGGATAAACAACTAGATTGTCGGATCCCACACATACCAAGCATTTCAAACATACACACAATATGCTCAATATGTGTAAATACAACATGGCATCACAACATAACTCTACGACAAAGTATTTATTCATTAGGCTCTGAGGAGCGAGATATTACAAACATGGGTCTTTCGACCCAGCATTCAGAGCATACAAGTCAAACACAAGCGGAAGCTTAACATGTCCGATCTGAGACATCTACAAATGAAAAAGGCTGAAAAGCGACTAACTACTGAGATCTGCCGAGGGCACAAGATCGTAGCTGAGGTAACAAGCTAAACGTCGAAGTCCACGCGGAACTACTAGCGGGACTGAAGCCTCTCTGCAAAACATAAATCAAGCAAACGTGAGTACAAATGTACCCAGCAAGACTTACATCAGAACTAACTACATATGCATCGGTATCAACAAAGGGGGTGGTGGATTTTTGCTGCAGCAAGCCAGCTTTGACTCGGTGGTTATCCTGAACTACGACTGCAAGTAACTCTTTTGAGGTGGCGCACCCGAGTCCACATATTCACCAATCAATACACCACTATGGATTCGATCCCGTCTTCCTACGAGAACACCATCCATAGCACTCACGCTTATCTTGCACATTTTAGAGTATCCACTTTCACTTGTCTATGAACTGTTATAGGCAACCCAGAAGCCCTTTACCGCGGACACGGCTATTCGAATAGATGATGTTAACCCTGCAGGGGTGTACTTCTTCACACACGCTCTCACCACTTACCGCCGTTTACACGACATGTACTCGGCAACCTTCAAGCGGAAGCCCAACGTGGGTGTCAGCCACAGCCTACCTAAACACTCAAATCTCTAGTCCAGGTTTATCGCCTATTCAGGTTCCATCCGCAGGGACTCCGGCCGAGGTTTCCACATACGGCACCGAACGATGTGTGTAGGGTTCCCGAGATACCAAGCGGGCATTGATTTTGCAAGACCCGCCACGGTGTATCTACCGCATCATAGCCCACCCCTAGGGTCAGCGCTACGCACGGCCTACAATACATATCCTACAAACACCAGAAACTAGTTCCAACTCCTGGACTGCGAACAAGGGTGGTTAAGAAGCCGAGAGGGTCCATTGGTTTCGGGGACAATGCGTGGTAGTAACTGTTTCATGGATCACAAACACAGAACTCAGTTCCTGAGGACGGCTTCAATGAGACAACCCACCATGTACTCCTACATGGCCTCTCACCGCTACCTTTACCAAATCGTGTTCACACACTTAGCTCTCAACAGTAGGACATGCTCACACACCATTCCAATTCATCCCCGATGAATCAGAATAAACAAGGGGGTTTTGCTTGCCTGGCACTTCTGAAGATAATATAGTTCTTCATCGGTGTCATCGAACTCATCGTCGGTACGTCGTCTACTGAGAGGGGACAAATACCGGCAAACAAAGAGGGACACAATCAATGCAATGCAACAAGTATGATGCATGATAATATCATTGCAATATGTTGTGATTTGAGCTAATGCAACAGAAAGTCATTTTGATTGAAATGGAATTCAAAACTGGATCAAATTCCAACTCCAAATCTATTATCAAATTTGTCCTAATCATGTTTCATCCTAAACAGTGAGGTTAACTTTCTCAAACATGCATGAAAATGATACAGATGGATAGGTTGCATTTTTCTGATCATTTTTCATATATAATTTATTTCATTTGGAGTTACGGTTGAATTACTATGATTTTTAGAAGTTTGCAACATTTTCTGGAATTTCCTATATAAGGATAAATCCAGAAAATAAGTTACTCCGTCAGCATGACATAGGTGTGACGTTAGCAGGTCAACTGGGTTGTCCAGGTCAAACCTGACCTTTTTGACCCATACGTCAGTGTCTCAGGCTGGTTTGGGTGTATGACAGGTGGGACTGGTCAACGTTGACTTGACCAAGTCAAAATCTGACACGTGGGGTCCATAGGTTAGCACTAATCTAGCAGGTAAGTTACACTAACCTAATCTATTTTAGTTAGCCGGTTAGTTGGGCGGTGGGGCCCGGTTGTCATTGACTCCAGGGGGTAATTAGTAGGGTGCTTAGGACCTAATGATGGTGCCACGTCAGCGGATCAAACCTGCCGGCGGATCGACGCCGGCGAGGCCAGAGACGGCGGAGGCATTCGGGTTTCGTCCCACGGCGACCAAATCGAAGGCCGAGACCATCTACAGAATGAGGAGACTGTCTGCATCGAATGGTGCGAGCGGGAGGGGCTAGGGTGCAGCGAGCTCGCCGGAGTCGATCTCGTGGCGTCGCCGGCGTTCGGGCGAGGTTGGGAATGGTGTTGTGGGGCAGGGCGGGGCGAACGGCTGGGTGCTACGGCCTCGTGGGTATGTCTTTGAAACACGGTGGCCTTCGGTTTCTAGCTTCTGCGTCTGTAGCCTGGCGGCGACATGGCGTGAGCGAGCTCTCGGCCGTGATGGCCAACGGGGTTAGGGGGCAGCTCGAGCGACGTGGCTAGGGGGAGAAGAAAGCGGAGCTCACGGCGAGTTGGCCAGTGCAGATGGAGGGTCGGGGAAGCGTCGAAGCGAGCGGGGTGGCGAGGCGGATCTCCGGCGACCGATGGCGAAGGCGGCGACGATGGTGATGAAGCGGGGCCCTTCGGCTTGTTTCCTTGGGCGTGGAGAGGTTCAGCATGAGGAGGCGGAGCTCGGGCACTAGCTGGCTGGGCGTGGGGATGCTGGTGGCCGCGGTGGTGACGGTCGGCGGCGACGACAGCGTTCGGTAGCGCCCTTGAGAGAAAGCGAAGGAGGGAGAAGCACGGGAGAGGGTGAGAGAGGTCCAGGGGGTGCGTGGCGTCGCGAGGGAGGTCCAGGGCGACGAGGGGGAAGCGACAAGCAGGAGGTGGCCGGGGCGCGTGTGCTATCACGGCGGCCACACGCCCTCCTGCCTACTGGCAGGAGGTGGAAGACGACAGGGAGGAGCCCTGGTGGGCTGGGCCGGCACAGGTGAGGCCCAGATGGCTTGGTGGGCACCAGGTAGTTTGGGCCAGGTAGGTTTCCCTCTCTTATTTGTTTCTGTTTTCTAATTCTTCTGTTTTGTTTTGATCTAGTTTTAAAAACCAAATCAATTTTATAAATCCTAAAAATATTCACGAGCACCTTCTGAATTATTTCAGTGGGCCAAAAATAGTTCCAACATTATTTGAGCATTTAAATTATTTATAGTATTTAAATGCCCAAAGTCAAATACAATAAGATTTAATACAAAAATCCAGAATGGCCCAGAAATATGTGCATCATTTTTGGCAGAGGTTTTCACCTTTAACAAAATCCATGAACTTTTCTTAGGAACACTTTGGGTTTATTGGAAAGATTTTATAGTTGACCCTATTTGATTTTATTTTGGTGCTAGGGTTTGTCAATCCCTATTTCAACTTAAATAAAATTTAAAAACATGATGCAACAAGATGCAAACACCAGGCAGTACCAGCAGCTAGGGATGTGACAACTCACCCCCACTAAACAAGAATCTCGTCCCGAGATTCAAGACGTGAGGTAAGAAGGCAGAGGGGACACTAGCTAACACGAACTTGTCGATCCAATTGCTCGTCCTGAAGATGTTGGTTCATTGCTCCAATTGAACTTGACGTCCTTGCTTTCGAGATCTTCATCCAACACGATGGCGACAGAAAGAAACTCTATAGGAAACGATCTCCTCGAAGATCGAGAACTCAAGATCAACTCGTGGAATGAGATGTTGAAACATCTCGAGTTGAGACACAAAACACATCGAGAGGGATGGAAGAACAAACGACGGGGTTTGATTGGTGGGCAAAAATTCCACGCTTAGAAAGATGGTGGACGGTGCCAAGGTGGCGAGGAAATATTTGCCATGATCCCGTAACGGGGCACCTTGAGAAAGGTGACTCGTTGGACTGTTCCCTTAAGTGGCAAAAAGAATTACTTTTGATACAAAGATCATTGAAATTCTTTATACCAGCCTAAGGCAATCACAACGATCGTGTGAACGAATTCGAAGAATGGCATACTCATACTAGAATGGATGATGTGGATTACCTTGTTGAAGACAACGCAATGGATGATTTTGCTTGTCATCGGAAATGTGTGGGACCCATGGTAGGACCACTTTGGAAGATGACCTTGGAGAGCAACTGCTAAGAGGGGCAGCCCATGGTAAATTGGCACAATGGCGATGCAAGCTGGGAACGAAATGCAACTGTTGAAATGTTCCAACCATCATATTTTCCTGAGATTCAGATCCGGTTGGTGATAGGATACTTCAGACTCAGCATGTCTGGAAAGAAAGTTTGCAACACAGATCGACGAGATGACGTTGCCAGATTCTCGGGGAAATGAACTACGATAGCAAGCTCCAAAACATGAGCTGGCTCTACTACACACATGTGAACATGCTGTCCTAGACAAGCATGACCACCTAGTAGTCTTATAATAAAACACTACCGAGTTCAGGTTGGGAACCGTCATCGAGGATAACGAAGTCCTAACATAAGTCATGACTATTTGTTATGAAGGAACTCCTTCTCCTTGAACAAATCAATCAGTGGCTTGGTGTGCTAGGGATACATATGGAATGAAGGTTGCAAGCCTGTCAAACCATAGCATACTTCGCACATGCATGACTGACTTGGGATGGTACCAGAGGAAGCAAAAACAAACTTTCTCGAATTCACGGCGACATCCTGCACCAAATGCACGTGAATTCTAGGAAGTCACTCCTTCCATCCAAGCGTAAGCTTCATGAACGGAACACGAAGGCATTGCTTATAAAATTTTCAACACTAGGTTGATGTTCATCATGAATCATGGGGGAGACAAAATGCTGCTGATGGGGTTCAACAACAACTCATCGGAATTTCCATATCACTGGACTTCCACCATCATGTGAACACGGTGAGAGCATCGGTCAGACCAAAAGATGTAATGGTGTATGCTCGAGGGATCAACCACGAGTAAGACAACATTACGAACATCGTTGGTTCTGATTTGACTTGACGATGGCCCATACTCAAGTCAAAGTTTTTACAAGGCAATAGATCCAACAACTGATCACGAGGACCAATCGATGGAGATATCATCTTTCTTAAACACACACACACACACACACACACACAAGGTATCCCTTTGGGGTGAACTAAGTGGATTAAGCTTTTATCCTCCAACTCTCCAAGTTGTTGTTTAGCTTAGCCAACTAGCTCATGGGTATCCTACACAGATTCTTGGAGAATGGGGTGGTTTATAAGAAACCAACTTGATCACGAACTCAACTTAGCGGCCAGGTGACAACCTGGTGATACTTCCACGAGGATATTCGGAAAATCATGAACCACCAATATGCTACTAAGCTCGAGAATAATCTTGCTTTTCAGGGCAAGACGATATGATCAAAAGAGCGAGGGATTGGCACAATCCTAACTCATTGATCGAGGAGTGCACCAGAAATAAGGACTAGGTAGCATGATCAGTCTTAGGATGATGATTTAATAACCAACACGCTAAGAATGAGAATATTGTCCATTTACTACCAAGAAACGAGTTGCTCGAAGTATTGATTTCGCACATCAAAGTACACCTGTCGGCATTCCGGTTGAAATAACATGGGAACCGAGGAATTAACAATGATGGCAAGAAGTATTACTGCGTCAAGAATTTATAAGAGGTGGTGCAATTCTTATGACACTCTTGACATAAAGATGGTAACATTCCAAGGTAGAACAGAATCAAAACCTGAATTGGCATTTTGATCTACGGAATACAACTACTTTGACCACTCAAAGAGATGGATGAGGTGCTGGAGTTTGTTTCTCCTAGTCATTCCAGAATACAATGGCTTCACGGACCACAAGAATAATAGGCATCGATGAACGGATGCACGCATACTCTTGATGGAGGTCAGAAAACAACTAAAGAGGGATAACTCAAAGAAACATATATCTTTCTGAGTTGTGGATGCATAGATTAGTATGTCGAGCGAAGCTCAACATTTCTTCCGGATAACCCATGCGGAAAGGGTAGAACTGGCAGAATCACAATATAGAATGGAGGACTCATCAAGAGCACTCTGGTTGTGATATTTTGGTTTAAAAGAATTCCTGCCAAGAATGGTTCATGGTAATTGGAAGAAGGATGTACCACGAACCTCGAGGACTATCGCAAAGGTTACTAATATCCTAAAGGAACTAGCAACACTATCAACATTAGGTAAGTGGAGTGAATCTTGGGTCAAGAACCCAGGAATAGAATACCTACAACTAAATGGCATCAGGAGATGCTTTCGAGAATGGTGGCCGGAATCATCACACCGGAAACACAAAACTGACTAGGTTACTAGGTGGCTCCCTAAAACACCAAGGTTCATAATAATAGCTCCAACATATATGCCGAGGCAGCGGAGTACCACAACACACTAATTTGTGTGATTAATCTGGCCCAAATGAACAGTAGAAATGGATAGAAGGGATTTGCAAATGCATCATACTATTTAGAAATCTAGGATGACTCGGACAGCATAACGGCTGTAAATGCTCAAAATGATTTGAGACATCCTGCAGAATAGTGGAATGACCACTCAACATCACAATATCAAGGTTCCGAAACCAACTATGAAAACACGGAAGTAGTAAAAACTGAACTGAGATTTGAAACTATCAATTCTATAAGTCTATGGATTAGTAACACGCCATACTGATAGATAGATGAGAAGGCCTAGTTCTTAAACCCCGTAGAAGAGAAGAGGATGACTCAGATCAGAAGGCCATGAGGTATAAGGAGTAAAAAGAGCCTTACATTCCCTTCTGCAATCAATTCCCTTACATAACTAAAGCATTTCTAGACACAACTTCGACCAGTTTGGTTTGGTAATCCTCTGATGCAACAGGGGCTCGATACCAAAGCTGTCGGGACCCGATTCCATGTCACACCGATCTAGCCGGTAACACCTCATATCACTTTGCGGCCTCACGCACAGTATTCCCACGGGTGTCGCCTTACCATGGCCCGGGACCGTTTGCGCCTTTTGGCTCACGTATATGATAGTGTTGTTAGCATCCATATGACAGAGAACCCGAGCCGACATGGCTAGTCGTGAACTCAAAGCGGCACTAACCCATGGGGACAGGCATACATGAATTACATCGAGCATGTCGATTGACGGCGTGTGAATCCGAGCTGTAGCAATTTGGGCTAATTGAGGACTCACAGGGAACCCGGGCTGTAGCAGGCTAGGCAGGACTCCGGATGTCACGCGTGACATGTCCCGAAGGACGAACCACAGAACGAAGTGAAACACATGCCGGCCAGATCAAGTGTCCAGAAAGCGGTAGTCTTTGGGCTAGCAGGACTCCGGTGAACCGGTCAGAAGGCAGACTACTATCGCTCAGGAAGCTCTAGACTACATTTCCCCATAAGAGAGGCGGCCAAGGATAAACAACTAGATTGTCGGATCCCACACATACCAAGCATTTCAAACATACACACAATATGCTCAATATGTGTAAATACAACATGGCATCACAACATAACTCTACGACTCAAAGTATTTATTCATTAGGCTCCGAGGAGCGAGATATTACAAACATGGGTCTTTCAACCCAGCATTCAGAGCATACAAGTCAAACACAAGCGGAAGCTTAACATGTCTGAGTACAGACATCTACAAATGAAAAAGGCTGAAAAGCCTGACTAACTACTAGATCCTGCCGAGGGCACAAGATCGTAGCTGAGGTAACAAGCTAAACGTCGAAGTCCACGCGGAAATACTAGCGAGACTGATGTCTCTCTGCAAAACATAAATTAAGAAAACGAGAGTACAAATGTACCCAGCAAGACTTACATCAGAACTAATTACATATTTATCGGTATCAACAAAGGGGGTGGTGGAGTTTAACTGCAGCAAGCCAGCTTTGACTCGGTGGCTATCCTGAACTGCGACTGCAAGTAACTCTTTTGAGGTGGCGCACCCAAGTCCACATATTCACCAATCAATACACCACTATGGATTCGATCCCGTCTTCCTACGAGAACGCTATCCATAGCACTCACGCTTATCTTGCGCATTTTAGAATATCCACTTTCACTTGTCTATGAACTGTTATAGGCAACCCAGAAGTCCTTTACCGCTGACACGACTATTCGAATAGATGATGTTAACCCTGCAGGGGTGTACTTCTTCACTCCCGCTCTCACCACTTACCGCCGTTTACACGACATGTACTCGGCAACCTTCAAGCGGAAGCCCAACGTGGGTGTCGGCCACAGCCTACCTAAACACTCAAGTCTCTAGTCCAGGTTTATCGCCTATTTAGGTTCCATCCGCAGGGAGTCCGGCCGAGGTTTCCACATACGACCCCAAACCATGTGTGCAGGGTTCCCGAGATACCAAACGGGCATTCGGTACACCGGGCCACGGTGTATCTGCCGCATCATAGCCCACCCCTAGGGTCAGCGCTACGCACGGCCTCCAACACATATCCTACAAACACCAGAAACTAGTTGCAACTCTTGGACAGAGAACAAGGGTGGTTAAGAAGCCGAGAGGGTCCATTGGTTTCGGTACCAATGCATGGTAGTAACTGTTTCATGGATCACAAACACAGAACTCAGTTCCTGAGGACGGCTTCAATGAGACAACCCACCATGTACTCCTACATGGTGTCAGGACCCCGATTCCAAGTCACATCGACCTAGCCGGTAACACCTCATATCACTTTGCGGCCTCACGGACGATATTCCCACGGGTGTCGCCTTACCATGGCCCGGGACCGTTTGCGCCTTTTGGCTCACGTATATGATAGTGTCGCTAGCATCCATATGACAAAGAACCCGGGCCGACATGGCTAGTCGTGAACCCAAAGCGGCGCTAACCCATGGGGACAGGCATACATGAAGCACATCGAGCATGTCGGTCATCAACGTATGAATTCGGGCTGTAGCACTGGGCTAACAAGACTCCGATATCCCGGGCTGTAGTAGGCTAGGCAGGATTCCGAATATCACCGCGTGACATTTCCCGAAGGATGCATATAGGAACGAAGTGAAACACATGCCGCCGATCAAGTGTCCAAGCGGTAGTCTTTGGGCTAGCGAGGACTCCGGTGAACCGGGCTGTAGCGGACTACTATCGCTCAGAAGCACGAGACTACATTTCCCCATATGAGTGGCTGCCAAGGATAAACAACTAGTTTGTCGGATCCCACTCATACCAAGCATTCCAATCATACATGCAATATGCCCGATATGAGTACATACAACATGGCATCACAACAAAACTCTACAACTCAAAGTACTTTATTTAAGAGGCTCCGAGGAGCCATACATAACATATCCATACAGATAGGGGTCACATGACCCAACACTCAAGTCATACAAACATACAAGCACATGCGGAAGCAAACTAGTCTGAGTGCAGACTCTAAAAAGAAAGAAAGCTTGTTGAAGCCCTTCTATCTACAGTGGCCCTTCACAAGCCTTGGATCACCACACAGGTGGCTAGTTCACTCGTCGATGTCAAGGTCTACATAAAACCCATCGGAGGGGCGGTGTTGTCATCTGAAAACATTAATTAAGCAAACATGAGTGCGGAGGTACTCAGCCAAGTCTTCTAGCAGAATCCTGTTATACATGCACATTCTCAAGAAGGTAGTGGAGTTATTGCAGCAAGCCAGCTTTGACTCTTGGCTAAGCTATCCTACGTGACACCACTTGAAAAGCATTTTTCGCACACGAGTCCACTAATCACCATCACAATACTCCACCGTGGATCCTCCCTCGTCAACCCACGAGAGGGCCATCCGCGGTAATCACACTTATCTTGAGGCTTTTAGTAGTATCCATTTACTTGTCTATGAACTGTATAGGTGACCAAGTAGTCCTTTACCGCGGACGCGGCTATTCGAATAGTTTTATACCCTGCAGGGTGTACTTCTTCACACACGCTCACCACTTATCGCCGCTACATGACATGTACTCGGCAACCTTTAAGCGGAAGCCCAGCGAGGGTGTCGGCCACGACTGACTAAACACACGAGTCCCTAGTCCAGTTTATCGCCTATTCGGGTTCCATCCGCAGGAGTCGGCCGAGGTTTCCACTAACGGCCCCGAACGATGTGTGCAGGGTTCCCGAGACACCAAAGCGGGCAAATCGGTACACCGGGCCACGTGCCTACCGCAACACAACCCACCCCTATGGTCAGCGCCAGGCGCCCCAAAGATGCTACAAACACCGAAACTACTTGCAACTCCGGACCGAGGACAAGAGTGGTTAATAAGTCGAGAGGGTCAATTAAGGATCCCAATGCGTGGTAGTAGCTAAGTCTTAAATCACACACACAGATCTCAGTTCTTAGGGACGGCTTCAATGAAATAACTCACCATGTACTCCTACATGGCCTCTCATCGATACCTTTACCAAAACGTGTTCAACACTTTCACTCTCGAACCTGACACAACCTTTCACTCCAGTTCATCATCCCGATGAGCCAGACCTGACACAACTCTAAGCATAGCAAGCATAGCATGGTAGGAATCACAATCATGGCTCAACCAACTCCTACACATACTAGTGGGTTTCATCTGAATTCTTGTGGCAATGACAGTCATGCAAAGGAAGTGGGTTCAGCTACCGCAGCACACAACAGTTTGAATCGCGTTGTCTTAATGCTGAAACAAGAGCAGAAGCGAGAACATGGGTTTGTATCGGAATGATCAATGGGTTGCTTTCTGATGTAGAGGTGGTAGGATCGCCCTTGAGACGGATATTCGGGATTATCCTCGGAGGCAGAACCTATCACGAAAGACACACCGAACATAAACAACACATGACAATATGCAACAATATGATGCATGCTATGACATGGCAATATGAATGTGTGTTGGCCTAATCCAAGCTAGAATAGAAAGGGATGAACCCATTTGAATCAAAGATTCAAATGTTAGCTCATTTAACATAGCCATAAAGGCGCATTGTCTTAATCTGCTTAAACAGCAAGGTTAACTTGTTCTGTCATGCATGAAACCTTTACCAATGGATTTTTCTGATCATTTTTCATATATAAATCTTTGCATTTGGAGTTACAGATTAATTTCTATGAATTTTTGAAGTTTGAACTATTTTACGGAATTTCCTATAAGAATAATTCGATAATTCATTTCTTGTGGTCGAGAAATGCGTCGAGTGACGTCGAGAGGTCAACGAGGACGTCCAGGTCAAACTGACCAGTGGGTCCCGCATGTCAGCACTTAATTTAACTAATTAGAATTAGTTTAACTAACTAAGTTAATTAGCAGGGGGGCCCACCTGTCATAGACTCAGGAGAGTCAACCAGGGCTCGCCCTGGTCAAAGTCAGGGTCAACTACACCGGTGTTTAGCCGCCGGTGAGCCAGACGCGGCGGCGAGAGTGGTTTTGAGCGTTAAGCAACCAAATGAGCATGGCGTCTCACGTGTGGCTGGGAGCAAGTCGCAGCTCTTGGTGGCGTTAGCTGGGCTCGGGGTGGCGGAAGCGGCGCCCGGCGGCGACCTTGGCGGTCGCCAGAGTTCGAGTGATGACGAACTCACGAAGTCTGGCGAGGTGCGTGAAGTAGTGGGTTAGACTCACGCGACGCAGTGAGCACGTTAGATACCGTGGGGTGACGGTGGATGGCGGAAGCACGTCGGGCGACGAGATCCGTGGCGGCGCGTGAGTGAGCCTCGTCACGGTCGCTCTGAGGCTCGGGAAGCGAAAGGGAAGGAGGGGAGGTAGCTGGGCTCACGGCGATCTCAAGGAAGCAAGCAGTGCGGTCGGGGACGAGCTGGTGCGGCGGTGACGTCGAAGGGATCTCCGCTGACAGCGGAGCCGGGCGAGGTCGGTGCAGAGGCCTCGGGCCTGTGGCCTTCAGGGGCTCGGCTAGCTCGAAGAAGAGGAGGGCGGCGGAGCTCCTAGACACGACGGAATGGCGCAAGGACTGACGGAGAGCGCGACTTCTGGCGACAGTGCGGTTGCGGTGGCGTCGGCCATGGCGTGGGAGAGCGAGGGGAGGAGCTGGGAGGAGGAAAGGTGTCTGCGGGCTCGGGAGGGGGAGAGGCGTTCAGCGTCGAGAGCTCGGCGAGGGAAGCGGCAGGCGGGCAGTTGTGTGGCACGCATGTGCCGTCGCTGCCGAGCACTGCCACATGCCTCGGCTGTTGGCAGTTGGCAAGTGGGCTGGGCCATTGGGTGGCGCCAGGTAAAATTTTTTCATTTCTGTTTCTTTTTCTATTTTCTGTAACTTTGTTGCATTTCTAAAAATACATAGACAACTCCAAAATTCACCAAACTGCACATGGTCCTTAGTTGGAATATATCCAGCATGGAACATTTTAGTTTGGGATTATTTCACTATTTGAAATATTTTATATAATTTAAATGCCGAAATTCAAATAGCTAGAGATTTAATCCAGTGACCTTAGAGAGACCTAGAAATCTGTGCATCACTTCTGATAGTGGTTTAGGACCAAAGCAAAGGTGATGAACATTTTAGAAGGGCATTTCAGGTTCATTGAAAATGATTTTAGTAAGCCCTAGTTGGATTCAAAGGGGTTCTGGGGGTTCTGTCTTCCCTATTTCAAATTTCTGATGAAAGTTAAACATGATGCAACACACTAATGCATGGACTAGCTAGGATGTGACAACTCACCCCCACTCAAAAGAATCTCGTCCTGAGATTTAGGATCCATCGCGAAAAAGGTGGGATACTCAAGTCGAAGACGATCCTCCCTTTCCCAAGTTGCTTCTTGCTCGGAATGGTTTGACCATTGAACCTTGAGAAACTTGATATTCTGACGTCGAGTGTTACGCTCGGCTTGATCAAGAATACGAACGGGATATTCTCGATAGGTGAGGTTATCTGGGAGATCAAGCGTTTCATGGTCCACTCCACGGATAGGATCCGAGAAGCAATGCCTAAGCTGAGAAACGTGGAAGACATCATGGACTCTGGAAAGATGCAGAGGTAGTTCCAATTGGTAGGCAACTTCTCCCCGTTTGGCAAGAATGCGAAAGGGTCCAATGTAACAAGGAGCCAGCTTGCCTTTGATACCGAATCGATGGGTTCCCTTCAAAAAAGTAACCCGAAGGTAAGCCTTCTCGCCAATTTCATAAGCCATAGGCTTATGCTTGCGGTCATATTGGCTCTTTTGACGAGATTGGGCTGTTTTCAATTTCTCACGAATAACGCGAACCTGCTCCTCTGCTTCCTGGATCATATCCGGGCCAAAGAGTTGTCTCTCCCCGGTTTCTGACCAGTTAAGAGGCGTTCGACATTTCCGTCCATAGAGAACTTCGAAAGGAGCTTTGCCCAAGCTAGCTTGATAACTATTGTTATAAGCGAACTCGGCGAATGGAAGGCATTTCTCCCAATTCATGCCGAAGGAGATGACAGAAGCTCGAAGCATATCCTCTAGAATTTGATTGACTCGTTCTACTTGACCACTTGATTGGGGATGGAAGGTGGTGCTAAAGAAGAGACGAGTCCCCATAGCATTTTGGAAACTTTCCCAAAATCGAGAGGTGAAGAGACTTCCATGGTCTGAGTTAATCTCCAATGGAACACCATGAAGGGACACTATTCGAGAGATGTACAAATCAGCTAGCTGACTAGCGGTTATATTCTCACGAACGGGTAGGAAGTGGGCTACTTTGGAAAGACGATCGACGACAACGAAGATAGCATTATTCCCTCTCTTTGTCCTGGGAAACCCGGTAATGAAATCCATACCGATTTTATCCCATTTCCATTCGGGAATAGCCAAAGGTTGAAGGGTACCAGCAGGCCGTTGATGTCCTGCTTTAACTCGACGACAGACGTCGCAATTAGCAATGTATTGAGCGATTTCTCTCTTCATCCTAGTCCACCAAAACCTCTGGCGTAGGTCTTGATACATTTTAGTACTACCGGGATGAATGGTGAGAGGAGATTCATGAGCTTCCTTAAGGATCAGTTGCCGTAGCTGTTGTTTCTTGGGAACCACCAAGAGGTTCTCAAAGAAGACAACACGTCGCTCATCTATGGAGAAACACTTAGCAGCTCCGCTAGCAATGTTCTCGTTGATCCAAGATATTCCTCTATCATACCGCTGGGCGGTTATAATTTGATCCGTAAGGTTGGGTTTCGCCACCAGGGTGGAAAGGAATTCTCGAGGAACAATGTGAAGGTTAAGCTTACGAAATTCCTCGTGGAGAAATGGTTGACTTTGTTGTAACATCAGATTGTTACAATAAGATTTGCGACTTAGTGCATCAGCCATGACATTGCCTTTGCCTGGGGTGTAAGATATTCCTAAGTCGTAATCTGTAATCAACTCAACCCAACGTCTTTGCACAGGATTCAAATCCGGTTGGGTGAAGATGTATTTCAGACTTTGGTGGTCGGTGTAAATTTTGCAACGATTACCAAGAAGGTAATGTCGCCAGGTTTTAAGTGCATGGACCATGGCTGCAAGCTCTAGATCGTGTGTGGGATAGTTATCCTCATGTGGACGCAACTGTCGAGAAGCGTAGGCAATCACATGACGATGTTGCATGAGTATGCAACCAAGTCCTTGTCGCGAGGCGTCGCAATAGATAACAAAGTCCTTAGAAAAATCTGGTGGAACAAGTACGGGAGCAAATGTCAGGCGTCTTTTCAGTTCCTGAAAGCTGAACTCGCACTGTGGCGTCCATTCGAACTTTTTATCTTTCTTGAGGAGTTCAGTTAGAGGCTTAGCAACCTTGGAGAAATTCTCGACGAAGTGGTGGCAATAGCTCGCTAAACCGAGGAAACTCCGAACTTGCTTGACCGATTCAGGTGGAGTCGATCAAGGACGGCTTGAACTCGCTCGGTATTGACAGCAATGCCCTTACCAGAGATTACATGGCCTAGATAGGTCACTTCTGGTAACCAGAATTCACACTTAGAGAATTTGGCATAAAGGCGGTGCTGTCGAAGTTTCATCAATACTAGCCTTAGATGTTCGGCATGTTCTTCCTCATTCTTGGAGTAGATGAGTATATCATCGAGGTAAACCACGACGAATTTATCCAAATACTCCATGAAGATCGAGTTCATTAACCGAGAAAAAGTGGCTGGAGCATTGGTTAACCCGAAGGACATAACAGTGTACTCGTATTGGCCATAATGAGTAACAAAGGCCGTTTTAGAAATGTCCCCGTTCTTGATTTTGATTTGATGGTAGCCCAACCTCAAATCCATCTTGGAAAAGACTGAGGATCCAGCGAGCTGATCATACAGGTCGTTGATCCTGGGGAGCGGATACTTGTTCTTGATCGTGACCAAGTTGACATGTCGGTAATCTACAACCATCCGATCCGTTCCATCCTTCTTCTTGACGAAGAGGACGGGGCAAGCCCATGGAGATGAACTAGGATGGATGAAACCCTTTTGCAAGGACTCATCGAGTTGTTTCTTAAGCTCGGCTAGTTCTAGGGGTGCCATCTTATAAGGTCTTCTAGAGATTGTGACGGTTCCGGTAACAAGATCTATCACGAACTCGACATCCCTGTCAGGTGGAACACCTGGCAGTTCTTCTGGAAAGACATCCGGAAAGTCATGGACTACCGGAATATCTTCGAGGTCTGGAAGGGGGTTGGCATTTAAGGAGTATAGGCGACGCTAGACACTCGGGTTAAAACATTAACTGTCTTGCCCGAAGGATGGGTGAGTTGAACAGTTCTAGTAGAGCAATCAATCTTAGCATAATGGGCTGACATCCAGTCCATACCCAAGATGATGTTTATGTCGGAGGACTTGAGAGCTATTAGAGATGCAAGAAAGACTAATCTGTCGACAAGAATTTCATTCCCATGACTTATTCTAGAGGTTTGCCATCTAGAACCGAGTCTGAATTTCCATGGAGGTGTGCATGTCACAGAATGTGGTGTTGTGCAATCGAGCATAGCTCTCAGAAATAAATGAATGAGATGCTCCAGTATCAAAAAGAACAGTTGCCGGATGTCAATTAACAAGGAGCGTACCGAGAACGGCGTTGGGATCCTCATGGGTTTCCTCAGCTGAAACATAGTTGACGTGGCCACGAGCGATGGCATTTGGTTTGGCGTAGAGCACCTTTCCTGCTGGCTTACCACGGCCAACAGACTTTCCGATCTGACCGGGGTTGTTCTGGGGACACTCATGGATGTAGTGACCCGTTTCTCCACACTTGAAACATGTTATCATATTTGGGCATGGAGCAGCATTAGCAGCGGGGCCACCATAAGTCTTGGGCGGTACATACTGCTGGTTGGAGCGAGGCGCCTCAAAGGATGGCCTCAGAGTGAACACAGGGTGGCGGGCGGTGTTTGGAATCCAGACCGGCGCTTACGAGATCGAGCCGGATGAAGAACCAAAGTCACGGAGTGCTTGCGTGAAGCATCAAAGTCGACCGTCCGGCCAAAGACCGATAGCCTTGTTGACTAACCACGGAAGGAGGTGCACTCGTGCAGACGAAGATCACGACGAAGCTCGGGGCTAAGTCCCTTGCGGAACCTTGCCTGCTTCTTGGCGTCGGTAGAAACCTCTTCAGGAGCATAACGTGCTAGATTTCCAAACTCACGGCTGTATGCATCCACAGTCAGTCTACCCTGGGTGAAATTGCAGAACTCTTCCCTCTTACGATCCATGAGACCTTCCGGGATGTGATGCTCACGGAAAGCGGCACTGAATTCAGCCCAAGTAGTGATTTGGGCAACCGGCGCATAGCCTCATAATTCTCCCACCAAAGGCTAGCAGGGCCTTCGAGGTGATAAGCGGCAAAGGTAACCTTATCGGCTTCAGCCACGTTGGCGTAACGTAGCTTGTGGTGATCTTTGCGAAGCCGATCATCCGCATCGAGAGGCTCGGCGGAATGTTTGAACTTCGTGGATACAGCTTGACAAAGTCATTAAGTGACACCAGATCATTCCTTGGCTGGCGTGGCGGTATTCTCGCTCAATCTGCTCCGAAGCGATTGGTCTCACGCTTGTTGCGTTACTGCCTCCAACATAACCCGGCCAAAGAAGGCGGTTGAGGCAGATTTACATTCCTAGCTGCGCTGGCTTCTCCTCGCTCGGAGCAGCAGGATTGTTATTGGTGTTGACCATCCTAGGAAACAAAACAACGGTTTAAACCAGGATGGCAGAATTTAGCAAGGAAGTGCGGAATGTAATGGATAACACGGAATGTGGATGTTCATCCGTATGACATGGTAATATAGAAACTGCCATATATATACCAACGGTCATACACACCATTCATAGTTTAGTACAAGCCCGACGGAGTACAACTACAGATGAAAGGCGTTACATATCATCGGAAGCATTCCAAACTCCTATACATTATTTTTCTACACTTCGGAATGATACACACTAAGTCATATTCCATGTGTCACGCAGACGGTGGAAATACAACTATTACAATACTAGGGATACTACTACTAACTTAGATAGCTCCGTAGTAGTCCTCATAAAAGTCACCACCCAAGCACGAAGCGGAACATGATCATCCAGAAGACGGTCTGTGGAGCTTGCGGACCATAGGGACTCGGATGTGGCCGTGGTCCAACAAGCGGCGACGAGGTCCACGAGGAGGGTGATGCCTCCCACCTCACGCCACTCCGTAAAATCTGGCAGACCAGCCCGCACAGGTGGTACAAGTCCCTCATGTCCATGTATCCGGCTTGCACGGCAGTGCAAACCGAGTCGAGTGGCCTGATGATCAGGCGGGCATTAAAGAGCTCCATACACAAGGCCCGATTTTCACGGTCCTTGTCCTCCAGCATCTCAGTAGTGGTGCGGAGGAGAGAGTCCTCATGGGATGCGTCGCTGTACATACCCTGAAGGTAACCATGCGCCCCAAGGAGGGATGCTGGCATGTAGCGGAAATTGGTGTTGCACAGCAAGGCAGTTCTGGCTCGAATAATAGTCAATGGCCGTGTGACCACACACATCAATGCAACGGGTCAGACGAACCACTTGGTTCTGGGGACGGGTGGCCATCTGAGAGCACAGCCACAATACAAAGGCATTAGAATTTCTAGGGAAAATCAGGCAGCATAACATCTGTAAATGCTCAAGAACAGATTTGAGACATTCAAAATCAGATTGCAAAACCACTCAACAACATCATATCAAGGTTCTGGTTTAACTGATAGCATACTAAAAGTAGTAGAAACTGAACTGAGGCTGTAACCAACAATCCTATAAGTTACTACGGATTAGTAACACGTGAAGCTGATAGAGAGAAGAGAGCCTAGTCCTATACCCACGTAGAATGAGAAGAGGATGACTCAGATCATAGGGCATAAGGTAAAGGAGTAAAAAGAGCCTTACGTTCCCTCCCACAATCAATTCCCCTACATATAACTAAAGCATTTCTAGACTCGACATCGACCAGTCTGGCTTAGCGAACCTACAGGCAGTCCGGCTCTGATGCCAACGCTGTCAGGACCCGATTCCAAGTCACATCGACCTAGCCGGTAACACCTCATATCACTTTGTGGCCTCACGCATGGTATTCCCACGGGTGTCGCCTTACCATGGCCTGGGACCGTTTGCGCCTTTTGGCTCACGTATATGATAGTGTCACTAGCGTCCATATGACAAAGAACCCGGGCTGACATGGCTAGTCGTGAACCCAAAGCGACGCTAACCCATGGGGACAGGCATACATGAATCACATCGAGCATGTCGATCATCAACGTATGAATTCGGGCTGTAGCACTGGGCTAACAGGACTCCGGTATCCCGGTACATGTAGCAGGCTAGGCAGGACTCGAATATCACCGCGTGACATTTCCCGAAGAACAGGACATAGGAACAAAGTGAAACACATGCCGCCAGTCAAGTGTCCAAGCAGTAGTCTTTGGGCTAGCAGGACTCCGGTGAACCGGGCTGTAGCGGACTACTATCGCTCAGAAGCACGAGACTACATTTCCCCATATGAGAGGCTGCCAAGGATAAACAATTAGTTTGTCGGATCCCACTCATACCAAGCATTTCAATCATACACGCAATATGCCCGATATGAGTATATACAACATGGCATCACAACAAAACTCTACAACTCAAATTACTTTATTTAAGAGGCTCCGAGGAGCCATACATAACATATGCATACAGATAGGGGTCACATGACCCAACACTCAAGTCATACAAACAAACAAGCACATGCGGAAGCAAACTAGTGCAATCTGAGACTCTAAAAAGAAAGAAAGCTTGTTGAAGCCCTTCTATCTACAAAGTGGCCCTTCACAAGCCTTGGATCACCACACAGGTGGCTAGTTCACTCGTCGATGTCAAGGTCTACATAAAACCCATCGGAGGGGGCGGTCTTGTCGTCTGAAAACATTAATTAAGCAAACATGAGTACGGAGGTACTCAGCAAGTCTTACAACAGAATCCAATTATACATGCACATTCTCGAGAAGGTAGTGGAGTTATTGCAGCAAGCCAGCTTTGACTCTTGGCTAAGCTATCCTACGTGACACCACTTGAAAAGCATTTGCCGCACAAGAGTCCACTATTCACCATCACAATACTCCACCGTGGATCCTCCCTCGTCAACCCATGAGAGGGCCATCCGCGGTACTCACACTTATCTTGAGGCTTTTAGTAGTATCCATTTACTTGTCTATGAACTGTACAGGTGACCAAGTAGTCCTTTACCGCGGACGCGGCTATTCGAATAGTTTTATACCCTGCAGGGGTGTACTTCGTCACACACGCTCACCACTTATCGCCGCTACACGACATGTACTCGGCAACCTTCAAGCGGAAGCCCAAATGAGGGTGTCGGCCATGACCTGACTAAACACACGAGTCCCTAGTCCGGGTTTATCGCCTATTCGGGTTCCATCCGCAGGGAGTCCGGCCGAGGTTTCCACTAACGGCCCCGAACGATGTGTGCAGGGTTCCCAAGACACCAAACGGGCGAATCGGTACACCGGGCCACGTGCCTACCGCAACACAACCCACCCCTAAGGTCAGCGCTGCGTGCGGCCCCCAGCATGCTACAAACACCAGAAACTACTTGCAACTCCCGGACTGAGGACAAGAGTGGTTAATAAGTTGAGAGGGTCAATTAAGGATCCCAATGTGTGGTAGTAGCTAAGTCTTAAATCACACACACAGATCTCAGTTCTTAGGGACGGCTTCAATGAAACAACTCACCATGTACTCCTACATGGCCTCTCATTGATACCTTTACCAAAACGTGTTCAACACTTTCACTCTCGAACACGACACAACCTTTTCACTCCAGTTCATCATCCCGATGAGCCAGACCTGACACAACTCTAAGCATAGCAAGCATAGCATGGTAGGAATCACAATCATGGCTCAACCAACTCCTACACATACTAGTGGGTTTCATCTAGTTACTGTGGCAATGACAGGTCATGCAAAGGAAGTGGGTTCAGCTACCGCAACACACAATAGTTTGAATCGCGTTGTTTTAATGCAGTAAACAAGAGCAGAAGCGAGAACATGGGTTTGTATCAGAATGATCAATGGGTTGCTTGCCTAATGTAGTGGTGGTAGGATACTGCCCTTCAGACGGATATTCGGGATTATCCTCGGAGGCAGAACCTATCAAGAAAGACACACCGAACATAAACAACACATGACAATATGCAACAATATGATGCATGCTATGACATGGCAATATGAATGTGTGTTGGCCTAATGCAAGCTATAATAGAAAGGGATGAACCCATTTGAATCAAAGATTCAAATGTTAGCTCATTTAACATAGCCATAAGGGTGCATTGTCTTAATATGCTTAAACAGCAAGGTTAACTTGTTTTGTCATGCATGAAACCTTTACCAATGGATAGAATGGATTTTTCTGATCATTTTTCATATATAAATCTTTGCATTTGGAGTTACAGATTAATTTCTATGAATTTTTGAAGTTCGAACTATTTTCTGGAATTTCCTATAACAGAATAATTCCTGTAATTCATTTACTACGTCAGCAATGCGTCAGGGTGACGTAAGAGGTCAACGGGGATGTCGAGGTAAAACTGACCAGTGGGTCCCGCATGTCAGCACTTAATTTAACTAATTAGAATTAGTTTAAACTAAGTTAATTAGCAGGGGGGCCCACCTGTCATAGACTCAGGAGAGTCAACCAGGGCTCGCCCTGGTCAAAGTCAGGCTCAACTACGCCAGCGTTTAGCCGCCGGCGAGCCAGACGCGGCGGTGAGAGTGGTTTTGAGCGTTCCGGCAACCAAATGAGCCGGGGAGGGCGTCTACGTGTGGCTGGGAGCAAGCCGCAGCTCTTGGTGGCGTTATTTGGGCTCGGGTGGCGAACGGCGCCGGGCGACGACCTTTGGCGGTCGCCGGAGTTCGGGTGATGACGAACTTCGTGGCTCTGGTACGGCGAGGTGCGTGAAGTAGTGGGTTAGACTCTATGCGACGCGGTGAGCACGTTAGACACCGTGGGGTGACCGGTGGATGGCCGGAAGCACGTCGGCGATGAGCTCCGGGCGGTAGCGTCTGCGAGTGAGCCGTCTGATCGCTCTGAGGCTCGAGGCGAAAAGGGAAGGAGGGAGGTAGCTGGGCTCACGGCGATCTCGAGGAAGCAAGCAGTGCGCTCGGGGACGAGCTGGTGCGGCGGTGACGTCGAAGGGATCTCCGCGGCAATGAGTCGGAGGTGAGTCGGTCGCAGAGGCCTCGGGCCACGCTTGGCCTTCGGGGCTCGGCTAGCTCGAAGAAGAGGAGGGCGGCGGAGCTCCTAGACACGACGGAATGGCACAAGGACTGACGGAGAGCGCGACTTCTGGCGATGGTGCGGCTGCGGTGGCGTCGGCCATGGCGTGGTAGAGCGAGGGGAGGAGCCGGGAGGAGAAAAGGTGTCTGCGGGCTCGGGGGGAGGATAGAGCATTCCGTGTCGACAGCTCGGCAAGGGAAGCGGCGAGGCGGCTGCGTGGCACGCAGGCTGTGCTTTCGCCGTCGAGCACCTACTGCACTGCTGGCCAAATAAGCAACTTCTTTGTGGCCGGGCTGGAGTCAAGGTGGGCCGTTGGGTGGCGCCAGTAAAAGTTTTTCATTTCGCTTTCTTTTTCTATTTTACGTAACTTTGTTGCATTTCTAAAAATACCTAGACAACTCCAAAATTCACCAAACTGCACCTGGTCCTTAGTTGGAATATATCCAGCATGGAACATTTTAGTTTGGGATTATTTGAGCATTTGAAATATTTTATATAATTTAAATGCCCAAATTCAAATAGCTAGAGAATTAATCCAGTGACCTTAGAGTGACCTAGAAATCTGTGCATCACTCCTGACAGTGGGTTAGGACCAAAGCAAAGGTGATGAACATTTTAGAAGGGCATTTCAGGTTCATTGAAAATAATTTTAGTAAGCCCTAGTTGGATTCAAAGGGGTTCTGGGGGTTCTGTCTTCCCCATTTCAAATTTCTGATGAAAGTTAAACATGATGCAACACACTAATGCATGGACTAGCTAGGATGTGACACATGGCCTCTCACCGCTACCCTTACCAAATCGTGTTCACACACTTAGCTCTCAACAGTAGGACATGTTCACACACCATTCCAATTTATCCTCGATGAATCAGACCTGACTCAACTCTAAGCAGTAGCAGGCATGACAAACAAGAATGAATGAGTAGGCACATCAGGGCTCAAACAACTCCTACTCATGCTAGTGGGTTTCATCTATTTACTGTGGAATGACAGGTCATGCAGAGGATAAAGGGGTTCAGCTACCGTAGCAAGTAACAGATGAATCATTGTTGTCCTAATGCAGTAAAAGAGAGCAGGAGCGAGAGAGTGGGATTGTATCGGAATAAACAAGGGGGTTTTGCTTGCCTGGCACTTCTGAAGATAATATAGTTCTTCATCGGTGTCATCGAACTCATCGTCGGTACGTCGTCTACTGAGAGGGGACAAATACTGGCAAACAAAGAGGGACACAATCAATGCAATGCAACAAGTATGATGCATGATAATGTCATGGCAATATGCTGCGATTTGAGCTAATGCAACAGAAAGTCATTTTGATTGAAATGGAATTCAAAACTGGATCAAATTCCAACTCCAAATCTATTATCAAATTTGTCCTAATCATGTTTCATCCTAAACAGTGAGGTTAACTTTCTCAAACATGCATGAAAATTATACAGATGGATAGTTTGAATTTTTCTGATCATTTTTCATATATAATTTATTTCATTTGGAGTTACGGTTGAATTACTATGATTTTTAGAAGTTTACAACATTTTCTGGAATTTCCTATATAAGAATAAATCCAGAAAATAAGTTACTGCGTCAGCATGACATAGGTGTGACATCAGCAGGTCAACTTGGTCGTCCAGGTCAAACCGGACCTGTGGGACCCATACGTCATTGTCTCAGGCTGGTTTGGGTGTATGACAGGTGGGACCGGTCAACGTTGACTTGACCAAGTCAAAATCTGACACATGGGGTCCACAGGTTAGCACTATTCTAACAGGTAAGTTACACTAACCTAATCTGTTTTAGTTAGCTGGTTAGTTGGGCGGTGGGGACCGGTTGTCATTGACTCCAGGGGGTAATTAGTAGGATACTTAGGCCCTAATGATGGTGCCACATCAGCGGGTCAAACCTGCCGGCGGCTCGACGCCGGCGAGGCCAGAGACGGCGGAGGCATTCGGGTTTGGTCCCACGGCGACCAAATCGAAGGCCGAGACCATCTACAGAACAAGGAGACTCGTCCGCATCGAATGGTGCGAGTGGGAGGGGCTAGGGTGCAGCGAGCTCGCCGGAGTCGAGCTCGTGGTGGCGCCGGCGTTCGGGCGAGGTTGGGAATGGTGCTGTGGGGCACGGCGGGGTGAACGGCTGGTGGCTATGGCCTCCTGGTGATGTGCTGAGCACGGCGGTGACATGGCCGGTAGAGCCGAGCTCTCGGCCATGATGGCCAATGGGGTTAGGGGGCAGCTCGAGCGACGTGGCTAGGGGGAGAAGAAAGAGGAGCTCACGGCGAGTTGGCCGGTGTAGATGGAGGGCCGAGGAAGTGTCGGAGCGAGCGGGGAGGCGAGGCGGATCTCCAGCGACCGATGGTGAAGGCGGCGATGATGGCGATGAAGCGGCGCCCTCCGGCTTGTTTCCTTCAGCGTGGAGAGGTTCAGCACGAGGAGGCGGAGCTCGGGCACTAGCTGGCTGGGCGTGGGGATGCTAGTGGCCGCGGTGGTGACGGTCGGCAGCGACGACAGCGTTCGGTGGCGCCGCGAAAGAGAGCAGAGGAGGGGGGAGAAGCACAGGAGAGAGGTCCAGGGGGTGCGTGGCGTCGCGAGGGAGGTCTAGGGCGACGAGGGGGAAGCGGAAAGCAGGAGGTTGCCGGGGCGCGTGTGCGTGCACGGCGGCCACACGCCCTCCTGCCTACTGGCAGGAGGTGGAAGACGACAGGGAGGAGCCCTGGTGGGCTGGGCCGGCACAGGTGAGGCCCAGATGGCTTGGTGGGTGCCAGGTAGTTTGGGCCAGGTAGGTTTCCCTCTCTTATTTGTTTCTGTTTTCTAATTATTCTGTTTTGTTTTGATCTGGTTTTAAAAACCAAATCAATTTTATAAATCCTGAAAATATTCATGAGCACCTTCTGAATTATTTCAGTGGGCCACAAATAGTTCCAACATTATTTGAGCATTTAAATTATTTATAGTATTTAAATGCCCAAAGTCAAATACAATAAGATTTAATTCAAAAATCCAGAATGGCCTAGAAATATGTGCATCATTTTTGGCAGAGGTTTTCACCTTTAACAAAAATCATGAACTTTTCTTAGGAACACTTTGGGTTTATTGGAAAGATTTTATAGTTGACCCTATTTAATTTAACTTTGGTGCTAGGGTTTGTCAATCCCCATTTCAACTTAAATAAAATTTAAACATGATGCAACAAGATGCAAACACCAGGCAGTACCAGCAGCTAGGGATGTGACAGTCTGCTTCGTCTGGAGGCGGTCGGGAGCACACCCACGAGCACGCAGCCTCAGCAAGGTATGAACATCAACACCCCACCTACCCAATTAGCGTCGGGTGTCGGGTTGGGTGATAGCGGACGGGGTAAGGAGGAGGCTCCATTAGTCGTGATGACGCCGCCATGGATGAGGATGAGGACGACGGTGGCACCGAACAGTATGTCTATCTTGGCGCCTCCTCGTGGTTTGAGCGTCATGAGTCGGTGCCTCAATTGCCGTCTCAACGTATTATGGACGACCTTCCGGTAGTAAAGAAGTCTAGGAAGAGAGCGAAGAAAGGCAAAAAAGCTGATTCTATGATCCCGCCTCTCAGCCTCGGCCTTCAGGACCGTATAGATATCCCCGATGCGGATAAATGGCATATCTCGTCAACCAATCCTACCTGCAAGAGCGCTTAGGGCCAGATTCGGCGATCTAAGGGGACTTCATGACGATGTGCTGCGGGTAGAGAAAGGCCTCATCGCCTCGACAGATCCAGGATACCCACTCTACGTGGTTAACGTTCAAGGCAAATGTCGTGACGTCGACAGCTTCCCCGCGGATAAGTTCTTCCTCGATTTGATTACATATTCGACATGTTTCACGTGAAGAAGCTGGATTTTACGTTTGTCCGCCTTTTATGCCTTGCACATGAACTACATCATCGGGTTTGAGCAGATATCTCATATACGTGTCGCTGACCCGTACTACATGCACGAGGGCTTCTTGGGAGTCTGCGCAGAGCACCGTGTATCTGTGAGGAATACATCGTCAATTTCATGCTCGCCAATAAGGACAAGGAGGCGATTCTCGTGCCTTATCATCCCGTGTAAGTCATCCGCACTGCTATCCTTCCTTCGATTTCAATCATTCATTTGCACGGTGGAGGCTAAGTAATTTGAGGTGTACTTATTTTATGCATGGGCGGCGCCGCCGTCCTCATCATCCTATACCCCCGATTCTCCCACGCTCGTTACTTGGACTCATCGAAGAACATTCACAAAAAGGATTACACCCACATTAAGGATGTTCTCGACAGGCTATGTTTTACTACCAAGCAAGGGGTGGAGAGGTTAGGGACAAGAAGAGAAGGGGCGGCAGGCTCGCCTTCGGCCATAAGACCGACTTCTGCTGCATCCAAAGAACCGAACGATTCTCTTAATGATGGATTCTATGTCCTACACCACATGCTGGAGTCTGAGCGGGATCACCAGAACCTTCGCATGTCACCTACATCCGGCAATGCCCATATTCTACAATGGGCAAAGAACGTAGGAGATATCGAGGATCATCGACTTCGAGCCGAGTTCTATCACATCCAGCGTGAACTTGCCCAAATCATCATGAAGGAGGTCGTCGGAAAAACAAGGATGTTCTACGAAGACGGACAAATGTCGCGGGAAGACGTCTGAACATGGGTAGCCGCTCAGCGTCTCGACCTGAAGCCTTTCACTAGGCTCGGGGACTATCTCCCTGACATGGATGGATGGAACAACATGTTGGAGTGATTGTCGATATATGACAATGTGTCTGTTTAGCCCATACTTTCTGTATGACAAAACTTTGAGTTATGCACGGTGAAACTTTATTTGTGATGTAATTAAACCGTCCTCCTCCTCGGCTAGCGAAAATCACTCTAGTTAGGGCATTTTGGGGTACGATGAACTTTGTTATTTATGCTTATGATATGTTGTTTCTGTTTTTGCCAAGTCTGTCTCTTTCTGTTGCTCAACTATATATATATGTTGCATATCATCGACTCATGTGACGATGCAGGTGCATAGATCATCAATGGTGAATAAGTGCTAAGCCAGGAGTATATATACGCCAAGTGGCCGGAGTGTCAGGCCCAGGTGTACCGGTTTTCGGTTTCCAAGCGACAGGCAGTAGTTAGTTTAGGTTCACGCTAATGCGAGAGAGGGATACGAACTCATGTACTCAAAGTGATAGCTCTTCTCGCGTATATCATTGTTTAGATGGATGACGATGTATTTGCAAGTAATCGAGACTTGTATCGCTATTTTCGAGATGATGACGAGAGACCACTTTGTGTTGGATGATGATTATGACGAGACTATTTGTATGTATATGCTATGATTACACCTGTGGTCTCGCAGGCATTTGTATGTGTATCATGATGACATTTGTACGTGCTAAAGATTCTTCCATAAAGCCTGTTCAAATACAAAACAAATATGCCAAAAAAAACAAAAAACTACTAATATTAGCAGTAGCGAGTGTATGAAAGTTAGCAGCAGCGCCGCGATAGCAGTAGCGTGTCCAGCCAGAGCGCGCTAGAGCTACTAGCAGTAGCGAGCTTCCACTAGTAGAAAAAGGGCCTATTGTCCCGGTTGGTAAGGGCCTTTAGTCCCGGTTGGTGAACCGGGACTAAAGGATCGGTACTGATGCCTCCCCCCTTTAGTCCCGGTTCAATTCAGAACCGGGATTAAAGGCCGCGGCCACGTGGAGTTCCACCTTTAGTCCCGGTTGGTAACACCAACCGGGACTAATGGAAATTTTATGATTTTTTTATTGAAATTTTTTTTGAAATTTATTTTTTGAAATGTTTTTGAATAATTTTTTATTTTCAAATTTCTGAATTATTTTAACCCCTAATCTCTAATCAGCACCCCTCATCACTGCTCAATTTATCCTCTTCTCTAATCACCCTCATCATTCCAAATCACCTAACTTCCCGAACGGTCACCCATCCTCCCACTCCCCGACCAGAGCATGCTTAACTTCCGGGTTCTATTCTCCCTCGTTTCCAAGTCCGCACTTGTTGTTTTCCGACAATAGTAAGATGTCAATCCTATTAACCCTCGTGAATTTTGCTTGAGCATGAATTGACACATTTTACTGTTTGAGTTTCAAACTATTGTTTTCAAAAACAATAATTATTTAGAAAACAATAGTTATTTTGAATAATTAGTTTGACCATGGTTTGACCACAGTTTGACCACAGTTTGACCACAGTTTGACCAGATTTGACCAAAATTCAAAATATTTGAACAAATTATTTAGTAACACTAATATTCTAGAATAATTAGTTTGACAATGGTTTGACCATAGTTTGACCACAGTTTGACCAGATTTTGACCACAGTTTGACCAGATTTGACCATAATTCAAAATAATTGAACAAATTATTTAGTAACACTAATATTCTAGAATAATTAGTTTGACCATGGTTTGATCATTGTTTGACCACAGTTTGAATTTTTTTCGATTTTTTCCACTCTAGATATTAAAAGCCCCGTAGCTTTTTTTCTGCTAGGTTTTTGAGGATTTTACCAGCGGTATTAGATTAACGAAAAGCATAAATATTTCCATGGGAGAGTGGGTGCAACAACAGTATGTGCTTCCATCTACTTATAAAGGGGGTGATGCAGAGTTTGTTGTAACAAAGCAACAAGCATCATGTATGCAGGTTGGTCCCATTTTGTTCACTACTTAATGGGAAAGACAACAATACAATAGCTCAATTCAACATTTATTTAAAACAGTACCAATACAAGTAGCACAACATCTCAAAGCACACTGCACAATCACGTGGATGAAGGCGATGCGGACCTTTCATGAGGCGGACAAGATAAAATACGAATCTGCCAACATGAATAGGAAATCAATCTCGTTTGTGCGGTTGCCTTTGAAATCAAGCAAAGTGTTTCGCGTAGCACGCAAAATGTCGCAATAGCAACAAGTTGAATAGATATCCCTGTTTAAACAGAGGCAAAAAAGGAATCAATTACTGGCTAATAAAGGAGGATGAAACATGCGGCCACAAAAAGGAATCAATTTCGACTTTTCGAGTAGATGATTTTTCATATAAAAAACTTTTTCATCCGAGTTAGTATGCAAAAGTTATGCCCATATTTACAAATTCCAGAGAGATTTTGCAAATAAAGTCGAAATTCACATTTGCAAATTTTCCCAACAACTAGACCACATATCACATGGAAAACTTATTTTTTTTTATTTTTTTGACATTTCAATCATTTTTTTTATTTTTTTTTAAAATTGAAATGGTGATCCACAGGGGGGGGGGGTAGAGTTTGAAAATGGAACCCTTTAGTACCGGGTTCGTGGCACGAACCGACTAAAGTCTCAACCATTAGTCTCGGTTCGTGCCTCAAACCGGGACTAAAGGTCTACTCTTTAGTCCAGTTTTGAGGCATGAACCGGGACTAATGGTATCGCATTTTAGTCCCGGTTTGAGGCACAAACCGGGACTAAAGGGCATGTGAACCGGGACTAATGCCTTAGCCGCACGAACCGGGATAAATGCTCACATTAGTCCCGGTTCGGATTGAACCGGGACTAATGGGCTAAACAGGGCTGGACGAAAGCCTGTTTTCTACTAGTGTTCCGCTAAGTGCTGCTTGCTACACTTGTGTAGCGATGGCCAGTGAGCACGCTGGCCATCGCTATGTGTTAGCTGTAGCGCCTTATTAGTAGCGCCACTCCCCGCGCTACTGATACACCTAAAACCCGCGCTGCTGCTAGTCTTTTCCCTAGTAGTGTATGTAATGCCTATGATCGTGGAGTCCTGTCGTAGCTTCTTATACTTGTTTGGGCACTTTTTGCCCGGGGCACTCCACGTGTTGTTAAATTGCCAATGGTCTCTGCAGACTAGTCATGTCACCGGTGTCTAATAATACACTGTGAAGCTTCTCGGTCATTCCTTCTGCAATGTAAGCGCCAAATAGTGACCGCTTCTTTCTTGCAAAGTGGAGCGACCAACTGTACCCGATAATGCAGCAGTTTTCCTTGGACACATTGGCTCCGTTTGTGCAGTTCAACTAAAATCAAGTCGGAATAAAACCGAGCTTTAATTTTGATATCCCTGTAAGCAACAATAGGTATAAGGGAAACAATTATTGAGAAATAACGGTTGATGACTTGTACTCCCATAAGAAAAGCATCTACTGATCTACTTTATCTTAATGGGAAACAAAGCAGAGAGTAGCAATTCTCCATCGGTGTGATTCATTCATATTGACCGAGACATTATCTTAAAAATGCCTTGTTTCAACATGTATAAATAATGACAAAGCGTAAAAGTACCATTCCTAAAACAATGCAACTGATTCTTTTAATAGAGACATTATCTTAATAATACCTTGGTTAAACATGTAGAAAGAAATACAAAGCAGGATAGTACCATTCCTAACAAGTGTTGCAGTTTTGAACTAAGATTCATGAGTTAATTAATTACGAGAGTGGCAAAGTGCTTAATTTTACCAGCGGTATTAGATTAACGAAAAGCATAAATATTTCCATGGGAGAGTGGGTGCAACAACAGTATGTGCTTCCATCTACTTATAAAGGGGGTGATGCAGAGTTTGTTGTAACAAAGCAACAAGCATCATGTCAGGTTGGTCCCATTTTGTTCACTACTTAATGGGAAAGACAACAATACAATAGCTCAATTCAACATTTATTTAAAACAGTACCAATACAAGTAGCACAACATCTCAAAGCACACTTTGCACAATCATGTGGATGAAGGCATGTACGGACCTTTCATTAGACGGACAAGATAAAATACGAATGTGCCCACATGAATAGGAAATCCAATCTCGCTTTTGTGCGGTTGCAATCAAATCAAGCAAAGTGTTTCGCGTAGCGAAGCAAAATGTCGCAATAGCAACAAGTTGAATAGATATCCCTGTTTAAACAGAGGCAAAAAAGGAATCAATTACTGGCTAATAAAGGAGGATGAAACATGCGGCCACAAAAAGGAATCAATTTCGACTTTTCGAGTAGATGATTTTTCATATAAAAAACTTTTTCATCCGAGTTAGTATGCAAAAGTTATGCCCATATTTACAAATTCCAGAGAGATTTTGCAAATAAAGTCGAAATTCACATTTGCAAATTTTTCCAACAACTAGACCACATATCACATGGAAAACTTATTTTTTATATTTTTTTGACATTTCAATCATTTTTTTATTTTTTTAAAATTGAAATGGTGATCCATGTGGGGGTAGAGTTTGAAAATGGCACCTTTAGTAATGGGTTCGTGGCACGAACCGACTAAAGTCTCAACCATTAGTCTCGGTTCGTGCCTCAAACCGGGACTAAAGGTCTACTCTTTTAGTCCAGCTTTGAGGCATGAACCGGACTAATGGTATCGCGATTTTAGTCCCGGTTTGAGGCACAAACCGGGACTAAAGGGCACAGTGAACCGGGACTAATGCCTTAGCCGCATTTAACCGGATAATGCTCACATTAGTCCCGGGTTGGATTGAACCGGACTAATGGGCTAAACAGTGGCTGGACGAAGCCTGCTTTCTACTAGTGTTCCGCTAAGTGCGCCGCTGCTACACTTGTGTAGATGGCGCTGGAGCACGCCGCCATCGCTATGTGTTAGCTATGGCGCCTTATTAGTAGCGCCACTCCCCGCCATCGATACACCTAAAACCAGCGCTGCTGCTAGTCTTTTCCCTAGTAGTGTATGTAATGCCTATGATCGTGGAGTCTGTCGTAGCTTCTTATACTTGTTTGGGCACTTTTTGCCCGGGGCACTCCACGTGTTGTTAAATTGCCAATGGTCTCTGCAGACTAGTCATGTCACTTAGGTGTCTAATAATACACTGTGAAGCTTCTCGGTCATTCCTTCTGCAATGTAGCGCAAATAGTGACTGCTTCTTTCTTGCAAAGTGGAACGACCAACTGTACCCAGTAATGCAGCAGTTTGCCTTGGACACATTGGCTCCGTTTGTGCAGTTCAACTAAAATCGAAGTCGGAATAAAACCGAGCTTTAATTTTGATATCCCTGTAAGCAACAATAGGTATAAGGGAAACAATTACTGAGAAATAATGGTTGATGACTTGTACTCCCGTAAGAAAAGCATCTCTTGATCTACTTTATCTTAATGGGAAACAAAGCAGAGAGTAGCAATTCTCCATCGATGTGATTCATTCATATTGACCGAGACATTATCTTAAAAATGCCTTGTTTCAACATGTATAAATAATGACAAAGCGAGTAAAAGTACCATTCCTAAAACAATGCAACTGATTCTTTTTAATAGAGATATTATCTTTATTATACCTTGGTTAAACATGTAGAAAGAAATACAAAGCGAGGATAGTACCATTCCTAACAAGTGTTGCAGTTTTGAACTAAGATTCAGTGAGTTAATTAATTCTGAGAGTGGCGATTGCTTAATTTTACCAGCGTATTAGATTAACGAAAAGCATAAATATTTCCATGGGAGAGTGGGTGCAACAACAGTATGTGCTTCCATCTACTTATAAAGGGGTGATGCGAGTTTGTTGTAACAAAGCAACAAGCATCATGTCCAGGTTGGTCCCATTTTGTTCACTACTTAATGGGAAAGACAACAATACAATAGCTCAATTCAACATTTATTTAAAACAGTACCAATACAAGTAGCACAACATCTCAAAGCACACTGCACAATCACGTGGATGAAGGCCAGTACGGACCTTTCATGAGACGGACAAGATAAAATACGAATCTGCCAACATGAATAGGAAATCCAATCTCGTTTTGTGCAGTTGCACTGAAATCAAGCAAAGTGTTTCGCGTAGCGAAGCAAAATGTCAGAATAGCAAAAAGTTTAATAGATATCCAAGTTTAAACAGAGGCAAAAAGGAATCAATTACTGGCTAATAAAGGAGGATGAAACATGCGGCCACAAAAAGGAATCAATTTCGACTTTTCGAGTAGATGATTTTTCATATAAAAAACTTTTTCATCCTAGTTAGTATGCAAAAGTTATGCCCATATTTACAAATTCCAGAGAGATTTTGCAAATAAAGTCGAAATTCACATTTGCAAATTTTCCCAACAACTAGACCACATATCACATGGGAAACTTATTTTTTTTTATTTTTTTGACATTTCAATCATTTTTTTTATTTTTTTTTAAAATTGAAATGGTGATCCACAGGGGGGGGGGGGGGGTGGTGTTTTGAAATGGCACCCTTTAGTACTGGTTGGTGGCCCGCACCGGGACTAAGAGTCTCAACCATTAGTCGGTTCGTGCCTCAAACCGGGACTAAAGGTCTACTCTTTAGTCCAGCTTTTGAGGCATGAACCGGGACTAATGGGCATCGCATTTTAGTCCCGGTTTGAGGCACAAACCGACTAAAGGGCACAGTGAACCGGGACTAATGCCTTAGCCGCACGTAACCGGATAAATGCTCACATTAGTCCCGGTTACGGATTGAACCAGGACTAATGGGCTAAACAGGGCTGGACGAAAGCCCTGCTTTCTACTAGTGTTCCGCTAAGTGCTGCTTTGCTACACTTGTGTAGCAAGAGCGCTGGTGAGCACGCCGCCATCGCTATGTGTTAGTCAGAAGCGCCTTATTAGTAGCGCCACTCCCGCCATCGATACACCTAAAACCAGCCGCTGCTAGTCTTTTCCCTAGTAGTGTATGTAATGCCTATGATCGTGGAGTCCTGTCGTAGCTTCTTATAATTGTTTGGGCACTTTTTGCCCGGGGCACTCCACGTGTTGTTAAATTGCCAATGGTCTCTGCAGACTAGTCATGTCACGGTGTCTAATAATACCTTGTGAAGCTTCTCGGTCATTCCTTCGCAATGTAGCGCAAATAGTGACCGCTTCTTTCTTGCAAAGTGGAGCGACCAACTGTACTCAAAGAATGCAGCAGCTTTGCCTTGGACACATTGGCTCCGTTGTGCAGTTCAACTAAAATCAAGTCGGAATAAAACCGAGCTTTAATTTTGATATCCCTGTAAGCAACAATAGGTATAAGGGAAACAATTACTGAGAAATAATGGTTGATGACTTGTACTCCCAGAAGAAAAGCATCTACTGATCTACTTTATCTTAATGGGAAACAAAGCAGGAGAGTAGCAATTCTCCATCAGTGTGATTCATTCATATTGACTGAGACATTATCTTAAAATGCCTTGTTTCAACATGTATAAATAATGACAAAGCAGAAAAGTACCATTCCTAAAACAATGCAACTGATTCTTTTTAATAGAGACATTATCTTAATAATACCTTGGTTAAACATGTAGAAAGAAATACAAAGCAGGATAGTACCATTCCTAACAAGTGTTGCAGTTTTGAACTAAGATTCATGAGTTAATTAATTACGAGAGTGGCGGTGCTTAATTTTACCAGTGTATTAGATTAACGAAAAGCATAAATATTTCCATGGGAGAGTGGGTGCAACAACAGTATGTGCTTCCATCTACTTATAAAGGGGTGATGCAGAGTTTGTTGTAACAAAGCAACAAGCATCATGTGCAGGTTGGTCCCATTTTTGTTCACTACTTAATGGGAAAGACAACAATACAATAGCTCAATTCAACATTTATTTAAAACAGTACCAATACAAGTAGCACAACATCTCAAAGCACCTTTGCACAATCATGTGGATGAAGGCCTGTACGGACCTTTCATGAGACGGACAAGATAAAATACGAATCTGCCAACATGAATAGGAAATCCAATCTCGTTTTGTGCGGTTTGCTTTGAAATCAAGCAAAGTGTTTCAGCGTGGCGAAAGCAAAATGTCATAATAGCAACAAGTTGAATAGATATCCATGTTTAAACAGAGGCAAAAAAGGAATCAATTACTGGCTAATAAAGGAGGATGAAACATGCGGCCACAAAAAGGAATCAATTTCGACTTTTCGAGTAGATGATTTTTCATATAAAAAACTTTTTCATCCTAGTTAGTATGCAAAAGTTATGCCCATACTTACAAATTCGAGAGAGATTTTGCAAATAAAGTCCAAATTCACATTTGCAAATTTTCCCAACAACTAGACCACATATCACATGGGAAACTTATTTTTTATTTTTTGACATTTCCATCATTTTCTTTTATTTTTTAAAATTGAAAAGCGATCCACGGGGGTAGAGTTTGAAAATGGCACCCTTCAGTACCAGTTCGTGGCACGAACCGGGACTAAAGGTCTCAACCCCATTAGTCCCGGTTTGTGCCTCAAACCGGGACTAAAGGTCTACTCTTTAGTCCCGGTTTGAGGCATGAACCGGGACGAATGGGCATCGCACCCTTTAGTCCCGGGTTGAGGCACAAACCGGGACTAAAGGGCACAGGTGAACCGGGACTAATGCCTTAGCCGCACGAACCAGGATAAATGCTCACATTAGTCCCGGTTCTGGATTGAACCGGGGCTAATGGGCTAAACAGGGCTGGACGAAAGCCCTATTTTCTACTAGTGTTCCGCTAAGTGCGCTGCTGCTACACTTGTGTAGCTTGATGGCTGAATAACTGCGATACTCTTGCTATGTGTTAGCTGTAGCGCCTTATTAGTAGCGCCACTCCCCGCGCTACTGATACTCCTAAAACCCGCGTTGCTGCTAGTCTTTTCCCTAGTAGTGTATGTAATTCCTATGATCGTGGAGTCCTGTCGTAGCTTCTTATACTTGTTTGGGCACTTTTTGCCCGGGGCACTCCACGTGTTGTTAAATTGCCAATGGTCTCTGCAGACTAGTCATGTCACCGGTGTCTAATAATACACTGTGAAGCTTCTCGGTCATTCATACGCAATGTAGCGCATATAGTGACTGCTTCTTTCTTGCAAAGTGGAGCGACCAACTGTACCCGATAATGCAGCGGTTTGCCTTGGACACATTGGCTCCTTTTGTGCAGTTCAACTAAAATCGAAGTCGGAATAAAACCGAGCTTTAATTTTGATATCCTGTAAGCAACAATAGGTATAAGGAAACAATTACTGAGAAATAACGGTTGATGACTTGTACTCCCAGAAGAAAAGCATCTACTGATCTACTTTATCTTAATGGGAAACAAAGCAGGAGAGTAGCAATTCTCCATCAGTGTGATTCATTCATATTGACTGAGACATTATCTTAAAAATGCCTTGTTTCAACATGTATAAATAATGACAAAGCAGAAAAGTACCATTCCTAAAACAATGCAACTGATTCTTTTTAATAGAGACATTATCTTAATAATACCTTGGTTAAACATGTAGAAAGAAATACAAAAGCAGGATAGTACCATTCCTAACAAGTGTTGCAGTTTTGAACTAAGATTCAGTAGTTAATTAATTCTGAGAGTGGCAGTGCTTAATTTTACCAGCGGTATTAGATTAACGAAAAGCATAAATATTTCCATGGGAGAGTGGGTGCAACAACAGTATGTGCTTCCATCTACTTATAAAGGGGGTGATGCAGAGTTTGTTGTAACAAAGCAACAAGCATCATGTGCAGGTTGGTCCCATTTTTGTTCACTACTTAATGGGAAAGACAACAATACAATAGCTCAATTCAACATTTATTTAAAAACAGTACCAATACAAGTAGCACAACATCTCAAAGCACACTGCACAATCATGTGGATGAAGGCACAGACGGACCTTTCATGGGGCGGACAAGATAAAATACGAATCTGCCAACATGAATAGGAAATCCAATCTCGTTTTGTGCGCTTTACCTGAAATCAAGCAAAGTGTTTGGCGTGGCGAAAGCAAAATGTCGCAATAGCAACAAGTTGAATAGATATCCATGTTTAAACAGAGGCAAAAAAGGAATCAATTCTTGGCTAATAAAGGAGGATGAAACATGCGGCCACAAAAGGAATCAATTTCGACTTTTCGAGTAGATGATTTTCATATAAAAACTTTTTCATCCTAGTTAGTATGCAAAAGTTATGCCCATATTTACAAATTCGGAGAGATTTTGCAAATAAAGTCGAAATTCACATTTGCAAATTTTCCCAACAACTAGACCACATATCACATGGGAAACTTTTTTTTTATTTTTCTGACATTTCCATCATTTTCTTTAATTTTTTTTAAAATTGAAAAGGCGATCCACTGTGGGGGTAGAGTTTGAAAATGGCACCCTTCAAGACGGTTCGTGGCACGAACCGGGACTAAAGTCTCAACCCATTAGTCGGTTTGTGCCTCAAACCGGGACTAAAGGTCTACTCTTTAGTCCCGGTTTGAGGCATGAACCGGGACTATCGGTTATCGCACCCTTTAGTCGGTTTGAGGCACAAACCGGGACTAAAAACACCAGTGAACCGGGACTAATGCCTTAGCCGCCACGAACGGGATAAATGCTCACATTAGTCCCGGTTACGGATTGAACCGGGGCTAATGGGCTAAGCAGGGGCTGGACGAAAGCCCTATTTTCTACTAGTGTTCCGCTAAGTGCGCTTTGCTACACTTGTGTAGCGATGGCGCTGAGCACGCGATACTCGCTATGTGTTAGTAATGGCGCCTTATTAGTAGTGCCACTCCCGCCATCGATACTCCTAAAACCAGCTGCTGCTAGTCTTTTCCCTAGTAGTGTATGTAATTCCTATGATCGTGGAGTCTGTCGTAGCTTCTTATACTTGTTTGGGCACTTTTTGCGGGGCACTCCACGTGTTGTTAAATTGCCAATGGTCTCTGCAGACTAGTCATGTCACGGTGTATAATAATACACTGTGAAGCTTCTCGGTCATTCATACGCAATGTAGCGCAAATAGTGACTGCTTCTTTCTTGCAAAGTGGAGCGACCAAGCTGTACTGATAATGCAGCAGTTTGCCTTGGACACATTGGCTCCTTTTGTGCAGTTCAACTAAAATCGAAGTCGGAATAAAACCGAGCTTTAATTTTGATATCCCTGTAAGCAACAATAGGTATAAGGGAAACAATTACTGAGAAATAACGGTTGATGACTTGTACTCCCAGAAGAAAAGCATCTACTGATCTACTTTATCTTAATGGGAAACAAAGCAGGAGAGTAGCAATTCTCCATCAGTGTGATTCATTCATATTGACTGAGACATTATCTTAACAATGCCTTGTTTCAACATGTATAAATAATGACAAAGCAGAAAAGTACCATTCCTAAAACAATGCAACTGATTCATTTTAATAGAGACATTATCTTAATAATACCTTGGTTAAACATGTAGAAAGAAATACAAAGCGGGATAGTACCATTCCTAACAAGTGTTGCAGTTTTGAACTAAGATTCAGTAGTTAATTAATTCTGAGAGTGGCAGTGCTTAATTTTACCAGCGGTATTAGATTAACAAAAAGCATAAATATTTCCATGGGAGAGTGGGTGCAACAACAGTATTTGCTTCCATCTACTTATAAAGGGGGTGATGCAGAGTTTGTTGTAACAAAGCAACAAGCATCATGTCCGGGTTGGTCCCATTTTTGTTCACTACTTAATGGGAAAGACAACAATACAATAGCTCAATTCAACATTTATTTAAAACAGTACCAATACAAGTAGCACAACATCTCAAAGCACCTTTGCACAATCATGTGGATGAAGGCCTGTCACGGACCTTTCATGAGAGCGGACAAGATAAAATACGAATCTGCCAACATGAATAGGAAATCCAATCTCGTTTTGTGCGGTTACTTGAAATCAAGCAAAGTGTTTAGCGTGGCGAAGCAAAATGTCATAATAGCAACAAGTTGAATAGATATCCCTGTTTAAACAGAGGCAAAAAGGAATCAATTACTGGCTAATAAAGGAGGATGAAACATGCGGCCACAAAAGGAATCAATTTCGACTTTTCGAGTCGATGATTTTTCATATAAAAACTTTTTTCATCCGAGTTAGTATGCAAAAGTTATGCCCATATTTACAAATTCCAGAGATTTTGCAAATAAAGTGAAATTCACATTTGCAAATTTTCCCAACAACTAGATCACATATCACATGGGAAACTTATTTTTTATTTTTTGACATTTCCATCATTTTCTTTTATTTTTTAAAATTGAAAAAGCGATCCACAGTGGGGGGTAGAGTTTGAAAATGGCACCCTTGGTACCGGTTAGGTAGCACGAACCGGGACTAAATCTCAACCCCATTAGTCGGTTTGTGCCTCAAACCGGGACTAAAATCTACTCTTTAGTCGGTTTGAGGCATGAACCGGGACTAATGAACATCGCACCCTTTAGTCCTGGTTTGAGGCACAAACCGGGACTAAAAACACAGGTGAACCGGGACTAATGCCTTAGCCGCACGAACCGGGATAAATGCTCACATTAGTCCCGGTTCTAGATTGAACCGGGGCTAATGGGCTAAACAGGGCTGGACGAAAGCCCTGTTTTCTACTAGTGTTCCGCTAAGTGCGCTGCTGCTACACTTGTGTAGCAGTAGCGCTGGTGAGCACGTGCTACTGCTATGTGTTAGCTGTAGCGCCTTATTAGTAGCGCCACTCCCCGCGCTACTGATACTCCTAAAACCCGCGCTGCTGCTAGTCTTTTCCCTAGTAGTGTATGTAATTCCTATGATCGTGGAGTCCTGTCGTAGCTTCTTATACTTGTTTGGGCACTTTTTGCCCGGGGCACTCCGTGTTGTTAAATTGCCAATGGTCTCTGCAGACTAGTCATGTCACGGTGTCTAATAATACCTTTGTGAAGCTTCTCGGTCATTCATACGCAATGTAGCGCAAATAGTGACTGCTTCTTTCTTGCAAAGTGGAGCGACCAAGCTGTACCAGTAATGCAGCAGTTTGCCTTGGACACATTGGCTCCTTTTGTGCAGTTCAACTAAAATCAAGTCGGAATAAAACCGAGCTTTAATTTTGATATCCTGTAAGCAACAATAGGTATAAAGGAAACAATTACTGAGAAATAACGGTTCTGGACTTGTACTCCCAGAAGAAAAGCATCTACTGATCTACTTTATCTTAATGGGAAACAAAGCAGGAGAGTAGCAATTCTCCATCAGTGTGATTCATTCCTAAAACAATGCCTTGTTTCAACATGTATAAATAACGACAAGGCAGAAAAGTACCATTCCTAAAACAATGCAACTGATTCATTTTAATAGAGACATTATCTTAATAATACCTTGGTTAAACATGTAGAAAAGAAATACAAAGCGGGATAGTACCATTCCTAACAAGTGTTGCGGTTTTGAACTAAGATTGATAGTTAATTAATTACGAGAGTGGCGGTGCTTAATTTTACCAGCGGTATTAGATTAACAAAAGCATAAATATTTCCATGGGAGAGTGGGTGCAACAACAGTATTTGCTTCCATCTACTTATAAAGGGGGTGATGCAGAGTTTGTTGTAACAAAGCAACAAGCATCATGTCTGGGTTGGTCCCATTTTTGTTCACTACTTAATGGGAAAGACAACAATACAATAGCTCAATTCAACATTTATTTAAAACAGTACCAATACAAGTAGCACAACATCTCAAAGCACCTTGCACAATCATGTGGATGAAGGCCTGTACGGACCTTTCATGAGAGCGGACAAGATAAAATCTGAATCTGCCAACATGAATAGGAAATCCAATCTCGTTTTGTGCGGTTACCTTTGAAATCAAGCAAAGTGTTTAGCGTAGCGAAGCAAAATGTCATAATAGCAACAAGTTGAATAGATATCCCTGTTTAAACAGAGGCAAAAAGGAATCAATTACTGGCTAATAAAGGAGGATGAAACATGCGTACAAAAGGAATCAATTTCGACTTTTCGAGTCGATGATTTTTCATATAAAAAACTTTTTCATCCGAGTTAGTATGCAAAAGTTATGCCCATATTTACAAATTCCAGAGAGATTTTGCAAATAAAGTCGAAATTCACATTTGCAAATTTTCCCAACAACTAGATCACATATCACATGGGAAACTTATTTTTGTATGGTTTTGACATTTCCATCATTTTGTTTTATTTTTTAAAATTGAAAAGGCGATCCACAGGGGGTAGAGTTTGAAAATGGCACCCTTGATGCCGGTTCGTGGCACGAACCGGGACTAAAGTCTCAACCCCATTAGTCCCGGTTTGTGCCTCAAACCGGGACTAAAGGTCTACTCTTTAGTCGGTTTGAGGCATGAACCTTGGGACTAATGGTATCGCACCCTTTAGTCCTGGTTTGAGGCACAAACCGGGACTAAAACACAGTGAACCGGGACTAATGCCTTAGCCGCACGAACCGGGATAAATGCTCACATTAGTCCCGGTTCTGGATTGAACCGGGGCTAATGGGCTAAACAGGGCTGGACGAAAGCCCTATTTTCTACTAGTGTTCCGCTAAGTGCGCTGCTGCTACACTGGTGTAGCGATGGCGGTGATCACGATGCTACTACTATGTGTTAGTCATGGCGCCTTATTAGTAGCGCCACTCCCCGCGCTACTGATACTCCTAAAACCCGCGCTGCTGCTAGTCTTTTCCCTAGTAGTGTATGTAATTCCTATGATCGTGGAGTCCTGTCGTAGCTTCTTATACTTGTTTGGGCACTTTTTGCCCGGGGCACTCCACGTGTTGTTAAATTGCCAATGGTCTCGCAGACTAGTCATGTCACCGGTGTCTAATAATACACTTTGTGAAGCTTCTCGGTCATTCATACGCAATGTAGCGCAAATAGTGACTGCTTCTTTCTTGCAAAGTGGAGCGACCAACTGTACCCGATAATGCAGCAGTTTGCCTTGGACACATTGGCTCCTTTTGTGCGATTCAACTAAAATCAAAGTCGGAATAAAACCGAGCTTTAATTTTGATATCCTGTAAGCAACAATAGGTATAAGGGAAACAATTCTTGAGAAATAACGGTTGATGACTTGTACTCCCGGAAGAAAAGCATCTCTTGATCTACTTTATCTTAATGGGAAACAAAGCGGGAGAGTAGCAATTCTCCATCGGTGTGATTCATTCATATTGGTGAGACATTATCTTAACAATGCCTTGTTTCAACATGTATAAATAATGACAAAGCATAAAAGTACCATTCCTAAAACAATGCAACTGATTCATTTTAATAGAGACATTATCTTAATAATACCTTGGTTAAACATGTAGAAAGAAATACAAAGCAGGATAGTACCATTCCTAACAAGTGTTGCAGTTTTGAACTAAGATTCAGTAGTTAATTAATTCTGAGAGTGGCAGTGCTTAATTTTACCAGCGGTATTAGATTAACGAAAAGCATAAATATTTCCATGGGAGAGTGGGTGCAACAACGGTATGTGCTTCCATCTACTTATAAAGGGGTGATGCAGAGTTTGTTGTAACAAAGCAACAAGCATCATGTCCGGTTGGTCCCATTTTGTTCACTACTTAATGGGAAAGACAACAATACAATAGCTCAATTCAACATTTATTTAAAACAGTACCAATACAAGTAGCACAACATCTCAAAGCACCTTTGCACAATCATGTGGATGAAGGCTGTACGGACCTTTCATGAGGCGGACAAGATAAAATACGAATCTGCCAACATGAATAGGAAATCCAATCTCGTTTTGTGCGGTTACCTTTGAAATCAAGCAAAGTGTTTAGCGTGGCGAAAGCAAAATGTCGCAATAGCAACAAGTTGAATAGATATCCATGTTTAAACAGAGCCAAAAAAGGAATCAATTACTGGCTAATAAAGGAGGATGAAACATGCGGCCACAAAAAGGAATCAATTTCGACTTTTGGAGTAGATGATTTTTCATATAAAAAACTTTTTCATCCGAGTTAGTATGCAAAAGTTATGCCCATATTTACAAATTCCAGAGAGATTTTTGCAAATAAAGTCGAAATTCACATTTGCAAATTTTCCCAACAACTAGACCACATATCACATGGGAAACTTATTATTTATTTATTTTTTTGACATTTTCATTATTTTCTTTTATTTTTTTTAAAACTGAAAAGGCGATCCACCGGGGGGGGCGGTGGTAGAGTTTGAAAATGGCACCCTTTAGTACCGGTTCGTGGCACGAACCGGGACTAAAATCTCAACCATTAGTCGGTTAGTGCCTCAAACCGGGACTAAAGGTCTACTCTTTAGTCCCGGTTTGAGGCATGAACCGGGACTAATGGTATCACCCTTTAGTCCCGGTTTGAGGCACAAACCGGGACTAAAGGGCACAGTGAACAGGGACTAATGCCTTAGCCGCCTGAACCGGGATAAATGCTCACATTAGTCCCGGTTCTTGATTGAACCGGACTAATGGGCTAAGCAGAGGCTGGGCGAAAGCCCTGTTTTCTACTAGTGTTCCGCTAAGTCTTCTGTGCTACACTTGTGTAGCGATGGCCAATTTATAGCGCTTCTTGCTATGTGTTAGGTATGGCGCCTTATTAGTAGCGCCACTCCCCGCGCTACTGATACACCTAAAACCCGCGCTGCTGCTAGTCTTTTCCCTAGTAGTGTATGTAATGCCTATCATCGTGGAGTCCTGTCGTAGCTTCTTATACTTGTTTGGGCACTTTTTTGCCGGGGCACTCCACGATGTCGTTAAATTGCCAATGGTCTCTGCAGACTAGTCATGTCACGGTGTCTAATAATACCTTTGTGAAGCTTCTCGGTCATTCATACGCAATGTAAGCGCCAAATAGTGACTGCTTCTTTCTTGCAAAGTGGAGCGACCAAGCTGTACCCAGAATGTCAGCGGTTTGCCTTGGACACATTGGCTCCTTTGTGCGGTTCAACTAAAATCAAAGTCGGAATAAAACCGAGCTTTAATTTTGATATCCTGTAAGCAACAATAGGTATAAAGGAAACAATTCTTGAGAAATAATGGTTGATGACTTGTACTCCCGGAAAGAAAAGCATCTCTTGATCTACTTTATCTTAATGGGAAGCGAAGCGGAGAGTAGCAATTCTCCATCGGTGTGATTCATTCATATTGGTGAGACATTATCTTAACAATGCCTTGTTTCAACATGTATAAATAATGACAAAGCGAAAAGTACCATTCCTAAAACAATGCAACTGATTCATTTTAATAGAGACATTATCTTAATAATACCTTGGTTAAACATGTAGAAAGAAATACAAAGCGAGGATAGTACCATTGCTAACAAGTGTTGCAGTTTTGAACTAAGATTCAGTAGTTAATTAATTCTGAGAGTGGCAGTGCTTAATTTTACCAGCGGTATTAGATTAACGAAAAGCATAAATATTTCCATGGGAGAGTGGGTGCAACAACAGTATGTGCTTCCATCTACTTATAAAGGGGTGATCACGAGAGTTTGTTGTAACAAAGCAACAAGCATCATATGCAGGTTGGTCCCATTTTTGTTCACTACTTAATGGGAAAGACAACAATACAATAGCTCAATTCAACATTTATTTAAAACAGTAGCAATACAAGTAGCACAACATCTCAAAGCACCTTGCACAATCATGTGGATGAAGGCTGTACGGACCTTTCATGAGGCAGGACAAGATAAAATACGAATCTGCCAACATGAATAGGAAATCCAATCTCGTTTTGTGCAGTTGCACTGAAATCAAGCAAAGTGTTTCGCGTAGCGAAGCAAAATGTCGCAATAGCAACAAGTTGAATAGATATCCCTGTTTAAACAGAGGAAAAAAAGGAATCAATTACTGGCTAATAAAGGAGGATGAAACATGCGTACAAAAAGGAATCAATTTCGACTTTTCGAGTAGATGATTTTCATATAAAAACTTTTTCATCCGAGTTGAAATGCATAAAAGTTATGCCCATATTTACAAATTCGAGAGATTTTGCAAATAAAGTCGAAATTCACATTTGCAAATTTTCCCAACAACTAGACCACATATCACATGGGAAACTTATTTTTTATTTTTTGACATTTCCATCATTTTCTTTTATTTTTTTAAAATTGAAAAGGCGATCCACAGGGGGGTGTAGAGTTTGGAAATGGCACCCTTTAGTACCGGTTCGTAGCGCGAACCGGGACTAAAATCTCAACCATTAGTCGGTTCGTGCCTCAAACCGGGACTAAAGGAATCTACTCTTTAGTCCCGGTTTGAGGCATGAACCGGGACTAATGAACATCACCTGCTAGTCCCGGTTTGAGGCACAAACCGGGACTAAAGGGCAGTGAACCGGGACTAATGCCTTAGCCGCATGAACCGGATAAATGCTCACATTAGTCCGGTTCTGGATTGAACCGGGACTAATGGGCTAAGCAGGGCTGGACGAAAGCCACATTTTCTACTAGTGTTCCGCTAAAGTGCGCTTGCTACACTTGTGTAGCAAGATGGCGCTTCTGAGCCTTCTTGCTATGTGTTAGTCATGGCGCCTTATTAGTAGCGCCACTCCCCGCGCTACTGATACACCTAAAACCCGCGCTGCTGCTAGTCTTTTCCCTAGTAGTGTATGTAATGCCTATGATCGTGGAGTCCTGTCGTAGCTTGTTATACTTGTTTGGGCAGTTTTTCCCCGAGGCACTCCACGTGTTGTTAAATTGCCAATGGTCTCTGCAGACTAGTCATGTCACGGTGTCTAATAATACCTTTGTGAAGCTTCTCGGTCATTCCTACGCAATGTAAGCGCAAATAGTGACTGCTTCTTTCTTGCAAAGTGGAGCGACCAACTGTACCCGATAATGCAGCAGTTTGCCTTGGACATATTGGCTCCTTTTGTGCAGTTCAACTAAAATCGAAGTCGGAATAAAACCGAGCTTTAATTTTGATATCCTGTAAGCAACAATAGGTATAAGGGAAACAATTCTTGAGAAATAATGGTTGATGACTTGTACTCCCGGAAGAAAAGCATCCTCTTGATCTACTTTAGCTTAATGGGAAACAAAGCAGGAGAGTAGCAATTCTCCATCAGTGTGATTCATTCATATTGACTGAGACATTATCTTAACAATGCCTTGTTTCAACAAGTATAAATAATGACAAAGCAGAAAAGTACCATTCCTAAAACAATGCAACTGATTCATTTTAATAGAGACATTATCTTAATAATACCTTGGTTAAACATGTAGAAAGAAATACAAAGCAGGATAGTACCATTCCTAACAAGTGTTGCAGTTTTGAACTAAGATTCAGGTAGTTAATTAATTACGAGAGTGGCGATTGCTTAATTTTACCAAATGGTATTAGATTAACAAAAGCATAAATATTTCCATGGGAGAGTGGGTGCACAAACAGTATGTGCTTCCCTCTACTTATAAAGGGGTGATGCGAGTTTGTTGTAACAAAGCAACAAGCATCATATGCAGGTTGGTCCCATTTTTGTTCACTACTTAATGGGAAAGACAACAATACAATAGCTCAATTCAACATTTAAAACAGTACCAATACAAGTAGCACAACATCTCAAAGCACACTGCACAATCATGTGGATGAAGGCACAGACGGACCTTTCATGAGGCGGACAAGATAAAATCTGAATCTGCCAACATGAATAGGAAATCCAATCTCGTTTTGTGCAATTGCACTGAAATCAAGCAAAGTGTTTCGCGTAGCGAAGCAAAATGTCGCAATAGCAACAAGTTGAATAGATATCCCTGTTTAAACAGAGGCAAAAAGGAATAAATTACGGGCTAATAAAGGAGGATGAAACATGCGTACACAAAAGGAATCAATTTTGACTTTTCGAGTAGATGATTTTTCATATAAAAACTTTTTCATCCGAGTTAGTATGCTGAAGTTATGCCCATATTTACAAATTCCAGAGATTTTGCAAATAAAGTCGAAATTCACATTTGCAAATTTTCCCAACAACTAGACCACATATCACATGGGAAACTTATTTTTTTATTTTTTGACATTTCCATCATTTTCTTTTATTTTTTTAAAATTGAAAAGGCGATCCACGGGGGTAGAGTCTGAAAATGGCACCCTTCAGTACCGGTTCGTGGCACGAACCGGGACTAAAGGTCTCAACCATTTGTCCCGGTTCGTGCCTCAAACCGGGACTAAAGGTCTACTCTTTAGTCCCGGTTTGAGGCATCAACCGAGACTAATAAACATCGCCTTTTAGTCCCGGTTTGAGGCACAAACCGGGACTAAAGGGCACAGGTGAACCGGGACTAATGCCTTAGCCGCACCAACCGGGATAAATGCTCACATTAGTCTCGGTTCTGGATTGAACCGGGACTAATGGGCTAAACAGGGCTGGATGAAAGCCCTGTTTTCTACTAGTGTTCCGCTAAGTGCGGCTCTTGCTACACTTGTGTAGCGATGGCCAGAGCACGCACCATCGCTATGTGTTAGCTATGGCGCCTTATTAGTAGCGCCACTCCCGCTCTTGATACACCTAAAACCAGCTGCTGCTAGTCTTTTCCCTAGTAGTGTATGTAATGCCTATGATCGTGGAGTCCTGTCGTAGCTTCTTATACTTGTTTGGGCACTTTTTGCCCGGGGCACTCCACGTGTTGTTAAATTGCCAATGGTCTCTGCAGACTAGTCATGTCACCGGTGTCTAATAATACACTGTGAAGCTTCTCGGTCATTCCTTTTGCAATGTAGCGCAAATAGCGACTGATTCTTTCTTGCAAAGTGGAACGACCAACTGTACCCAGTAATGCAGCAGTTTGCCTTGGACACATTGGCTCCTTTTGTGCAGTTCAGCTAAAATCGAAGTCGGAATAAAACCGAGCTTTAGTTTTGATATCCCTGTAAGCAACAATAGGTATAAGGGAAACAATTCTTGAGAAATAACGGTTGATGACTTGTACTCCCGGAAGAAAAGCATCTCTTGATCTACTTTATCTTAATGGGAAACAAAGCGGGAGAGTAGCAATTCTCCATCGGTGTGATTCATTCATATTGGTGAGACATTATCTTAACAATGCCTTGTTTCAACAAGTATAAATAATGACAAAGCAGAAAAGTACCATTCCTAAAACAATGCAACTGATTCATTTTAATAGAGACATTATCTTAATAATACCTTGGTTAAACATGTAGAAAGAAATACAAAGCAGGATAGTACCATTCCTAACAAGTGTTGCAGTTTTGAACTAAGATTCAGTAGTTAATTAATTCTGAGAGTGGCAGTGCTTAATTTTACCAGCGGTATTAGATTAACAAAAAACATAAATATTTCCATGGGAGAGTGGGTGCAACAACAGTATGTGCTTCCATCTACTTATAAAGGGGGTGATGCAGAGTTTGTTGTAACAAAGCAACAAGCATCATATGCAGGTTGGTCCCATTTTTGTTCACTACTTAATGGGAAAGACAACAATACAATAGCTCAATTCAACATTTAAAACAGTACCAATACAAGTAGCACAACATCTCAAAGCACACTGCACAATCATGTGGATGAAGGCCTGTACGGACCTTTCATGAGACGGACAAGATAAAATACGAATCTGCCAACATGAATAGGAAATCCAATCTCGTTTTGTGCAATTGCACTGAAATCAAGCAAAGTGTTTCGCGTAGCGAAGCAAAATGTCGCAATAGCAACAAGTTGAATAGATATCCCTGTTTAAACAGAGGCAAAAAAGGAATCAATTACTGGCTAATAAAGGAGGATGAAACATGCGGCCACAAAAGGAATCAATTTCGACTTTTCGAGTAGATGATTTTTCATATAAAAAACTTTTTCATCCGAGTTAGTATGCAGAAGTTATGCCCATATTTACAAATTCCAGAGAGATTTTGTAAATAAAGTCGAAATTCACATTTGCAAATTTTCCCAACAACTAGACCACATATCACATGGGAAACTTATATTTTTTATTTGTTTGACATTTCCATCATTTTCTTTTATTTTTTTTAAAATTGAAAAGGCGATCCACCGGGGGGGGGGGGGGGGTAGAGTTTGAAAATGGCACCCTTTAGTACCGGTTCGTGGCACGAACCGGGACTAAAGGTCTCAACCCCATTAGTCCCGGTTCGTGCCTCAAACCGGGACTAAAGGTCTACTCTTTTGTCCCGGTGTGAGGCATTAACCGGGACTAATGAAACATCGCCTGCTAGTCCCGGTTTGAGGCACAAACCGGGACTAAAGGGCAGTGAACCGGACTAATGCCTTAGCCGCACCAACAGGATAAATGCTCACATTAGTCTCGGTTACGGATTGAACCGGGACTAATGGGCTAAACAGGCTGGACGAAAGCCCTGTTTTCTACTAGTGTTCCGCTAAGTGCTGCTACTTGCTACACTTGTGTAGCAAGATGGCGGTGAGCACGCCACATCGCTATGTGTTAGCTATGGCGCCTTATTAGTAGCGCCACTCCCGCGCTCGATACACCTAAAACCAGCTGCTGCTAGTCTTTTCCCTAGTAGTGTATGTAATGCCTATGATCGTGGAGTCTGTCGTAGCTTCTTATACTTGTTTGGGCACTTTTGCAGGGGCACTCCACGTGTTGTTAAATTGCCAATGGTCTCTGCAGACTAGTCATGTCACCGGTGTCTAATAATACCTTTGTGAAGCTTCTCGGTCATTCCTTTTGCAATGTAGCGCAAATAGCGATTGATTCTTTCTTGCAAAGTGGAGCGACCAACCGTACTCAGTAATGCAGCAGTTTGCCTTGGACACATTGGCTCCTTTTGTGCAGTTCAGCTAAAATCAAGTCGGAATAAAACCGAGCTTTAATTTTGATATCCTGTAAGCAACAATAGGTATAAGGGAAACAATTCTTGAGAAATAATGGTTGATGACTTGTACTCCCGGAAGAAAAGCATCTCTTGATCTACTTTAGCTTAATGGGAAACAAAGCGGAGAGTAGCAATTCTCCATCGATGTGATTCATTCATATTGGTGAGACATTATCTTAACAATGCCTTGTTTCAACAAGTATAAATAATGACAAAGCGTAAAAGTACCATTCCTAAAACAATGCAACTGATTCATTTTAATAGAGACATTATCTTAATAATACCTTGGTTAAACATGTAGAAAGAAATACAAAGCGAGGATAGTACCATTCCTAACAAGTGTTGCAGTTTTGAACTAAGATTCAGTAGTTAATTAATTCTGAGAGTGGCAGTGCTTAATTTTACCAGCGGTATTAGATTAACAAAAAACATAAATATTTCCATGGGAGAGTGGGTGCACAAACAGTATGTGCTTCCCTCTACTTATAAAGGGGGTGATGCAGAGTTTGTTGTAACAAAGCAACAAGCATCATGTCTGGGTTGGTCCCATTTTTGTTCACTACTTAATGGGAAAGACAACAATACAATAGCTCAATTCAACATTTATTTAAAACAGTACCATTACAAGTAGCACAACATCTCAAAGCACACTGCACAATCATGTGGATGAAGGCCTGTACGGACCTTTCATGAGATGGACAAGATAAAATACGAATCTGCCAACATGAATAGGAAATCCAATCTCGTTTTGTGCAATTGCACTGAAATCAAGCAAAGTGTTTCGTGTAGCGAAGCAAAATGTCGCAATAGCAACAAGTTGAATAGATATCCCTGTTTAAACAGAGGCAAAAAGGAATCAATTACTGGCTAATAAAGGAGGATGAAACATGCGGCCACAAAAAGGAATCAATTTCGACTTTTCGAGTAGATGATTTTTCATATAAAAAACTTTTTCATCCGAGTTAGTATGCAGAAGTTATGCCCATATTTACAAATTCCAGAGAGATTTTGTAAATAAAGTCGAAATTCACATTTGCAAATTTTCCCAACAACTAGACCACATATCACATGGGAAACTAATTTTTTTATTTTTTGACATTTCCATCATTTTCTTTTATTTTGTTTAAAATTGAAAAGCGATCCACAGGGGGGGTAGAGTTTGAAAATGGCACCCTTTAGTACCGGTTCGTGGCACGAACCGGGACTAAAATCTCAACCATTAGTCCCGGGTTCGTGCCTCAAACCGGGACTAAAGGTCTACTCTTTAGTCCCGGTTTGAGGCATCAACCGGGACTAATGGCATCGCTGCTAGTCCCGGTTTGAGGCACAAACCGGGACTAAAGGGCACAGTGAACCGGGACTAATGCCTTAGCCGCACCAACCGGGATAAATGCTCACATTAGTCTCGGTTACGGATTGAACCAGGACTAATGGGCTAAGCAGGGCTGGATGAAAGCCACTGTTTTCTACTAGTGTTCCGCTAAGTGCGCGCTGCTACACTTGTGTAGCAATGGCAGCTGATAAGCACGCCTCTGCTATGTGTTAGCTGTAGCGCCTTATTAGTAGCGCCACTCCCTGCGCTACTGATACACCTAAAACCCGCGCTGCTGCTAGTCTTTTCCCTAGTAGTGTATGTAATGACTATGATCGTGGAGTCCTGTCAGTAGCTTCTTATACTTGTTTGGGCACTTTTGCCGGGGCACTCCACGTGTTGTTAAATGGCCAATGGTCTCTGCCAGACTAGTCATGTCACGGTGTCTAATAATACCTTTGTGAAGCTTCTCGGTCATTCATACGCAATGTAAGCGCAAATAGCGGCGCTTCTTTCTTGCAAAGTGGAGCGACCAACTGTACCGATAATGCAGCGGTTTGCCTTGGACACATTGGCTCCTTTTGTGCAGTTCAACTAAAATCGAAGTCGGAATAAAATCAAGCTTTAATTTTGATATCCATGTCAGCAACAATAGGTATAAGGGAAACAATTACTGAGAAATAACGGTTGATGACTTGTACTCCTAGAAGAAAAGCATCTACTGATCTACTTTATCTTAATGGGAAACAAAGCAGGAGAGTAGCAATTCTCCATCAGTGTGATTCATTCATATTGACTGAGACATTATCTTAACAATGCCTTGTTTCAACAAGTATAAATAATGACAAAGCAGAAAAGTACCATTCCTCAAACAATGCAACTGATTCATTTTAATAGAGACATTATCTTAATAATACCTTGGTTAAACATGTAGAAAGAAATACAAAGCAGGATAGTACCATTCCTAACAAGTGTTGCAGTTTTGAACTAAGATTAGGTAGTTAATTAATTACGAGAGTGGCGGTGCTTAATTTTACCAAGCGGTATTAGATTAACAAAAAACATAAATATTTCCATGGGAGAGTGGGTGCACAAACAGTATGTGCTTCCCTCTACTTATAAAGGGGTGATGCGAGTTTGTTGTAACAAAGCAACAAGCATCATGTGCAGGTTGGTCCCATTTTTGTTCACTACTTAATGGGAAAGACAACAATACAATAGCTCAATTCAACATTTATTTAAAACAGTACCAATACAAGTAGCACAACATCTCAAAGCACACTGCACAATCATGTGGATGAAGGCCTGTACGGACCTTTCATGAGATGGACAAGATAAAATACGAATCTGCCAACATGAATAGGAAATCCAATCTCGTTTTGTGCAATTGCCTTTGAAATCAAGCAAAGTGTTTCGTGGCGAAGCAAAATGTCATAATAGCAACAAGTTGAATAGATATCCCTGTTTAAACAGAGGCAAAAAGGAATCAATTACTGGCTAATAAAGGAGGATGAAACATGCGTACAAAAGGAATCAATTTCGACTTTTCGAGTAGATGATTTTCATATAAAAAACTTTTTCATCCGAGTTAGTATGCAGAAGTTATGCCCATATTTACAAATTCCAGAGAGATTTTGCAAATAAAGTCGAAATTCACATTTGCAAATTTTCCCAACAACTAGACCACATATCACATGGGAAACTAATTTTTTTTTATTTTTTTGACATTTCCATCATTTTCTTTTATTTTGTTTAAAATTGAAAAGGCGATCCACGGGGGGGGGGGGGGTAGGGTTTGAAAATGGCACCCGTTCGTACCGGTTCGTGGCCCGCACCGGGACTAAAGGTCTCAACCCCATTAGTGTCGGTTCGTGCCTCAAACCGGGACTAAAGGGCTACTCTTTAGTCCCGGGTTGAGGCATGTACCGGGGTTAAAGGGCATCGCACCCTTTAGTCCCGGGGTGAGGCCCAAACCGGGACTAAAGGCTGTGTGAACCGGGACTAATGCCTTAGCCGCACCAACCGGATAAATGCTCACATTAGTCTCGGTTCTGGATTGAACCGGGACTAATGGGCTAAACAGGCTGGATGAAAGCCCTGTTTCTACTAGTGTTCCGCTAAGTCTTGGCTTTGCTACACTTGTGTAGCAAGATGGCTGAGAGCACGCCTTCTTGCTATGTGTTAGTCATGGCGCCTTATTAGTAGCGCCACTCCCGCCATTGATACACCTAAAACCAGCTGCTGCTAGTCTTTTCCCTAGTAGTGTATGTAATGCCTATGATCGTGGAGTCCTGTCGTAGCTTCTTATACTTGTTTGGGCACTTTTTGCCCGGGGCACTCCACGTGTTGTTAAATTGCCAATGGTCTCTGCAGACTAGTCATGTCACCGGTGTCTAATAATACACTGTGAAGCTTCTCGGTCATTCCTTCTGCAATGTAGCGCAAATAGTGACTGCTTATTTCTTGCAAAGTGGAACGACCAACTGTACCCAGTAATGCAGCAGTTTTCCTTGGACACATTGGCTCCTTTTGTGCAGTTCAACTAAAATCGATGTCGGAATAAAACCGAGCTTTAATTTTGATATCCCTGTAAGCAACAATAGGTATAAGGGAAACAATTACTCAGAAATAACGGTTGATGACTTGTACTCCCAGAAGAAAAGCATCTATTGATCTACTTTATCTTAATGGGAAACAAAGCAGGAGAGTAGCAATTCTCCATCAGTGTGATTCATTCATATTGACTGAGACATTATCTTAACAATGCCTTGTTTCAACATGTATAAATAATGACAAAGCGAAAAGTACCATTCCTAAAACAATGCAACTGATTCATTTTAATAGAGACATTATCTTAATAATACCTTGGTTAAACATGTAGAAAGAAATACAAAGCAGGATAGTACCATTCCTAACAAGTGTTGCAGTTTTGAACTAAGATTCAGTAGTTAATTAATTCTGAGAGTGGCAGTGCTTAATTTTACCAACGGTATTAGATTAACAAAAAGCATAAATATTTCCAGGGGAGAGTGGGTGCAACAACAGTATGTGCTTCCATCTACTTATAAAGGGGGTGATGCAGAGTTTGTTGTAACAAAGCAACAAGCATCATGTGCAGGTTGGTCCCATTTTGTTCACTACTTAATGGGAAATACAACAATACAATAGCTCAATTCAACATTTATTTAAAACAGTATCAATACAAGTAGCACAACATCTCAAAGCACACTGCACAATCATGTGGATGAAGGCCTGTACGGACCTTTCATGAGACGGACAAGATAAAATACGAATCTGCCAACATGAATAGGAAATCCAATCTCGTTTTGTGCAGTTGCACTGAAGTCAAGCAAAGTGTTTCGTGGCGAAAGCAAAATGTCATAATAGCAACAAGTTGAATAGATATCCCTGTTTAAACAGAGGCAAAAAGGAATCACCATTACTGGCTAATAAAGGAGGATGAAACATGCGGCCACAAAAAGGAATCAATTTCGACTTTTCGAGTAGATGATTTTCATATAAAAACTTTTTCATCCGAGTTAGTATGCAAAAGTTATGCCCATATTTACAAATTCCAGAGATTTTGCAAATAAAGTCGAAATTCACATTTGCAAATTTTCCCAACAACTAGACCACATATCACATGGGAAACTTATTTTTTTATTTTTTGACATTTCCATCATTTTCTTTATTTTTTAAAATTGAAAAGGCGATCCACCGGGGTAGAGTTTGAAAATGGCACCCTTTAGTACCGGTTCGTGGCACGAACCGACTAAAGGTCTCAACCATTAGTCGGTTCGTGCCTCAAACCGGACTGAAGGTCTACTCTTTAGTCCCGGTTTGAGGCATGAACCGGGACTAATGAAACATCGCACCTACTTCGTCCCGGTTTGAGGCACAAACCGACTAAAGGGCACAGTGAACCGGGACTAATGCCTTAGCCGCCTGAACCGGATAAATGCTCACACTAGTCCCGGTTCTGGATTGAACCGGGACTAATGGGATAAACAGGGCTGGACGAAAGCCATGTTTTCTACTAGTGTTCAGCTAATTGCGCTGCTGCTACACTAGTGTAGCAAGATAGCGCTGAGCACGCTGCCATCGCTATGTGCTAGTCATGGCGCCTTATTAGTAGCGCCACTCCCCGCCATCGATACACCTAAAACCAGCGCTGCTAGTCTTTTCCCTAGTAGTGTATGCAATGCCTATGATCGTGGAGTCCTGTCGTAGCTTCTTATACTTGTTTGGGCACTTTTGCGGGGCACTCCACGTGTTGTTAAATTGCCAATGGTCTCTGCAGACTAGTCATGTCACGGTGTCTAATAATACCTTTGTGAAGCTTCTCGGTCATTCCTTCTGCAACGTAGCGCAAATAGTGACCGCTTGTTTCTGCAGAGTGGAACGACCAACTGGACCCAGTAATGCAGCAGTTTTCCTTGGACACATTGGCTCCTTTTGTGCAGTTCAACTAAAATCGAAGTCGGAATAAAACCGAGCTTTAATTTTGATATCCCTGTAAGCAACAATAGGTATAAGGGAAACAATCACTGAGAAATAACGGTTGATGACTTGTACTCCCAGAAGAAAAGCATCTCTTGATCTACTTTATCTTAATGGGAAACAAAGCGGAGAGTAGCAATTCTCCATCGGTGTGATTCATTCATATTGGTGAGACATTATCTTAACAATGCCTTGTTTCAACATGTATAAACAATGACAAAGCAGAAAAGTACCATTCCTAAAACAATGCAACTGATTCATTTTAATAGAGAGATTATCTTAATAATACCTTGGTTAAACATGTAGAAAGAAATACAAAGCAGGATAGTACCATTCCTAACAAGTGTTGCAGTTTTGAACTAAGATTCAGTAGTTAATTATTTCTGAGAGTGGCAGTGCTTAATTTTACCAGCGGTATTAGATTAACGAAAAGCATAAATATTTCCATGGGAGAGTGGGTGCAACAACAGTATGTGCTTCCATCTACTTATAAAGGGGGTGATGCAGAGTTTGTTGTAACAAAGCAACAAGCATCATGTCTGGGTTGGTCCCATTTTTGTTCACTACTTAATGTGAAAGACAACAATACAATAGCTCAATTCAACATTTATTTAAAACAGTATCAATACAAGTAGCACAACATCTCAAAGCACACTGCACAATCATGTGGATGAAGGCTGTCACGGACCTTTCATGAGACGGACAAGATAAAATACGAATCTGCCAACATGAATAGGAAATCCAATCTCGTTTGTGCAGTTTGCACTGAAATCAAACAAAGTGTTTCACGTGGCGAAAGCAAAATGTCATAATAGCAACAAGTTGAATAGATATCCCTGTTTAAACAGAGGCGTAAAAGGAATCAATTCTTGGCTAATAAAGGAGGATGAAACATGCGGCCACAAAAGGAATTAATTTTGACTTTTCGAGTAGATGATTTTCATATAAAAAACTTTTTCATCCGAGTTAGTATGCAAAAGTTATGCCCATATTTACAAATTCCAGAGAGATTTTGCAAATAAAGTGAAATTCACATTTGCAAATTTTCCCAACAAATAGACCACATATCACATGGGAAACTTTTTTTTTATTTTTGACATTTCCATCATTTTCTTTTATTTTTTTAAAATTGAAAAGGCGATCCTTTGGGGGGGTAGAGTTAGAAAAGGGCACCCTTTAGTACCGGTTCGTGGCACGAACCGGGACTAAAGGTCTCAACCCCATTAGTCCCGGTTCGTGGCGCAAACCCGGACTGAAGGTCTACACTTTAGTCCCGGGTTGTGGCATGAACCGACTAATGGTATCGCATTTTAGTCCCGGTTTGAGGCACAAACCGGGACTAAAGGGCTCAGGTGAACCGGGACTAATGCCTTAGCCGCACGAACCGGGATAAATGCTCACATTAGTCCCGGTTCTGGATTGAACCGGGACTAATGGGCTGAACAGGGCTGGACGAAAGCCCTGTTTTCTACTAGTGTTCCGCTAAGTGCGCTGCTGCTACACTTGTGTAGCAGTAGCGCTGGTGAGCATGCGCTACTGCTATGTGTTAGCTGTAGCGCCTTATTAGTTGCGCCACTCCCCGCGCTACTGGTACACCTAAAACCCGCGCTGCTGCTAGTCTTTTCCCTAGTAGTGTATGTAATGCCTATGATCGTGGAGCCCTGTCGTAGCTTCTTATACTTGTTTGGGCACTTTTTGCCCGGGGCACTCCACGTGTTGTCAAATTGCCAATGGTCTCTGCAGAGTAGTCATGTCACCGGTGTCTAATAATACACTGTGAAGCTTCTCGGTCATTCCTTCTGCAATGTAGCGCAAATAGTGACTGCTTCTTTCTTGCAAAGTGGAACGACCAACTGTACCCAGTAATGCAGCAGTTTGCCTTGGACACATTGGCTCCTTTTGTGCAGTTCAACTAAAATCGAAGTCGGAATAAAACCGAGCTTTAATTTTGATATCCCTGTAAGCAACAATAGGTATAAGTGATACAATTACTGAGAAATAACGGTTGATGACTTGTACTCCCAGAAGAAAAGCATCTACTGATCTACTTTATCTTAATGGGAAACAAAGCAGGAGAGTAGCAATTCTCCATCAGTGTGATTCATTCATATTGGTGAGACATTATCTTAACAATGCCTTGTTTCAACATGTATAAATAATGACAAAGCAGAAAAGTACCATTCCTAAAACATTGCAACTGATTCATTTTAATAGAGACATTATCTTAATAATACCTTGGTTAAACATGTAGAAAGAAATACAAAGCAGGATAGTACCATTCCTAACAAGTGTTGCAGTTTTGAACTAAGATTCAGTAGTTAATTAATTCTGAGAGTGGCAGTGCTTAATTTTACCAGCGGTATTAGATTAACGAAAAGCATAAATATTTCCATGGGAGAGTGGGTGCAACAACAGTATGTGCTTCCATCTACTTATAAAGGGGGTGATGCAGAGTTTGTTGTAACAAAGCAACAAGCATCATATGCAGGTTGGTCCCATTTTGTTCACTACTTAATGGGAAAGACAACAATACAATAGCTCAATTCAACATTTATTTAAAACAATACCAATACAAGTAGCACAACATCTCAAAGCACACTGCACAATCATGTGGATGAAGGCCTGTACTGACCTTTCATGAGGCAGACAAGATAAAATACAAATCTGCCAACACGAATAGGAAATCCAATCTCGTTTTGTGCAGTTGCACTGAAATCAAGCAAAGTGTTTACGTGGCGAAGCAAAAATGTCGCAATAGCAACAAGTCGAATAGATATCCCTGTTTATACAGAGTCAATTAAGGAATCAATTACTGGCTAATAAAGGAGGATGAAACATGCGGCCAACAAAAGGAATCATTTTCGACTTTTCGAGTAGTTGTTTTTTCATATAAAAAACTTTTTCATCCGGGTTAGTACGCAAAAGTTATGCCCATATTTACAAATTCCAGAGAGATTTTGCAAATAAAGTCGAAATTCACATTTGCAAATTTTCCCAACAACTAGACCACATATCAAATGGGAAACTTATTTTTTTTATTTTTTTGACATTTCCATCATTTTCTTTTATTTTTTTTAAAATTGAAAAGGCGATCCACAGGGGGGGGGGGGGTAGGGTTTGAAAATGGCACCCGTCAGTACCGGTTCGTGGCACGAACCGACTAAGAATCTCAACCATTAGTCCCGGTTCGTGCCTCAAACCGACTAAAGGTTCACTCTTTAGTCCCGGTTTGAGGCATGAACCGAGACTAATGGCATCACATTTTAGTCCCGGTTTGAGCCACAAACCGGGACTAAAGGGCTCAGTGAACCGGGACTAATGCCTTAGCCGCACGAACCGGATAAATGCTCACATTAGTCCCGGTTCGATTGAACCGGGACTAATGGGCTGAAACGAGGCTGGGCGAAAAGCCTGCTTTTCTACTAGTGTTCCGCTAAGTCTTGTTGCTACACTTGTGTAGCAAGATGGCCAGAGCATGCGCCATCGCTATGTGTTAGCTGTAGCGCCTTATTAGTTGCGCCACTCCCGCGCTCTTGGTACACCTAAAACCAGCAGCTGCTAGTCTTTTCCCTAGTAGTGTATGTAATGCCTATGATCGTGGAGCCCTGTCGTAGCTTCTTGTGCTTGTTTGGGCACTTTTTGCCCAGGGCACTCCACGTGTTGTTAAATTGCCAATGGTCTCTGCAGACTAGTCATGTCACCGGTGTCTAATAATACCTTTGTGAAGCTTCTCGGTCATTCCTTCGCAATGTAGCGCAAATAGTGACTGCTTCTTTCTTGCAAAGTGGAACGACCAACTGTACCCAAAGAATGCAGCAGTTTGCCTTGGACACATTGGCTCCTTTTGTGCAGTTCAACTAAAGTCAAGTCGAATAAAACCGAGCTTTAATTTTGATATCCCTGTAAGCAACAATAGGTATAAGGGAAACAATTACTGAGAAATAACGGTTGATGACTTGTACTCCCAGAAGAAAAGCATCTACTGATCTACTATATCTTAATGGGAAACAAAGCAAGAGAGTAGCAATTCTCCATCAGTGTGATTCATTCATATTGACTGAGACATTATCTTAACAATGCCTTGTTTCAACATGTATAAATAATGACAAAGCAGAAAAGTACCATTCCTAAAACAATGCAACTGGTTCATTTTAATAGAGACATTATCTTAATAATACCTTGGTTAAACATGTAGAAAGAAATACAAAGCAGGATAGTACCATTCCTAACAAGTGTTGCAGTTTTGAACTAAGATTCAGTAGTTTATTAATTCTGAGAGTGGGAGTGCTTAATTTTACCAGCGGTATTAGATTAACGAAAAGCATAAATATTTCCATGGGAGAGTGGGTGCAACAACAGTATGTGCTTCCATCTACTTATAAAGGGGGTGATGCAGAGTTTGTTGTAACAAAGCAACAAGCATCATGTCTGGGTTGGTCCCATTTTGTTCACTACTTAATGGGAAAGACAACAATACAATAGCTCAATTCAACATTTATTTAAAACAGTACCAATACAAGTAGCACAACATCTCAAAGCACACTGCACAATCATGTGGATGAAGGCCTGTACTGAACTTTCATGAGACAGACAAGATAAAATACGAATCTGCCAACATGAATAGGAAATCCAATCTCGTTTTGTGCAGTTGCAATGAAATCAAGCAAAGTGTTTCGCGTAGCGAAGCAAAATGTCGCAATAGCAACAAGCTGAATAGATATCCCTGTTTAAACAGAGGCAAAAAAGGAATCAATTACTGGCTAATAAAGGAGGATGAAACATGCGGCCACAAAAAGGAATCAATTTCGACTTTTCGAGTAGATGATTTTTCATATAAAAAACTTTTTCATCCGGGTTACTACGCAAAAATTATGCCCATATTTACAAATTCCAGAGAGATTTTGCAAATAAAGTCAAAATTCACATTTGCAAATTTTCCCAACAACTAGACCACATATCAAATGGGAAACTTATTTTTTTTATTTTTTTGACATTTCCATCATTTTCTTTTATTTTTTTAAAATTGAAAAGGCGATCCACGGGGGGGGGTAGAGTTTGAAAATGGCACCCTTTAGTACCGGTTCGTGGCACGAACCGGGACTAAAGGTCTCAACCCCATTAGTCCCGGTTCGTGCCTCAAACCGGGACTAAAGGTCTCAACCCCATTAGTCCCGGTTCGTGCCTCAAACCGGGACTAAAGGTCTACTCTTTAGTCCCGGTTTGAGGCATGAACCGAGACTAATGGTATCATTTTTAGTCCCGGTTTGAGGCACAAACCGGGACTAAAGGGATCAGTTAACCCGGGACTAATGCCTTAGCCGCCTGAACCAGGATAAATGCTCACATTAGTCCCGGTTCTGGATTGACCAGGACTAATGGGCTGAACAGGGCTGGACGAAAGCCCTGTTTTCTACTAGTGTTCCGCTAAGTGCGCATGCTACACTTGTGTAGCAAGAGCTGTGAGCACGCTGCCTTCTTGCTATGTGTTAGTCAGAAGCGCCTTATTAGTTGCGCCACTCCCGCCGCCATCGGGTACACCTAAAACCAGCGCTGCTGCTAGTCTTTTCCTAGTAGTATATGTAATGCCTATGATCGTGGAGCCCTGTCGTAGCTTCTTATACTTGTTTGGGCACTTTTGCCCGGGCACTCCACGTGTTGTTAAATTGCCAATGGTCTCTGCAGACTAGTCATGTCACCGGTGTCTAATAGTACCTCGTGAAGCTTCTCGGTCATTCATACGCAATGTAGCGCAAATAGTGACCGCTTCTTTCTTGCAAAGTGGAATGACCAAGCTGTACTCAGTAATGCAGCAGTTTGCCTTGGACACATTGGCTCCTTTTGTGCAGTTCAACTAAAATCGAAGTCGGAATAAAACCGAGATTTAATTTTGATATCCTGTAAGCAACAATAGGTATAAGGGAAACAATTCTTGAGAAATAACGGTTGATGACTTGTACTCCCGTAAGAAAAGCATCTACTGATCTACTATATCTTAATGGGAAACAAAGCAGGAGAGTAGCAATTCTCCATCAGTGTGATTCATTCATATTGACTGAGACATTATCTTAACAATGCCTTGTTTCAACATGTATAGATAATAACAAAGCAGAAAAGTACCATTCCTAAAACAATGCAACTGATTCATTTTAATAGAGCCATTATCTTAATAATACCTTGGTTAAACATGTAGAAAGAAATACAAAGCAGGATAGTACCATTCCTAACAAGTGTTGCAGTTTTGAACTAAGATTCAAGAGTTAATTAATTACGAGAGTGGGAGTGCTTAATTTTACCGGTATTAGATTAACGAAAAGCATAAATATTTCCATGGGAGAGTGGGTGCAACAACAAGATGTGCCTCCATCTACTTATAAAGGGGTGATGCACGAGTTTGTTGTAACAAAGCAACAAGCATCATGTGCAGGTTGGTCCCATTTTTGTTCACTACTTAATGGGAAAGACAACAATACAATAGCTCAATTCAACATTTATTTAAAACAGTACCAATACAAGTAGCACAACATCTCAAAGCACACTGCACAATCATGTGGATGAAGGCATGTACGGACCTTTCATTAGACGGACAAGATAAAATACGAATCTGCCAACATGAATAGGAAATCCAATCTCGTTTTGTGCAGTTGCACTGAAATCAAGCAAAGTGTTTCGTGGCGAAAGCAAAATGTCATAATAGCAACAAGTTGAATAGATATCCCTGTTTAAACAGAGGCAAAAAAGGAATCAATTACTGGCTAATAAAGGAGGATGAAACATGCGGCCACAAAAAGGAATCAATTTCGACTTTTTGAGTAGATGATTTTTCATATAGAAAACTTTTTCATCCGAGTTAGTACGCAAAAGTTATGCCCATATTTACAAATTCCAGAGAGATTTTGTAAATAAAGTCGAAATTCACATTTGCAAATTTTCCCAACAACTAGACCACATATCACATGGGAAACTTATTTTTTTTTATTTTTTTGACATTTCCATCATTTTCTTTTATTTTTTTTAAAATTGAAAAGGCGATCCACAGGGGGGGGGGGGTAGAGTTTGAAAATGGCACCCTTTAGTACCGGTTCGTGGCACGAACCGGGACTAAAGGTCTCAACCCCATTAGTCCCGGTTCGTGCCTCAAACCGGGACTAAGGTCTACTCTTTAGTCGGTTTGAGGCATGAACCGGGACTAATGGTATCGCACCCTTTTTAGTCCCGGTTTGAGGCACAAACCAGGACTAAAGGGCACAGTGAACCGGGACTAATGCCTTAGCCGCACGAACCGGGATAAATGCTCACATTAGTCCCGGTTCGAGGATTGAACCGGGACTAATGGGCTAAACAGTGGGACGAAAGCCTGCTTTTCTACTAGTGTTCCGCTAAGTGCGCCGCTGCTACACTTGTGTAGCAGATGGCTGAGCACTTCTGGCCTTCGCTATGTGTTAGTCAGAAGCGCCTTATTAGTAGCGCCACTCCCCGCCATCGATACACCTAAAACCAGCGCTGCTGCTAGTCTTTTCCCTAGTAGTGTATGTAATGCCTATGATCGTGGAGTCTGTCGTAGCTTCTTATACTTGTTTGGGCACTTTTGCCCGAGGCACTCCACGTGTTGTTAAATTGCCAATGGTCTCTGCAGACTAGTCATGTCATCGGTGTCTAATAATACCTTTGTGAAGCTTCTCGGTCATTCCTTACGCAATGTAGCGCAAATAGTGACTGCTTCTTTCTTGCAAAGTGGAACGACCAACTGTACCTAGTAATGCAGCAGTTTGCCTTGGACACATTGGCTCCTTTTGTGCAGTTCAACTAAAATCGAAGTCGGAATAAAACCGAGCTTTAATTTTGATATCCCTGTAAGCAACAATAGGTATAAGGGAAACAATTACTGAGAAATAACGGTTGATGACTTGTACTCCCGGAAGAAAAGCATCTCTTGATCTACTTTATCTTAATGGGAAACAAAGCAGAGAGTAGCAATTCTCCATCGGTGTGATTCATTCATATTGACAGAGACATTATCTTAACAATGCCTTGTTTCAACATGTATAAATAATGACAAAGCAGAAAAGTACCATTCCTAAAACAATGCAACTGATTCATTTTAATAGAGACATTATCTTAATAATACCTTGGTTAAACATGTAGAAAGAAATACAAAGCAGGATAGTACCATTCCTAACAAGTGTTGCAGTTTTGAACTAAGATTCAGTAGTTAATTAATTCTGAGAGTGGCAGTGCTTAATTTTACCAGCGGTATTAGATTAACGAAAAGCATAAATATTTCCATGGGAGAGTGGGTGCAACAACAGTATGTGCTTCCATCTACTTATAAAGGGGGTGATGCAGAGTTTGTTGTAACAAAGCAACAAGCATCATGTCCGGTTGGTCCCATTTTTGTTCACTACTTAATGGGAAAGACAACAATACAATAGCTCAATTCAACATTTATTTAAAACAGTACCAATACAAGTAGCACAACATCTCAAAGCACACTGCACAATCATGTGGATGAAGGCCTGTACGGACCTTTCATGAGACGGACAAGATAAAATACGAATCTGCCAACATGAATAGGAAATCCAATCTCGTTTTGTGCAGTTGCACTGAAATCAAGCAAAGTGTTTCGCGTGGAAAGCAAAATGTCATAATAGCAACAAGTTGAATAGATATCCCTGTTTAAACAGAGGCAAAAAGGAATCAATTACTTGGCTAATAAAGGAGGATGAAACATGCGGCCACAAAAAGGAATCAATTTCGACTTTTCGAGTAGATGATTTTTCATATAAAAAACTTTTTCATCCGAGTTAGTATGCAAAAGTTATGCCCATATTTACAAATTCCAGAGAGATTTTGCAAATAAAGTCGAAATTCACATTTGCAAATTTTCCCAACAACTAGACCACATATCACATGGGAAACTTTTTTTTTTTTGACATTTCCATCATTTTCTTTTATTTTTTTTAAAATTGAAAAGGCGATCCACCGGGGTGTAGAGTTTGAAAATGGCACCCTTTAGTACCGGTTCGTAGCACGAACCGGGACTAAAGTCTCAACCATTAGTCCCGGTTCGTGCCTCAAACCGGGACTAAGGTCTACTCTTTAGTCCCGGTTTGAGGAATGAACCGAGACTAATGGGCATCGCATTTTTAGTCCCGGTTTGAGGCACAAACCGGGACTAAAGGGCATAGGTGAAACGGGACTAATGCCTTAGCCGCACGAACCGGGATAAATGCTCACATTAGTCCCGGTTCTGGATTGAACCGGGACTAATGGGCTAAACAGGGCTGGACGAAAGCCCTGTTTTCTACTAGTGTTCCGCTAAGTGCGCTGCTGCTACACTTGTGTAGCAGTAGCGCTGAGAGCACGCCATCGCTATGTGTTAGTCATGGCGCCTTATTAGTAGCGCCACTCCCGCCATCGATACACCTAAAACCCGCGCTGCTGCTAGTCTTTTCCCTAGTAGTGTATGTAATGCCTATGATCGTGGAGTCCTGTCGTAGCTTCTTATACTTGTTTGGGCACTTTTTGCCCGGGCACTCCACGTGTTGTTAAATTGCCAATGGTCTCTGCAGACTAGTCATGTCACCGGTGTCTAGTAATACATTGTGAAGCTTCTCTGTCATTCCTTCTGCAATGTAGCGCAAATAGTGACCGCTTCTTTCTTGCAAAGTGGAGCGACCAACTGTACCAAAGAATGCAGCAGTTTGCCTTGGACACATTGGCTCCTTTTGTGCAGTTCAACTAAAATCGAAGTCGGAATAAAACCGATCTTTAATTTTGATATCCCTGTAAGCAACAATAGGTATAAGGGAAACAATTACTAAGAAATAACGGTTGATGACTTGTACTCCCAGAAGAAAAGCATCTACTGATCTACTTTATCTTAATGGGAAACAAAGCAGGAGAGTAGCAATTCTCCATCAGTGTGATTCATTCATATTGGTGAGACATTATCTTAACAATGCCTTGTTTCAACATGTATAAATAATGACAAAGCAGAAAAGTACCATTCCTAAAACAATGCAACTGATTCATTTTAATAGAGACATTATCTTAATAATACCTTGGTTAAACATGTAGAAAGAAATACAAAGCAGGATAGTACCATTCCTAACAAGTGTTGCAGTTTTGAACTAAGATTCAAGAGTTAATTAATTCTGAGAGTGGCAGTGCTTAATTTTACCAGCGGTATTAGATTAACGAAAAGCATAAATATTTCCATGGGAGAGTGGGTGCAACAACAGTATGTGCTTCCATCTACTTATAAAGGGGGTGATGCAGAGTTTGTTGTAACAAAGCAACAAGCATCATGTCTGGGTTGGTCCCATTTGTGTTCACTACTTCCTGGGCAAGACAACAATACAATAGCTCAATTCACCATTTATTTAAAACAGTACCAATACAAGTAGCACAACATCTCAAAGCACACTGCACAATCATGTGGATGAAGGCTCAGACGGACCTTTCATGAGACGGACAAGATAAAATACGAATCTGCCAACATGAATAGGAAATCCAATCTCGTTTTGTGCAGTTGCACTGAAATCAAGCAAAGTGTTTCGCGTAGCGAAGCAAAATGTCGCAATAGCAACAAGTTGAATAGATATCCCTGTTTAAACAGAGGCAAAAAGGAATCAATTACTGGCTAATAAAGGAGGATGAATCATGCGGCCACAAAAAGAAATCAATTTCGACTTTTCGAGTAGATTATTTTTCATATAAAAAACTTTTTCATCCGAGTTAGTATGCAAAAGTTATGCCCATATTTACAAATTCCAGAGAGATTTTGCAAATAAAGTCGAAATTCACATTTGCAAATTTTCCCAACAACTAGACCACATATCACATGGGAAACTTTTTTTATATTTTTTTGACATTTCCATCATTTTCTTTTATTTTTTTTATAATTGAAAAGGCGATCCACCGGGGGGGTGTAGAGTTTGAAAATGGCACCCTTTAGTACCGGTTCGTGGCACGAACCGGGACTAAAGGTCTCAACCCCATTAGTCCCGGTTCGTGCCTCAAACCGGGACTAAAGGTCTACTCTTTAGTCCCGGTTTGAGGCATGAACCGAGACTAATGGGCATCGCGATTTTTAGTCCCGGTTTGAGGCACAAACCGACTAAAGGGCACAGTGAACCGGGACTAATGCCTTAGCCGCACGAACCGGATAAATGCTCACATTAGTCCCGGTTTTGGATTGAACCGGACTAATGGGCTAAACAGGCTGGACGAAAGCCCTGTTTTCTACTAGTGTTCCGCTAAGCGCTGCTGCTACACTTGTGTAGCAAGAGCGCTGGAGCACGCTGCCATCGCTATGTGTTAGTCAGAAGCGCCTTATTAGTAGCGCCACTCCCGCGCCATCGATACACCTAAAACCAGCGCTGCTGCTAGTCTTTTCCCTAGTAGTGTATGTAATGCCTATGATCGTGGAGTCTGTCGTAGCTTCTTATACTTGTTTGGGCACTTTTGCCGGGGCACTCCACGTGTTGTTAAATTGCCAATGGTCTCTGCAGACTAGTCATGTCACCGGTGTCTAATAATACCTTGTGAAGCTTCTCGGTCATTCATACGCAATGTAGCGCAAATAGTGACCGCTTCTTTCTTGCAAAGTGGAACGACCAACTGTACTGATAATGCAGCAGTTTGCCTTGGACACATTGGCTCCTTTTGTGCAGTTCAACTAAAATCGAAGTCGGAATAAAACCGAGCTTTAATTTTGATATCCCTGTAAGCAACAATAGGTATAAGGGAAACAATTACTAAGAAATAACGGTTGATGACTTGTACTCCCAGAAGAAAAGCATCTACTGATCTACTTTATCTTAATGGGAAACAAAGTAGGAGAGTAGCAATTCTCCATCAGTGTGATTCATTCATATTGACCGAGACATTATCTTAACAATGCCTTGTTTCAACATGTATAAATAATGACAAAGCAGAAAAAGTACCATTCCTAAAACAATGCAACTGATTCATTTTAATAGAGACATTATCTTAATAATACCTTGGTTAAACATGTAGAAAGAAATACAAAGCAGCACATAGTACCATTCCTAACAAGTGTTGCAGTTTTGAACTAAGATTCAGTAGTTAATTAATTACGAGAGTGGCGGTGCTTAATTTTACCAAATGTATTAGATTAACGAAAAGCATAAATATTTCCATGGGAGAGTGGGTGCAACAACAGTATGTGCTTCCATCTACTTATAAAGGGGTGATGCAGAGTTTGTTGTAACAAAGCAACAAGCATCATGTGCAGGTTGGTCCCATTTTTGTTCACTACTTAATGGGAAAGACAACAATACAATAGCTCAATTCAACATTTATTTAAAACAGTACAAATACAAGTAGCACAACATCTCAAAGCACACTGCACAATCATGTGGATGAAGGCACTCACGGACCTTTCATGAGACGGACAAGATAAAATACGAATCTGCCAACATGAATAGGAAATCCAATCTCGTTTTGTGCAGTACTTTGAAATCAAGCAAAGTGTTTCGTGGCGAAGCAAAATGTCATAATAGCAACAAGTTGAATAGATATCCCTGTTTAAACAGAGGCAAAAAGGAATCAATTACTGGCTAATAAAGGAGGATGAACCATGCGGCCACAAAAGGAATCAATTTCGACTTTTCGAGTAGATGATTTTTCATATAAAAACTTTTTCATCCGGAGTTAGTATGCAAAGATATGCCCATATTTACAAATTCGGAGAGATTTTGCAAATAAATTCGAAATTCACATTTGCAAATTTTCCCAACAACTAGACCACATATCAAATGGGAAACTTATTTTTTTTATTTTTTGACATTTCCATCATTTTCTTTTATTTTTTTAAAATTGAAAAGGCGATCCACGTGGGGGTAGAGTTTGAAAATGGCACCCTTTAGTACCGGTTCATGGCACGAACCGGGACTAAAGTCTCAACCATTAGTCCCGGTTCGTGCCTCAAACCGGGACTAAAGGTCTACTCTTTAGTCCCGGTTTGAGGCATGAACCGGGACTAATGGAGTTGACACCTTTAGTCCCGGTTTGAGGCACAAACCGGGACTAAAGGGCACAGGTGAACCGGGACTAATGCCTTAGCCGCACGAACCGGGATAAATGCTCACATTAGTCCCGGTTCTGGATTGAACCGGGACTAATGGGCTAAACAGGGCTGGACGAAAGCCCTGTTTTCTACTAGTGTTCCGCTAAGCGCTGTTGCTACACTTGTGTAGCGATGGCTGAGAGCACGCCATCTTTGCTATGTGTTAGTCAGGCGCCTTATTAGTAGCGCCACTCAGCCATCGATACACCTAAAACCCGCGCTGCTGCTAGTCTTTTCCCTAGTAGTGTATGTAATGCCTATGATCGTGGAGTCCTGTCGTAGCTTCTTATACTTGTTTGGGCACTTTTTGCCCGGGGCACTCCACGTGTTGTTAAATTGCCAATGGTCTCTGCAGACTAGTCATGTCACCGGTGTCTAATAATACACTGTGAAGCTTCTCGGTCATTCCTTCTGCAATGTAGCGCAAATAGTGACTGCTTCTTTCTTGCAAAGTGGAACGACCAACTGTACCCAGTAATGCAGCAGTTTGCCTTGGACACATTGGCTCCTTTTGTGCAGTTCAACTAAAATCGAAGTCGGAATAAAACCGAGCTTTAATTTTGATATCCCTGTAAGCAACAATAGGTATAAGGGAAACAATTACTAAGAAATAACGGTTGATGACTTGTACTCCCAGAAGAAAAGTATCTCTTGATCTACTTTATCTTAATGGGAAACAAAGCAGAGAGTAGCAATTCTCCATCCGGTGTGATTCATTCATATTGATCGAGACATTATCTTAACAATGCCTTGTTTCAACATGTATAAATAATGACAAAGCGTAAAAGTACCATTCCTAAAACAATGCAACTGATTCATTTTAATAGAGACATTATCTTAATAATACCTTGGTTAAACATGTAGAAAGAAATACAAAGCAGGATAGTACCATTCCTAACAAGTGTTGCAGTTTTGAACTAAGATTCGGTAGTTAATTAATTACGAGAGTGGCGATTGCTTAATTTTACCGGTATTAGATTAACGAAAATCATAAATACTTCCATGGGAGAGTGGGTGCAACAACAGTATGTGCTTCCATCTACTTATAAAGGGGGTGATGTAGAGTTTGTTGTAACAAAGCAACAAGCATCATGTCTGGGTTGGTCCCATTTTTGTTCACTACTTAATGTGAAAGACAACAATACAATAGCTCAATTCAACATTTATTTAAAATAGTACCAATACAAGTAGCACAACATCTCAAAGCACACTGCACAATCATGTGGATGAAGGCCTGTACGGACCTTTCATGAGACGGACAAGATAAAATACGAATCTGCCAACATGAATAGGAAATCCAATCTCGTTTTGTGCAGTTACCTTTGAAATCAAGCAAAGTGTTTCGCGTAGCGAAGCAAAATGTCGCAATAGCAACAAGTTGAATAGATATCCCTATTTAAACAGAGGCAAAAAAGGAATCAATTACTGGCTAATAAAGGAGGATGAAACATGCGGCCACAAAAAGGAATCAATTTCGACTTTTCGAGTAGATGATTTTTCATATAAAAAACTTTTTCATCCGAGTTAGTATGCAAAAGTTATGCCCATATTTACAAATTCCAGAGAGATTTTGCAAATAAAGTCGAAATTCACATTTGCAAATTTTCCCAACAACTAGACCACATATCACATGGGAAACTTTTTTTTTGACATTTCCATCATTTTCTTTTATTTTTTTTAAAATTGAAAAGGCGATCCACTGGGGGGTAGAGTTTGAAAATGGCACCCTTTAGTACCGGTTCGTGGCACGAACCGGGACTAAGTCTCAACCATTAGTCGGTTCGTGCCTCAAACCGGGACTAAAGGTCTACTCTTTAGTCGGTTGGAGGCATGAACCGGGACTAATGGTAACGCACTTTAGTCCCGGTTTGAGGCACAAGCGGGACTAAAGGGCTGTGAACCGGGACTAATGCCTTAGCCGCACGAACCGGGATAAATGCTCACATTAGTCCCGGTTCTGGATTGATCCGGGACTAATGGGCTAAACAGGGCTGGACGAAAGTCCTGTTTTCTACTAGTGTTCCGCTAAGTGCGCTGCTGCTACACTTGTGTAGCAAGATGCTTAATCAGCACGCCATCGCTATGTGTTAGTCATGGCGCCTTATTAGTAGCGCCACTCCCCGCGCTACTGATACACCTAAAACCCGCGCTGCTGCTAGTCTTTTCCCTAGTAGTGTATGTAATGCCTATGATCGTGGAGTCCTGTCATAGCTTCTTATACTTGTTTGGGCACTTTTTGCCCGGGGCACTCCACGTGTTGTTAAATTGCCAATGGTCTCTGCAGACTAGTCATGTCACCGGTGTCTAATAATTCACTGTGAAGCTTCTCGGTCATTCCTTCTGCAATGTAGCACAAATAGTGACTTCTTCTTTCTTGCAAAGTGGAACGACCAACTGTACCCAGTAATGCAGCAGTTTGCCTTGGACACATTGGCTCCTTTTGTGCAGTTCAACTAAAATCGAAGTCGGAATAAAACCGAGCTTTAATTTTGATATCCTGTAAGCAACAATAGGTATAAGGGAAACAATTATCGAGAAATAACGGTTGATGACTTGTACTCCCGTAAGAAAAGCATCTCTTGATCTACTTTATCTTAATGGGAAACAAAGCAGGAGAGTAGCAATTCTCCATCAGTGTGATTCATTCATATTGACTGAGACATTATCTTAACAATGCCTTGTTTCGACATGTATAAATAATGACAAAGCAGAAAAGTACCATTCCTAAAACAATGCAACTGATTCATTTTAATAGAGACATTATCTTAATAATACCTTGGTTAAACATGTAGAAAGAAATACAAAGCAGGATAGTACCATTCCTAACAAGTGTTGCAGTTTTGAACTAAGATTCAGTAGTTAATTAATTCTGAGAGTGGCAGTGCTTAATTTTACCAGCGGTATTAGATTAACGAAAAGCATAAATATTTCCATGGGAGAGTGGGTGCAACAACAGTATGTGCTTCCATCTACTTATAAAGCGGGTGATGCAGAGTTTGTTGTAACAAAGCAACAAGCATCATATGCAGGTTGGTCCCATTTTTGTTCACTACTTAATGGGAAAGACAATAATACAATAGCTCAATTCAACATTTATTTAAAACAGTACCAATACAAGTAGCACAACATCTCAAAGCACACTGCACAATCATGTGGATGAAGGCCTGTACGGACCTTTCATGAGACGGACAAGATAAAATACGAATCTGCCAACATGAATAGGAAATCCAATCTCGTTTTGTGCAGTGGCACTGAAATCAAGCAAAGCGTTTCGCGTAGCGAAGCAAAATGTCGCAATAGCAACAAGTTGAATAGATATCCCTGTTTAAACAGAGGCAAAAAAGGAATCAATTACTGGCTAATAAAGGAGGATGAACCATGCGGCCACAAAAAGGAATCAATTTCGACTTTTCGAGTAGATGATTTTTCATATAAAAAACTTTTTCATCCGAGTTAGTATGCAAAAGTTATGCCCATATTTACAAATTCCAGAGAGATTTTGCAAATAAACTCGAAATTCACATTTGCAAATTTTCCCAACAACTAGACCACATATCACATGGGAAACTTTTTTTATATTGTTTTGACATTTCCATCAGTTTCTTTTATTTTTTTTAAATTGAAAAGGCGATCCACCGGGGGGGTGTCGAGTTTGAAAATGGCACCCTTTAGTACCGGTTCGTGGCACGAACCGGGACTAAGAATCTCAACCATTAGTCCCGGTTCGTGCCTCAAACCGGGACTAAAGGTCTACTCTTTAGTCCCGGTTTGAGGCATGAACCGACTAATGGTATCGCACCCTTTAGTCCCGGTTTGAGGCACAAACCGGGACTAAAGGGCACAGGTGAACCGGGACTAATGCCTTAGCCGCACGAACCGGGATAAATGCTCACATTAGTCCCGGTTCTGGATTTAACCGGGACTAATGGGCTAAACAGGGCTGGACGAAAGCCCTGTTTTCTACTAGTGTTCCGCTAAGTGCTTGCTACACTTGTGTAGCAAGATGGCCGGTGAGCACGCTGCCATCGCTATGTGTTAGCTGTAGCGCCACTCCCCGCGCTACTGATACACCTAAAACCCGCGCTGCTGCTAGTCTTTTCCCTAGTAGTGTATGTAATGCCTATGATCGTGGAGTCCTGTCGTAGCTTCTTATACTTGTTTGGGCACTTTTTGCCCGGGGCACTCCACGTGTTGTTAAATTGCCAATGGTCTCTGCAGACTAGTCATGTCACCGGTGTCTAATAATACACTGTGAAGCTTCTCGGTCATTCCTTCTGCAATGTAGCGCAAATAGTGACTGCTTCTTTATTGCAAAGTGGAACGACCAACTGTACCCAGTAATGCAGCAGTTTGCCTATGACACATTGGCTCCTTTTGTGCAGTTCAACTAAAATCGAAGTCGGAATAAAACCAAGCTTTAATTTTGATATCCCTGTAAGCAACAATAGGTTTAAGGGAAACAATTACTGAGAAATAACGGTTGATGACTTGTACTCCCGGAAGAAAAGCATCTCTTGATCTACTTTATCTTAATGGGAAACAAAGCAGGAGAGTAGCAATTCTCCATCGGTGTGATTCATTCATATTGATCGAGACATTATCTTAACAATGCCTTGTTTCAACATGTATAAATAATGGCAAAGCAGAAAAGTACCATTCCTAAAACAATGCAACTGATTCATTTTAATAGAGACATTATCTTAATAATACCTTGGTTAAACATGTAGAAAGAAATACAAAGCAGGATAGTACCATTCCTAACAAGTGTTGCAGTTTTGAACTAAGATTCAGTAGTTAATTAATTCTGAGAGTGGCAGTGCTTAATTTTACCAGCGGTATTAGATTAACGAAAAGCATAAATATTTCCATGGGAGAGTGGGTGCAACAACAGTATGTGCTTCCATCTACTTATAAAGGGGGTGATGCAGAGTTTGTTGTAACAAAGCAACACGCATCATATGCAGGTTGGTCCCATTTTTGTTCACTACTTAATGGGAAAGACAACAATACAATAGCTCAATTCAACATTTATTTAAAACAGTACCAATACAAGTAGCACAACATCTCAAAGCACCTTTGCACAATCATGTGGATGAAGGCTCACGGACCTTTCATGAGACGGACAAGATAAAATACTGAATCTGCCAACATGAATAGGAAATCCAATCTGCTTTTGTGCGCTTGATCAAATCAAGCAAAGTGTTTCGCGTAGCGAAGCAAAATGTCGCAATAGCAACAAGTTGAATAGATATCCCTGTTTAAACAGAGGCAAAAAAGTAATCAATTACTGGCTAATAAAGGAGGATGAAACATGCGGCCACAAAAAGGAATCAATTTCGACTTTTCGAGTAGATGATTTTTCATATAAAAACTTTTTCATCCGAAAGTTAGTATGCAAAAAGTTATGCCCATATTTACAAATTCGAGAGATTTTGCAAATAATGTCGAAATTCACATTTGCAAATTTTCCCAACAACTAGACCACATATCACATGGGAAACTTATTTTTTTATTTTTTGACATTTCCATCATTTTCTTTTATTTTTTTAAAATTGAAAAGGCGATCCACAGTGGGGGGCGAGTTTGAAAATGGGACCTTTAGTACCGGTTCGTGGCACGAACCGGGACTAAAGGTCTCAACCCCATTAGTCCCGGTTCGTGCCTCAAAACCGGACTAAAGGTCTACTCTTTAGTCTCGGTTTGAGGCATGAACCGGGACTAATGGGCATCGCATTTTAGTCCCGGTTTGAGGCACAAACCGGGACTAAAGGGCATGTGAACCGGGACTAATGCCTTAGCCGCACGAACCGGGATAAATGCTCACATTAGTCCCGGTTCTGGATTTAACCGGGACTAATGGGCTAAACAGGGCTGGACGAAAGCCCTGTTTTCTACTAGTGTTCCGCTAAGTGCGCTGCTGCTACACTTGTGTAGCAAAGCGGCTGAGCACGCCTTCTTGCTATGTGTTAGTCATGGCGCCTTATTAGTAGCGCCACTCCCCGCGCTACTGATACACCTAAAACCCGCGCTGCTGCTAGTCTTTTCCCTAGTAGTGTATGTAATGCCTATGATCGTGGAGTCCTGTCGTAGCTTCTTATACTTGTTTGGGCACTTTTTGCCCGGGGCACTCCACGTGTTGTTAAATTGCCAATGGTCTCTGCAGACTAGTCATGTCACCGGTGTCTAATAATACACTGTGAAGCTTCTCGGTCATTCCTTCTGCAATGTAGCGCAAATAGTGACTGCTTCTTTCTTGCAAAGTGGAGCGACCAACTGTACCAGTAATGCAGCAGTTTGCCTATGACACATTGGCTCCTTTTGTGCAGTTCAACTAAAATCAAGTCGGAATAAAACCGAGCTTTAATTTTGATATCCGTAAGCAACAATAGGTATAAGGAAACAATTACTGAGAAATAACGGTTGATGACTTGTACTCCCGGAAGAAAAGCATCTCTTGATCTACTTTATCTTAATGGGAAACAAAGCGGAGAGTAGCAATTCTCCATCGGTGTGATTCATTCATATTGGTGAGACATTATCTTAACAATGCCTTGTTTCAACATGTATAAATAATGACAAAGCAGAAAAGTACCATTCCTAAAACAATGCAACTGATTCATTTTAATAGAGACATTATCTTAATAATACCTTGGTTAAACATGTAGAAAGAAATACAAAGCAGGATAGTACCATTCCTAACAAGTGTTGCAGTTTTGAACTAAGATTCAGTAGTTAATTAATTCTGAGAGTGGCAGTGCTTAATTTTACCAGCGGTATTAGATTAACGAAAAGCATAAATATTTCCATGGGAGAGTGGGTGCAACAACAGTATGTGCTTCCATCTACTTATAAAGGGGGTGATGCAGAGTTTGTTGTAACAAAGCAACAAGCATCATGTCCAGGTTGGTCCCATTTTTGTTCACTACTTAATGGGAAAGACAACAATACAATAGCTCAATTCAACATTTATTTAAAACAGTACCAATACAAGTAGCACAACATCTCAAAGCACACTTTGCACAATCATGTGGATGAAGGCTGTCACGGACCTTTCATGAGACGGACAAGATAAAATACGAATCTGCCAACATGAATAGGAAATCCAATCTCGTTTTGTGCGGTTACCTTTGAAGTCAAGCAAAGTGTTTAGCGTGGCGAAAGCAAAATGTCATAATAGCTACAAGTTGAATAGATATCCCTGTTTAAACAGAGGCAAAAAAGGAATCAATTCTTGGCTAATAAAGGAGGATGAAACATGCGGCCACAAAAGGAATCAATTTAGACTATTAGAGTAGATGATTTTTCATATAAAAAACTTTTTAATACGAGTTAGTATGCAAAAGTTATTCACATATTTAACAATTCCAGAGATATTTTGCAAATAAAGTCTAAGTTCACATTTGCAAATTTTCCCAACAACTAGACCACATATCACATGGGAAACTTATTATTTATTTTTTGACATTTCCATCATTTTCTTTTATTTTTTTAAATTGAAAAGGCGATCCACGGGGGTAGAGTTTGAAAATGGCACCTTTAGTACGGTTCATGGCATGAACCGGGACTAAAGGTCTCAACCATTAGTCGGTTCGTGCCTCAAACCGGGACTAAAGGTTCTACTCTTTAGTCCCGGTTTGAGGCATGAACCGACTATCAACATCGCCTTTAGTCCCGGTTTGAGGCACAAACCGGGACTAAAGGGCACAGTGAACCGGGACTAATGCCTTAGCCGCATGAACCGGGATAAATGCTCACATTAGTCCCGGTTCTGGATTGAACCGGGACTAATGGGCTAAACAGGGCTGGACGAAAGCCCTGTTTTCTACTAGTGTTCCGCTAAGTGCGCTGCTGCTACACTTGTGTAGCAGTAGCGCTGGTGAGCACGCGCTACTGCTATGTGTTAGCTGTAGCGCCTTATTAGTAGCGCCACTCCGCCATCGATACACCTAAAACCCAGGCTGCTGCTAGTCTTTTCCCTAGTAGTGTATGTAATGCCTATGATCGTGGAGTCTGTCGTAGCTTCTTATACTTGTTTGGGCACTTTTTGCCCGGGGCACTCCACGTGTTGTTAAATTGCCAATGGTCTCTGCAGACTAGTCATGTCACCGGTGTCTAATAATACACTGTGAAGCTTCTCGGTCATTCCTTCTGCAATGTAGCGCAAATAGTGACTGCTTCTTTCTTGCAAAGTGGAACGACCAACTGTACCCAGTAATGCAGCAGTTTGCCTTTGACACATTGGCTCCTTTTGTGCAGTTCAACTAAAATCGAAGTCGGAATAAAACCGAGCTTTAATTTTGATATCCCTGTAAGCAACAATAGGTATAAGGGAAACAATTACTGAGAAATAACGGTTGATGACTTGTACTCCCGGAAGAAAAGCATCGTGATCTACTTTATCTTAATGGGAAACAAAGCAGAGAGTAGCAATTCTCCATCGGTGTGATTCATTCATATTGATCGAGACATTATCTTAACAATGCCTTGTTTCAACATGTATAAATAATGACAAAGCGTAAAAGTACCATTCCTAAAACAATGCAACTGATTCATTTTAATAGAGACATTATCTTAATAATACCTTGGTTAAACATGTAGAAAGAAATACAAAGCAGGATAGTACCATTCCTAACAAGTGTTGCAGTTTTGAACTAAGATTCAAGAGTTAATTAATTACGAGAGTGGCAAGCTTAATTTTACCAAATGGTATTAGATTAACGAAAAGCATAAATATTTCCATGGGAGAGTGGGTGCAACAACAGTATGTGCTTCCATCTACTTATAAAGGGGGTGATGCAGAGTTTGTTGTAACAAAGCAACAAGCATCATGTCTGGGTTGGTCCCATTTTTGTTCACTACTTAATGGGAAAGACAACAATACAATAGCTCAATTCAACATTTATTTAAAACAGTACCAATACAAGTAGCACAACATCTCAAAGCACACTGCACAATCATGTGGATGAAGGCCTCTACTGACCTTTCATGAGACGGACAAGATAAAATACAAATCTGCCAACACGAATAGGAAATCCAATCTCGTTTTGTGCGGTTACACTTTGAAGTCAAGCAAAGTGTTTCACAGAAGCGAAGCAAAATGTCGCAATAGCAACAAGTTGAATAGATATCCCTGTTTAAACAGAGGCAAAAAGGAATCAATTACTGGCTAATAAAGGAGGATGAAACATGCGGCCACAAAAGGAATCAATTTAGACTTTTCGAGTAGATGATTTTCATATAAAAAACTTTTTCATCCGAGTTAGTATGCAAAAGTTATGCCCATATTTACAAATTCCAGAGATTTTGCAAATAAAGTCGAAATTCACATTTGCAAATTTTCCCAACAACTAGACCACATATCACATGGGAAACTTATTTTTTATTTTTTGACATTTCCATCATTTTCTTTTATTTTTTTAAATTGAAAAGGCGATCCACGGGGGTAGAGTTTGAAAATGGCACCTTTAGTACCGGTTCATGGCATGAACCGGGACTAAAGTCTCAACCATTAGTCCCGGTTCGTGCCTCAAACCGGGACTAAAGGTTCATTTCTTTAGTCCCGGTTTGAGGCATGAACCGGACTAATGGTATCGCATTTTTAGTCCCGGTTTGAGGCACAAACCGGGACTAAAGGGCACAGTGAACCGGGACTAATGCCTTAGCCGCACGAACCGGGATAATGCTCACATTAGTCCCGGTTACGGATTGAACCGACTAATGGGCTAAACAGGGCTGGACGAAAGCCCTGTTTTCTACTAGTGTTCCGCTAAGTGCGCTGCTGCTACACTTGTGTAGCAGTAGCGCTAGTGAGCACGCGCTACTGCTATGTGTTAGCTGTAGCGCCTTATTAGTAGCGCCACTCCCCGCCATCGATACACCTAAAACCAGCGCTGCTGCTAGTCTTTTCCCTAGTAGTGTATGTAATGCCTATGATCGTGGAGTCCTGTCATAGCTTCTTATACTTGTTTGGGCACTTTTTGCCCAGGGCACTCCACGTGTTGTTAAATTGCCAATGGTCTCTGCAGACTAGTCATGTCACCGGTGTCTAGTAATACATTGTGAAGCTTCTCTGTCATTCCTTCTGCAATGTAGAGCAAATAGTGACTGCTTCTTTCTTGCAAAGTGGAACGACCAAGCTGTACCAAAGAATGCAGCAGTTTGCCTATGACACATTGGCTCCTTTTGTGCAGTTCAACTAAAATCGAAGTCGGAATAAAACCGAGCTTTAATTTTGATATCCGTGTAAGCAACAATAGGTATAAGGGAAACAATTACTGAGAAATAACGGTTGATGACTTGTACTCCCAGAAGAAAAGCATCTACTGATCTACTTTATCTTAATGGGAAACAAAGCAGGAGTAGCAATTCTCCATCAGTGTGATTCATTCATATTGATTGAGACATTATCTTAACAATGCCTTGTTTCAACATGTATAAATAATGACAAAGCAGAAAAGTACCATTCCTAAAACAATGCAACTGATTCATTTTAATAGAGACATTATCTTAATAATACCTTGGTTAAACATGTAGAAAGTAATACAAAGCAGGATAGTACCATTCCTAACAAGTGTTGCAGTTTTGAACTAAGATTCAAGAGTTAATTAATTACGAGAGTGGCAGTGCTTAATTTTACCAAATGGTATTAGATTAACGAAAAGCATAAATATTTCCATGGGAGAGTGGGTGCAACAACAGTATGTGCTTCCATCTACTTATAAAGGGGGTGATGCAGAGTTTGTTGTAACAAAGCAACAAGCATCATGTCTGGGTTGGTCCCATTTTTGTTCACTACTTAATGGGAAAGACAACAATACAATAGCTCAATTCAACATTTATTTAAAACAGTACCAATACAAGTAGCACAACATCTCAAAGCACACTGCACAATCATGTGGATGAAGGCACAGACGGACCTTTCATGAGACGGACAAGATAAAATACGAATCTGCCAACATGAATAGGAAATCCAATCTCGTTTTGTGCAGTTGGACTGAAATCAATCAAAGTGTTTCGCGTAGCGAAGCAAACTGTCGCAATAGCAACAAGTTGAATAGATATCCCTGTTTAAACAAAGGCAAAAAAGGAATCAATTACTGGCTAATAAAGGAGGATGAAACATGCGGCCACAAAAAGGAATCAATTTCGACTTTTCGAGTAGATGATTTTCATATAAAAACTTTTTCATCCGAAAGTTAGTATGCAAAACTTATGCCCATATTTACAAATTCCAGAGAGAGCTTTTGCAAATAAAGTCGAAATTCACCTTTGCAAATTTTCCCAACACCTCCCCCACATATCCCATGGGAAACTTATTATTTTTTATTTTTTTGACATTTCCATCATTTTCTTTTATTTTTTTAAAAATTGAAAAGGCGATCCATGGGGGGGGGGGGTAGAGTTTGAAAATGGGACCTTTAGTATCGGTTCGTGGCACGAACCGGGACTAAAGGTCTCAACCCCATTAGTCCCGGTTCGTGCCACAAACCGAGACTAAAGGTCTACTCTTTAGTCCCGGTTTGAGGCATGAACCGACTAATGGTATCGCATTTTAGTCCCGGTTTGAGGCACAAACCGACTAAAGGGCACAGTGAACCGGACTAATGCCTTAGCCGCACGAACCGGATAATGCTCACATTAGTCCCGGTTCTCGATTGAACCGACTAATGGGCTAAACAAGGCTGGACGAAAGCCCTGTTTTCTACTAGTGTTCCGCTAAGTGCGCTGCTGCTACACTTGTGTAGCAGTAGCGCTGGTGAGCACGCGCTACTGCTATGTGTTAGCTGTAGCGCCTTATTAGTAGCGCCACTCCCCGCGCTACTGATACACCTAAAACCCGCGCTGCTGCTAGTCTTTTCCCTAGTAGTGTATGTAATGCCTATGATCGTGGAGTCCTGTCGTAGCTTCTTATACTTGTTTGGGCACTTTTGCCCGGGCACTCCATGTGTTGTTAAATTGCCAATGGTCTCGCAGACTAGTCATGTCACGGTGTCTAATAATACACTTTGTGAAGCTTCTCGGTCATTCCTTCGCAATGTAGCGCAAATAGTGACCGCTTCTTTCTTGCAAAGTGGAACGACCAACTGCATACCAGTAATGCAGCAGTTTGCCTTTGACACATTGGCTCCTTTTGTGCAGTTCAACTAAAATCAAGTCGGAATAAAACCGAGCTTTAATTTTGATATCCCCGTAAGCAACAATAGGTATAAGGGAAACAATTATCGAGAAATAACGGTTGATGACTTTTACTCCCGTAAGAAAAGCATCTACTGATCTTCTTTATCTTTATGGGAAACAAAGCAGGAGTAGCATTTCTCCATCAGTGTGATTCATTCATATTGATTGAGACATTATCTTAACAATGCCTTGTTTCAACATGTATAAATAATGACAAAGCGAAAAGTACCATTCCTAAAACAATGCAACTGATTCATTTTAATAGAGACATTATCTTAATAATACCTTGGTTAAACATGTAGAAAGAAATACAAAGCAGGATAGTACCATTCCTAACAAGTGTTGCAGTTTTGAACTAAGATTCAGAGTTAATTAATTACGAGAGTGGCAAGTGCTTAATTTTACCAAATGTATTAGATTAACGAAAAGCATAAATATTTCCATGGGAGAGTGGGTGCAACAACAGTATGTGCTTCCATCTACTTATAAAGGGGTGATGCAGAGTTTGTTGTAACAAAGCAACAAGCATCATGTCCAGGTTGGTCCCATTTTGTTCACTACTTAATGGGAAAGACAACAATACAATAGCTCAATTCAACATTTATTTAAAACAGTACCAATACAAGTAGCACAACATCTCAAAGCACACTGCACAATCATGTGGATGAAGGCCTGTACGGACCTTTCATGAGACGGACAAGATAAAATACGAATCTGCCAACATGAATAGGAAATCCAATCTCGTTTTGTGCAGTTGCACTGAAATCAATCAAAGTGTTTCGCGTAGCGAAGCAAACTGTCGCAATAGCAACAAGTTGAATAGATATCCCTGTTTAAACAGAGGCAAAAAGGAATCACCATTTGGCTAATAAAGGAGGATGAAACATGCGGCCACAAAAAGGAATCAATTTCGACTTTTCGAGTAGATGATTTTTCATATAAAAAACTTTTTCATCCGAGTTAGTATGCAAAACTTATGCCCATATTTACAAATTCCAGAGAGCTTTTGCAAATAAAGTCGAAATTCACATTTGCAAATTTTCCCAACAACTAGACCACATATCACATGGGAAACTTATTATTTTTTTATTTTTTTGACATTTCCATCATTTTCTTTTATTTTTTTTAAAAATTGAAAAGGCGATCCACGGGGCGGGGGTAGAGTTTGAAAATGGCACCTTTAGTACCGGTTCGTGGCACGAACCGGACTAAAGGTCTCAACCATTAGTCCCGGTTCGTGCCTCAAACCGACTAAAGGTTCACTCTTTAGTCCCGGTTTGAGGCATGAACCGGACTATTGGTATCAAGATTTTAGTCCCGGTTTGAGGCACAAACCGGGACTAAAGGGCACAGGTGAACCGGGACTAATGCCTTAGCCGCACGAACCGGGATAAATGCTCACATTAGTCCCGGTTCTGGATTGAACCGGGACTAATGGGCTAAACAAGGCTGGACGAAAGCCCTGTTTTCTACTAGTGTTCCGCTAAGCGCTGCTGCTACACTTGTGTAGCAAGAAGGCCAGGTGAGCACGCGCCATCGCTATGTGTTAGTCAGAAGCGCTTATTAGTAGCGCCACTCCCGCGCCATCGATACACCTAAAACCCGCTGCTGCTAGTCTTTTCCCTAGTAGTGTATGTAATGCCTATGATCGTGGAGTCCTGTCGTAGCTTCTTATACTTGTTTGGGCACTTTTTGCCCAGGGCACTCCACGTGTTGTTAAATTGCCAATGGTCTCTGCAGACTAGTCATGTCACCGGTGTCTAGTAATACACTGTGAATCTTCTCTGTCATTCCTTCTGCAATGTAGAGCAAATAGTGACTGCTTCTTTCTTGCAAAGTGGAACGACCAACTGTACCCAGTAATGCAGCAGTTTGCCTTTGACACATTGGCTCCTTTTGTGCAGTTCAACTAAAATCGAAGTCGGAATAAATCGGGCTTTAATTTTGATATCCCAGTAAGCAACAATAGGTATAAGGGAAACAATTACTGAGAAATAACGGTTGATGACTTGTACTCCTAGAAGAAAAGCATCTACTGATCTACTTTATCTTAATGGGAAACAAAGCAGGAGAGTAGCAATTCTCCATCAGTGTGATTCATTCATATTGACTGAGACATTATCTTAACAATGCCTTGTTTCAACATGTATAAAGAATGACAAAGCGTAAAAGTACCATTCCTAAAACAATGCAACTGATTCATTTTAATAGAGACATTATCTTAATAATACCTTGGTTAAACATGTAGAAAGAAATACAAAGCAGGATAGTACCATTCCTAACAAGTGTTGCAGTGTTGAACTAAGATTCAGGAGTTAATTAATTCTGAGAGTGGCAGTGCTTAATTTTACCAAATGTATTAGATTAACGAAAAGCATAAATATTTCCATGGGAGAGTGGGTGCAACAACAAAGTATGTGCTTCCATCTACTTATAAAGGGGGTGATGCAGAGTTTGTTGTAACAAAGCAACAAGCATCATGTCTGGGTTGGTCCCATTTTTGTTCACTACTTAATGGGAAAGACAACAATACAATAGCTCAATTCAACATTTATTTAAAACAGTACCAATACAAGTAGCACAACATCTCAAAGCACACTGCACAATCATGTGGATGAAGGCCTGTACGGACCTTTCATGAGACGGACAAGATAAAATACGAATCTGCCAACATGAATAGGAAATCCAATCTCGTTTTGTGCAGTTGCACTGAAATCAAGCAAAGTGTTTCGCGTAGCGAAGCAAAATGTCGCAATAGCAACAAGTTGAATAGATATCCCTGTTTAAACAGAGGCAAAAAGGAATCAATTACTGGCTAATAAAGGAGGATGAAACATGCGCCACAAAAGGAATCAATTTCGACTTTTCGAGTAGATGATTTTTCATATAAAAATCTTTTTGATCCGAGTTAGTATGCAAAAGTTATGCCCATATTTACAAATTCCAGAGAGCTTTTGCAAATAAAGTCGAAATTCACATTTGCAAATTTTCCCAACAACTAGACCACATATCACATGGGAAACTTATTATTTTATTTATTTTTTTGACATTTCCATCATTTTCTTTTATTTTTTTTTAAATTGAAAAGGCGATCCACGGGGGTAGAGTTTGAATGGCACTTTAGTACCGGTTCGTGGCACGAACCGGGACTAAAGGTCTCAATTCCCATTAGTCCCGGTTCGTGCCTCAAACCGGGACTAAAGGTTCACTCTTTAGTCCCGGTTTGAGGCATGAACCGACTAATGGTATCGCACCCTTTAGTCCCGGTTTGAGGCACAAACCGGACTAAAGGGCACAGTGAACCGGGACTAATGCCTTAGCCGCACGAACCGGGATAAATGCTCACATTAGTCCCGGTTCTGGATTGAACCGGGACTAATGGGCTAAACAGGGCTGGACGAAAGCCCTGTTTTCTACTAGTGTTCCGCTAAGTGCGCTGCTGCTACACTTGTGTAGCAAGAAGGCCGGTGAGCACGCTGCCATCGCTATGTGTTAGTCAGAAGCGCCTTATTAGTAGCGCCACTCCCGCCATCGATACACCTAAAACCTGCTGCTGCTAGTCTTTTCCCTAGTAGTGTATGTAATGCCTATGATCGTGGAGTCCCGTCGTAGCTTCTTATACTTGTTTGTGCACTTTTGCCCGGGCACTCCATGTGTTGTTAAATTGCCAATGGTCTCGCAGACTAGTCATGTCACGGTGTCTAATAATACATCGTGAAGCTTCTCGGTCATTCCTTCGCAATGTAGCGCAAATAGTGACCGCTTCTTTCTTGCAAAGTGGAGCGACCAACTGTACTCAAGAATGCAGCAGTTTGCCTTTGACACATTGGCTCCTTTTGTGCAGTTCAACTAAAATCGAAGTCGGAATAAAACCGAGCTTTAATTTTGATATCCCTGTAAGCAACAATAGGTATAAGGGAAACAATTACTGAGAAATAACGGTTGATGACTTGTACTCCCAGAAGAAAAGCATCTACTGATCTACTTTATCTTAATGGGAAACAAAGCAGGAGAGTAGCAATTCTCCATCAGTGTGATTCATTCATATTGATTGAGACATTATCTTAACAATGCCTTGTTTCAACAAGTATAAATAATGACAAAGCAGAAAAGTACCATTCCTAAAACAATGCAACTGATTCATTTTAATAGAGACATTATCTTAATAATACCTTGGTTAAACATGTAGAAAGAAATACAAAGCGAGGATAGTACCATTCCTAACAAGTGTTGCAGTTTTGAACTAAGATTCAAGAGTTAATTAATTACGAGAGTGGTAGTGCTTAATTTTACCAAATGGTATTAGATTAACGAAAAGCATAAATATTTCCATGGGAGAGTGGGTGCAACAACAGTATGTGCTTCCATCTACTTATAAAGGGGGTGATGCAGAGTTTGTTGTAACAAAGCAACAAGCATCATGTCTGGGTTGGTCCCATTTTTGTTCACTACTTAATGGGAAAGACAACAATACAATAGCTCAATTCAACATTTATTTAAAACAGTACCAATACAAGTAGCACAACATCTCAAAGCACACTTCACAATCATGTGGATGAAGGCATGTACGGACCTTTCATGAGACGGACAAGATAAAATACGAATCTGCCAACATGAATAGGAAATCCAATCTCGTTTTGTGCAGTTGCACTAAAATCAAGCAAAGTGTTTCGCGTAGCGAAGGAAAATGTCGCAATAGGAACAAGTTGAATAGATATCCCTGTTTAAACAGAGGCAAAAAAGGAATCAATTACTGGCTAATAAAGGAGGATGAAACATGCGGCCACAAAAAGGAATCAATTTCGACTTTTCGAGTAGATGATTTTTCATATAAAAACTTTTTCATCCGAAAGTTAGTATGCAAAAGTTATGCCCATATTTACAAATTCCGGAGAGATTTTGCAAATAAAGTCGAAATTCACATTTGCAAATTTTCCCAACAACTAGACCACATATCACATGGGAAACTTATTTTTTTATTTTTTGACATTTCCATCATTTTCTTTTATTTTTTTAAAATTGAAAAGGCGATCCACGGGGTAGAGTTTGAAAATGGCACCTTTAGTACCGGTTCGTGGCACGAACGGGGACTAAAGTCTCAACCATTAGTCGGTTCGTGCCTCAAACCGGACTAAAGGTCTACTCTTTAGTCCCGGTTTGAGGCATGAACCGGGCCTATCGGTATCGCAGATTTTAGTCCCGGGTTTGAGGCACAAACCGGGACTAAAGGGCACGGGTGAACCGGGACTAATGCCTTAGCCGCACGAACCGGGATAAATGCTCACATTAGTCCCGGTTCTGGATTGAACCGGGACTAATGGGCTAAACAGGGCTGGACGAAAGCCCTGTTTTCTACTAGTGTTCCGCTAAGTCTTTTCTTGCTACACTTGTGTAGCAAGAGCGCCAGAGCACGCCGCCATCGCTATGTGTTAGTCAGAAGCGCCTTATTAGTAGCGCCACTCCCCGCGCTACTGATACACCTAAAACCCGCTCTGCTGCTAGTCTTTTCCCTAGTAGTGTATGTAATGCCGATGATCGTGGAGTCCTGTCGTAGCTTCTTATACTTGTTTGGGCACTTTTTGCCCGGGGCACTCCACGTGTTGTTAAATTGCCAATGGTCTCTGCAAACTAGTCATGTCACCGGTGTCTAATAATACACTGTGAAGCTTCTCGGTCATTCCTTCTGCAATGTAGCGCAAATAGTGACTGCTTCTTTCTTGCAAAGTGGAACGACCAACTGTACTCCAAGAATGCAGCAGTTTGCCTTGGACACATTGGCTCCTTTTGTGCGCTTCAACTAAAATCGAAGTCGAGAATAAAACCGAGCTTTAATTTTGATATCCTGTAAGCAACAATAGGTATAAGGGAAACAATTATCGAGAAATAACGGTTGATGACTTGTACTCCCGTAAGAAAAGCATCTACTGATCTACTTTATCTTAATGGGAAACAAAGCAGAGAGTAGCAATTCTCCATCGGTGTGATTCATTCATATTGATCGAGACATTATCTTAACAATGCCTTGTTTCAACATGTATAAATAATGACAAAGCAGAAAAGTACCATTCCTAAAACAATGCAACTGATTCATTTTAATAGAGACATTATCTTAATAATACCTTGGTTAAACATGTAGAAAGAAATACAAAGCAGGATAGTACCATTCCTAACAAGTGTTGCAAGTTTGAACTAAGATTCAGTAGTTAATTAATTCTGAGAGTGGCCGTGCTTAATTTTACCAGCGGTATTAGATTAACGAAAAGCATAAATATTTCCATGGGAGAGTGGGTGCAACAACAGTATGTGCTTCCATCTACTTATAAAGGGGTGATGCAGAGTTTGTTGTAACAAAGCAACAAGCATCATGTCCGGGTTGGTCCCATTTTGTTCACTACTTAATGGGAAAGACAACAATACAATAGCTCAATTCAACATTTATTTAAAACAGTACCAATACAAGTAGCACAACATCTCAAAGCACACTTGCACAATCATGTGGATGAAGGCCTCACGGACCTTTCATGAGACGGACAAGATAAAATACGAATCTGCCAACATGAATAGGAAATCAATCTCGCTTTGTGCGGTTGCAATCAAATCAAGCAAAGTGTTTCACGTGGCGAAGCAAAATGTCATAATAGCAACAAGTTGAATAGATATCCCTATTTAAACAGAGGCAAAAAGGAATCAATTCTTGGCTAATAAAGGAGGATGAAACATGCGGCCACAAAATGGTAATCCCGCCAATCCCTAACAAGTGTTGCAGGTTTGAAATAAGATTCAGAGTTAATTCGAGAGTGGCATCAATTATCGGCTTATAAAGGGGGTGATGCTGAATTTGTTGTAACAAAGCAACAAGCATCATGTCTGGCTTGGTGCCATTTTTGTTCACTACTTAATGGGAAAAGACAGCAATACAATAGCTTCAATTCAACATTTATTTAAAACAGTACCAAAACAAGTAGCACAACATCTCAAAGCACCCTGCACATCATGTGGATGAGACCAAGATTTGAAACAACTCGCCACGAAGACTGGAAAAAAATCTAGATCTCCTCCTGTGTAGTTCCATCAAAATTAAGCAAAGTCACCGGTGTGACATTCAGGTTGAACTGCACAAAACACTCTTAAAACATAAGTGTTTCGAGTAGCGAAGCAAAATGTCGCAATAGCAACAAGTTGAATCGATACCCCTGTTTTAACAGAGGCAAAAAAGGAAACAGTTACTTGCCGATAAAGGAGGATGAAACAAACGGTGCCAGAAAGAAGCATGTAACTTTATCTTGGATGGAAAACAAAGTAGGATAGTAGCATTTCTAAAACGGTTGCATTGATTCATATTAACAGAGACATTCTCTTGAAACAACATTCGTTAAAAAATGTAATTTACTTTTAACAGTGGCATTGCTTCAATTTTCCGGCGGCATTCTTAGATTAACAACAGCAAAATAGCTGTATGGGACATGCCAAAGACCATGTAAAGGCCACACATATAAATGGGTGATGAAGAGTATGTAGCCAAGCAGCATATATGCGTTGGTCCCATATTTGTTCTCTTTGAACCTTCTTCCTATGTGAGGGCAGCAAATCTAGTCCTGCGCAAACTACCCGACCCCCCAGTTTCTTTCCCTTTTCAACAAAGAGATCGGTTCCTTACAGATGTGTGACTGGGTTACCCCCTTTTTCCCTTTTCAACCTACAAAGCGGCTGGATAGCCAGTCTTTACTACTTTCCGCCCCTCCTTTCCTCATTGAACCACGTCCTCGATTCTTGCTCAAGCCCACCGCACCCTTCTTTCCTCTTTGAACCAAGACCTAGATTCGACTATAGTTCGAAAAAGATCCACATGCAGCTAGAGCAATGACGGTTTCAAAGAAACTTATACCTTAGGGTCGTCGGGATGTGGCAAGGCATGCGGCGGGAGGGCGGATCTGCCCACACTACGTATGGCAGTGAGGAAGAAGGGGTCGGTGGCCCTCCCGCACAGGCGCTGGGTGAAAGAGAACAGCGCAGCCGACAGTGGATTGCCTCCCTCGCTGAAGGCGATAGAGTGAACACTGCACCTCCTCCCCTTCCCGGTGCGACGGTATACGGACGCCTCCTTCACCAGCTGTGAGGGGGGAGAGAGAGACAAGAGGCCAACACAGTCTTGTTTAGATCTGGTGAAGAGAGGGTGAGAGACTGTGAATATAGCAAACCCTAGCAAACGAACGTTGAGCCTCCAGCGTGTAACATATATGTAGTGCGGCGAGCGTGTGGAGAGTGCAAACCCTAGCGAACAAGTTACTGAGGCTCCTGCTTATATATACTACTGTAGTACGGACTGAGCTCCGGTGCCTTCACTGCACCTGCTTTTGGCTGTATGACAGGTGAGCCAACCACATTTTGGGCCCACCTGTCATAAACCCAAAGGCAGGTGCACTAAGTCAATGAAGCTGCGTCCATATAGTACTCTCGTGTATACGACTAATATATAGTGGAGTGGTTTTCTTATTCTCTCCATAACAATCGCTTTTAAATTGTGTAAGTACGAAACAAAACTCTTTATTTAATGTACAGTGAACAAAACTAGTACTACTTCCGATGAACTAACGATCCACGCCCACGCGTCCTGGTCGCACTTCCTGTCCTTCACGTGTGGTACACTACCCTCCCTTATGTGAACAACCACACATGCGCCAAATTATCGGAAACGTGTGAGAGTGTGTACAAATAAAGAATTTTAATTTCAATTATCGGAAAGGTTGGAGAGTATTACAAAGTTTGACTTCAGACAAGTCTAATATGCGGAGTAAATAAAAATGGAGGGCTACTACGTCCATCCGGGTTTTTAGTCCACACCATTTTTTAAATCAAAGTTAATAGCTGGACAAATAAAATTACAGGGGAGCTGGAGACAAAGTTGTGAGAAGGCGGAGAAATCAATACAAAACTTATGCTCTTAGTACCAACGTCGATCCTTCTTCGAGGAAACATTTGGTTCATAGCCAATTGTGTGATAAAATTGCACCAACGTAAAAGACGACTGTGTCTCCAACGCAACCAAGGTGAACTGACGAAGGATATCATCTTTGTGCGTAACAAGCAAAGAGCACTGATGGAAGACAACTTGTTTTTCATTGAAAATCGATTAGCTTCACCAGCCGACGCAACCATGAGGCGCAACCATGAGCATCGATAGGTCATCGTGGTGATGCATCATCCATTTGGCATCAAGTTTGGGTGAGGCACCTATGAAGATCGACAAATCCTCACTGTGGTCTGCTTTCTTCTCAAGAATCAAGCTCGAGGAAGGAAGAACCACGTGACAGAGGACAGTGAGGCGGAACGACAATGGCCATCCAATTTTGTGCAGTTCCACTAAAATTGAGGAAGACATGCCCGGGTATGGAGACACGCATCGCTGTTTCCAAAAATATAAAAAAGGGTTAGCAACGACATCTCAGCTGTCAATAAGAATTAATGAAAAGTATACACCAATAAACAGAAGCATCATAATTATATCTTGATGGGAACTAAACCAGGATACCCGAGAAAAAAAAGCATTTCTTCATTTAACCAGTGATACTACTACCACCATATGGACAATGATCGCACAACCACCATGTAATTTTTGTCGAAACAACATGTATACCTCCACCGAGGCATAAATCAGGACAACTTTTTGATTGGCATTTCCTCTATAATAGTACTAGTAGGTGATGTTGGACCAGCTGACGAACCCTAGCTACTATGCATGGGGAGCTGGGGAGTAGTCGCATAGAAGAAAACCCGCACGCAGCGACCTGGGGAGTTGGACCAGTACAAGAAGTTATACCTCGGGTGGGCAAGATGTCGTTTAGGCGGGCGGGCTGGATCTGCCCACACGACGCCAGCGAACAAGGGCGTGGAGGATCTTCGTCCGCGCCAGCGCCGGCTCCGAGAGGACGGTGCGCATCGGCTTGCTCCGTCACCGATGACGACAACGTCAACGCTGCACCTCCTCACCTCCCGCAGCGGACGGGATTCGGCCGGATCTGTGACCACCGGTGAGGAGAGAGATAGAGTGGACACTGTCATCTTATTTTGATATGGAGAGGGTGAGAGAGCGATACGCGAGAAACTCTATCAAACAAGAGGCTATAATGGAGTAAAAAAATCTCTCCATAGCAGTGGTTTTAAATAGAATACGCGCGTTCCTTGAAAAAAGCAACGAAAACTGGAGGACATTTTTTGAAGGGTCTGTCTAGGACACATCTAGATGTGACATAGTTATGTCACATCTAAGTTGATGTCCACGCTGTTTGTGGTCTATTTTTTTGTCCTAGTTTTTTTTGTTTCTTGTTGCTACATTATATACTTGTGGGAGCTTAGATGTGATATCCTTAAATAACATCTAGATGTGAATTAGACAAACTGATTTTCTAACGTACCAAGAAAGAAAACTCAATCAAAAACACGCCCCCGCTTCCATGTCGCTAGAGTCGACGCGCACACACACATAGACATAGACATGCATATCCATGTTTACGTAAAATTCCATTTCCATCTCCATCTCCAATCATATTTGTCCAACTGGCACAATATTTACGTTGTTAATTATATACGCAACAATATTAAGCTACATCATCTCTTGTTTGCGCATGTCTAGACCGCTGCCACGGCCGGTCATGACCAACCCGAACCCTCTTCATCACCCGCGCGTGCTTCTCACCTGAAACGGTCAGTGCCGCATTCATGCCCGGCCAGAGCGGACGCGACCTCTCACTGGTGCCGGCATTGAAGCGGTGCGCCGGACGAGAGAGCGTCGCCCGCGCCGCTTCCGGGTGCACGCGACTGCTCCGTGTTCAAAGGTCACAATAGCCGGCTACAACATGCATGTAAAAAGTTCTTGGGAGTGTGTGCTACAGCTAGCTATCCTCCCCCAACTCATCAATCTCTTCCAGTAGTGCTAGTACTCCATGGCGCGATCCATCGACAAGCAGGTGGGAAAGTTATCGTATACTCGGTTTGCGGTGAGTGGCATGCCGAGCGACCGTGTGGGGTCGAGCCATGGAGGAGGGTGAGACACGAACATGACAGACGTGATTTAAATGTTGGTTTTGCTCGATGGTGTGATCCAACGAAACGAAACGAAACGTTGGTTTCTCTCCGTTTCCATTTTTTCTCCGGAAAAACAGAAACTTTCCACTCGATTTTCATTCCTATTCCAAGGTTGCCCCGTTACAACATTCCATCAAATACAAAGGAAAACTAACACGCATGCTGATGCATCTCAATGATTCACAGACCATAGCCAATATTTACTTCACAACTAAAGAAAAAAGTTGTGAGAGCGTGTACGAAAGAAAAACTACTGATGGGGTCAGTACGACTTAAACCCTAAACCCTAAACATGATTTAATTTCCTGGCCAGGTAGAACCTATCGAAGGAAAGACGGCTGGCACCCTCGGATCATACGATGCTTTTGTGCAGTTCCACTAAAATCGACCTGAGCATCCCTGATGGCAAAGATATTGAAGAAGTGTGATTAGAATAATAGTACTGGAACTAGTTCATGAGACATAAACTCATCACAGAAGCCGGTAGAAGTAGAGAAAGATCGACATGGAGATGGAGCGACGACAGTGGAGCAAGCCGGCTCCAAAAGGAAGATGGACTACCTGGGACGTCGGGTTGTAGCTAGAAGGGCGGTTGGGACGTGGCATCGGCCCATATCACGGTGACCCCCGATTGAGACGCACCGACTGTGGGTTTTCTCCCTCGCTGATGTCGACCGCGTCTACGCAGAACATTGTTCCCTTCCCCCAGCTGCGGGATCATGCCCGTCGTTCTATGCTTGTGAAGAGAGCAACCTAAGCAAGCAGGCTTGTAGCTTAGACTCCTGCTAGTGTATATATAGTGGTTTTCTTTTTCTCTCCATATCAACCATTTTATATTGCGTACGTGTCATTCAAGAGTGAAATGATGGTTGCTTCTTCCGACTAACTTACTGTGTGATTTGACAGCTCCTTAGTGGCCCCTACACGTAATCCCCCTACGTGTATGCAACAGTCACACGTACACATGGATGCAAAAACACGCGCGACGCCCTAATGCATGCATGTCCGAGCACACGACGGAACACACACGGTCACACTCAAGTGCTCAACCTACACGTGCATGCACACACATACTCAGTCAGGGTGAGCTAGTGACCGTATAAACACCGGAAAATATATATATTGAGTGCAATGAGCGTATTATGAAGTCCACTGACTGTATTTTTACAAATATCTGATGTGACAGATGTATTTATCTCGTTTGAAATTAAGCCATATTAACCGGAGAGGAGGCAGTATGGACTAGCATTAGTTTGTTGTGTCCCGTCAACTTACCGAACGAGGAGAAGGTTGCAGGACGGGAGAAGCTTGCGCGCGGTGGCTTGCAGGACAAGGAGAAACTTTTGACTAATGCAAGCTCTCCCTCTCTCAGGCGGTGGACGTGCAACAGTTAATTCGGTGTCAGATTGCCAGAAGCATACACTATACTACTAGTGCTATTATTGTTCGACTTCCCAAATAGGCGAACAGCCAAGCGCAAAGTTTACTAGTACTAGTAGTACTACTATAGTCTATAAAGGTACGTATTATACTAGTACTAGGAACCGGATGGAGCCTCTGCACTCTTATTATAATTTTAAAATGTGATAAAGCAATCTTCAACACATTTGGTTCTCTTCGAGGGTTCTCGCATGTGATAATGGAAGTTGATTGCATGGAACACTCGCCACAATTCTCGCTTAATTCTGGCTCATATACTGTTACAAATAGTAGCGCTCGGTAATATTTCCTCTTTTTTGTTATTCAACATGTAAACTGGTCAGCAAACCTTGCGGCGCATCTTCGTGTGAACCGTGCTTGCTGCACTTTGAATTTGGCCGAGAGCTGGCTTGATGAAACACCTCGCTTCCTACTACTTTTTTTGCGGGGTACCTCGCTTCCTAGTGACCAGTGTCTTGGCTGATCGTCCTAAGAATGCTTATATATGAATAAAGCTCTCTCATTTACCATAAAAAGATTAAGCCATATTAACCGAAAAGGAGGGAGTATGGACTAGCACTACTTTTTGGTGTGTCTCGTCAACTTGCAGAATGAGGAGAAGCTTGCAGGACAAGGTGAAGCTCGCTTACGCCTTTTGACTAATGCAACCTACCCTCGGTGGACATGCATCAGTCCATTCGGTGTCAGATTGTCAGAGGCATACACTGTAGTACCCAACATGCGGAGTACCATCATTGTTCGACTTCACGAAGAGGCGAAGAGCCAAGCGCAGTAGTATGAGTAGTACTACAACTAGAACCGCATGGTGGAGCATCTGTACTCTTATTTTTTTTATCTCTGATAAAGACACGTTTATTCTGGAGAAGGGCGGAAAACGGCAGCCCAACATGTAATGAATGATATCGATCAACCAACCATGCTTGAATATATCTTGGCCTCCGTGCGAGCCCGTTTGTGTGTTCTCGCTCCTCGTATCTCTCAAGGAACGGCGGGTTGGCTCTTTGCCGTCAATTGAGATCGGTTTGCTCACACTCCTGTCCCACATGTCAGTGATATGCCAAGAGGAGGTGCGTTGACCGACTGGCCATACACGTACTTGGTTTTGCACCTTCATACTACTCCTCCCTCCGTCACAGTTTACAGGGCGCGCTTCATTATGATGCATTTCTCTCAATGCATTTCCACCACCAGAGAGACTTTAGGCGCATTTGGTTTAATGCTCAATTAATTAGGGCGTGGTAACCGCAATCAAGTCCAAAATTTTCTCTCCATGTATTGTACTACTACGGAGTGGAGTAAGTGCATGCATGTGTGTACCCGGGGTGGACGAACTGCATGCATGTGTGTACGCATTATTCCCTCTAGTAATAAACGTCGTGCTATAACTACCAATGCTATTTTTCAGGCCGATCGCTAGTCGCCTTGGTCCAACAGATTTTTTTTTCTGAAGCGCGTTGTATAAACAGTGACAGATGGAGTAGTATGAGCGGATTCAAAGAAGAGCGTATTGATGGTTGCTTCTTCAGAGCAACTTACAGTGGGAAAGGTGGGGCTTACGATTTGACTGCTCATTACTCACTATTAATGCGGCGCAACGACCGGGCTGAGTCTCCCATGCAGTTGTGCACTACCCCTCGGTTCTTAAATATACTCCGAGTATTTGTCTTTCTAGAGATTTCAACGAGTGACTACTCAAATATTTGTCTTTTTAGAGATTTCAAATGGACTGGCACATACGGATGTATATAGACATATTTCAGAGTGTAGATTCACTACTTTTGCTCCGTATGTAGTCACTTGTTGAAATCTCTAGAAAGATGAATAGAATATTTAGGAACGGAGGGAGTACACATACGAAGAAAAATGAGTGAATCTACACTCTAAAATATGCCCGTTCGAAATTTGTAAAAAGACAAATATTTAGGAACGAAGGAGTATAATTTTGTGCATGACACATGGACCCGGATGATGAAGAGGCTTCTCGCAATGCTATCAAGCTTCCATCATTTGTTTACATAATTGACGTACTATACAAATAATTTTCCAGTGACATGAAATTGTACAATGATGTGAGCTTTCAGCTTTTGTTTCGCATGTCTTGCCATCGATGCTCTTTCGGAAACAATAAAAAACTAACTTCCTTGCTAATGCATGTCAATTATTAGCAGATAAGAGCTAATAATTACATCACAACTGAAGACAGAGTTGTGAGAAGGTGTTAAATTCAACTTGATCCATGCTTTCATTGGCAGCAACGCCCCCCCAGCTCTGTCTAAATCAACAAGGCATGTTGGGAAAAAAGTAGCTATCTGGAGCATGCAACATTCCGATCATTTTGTGCAGTTCCACTAAAATAGAGCTGAGCGTCCCTGTTCCAAAGATATTAAGTGTGATTACGATAATAGAGGACCGCTGATGAAACAATAAACACACAAATAGAAGCCGGTCACCTTTGCAGTCTCTCTTAAGACTAACTAGTTGGAGAAGATTAGGCTCGGAGTTGGATGAGGAGGATAGAGCAAAACCAATCTCCCTTTGTGTAGTCGATCTGAAATGTAGAGATGTTGCCCGTGTGACCTTTTAGTACAACTGCACAAAACACTCTTAACAAAAAAGTGATTTGTGCAGTTCACCAAAAGGTCGCAATAGCAACGAGGTGAAATGGATAGCCCTGTTTGCAAAAAAGAGGTAGAAAGGAAACAATTACTGGCCAATAACAGTTGATGACACATGCGACGACAAAAAAGAAGCATATTCCTTGTACTAAGGGAAGATAACAACACGGTTGTGTTTGTGTAAAATGGTGTGAGGACGAGAATGCCATATGGAAACTACGTCGGATGAGCTACGTTTTGGGCAAAGAACTATGGAGCAAGGCCGGAGGGGATACCTGGAGGTCGTCGGGATGTAAGTAGGTGAGAGGCGGCGGGCGGAATCTGCGAGTAGGTGGCATAGGCCCTGCCGCGCTGGAGCTTGGTCAGAGAGAACGGCGTGTACCGCAGATCGAGACGTGCTGCCTCGGCGCCGTCGAACGAAGAAACGATGCACTTCCTCCCTTTCCCCAGGCGGACGCGATGCGGCCGGATCAGTGACCAACGGTGAGAGAGAGAGGCCACCGCACTCCCTTCCCCCCCCCCCCCCGGACAGGATGCGGCCGGATCAGTGACCAACGGTGAGAGAGAGAAAGAGGCCACCGCAGCCTTGTGTGAGATACTCTAAAGAGCGACAAACCAGGCAAAAGTGTGCTCCATTGTATATAGTGAGCGGACTACCTTTTACGCATAAAAATCGTTTTATATTACGTATGCGTGCCATTGAGCGCTATAACTTTATTTAAAAATAATGCGGCAACGCGTCAAGTCGCACTTTGTTTCGTGCACGCGTGGTACACGACCTCCCTAGGTAAACAATCGCTACAGGCATTCAAATTAGCACGTGGGCTGCCATTTCGTAAAGAAATGAGCTCCACCGTGTACCCGCGCGGGTGTGGCTGGGCACGAAGCGTGAGTACGTGCACGGTGCACCTATTCTCTTCTTGTATACGTACACCACCTACGTGGGGTTGTGTGAGAGAGATACAAACCTAGAGAGATATAGTGTGTGGGCTCTTGAGAGTTTTTTGGGGGGTGGGGGTCAATCAAAAATGTAACATATGCAATGTGTGTGAAATAGAGTCCTGGATATAACATATATATAGAGGGGGCGATCCACGAGAAGAGAGCGGAGGTATCATCGGCTTGAGGTGTCCGTAGAATCGAAGAGAGGGATGATGATGTGTGTGTGTGTGTGCGCGCGCGCACGATCGCAAAGAGTGCCATCGAATTTGTGTGTGCCCACGTCAAAGATATAGAGTGGCTGGCCTATTGGAACGTGAGAGGGGACATGTGCAGTTTGTCTCTGTGGCATGGATACCTACCTACAACGCTCGACTATCGGTGTGTGGTGGGGGAAGAGGGAGGCCGAATTAACTATAGAGGTACAATGGATGGTATATGTGTGGAGGAGGAGAGAGGCATACCTCATGTATTAAGGTGATCGATCTACCTCATGTATTAAGGGAGATCGATCGGCATCCATGCATATGTGCAGGAGAGGACTAAGGTTGGGAGAGAGACAGAGCTAGAGTGTTGGAGGGGGTGGTAGTGGAGTTGCTTCTAACAAATGGTGGGATAGGCTTGCTAGACAAACGGAGGGCACACCCGCAATACCAATAAGAGAGGAGATGGCTGCTTGTTGTCTGTGCACGTGCGTGTGAGAGACGGGTCAGGAGGCATGCACGAATGATGAGGGGGGGCGATGTGGATGTGGTAAGCAGATGTAACTACATAGGAAGATCAGTCGCCCTTTGTTAGAGAAAGGAGAGACATAACTTGTGAGGTACGTCGACCGATGGGGGGGGGTAGTTAAAGTCGATCTAGGTATATGTTGGGAGATCGATCGATATACATGCATGTGTGTGTTAGAAGCAAATGAGGCACGAGGAGAAGGATAGAGAGAGAGGGATGCATGTAGGAGGTGGTACAAGAGACATACTATATCAAGGTGGGAGGAGTGTGCGAGTACGAGAACGATGAAAAGAGTGGTGGGAGTGAGGCATGGACGGTGACAAGAGAAGAGGGGAAGCTTGTGTTTGTGCTAGGCACACGTGGCTAGAGAGGCATATCGATCGATGTTTGCCGTAAAGAAGGAGATGGGGGGCCTACACACACCATGGGTGAACGACCTAAACTGAAAAGACGAATTTGCGCGATGGAGCTAGAGAATGCTGAGGGAGGGTGAGAGGGATGCGGGCGTGTGCATGCACAAGAGAAAGTTAGCGCTAGCTACAAAGATAAGAGGGTTGTGTGGGTGTAAAAGGCGAATAGAGATCATATATACTTCATTATAAAAAGCGAATTCGGATATTTGAAGAATTTATCATAGTGTTTTAAACCGACGCATGTGTGAATATATATAACGGTGATACACATGGTGTGGTTATGAACATGTTATACTACATTTAATATACTTTATCTCTACTTTTATAAAAAACGGAGTTGTTGATAATGGTGTGTCTGCCATCCTGCATTATAGGCCGTCTGATTTATATCTGGCGGATAGCAAGGAAACTATGATGGTTGAAGTTGGCAACAATCACGATTGTAGATTCTTTATTGAAATAGAGAAACGAATTCAAATTTAGCTCGAATTGCAGCGGTAGTATAGACATTTGGAATGCACTAAAAATTTTCTCTTGTTGTATAATGCATGTCCCTAAAATTCAACCCGCGTCTTGTTACATCCCGAAAATTCAGATATCGTTCTCTCAAAACTGGCGCCTTCACAACCCGCGCCTTGCTATCCTGTAATTACAACGCGCGTGAAAACTCCATCCAGCAGCCAAATCCCGACACGTGAAATCCCCCTTCTAACCCTGAGCCGAAAGGCCCGCTAGTTCAAATCGGTGGGTGGTACTTTTGTAACACACCTACATTTTGGACAAGCGCGTCCCTAAGTCATGCTTCACCCCCTCCCATCGCCCCCTTTTCGCCATTCGAAATCCCAGGCTGCCATAACCTCTCTGCTCCAGCCGCGAAACCCCACCCTCCTCCGTCTGCCACGTCACCTCTCCCCAGCCGGAGCCTCTTCCCCGACGACGGCGTCCACCGCAACAGCTTGACGTCCCTCGTCCACCTCCCCGGATGAGGATGCGTCGTCCATCTCGCCGTCCCGCCGGTTCAGCCGCCCCGTCCCCCACCTCCAAGGAGCTGCTCCGACGATCTCCTCGTCTATTACGATTGCTCCACCCCCATAGCGCCGCCTTAACCTGCTCCACCAGAACCGCAGCATCCTCACTGACTCCTCGGACGAAGCCGAGGCCTACTCGGCGCCACCAAAGAGATTGTACACTCATCGCATCGCATCTTCTCCTTAACTCGACCTCCCGGCGCCGACGGTGCTCCATCCCGCACCCCCATGGAGTGGCTACCTTGAAGCCGGTGCCGCGGGAGACATCTCCATGGCGGCTCTGCCCCAGTGCGAGGCCCCTTCGGCGGCGGCGTCCATACCAGCCGGATCTGCTGCTGCTGCTCTGGCTCTCGCTTCCTTCGCTCGCTTCCTTCTTTGCTGCTCGGCTCTCGCCGATCGCTCACTCGCCCAGCTGCTGCTACTCTCCCCTCGCTTGTCTGCTGCTTTCTGCTCGATTAAGCCACACTTGATCGATTGAATCAACTTTTGGGTCGATCGATTTTGAGGGTTGGGGGCTCGCGAGTTAAGGAAGAACCACCCGCAGCGGGGACGGGGGTTAGCCGGAGAGGTACCCCACTATCTATCTTAGGGTTCAGGGTGGGGGGCGGGGGGCCTAGAGGGCTGGCCGGGACGGCGATGGCGAGTTGTTTCGGGGCGGCGAGGCGGCGCTGGGGCCGGCGGTTCGGCCGGTGGTGGCTGGCGGCTCAGGGAGTGCGGGTAGAAGATGAACTGTGCCCTCCTAAACTACATGTCAAGTGCCTCTCTGCTACCATTGCGTTCAGTTTCGACAGTTAAGTTCAGAGTCAACAGTTTTTACCTCATCTGTTGTAGTCAGGTGGTTTTTGGGGATGTTAATTTTACATCCATTTTACATCATCTATTGGAGATGCTATTAGAATCCCACTTGAGATTGACGATGTCTGTCTTGTGCTACTTCAGCCTTGATGTCTTACGGCTCACCGGAGCTGCTCCAACGATAGAACGATCCATCACAACAGAGCGATTGCTCGGACACCGCTCTGATTCCTCAGATCTTCCTCCACACCTTCGACAGCCACCTCTGCCTCAACTGCTTCAGTGACCGACCCAATGATGCTGAGGTCGACACGGCAAAGAGGTTGTATACTTGTTGCATCACTTATTACTATACATTCACGTCGATCCATTAGGGCTATTTTGGTTCAACGGAAAAACATCGATCCACTGGTTGTTATCATCACTCTAAATTTCTGCATGCTCTCCTTACATAATCTCACCATATTTTTTTCGGATGCATGTCAGATATTGTACACAGTCATGCTGAACATGTAGAGAAAAAGAGAAGAGTTTTGCGCGGCAATACAATGTCATGCAGACATCGCTCCATGGTGGGTTCAATGGCAAACCCTCCCCACCCCTCTCCAGATTGTAATCCAGAGGAAAATATCTTTTCTGAGGCGGATTCAGACGCCGCTGACCACTCCTATTTACCCCCAAGGTGTTTGCTCTACGTTGGCATGATGATGTTAGTCATATCATGCATATGTTTCCTTGCAGTGCCTACTTTTGACATCATATATGTCATCTGCTTAGTTTAGACTTGTTATGTATTGCCACCTGTTTAGTTTCTATATCATATATGGGAATTATGCAGTCTCATGTCTTTTAGCCAGCCATAATATATGTGAAATGTGCAATGCCATCCTGTTTAACCAGGCATCATATATTTGAATGATATCTTGCCCATCCTTTTCTTCATTACATTTCCATTTGCTGACATTGTTTGTACATTAAACTACTCTTCCTGTGAATCAGCCATTTGGGTGGGAGATGGAAAAATCTGGAGTGAAAACAAGGCCTTCAGAGCAGACAGTGCTACCTGTCGAAGCAGATCTCTTGTTGGGTCCCAATAGCTCCTCAAAGATGGATTCAGAGACAGATGACCAATCCTATTCCCCCACTAAGGTGTATGCTCTAACTTGGCACAGTTATACTGCTCATATCATGCATACGGTGTCTTGCGTTGCATAGTTTAGACATCATATACACAATATTCAACACCATGTTCTTAGATTAGACATCATATCGAATGCCCTCTGTTTAGCATATAAATCACATATGTGAATTAAATGATGCGATCCTGATTACTTAGATAATATGTAGGTGAATTATGTCATGCGATCCTGTTTAGTTATTCATCATATCTTTGAATTATGTTATGCTATGCTATCCAGTTTAGATAGACATCATATATGTGAAATTATGTCATGCTATCCGTTTTAGTTAAACAATATACATGTAAGCTATTTCATGCCCTCTTTTTTCCACACTATCTATTGCATCTGTCTCTCATACAATGTTTGTACATTCAACTATGTTTCCTGTTTATCAGCCATTTGAATTGGAGCGGGTGATGCCAGTATCTAGCGGACTAAAAACACGGTCTTCAAATAAAATAGTGCTACCTCTTGGTGGAGATAGAACCCCGGTTGTACATGAACAAGAACCAGCCCTACCACACATAACCCAAACTCTCACAGATTGTACCCCTACTGCGATCGACAGAGAACCAGCTTCACCCAATCTAACCCCAACCCCAGCCGATAGTAACCCAGTTCCTGTTGACACAGCACCATCTCCACCACAGAGCTCCCAAACAAGAGCAATTAGTAAGGTAGCTCCAGTGCCCAAAGGGCCAGTACTATCACGACGAACCCCAACTCCACCAGTTAGTACGCCTATTCCTGTGGAGGAAGCACAACCAGCTAGTCGTAGTTTAGCATCTATCGCATTTTATGTTGTTAAATCGTATGTCTGTATCTTCCCATCTTGGAAATATTATAGTGAAGATGAAGGAAAATGCGAGTTGCAGGTGTTTGTCCAGGAGTTATGTGTAAGTAATGTTATTCATGGCAATTACTTTGCTTCGTCCCATACATCCTACCTCCATGATGGTTATAATACAACAAATTTTCCCATTTTTCTCTATAGAGAAGGACCGATTTGGAAACTCGGGATGAGGTAACCTGTGCTAATACCTCTGCTATCTTCAAGAATGCTTGGTGGCGATGTCGAAATTAATCTGAAAAAGCGTGCTTCACCGACAAAGAAACTCATCAAATTCCCTTACGTTCTCTGAGACACATTTATTGGACGATGATCGGGAACGCCTTTGTTCTATCTTGGTCCCGAACCAAGAATGTGGTAAGGTCTATGAGCTCATTTTCTATTTTTAAGTATTATATTCTTGCGTCTTACTGTACTCTGTTCATGTAGAATAAGTGCCTAAACCTGAAGAACAACTGTTCTAATTTAAGATTCCATTGCTATCATAGTTCAAAAAAGCGCTAGGCATTAATTGTGTGTTTTGCCACCGCCTTGCGCTTTACTGACCAAAGCGCATGCTTATGCGAAGTTATGCATAGATTACGCGTAGTTATGCGCAATGCGTTTTCCCAACGCCTAGAGCCTAGGCGCGCTTAAGCGCTCGCTTAGGCGCGCCTTTTTTAACTATAATTGCTTTGCTTTTGTATCACTGTATTTACTGATACAAACTTATTTTTAAATTGAAGGATCCAATCGAAACTCCAATGGCACAGCAGGTATGTTCACGCATGTTTCTTTAACAGGTTTGCTCTTATCAATAGCTCTTTTGATTTCAATTTCAATTGTGTATACAGTTGACTTTCATATCATGCACATTACTAGCATCACAACAGAGCCAATAGTGTTGATGTACATGTAGACCCGTGGTACCCATCTGAAATCTTGTTGTGCCATGTAGTTTCCCACGCTTTATTATTTCACTGCTGCTTTGTCTTGAACTGTTATGATTTGAACCGTGTCTCTATTTTGATTTGGCAAGACAATGTAGTGACCATAGGACATAGATATATGTTTGTTTGATGTTTTTATTATGTACTAGTACTTGGCAATAGAAGACTTAGTAGTTTAATCCTATCCACCTTACTAATGAACTGGTGCACCAAAATGAGTTTCATATACTAGTACATGCTAAACTTGTTATGTGTGTACTTGTTTCTTCTTTTAGAATGCTGCCAGAATATTGGGGAAGAGTTCCTTATTAAGCAATGGTAAAGGAAGTAATGCAGATAAGGTTCAGGATAGTGACACATCCTTGTTGGTCTCCAACAAAGCTGGTAAAACAACTAAGGAAGACTATCTTGAGGACAGCGAGACAACCCCAAAGTCCTTTCTTGGTTTAGTGTTCGAGTTACTGGCCACTACCGCTTGCACAAGCTATTCAAACTCACTGTCTGAATCAGTTCGGTTTCTTGAGTCTCAACTACAAGCTGAAAGACATTGATCAGCTGTGCTGCGACAAGAAGCGGAAGGACTGCGGAAGTCCCTGGAGCATTGAGATGCATACTTTCTGGTGTAACAACAAGCGTTGGAGGATTTTAGCGCCAAACAGGACAAAGCTAATCAGCTTGCTAAGCTTATTGCCAGCATGGTGGATACCCAGGATAACGTTTCTTGAGCTCTTCTGAAGTTGTTTCAGTTATGCTCTTGTTTTGCTGCCGCGTTTATTTGCACTGGAGGCTAATTTTGACGGCCAGTGTATGTAATGTGCTGCTTTGTTCCCTATATTTGCACTGGTGGTGAACTTTGATGCCCAGTGGATGTAATATGTGTAATAGCGGTAATAGGCTAGCGTTAATTCCTTGCTTATTTACTTCCTTATTGTCTTGTTTAGTTGTTTGCTTGTAGTCACTGCAGTTCTTTTTCTATTTTTTTCTAGTGGCCACAATAGCCTATTTTTGGTAACTAGGCCAAAATAATCATGGCAACACACGGACTGTTGCAACCATGGGCCTCCTGCAGGCCGTATGATCAATGGGCCTTCGTCCGACCATAGGATCCATTGGCCTTCTATATGGGCCGTAGGATCCATCGGCCTTCTATATGGGCCTTAGGGTCCATGGTCCTTCTACGGGCCGTAGGGTCCATGGGCCTTCCACGGGCCATACGATCCATGGGCTTTCTATGGGCCGTACTATCCATGGGCCTCATACGGGCCGTAGGATCCATGGGCCTTCTATGGGGCGTATCATCATTTCACCAATCATGGGCCGTACTATTCGTGGACCATAACGGGCCGTTAATAGGCCGTATTTGATAACTCTATGAAAACAGCCCAACAGATTTTTTTGACATGAAAACAGCCCAACATATTAACGGTCCGCAAACGGGCCGACTGTAACGACGGGCTGAATTTGGCCCACAAGCAGAAAATGACAGTAACGAGCCGTATGTAACCGAATGCTGCAAATGAGCCCAAGAATCAATGGGCCCTGAGAAGGCCGAAAGATAACTTGGGCTGGAAACGGCCCAATGGAATAACATGCCGTTAATGGGTATAAAGTGATACACTGTTTATTCCGGGCCAGTTTCACCATGGCCCGTTAATGGGCCAAGAGTTACAAAGGTCCTCATATGGGCCGAAAGAAGTCATGGGCCACACATGGGCCAGAAGTTAAAACAGGCTGAATCATATTGGATGGCCCAAATGATGCTACTGGGCCTAATTCGGATAGGCTGTAACGGGCCCTGGGTTAGTGGGCTGTAAATGGGCTATATGTGAACAGGCCGTTTACAGGCTTTCTGTGTGCCGGCCCGCCACCTTTTGACCAAGTCAAACAGGCCGGCCTTTTCACAGGAATGGGCCTCTGTTGGGCCGTGCCACATGTCGCCGTATCATAGGTGCCTTCGGTCCAATGAGCGGATGACATTTGTCCCAACGGTGAGCCGACATGTGTTTCCTCCAGCCAATGATGATTTTACACGTGGAAAATCCCCATTGGTCGGGGCTGTTAACGGTTTATCGAATCCAAAACCCGACCCGATAGCTTAACGGCGTTTCGTTACGGTGGATGCCATGTGTCGGTCACCCTTGACGAAAGCACTTCTATGACGCGCGATTTATCGTCATGGAAGTGGACACTTCCATGATGATAATTTTGGTAATGTCATGGAACACTTCTACGACAGCACAGGTATGACTATCTTGATTCTGTCATAAAATCGTCATGGATGTACATGCATAACAGAAAATGCGACCTACGGTGACAAACACGTATCATCATGGAAGTGTATTATTTTTGTAGTGTGCGTTTGTTAAATTGTATCCCCTGATTTTTGCTAGCCATGCTCTACTTCCGAGCATCCGTAATTTACTCCTGAAGTTTGTGGAATAGGTTCCTAAGATGCCCTATGGGTTGAACCTATGCCTTCCCTAATCCGTTTGAACCTGAGAGTTTTAACGAGTCTTACTCTTCTGATGTGTTGCCAGATAACATTTCAACACTACAACTTAATCGAAAGCGAGAACTAAATGAAATGATTTGCATTGAAGAAGTGGGATTCGACCTTTAAATTTGTGTTCATGCCCATGGACCCGATTTGGAACTTATCATGGAAGCTTCTTGTAGTAATAATAGTCCCCTTGTTATAAGTTCATCTTGTATCTATGCTTGGTCCTTTGCAACTGTGGTTCCGACCACGATTGTTCCCCTTTGAATCCATTTCTCAGACAAGTTAAATGCACTTGTCTTCTGCAGATCAATGCATCTCCACAACCTCTATTTTGATCTTCCTTCGAGTATTACCCTCCGGTATCTCGAGAAGAACAAAGAACTGTGTTGCTTATCACGGATTTTAGATTTCCCCGGGTTATGAGTTATTAGTCACTCGAGAACACCGATAAGTGAATCGATTCCACACCCCGATTCAATAACTCTAAGTAATTTTCGTTGATTGCGAGTTTAACAGTCCTTCAAGTCATTCCTAGCCTGATCGGGTATATCGTTATTGTACTAAATTTTAAGTATGCTACCCGGTCCTTCTTCCCGGAGCACAATTTTTGACGATGAGCTAAGATTACGTCGACCTTCCACGTCATATCATTTTTTGCCTTGATTTCGAGTTTGTGTCATATCCGTGGTTCCAATAACCTTTCGCTTCAAAATTCCTTTGACTTCATGTCATCGCCGATCGATTACGTCTTCATGGAACCTCTCGACAAATATGTTGTGATCATCATCAACATTCTGAGCTCTTCCAGGATTTCAATCGAATTCGTGATGAGAAATACCATCCTTACCCCTCGATGATTTGTGTTACCATCGACACCATTCTTTTCTTCTCGCCAACACAAACTGGTTCATATAAATTTTGGAAATACATCTTTTTGACATGTCGATGGATTTCTGCTGAACCGAGCGGCCACCTCCTCATCTTTTCCCTGATGAAATTGCATGAGATGTTCTAAAAATTCCCGATAGATCGTTTGTGTCCCCGAGGTCCAACCTTTACCTGATGACCATGTCAATGCTATCCCGAAGCATGACTGTGGTACTCCGAATATCACTAAGATCATTGGAGGCGCAATGCAAAATGTTTCTTGTCCAACTATCCAAACATTGTTGTATGGTTAACGTCATGAATTTCCTCTCCCCGTTACCTAAATGGTAATCTACTTACTATCCTGTCATGGATATCATCATCTACTTGTCCTTGAAAGGATATACTCCTGATATTTGTGTTTAAACACATTTTCCTTTCAATTGTTCTGATTAAATTAATAATCACATTTTCCTTTCCATTCGTTTGTTTAACCTTTCTCGTAATGTAACTTATCTAACCAGAGGTAATTCCCTGCTTAGGTAAACACCTCGGTGTACAACTCTGTCAGTAAGACCCTATTACTGTGGTTGTTAACATTCTGATAACCGCCGGTGGATGAGAACTTTTCCTATTGGTCCGCCTCGTTTCAACAAGCAGGAAAGTGGTTCTCTTTGTTCCCCGCCCTTGGTACCGACGTCGTTGCCAACATTACGGACATGTTGTCCTCTCACATGACTTGCTATCATCCGTGCAAGATGTCAGCACCCTTCCTACCTTTAACCCACATGGTGGGCCCATAACCCATAGTTCCACAGGATCAAAACCTGACTCTCCTAAACACCCCTATTTCCAAAGGTATTCCTCACACTTGTCTTCATATATATTTCACGAGCCACCCTCATAGAGATCTATTTTGGTACAAGATGCAATATTGTTTCCGTAGCTCTGAATCCCTTTGACACTCGGCTTTAGTCATCAAACGATTGCATGCTCGCATGGAACTTCTTATTGTAACTTCTTAGTTTGTTCTCAATGATTTTCTTAAATTTCAATTTTAGAGATGTTTTCTACCACATCCCCTGAGTTAATCACCAGATGTTTGACCTTGCAAAGATCAGTTCTTCTGAAGTTACCCTTTTCTTCCCCACTTAAATCTCGGGACGATATTTTTTGTAGTGGAGGAGATTTGTAACATCCCCAGTATCACACTAAAGTGATCTCTCTCTAATAATGGTCATGTTATCATGATCAGTCTGTCAATCTGCCCCTTGTCCAAAATCAGACCTAAATTCAAATATGAAATGCAAGTCAAATATTTATTTCTTCAAAAGCAAAACAAAAATGTTCATAGTATCACTACTGCAGGATGCTGCTAACGCGACACTACGATCAGAGACCCTTCGATGAAACTGTGTGTGATGCAATAATCGCAAACGATGGTGTAAAAAACCGTCAAAAAAGGTGCAAAACTTTGTAATGACGGATGCATCAAACACGGTTCAGATTTTAGTTGCGTGTGCGATGCACGACATATGGTTCAGTTCAATGAACTATTTACGATGAGGAAGAATGGAAACGGGCAGCCAGATGAAGGCGTTTGCAATATACGGCATACAGTTCAATCGGATTAACTATTTGTGATGAGGCGGAACAACAAAAATGGACAGCTAGATAAAGGCGTGTGTGATTGAGGGCATATGCTTCAGAAGGATTAACTGTTTGTGATTAGGCAACAAAATAGAAACAGTCATCCAGATCAAAAGTGTGTGTGATTGATGGCATACACTTTACACAAATGAATTGTTTGCGATTAGCCACAACAAACAGAAATAGTTAAGCAGATCAACGTGTGTGCTCTAGACGGCACACATTCTAATTAAAAGAAGCATGCGTGATGGTAATAAGGAGCGTGCATGGTTCTTGGAACAAGACGTGTGCTGACATTGCCTATTGCGGCGCACCAAGTGCCACGTACTTCGCCGAGAAAGCGTGCCCACGTTACGCCGTCCGGGAATAGTGCCGGACTTAGAAATTATAGAACCGTTAATAAATTTTGAGCCTGCGTCCCGTCACATTCCAAATTGCAAACCTATTCACACAATCAAAACCTAAACGGTTCCCACTTAGGAGCGTATTAGTACTTGGTGTTGGGGAATGCGGTAATTTCAAAAACTTTCCTACAATCACGCAAGATCTATCTATGTCATGCATAGCAACGAGAGGGGAGAGTGTGTCCACATACCCTCATAGACCGAAAGCGGAAACATTTAGTTAACGCGGTTGATGTAGTCGAACGTCTTCACGATCCAATCGATCCAAACACCGAATGTATGGCACCTCCGCGTTCAGCACACGTTCTACTCGGAGACGTCACTCGTACTCTTGATCGAGTGGAGGCCGAGGGAGAGTTTCGTCAGCACGACGCGCATGGTGACGGTGATGATGAAGTTATCGGCGCAGGGCTTCGCCTAAGCACTATGACGATATGACTGAGGTGTGTAACTGTGGAGGGAGGCACCGCACACGGCTAAAAAAATTGTCAACTTCTATGTTCTAGGGTGCCCCCTGCCCCCGTATATAAAGGAGCAAGGGGAGGGGGCCGACGGCCTCATAGGGTGCGCCCCAAGGGGGGAATCCTACTCCAACTAGGAGTAGGTTCCCCCTTTGCTAGTCCAACTAGGAGGGGAAGGAAAGAGGAGGAGGGGAGAAGGAAAGAGGGGGCTGGCCCCCCAAGCCATAAACCAATTCGGTTTGGGCCTCGGGGGCGCTCCCCACAGCTCCCTTGCTGCCCTCTATTTCCACTAAGGCCCATGAAGGCCCATGACATAAGTAGCATACTGCGGTACTCCGGTTTTATCCGAAACTTCGCCGGAACACGTCCAGTGTCCGAATATAGCCGTCCAATATATCAATCTTTATGTCTCGACCATTTCGAGACTCCTCGTCATGTCCGTGATCACATACAGGACTCCGAACAATCTTCGGTACATCATATCACATAAACTCATAATACCAATCGTCATCGAACGTTAAGCGTGCGGACCCTACGGGTTCGAGAACTATGTAGACATGACCAAGACACGTCTCCGGTCAATAACCACTAGCGGAACCTGGATGCTCATATTTGTTCCTACATATTCTACGAAGATCTTTATCGGTCAAACCGCATAACAACATACGTTGTTCCCTTTGTCATCGGTATGTTACTTGCCCAAGATTCGGTCGTCGGTATCTCAATACCTAGTTCATTCTTGTTACCGGCAAGTCTCTTTACTCGTTCCATAATATTTCATCCCGCAACTAAATCATTAGCTACAATGCTTGCAAGGCTTATAGTGATGAGTATTACCGAGAGGGCCCAGAGATACCTCTCCGAAACACGGAGTGACAAATCCTAATCTTGATATATGCCAACCCAACAAACACCTTCGGAGACACCTGTAGAGAACCTTTATAATCACCCTTTTACGTTGTGACGTTTGGTAGCACACAAAGTGTTCCTCCGGTATTCGGGACTTGCATAATCTCATAGTCTGAGGAACTTGTATAAGTCATGCAGAAAGCAGTAGCAATGAAACTGACACGATCATAATGCTAAGCTAACGGTTGGGTCATGTCCATCACATCATTCTCCTAATGATGTGATCCCGTTCATCAAATAACAACACATGTCTATGGTTAGGAAGCATAACCATCTTTGATTAACGAGCTAGTCAAGTAGAGGCATACTAGGGACTATAAGTTTTGTCTATGTATTCACACATGTACTAAGTTTTCGGTTAATTGTAACATCCCAAATTTTCAATTTGGAATGTTATACATTAGATCATCATTGCATATCATGCAAACACCAAATAACATTTACTAGGTTCAACACTAATCTCGAAAGTATAGGGAGTGTGCGATGATGATCATATCAATCTTGGAACCACTTCCAACACACATCGTCACTTCACCCTCAACTAGTCTCTGTTTATTCTGTAACTTCTGTTTCGAGTTACTAATCTTAGCAATCGAACAAGTATCAAATACCCAGGGGCTACTATAAAAACTAGTAAGATAAACATCAATAACCTGTATATCAAATATACCCTTGTTCACTTTTCCCATCCTTCTTATCCACCAAATATTCAGGGCATTTCCGCTTCAAGTGACCATTTGCTTTGCAGTAGAATCACTCAGTTTCAGGCTTTGGTCCAGCTTTGGGCTTCTTCACGGGAGTGAAAACTTGCGTGCCATTCTACTTGAAGTTCCCTTTCTTTCCCTTTGCTCTTTTCTTGAAACTAGTGGTCTTGACAATCATCAACACTTGATGTTCTTTCTTGATTTCTACCTTCATCGATTTCAACTTCACGAAGAGCTCTGGAATCATTTTCGTTATCCCTTGCATACTATAGTTCATCACGAAGTTCCAGTAACTTGGTGATGGTGACTAGAGAACTTTGTCAATCACTATCTTATCTGGAAGATTAACTCCCACTTGATTCAAGCGATTGTAGTACCGGACAATGCGAGCATATGCTCACTGCTTGAGCTATTCTCCTCCATCTTTTAGCTATATAACTTGTTGGAGACTTAATATCTCTCAACTCGGGTATTTTCTTGAAATATTAACTTCAACTCCTGGAACATCTCATATATTCCATGATGTTCAAAACGTCTTTGAAACCCTGATTCTAAGCCATAAAGCATGGTGCACTAAACTATCAAGTAGTCATCATATTGAGCTAGCCAAACATTCATAACGTCTGCATCTGCTCCTACAATAGGTCTGTCACCTAGCGGTGCATCAAGGACATAATTGTTCTGTGCAGCAATGAGGATAAACCTCATATCATGGACCCAGTCCGCATCATTGCTACTATCATCTTTCAACTTAGTTTTCTCTAGGAACACATATAAAAACATAGGGAGGCAACAATGTGAGCTATTGATATACAACATAATTTGCAAAATACTATCAGGACTAAGTTCATGATAAATTAAAGTTCAATTAATCATATTACTTAAGAACTCCCACTTAGATAGACATCCCTCTAATCATCTAAGTGATCACGTGATCCAAATCAACTAAACCATGTCCGATCATCACGTGAGATGCAGTAGTTTTCAATGGTGAACATCACTATGTTGATCATATCTACTATATGATTCATGCTCGGCCTTTCGGTCTCCGTGTTCCAAGGACATATCTGCATATGCTTGGCTCGTCAAGTTCAACCGGAGTATTCTGCATGTGCAAAACTGGCTTGCACCTGTTGTATGTGAACGTAGAGCTTATCACACCCGATCATCACGTGGTGTCTCGGCACAACGAACTGTAGCAACGGTGCATACTCAGGGAGAACACTTGTACCTTGAAATTTAGTAAGGGATCATCTTATAGTGCTACCGACGTTCTAAGCAAAATAAGATGCATAAAGGATAAGCATCACATGCAATCAAAATATGTGACAAGATATGGCCATCATCATATTGTGCTCATGATCTCCATCACCGAAGCATCGTCATGATCTACAACATCACAGGTGTGACACCTTGATCTCCATCGTAGCATCGTTGTTGTCTCGCCAACTATTGTTACTATGACTATCGCTACCGCTTAGTGATAAAGTAAAACAATTACATGGCGATTGCATTGCATACAATAAAGCGACAACCATATGGCTCATGCCAGTTGCCGATAACTTTGTTAAAAAACATGATCATCTAATACAACAATTTATGTCACATCATGCTTGACCATATCACATCACAGCAAGCCCTGCAAAAACAAGTTAGACGTCCTCTACTTTGTTGTTGCAAGTTTTATGTGGCTGCTACGGGCTTCTAGCAAGAACCGCTCTTACCTACGCATCAAAACCACAACGATTTTTCATCAAGTGTGCTATTTTAACCTTCAACAAGGACCGGGCGTAGCCACACTCGATTCAACTAAAGTTGGAGAAGCAGAGACTCACCAGCCACCTATGTGCAAAGCACGTCGGTAGAACCAGTCTAGCGTAAGCGTACGCGTAATGTCAGTCTAAGCCGCTTCATCGAACAATACCGTCGAATCAAAGTATGACATTCTGGTAAGCAGTATGACTATTATCGCCAACAACTCTTTGTGTTCTACTCGTGCATATAACATCTGCGCATAGACCTGGCTTGGATGCCACTGTTGGGGAACACGGTAAGTTCAAAAAAAAATCCTACGATCACGCAAGATCTATCTATGCGATGCATAGCAACGAGAGGGGAGAGTGTGTCCACCTACCCTCGTAGACCGAAAGCGGAAGCTTTTAGTTAACGCGGTTGATGCAGTCGAACATCTTCGCGATCCAACCAATCCAAGCACCGAACATACGGAACCTCCTTATTCAGTACACGTTCTGCTCGGAGAGGTCCCTCGTACTCTTGATCCAGTTGAGGCCGAGGGAGAGTTTCATCAGCACGATGGCGTGGTGATAGTGATGATGAAGTTACTAGCGCAGGGCTTCGCCTAAGCACTATGACGAAATGACCGAGGTGTGTAACTATGGAGGGGGGCACCGCACTCGACTAAAACAATTGTCAACTTGTGTGTTCTAGGGTGCCCCCTTCCCCCGTATATAAAGGAGCAAGGGGAGGGGGTCGGCGGCCTCATAGGGTGCACCCCAAGGGGGAAATCCTACTACAACTAGGAGTAGGTTCCCCCTTTCCTTGTCCAACTAGGAGTGGAAGGAAAGAGGAGGAGGGGAGAAGGAAAGTAGGGGCCGGCCCCCCAAGCCCTAAACCAATTCGGTTTGGGCCTAGGGGGCACGCGCCACAACTCCCTTGCTGCCCTCTATTTCCACTAAGGCCCATGAAGGCCCATTGACCCCCCGGGGGGTTCCGGTAACCCTCTGGTACTCCGGTTTTATCCGAAACTTCTCTGGAACAATTCCGGTGTCCGAACATAGTCGTCCAATATATCAATCTTTATGTCTCGATCATTTCGAGACTCATCATCATGTCCGTGATCACATCCGGGACTCCGAACAATCTTCGGTACATCATATCACATAAACTCATAATACCAACCGTCATCGAACGATAAGCGTGCGAACCCTACGGGCTCGAGAACTATGTAGACATGATTGAGACACATCTCCGGTCAATAACCAATAGCGGAACCTGGATGCTCATATTGGTTCCTACATATTCTACGAAGATTATCGGTCAAACCGCACAACAACATACATTGTTCCCTTTATCACCGGTATATTACTTGCCCCAGATTCGATTGTCGGTATCTCAATACCTAGTTCAATCTCGTTACCGGCAAGTCTATTTACTCATTTCGTAATATTTCATCCTGCAACTAACTCATTAGTTACAATGCTTGCAAGGCTTATAGTGATGAGTATTACCGAGAGGGCCCAGAGATACCTCTCCAAAACACAGAGTGACAAATCCTAATCTTGATATACCCAACAAACACCTTTGAAGACACCTGTAGAGCACCTTTATAATCACCCTTTTACGTTGTGATTTTTGGTAGCACACAAAGTGTTACTCCGGTATCCGGGATTTGCGTAATGTCATAGTCTGAGGAACTTTTATAAGTCATGAAGAAAGCAGTAGCAATGAAACTGACACGATCATAATGCTAAGCTAATGGATGGGTCATGTCCATCACATCATTCTCCTAATGATGTGATCCCGTTCATCAAATGACAACACATGTCTATGGATAGGAAACATAACCATCTTTGATTAACGAGCTAGTCAAGTAGAGGCATACTAGGGACTATAAGTTTTGTCTATGTATTCACACATGTACTAAGTTTCCTGTTAATTGTAACATCCCAAATTTTCAATTTGGAATGTTATACATTAGATCATCATTGCATATCATATTTTATCGCATTTTGGGTTGATCCTAGAAATTCTATGCAACTCAAGGACCCACGGAGAGAGTTGGGGATTTCGCTTCATATTTGAGTTTTCTCAAATTTTGAAAAGGGGATCATTTGGTTCTAAATATTTTTCTTCCTAATATTTCTAAAATAAATATATATGAGAGGAGATAATATGAATTCTCCAAAATAAATGAAATATTAGAGGAAAAATATTAAAATCAAATAAATAGTTTTATTTGGATTTTATTGCAATTTTATTTGAATTAGAAAAATTATACGTTCTCAAAATTGCATTTTTAGGCCAAGAAAATGTTCATCTTGTTCTAAATATTTTATTTAGATGGTGAAAATTTGTTTTGGCATTTTTAGATTTTTATTTTATTTACTAGGATTTGTTTTGTTTTGGCGGAATTTATTTTGCAAAAAAAAAGTGCTCATGCTACTAATCGGCGGGCGCCTAGCCAAAGCCAGGCCGCCTCGCCAAAGACCGAATTTCACGATTCGGTTTTTTTTTTGGTTTACCTAAATAGCGGACGTTCGTCCATACGTTCGTTTTAACGAACGTTGTTCACCCGTTAGCCGCACACGGCGAACTTTCGTTCGTTAGCCTGTTCGTCAGTTTTTCTTTTTCCAAGGTTTTTCTGCGATTATTTTCGATCGTGATTTGTGCCCCGATTTTCGTTTTAGTTTATCTTTTTGCTCGTTTATCGCAATCAGGCGATTCAAGCGCCTAGTTCTTTGTATCGAAGCCCTCTTTCGGTTTAACCAACGTGAACAAGATTTTTTGGTACTATAAAATTTGACTTTAGTCCAGATTAGTAAACGGATCTTGTTTCTTTCGCAGTTTGAGTTTCGTTGCTTCGTTTGATTTGATTCTTTTTGCAAACCGGAGTTCTTAAGTTGAACTTTCTGGTTAGATCTCTTGTTTGAGTTTTACCCGTGCTTCTAGTTGAGTGCTATTTGTATGCTTGTTTGTTTGCGATAGAGTACCCGGAGTGCGAAGCGTGCTACTACGAGTCTCTGGGTTTCGATCATCAGCATGGCAAGTAACACTTTGATCATACCTCTTTACTACCCAGTTTTATTGCATTAGATCAACCCTCAAACAATTGCATGGTTAGGATCTGATTAACATGTGGGATTTCGGAAGTAGATGATGAGGTAGAACCTATTGCCCTGTTTATTATCGAACCTTTGGGAGTTAGTTCTACATTGCTTATATTGCTATGCTATGCTCGTAGACGTGGTTTGGATCGAGTGATTAATGACAGATGTGAGATTTATTTTTAATGGTTAACTTAACGTGGCTACTTTAATACACATCTGGGTGGATTGCTTGAGGCACCCTGGAGTACCCAGTGGTTGTCAGGGCACCTGGAGAATCCAGTGTTGTCCTAGGATATCCCGGAGTACCCGTGTGATCATCCTACGGTCCGCCACCCAGGCTCAAAGGGATCATAAGATTATTCATGCTAGAAACTTCCGTGTGCAGCCACAAGCTATTATGGGCTCTAGCATAGTTGAGTATGTTGCAAGACCTCTTTCAGTGGTGGGCTAGCAGATTTAGGGGAAAGTAGGTATAACTGTCCACCCAGAGTAAGGAATTATTGTTTCATAAAGACTCTGTATCGAATCTCCGACTATGGATGTATTTGAGTCTTGTGGGGGAAAGTGCGCAAACCTCCGCAGAGTGTACAAACTAATCATGGTTAGCCGTGTTCCCGTTTATGGACGTCTTGAGTATCTAGTTCTTGGATTATCATGTTGATCTCGTCACCCTTAATATAATTTGATTGGGTTTAATGTTGATGCTTAATTGAGATTGAGTTGGAGGAACCTTCTCAATGTTTAACAACCACCATGATAGTTAAATAAAATGTATTCCTTTGTTGTAGGAAAAAAATTGGCTTTATGTAAAACTGTAACCGTAGAGCTTTCCACTAGCCATATTTGCATGTAGTGATAGCATTTATTATGTTCATTACTCTCTTTGTCTTACATTGCCAGCATATTCCATGTGCTGACCCGTTTCGAGCTGCAACGTTCATGTTGCAGACTTTTCAGGCGACGAGTAAGGTGCCATAGGTCATTGTCTTTCACTCAGTGATGCCGTTGGAGTTGATGGACTCACTTTATCTTCCAAGCCTTCCGCTGTTATCGTTTAGATGGCCTTAAGCCATATTATTGTAATAAGTACTCTTTTGAGACATTCGATGTAATAAGTGTGTGATTGCTAATCTGTTATAAATCCTCAAGTCATGCGTGTCAAGATTGCCGATCCAGTGGATGACACGACGCATTACGAGATCGAGAATCGCTTGAGGTCTGGTCGCTACAAGATGGTATCAAAGCACATGCTGACTATAGGACATGACCACTAAGCTAAAGCCCTAGATCACTACTCTCTTCTCATTTCTGACTCCTCTCCCTTTTCTACTCTATAGGATGGCGGATGCAAGGAACAAGTTCACCCAACCGGATGAAGACACTCCTTTTGGATGACACCTGAAGGAAGTCACTAGATACCGAACATCGTAATACCAAGCTTCACCGGACCTACATCGCCACTTTACCGTAAGAGGAGCATTGGATGATTCGAGTTCAAGTTCCGGAAGGACGTTCATGCCGATCCTTGAGCCCATAGAGTTTTCCTTTGATGCACCAACCTGGAGTCTAGGAAAGAGCATGGCAGCCCACATCACCATGGGATGCATTGGAGAAGTTTACCACAAGGATCTCAAGGATACTATCTACCAGATTTGTGGGCGCTGAGATGAGCAATGGGAGATGATCAGCACCAGGAAGGATAGGTCCATTGCAGCTTTCATCCAGGAGTTAAACCAGCACATTCGTCGCCAGGAGAACAAGATGTGCGCAGGCATGATAGATCTGAAGAAGGCTATGACCAAGATCACGGAGCTGGAGGAAGAACTCAAGTCTACACGCGATGGATATGAGGAGGAAATGACGATACTCGTGGATAAGAATGACGATTTGACAAGGAAGCTACGAGTATTCATGGGAGACCCCGCGCCAGGAGGAGAAGACGATGATTCCACTTTCCCAAAGAACTACATCATCATCGATGACACCGACTTAGACCCTGATGATCGCGATGATGACTACGTTGATGAAGCTGGAGCAGATATCATGGAGTCTTCGACCCATCGATTTTTCTAGTCGACCACCATATCAGTAGTATTCCCCCATGTATATAGTATAGTCCGAGAACTTTTGTGACGATAGTTAGAACAATTGTATGGCCTTGTTTGAATTGATTGAAGTGATATTGTTTGTATTTGTCTCATGTGCATATGGGTAGTGTTTTCCCTCTAGATCTCATTCTATTCTATTTTCTCATCTTTTCTAAACCTGTCAGATGCCTCCGAGACGCGACAATGGATTTGCTTTCCCACCAGAGCTCACTCAGTTGATCCAGCAGCAGAATGCATTGATGCAGATACTAGTCCAGAATCAGAATCAGGGGAACAACAACAACAACAACAACCCACCACCACCACCACCTGTTGATCACTTATCCCGTTTTCTAAGGCTGAATCCACCGGTGTTCTCCAGTAGCACCGAGCCGATTGTTGCAGATGATTGGCTCCACAAGATTGGAAGGGAGTTGACCACTGCAGGATGCACAGATGCGGAGAGAGTGCGTTTTGCCGCACATGAGCTTGATGGACCCGCAGCATCATGGTGGGAGAATTTCACAGCCACTTACCCCATCGACACTGTCACATGGGACCAGGTTTCATGAGCTTTTCGCCGCCCATGTTTCAACAGGAGCTATGGCCATGAAGAAGCGTGAGTTTTGCAACTTGCGCGGGGAGGACTACAGATGGGCCACTTTGTGTGGATGATTTTAGTAAGTTAGCACGTTATGCCCGGATGACGTTGCTACGGATGCGACTAAGCGGAGAAGTTTACGGAAGGACTGAATGATGAGCTGAGCATGCGATTGATGGTGGCAACTTTCAACAACTACCAGGAGTTGGTAGATAGAGCTCTCATGATTGAAGGGAAGCAGCAGCAGATTGACAACCGCAAGAGGAAGTATGGACAAGGGAAGTACAATTCAGGAGCCCAGCAGAAGCCCCGTTTTACGCCGAACTCGGGAGGACACCTTCACCATAACCATGGAGGCCATAATTCCAATGGAGGGAGTTCCACAACCATAGTGGCCCTAAGAATGGGTATGGGAATGGAGGAAGCAACGGCCAGAACCGTTCCAACCCAGCAATGCCCGCCAAGAAGTATCTAAGTCACATTACTTGTTTCAAGTGCGGGAAGAATGGACATTACGCCACGGAGTGTTCTGAAGCAAAGAATGGAAATGGCAATGTAAGCTCTGGGAAGAAGCCCAACCCTTTCAACAAGGGACAAGTGAACCACGTTAGTGTGGAGGAGGTTGAAGCACAACCAGATACAGTAATAGGTAAGTTTTTGGTTAAGTCATTTACTGCAATCGTTCTTTTTGATACTGGTGCATCGCATTCATACATATCAAGGGGATTTGTGGATAAGTATAAGTTGCCCACCAAAGTTCTTAGAACACCTATGTTAGTAAGCTCGCCAGGAGCGGAGCATATGGCAAGCCAAGGATGTTTTCAGATGCCATTGACCATAGGTAGGCATGTTTTCCCCCTCAGACTTGATAATTCTGGAGTCGCAAGGCTTGGATGTGATTTTGGGTATGGATTGGCTATCGGTGTATGGAGGAAACATTGATTGCGCGAATAAGTCGATTATTCTCACCACCCCAGAAGAAAGGAGGATTAAGTATGTATCCCGGCATGTGCCCAAGAGGACTCAAGTGAATTCCTTATCAGGAGTTGTGCAGGAGGAAGTACCAGTGGTGAAGGATTTCCCTGATGTATTTCCAGAAGAGTTGCCAGGCATGTCACCGGATAGAGACATCGAGTTTTTGATTAGCTTTTGCCAGGCACAGGGCCAATATCTAAGAGACCGTATTGGATGCCCGCAAAGGATTTGGAGGAAATTAAGAAGAAGATTAAGGAGTTACTGGATAAAGGCTATATTCACCCAAGTTCGTCACCTTGGGGATCATGCTTCTAGTGGAGAAGAAGGATGGATCGTTGAGGATGGTTGTTAATTATCGTGGATTGAATGAAGTGACGATCAAGAACTAGTACCCACTGCCGATGATCAGTGATTTGTTTGACCAGTTGCAAGGAGCTAAAGTATTTTCCAAGATCGATCTACGATCAAGATACCACCAACTGAAGATTCGAGAACAGGATATACCTAAGACAGCTTTTACCACAAGGTACGGGCTATATGAGTATACTGTTATGTCATTTGTTCTAACTAACGCACCTGCCTATTTCATGAACATGATGAACAAGGTGTTTATGGAGTTTTTGGATAAATTCATCATGGTGTTCAATGATGACATACTAGTCTACTCAAAGAATGAAGAGGAGCATAAGGAGCATTTGCGTTTGGTACTTGGGAAGCTCAGAGAACATCAGTTATATGCCAAGTTTAGCAAGTGTGAGTTTTGGTTGAAGGAAGTTGGATTCCTCGGACATGTTATATCCGGAGAAGGAATATCAGTAGACCCCACCAAAGTTGTCATCGTGACAAATTGGGAAGCACCCACGTCAGTTGGAGAGATCCGGTTTCTTGGACTCGCAGGATACTACAGAAGATTCATTGAGAATTTGTCTAAGATTGCGAAGCCCATGACGGAGTTGTTGAAGAAGGACACCAAGTTCAAATGGACTGAGGAATGTGAGGCCAGTTTTCAAGAGTTGAAGAAATGTTTGGTTACAGCCCCGGTGTTGATTCTTCCAGATCAACGCAAGGATTATCAAGTGTATTGCGACGCTTCTCATCGAGGACTTGGAGCAGTGCTTATGCAGGAGGGAAGAGTTCTTTCATATGCCTCACAACAGCTTAAACCCCATGAGTTGAATTATGCTACACACGATTTGGAGTTAGCAGCCGTAGTGCATGTGTTGAAGACATGGAGACACTTTCTCATCGGAAACCATTGTGAGGTGTACACGGATCACAAGAGTTTGAAGAATATCTTCACGCAAAAGGAGCTGAACCTCAGGCAGAGTAGATGGTTGGAGCTCATCAAGGATTATGATATGAGGTTGCATTATCATCCCGGAAAGGCAAACGTAGTAGCCGATGCATTGAGCCGCAAGAGTCATGTCAATACACTCATGACCAGAGAGTTATCCAAGGAGTTAGCAGAGGATATTCGTGAGCTATGCTTGGAGATAGTTCCGAGAGGCTATGTAGCAGCATTGGAAATTCAGTCTACTTTGATGGATTGGATCAGAGAAGCTCAGAAGACTAACAAAGACATTGCCGAGATAAAGGAAAGGATGAGCAAAGGAAAGGCTAAAGGATTTCGTGAGGATGAGCACGATACCTTATGGTTTGAGGACCGCGTATATGTGCCTAATGACCCGGAGATCAGGAAGTTGATTCTGCAGGAGGCCCATGATTCGCCGTATTCGATTCACCCAGGAAATACCAAGATGTCTCTGGATTTGAAGGACAGTTTCTGGTGGACCAGAATGAAGAAGGATATTGCAGAGTATGTAGCAGTTTGTGATGTATGTCCGAGAGTGAAGGCGAAGCATCAGAAGCCAGCTGTATTGTTACAAAAATTACCGATACCCGAATGGAAGTGGGACAAGCTAGGCATGGATTTTATCATGGGATTGCCCAGGAATCGTTCAGGCTATGACTCGATATGGGTTGTAGTCGATCGGTTGCCGAAGGTAGCTCCTTTCATCCCAGTGAAGACCACTTACACCAGTGCTAAGTTGGCAAAGATATACATGACCAGGATCGTATGTCTGCATAGAGTTCCGAGGACCATTGTATTAGATAGAGGAACCCAGTTTACCTCAGAGTTCTGGAATCAGTTGCATGGGACTTTGGGTACCAGGCTAGAGTTCAGTACAGCCTTTCATCCACAAACAGATGGACAGACCGAGAGAGTCAATCAGATTCTGGAGGACATGTTGAGAGCTTGTGCGCTAGATTATGGATCTAGTTGGGACGACAATTTGCCATATGCAGAGTTCTCTTACAACAACAGTTATCAAGCCATTTTGAAGATGGCCCCTTTCGAAGCTTTGTACGGAAGAGGAGGTACAGGACACCATTGCTATGGGATGAAGTTGGAGACCGCCAGTTGTTTGAACCAGATTTGATTAAAGAGTCTGAAGATAAGGTTAAGTTGATTCGCGATAAATTCAAGGTAGCCCAGTCCAGGCAGAAGAGCTATGCGGATTCTAAACGCAAGGAGACAGTTTACAAAGTCAGAGACGGAGTGAATCTTCGTGTGTCCCCACTTCGAGGAGTTAAGCGTTTTGGAGTTAAGGGAAAGTTAGCACCACGTTTTGTGGGACCATACAAAGTTTTGGAACGTGTCGGATATCGGGTTCCGGCAAGACCCTTAAGTTTCGAACTCTAGGGTGCGCGCGAAGATCTTCCCCCTGCCGATCCACGTCCCGATGCCTCGCTGAGAATCTAAGCTACACGATGAACAACACAAGGGACACAAGGTTTATACTGGTTCGGGCCACCGTTGTGGTGTAATACCCTAATCCAGTGTGTGGTGTTGTGGATTACCCCTGGGGCTGATGATGAACAGTACAGAGGAAGAAGAGCCTCGCGAGGGGTGTTCTTGTGGTGGTGTGCTTGGAGAGGAATTGCTCCGTCTCGGTTGGTTCTGGGTGAGATCCCGATGATCCCCCTGTACTGCGGTGGCTATCTCTATATATAGAGGCCCTGGTCCTCTTCCCAAATATTGAGCGGGAAGGGAGCCAACAACGGCCATTTTGAAGGGGAACATCTAGTAAAAGTTATCCTGACTAAAGTTGGTCTTCGGCTGCCAAAGGCACCGGCGATGACGCCGTCTTGGGATCCACGGTGACCTCCGTCCTGCCGCTCTGCTGGTCTTGGTCTTGTTGCACTGAAATGGAAACCTTTGCTTGATGCCTCAGTACTCCACGCCTGCGCTTGCCCCCTTTGCACCGAAGAGGAAACAAGGACGCTGCGCAGGCCGGCGCCCGCCTGGTCTTGATCGTCGTGGCTTGCGTCATGGGCCCCTCGTGAGGTACCCCTGCCTTGAGCTCTCCGTCTCCTCGTGAGCCTGCCTGGTGAGGCCATTCCTGAGGAAGCTTTGCGTCGTCCGCCCCGCGAGGCTTGGCCCCTCACGAGGGTCTTGAGCTTGAGTTGATGAAGATGGGCCGTACTGGGCTACCCCTTGAGCCACACCACTGGCCACTGGCATGCAAGTCTGGGGACCCCCGTTCCCAGAACACCGACAGTAGACCCCAGGCCCAAGGTGCACTCAGACTTGGCTTAGCAGCGAAGCGAAAGGGCAAGTGCGGAGCGCCGCGGGGCCGCAACAGCCTGCAGCCTTGGTCGCCGCGTGGCGGTTGATTGGACGTGGGCGTCTCCGCTTCCCCATGCTACCTCGGCAATTGCCCGATTTGACGAGTCCGTGCATGCACAAATGAGTCATGATTACCTGCAATCGTGGAGGCCGACGGTTGGCCTCCTCTGGAATATAAGTACGGAGAGGCGTGAGCCCCCGCAGTCCATCCCTTCTTGCTCCGCTCCTTCTTCCTCGCTCCTCCTCCATCTTGACGCCAATGGCGCCGATCCACTAGTTCTCAGCCGAGGAGTAAGGAAAGGCCCCCCGAGAGGGGCCCGACCCGCTCCCGCCGAAGAAGCGGCCGCTCACCGACCGCCGTGACGAGCTTGCTCGGCCGGAGACATCGAGGCCTTGGTACGAGCGGCCACCCCTGGGTTTCCGCTGCCTCTGTACGCCCGGACTAAGGGCCTTGGAGAGGAAGACGCCGAGCGGCGTCGCCTATGCTGGCGGCAGCGTCGGCGAGTTGTGGTAGTGCGCGCCATCGCTCCTGTAGTCCACGCCGCGGACTCCTCTTGCGAGCTAGCACTTCATGCCGCCATGCCTCCAAGCTCCTGGATACGCCATCCTCCTTCCTTTGCCTTCGATATGCCGCCGAGGGGGCCTCCTGAGCTCTGGCTGCAGAACGCCGACTGCAATACCCCCGCGACCGGAGCGGAGGTCGAGGTCGTCGCTCCGGGCAAGGTCTACATGACCCGGGGTTGGGGCAAGATTGCTCGGGTCTGCCGAATAGGAGGTGCCCTCGTGATTCATCTCGAATACGATGGCGCCTCCCTGATGCTCTTCAAGGTCTTCGACGTGGAAGGATGCCGGCTGGAGTGCTTCCCCAGAGGAGGCGGCCAGGGCATCGATGTACCAAGGGCTAGACCTTCCCTCCGCTTCCTCAGCGGCTACTCTGGCAGCAGTGGAGGTGCTGGGGAGTCCAGCGACTCTCCCGAGCTTCTTGGGACTCGGAGACGGCGGCGACTCTGAGCCCCGAGCTCGCGCCCAGCCTCCGAGCAAGGCAACCGCATCGAGGCCTTGTAGCGGCTGATCTGGATGGGGTTGGCGCCGGCCCCTCGTGGCCCACTGTTGATGATGGTGCCAGCCGTGGAGGCACATGTAGTCAGGGCTCCTTAGGATTTGCGTCTTTTGTTTCCAGCGAGGAATCAAGGAAGTACCCCGTGGGGGCATGTAAAGCGTCTGCTGTGTCCTTTGTTGATATCATCCTTATTATGAAGTGGTGCGAGATGCTTGTCCTGTCTTGGCTCGGTGACCCCTTTCTAACCTCACGACGGCTTGGTGCTCTACGCTGATAGGTCCCAGTCCCCAGGCAGGCTTCAGCCGTCGTTGGTATGCCAGGTCGCGATGCCGTGTTCAAGGCCAGGAGGTGAGTGGCCCGAGGTCCAGTAAGAGCCCCTGAGGCGCGATGCTCAGGAGGTCCCCTTTAGCTCTCAAGCAGCCGCCGCAATGCGAGAAAGGGAGGCAACGTTACCGTCACAGAGCCGCATTAAGTGAGGGTTTGGTGTCGCGTCGATTAGTTGTTCCAGGAGCGTGACTTATCTCGAAACTTGGAGCCGTTCCTTTGCGAGGTGCCGGACCTGCATGTCGGCAGCTGGTATGTCGCTGGGTCAGGCCTTCGTGAGCTTCTCCTCCCTTCCCCGCACTCTCCTTCATGCTCTACGTCCTCAGGTCCCGGCCCTCGAGCGAGCTCAGCCTCTGCTGGTATGCCAGGTCGCGATGCCGTGGACAAGGCCAGGGGTGAGGGCGGGAGAGCCAATAAGAGCTCCTGAGTCGCGATGCTCGGGAGCCCCCCTTTTAACGCGCGAGTGGATCATACGGGTAAGAGAGAGAGAGAGCTCGCGGCACCCCCACGTTATTCCTTAGGTGGACCCTGTAAATCAACATGAGGGAAGCAAGGATTGCCATTACGATTGCCGGCCAGCCATTGCTTGCTCCGAGAGAGTGAAGAGGGCACTGAGGGCCTGGTGAGGTAGCGCTTTGCGGGGCTGCCGCGGCCAGAGCTCGACCACTCAGATTTGTCAATGCTGCAGTGACGGACCCATGCGCAAGCGTCGTGCCAGTGCGAGCGGCTCCAAGGGTCAATTGAGCAGGCGATTATCACAGGCAGGTTAAGCATGAAGGCGAACCAACTTAGATAGATGCAGGATGGATACACGCCACTAAGTCAGGCCCGTGCGGCTTGGCGATGATGCAGCCCGAGGGGTGCCCCTAGCAAAGTAAGCTAAATACATAAGCATAACGGATACATGCCGCAGGGACGGACCCACGCGACCTGGGAATAATGCATCCCGGAGGGCGCTCCCAGCTGAAATGAAAATCGAAAGATGTCACCTGATATCATTGCAGAGCGGGTGTTGAAGTAGCTGACGATGCGCGGGGAAGAAGCCGATCCTCACGAGCCCTCGGGGCCCTGAGCCTCGGGAGGCTCTGGGGGTCCGGGTGGCTCCTCGGGGACCATCTCCATCTCTGCCAGGACCACGTGGTGCCTGGCCTCCTGAACTTCCAGAATGCTCCACATAAGACGCTGGTGAGCTGCAGCCGCGTTCGACAAGCCGAAAGGCATGCAAACGTAGCTGTGTGGCGGACCCTTGCAGCGTCCCTCGCGCGAAGGCCAGAAATGCTCCTGAGACACGACTCGGTTGAGCCCTGGGTAGTCGATGCAGACTCGCAGCCCGCCATTCTCGCCTGGATGGGGAGCTACCTCGGGCAAGAGGCGATTGCCGCGCATGACTCTCGATTCCTGCAGCTCCTGAGTGACCTTGGTGATGAACTCCTGAGGGTTGGGCCCCCCTTGCCCCATGCCTTCCCGAGGGAAACGTGCCGCGAAGCACACCTCCAAGTGGTGCCCGAGCGCCTCCCTCGTGATCTTGGCAAAGTCAGAGGCCCTCCAGGAGAGAGCCCCCCGAGCCTTGCCCGAGGAGGGCGCCGGGCGTGCCTTCCTATGCGATGGAGGGAGGCGCCCCTTGGACGGGCGCAGATCCTGGCAAGGTGCCTGCGGAGATGCCTGCCTCCTGAGGCCTTGAGCGGGGTGATGTCTTCTTCTTCTTAGAAACTGCCTAGGGAAGGTTCTCATTCTTGCTGTCTGGGTTCTCGATTGATGCAGCTTCGAATGCACGCTCGAGAGAGCACACCGCATCCTTCTCTTCGCCGAGGACTGTGATGACTCCTCCACTTCCCGGCATCTTGAAGACATTGTAACCATGGTGAGTCACTGCCATGAACTTGGCCAGGGATGGATACCCGAGGATGGCATTGCATGACAGGCGAATGTGGGCAACGTTGAAGTCGATGAGCTCGGTCCGGTAGTTCTTGCGCTGTCCAAAGGTGACAGGGAGGCGGACCTACCCTATCGAGGTGGTGGAGATGTCAGTGACTCCTGAGAAAGGCTTGGTCGGCTGAAGCTGGTCATATGGCACTTGGAGATTGTTGAATGTCTCGACGGACAGGATGTTGAGCCCTGCGCCGCCATCGATGAGGGTCCTGGTGGCCTGCACGTTGCTGATGACTGGGGAACAAAGCATTGGGAGGACCCCGTGTCACATCCCTAGTTCTGGTATGACCTAGGCTAGCTAGTCATTTGAGCATCATGTTCAAATTCCATTTAATTTTGAAATGAGGATTTGTGAAACCCTCAGAATCATTTTTGGAAATGACCCAATTAAAAATTGCTTCATTTGGCCCAAGAAAATGTTCCTGTTTTCTCTAAAAATATTGGTCAGAGGTAAAATTCCAACTAATATTATTTTTGGGAGCTCAGAAGTATTTATTTTTGGCCATTTGAATTAATGCAGTAAATATTTGCCTTGGACATATATATGATATATATATATAATATATGTCCAAAAATTATGCTAGTTGTTGAGGAGTTCTGGAATAATATAAATAGCTCCTACAAAAATTGGCATAAGAAAATAAAATGATTTAGTATTTTAATTAAATCAAACAAATGTCAGAAAATTAGAAAAGAAAACAAAAGGGGAAAAAACCTTACCTGGGCTTACCTCCATGTGCAGCCCAGAGGCCCAGCTGGCCCAGCCGGCAGCGGCCTTGATCGTCCTTCCTCGCGCCAGAGGAGGGGCACGCCCAGCCTTGTGCCAGCCCACGCGTCCGGCCATGCCACCTGCCTGCCTGGCCTTCCCTCATCGCCCTGGATGCTCCGGACGACGCCACGTGCCGCCCCGACCGCTCTCCCTCTCCCCAGTCTTCACCCCTCCTCTCTCTCGCCCTCCCCCGCGAGCACCCGAGCGCCACCGTCGCCGCCGCACGCCATTGCCGCAGCCACCACCTCCCCCTCGCCCTCTCTTCGAGTCCAGAAGCCCCGCCACATTGCCGGCCACCTCCCCGCCAAGTCACGTGAGCGGAAGCGCCCTGCAGCGTCGTCCCCGACCCTTCTTCCTCCTCGGGCCGCCGTGGATCTCCGTCGTCGCTCGCCGCCATCAGCGTCTTCCCCGAGCTCGCCGTCGCCTCTTCCGGTCCCCTGTGAGCCACCCCACGTCGTTTCCCCCTACTCCCCTGCTCCTCTGCGCCCTCCAGCCCCTCTGCCGCCCGAGCCGAGCTCCGGCCACCGCCGCGAGCTCTGCTCCGGTGAGCTCCGGCCACCGTGCGACCTCCCATCGCCTCCGCTGGATGCGGACGAGCCCGGGCTACGCCCCGGTGCTCTCCGCCGCCGCCCCCGTGCACCGCAGCGCTGCGCCCCTCCTCGGCCGAACTCCGGCTACCGCCGCGAGCTCTGCTCCGGCGAGCCCAGGCCTCCTCGGCTCCTCCCCCATGCCCCACTGGATGCGCGCGAGCACCAGCTCCTCGGAGATGGTCTCCGCCGTCCGGATGGTCGCCGGAGCGACAACCCCGAGCCCTCCGCCGCGTTCGGCCTCGCCGGCGGCTCAACGCTGGCGGGATTGACCGGGTAAACACCGCCAACTACCCCCCCCCCCCCCCCGTGACGCTGACTTGTGGGGCCTGGCCCTGCTAATTTTAGTTAGGATTAGTTTAGCAACTAAATTAACTCTGTTAACTAACTATGACAACGGCGTGTGGACCCCACACGTCGGGTTTGACCAACCAGCCGCAGTTGACTTGTCGACGTCATGCTTACGCGATCTTGTGCTTGATATTTGATTTTCTGGTATTAAATTAAATCAGGAAATTCCAGAAAATTAATAAAACTTCAAAAATTCATAGAAATTCAACCGTAACTCAGATTGAAATAATTTATATATGAAAAATTATCAAAAAAATGCAATATTTCCATCTGTACTAGTTTCATGCATGAAAAACCAACTTATACATGTTGTATAGGTGAAAACATGTGAATGGCATATATAAGAGCTTAACTTGGAGTTGCATTTGAACTTTTGGTTCAAATGGACCTCTTCCAAACTGAATGATAGTTGCATTAGCTCAAACAACATCACATCTACATGCCATGTTCATGCATCATATTGTTGCATATGATTGTGTATTGATTGCGGCACCGTTCCTTCCGCTAGGTCCTGCCTCCGGAGACGTCCAGAGTACCTGCGTGAAGCAAGGCCTCCCTTGTTGATTTACCGGGCAAGCAAATCCCTTGTTCATTCCGATACAATCCTACTCTCTCGCTCCTGCTCTCGGTTATTGCATTAGGACAACAACGATTCATCTGCTACTTTGTGTTGCGGTAGTTGAACCCATTCCTCTGCATGACTGTCATTGCCACGATAAATAGTTGAAACCCACTAGCATGTGTAGGAGTTGATTGAGCCATGTTGTGTTCCTACCATGCTATGCCTGCTATTGCTTAGAGTTGTGTCAGGTCTGATTCATTGGGAATGGATTGGAGTACAGTTCTATGTTCTGATGCTGAGAGTGGAATGTGTGAACACGATTTGGTAAAGGCAGCGGTGAGAGGCCATGTAGGAGTACATGGTGGGTTGTCTCACTGGAATAGATCCCTTAAACCTTTGAGTTCTATGTATGTCGTCCAATGACTAGCTACTACCACACATTGGAATGCTTAAGTGCCCCTCTCGACTTATTAACCAACTTGATCTCTGTCCAGGAGTCGCAACTAGTTTCTGGTGTTTGTAGGTAGTGCTATTTTTCTACCGAGTGGCACCCGTGGTGGGCTTGGGACAGACTAGGCACACGTGGCCTGGTGTACCGAGTGGCACCCGGGTGGTGGGCTCGGGAACCATGCACACATCGTTTGGGGCCGTGAGCGATACCCCGGCCGCATCTCCTTGCGGATGGAACCGGAATAGGCGATAAACCTGGACTAGAGTCTTGTGTGGTTAGTTAGGTCGTGGCCGACACCCTCGCCAGGCTTCCGCTTGAATTTTGCCGAGATACATGACGTGTATATGGCGGTAAGTGGCGAGAGCGTGTGTGAAGAAGTACACCCCTGCAGGGTTATCATGATCTATTCGAATAGCCATGTCCTCGGTTATGGACTTCTTGGATGCTTACGTGGTACATAGACAACTTGAAGTGGATACTCTAAAATGCTCAATACAAGTGTGAGTGCTATGGATGGCCTTCTCGTATGGAGACGGGGATGAATCCATAGTGGTGTATTGATGTGGTGATTAGTGGACTCGTGTGCGCCATATCACCTCAAAGAAGTTCTGGTAGTCGTAGAACAGGATAGCCACAGAGTCAAAGCTGGCTTGCTGCAACTAAACCCCACATTACCCTCTTGGTACAAATGCATGTATGTTAGGATCTGATGCAAGGCTTGCTGAGTACCTTTGTACTCACTTTTGCTTTATTTATGTTTTGCAGATGAGACTTCTGTCTCACTAGTAGTTCCGCTTGGACTTCGACGAGTAGCTTGTTACCTCAGCTACGATCTTGTACCCTTGGGAGGGTCTTATAGATAGTCAGGCTTCTCAGCCTTTTTATTTTGTAGTTGTCTGTACTCAGACATGTAATGCTTCCGCTTGTTGCTTGTATGCTCTGAATGATGGGTCATGTAACCCCTGTTTGTATTTAATGCTATGTGGCTCTCCTGAGCTTTTACCTATATTAGTTTGCGTTATGTTGTGATGCCATGTTGTACAACACATACTTGCATGTTATGCGTACGTGTAACTTGTATTGCTATGTGTGGGATCCGACAACCTAGTTGTTTATCCTTGGTAGCCTCTCTTATGGGGAAATGTTGTGTTGTGCTTCCTTGAGCAATAGTAGTCCGCTACAGCCCGGTTCACCGGAGTCCTGCTAGCCCAGCTCTACTGCTTGGACACTTGACTGGCCGGCATGTGTTTCACTTCGTTCCTATGTCTGTCCCTTCAGGGAAATGCCACGCGGTGATATTCGGAGTCCTGCCTAGCCTGCTACAGCCCGGTTCACCGGAGTCCTATTAGCCCAGTGCTACAGCCCGAATTCATACGCTGATGACCGACATGCTCGATGTGATTCATGTATGCCTGTCCCCATAGGTTAGTGCAACTTTGGGTTCACGACTAGACATGTCGGCCTGGGTTCTCTGTCATATGGATGCTAGCGACACTATCATATACGTGAGCCAAAAGGCGCAAACGGTCCCGGGCCATGGTAAGGCGACACACGTGGGAATACCGTGCGTGAGGCCGCAAAGTGATAAGATGTGTTACATGCTAGATCAGTGTGACTTAGGATCGGGGTCCCGACAGCTTTGGTATCGAGCTTTGACTGTAGGTTTTCCAAGCCAACTTTGGTGAAGTTGAGTCTAGAAATGCTTTAGTTATGTAGGGGAATTGATTGTGGGTGGGAACGTAAGGCTCTTTTACTCCTTATATCTCATGCCCTTCTGATCTGAGTCGTCCTATCTTTCCTACGGGGTAAGGAACTAGGCTTTCTCTTCTGTCTATCAGGATCACGTGTTACTACTCCGTAGCTCCATAGGGTTGGTTCATCAGAGTCATACCCCAGTTTTTGAGTACTTCTGGTGTAGTCTGTTTAGTAATATCTCAGAACCTTGAGTGGAGATGTTGAGTATGTTACTACCCCATTCCAGTAGGATGTCTCATTCTGAGCATTTTACTGTCGTTATGCTGCCGGAATTGCCCCAGGAGTTCGAGAATTACTAATTTTTGTGTCCTACATTTTACAGTCTGTAGTTGATGTTGATTCCGTCCTTGGTTTCGTTTCTCAGGATGTCATCAGTTAAGCGAAGTTCTGTTGCTCGTAGCCAGAACCACGGAGATGGTAGGGATGAGGATCCTCCCGACCAGCCTTCATTGGCAGAGTTTATGTTAGAGATGGAGAGGAACAAGCGTGAGTCTAACCGCTTGTTGGCACGTGTCGAGGAGAACACCGCACAACAGTTCAAAGGGTCGCAACCATTCATGACTTCATTCGCTTGCACCCACCCACCTTTCATCATTCCATCGAGCCACTCGATGCGATGACCGGCTCCGTAGTATCACACGCAAGCTCCGTTCTGCGACGTAGCTGAAAGTGACAAGGTCACCTATGCTGCATACCACCTGGAAGGTCATGCTAGTGTTTGGTGGCAGAACTATGAGGCTATGCTTCCAGCTGGTCAGATTCCTACCTGGAGAGATTTCACTGAGGCTTTTCGCGAGCATCACATTCCTGAAGCCCTCATCAATCGCAAGAGAGAAGATTTCTGTAGTTTCACCCAGGGTAAGATGGCCGTTGATGCTTACAGTAGAGAGTTTGAGAACCTTGCCCGTTATGCCACAGAAGAGGTGCCCACGGACGCCAAGAAGCAGGCTAGGTTTCGGAAGGGTCTCAACCCCAAGTTGCATCGCGATCTCCACCTGCATCATTGTGATACATTCCAAGCTCTTGCAAACAAGGCCATTAATGCAGAGACAGCTCAGCTCACTTACGAGGAGTCTCGTAAGCACAACCGTGAATTGGTTTCTTCCTTCGGTTCTAGTTCGCAGAAGCGCCGGATTTGGATTTCGAACTCTGCTCTTCCACCCGGATATTCACCGAGGCCATCCCATGTGGCGCCTCACCCAGTTCAGTTACATGCTCCACCCAGGCCTATTGGTAAATCACTTTTCAATGCGGGTCCACGTCCTACCTCAGGGACTTGCTTCACATGCGGAGAGCCAGGACACTATGCACGTGACTGCTCTCAAGCCAGTTGTGCTCCACCCCAGCCTGAGAAGACTGTTGGCTGTGTTAAGCCATCAAGCAAGATGATCAATGTCAAGTCAGCTCCCACTGAACAAGGACGTGTGCATCACGTCTCAGCTAAAGATGCTCATGATGATCCAGATGTCGTTCTTGGTACCCTCCTTGTCAACTGTCATCCAGCTTCGGTTCTATTCGATACTGGAGCATCTCATTCTTTCATTTCTGAAGGCTATGCTCGTTTGCACGACATGTCATTTTGTGACATGCCAACTCCGCTTGAAATCCAAACCCCAGGGTCTAGATGGCAGACCACGAGAATCAGCCATGGTAATGAAATCCTTGTTGATAGACTTGTATTTCTTGCATCACTTGTAGCCCTCAAGTCCTCAGATATTAACATCATCTTGGGTATGGACTGGATGACAGCTCATCATGCCAAGATTGATTGTTACACAAGATCTGCTCAGCTTACACACACATCTGGCAAGATAGTCACTGTCTCCACTAGAGTTGCAAAGCGTCAACTCTATTCTCTTAATGCCAGCCCTCTTCCAGACCTTGAAAATATCCCGATAGTCTGTGACTTTCCGGATGTCTTTGCAGAGGAACTGCCGGGTATTCCACACAGCGAGGAGATGTAGAGTTCGTCATAGATCTTATCCAGAACCGCTCCAATCTCTAGGAGAGCTTACAAGATGGCACCCTTAGAACTAGCCGAGCTTAAGAAACAACTTGATGAGTCCTTGCAAAAGGGTTTCATCCATCCTAGTTCTTCTCCTTGGGCTTGCCCCGTCCTCTTCGTCAAGAAGAAGGATGGTACGGACCGGATGGTTGTAGATTATCGTCCCGTTAATTTGGTCATGATAAAGAACAAGTATCCGCTCCCCAGGATCAACGACTTGTATGATCAGCTCGCTGGATCCTCAGTCTTTTCCAAAAGGGATTTGAGGTTAGGCTACCACCAAATCAAGATCAGAAACGGGGACATCCCCAAGACAGCCTTTGTCACTCGTTATGGCGGTCGAGTACACCGTCATGTCCTTTGGTCTAACCAACGCTCCAGCCACATTCTCCGCTTGATGAACTCGATCTTCATGGAGTACTTAGATAAGTTCGTGGTTTACCTCGATGATATTCTTATTTACTCGAAGAACGAGGAAGAGCATGCCGAACATCTTAGACTTGTGCTAGAAAAACTCGAGACCACCGCCTTTATGCCAAGTTCTCCAAGTGCGAATTTTGGCTTCCGAAGTGACCTACCTAGGCCACGTGATTTACAGTAAGGGCATTGCTGTCAATCCCGAGAGAGTTCAGGCCGTTCTTGATTGGACTCCACCTGAAACCGTTAAACAAGTTAGGAGTTTCCTTGGTCTAGCCAGCTATTGTCGCCGCTTTGTTGAAAACTTCTCCAAAGTAGCCAAACCCCTCACGGAACTTCTCAAAAAGATAAAAAGTTTGAGTGGTCCCCACAGTGTGAGTACAGTTTTCAGGAACTGAAAAGACGCCTGACTTCTACTCCCATACTTGTGTCACCGGATTTCACTAAAGACTTTGTTATCTCATCATGACGCCTCACGACAGGGACTAGGTTGCATTCTTATGCAGGATCGTCATGTGATTGCCTATGCATCTCGTGAGTTGCATCCACATGAGGAGAATTATCCTACACATGATCTGGAGCTTGCAGCCGTAGTCTATGCACTCAAGACCTGGCGACATTACCTTCTTGGTAAACGTTGCGAGATCTACACCGATCACGAGTCTCAAGTATATCTTCACCCAACCAGATTTGAACCTTAGGCAAAGACGTTGGTTGGAGTTGATCACAGATTATGATCTAGGGATTACCTACACCCCAGGCAAAGCCAATGTCATGGCTGATGCTCTAAGCCGTAAGTCCTATTGCAACAATCTCATGTTGCAGCAAGGCCAACCACTTCTCCATGAGGAATTCTGTAAGCTTAACCTTCACATAGCTCCTCACGGGTTCCTTTCTACCTTGGTGGCGAAACCTACCCTTGAGGATCAGATCATCTCTGACCAGAAGTTTGATAGGGGTGTTATCCGCATTAAGAGAAACATTAAGAAGGGAGTTGGTGGATGTTTCTCTATGGATGATCGAGGTGTTGTCTTCTTTGCGAATCGCTTGGTGGTTCCCAAGAGTCAACATCTTCGACAATTGATTCTTAAGGAGGCGCATCAATGTCCTCTCACGATCCATCCCGGTAGTACTAAGATGTATTAGGACCTATGCCAGAGGTTCTGGTGGACTAGGATGAAGAGAGAAATCGCTCAGTTTATTGCTAACTGTGACGTTTGCCGTCGCGTTAAGGCAGAGCATCAAAGGTCTGCTGGCACCCTTCAGCCTTTAGCCATTCCTGAGTGGAAATGGGATAAAGTTGGTATGGACTTCATCACCGGCTTTCCCAGGACCAAGAAAGGGAATAATGCTATCTTCGTAGTCATTGATCGTCTGTCCAAGGTGGCTCACTTCCTACCTGTTCGAGAGAGTATCACCGCTAGTCAGCTCGCTGACTTATATATTTCTGGAATAGTGTCACTTCATGGTGTTCCACTAGAGATCAATTCAGACCGTGGCAGTCTTTTCACTTCTCATTTTTGGGAGAGTTTCCAGACTGCCATGGGAACCCATCTTTCCTTCAGTACCGCTTTCCACCCTCAGTCGAGTGGTCAGGTGGAAAGGGTCAACCAAATTCTCGAAGACATGCTTAGAGCTTGCGTTATCTCATTCGGTATGGATTGGGAGAAATGTCTTCCTTTCGCCGAGTTTGCTTATAACAATAGCTACCAATCCAGTCTCAAGAAAGCTCCTTTTGAGATTATTTATGGACGAAGATGTCGAACACCTTTGAACTGGTCAGAAACCGGTGAAAGACAATTCTTTGGACCGGATATGATCCAGGAGGCAGAAGAGCAAGTTCGCATCATTCTTGAGAATTTGAAAACAGCCCAATCTCGTCAAAAGAGCCAGTATGACCGTCGTCATAAGGAAGTGGCCTATGAAATTGGCGACAAGGCTTACCTTCGGGTTACCCCTTTGAAGGGTACCCATCGTTTCGGTATCAAGGGCAAGTTGGCTCCTCGTTACATTGGTCCCTTTCGCATTCTCGCTAAACGAGGAGAGGTTGCCTACCAGTTGGAACTACCTCCACACCTTTCTCGAGTTCATGATGTCTTCCACGTCTCTCAACTCAGGCGTTGCTTCTCGGATCCCATCTGCGGCTTGGACCACGAAACGCTTGATATCCAAGATAACCTCACATACCGAGAGTACCCGGTTCGCATTCTTGATCAAGCAGAGCGAGTCACTCGACGTCAGAACATCAAGTTTCTCAAGGTTCAGTGGTCTCATCATTCCGAGAGAGAAGCTACTTGGGAGCGAGAAGATCGTCTTCGATCGAGTACCCGCTTTCTTTCCGTCGACCCACAGATCTCGGGACGAGATTCTTTCAAGTGAGGCGAGTTGTCACATCCCTAGTTCTGGTATGACCTAGGCTAGCTAGTCATTTGAGCATCATGTTTAAATTCCATTTAATTTTGAAATGAGGATTTGTGAAACCCTCAGAATCATTTTTGGAAATGACCCAATTAAAAGTTGCTTCAATTTGGCCAAAGAAAATGTTCCTGTTTTCTCTAAAAATATTGGTCAGAGGTAAAATTCCAACTAATATTATTTTTGGGAGCTCAGAAGTATTTATTTTTGGCCATTTAAATTAATGCAGTAAATATTTGCCTTGGATATATATATGATATATATATATATAATATATGTCCAAAAGTTATGCTAGTTGTTGAGGAGTTCTGGAATAATATAAATAGCTCCTACAAAAATTGGCATAAGAAAATAAAATGATTTAGTATTTTAATTAAATCAAACAAATGTCAGAAAATTAGAAAAGAAAACAAAAGGGGAAAAAAACCCTTACCTGCGCTTACCTCCCTGTGCAGCCCAGAGGCCCAGCTAGCCCAGCTGGCCCAGCCGACTTGCCAGCGCCAATCGTACCCTTCCTCGCGCCAGGAGGACAGGGGCACGCGCCCGGTGCACGCGGCCACGCGTCCGGCCACGCCACCTGCCTGCCTGGCCTTCCCTCGTCGCCCTGGATGCTCCGGACGACGCCACGTGCCGCCCCGACCGCTCTCCCTCTCCCCAGTCCTCTCCCCTCCTCTCTCTCGCCCTCCCCCGCGAGCACCCGAGCGCCACCGTCGCCGCCGCACGCCATTGCCGCGGCCACCACCTCCCTCTCGCCCTCTCTTCGAGTCCAGAAGCCCCGCCACATCGCCGGCCACCTCCCCGCCAAGTCACGCGAGCGGAAGCGCCCTGCAGCGTCGTCCCCGACCCTTCTTCCTCCTCGGGCCACCGTGGATCTCCGTCGTCGCTCGCCGCCGTCAGCGTCTTCCCCGAGCTCGCCGTCGCCTCTTCCGGTCCCCTCTGAGCCACCCCACGTCGTTTCCCTCTACTCCCCTGCTCCTATGCGCCCTCCAGCCCCTCTGCCGCCCGAGCCGAGCTCCGGCCGCCGCCCATCGCTTCTGCTCCGGTGAGCTCAAACCACCGTCGACCTCCGTCGCCTCCATCAGATGCTTGGACGAGCCCGGGCTACGCCCCGGTGCTCTCTGCCGCCCCCGTGCACCGCAGTGCTGCGCCCCTCCTCGGCCGAACTCCGGCCGCCGCCGCGAGCTCTGCTCCGGCGAGCCCCGGCCTCCCCGGCTCCTCCCCCATGCCCCACTGGATGCGCGCGAGCACCAGCTCCTCGGAGATGGTCTCAGCTGTCCGGATGGTCGCCGGAGCGACAACCCCGAGCCCTCCGCCGCGTTCGGCCTCGCCGGCGGCTCAACGCCGGCGGGATTGACCGGGTCAACCCCGCCAACTACCCCCACCCCCTGTGACGCTGACATGTGGGGCCCGGCCCTGCTAATTTTAGTTAGGATTAGTTTAGCAACTAAATTAACTCTGTTAACTAACTATGACACTGACGTGTGGACCCCACACGTCAGGTTTGACCCCAGCCAGCCGCAGTTGACTTGCTGACGTCATGCTTACGCAGTGCTGACGCAGTATTTGATTTTCTGGTATTAAATTAAATCAGGAAATTCCAGAAAATTAGCAAAACTTCAAAAATTCATAGAAATTCAACCGTAACTCAGATTAAAATAATTTATATATGAAAAATTATCAAAAAAATGCAATCTTTCCATCTGTACTAGTTTCATGCATGACAAACCAACTTATACACGCTGTATAGGTGAAAACATGTGAATGGCATATATAAGAGCTTAACTTGGAGTTGCATTTGAACTTTTGGTTCAAATGGACCTCTTCCAAACTGAATGATAGTTGCATTAGCTCAAACAACATCACATCTACATGCCATGTTCATGCATCATATTGTTGCATATGATTGTGTATTGATTGCCGGCACCGTTCCTTCCCGATAGGTCCTGCTCCGGAGACGTTCCAAAGTACATGCGTGAAGCGATTGCCTCCCTTGTTGATTTACCAGGCAAGCAAATCCCTTGTTCATTCCGATACAATCCTACTCTCTCGCTCCTGCTCTCAGTTATTGCATTAGGACAACAACGATTCATACGCTGCTTTGTGCTGCGGTAGTTGAACCCATTCCTCTGCATGACCTGTCATTGCCACAGTAAATAGTTGAAACCCACTAGCATGTGTAGGAGTTGATTGAGCCATGTTGTGTTCCTACCATGCTATGCCTGCTATTGCTTAGAGTTGTGTCAGGTCTGATTCATTGGGAATGGATTGGAGTACTGTTCTATGTTCTGATGCTGAGAGTGGAATGTGTGAACACGATTTGGTAAAGGCAGCGGTGAGAGGCCATGTAGGAGTACATGGTGGGTTGTCTCACTGGAACCGTCCTTAAGCACTGAGTTCTATGTATGTCGTCCAATGACTAGCTACTACCACACATTGGAATGCTTAAGTGCCCCTCTCGACTTATTAACCAACTTGATCTCTGTCCAGGAGTCGCAACTAGTTTCTGGTGTTTGTAGGTAGTGCTATTTTTCTACCAAGTGGCACCCGGCAGGGTGGGCTTGGGACAGACTAGGCACACGTGGCCTGGTGTACCGAGTGGCACCCGGGTGGTGGGCTCGGGAACCTTGCACACATCGTTTGGGACCGTGAGCGACACCCTGGCCGGATCTCCTTGCGGATGGAACCGGAATAGGCGATAAACCTGGACTAGAGTCTTGTGTGGTTAGTCAGGTCGTGGCCGACACCCTCGCCAGGCTTCCGCTTGAAGGTTGCCGAGATACATGACGTGTATATGGCGGTAAGTGGCGAGAGCGTGTGTGAAGAAGTACACCCTGCAGGTTATCATGATCTATTCGAATAGCGGTGTCCTCGATTATGGACTTCTTGGATGCTTACGTGGTACATAGACAACTTGAAGTGGATACTCTAAAATGCTCAAGACAAGTGTGAGTGCTATGGATGGCCTTCTCGTATGGAGACGGGGATGAATCCATAGTGGTGTATTGATGTGGTGACTAGTGGACTCGTGTGTGCCATATCACCTCAAAGAAGTTCTGGTAGTCGAGAAACGGGATAGCCACAGAGTCAAAGCTGGCTTGCTGCAACTAAACCCCACATTACCCTCTTGGTACAAATGCATGTATGTTAGGATCTGATGTAAGTCTTGTTGAGTACCTTTGTACTCACGTTTGCTTTATTTATGTTTTGCAGATGAGACTTCTGTCTCACTAGTAGTCCCTCTTGGACTTCGACGAGTAGCTTGTTACCTCAGCTACGATCTTGTACCCTTGGGAGGGTCTTATAGATAGTCAGGCTTCTCAGCCTTTTTCTTTTGTAGTTATGCATACGTACTCAGACATGTAATGCTTCCGCTTGTTGCTTGTATGCTCTGAATGATGGGTCATGTGACCCCCGTTTGTATTTAATGCTATGTGGCTCTCCTGAGCTTTTACCTATATGAGTTTGCGTTATGTTGTGATGCCATGTTGTACAACACATACTTGCATGTTATGCGTACGTGTAACATGTATTGCTATGTGTGGGATCCGACAACCTAGTTGTTTATCCTTGGTAGCCTCTCTTATGGGGAAATGTAGTCTCGTGCTTCTGAGCGATAGTAGTCCGCTATAGCTCGGTTCACCGGAGTCCTGCTAGCCCAAAGACTACTGCTTCGGACACTTGACTGGCCGGCATGTGTTTCACTTCGTTCCTATGTCTGTCCCTTCGGGGAAATGTCACGCGGTGATATTCGGAGTCCTGCCTAGCCTGCTACAGCCCGGTTCACCGGAGTCCTGTTAGCCCAGTGCTACAGCCCGAATTCATACGTTGATGACCGACATGCTCGATGTGATTCATGTATGCCTGTCCCCATAGGTTAGTGCCACTTTGGGTTCACGACTAGACATGTCGGCCCGGGTTCTCTATCATACGGATGCTAGCGACACTATCATATACGTGAGCCAAAAGGCGCAAATGGTCCCGGGCCATGGTAAGGCGACACCCGTGGGAATACCGTGCGTGAGGCCGCAAAGTGATATGATGTGTTACATGCTCGATCAGTGTGACTTAGGATCGGGGTCCCGACACCCCGGTTGTAGCCGCACACTTGAGATGATCCACTGAGCTGAACGTGATGGCGCACGTGGACCACCTGAGAGGGCGCGTGGCCTCGAGCTTGGGAAGGACTGCATTCACCTCGCGAGCAAACTGCTTGAAGATGCGCTGAGAGGCTGGGGTCTGGGCACCGCCCAAGATGCAAGCGATAGCACGTGGCTCCTGGAAGCCCCTAGCCCCCTCATCCTGATGATGGTCGTCATTCCTTCATGGCGGAGGTGGCAGAGGAGGAAGGACTGCGTTGCCCTGCGGGCGATCCTCGCGAGGCTGATCCCTCCAAGCCCCCTTGCAAGGCTGGTCCTGCCAGCGGTCCTCGCGAGGCCAGTCACGCCACCCTTGGCGAGGGCCTCGGTCGTCCCATCGTACTCCACCTCTTCCTCCTCCTCGGCAGTAGCCCCGATCGTTGCGCTCGGGGCATCGACCGATGCGTCCTTCTCGGATGGCTCTGAGCTCTTGGCATTCGTTGGTGTTGTGGGTGTGGAGGTCGTGGTACACGCAGTACCGGCTGTCCTTGGACAACTCCGGCTGGTCCCTGTCGCGCTTCGTGTCTGGCTCTACTGCGAGCACGGCTGCTCCTTTGCGCTTCACTTCCTTGGCCTTGGCTTTCTTCTCTTATGGGTCATCAGCTGGGAGCGCGAGAAGGGAGAGGCGCCCCTCCTCATCCCTTGTGCACTTGGTCGCCAGGTTGAATAGCTCCAGTGACGTGCATAGATCCTCGTGGATTGCCAGCTGCTCCTTTATCTTGACGTCGCGGACGCCATCAGAGAACGCTGAGATGATGGCCTCCTCAGTCACCTTGGGAATCTTGAGGTGAGCGCTCTTAAAGCGCTTCATGTACTTCTGCAGGGTCTCTCCAGGTTGCTGTTTGATGCGGCGCAGGTCACCCACGACTAGAGGACGGTCGCGAGTGCCCTGGAAGTTGGCGATCAAGCGGGTGCGCATCTCGTCCCAAGAGGAGATCGAGCCGGGAGGCAGGTTCAGGAGCCAGGTGAGGGCACCATCCTTGAGCGCCATGGGAAACCAGTTCGCCATGATCTTTTCGTCTCCGTTGGCCGCTTCGATGCCCAGCTCGTAGAGCTGCAGGAACTCCGCCAGGGTCGGCAGTGCTGTCGTAGCGAGGAGGCAGATCCGGCTTAAATTTTCCCGGCCAGGCGACACTGCGTAGCTTGGTGGTGAAGACGCGGCAGCCTGCGGTGGCCACCAAAGCCCTTTGCAGCCGCGGGGCTTGATCTTGGAGGTTCCCACGCGTCGCTGCCAGGGGCAGCGCGGGGTCTTGATGTGCTAGCGCAGGGACGCGAGCTTGACGTGCTGGAGCTAGGAGTATGCGACCGCCTTCTTGAGGACGAAGGATTTCTTGGCAGCTCCTTTCTTGTCGCGTGGGCGCTGGACGCGGTGGGTCTCGTCCAGGGGCCGCGTGCCTTGGAGCCAGGGCACCTTCTTGGGGAGGAGGTGGCGGAGGCACCTCCTGAGCTGCATCACCCACGCAGGACAGAAGGTGAAGCAGCGAGAGGGACGGCGCTGGGGAGCCCCCTGCGGCGCTGATGAGCTCGGTGATGCAAGCGAGCCACTCCTTGTAGAGGTCATCGACGGGGCGGTAGTGTAAGAGTTCGTGTGCCAGGAGCAACATGGCATGCACGTCCGTGGGAGCGTGACGGGCGTGCGATGACGAACCGGCTGGAGTCAGCGACGGAGTGGCGGTGCGGCCTTCCCGCCGCACCGAGGGATGCAGCAACGACGCCTGCTGCTCGTTCCCCGCCAGGCAAGTGCCGGCATTGGCGGCAGGCGACGGAGAACGACGGGGAGGCCCACCGACGAGAGCCGTCTAGGCAACATGGGCGGCGAGAGCAGCCCGACAGTCGGCACGAGCTCGGCGAGCGTCATCCATGGATGCGACAAACGATCGAACACGGTACAACGGAAGAAGGATTCCGGGACACCGCTACCTGGCCCGCCAAATTTCGGATATTGGGTTCCGGCAAGACCCTTAAGGTTCGAACTCTGGGGTGCACACGAAGATCTTCCCCCTGCCGATCCACGTCCCGACGCCTCGCTGAGAATCTAAGCTACACGATGAACAACACAAGGGACACAAGGTTTATACTGGTTTGTGCCACCGTTGTGGTGTGATACCCTAATCCAGTGTGTGGTGTGGTGGATTGCCTCTGGGGCTGATGATGAACAGTACAGAGGAAGAACAGCCTCGCGAGGGGTGTTCTTGTGGTGGTGTGCTTGGAGAGGAATTGCTCCGTCTCTGTTGGTTCTAGGTGAGATCCCGATGATCCCCCTCTAGTGCGGTGGCTATCTCTATATATAGAAGCCCTGGTCCTTTTCCCAAATATTGAGCGGGAAGGGAGCCAACAACGGCCATTTTGAAGGGGAACATCTAGTACAAGTTATCCTAACTAAAGTTGGTCTTCGGCAGCCAAAGGCACCGGCGATGACGCCGTCTTGGGCTCCACGGTGACCTCCGTCCTGCCGCTCTGCTGATCTTGGTCTTGTTGCACTGAAATGGTAACCATTGCTTGATGCCTTGGTACTCCGCGCGTGTGCTTGCCCCCTTTGCACCAATGAGGAAATAAGGACACTGCGCAGGCCGGCGCCCGCCTGGTCTCGATCGTCATGGCTTGCGTCAGGGCCCCTCGTGAGGTACCCCTGCCTTGAGCTCTCCGCCTCCTCGCGAGCCTGCCTGGTGAGGCCATTCCTGAGGAAGCCTTGTGTCATCCACCCCGCAAGGCTTGGCCCCTCGCGAGGGTCTTGAGCTTGAGTTGATGAAGATGGGCCGTACTGGGCCACCCCTTGAGCCACGCCGCAGGCCCCAGGCAGGCAAGTCTGGGGACCCCCGTTCCCAGAACACCGACAAAACGTATGGGAGAGGTAGCCTACAAGCTGGAGTTACCCGAAGGATTGTCAGGAGTTCATGATGTGTTCCACGTGTCACAATTGAAGAAGTGCCACGCAGAGATGGCTGATATCCCTTTGAGAGATACAGTGCCACTGGAAGCGATTCACTTGGATAGCGATTTGACCTACGAGGAGGGCTGTCAAAAAGGTAGAGGAGGTAGGATGGGCAATTGGTCAGATCTAGTATGGATCGTACATGGACGATAGTTGGAGTTGGCAGCTCTCCTAGGCTTCCCTCATCTGGGATCCCTGGGGAAGAGGATCAAGTTGGCCCTTGCGAATAACTTGATGAACTATCTCCCTTCAACCCTTTGAGCGAAATGTAGCAAAAGGAAGGAAAATCCATGGAACGACCCAATTGACACCACCACGAAGAAACTACAAGATCACCCCAAGGACGCCCTCGGCGTTCGAAGTCCTGAAACGATCAAGATTCTCGAGTTTGCCGGCCGAGTTCTTTGGCAGCAAGGTTATCAAGTTTTGCAAAGTTCAGTGGAGCCACCATACCGAGGATGAAGCCACCTAGGAACGAGAGGAAGATCTACGGAAGGACCATCCGCACCTATTTTCAAGCCAACCCGAATCTCGAGGGTGAGATTCATCTTAAGGGGGTAGGTTTGTAACATCCCAAATTTTCAATTTGGAATGTTATACATTAGAACATCATTGCATATCATATTTTATCACATTTTGGGTTGATCCTAGAAATTATATGCAACTCAAGGTCACACGGAGAGAGTTGGGGCTTTCGTTATTTTCATATTTGAGTTTTCTCAAATTTTGAAAAGGAGATCATTTGGTTCTAATTATTTTTCTTCCGAATATTCCTAAAATAAAAATATATGAGAGGAGATAATATGACTTCTCGAAAATAAATGAAATATTAGAGGAAAAGTATTAAAATCAAATAAATAGTTTTATTTGGATTTTATTGCAATTTTATTTGAATTAGAAAAATTGCACATTTTCAAAATTGCATTTTTAGGCCAAGAAAACGTTCATCTTGTTCTAAATATTTTATTTAGACTGTGAAAATTTGTTTTGGCATTTTTAGATTTTTATTTTATTTTCTAGGATTTCTTTTGTTTCGGCGGAATTAATTTTACAAAAAAGTGTTACCTTGTTGGGCCGATGAGCCGGGCCGGGCCTCGCCAAAGACCGCCCATTCGTTTTTTTAAAACTGCTCGGTTTTTTTAGAAACCTAGATTTGTTTTAGATTAAATCGGTTCGGTTTTCTCAGTTTACCTAAATAGTGGACGTTCGTCCGTACGTTGGTTTTAACGAACGGTGTTCACCCGTTAGCCTCAGACGGCGAGCGTTCGTTCATTAGCCTGTTCGTTAGTTTTTCTTTTTACAGGGTTTTCCCGCGATTATTTTCGATCGTGATTTGTTCCCTGATTTTCATTTTAGTTTCTTTTCGCTCGTTTATCGGAATCAGGCGATTCAAGCGCCTAGTTCTTCGTCTCGAAACCCTCTTTCTGTTTAACCAACTTGAACAAGATTTTGGTACTGTAAAATTTGACTTTAGTCCAGATTAGTTAACGGATCTTGTTTCTTTCGCAGTTTGAGTTTCGTTGCTTCATTTGATTTGATTCTTTTTGCAAACCGGAGTTCTTAAGTTGAACTTTCTGGTTAGATCTCTTGTTTGAGTTTTACCCGTGCTTCTAGTTGAGTGCTTATTGTATGCTTGTTTGTTTGCGATAGAGTACCCGGAGTGTGAAGCGTGCTACTACGAGTCTCTATGTTTCACGGATCATCAGCAAGGCAAGTAACACTTTGATCATACCTCTTTACTACCCAGTTTTATTGCATTAGATCAACCCTCAAACAATTGCATGGTTAGGATCTGATTAACATGTGGGTTTTCGGAAGTAGATGATGAGGTAGAACCTATTGCCCTGTTTATTATCAAACATTTGGGAGTTACTTCTACGTTGCTTATATTGCTATGCTATGCTCGTAGACATGGTTTGGATCGAGTGATTCATGACAGATGTGACAGTTATTTTTAATGGTTAACTTAAGGTGGCTACTTTAATACACATCTGGGTGCATTGCTTGAGGCACCCTAGAGTACCCTGTGGTTGTCAGGGCACCTGGAGAATCCAGTGTTGTCCTAGGATATCCCGGAGTACCCGTGTGATCATCCTACGGTCCGCAACCCAGGCTCAAAGGGATCATAAGATTATTCATGCTAGAAACTTCCGTGTGCAGTCACAAGCTATTATGGGCTCTAGCATAGTTGAGTATGTTGCAAGACCTCTTTCAGTGGTGGGCTAGCAGATGTAGGGGAAAGTAGGTGTAACTGTCCACCCAGAGTAAAGAGTTATTGTTTCAGAAAGATTGTGTCTCGAATCTCTGACCATGGATGTATTGGAGTCTTGTGGGGAAAGTGCACAAACCTCCGCAGAGTGTACAAACTAATCGTGGTTAGCCGTGTCCCCGGTTATGGACGTCTTGAGTATCTAGTGCTTGGATTATCATGTTGATCTCATCACTCTTAATATAATTTGATTGGGTTTAATGATGATGCTTAATTGGGGTTGAGTTGGAGGAACCTTCTCCACCATGATAGCTAAATAAAATGTATTCCCTTGTTGTAGGAAAAAATTGGCTTTATGCAAAACTGTAACCGTAGAGCTTTCCATGAGCCATATATGCATGTAGTGATAGCATTTATTCTGTTCATTACTCTCTATGTGTTACATTGCCAGCATATTACATGTGACCCGTTTCGGGCTGCAATGTTCATGTTGCAGACTTTTCAGACGACGAGTAAGGTGCCATAGGTCGTTGTATTTCACTCAATGATGCCGTTGGAGTTGATGGACTCATTTTATCTTCCAAGCCTTCCGCTGTTATCATTTTTTTGGATGTCCTTAAGCCATATTATTGTAATAAGTTCTCTTTTGAGAATTTCGTTGTAATAAGTGTGTGATTGCTACTCTGTTATAAATCTTCAAGTACTGTGCGTGTCAACATTACCGATCCAAGGATGACACTGATGCACAGAGATCGGACTATTTAAGGTCTGGTCGCTACATTAATACAATTCTAGCATGAATAATAAACATTTATCATGAATTTAAGGAAATAAATAATAACTATTATTGCCTCTAGGGCATATTTCCTTCACTTGGTTACAAATACTACTACTCCAAGATGACTGCACATTCTTCCTCAACTCCTCATCCACAAAAAACAAAGAAGTCATTCATCATCGTTCCCTTGCATTTGCCATGGCCAGCGCGAGTTCTATGTCGAGAGAATTCCACCAAGGAGAGGCGGGCATGGAAGCGAAAGCACGAGAGATGTCCCGCCTCGCCGTGAAAGCAACCGACATGTCCCGCCGCGCCGCCGAAGCAGCACGGAGGTCCCGCCACACCGTCGATGCAGCAGACTGCTCCGGCCGTGCCGCAGAAGCAGCAGAGATGTCCGGCCGCGCCGCAGAAGCAGCAAAGATGTCCTCCCGCGCTGCGGCAGCACAGGAAAATGTCTCGCAGGCGAGGACTCTTACAGGTGCATGCATGCGATCGTCCATAGCCAGATGGATCAGATCTCTGGCTGGGTGAGGTTGCAGGACGACATGAAAGCCTCGTTTGAACAGGCTACCGGCGTCATCCGGCAATTAAGGGAGAGCAATGAGAAGCTCCAGGCCGAGCGAGACCTGTTGAGGGCGAAGATCGTCGGAAGTGCGGAGCAGCAGTAGGAGACCACTGCCTTGTTGAAGAGAACCAACGTCATCGTCGAGAAACTTATGGACACGAATTTTGTGCTACGCATGAAGCGCAAAAGGCTGGTGGTGGAGTCCGTGGATGCTCTCAAGCAACATATTGAGGACGGGAAAGAGCTCATTGCCGCTCGCGGCAGAGACTAGTTCCCACAGCCTGCAGCAACGCATCAAGAAAGTAGAGATCAGCGAGCCAGATCATTGTATTCCTTCTTCTTTTGCCCTTGTGTATTTTGGGCGTTGCCGCATGTGGCTTTTTTTAATTATGTTCCTAAATATGTAAGACAATTATTATCCACTATCATCGTCCTTATATTCATCATCAAGATTCGTGCAAAACTTTCTTTTCAGATTCTTTTTCTCTCTTAAATCTCAGTCTAGTGAGACATAGCCACGCCGTGAAACAGGGGCTCGGGCGCCATTAATGGAGACGTTGGGAGGGAGGTGTGCGGCGGATAGAAGTCAAAGGGCTCTCCTCCCGATGAGCACGCGCAGGGGTCTGATCCCACGCCTCCCGTACTCAAATAGCTACCCCGCATGGCACCACCTAGCCAAAACAAAAAGGGGACGTGTGGAGGCACGTAATTGGTAAGTAGAACGCCCACGGTTTCAATAATAGTTGTGTTTCCGATTTGTAACGTGACAGCACTTTTTCCAAAATGACTTTGTTGATTGTTAATGTGTGCGCCTTCACAAATAAGACAGAAAAATTACCACAGCATGTTGGTGCCATGTCATGACACCATGCCAAGTTTCATGATTTTTAGGCTTGTTTTGCATTTACAGGAATTAAAAAACGAAGTTTCTCAATCTTTCCGGCCGAGCCACGACGCCCAGATGTTTTAATTTCATTCCCATTTCTTGCATGGGACCTAGACATTCACCCAAGGACACACATGTGATGTTTCAACTAACTATGGTGCACTGGAGAATGTGCTTTTAGTTCAAATTTGAATTATGCACATTAAATGCCCGGAAATTCAATTAGTGTATAAAAAAGGCCAAACGAACCCGGAAAAATTCCAAAATTTAGCACGATACTTCTATGTGGTCTAATCTGCCTATGTAAAAAATTAAGGCGGGAGAAGGGCAATGTACGTATGTCGTTTCGCACACGGAGGTGGCACACGTTCCCTCTCGGAACCACGAGCCTTCTTGAGAGAAGCTCCGCTTTGCAAGAAGCTTATACCAAAGTTTGTCCCAATTCGGCCAAAAAATTTACCGCAGCATGTTGGTGCACTGGCAGGACACCATGCCAAGTTTCATGATTTTTAGGTGTGTTTTGGATTTACATGAATTTAAAAACCAGTTTCTCAATCTTTCCGGCCGAGGCATGACGCCCAGATGTTTGAATTTCATTCCCATTTCTTGCATGGTACCTAGAAATTCACCCAAGGACACACATGTGATTTTTCAACCAACTTTGGTGCACTACAGCATGTGCTTGTAGTTCAAATTTGAATTATGCACATTAAATGAATAGAAATTCAATTAATGTATAAAAAGGCCAAACGAACCCGGAATTAATGTATACAAAAATGAAATACACGCTTGGAAAACATGACGCCTGGCGTGGTGCCATGGTATGGCCTCACCGTGCCCTAGTAAAAATTTGAGAATGTTTTCCTTATGTCGTCATGCACGCCTTTCATAAATTGAACCATCACCGAGGAAGTTCCATGGTTTCGAGGGGGAAATCACCAAGATTAAAGGGGGATCCAAATTTCCTTTGTCCTTTGTCCATGAGTTCAATTTTGAATTATGCACATTAAATGACAAGAAATTCAATTAATGTATAAAAAAGGCCAAACGAACCCGGAATAATTCCAAAATTTAGCACGAAACTTCTATTTGGTCTAATCTGCATGTGTAAAAAAATTAAGGCGGGAGAAGGAAGTGTACGTATGTCATTTCGCACACGGAAGTGACACGTTCCTCTCGGAACCACGAGCCTTCTTGAGAGAAGCTATAGTTTGCAAGAAGCTTATCCCAAAGCTTGTCCCAATTCGGCCAAAAATTTACCGCAACATGTCGGTGCCATGTCATGACACCATGCCAAGTTTCATGATTTTCAGGCGTGTTTTGGATTACATCAATTAGAAAACCAAGTTTCTCAATCTTTCCGGCCGAGCCACGACGCCCAGATGTTTGAATTTCATTCCCATTTCTTACACGTGACCTAGAAATTCCCCCAAGGACACACATGTGATTTTTCAACCAACTTTGGTGCATTGGAGCATGTGCTTGTAGTTCAAATTTGAATTATTCATATTAAATGACCAGAAATTCAATTGATGTATAAGAAAGTTCAAACGATCCCAGAATAATTCCAAATTTTAACACGACACTCATATAGTTCTATGTTGCCTCTGTAAAAATATAAGGGGGGGAGGCAGCTATATCGTTTCGAACACAAAGGTGACACGTACCCCCTCGGGAACCACGAGTCTTCTCGAGAGAAGCTCCGGTTTGCAAGAAGCTTATACCAAAAAGTTGTCCAAATGCGCCATTTTTTTACCAAAGCATGTTGGTGCCATGAAATGACACCATGCCATGTTTCATGATTTTCAGGCGAGTTTTGAATTTCTAGGAATTTTAAAATGAAGTTCTCAATGTTCCCGACCGAGCCACGACGCCCAGATGTTTGAATTTCATTCCCATTTCTTGCACGGGATCTATAAATTCACCCAAAGACACGCATGTGATTTTTCAACAACCTTTGGTGCACTGGAGCATGTGCTTGTAGTTCAAATTTGAATTATGCACATTAAATGCTGAGAAACTCAATTAATCCATAAAAATGCCAAATGAACCCGGAATAATTCCAAATTTAAACACGACACTCATGTAGTTGCATGCTCACTGTGCATAAATGTTCTAGTAATTCAAACACCAACCCTTCCCTCTGTAACACCATTTTGTCTTTAAAAACATTATGAAAAAATCAGGTATACCACAAACAGTTTACTACAAAGAATTGTGTGGGATGCGATATAAAATATCTTAGCGCACCGTCTTGTCTGGCTTAAGCAGGAAGCTTCGTCGACTACAGTCCACCGCCCTCGCTTGAACGACACTTGCGCGCCAGTTTCTCGCGGCACCGAGCGAATTTTTTTTGCCACCACGGAAATATCTATCTTCCCGCCCCCTCCCTCCCACCAAAAGCCACATTTCCACTGTTCCACCTTGCTTTTCAAGTTCAAACCTTCATTGCTGCTTACTGGCAGCTCAGCCTCCTCACCGGCGACCCTTCTTCTTGCAGCGCCGCCTCCTCGCCGGCTACCCTTCTTCTTGCAGGGCCGCCTCCTTGCCGGCGACCCTTCTTCTTGCTGTGCGGCCTCCTCTCCGCCGACCCTTCTTCTTGCTGCACGGCCTTGTTGATATGGTCCGGTAATCAATACCCCACCCACACCATCCTCCTCCTTTCCTGCCCGACATGCCCCGACCGACGGCGCCACACCTTCCGCCGAAATCATTGTCCCCCTCCTCCAATTAAGCGCCGCCCATAGCCATTTTGCATGCAGTATAACGTGATGCTCAGTAACATCTGGTAGCGGAGAAGAAAATCGCGGGCGCACGCGCGTACGAGGTCACTATGGCTGCCATGTGCTACCTCTTGAGCTTGCGTTGGTTTTTCCCTTGAAGAGGAAAGGGTGATGCAGCAAAGTAGAGTAAGTATTTCCCTCAGTTTGATAACCAAGGTATCAATCCAGTAGGAGAAAACACACAAGTCACCGAATACCTGCACAAACAATCAACAACTTGCACCCAACGCGATAAAGGGGTTGTCAATCCATTCACGGTTACTTGCAAAAGTGAGATCTTATAGAGATAGATAAACGGTGATGTAAATATTTTTAGTATTGTTGGTTTATAGATCGGAAAGTAAAATATTGCAAAATAGTAGGTCGAAAACTAGTATGATGTAAAAGAGAACTTATATGATGGAAAAGAGACCCGGGGGCCATAGGTTTCACTAGTGGCTTCTCTCAAGATAGCAAATATTACGGTGGGTGAACAAATTGTTGTCGAGCAATTCATAGAAGAGCACATAATTATGATGATATCTAAGGCAATGATCATGAACATAGGCATCACGTCTGTGTCAAGTAGACCGAAACGATTTTGCATCTACTACTATTACTCCACACATCAATCGCTATCCAGCATGCATCTAGAGTATTAAGTTCATAAAGAACGGAGTAGCGCATTAAGTAAGATGACATGATGTAGAGGAATTAACTCAAGCAATATGATGAAAACCCCATCTTTTTATCCTCGATGACAATATTACAATATGTGTCTTGCTGCCCCTACTGTCATTCGGAAAGGACATCACAAGATTGAACCCAAAGCTAAGCACTTCTCCCATTGCAAGAAAAACTAATCTAGTAGGCCAAAATAAACTGATAATTTGAAGAGACTTGCAAATAGATCTCCTAGAACATCAAGAAGAACATGGTATTGAGAATCAAGGAGAGAGAAGAAGCCATCTAGATACTAGCTATGGACTCGTAGGTCTGTGGTAAACTACTCACGCTTCATCGGAAGGGTAATGGTGTTGATGTAGAAGCCCTTCGTGATCGAATCCCCCTCCGGCAGGACGCCAGAAAAGGTCCCTAGATGGGATCTCACGGGTACAGAAGGTTGCGGCGGTGGAAAAGTGGTTTTGTGGCTCCCATGGATGTTTTCAGGGTATAAGAGTATAAATAGGCGAAGGAACTAGGTCAGGAGACCCACGAGGGGCCCACGGGGCAGGGGGGCGCGCTCTACCCCCCTGGGCGCGGCCTGCACCCTCGTGGTTGCCTCGTTCCATTGCCAACTTCATCTCCAAGTCTCCTAGTTTGCTTCTGGTCCAAGAAAGATCATCGCAAAAGTTTCATTCCGTTTGGACTCCGTTTGGTATTCCTTTTCTGCGGAACTCTAAATCAGGTAAAAAAACAAAAACTGGCACTAAGCTCTCGGTTAACAGGCTAGTCCCAAAAATAATATAAGATTGCATATTAATGCATATAAAACATCCAAAACAGATAATATAATAGCATGGAACAATAAAAAATTATAGATACATTGGAGACGTATCAATCATCCCCATGCTTAATTCCTGCTCGTCCTCGACTAGGTAAATGATAAAAGCAGAATTTTTTATGTGGAATGCTATCTAACATATTTATCCATTTAATTCTCTTTATTGTGGCATGAATGTTCAGATCCGAAAGATTCAAAACAAAAGTTTAATATTGACATAAAAGTAAAAATACTTCAAGCATACTAATAAAGGAATCATGTCTTCTCAAAATAACATGGCCAATGAAAGCTATCCCTACAAAATCATATAGTCTGGCTATGCTCTATCTTCATTACACAAAATATTTAAATCATGCACAACCCCGATGACAAGCCAAGCAATTGTTTCATACTTTTGATGTTCTCAAACTTTTTCAATCTTCACGCAATACATGAGCATGAGCCATGGATATAGCACTAGGGTGTAATAGAATATGGTGGTTGTGGAGAAGACAAAAAGGAGAAGATAGTCTCACATCAACTAGGCTTATCAATGGGCTATGGAGATGCCCATCAATAGATATCAATGTGAGTGAGTAGGGATTGCCATGCAATGGATGCACTAGAGCTATAATTGCATGAAAGCTCAAAAAGAAACTAAGTGGGTGTGCATCCAACTTGCTTGCTCACGAAGACCTAGGGCGTTTGAGGAAGCCCATCATTGGAATATACGAGCCAAGTTCTATAATGAAAAATTCCCACTAGTATATGAAAGTGACAAACTAGGAGACTCTCTATCATGGAGATCGTGGTGCTACTTTGAAGCACAAGTGTGGAAAAAGGATAGTAACATTGCTCCTTCTCTTTTTATTTTATTTTTCGTCAGGAGTCTCATCCCGACTTGTGGAGAAATCATAGTCTCCATCATCCTTTACTCACATGGGACAATGCTCTAATAATGAAGATCATCACACTTTTATTTACTTACAACTCAAGATTTACAACTCAATACTTAGAACAAAATATGACTCTATGTGAATGCCTCCAGCGGTGTACCGGGATGTGCAATGAATCAAGAGTAACATGTATGAAAGTATTGTGAAAGGTGGCTCTGCCACAAAAACAATGTCAACTACAAGATCATGCAAAGCAATATGACAATGATGGAGCGTGTCATAATAAACAGAACGGTGGAAAGTTGCATGGCAATAAATCTCGGAATGGATATGGAAATGCCATAATAGGTAGGTATGGTGGATGTTTTGAGGAAGGTATATGGTGGGTGTATGGTACCGGCGAAATTTGCACGGTATTAGAGAGGCTAGAAATGGTGGAAGGGTGAGAGTGCGTATAATCCATGGACTCAACATTAGTCATAAAGAACTCACATACTTATTTCAAAATTCTATTAGTTATCAAAACAAAGTACTATGCGCATGCTCCTATGGGATAGATTGGTAGGAAAAGACCATCGCTCGTCCCCGACCGCCACTCATAAGGAAGACAATCAATAAATAAATCATGCTCTAACTTCCTCACATAACGGTTCACCATATGTGCATGCTATGGGAATCACAAACTTTAACACAAGTATCTCTCAAATTCACAACTACTCCACTAGCATGACTCTAATATCACCATCTTCATATCTCAAAACAATCATAAAGAATCAAACTTCTCATAGTATTCAATGCACTTCATATGAAAGTTTTTATTATATCCCTCTTGGATGCCAATCATATTAGGACTAATTTTGTAACCAAAGCAAATTACCATGCTGTTCTAAAATACTCTAAAAATAATATAAGTGAAGCATGAGAGTTCGTCAATTTCTATAAAATAAAACCACCCCGTGCTCTAAAAAGATGTAAGTGAAGTACTAGAGCAATATTGTCTTGCTCAGAAGATATATGTGAAGCACATAGAGTATTCTAATAAATCAAGATTCATGCATGTATCTCCCAAAAGGTGTTTACAGCAAGGATGATTACCTTAGGGTGCCTTCAGGGACACCCAAGCTTATTCTTTTGGTTGTCCTTGAATATTACCTTAGGGTGCCTTAGGAATCCCCAAGCTTAGGCTCTTGCCACTCCTTATTCCATAGTCCATAAAATCCTTACCGAAAACTTGAAAACTTCACAACACAAAACTCAACAGAATATCTCATGAGCTCCGTTAGTATAAGAAAACAAATCACCACTTTAAGGTACTGTTGTAAACTCATTAAATATTTATATCAGTGTAATATCTACTATATTCTTACTCTTCCATGGTTCATACCACCCAATACTACCTATAGATTCATCAAAAATAAGCAAACAACACGCGAAAAACAGAATCTGTCAAAAACAGAACAGTCTGTAGTAATCTTTAACTCTCGAATACTTATGTAACTCCAAAAATCCATACAAATTTGGAAAACCTGAGAAATTTTTGTTCCAATCCACAACAAAAAAATCAGATCAAAAACACGTTTCTGTGAATTATCAAAACTAATTCACATGGCGCAAAAGTTTCTGATTTTCAGCAGGATCAACACAACTATCACCGTAAGCTATCCTAAAGGTTCAACTTGGCACAAACACTAACTAAAACATAAAAACACAACTAACCAGAGGCTATATGAATTATTTATTACTAAACAAGAACAAAAAGCAAAGAACAAAAATAAAATTGGGTTGCCTCCCAACAAGCGCTATTGTTTAACACCCTTAGCTAGGCATAAAAACGCAAATAGATCTAGATATTGTCATCATTGGCATGCAATCCATAAGTGGATCTCATGATAGATTCATATGGAAATTTAATTTTATTCCTAGGAAAGTGTTCCATGCCTTTCCTTCAGGAAATTGGAATCACTACAAAAAATACACTTCCGTGATGATACATGTTTCTCACAGTAGGTCGCGTTTTTTGTCATGCATGTACATCCATGACAAATTTATGACAGAATCAAGATAGTCATACCTGTGATGTCGTAGAAGTGTGCCATGACATTACCAAAATTATCATCACGGAAGTGTCCACTTCCATGACGATAAATCGCGCTTCACAGAAGTGCTTTCGTCAAGGGTGACCGACACGTGGCATCCACCGTAACGGAACGCCGTTAAGCTATCGGGTCGGGTTTTGGATCCGATAACCCGTTAACGGCCCCGACCAGTGGGGATTTTCCACGTGTAAAATCATCATTGGCTGGAGGAAACACGTGTTGACTCATCGTTGGGACAGATGTCATCCACTCATTGGACAGAAGGCGCCTATGATACGTCGACATGTGGCACGGCCCAACAGAGGCCCATTCCTGTTAAAAGGCCGGCCCGTTTGACTTGGTCAAAAGGTGACAGGCCGGCCCATGGAAAGCCTGTTAACGGTCTGTTCACATACAGCCCATTTACGGCCCGGTAACCCAAGGCCCGTTACGCCCTATCCGAATTAGGCCCAGTAGAATCATCTAGGCCATCCAATATGATTCCAACCCGTTTTCACTTCTGGCCCATGTATGGCCCATGACGTCTTTCGGCCCATATGAGGCCCTAGGTAACTCTTGGCCTATTAACGGCCCGTGGTGAAACTGGCCCGCGATGAACAGTGTATCACTTTACACCAATTAACGGCCCGTGGTGAAACTGGCCCGTAATGAACAGTATATCACTTTATACCCATTAAGGGCCCGTTATTCAGTTGGGCGCTTTCCAAAGAAATGTTATCTTTTGGCCTTCTCGAGCCCATTTATTCTTGGGCTCATTTCAAAGATTCGTTTACTTACGGCCCATTATCGCTATTTTCTCGCTTGTGGGCCAAATTTAGCCCGTGGTTACATCGGCCCGTTTGTGGTCCGTTAATACGTTGGGCCGTTTTCATAGTGTCATCAAATACTACCTATTAACGATGGCCCATTATGGTCATACGGCCCGTATAAGGCCCATTGATGATACGGCCCGTAGAAGCCCCATTGTTTCTACGGCCCATAGAAGGCCCATTGTTTCTACGGCCCGTAGAAGGCCCATTGTTTCTACGGCCCGTAGAAGGTCTACTGTTTCTACGGCCCGTAGAAGGCCCATCGCTTTCACGGCCCGTAGGAGGCCCAGTGTCACTACAGTAAATATTAGCCCATGGTTATTGTGGCCTAGTTTTAAAAAGAACTGCACTAACTACAAGCAAACAAATAAACAACACAATAAGGAAATAAATAAGCAAGCAACTTATGCTAGGCTATCACGGCTATTACACATATTACATCCACTGGGCATCAATGTTCGCCACCAGTGCAAATATAGGGAACAAAGCAGCATATCATATACACTGGTTGTCAAAGTTGGCGACCAGCGCAAATAAACGCCGCAGAAAAATAAATCCAGAACTGAAACCACTTCAGAAGATCTCCAGAAACAATATCATGGATACCCATAATGCTAGCAAGATGCTTAGCAAGCTTATTAACTTTCTCTTGTTTGGCGCTTAAATCCTCCAGCGCTTGGTGTTGCACCAGAAAATATGCATCTCAATTCTGCAGGGACTTCCTCAGTCCTTGACTTCTGTCGCAAAGACATCTGATCGATGTCTTTCAACTTGAAGTTGAGACTCAAGAAGACGAACTGATTCAGGCAGTGAGTTCGAAGAGCTTGTGCCAGCAGTAGTGGCCAGTAACTCGAACACTACATCAAGACAGGACTTTTGGGTTCCCTCACTGTCGTCAAGATAGTTTTTATCAGCTTTCTTGGAGACCAACAGGGATGTCTCACTATCTTGAACCTTATCTGCATTACTTCCTTTACCATTGGATAACGCAGATCTGTTTCTCCAATATTTTGTCCGCATTCTAAAAGAGAAACAACCAGACACATCACATGTTTACCATGTTGTATATGAAACTCATTTTGGTAAATGAGTTCAGTAGTAAAGTGGACAGGATAACAGCATGAAACAAACATATATCTATGTACCATGGTCACTTTATGGTCTATATCATTCTAGTTTTTGTTGCCAAATCAAGATAGAGACACAGTTCGAATAATATTTGTTCAAGACAAAGCAAAATAGACAGAATATAAGTATGGGTAACTATAGAGCAATAACAACACTTGTAATGTGCATGACATGAGAACATAACTGTTTATTCAATTGAAACTGAAATCAACATAGAGCAGGTTACAATAGCAAACCAGTTAAAGAAACGGGTTTAAAACATACCTGTTGTGCCATTGGAGTTTCAATTCCATCCTTCAAATTTGAAAATAGTTGGTATGAGTAAATACAGTAATGCAAGAGCAAAGGAGTATGAACCGTAGCTACAGAACCTGACCTGAGAACAAATCTTCTTCTCCTTTAAGCGTTGAGTTGGGGTTCGGAGTGGTGGTCCTCGTGCTTTGGGCACTGCAGTTCCCTTACTAACCGCTTCGTGTTTGGGTGCTACTGTCGTGGAGACGGTCTTTGTGTCAACTGGAACTGGGTTACTATCTGCCGGGTTTGGGGTTAGAAGAGGTGTGGCTGGTTCTCTGTCCAACTGAGTAGGGGTACAATCTGCGAGAGTCTGGGTTATGTGTGGTGGATCTGACCCTTCGGCAAGTACAACCGTGGTTCTATCTGCATCAACTAGTAGCCCTATCTTTTCTGAAGACTGTGTTGTTACTCCCTTAGATACCGCCATCACACTCTCCAATTCAAATGGCTGATAAACAAGAAAAGTAATTGAAAGTATAGACATTGTATGATAGACAGGTGCAATGGATAGTGGGGAATAAAAGAGGGCATGAAATAATTCATATTTATGTTGTCTAACTAAACAGGATAGCATGACACAATTTCACATTATGATGGCTAACTAGAAAAGATGGAAAGACATAGTTCAAAATATGAGACTATGTAAACAGGATGACATGACATAACTATATAATGTGTTTATTAAATAGGTTAGCATGCCATAATTCATATACATTCATGGATAGAATGCCATAATTTTAAATATGATGACTGTAAACACTAAACAGGATGACATGATATAACTATATGATGTCTTTATTAAATGGGTTGCCATGCCATAATTCAGATAGATGATGTGTATGTACTATATAAACATGATGGCATGATATAATTCAAATATATGATTTATATAGTAAGCAAGTAAGCAGATGACAATCTATATATGATGTAAAAACTAAGCAATGCAAGACAACATGCATGACATGGGTAATATAACCCTGCCAAGTTTGACCATAGACCTCAGGGGGGAAATAGGACTGGTCATCAGTCTACGAATCCTCCTCCGAGGAGCTCTTCAGACAAGAAGATGTACGCTTCAGCAGGTAGCCTTGTCTGCTCTGAATACCTTGTTTTCACTCCAGATACTTCCATCACCGCTTCACATGGCTGATGCACAGGAAGAGTAGTTGAATATACAAACGTTGTCGACAAATGGAACACGTAATACAAGAAAATGATAGCATGATATAATTCACATACATGATGATTGGCTAAACAGCATGGCATTGCATAATTCACATATATAATGCCTTTGCAACAAGATAGCATTGTATAATTCACATATATAATGTCTTGCAACAAGATGGCAATGCATAATTCACATATATGGTAATTAGACCTTTGAGCAGGTGGCATTCACACAAAGCATGTCTAAACTAATCAAATGGCATAGCAATGCGAGACACCATACGCACGATATGAGCAACATAACCCTGCCAAGTTAGAGCATACACCTCGGGGATAGGACTGGTCATCTGTCTGGAATCCTCCTCGAGGAGCTATCCGTAACCAGCCGAGATATAAACCCGTCGAGATAGCATAGTCTGCTTTCGAGAAGACCTTGTTTTCACTCCAGAATTTGCCATCACCGTGTCAAATAGCTGATGCACCACGAAGAGCAGTTGAATGTACTAACATTGTTGACAAATGTAATATGTAACGAAAAAAGGATGGCCTGATATAATTTACATATAAGATGGTGGCTAAGCAGGATGGCATTGCAAAATTCACATATATGATGCCTGGCTAAACAAGGTGGCGTTGCATAATTCACATAAACGATGAATAAACTAAACAGATGGCATTCGCACAAAGGATGTCTAAACTAAGCAGATGACATATTTGATGTATAAAGTAAGCAATGCAAGACACCATATGCATGATATAACCAACATCAGCATGCCAAGTTAGAGGGAAGACCTCAGGGGGTAAATAGGAGTTATCTTCTCCTTCTGAATCCCCCTCAGAACAGATATCTTCCTCTCAATTACAATCCGAAATGCATGGAGGGGGGGGCTGCCTTTGCACCTACCATGGAGCGACGTCTGCATGAAATTATATTGCCACGCGAGGCTCGTCTCTTTTGCTCTACATGTTCAGTTCCATTGTTTACAATAACTGTCATGCATAGGAATAAAACATAGTGAGATTATGTAAGGAGTGCATGCAGAAATCCAGAGTGATGGTAGCAACCTGTGGATAGACCCAAAACCTATAATAGCAGGCAGATAATGGCTTCAGTTAAAAGATACAGATAATGGCTTCTTTTTGTTTGTTTCCCAGCCAACATGAAACTCATAGTAGACACCGGAGATTAACCAGATAGTAGATAGATACTATTGATTGCGGCCCCGATATGTACCCCACAACCATTTAATAACTCAAGTTTGACCATTAGTTTGGAGCTGACTCAGAGTCTAATCGGTGAACAGGACGATAAAGTAGCATGTAATATTAAGCGATGCATAACGTAAGCAGACACGAAAGAGTGTGACCTCTCTTGCGGACCCGTGTAGTCCTCGAGGTCATCTGCTCGGTTGATGATGGTAATGCAGTTTTCATGGGTGCCAGCAGCGGGGAAGAAGATCTGAGGCGGCGAAAGACAGTCTGGAGGCCGGATCCTCTTTGGCCGGACCTTACATCGTTGGAGCAGCTGAGCTGGGGTGGACGATGATGAAAGGTGAGCGGGACAAACCACGCAAGATTTTCTTTGACAACTATCTGTAAGAGAAGTAATTCTGTAAGGGCTCGTTTGAATTGGAGGATTCCAACAATGCAGGGATAGGAAATAGACAGGAATAGGATAGGAATGCACGTGCAAAATAGAGAATTTAAAAACATAGGATTTCTGCCAATCTGGGTGTTTGATTCACAACAATTGGAAGATCACAGGATGCAAAGAAGCATGGTGAGATTAAGTCAAACCACAAGAAAATGTACGGTTATAATGCTATTATGCTACTATCTCTTACTCTTGTGCTTCATGAATAGGAATTTGAAAAGGAGGACAAGTGAAAATTAAAATTCCTACGTTTTTTTCTTTCAAGGAGACACTAAAGGAACAAATCTGTGTGCTCAGTGGACAATATATATAACATGTAGAGTAAAAAAGAGATGCAACAAGTGTACAACCTCTTTGGGGAAGCAATGTCGATCTCAGCGTGATTGGGTTGGCCGGTGAGGATGCTCCAGCTGACTTTGCTGTCGGAGGAGGGGAAGAAGATCTTAGGCGTCTGGAGATGGAGCCCGAGGTACTGCTCCGCTTTGATGGAGGGTTTCGTCGTTGGAGCAGCTCCAGTGAGTTGTACGACGCCGAGGCTGAAGCAGGACAAGAGAGACCACGAACAACGTTAACCTGAGTGGAATTCCAATAGCATCTCCAATACATGATGTAAAATACATAACCACAAAGTGCTAGATGTAAAATACATCAGCCGCTCATCTCTAAACTTAACTGTCGAAACAGAACTTAACTGTTGAAACTGAACTTAACTGTCGAAACTGAACCTAACTGTCGAAACTGAATTTTGTCATTAAACCGAACGCACTAGCAAGGTGAGGCTACACGTCGGTCGACTGACTTTTTCATCTCTGGTCGATCGATTTTGCAGCCGTTGGATACGAAATCAAGGGCTGCGGTTCATCTTCAACCTCCACCCGAGCAGCCAGCCACCACCGCCAAACAGCCCCCGCCGCCCATGGCGGCGGCGCCGCCTCGCCCGCCCCGAAAACACTCCCCACCACCGGTTCGCCGCCGCCCAGGCCATCCCTATAGGCCCCCACGCGAAGCTTTTCTCCGGCGATCCCACCCCACCGCCCGCCAACGCCCGCCACCATGGCGACCACCGCCTGGCCCCGAACCCTAAGATAGATAGTGGGGTACCTCTCCGGCGAGCCCCCTCCCTGCTGCGGCTGGTTCTTCCTTCACCCCGGCGAGCCCACCCCTTGAAAATCGACTGACCCAAAAGTCGATTCAGTCGACTGAAGTGTAGCCAAATCGGAGCAGCATCGCAAGCAAGAGCAAGAGCGAGAGCAGAAGCGCGAGCAAGAGCAATAGCAAGAGCAGACCAGTTAGGGGACCGAGAGCAAGAGCAGAGCAGCAGCTCCTACTGATGTGGACGTAGCCACTGAGGGAGCGACGCCGTGGAGGAAGTGGCGGCGACGCCGCCGTGGATGGAGTCGCGCCCTGTCGGCTCGGGACCGATCGCCGGGAGCACCATGAGATTGAATCAAGAAGAAAATGTGGCGATTAGTGTACAACCTCTTTGGTGGTGCCGATTAGGCCGCAGCTTCATCCGAGGAAACGGTGATGATGATGCTCTTCCGTTGGTACAGGTGAAGACGGCGGTGTGGGAATGGAGGTGGCGCAAAAGACGAGGGGAACGTCGGGGCAGCTCCTTGGAGGTGGAGGACGGGGTGGGTGAACCGGCGGGACGATGAGATCGACGACGGATCCTCATCCGGTACGGTGGATGACGGATGTCGAGGTGTTGATGTGGACGACATCGTCGGGGAAGAGGCTCCGGCTGGACGGCGGACGGAGCAGGGTGTGGGGTTTCATCGCGGGTTTTCATGGCCTCGCTGTACGAATGGGTGGGCGGATGGGATGGCAGTGGGGAACCATGGCTTAGAGACGCGCTTGTCCGAAATGTGGGGTAAGTTATGAAAGTACCCCTCACCGATTTGAGGCGGTTCTTTCGGTTCAGGGGTACCACGGGCATTTCACATGTCGGGATTTCACAGGAGGTGGGAGTTTTCGCGCGCATTGTAATTTCGGAATGGCAAGGCGTGGGTTGAGATGGAGGGAGTTGTCGGAGCACAACGAGACAAAGATATATCTTAAATATTTCGGGCTAACAAGGTGCGGGTTGAAATTTTCGGACAAGCCTAACGTGTAATGTACCAAATCAATGCACACTACAAATGTCATTCAAAACTTTGAATTCATGTTAAGTTCAATTAAAATATTTTGCTACGTGTATAATGCATGCAACCTACTACTCAAATGAACATTTTAGTGCATTCCAAACGTATATACTACCGCTTCGATATGAACTAAATTTGAATAAGATCTACAGTAATGATTGTTGTGAAGTCAAAGCATTTGAATTCGTTTCTCTGTTTTAATAATATCTACAATCATCATTATTGTCAAGTTAAACCATCGTTTGTGTATTATCTTCACAGCACACCACATGATTAGTCTCGAGTTACATATGAACTATGTGTACTATATGAACTCGAACTAGATTTTGAATCCACTTTATTTTGATTTCAAATCACATTACATTTCTAGCTCTAGCTAGATCTTCATAATCTAAACCATGTCCCATATGTATAATGTGTTTATCACATTATGTATGGTGCCCCGCCCCCTATGCCTACAAGTATTTAGATGTGAGTTGCAAACACCACACACTACCACAAATTCAAATAAAATGTGAGAATGTTCGATATATAGTATTGTTTAGATTTCTCGATATTTAGTTGTAAGCTGCAAACGCCGCACATTATCACAAATTCAAATAAAATGTGAGATTGTTTGATGTATAGTATGGTTTAGATTGTTCGGCATTTAGCTGTGAGTTGCAAACGCCATGCATTATCACATTATGGTATAACATGTGCACAGCACGTGTATCACCTCTATATTCATGCGTGCAATGTTTAAAACACTATGATCTCCTATTCAAATATATGAATCCGCTTTCATATCAAATTATGATCTTTTTTAGTCTCTTACACCCACACAATCCTCTAGCCTTTGTAGCTACCACTAACTTTCTCTCGTGCATGCACACGCCCTCCTCGCCCTCCTCCTCCCTCAGCATTCTATCCACCGGGCACATTCATTTTTTTCTTTAGGTCGTTCTCCCATAGTCTCCACAACTCCTTTCCGACACACACCGATCGATAAACCTCTCCAGCGATGCCTGCTTACAGCATACACACACAGCTTCAATCTCCTCCTTTATGTGTCCTTGCCTCGTGTCTCTCATATGGTCAGACACACGCGTAAACTCTCGCCCCTCTTTTCGTCGATATCACAACCGCACACTCCTCCCCCTATCTAGCTAGTAGTTGGGCCTCTCGCACCACCTCCTAGCTCCATTCTCTCTGTCTATCCGTCTCGCTGGGCCTGATTTGCCTATAACAAATGGACGTACACCAACCGATCTCTCGCTATACATATAGCCAGCTAGGTCCTTATAACTCGTTTTTACCCACACATCGATGATCTACCTCATTAGTTGTGTCTCTCCCTTTCCTCCGACAAACAACAATTGATCTACGATCTAGTTAGGTTTGCTTACCAAACACATGGTTCCCCTTCATCATCCATGGATGCGTCCCGACAGATCTATCACGCATAGGCACACACAGAAACACATCCCCACTCTTATTGATAACATTGCAGTTCCACCCTCAGTTTGTCTAGCAGGCCTCTCCCAACATCTCCGAGAAGCAACTCCATCACCCATCCATTACTCTACCCCTCTCCCTCTACCTCTCTCTCTCTCTCTCTCCTCTCTCTCTCTCTGTCCCATCATATTTTCCCGTCCTTCAGTTATGTATGGATGTCGACCGATCTCCCTCAAGACATAGCTGGGTCTCTCCTTCTCAACACATATACGAGTCATTCTACCTCTATACTTAGGCCTCTGCCTCCCCCTGCCCCCACCCCCTTCCCCCCCCCCCCCCACACACCTGTACCTCGAGCGCTCTGGTCATGTCTCCCTGCCACACCCAAACTTGACATGTGCCCTCTGACGTTCGGTAGAGGCCAAGTAGCCCTATATCTTTGACTTGCACACACACACACACACACACACAATTTCGATGGCTCTCTTCATCGATCTCGCACCCACCCACTTGATCCTCTCTTCGACTCTATCGATAGCTATGACCCCTCCCTCTCTTCTCGTGGATTGCCCGACCCTCTATGTATGATATGGATAGGCCTCCACTTCACACACATTGCATGCAAAATTTTGTTTGAGATGTCATCGACACATATTCCCACAAATAATTAACGAAATCAACCCCCCACCCCACCCCCACCCCCACCACAAAACAAAAAACACTCACGAATGCGGTTTGTATCTCTCACACACACCCACGTAGGTGGGGGACATGCACGACGAGAAGAGGTGCATGCACGGCGCACATACTCCCGTCTCTTTCCCAACCACACCCGCGCGGGTACACGGTGGAGCTCATTTCTGTACAAAAAAGGCAGCCCACGTGGTAATTTGGCACGTGTACTGGTTGTCCACTTGGTGGAGGGAGGATCGTCTACCACGGGTGAACAAACAAATTGCGACTTGACGCGTTATGTTAAATTACAAAAAGAGGCAAACCATGTGGGGCCTACCTTAGAGGCAAGGCTCTATACACTGGAGTACTTTTGATGTGTCCCGTCAACTCGCAGAACGAGGAGAAGCTTGCTTAGTACGCCGTCTCCCCCGCCCACGGCGCGGTGGCTCGCAGGATGAGGTGAAGCTTGCTCCTCCCTTGCCCATGCGTGCGGTGGCTCGCAGGACGAGGAGAAAAATTTACTACTCCCTCCGTTTACTCCTCGTCCCTACTACCTTGGTTATAGAGATTATATCATATTGTTTGGAATATATATGTCCTTTAGTAGATTTCAATATGAACTACTAGTACATACTCCAAACACTGATGTATATAGACGTATTTTAGAGTGTACATTCACTCATTTTTCTCCGTATGTAGTAGCACTCTCCCTCGCCCCTCGACCCTTGCCCATGTGGTGGACGTGCAGCAATTCATTCGGTCTCATATAGCCAGAACGATATATACTGCACTACCATTATTGCTCGACTTCCCGAAGAGGCGAAGATCCAATCGCAAGGTTAATATTTTGGAGATGACAAGCGCAAGGTTAGTAGGTTCCGCGTCATTTATAAATAATTTTTTTTCTTCAGTGGCACGTACGCAATATGATAGGTTCATATGGAGATAAAAGGAAACCGCTCCACTATATACATAGTCAGGACGGGCCAGCCTACACGGTTGCTTGCTGGGGTTGCTCTCTTCACACTCTCTCGCACAAAACGACTGTGGCCACATCTCTAACATCCCGGCGGATCACGTCCGCTTGGGGAAGGGGTGGATGCTTAGTGTAGATGCGGTGGCCGTCACCAACGGCGAAAACCCACTGTCGGCACGTCCAGGTCAGGGGTCCCCGCCGTTCTCTCTCACAAAGCCGGTGAGGTTGCCTTCGTCCCTTGCTCACTGCCGCGACGTGGGCAGTTGCCGCCTCCCGCCGCCCTCCTCAAGGTTGAGCTACGTCCCTCAGGTACAACTCCCTTTACAGCCGGCTTGCACCACTGCTCCAGCTGCCCACATCACTCCCTGTGGATATTACTTCTTTGCCCCGCACATACCTGATACCTCTACTGGCTTCTACGTACTGTATTTGTGATGAGTTTATGTCTCATCAACTAGTCCTAGTAATCTTATTCTAATCATGCTTCTTCAATTTCTTTGCCACAGGGATGCTCATCTCGATTTTGGTGAAACTGCACAAAATGATCCAATGGTCAAAAGGTTGCAAACTTCATTTATTAGGAAGCTCGAACGTTGCCAAAGAACCAAGCCTGGTTAGGGTTCATGGTTCAAGGGCTAGGGACTGCATGGATCGTTTTTTTCTTTAGTTGCCTCTGTTCCAAAATAAGTGTCAACTTTATTAGTAGTACAACTTTGTACTAAAGTTTTCACAAAGTTGAGACACTTATTTTGGAACGGAGGGAGTACATATTTGCTATGATCTGTCAATCATTGAGATGGAATAGCATGCATGTTAGTCTCCTTTGTATTTGATGAAATGTTGCAACGGGCAACCTTGGACGCAAGATACATGTAACAGGAGCTGGAAGCTTCATAGCATTGTACAAATTTATCTCGCCGATAAATTACAGTACGTACTAGTACTATACTAGTACTTCCTCCGTTCCTAAATATAAGTCTTTGTAGAGATTTCACCATTAACCACATGAGGATGTATATAGATGCATTTTAAGTGTAGATTCATTCATTTTGTTACGTATGTAGTTCACCTAGTGGAATCTCTACAAAGACTTATCTACTAGTAATAGCTAGCCCCCACTACTCGGAATTCTCTATCCTCTCCTTGAGCCACATCATCAAAATTGACGTAGCCGTTAGATGAAGTAAATCAGTCATAATAGCCGTCTGATCTAGACGTTGAGAGGCTCAACACTAAGCCACATGCAAGCATGCAGAAATACCGTGGCACATGCATGTGAGTGGGTTTTAAATCACATCAACATGTTCTGCATGCAAGCATGCACCGTAGCATGCATGTAAGTGAGCTTTTAAGTCCCATTAACATGTCAAAAAGAAAAATATAATCCCATGATGCAGGAGGAGTTGGCTGATCTTTTTTCCTTACGTGGGATGATCTAAATGATGATGGGAGTTTATTTAGTTTGGCTACCACATTTGTCATGCGGTTATAGATTTTTTTAGTTCTATGAAATCGATAATTTTGCGCAGAGAGATATACCGCTGTTCCGCGGCAACGCGCGGGGACTCATCTAGTAATATTTAGGAACGGAGGGAGTACTATGTAAAGAGTTAGGTGTCGCGCGGTGATAGTGTGAGGTGGGCCATGTAATCACTGAGCCTGAGTGTTTTCATTGCTCTTGCACTCCTCCGCTGTAAGAATGGAGAAAATTGTAATCTACTACCTCCTTCGGCCGAAAGCGTGGGACATCCAGTAGTCCTACCACCTCAGTAATAAAGACCAATGAGCCGTCAAATCACATAGACCCAGCAGTAAGTTGGACGGATGAAGCAACCATCACTCTTGCGCCAGTGAGAGGTCACGTTCGCTCTGCCCGGGCATTAATGCGGCATCGATTCTTTGGAGGGGCGCTGACCGTTTGAGGCGGAAGCCTTGGCGATGGAGGGGCTTTGGGTGGGCCAGGCTGGTCAGGAGGGGGCGTGGCAGCTGCCCGCATGTCCCTACCAGACACGCCCGAAAACGAGAGGATGCACCGACTCTCGCGGCTAAAATCGTACACTACACACCATATCTCTGCAGGAGTAGGTCGATCTGTCGCACTCTCTAACACACACATGCTATTAAACACACACACACGCACATCAAGACGCACCTTGGTCCCGTTGCACCTTCTAACGTGACTTATTACACCTAGACGGAGGGAGTAGTAAGTATACGAGATACAGTGGCACACTATCTTAAGTCGAATACAAGTGCCCAAAATTTGTGTGCATGTTATAATAAGGATTCACTTAAAATAGTACGTGAGCGAACAGAGGGATCAATCAGATGGTGTTCTGAGCAAGAGCGAGATGTGTGAGGTAGTAAGGTACACCGCTGGCGCTTTTTATTTTTCTTATTAATTTGTTTGTTTCACCCTCTGACTGGTGGGACCCAACGTACTACGTGGAGAGAGGTAAGGTGACTAAGGCTGCATTATTTCTACACCACTGTGGATAGTCTTACCACCAAAGCCACATGACACGATTATGATTGAAATCCTAATGACTCCCACACACACACACAAAAAACACGGCATGCCTGTCACACGAATATAGAAATGTATAAAAGGTTATTTTCCTCTCGTTGAACATAACGGGAGGGTTGTGTAGCTGGTTAGCCTGTTCGCTCATCAAACTTGAGGTCTCGGGTTCGATAACTACACTTGAGCATAATTTTTGCCAGGAGGATTCTTTGACTGGTCAAAATGTTTTCTCGGGTTTGCACGCTTCACACTCCCTCTCCAGTATATATATACACGCTGGAGCCTCAGCGCTTGTAGTTGCTCTCTTCACACTTTCTCACCCTCTCCCGCTGGAGCCTCAGTGCTTGTAGTTGCTCCCTTAACACTCTCTCGCCCTCTCCAGATCTAAACAAGACTTCGTTGGCCTCTCTCTCCCCTCACTGCTGCTCAAAGAGCCGGCAGGATCCGTCCACCGGGAAGGGAAGGAGGCTTAACGCTGTCGCCGTCAGCGACGGAGGGAATCCACTACCGGCGCTGCTGTTCACTTTCCACCCCGCAGCGATGCGGTAGGGCCTCCGACCCCTTCTTCTTCGCAGCCGTCCCGTCGCCCACCGAACCACGCCCCAAGAACCTTAAGGTATATTTTACTTACTCCACATGCATTGCTCTAGCTGCATGTATACCATGAATCTAGGACGTGGTTCAAAGAGGAAAGGAGTGGGGAAAAGTAGTGGGAAAAGTTGTATATAGCATGAATCCAGGACGTGGTTCAAAGACGAAATGAAGGGGGAAAGTTGTATAGCATAAATCTAGGACGTGGTTCAAAGAGGAAAGGAATGGGGGAAAGTAGTGGGGAAAGATGTATCGCATAAATCTAGGATGTGGTTCAAAGAGGAAAGGAAGGGGCAAAAGTACTAGTTCAAAAAGGAAAGGAAGGGACAAGGCTGTAGAGTTTGAGCATGACTAGATTTGCTGTGCTCACATAGGGAAATGTGTCTAAAGATAACAAAACTGGTACCAACACAAATATGCTCCTTGGTTGTTTGTTCTTTGTTGCAACAGACTATGCATGACCACAGTACATCGGTAGATGCACATGGTACTGGTGCGTCCACTGTCCCATGCAACTCATTAGCTGTTGTTAATCTAAGGCCCTGTTTGGTTAAAAACTCCCTAGTCCCTACCTGCTTGGTTCTAGCACTACTAGGAAAAGGCCTACTAATGGCGCACCGGTTTTTCCTACTAATGGCGCACTACCGGTGCGCCATTAGTATCACGCCACTAGTATTTTATACTAATGGTGCACCACCTATTGCGCCATTAGTATGTAACACCATGTGCCATTAGTGTGCCTCCCGGGGGGCCATACGTAACCATGCATTTTGTCATACTAATGGCGCACCCTATTGTGATGCGCCATTAGTATCCTTTGGCACACTAATGGCGCACCTTGTGGTGATGCGCCATTAGTATGAATATTTGGTTTTTTTTACTTTTCTGATTTTTGCACAGGTTACAAAATATATTATTGGACAAAATATAGACAACAACACACAACAACAACAGATTCATCGAATACAATAGAAGATTAGTCTCCGAATACAATTCATCATATTAGTCTCCGAATTCAAAAGACCGAACAAAGATAAAACATTACAAGTCTCAAGACCGCGAGTATCGAGTTTGTCTTCACATTACAAGTCGATATCGATCATCTAAACTACCATCACATAGAAGAGAGCTGCAGTCATCACGATGAGCATCATCGCGATCAAACTGGTCTTCATCCGGTTCCTCCAACACTCCCTCCTCTCTCCCGCTAGATAGCGGGCGTATCTAGATTCGGCCTCCGCTCTAGTGGTGTACCCTTTGTAATCAAGTACCGCTGAAACGGTGAACCTGTCTCCGACACTCCTCCCGCCGTCAGAGATTCCGAACCTTACCCTTGTACACGACATGCGACGGCATCTCTATGCACAAGCCAAACAACAGACAATACATAAGCAATATGTAAGTATGCAACAAAAGGATCGGAAGAGAAAATCAAGACATTAATAGCATGATTCATGGTCCTACTAATAAATAGCATCGATTACATCTAAGTTGAACGACTGTCCAAACCAAAGAGACATACGAATTCATTAAAGTTTAATTACAACATGAGCCAATCAATGTTTCGTAACTACACATCACTACTTTCGACTCGACTCATCGGACAGGAGCGTGGATGAAGCCGCCGTCTGTCGTGATGGTCATGAAATCGCGGTTGTTTTCACCCTGCATTTGTAGCGTTTCATCTATCTCACTGTTGGACGGTTGATATCTGCGGAAGAATTGCCCCGAGGTATGAAGGACATCTTGATGGATGATGTCCGCAAACTCCGACTCGATGCGAAAGAATTCTTGTCTGAGGTCCGCGTCCTGGGTTGCCGACAATCTCGCGGCCCAATCTTTGAGACTATCTGGTAGCAGAAGGTGATGATGGTCCCTTACGATCGCCCGCATGTGATGGAGGGCATAGTAGGCATCCTTCTGACCGCCAGGCAGCTGCTTGACGCAATGTAACTTCAGACATTGTGTGAGAAGGTGTGCTTCCTGCACGCATTTAACTGCCCCGTGAAGGTGCCTCCAGATTTGGCGTGCCGGGAGAACATCATCAAGAACTTTCTTGACATTTGTGTAGTCTATCTTGGAGTTACGGTTCGGGTCGAAATACGTGGCCATGGAAATGTTTCAGGCTTAGGAGGATGAGTGTGCAATGTGTGTCACTGCACAGAACACGGAATGTTAGAAAAAAAAGAACGATCGAAATCTAAGAAATCATATGTTACGGGGCGGTTAAGGGATGACTTACTCGGGAAAGTAAGCCACAAGGAAGTTATCCTTATCCGGTTTGCGAATGACGCCTTCGAGGTGTGAACTTCGCAACTTGGCGGTCCCCGCTGCTCAAGTGCTTGGCACGCATGTAGAAGGGGTCGACTATCACGATGTCCGGGGTCTTGTCTCTAATGATCCGCATCTCCATACTCAGTGAAAACAGTCGAACGAAGGTGTAGTGCAGCGGATGAAGGTTAAACATAGCAAAGACGTCATCAAACCGCAGGACGATCGTACCCCCGATGTCACCATCCACAAAGCCCTTGCCCTCTGGCACCTTGGCCATGAAAACCGGGTATGCCACATCATTCTCTCTCAGACGCCGCTTCTCCAAAGAAAGAAAACGGTCGTGCAGACTCAGATAGCACCGTTGCAGCATTCAGCATATTTGGCAGTAGCATCGCCCTACCCGCCACATGCACCCTCCTCGAGATATCCTTAGGTGAAGGTGGCCCGTCCTGAGCACGGATCGAACTCGGTGCCGGTTGGCTCGGACCGGCGCCCTTGTTAGTCTTTCGTTACCGTCCCTTCTTCTTGATCTCCTGTAATGGGACCGAGTTCTGCTCACAGACCGCCTTCTTGAGCGTGTTGGGGCTGATAATATTTCGCGCCTCAGCTATCTGAGGCTCGGTGAAGGCGGGAGCTGGAGGCGTGTCCTGAGAACTGAACGTCAGACGACGCCTGTTGCAATTGGATTTCTCCGCCATACTAGCTAGATGGCGGTCGTCTTGGTTGGGTTCTTGAGAAAGAGGCCCGCAGAACTCGTCAGCGTACCCATTTCGGCAAAGTACTTATCAACTTTGGTAAATGTACCGTCGTCGTTGTCGTCGCCGTCCGGATCCTGTGCCATAGGGCTGTCCGGATCCTGTGCCATAGGGCTGTCCGGATCCTGTGCCATAGGGATGTCCCGCAGGTCCGGTAGCGTTGCGGCGTTCTTGCCATGGCTTGGCGCCGGCACGACTGGTGGTCTTGTTTGTGGGGTGGTGTCCCCCGCCCCCAAACGAATCTGGCTCTTCGGCCAAAGCAGGGGCCAGTTTACGCAGGCGCTGAGGGTCATCTCATCTTCTTCGTCAGCCCCAGCGGGTCGAATCGGAGGTAACAGCTCGTCGCAGCCTGGCAGCACCCGAACCACTTCAACCCTATACATTGTGGGTGCCATCGGATTACCGTGGAACATGCGGTTGCCCGGTTGAACGATTCTGCCCTTGGCGACATCGACCAACCGCCGCCCACGGCGCGAGAAGAGTGCAAGGAACGCCGGCGGCGCCTCGCGAAAACATGTAGGGCGTCAGGGATGCCCAGACAAAGTCAATGAGATGAAGTCATCGGCCGAGAGGCTTAGTTACCGTGATGCCGTCGAGCTCGACTAATGTCGAGGCACCACCAACGGCGGGCGTGCAACTGATGGAGGGGGCGCTTGCTGGCGAGGTGTCGGCTGGCGTACACCCAGGTGCATTAAGCTCCAATGCCCGTGCCGGCGTCGGAGACACAAATACCGCCTCCGCCGGAGACACCAATAGCGCCGCCGGAGACACCAATGGCACCGCTGGCCAGGCGAAGTTGCTGGGCCGTGAAGCTGGGAACCGGGAAGGCCTCGCTGGCCGCCCGCAATCCACGTCGTCAGCCCATGAATCAACGTAGGCACATGGCGTTGAGCTTCGTTCCCAGTTGTTGTTCCACTTGCTCTTGGACAAGCTCCGGAATCCGCGCCACTTGTGCCTTGAGTGCTTCAACCTCGCGCGTCTGGCTTTCCGAGCTGGTCTTTTTCTCCTTCCGCACACCAGTGGTATAGTATGACCCACATTTTGTGGACAAGCCTTTGCCGACCACACGACCAGCTGACGTCTGCTTTGTGAGCTTATCCTTGTTTTTCATTAAGTTCAACGCCCTATTTAAAGGGGTGTCGAATGGGGAGCTCTGAGACGACCCCACGCTACTGCTTTCAGTTTCATGCGGAAGGAACGTGAACCATTTAGAAATATTGGGGATTAATTAGAGTGCAACCATATGGAGCTAATTACGCGGGATTGTATTCCTTACCAGAACAACCTCAAGCGCCCTGGTCTTCGGATCCGTGGTAAGCTCCTTTGTTATCGGGTCCTCCTTGTACCGGGCCCTGACAAAGTTCCTGGTCTACTTGTCACCGCTGTATTTCTCGGCGGGCGGTAGGCCTTGCTCGGCACGCCCAAGGCCCTCCTTGTCCCATATAGGCTCCGCCACTCAGTAACCGCCGGGACTGAGTTTGTGTTCCCTAAGTTCAACTCCGCATTTCTTTCCCCCAATCGACTTGATTCGGAGGTTGCGCTGCTCTCGCACTTGATCTTGAACTCCTTGTAGTCATCTTCGCTGATCGAAGAATATTTCGCCTTGATCTTCTCATAACTATCACCTTTATCAATCATTCTCTTCACCGCACTTCTCCAAGTAGACAGGGCCGTGCTCATCCTCGTGAGGGCGGCACTGCTTTATTCCCTGAGAGGCGTGTGTTTTCAAAATCAGCGGGGAACATGTATCGTTCGTGCAGCTTCGTGAAGAGGAGGTTGCGCAAATTCCCTCGGTCCTTATGCCTAAGGTTCTCGGTGTTGATCGTGACGGTGCTCCGGAGAATGCACCCGAGCTGAAGCGAGTACCCCTTGACTATATGTTTGGGCTCCGTTGGATGCCCGTCGGAGTCCACTTGAGTACATTCCTCCTTGAGGGTGCTAAGCGCATTCGGGCGCCGGTCCTTCTTTTACTTCTTCGGTTGGCAGCCATCTGTGTGTGCGCCGCCATCATCAGTGGTGGCATCCTCGGCGGCACCATCAGTGGTGTCATCCCCGACGCCACTAGGGGTTGTGTAGTCAGGATCGGTGTCTTCCGCGGCGTCCTCATAGCGGTGAGGTTGTTCCTCCATCTCCTGGGACATCTCCCAGAATTGCTTGTCGCCCGAACCGCAGGCCTCATCGTTGTTGGCCATGTTTCGCTCTAAATAGGAAAACAGTTTGGTCAAAAAGTTGGTTATTGTCAAGGAACAAGATCATGGTCTCATCATTTAGGGTTTTTCGACACCGAGGCATCCTAAAAGCTAAGCTTTTATCATTTAGGGTTTGTCGACGCCGAGGCACCCTAAAAGCCTAAGCGTACATCATTTAGATTCTCATCGACACCGAGGCACCCTAAAAGCCTAAGTTTTTATCATTTAGGGTTTATCGACGCCGAGGCACCCTAAAAGCTAAGTTAAGTTTTCATCATTTAGGGTTTATCAATGCCGAGGCACCCTAGGTTGGGCCTAATCACTTGGCTCTATTGCCACATATGTTGGGTTTATCATCTAGGGTTTATCGATGCTGAGGAGAATTCTAAGTTGGGCCTAATCACTTGGCTCTATTGCCACCTATGGTTTAATGCAACAAGAATAAAGGGGCAGTTGATCCTACTTAATTAAGTACTAAGATACCCCGGCCCATGCATTAGTAGCAAGTACCCCATATGTCCGATTTTTAGCAAAGTCATGCTAAAATTCACGGAAAATTTCAGCATGACCTTTGCTGAAAATGGGACATATGGAGTACTCGAATTTGCCGGAACGGAAGTTAATCGACATTCCGCAAACTCAAGGGCCTCTCGGGTACCTGCAAAATCATCACGACACAATGGTCGGAGACAAAACCCAGCCACGCACCATATGGTCCTCTTCTTTCATATGGACAAAAATCAGATCAACTTATGTGAGCTTCCATTCCGGATATAATAGGTCACCCAACAAAAATCATCAATAGTTTAGCAAGTCTGTACAAACACGTAAAGAATAGAAAGTTTGCTGCCTATTCAAACACAGAAACAAAACACTACTTGAAACTTCTGCTACATTTGGACCATGGCAATTTACTTTCATGGAGCATGACAAATGTATTTTACAGATCATGACATTGTTTTTACTATATGCACCATGGCAAATTTCTTTTCTTTTTGCAACATGGCAAATTTCTTTTGCACCGGGCCATGGCAAATATAGTCTATGCATCATGAAAATTATAGTGTATGGATCATGGCATTTTTTATTCTACATTTTTATTCTATGGATCATGCCAGGAAATTATAGTATATGCATTTTTTAAATCTCTGGATCATGATCCAACAAAATTGCCATCTCCCGTGGCAAATATAGCCTATGCATCATGGAATTTATACTGTATGGATCATGGCATTTTTTTGTCTATGGATCATGATCTATAGAACATTTTAGTCCATGTCATTTTCTGAAACATATTTTTGCCATGGCAATTTGAATCAATAGACATACTTTCTCAAAAGAGGCATGATCAAATTCTGGTGCCCTTGACTTACTAGTATTTATCTCTTATGACTGATGAATGTGCATTGAGTCCAGAAGCAAAGACTCTACAGTGAAATGAAAAAAACCTTGGAAATATATTTATGATAACTCTAAATGGATCAGAAGGTGCAGATGCACTTGTAAAAAAAAGGTATGCATTTGCAGCAGCTTTGTTCTGATTATGACACCATTCTGTTAAGAAGGCAAAATAACATTATCATCCCAATTCATAGTTGAAGTTGAAGACCCTAAGCTTTAAAATGCCAAGTCTCACTTAGTTAAGAAGGCATGTGTAACGCCCCAAGACCGGAGCTTCAGAAGACTTCCAGCTATTCCGGGTTTCGCCGTGTGTTTCTTTTGTGCTTGCTCTTTTATTTTATTTTTGCATTTCATCATGTCATCTCTTGCATTGCATCATCTCATCATGCCATCATATCATTAATTTTAAAAACTCAACTAAATAAATCGTATGGATCTTCGGTCCATTTAAATCGAGGGATATTCACAATGGTGATTTCTCTTTATAACATACCCTCCCGATATAAGGGAGCTATAACAAAATATTCCATTTATATGGAAGCCATCGAAACAAACATGCATTTTAAATTTCTCTCGTTTTCAAATATTCTATGTCTTGATCTTTCTCCAAATACTTAAATTCCAGTTGTGGCACTTTGAAATATGTCAAAGTAGCTCCATGCCAGTTTTCAACTCAACTTGTATGTATTTGGCCCTCCAAATAGATATTTTGCTTCTATCTCTTTTCTGTAAATAGAAAAGGATTTTCCCCTTCTTTTCTTTTAATCCAGTCTGCTAGGCCTCCTGGCTTTTTCCCCCTCCACCGAAATGGCCCAAGGCCCACCAACCATCCTAACCCTAGCCCCCAACCGATCCAGCTCAAGACGCATCGAGCTCCCTCTCCCGATGCCCAGCTCTCCCTTCGTTTCTCCTCCTGGCGCCGCCACTGCAGGGAGAGAGAGGAGCCTCAAACCGCTGCCAGAGAGGAGCAAAGCCCGCTCCTCCCGATCCACCACGCCGGGCGACCCTCCGACCGCCTTGCCGCCTTCAGCATCCCTTCTCCACCCGAGCTGCTCCTCCTCACCTCGTCTCCCTCGTCGTGGCTGCCCACGAGGCTCCTGCCGCCGGCGCCTCTTCCTGGCCGGATCCGCCGCCATCTCTCCCTCCTGCCGCCTCGTCCCGTCCCCGCGGCCCCTCCTCGTCGCCTCGCGCCTCCAACCCCTCGCGCGACCAGCGAGCCCCGCGACCACGCCCTGCCGGCCCCGTGCCCGGCCTCCGCGACTCCATCAGCGCGGCCAACTCCGGCGGCCCTCAGGCCATGGCGCCACCTTGCTCCTCCCTCCACCGGCGCCATCCGTCCCGCGCAACCGCCTCGCGCCACCACCTCCTGGTCCGTCGAGTCGCGCCTGCTTCTCCTCGCCGGCCTTTCGGCCTCCTCCCGAGCTGCGCTGTCGCCTCCTCCGCACCGAGCCAGGGAGTGGTGCTCCCTGCGCCCGGTCCCCTCGCCCCTTGCCGCCTCCTCCGTTGGTGGCGACCACCAGGAGCTCCACAAGGAGCCCGGAGTCCCCTGCCTCCACAACCACCGAACCAGGATGCCAAGGCCATCTTCGAGATTTTCGCCAAGTACCAGGAGATCAATGAATGGTTCATCTACGTGCCTGTGTGACCATCTTCGGCAAGGACCCGTGTACGACTACACAACGAACCGTGAAGTTCCACAAGATTACGTGTACCACAACCGGCAAGTTTGGAGACCGCCAAGTACACCTTCGGTTCACCTAGTACCGCATCGGACGTCTACGAACCGTGTACCTCGACGACCCGCCAAGTACCCCTTCGGATTACCAAGTACCTCTACCGACGACACGAACAACTACCGTCGCCGTGTACAACGACTTCCACTACGCCGTGTACGACTACTTCCCTCGACGATCATCGCGAGAACGTCCACTTCCCTCTACGAAACGCATTCCGCCCCGAACGCACGCTTCAAAGGTATAACCGCCGAGAACGACCGCCGTGAACGTATGCATGTTGACGAGATGCACCCTATGTTTGGACCGTGTCCGAATTGTTCCTTGCACGTTCCTCGTTTGCCATGCCACCGTCCCGTGGGAACCCGGTAACCGGGAACACCCCACCATCTTGCTCAGCTCGCTTCCGTCACATTTTCTTTTGCACCGACATCTCAATCGAGTTATCGGAACCGGAATGTTGCCGTGGCACCATTTTCGTTGCGTTGCCGTGGCGTCATTTTCGGATTCGTTGCCGTGGCACCCCTTTCTTCCACCACGGTGACACAATGCTTCAAAACATGCTCATGTCAACTTTTATTAAAAATTGCATAAAACTTGCACCTGTCATCCGCATCATGATAACAACAATTAAAATGTTTGAAATTGTTGTTTGCATTAATTTGCATAATTGCCATGCTAAAATGATTTATTTCATAACTAAATAACCGTAACTCGGATTTAAATAAATTATATATGTAAATGGGGTAGAAAAATGCCTAGTTTAACATGGTGTACTTGTTTTGCATGTTTAACAACATTAAAATTGTGTTTAGGGCAGAGCAGTAGCAAATTCATAATATGCATATGAGGATTTTTCTGGAATTGTTGTTGTTGTTTCCGGCCTCATTTAAACTTGCCTAAATAGTTAGTTTACTTATGTCTCACCTTTTGCCATGTTTAACAACATTTAATAGTGTTTGGTAACCTAACCGAGAGAGAACTAAATATTTGAATGTGGTGTTCTGTCAATATGCAACTCGTTGCATATTGAGCTCCACTTAACTTGTAGTGTTGTTTGTGTATATTGCCATGCCATGCCTCATTAAACCGGACATGCATCATACTTGTTTGTGCATCATGACATGTTTATGTGATGTTTGTTTACTATGTTGTTTGTTTCTTTCCGGGTTGCTTCTCTCGTTAGCTTCGGTTTCGTTCCGGAGTTGTGAGGATTCGTTCGACTTCATCCGTTTGTCTTCTTCATGGACTCGTTCTTCTTCCTTGTGGGATTTCAGGCAAGATGACCATACCCTCGAAATCACTTCTATCTTTGCTTGCTAGATGCTCGCTCTTTTGCTATGCCTATGCTACGATGCCTATCACTTGCTTATCATGCCTCCTATGTTGCCATGTCAAGCCTCTAACCATCCTTTCCTAGCAAACCGTTGTTTGGCTATGTTACCGCTTTGCTCAGCCCCTCTTATAGCGTTGTTAGTTGCAGGTGAAGATGAAGTTTGTTCCTTGTTGGAACATGGAGATGTTGTTCCTTGTTGGAACATGTTTAATTGTGGGGATATCACAATATATATTATTTAATTAATGCATCTATACACTTGGTAAAGGGTGGAAGGCTCGGCCTTATGCCTGGTGTTTTGTTCCACTCTTGCCGCCCTAGTTTCCGTCATATCGGTATTATGTTCCCGGATTTTGCGTCCCTAACGCGGTTGGGTGATTCTGGGACCCCTTGACGATTCGCTTTGATTAAGACTCCTCCAAAGAAGGCCCAACATTGGTTTTAACATTTGCCACCTAAGCCTTTTTCCCTTGGGTTCTGCAGACTCAAGGGTCATCTTTATTTTAACCCCCCCCCCCGGACCAGTGCTCCTTCGAGTGCTGGCCCGAAACGGGCAGACTGTGGGGCCACCACGGGGCAACTCGAGGGCTGGTTTTACTCGTAGGCTGACCTATCCGGTGTGTCCTGAGACCGAGATATGTGCAGCTCCTATCAGGATTTGTCGGCACATTCGGGCGGCTTTGCTGGTCTTGTTTTATTGCTGTCGAAATGTCTTGTAGTCCGGGATTCCGAGACTGATCGGGTCTTCGGTAGAAGGAATATCCTTCGTTGACCGTGAGAGCTTATCATGGGCTAAGTTGGGACACCCTGCAGGTATTATCTTTCAAAGCCGTGCCCGCGTTATGAGGCAGATGGGAATTTGTTAATGTCCGGTTGTAGAAAACCCGAAGTTGACCTTAATTAAAATACATCAATCAAGGTGTGTTACCGTGATGGTCTCTTCTCGGCGGAGTACGGGTAGTGTACACGGTGTTGGAGTTATGTTTGACGTAAGTAGCTTCAGGATCACTTCTTGATCATAGTTGTTCGACCGTGCCTTGCTTTCTCTTCTCGCTCTCTTTTGCGATTGTAGCCACCAGATATGCTAGTCGCTTGCTGCAGCTCCACCTCACTACCCTGTCCTACCTTTAAGCTTAAATAGTCTTGATCTCGCGGGTGTGAGATTGCTGAGTCCGTGACTCACAGATACTTCCAAAACCAGTTTGTGTGCCGATGAAACCGCAGGTAGGTGATTTATCCGAGCTCTAGGAGGAGCTCGATGGAGATCTTGTTCATTGTGTTGTTTCGCTTTGGTTGATCAGTAGTGGAGCTCAGTTGGGACGATCGGGATCCGTGTAGCATTTGGGGTAGTCTTCTTTTTTTTTGGTTCCGTAGTCGGACCTTGATTGTATCTGTATGATGTAATGTTTTACTCATGTATTGTGTGAAGTGGCGATTGTAAGCCAACTATGTATCTCTTTCCCCTTATGAATTACATGGGTTGTGTGAAGATTACCTCACTTGCGACATTGCTTTCAATGCGGTTATGCCTCTAAGTCGTGCTTCGACGCGTGGGAGATATAGCCGCATCGAGGGCGTTACAGCATGTTAACTTATTTACCAGTTCAGAACTATCACCAGAAAATAGTAAATCCACATTGACCACATAATATTATTTTGCAACCACCCAGTTTGTCCTTGACTGGGACACTTGAAGGACAAAACAACTAATGCAGAGCTAGGTCTACTTTGGTTCTGACAGATCACATCCTGGTGCATATGTGGGGTTTTTTACTTAGAAAATACAAAACTTCTATTATTGTTTTTATTTTTAACCGTGAGCCTAACCACCTCTACAGTTTACAAACTGATTCAGATAATCACTAATCAGGCATGGAAAATTATTTTAGCCATGATCCACGAGGATTAGAGCCTCCACAAGTCAGAGAAAATTAGTGTCTCCACTTATGTTGTCAATGCTTGTTGTATGTTTGGCTTAAGGGTTTTCCTTTTCAAATTCTGACTCTATTTCTAAACAAAGTAGGCTTCTATCATGTCTAGAATGTAATGAAGATGTCTTGGATAAGCTGAGTGTTGTAATGAAGATGTCTTGGCGAGACTTGATATATGTCCAAAATTAGAAAAATCAAAAGGTACTTTCTCTACCTAATAAACTCCATATGACCACATAAAACCATGTTTAACACACCTGTAAGGAGGAACAACCCCCCTAAGGAGCTAGAAAGATATATCGCCCACTGCCTCGTCGAATGTCTGTCAAGGGAAGAGATAAAGAGCATATAAAACATTACCCACACAAAAAATGAGAGCATGTAAAAAATTTAAAAACGAGAACCATATTGACCAATCTAAACTTGACATTACACTTGGCACGGAGGGAGTACACAATGACATAGTAGTTATCAATTTCCTCCTGTATGAGCTGTAGCAATCCCCACATACAAGAAAAAACTGAAAGAAAAGCTTTACTCTCCCAACAAGATTCTAAGCATACTACTTGACTAATAATAGAAAGCCCATGACAGTGAGGGTATCTAATACAGTAGTATTTCTAATTCTATAAGCCTGGAAGTTTGTGAAATTGACACAAAGCAATTTAGGCGCGGCCCGAGCATAGTGGAGGCGCTGTCGCGGTGCGGTGAGCACGCCTGGGTGGGGCCAGGGCGCGGCCAGGGGCCGAGGGGAGCACGGACACGGGGGGCGGCAACCAGGAGCTGGGGCGCGGTGGTGCGATAGTCTATGACGACGAAATCGAAGGGGGGGAGGGGAACCGGTGCAGCTCACCGAGAGGAAGACGATGGCGAGCTCGTGCGGGGTCAGGGTTGACGAGGTGACGCGGATCGACGGTGAGGCCGCAGTGGCCGGAGGTGAAAGAAGACCTCGATCCGCACAATGCAAAGTCGTCGAGCTTGAACGGCTGGCCGTAGATGACGTAGAAGAACACTGCAGAGCTCCTGGACTCCTTGGTGGGGCGCGGGGACGATGTGGTGTCGACGGGGACGACCTAGTGGGGTTAAGCAGCGCGAGGGGCGGGGAGGTGGGGAGGTGCTAGGGTGTGGAGCGGTCGCGGGGGTCGTCGGAGCGGGCGCGGGGGAGGCGGAGCGGGTGTGGAGCGGGCGCGGGGGTCGTTGGAGCGGGCCGAGGGTCGTTGGAGCGGGCCAAGGGTCGTCGGAGCGGGTGTGGCGGGGAGGAAGGGGATCCGCGAGGGAGAGGAAGGGGGATCGGGCGAAGGGGTATCCAGCTAGAGCTATGGCGCACCACCCTGTGGTGCGCCATTAGTAGTTTTTATTTTCTTATAGCAATGGCGCACCCTCCTCTGATGCGCCATTAGTAACTTTTTTTCATTATTTCTTGTTGCATCTAATAATTTGTTTTTTTATCAAATTTGTTATTTTCATGAGGACTAGAACAGAAGATATCATCAAATATCATCAATTTTTTTTGAAAATATCATCAATTTTTTTAATTGAAAATATCATCAAATTTGTTATTTGAAGATATCATCAAATTTCTTATTTGAAAATATCATCAAATTTGTTATTTAAAAATATCTTCAAAAGTGGGGAGGGTGCGGTGTCGGCGGGCGGTGGAGCGGGCCGGGAGGGTGCGGGTGTCGGCGGCGGCGGTGGAGCGGGAGGTGCGGTGGTTCGTCGGGCGGCGGTGGAGCGGGGAGGTGCGGGGGTCGTCGGCGGTGGGAGCGGGGAGGTGCGGGGTTGCTCGTGGCGAGGGGATAGCTATCGAGAGGAGGGGGATCGAGATCGAGTGTCCTCATGAATATTCAATATTTTTTCATATTGAATATGAAAAAATATCATCAAATTTGAAAAAATATTCATGAATTCAAAAAGTGCCCATGAAATTTAAAAATATTCATGATATCAAAAAGTGCCCGAGAAATGAAAGGCTACAATTTAAATACAATCGATCTTAGCTAGCTATCTGTTCACAATCTTCTTGCCCTTCTTTTTCGCAAATGGAGTTATTCTGTGGAACGGACGTCCTTTAGGTAGGGTGGTCCTGCTTCTTCTTGTGGTGTGTGCTGCTACTTCATCGTCGTCGTCATGTTCGATCTTCGGGTCGTTGTACTTGTCGAAGTCTTTCTCATTGGCTACTCCATCCATTCCGATGATCTTCCTTTTGCCTCTCCTCACGACAACACGACTGGGCTTTGGCGGTTTGGTAATGAAGAAGCATTGGTCCACTTGGGAAGCCAGTACCATGGCTCATTTTTCGCGGTGACGCTTATGCTCATGGGTCTTGGATTTGGCTTCGGGTATAACCATGGTGGTGAAATACTGGTCTTCTTTTAGGACGCTCTTGGCCCATCTGACACGGAACATCGGGACCTTCTCTCCAACGTAGCTCATCTCCCAGATCTCCTCGATCCTTCCGTAGTATATGTCCTTGTCGTTGCCGTGTAGGATTCCATCGTTACCCGGAGTTCGATAACCATCGCTCTTCATGTCCTTGTTCTCGGTGTAGAATGTGTAGCCGTTGATATCGTGACGCCTCATAGGTCATCAGGTTGTGCTCGGCGCTCGTGACAAGGCGAATATGAGTTGTTCTTCCGCGGAAGAATCCTCATGTAAAGGGTACGATGTAAGCTTCGCTTGAACCAACGCGTGAAACATGAGTTGTGCTCTTTGATTATATCTCCGTCCGGCCCTCTCGTTGGCCTCGGTCATTGTACGCCTTCTCAATAAAGGTTTTGTGCTCTACCACCCAAGGATCGACCACGCCTATGTGTTGTAGCGCCGACTAGGTTTGCTCTTTCAAAGTCGGTAGTCGACCCTCAAGTCGACATGCATTTCAAGGGCGACCCTCACGGTGACCCCATCCAGCGAGCCTGCCGAGGTGCTCGCTGACGGGCAGACCAATGGGGTTCTCGATGCCTAGATAATTTGTGCAAGAGGAGATGCACTCTTCGGTCGAAAAGCCCTGGCTATACTTCCTCTCGACGTGACATGTTGCGAACGTATCCTTTGATGACAGCATTCATCCTTTCGAACGGCATCATGCATGTGCAGGTGAACGCCGCCCGAGTTGTATGATATCCTCCACGATATGGACCGGCAGATGCACCATAACATCGAAGAATGCGGGCGGAAGTACATCTCAAGCTCGCATAGTATCACCACGATCTCTTCCTCGTAGCCTTCGAGTTGCCTCACGCCAATCGACTTCCGAGAGATGACGTCGAAAAAGTTGCATAGGCTAAATAGCGTTTCACGGACGCGGCGCTGGCCCATGATCCCACGGATTGCAACTGGAAGTATGTGCATCATCAAGACGTGATGTCATGAGACTTCATCCCGCTGAACTTCGTCACTGGGTCTAGGTATCCGCTTATCTTCCCGTGTAACCGTGAAGGAAGTTTTACTCCTAGGAGGCAGGTGAAAACTGCTCGATCTCCTCCTGACTTAGAGTGAAGCACGCGGGAGGGTAGTCATTTCCGGTCTTCTTGGCCTTTTGCCTTTGCAAGGACTTTCTGTGTCCTCCTTCGCCTCATCATCATCATCATCATCATCATCATCATCATCATCATCATCATCATCATCATTAGCGTGAAGCTCCTGCACGATGCCCATTGATTTCAAGTCCGCCTTGCTTTCGCCCATCTTTGGTCCTCTACGGCATGTTGAGAAGGGTACCAAGTAGACTCTCCCGACGTTCTTCGTGATATGCATGACATCAAGGCTGTGAGGCACACGGTGGATCTTCCAAGACGGCAAGTCCCGTAAAACAGACCTCATTTTCCATACCTTCAGCAATGCTCTGGCGCCTTTTGCTTCTTTCCCGCCTCGCTCCTTTTCCTTCTTTCCCGGCGGTGGGCAGTCTTTCCAATTTTTCAACAGCTCGCCTATTTCTCGCCTCTCCTCGTGACAGGCGTTGGGGTTCAGTTTCACCATCGAACAGATCCTTGCGTTTCCTCCACGGGTCATCGTCGCGAAGCCACCTTCGATGTCCCATGAACACGGTTTTCGAAGACCTGGGATCTCTATCTAGCTGGCGATACATAGTGTCATCCTTGCACCTTACGCATCTAGAAAATCCGTGGACTACCTGTCCCGCGAGATATCCGTAACCGAGATAGTCGTGCACCGTCGTGAGCAGTGCGGCTCTCATAGGGAAATATTCTTTCTCTGCGGCGTCCCACGTATTGGCTGGTGTTTTCCACAGCGTGTCTAGCTCCTCCTTCAGCAGCCCCAGATACAGATTGCTATCGTTCCCTGGTTGTTTCGGCCCTTCAATTAGCATACTCATGTTAATGTACTTCCTCTTCATGCACAACCAGGAGGGAAGGTTGTACATCAACACAAACACAGGCCAGGTGCTATGTGTCCTTCTCTGGCAGCCAAACGGATTGACTCCATCGGTGCTCGCGCCCAGCACGATGTTCCTTGGATCCTTCCCAAATTCTGGGTATTCGAAGTTCAACGCTTGCCATTGGCTCGCATCCTTAGGGTGACTCAAAGATCTTGTCTTTTTAGTTATCTCCGGATCATTTCCGCTATCTTCCCGCTTCTTCTCCTCCCTATCCACGTGCCAACGCAGGAGCTTTGCTACCTTAGGGTCCGCGAAATACCGCTGCAGACGAGGAGTGATCGGAAAGTACCACACCGATTTTTGAGGAGCTTTCTTCCTCTTGTTGTATCGAGTGACACCGCACACAGGACATATGGTAGACTCTGCGTGCTCGTCCCGATAAATGATGCAATTGTTCATGCACACATGGTATTTCACGTGCGGTAAATCCAGAGGACACACGATTTTCTTCGCCTCCTCGAAACTGGTCGGGCACCTGTTCCCCTTGGGAAGACGTTCGTGCCAGAATGACATGTTCTCGTCGAAGCATGCGTCCGTCATTTTGTGTTTTACCTTCATCTCCAGGGCCATGAGCGTTACTTTCAGGCGGGTATCCTCGGGTCAGCATCCTTCATACAATGGGGTAACCGCATCTATCTCCAGTTGATCCAGCTTGGCTTTCTCTCAGGCGGCAGCTCTTGCGTTATCCGTCTGCTTGAGAAGCAACTCTTGAATATGAGGGTCCTGCACCCAGCCTCCATCGTCTGCCCCGCTTCCGGCATCTTCATCTTCATGATCATGCCCTTCGTCTTGATCTTCCTCATCATCATGTACGACATCTTCTACATGATGATCGTGTACTGCATCACCGTCGTGATCATGTCCTCGAGATTCTTCGTCTTCTCGCCCGCCCTCGCCGCGCGGTGGTTGTCTTGTTGCCCTTCCCCATTTCTTGCACAGCCCCATGGACGACTTCATAGTCATCTTCATCACCTTGCCACCGATAGCCATCCATGAAACCACGCAAGAGCAGGTGGTCCCAAGACGTGCTCAGAATCCGGGTCCGCACAAGGCCCTTCATCTTGCATCTTTGACACGGACATCTTATCTCCGCCTCGTTCTTTTGAAGCATCTCGGCCTTCGCGAGCTCAAAAACCTATTCACGATGCCTTCGGTCATCGTATGGCGGACCATGGTCGTCAAGGGTAGAGCAAAACGATATTTTAGAACCAAGAAAAATTTGGCATGACCTTCCCTAAAAATAGGATTTAAAAGAATGCATAGTGCCAAAATTCTCATTAAACGGAAATGAATCAACATTCCGCAAAATATTGGCAACTATCGCATTTCAAATACCGGTACCTGCAAACACAAACATATATGCAATACCACAAACATATGCAACATCACAAACATACATAGATCTAGCTAGGCCACAAAAAGTGCATGTGCACGTTGTTGGAGCGAGCTAGGGAGAAAAAAAGTAGATCTACAACATGAAGATATCTTTCCCCTTACTTACCTATCAAAAAAAGGTAATTTCACCACTTAACTTTGATGAATCTATGGTGCAAATGAGGTGAGGAGGAGGAGGCAGCCGAAAGTTTGGAGAAGGAGGTGGAGGGAATGAAGTGGGGAAAGTGAGTGGGTAGGTGAGGCTGTCCAAAATATCTTGTTGGGGTCCTGTGTTACTAATGGCGCACCAACAGCAAATGCGCTATTAGTATGTTTACTTACTAATGGCGCACTGCAGGTAGTGCGCCATTAGTAGTTTTGCAAAAAGTAAAAAAACAGTTACTAATGGCGATGCATCTAGTGCGCCATTACTAGTTAGAACTAGTAATGGCGCACTTCGGTCGGATGCGCCATTAGTATGTATGTAAAAATGAAAAAAAAACTTTATTATTAGTGGCGCACCGTTTTTCTGATGCGCCATTAGTGTCTTCCACACTAATGGCGCATCACCAACTAGTGCGCCATTAGTATATAGTAGTGGCGCACTGCATCCCTGGTGTGTCATTAGTGTCAATCCTATCTATAGCCCTTTTCCTAGTAGTGTAGGGACTAAACATGGACTAGAGGTTATTAAATTACATGATAAAAGACCATGTTACCCCTAGTAATGAACTAATAGAAATAATGTGCGATGCGTGGCAGGGGCAACTGTCGGAAAAGTCCCAAAAAGACTCCCTCGGGGTCTTCTTTCTTTAGTCCCAAATGCCCACTTTTAGTCCCGAAAAGTCCATCCTATTTGGTTTAGATGTGACTGACACGGAGTTTTTTTAGTCCCTACACCAAAATATCCCTGTAAACAAACACCCTCTAATAATGCCGCTGGAAAATTGATGTAATGCCATAGTTAAAAGCAAATTACATGTTTAATCTAATTTTATTGTTAATATAATCTCTATGTTAATATTAATCAATGCCATCGCTTGAGAAATGCTACTGCCTTGCTTTCTTTCCCATTTAGATAAGGTAGATGCTTCTTTTTGTTGGCTTCTGTGTCATCCACCGTTATTGACCACTAATTGTTTCCTTTGCACCTCTGTGTAAACAGGGTTATCTACTTCACCTCGTTGCCATTGTGACCTTTTGTTGCACTGCACAAAAACTTTTGTTTTAAGAGTGTTTTGTGCAATTCAACCAAAATGTCACACCGACAACGTTGCTTGATTGCTTGATCTTAGTGGAACCGCACAAGAGGAGATATTACTTCCTATCCGTTAAGGCTTATTTGGTTCAGATCTTCTTCTTGTGAGTTGTTTGAATTCCGCATCATGAGAGGTCAGTACTAGCCTTCTTTCACATGATTCTGCAGTGTGCTTTCATATGTTGTGCTACTTGTACGATTATGTTGCTTGATTTTAGTGAACTGCACAAATGGAGACAAGACTTCCAATCTGTATGTGCACCGTAATATCCCATTGAGGTAAGATAAGGATATTTCACAACTGCTGGCCTGTATTTTGCCACTTTCATCAAAAAATTAAGTTTAGTACTATACTTTTGCTCCCTAATTAACATGCCAAATCTTACATTGAAGGCGAAGCTTGTCTGTTATTGAACCAAGTGATGAAGGGGAAGAACAAGCGGAAGAAAAACAAAAATCAACTCCCGGCGCTGTAATGAAGCACTGGAACTGTGATGACACAGGTAATGATATAGTTTTGCATCTTAATTTATTGCTATGGCTGGAACGAGCAATTGTTTTGCCACTGATTTGATGCCATACGTAATTATTTCTACTTGTGCAAACAGGGATCTTTGAAGATACCATATATTTTAGTGGAACTGCACAAGAAGATGTTGGAAACATTAAACTAATCGAGGAGTATATAGTAAGCATGGCCACCCCCGTAGATAGCAACAGATGGTTCCGGAGAAGTGCTTCATCTATATGCTCTACACAATCAGCCTCCTGACAAATGTTGGTACTCACCCACTGATTTCATCCATATGATTGAGCTTTGTCATCTCTATTGGTGTTGTGCTACTGTTTAGATACTGTCATGAAAAAGTGGTATTGTCCTTGAGAAGTGCTTCATCTGTGTTGTTTTAAATATTTCCTTTCCTTTTTTTCGAGCAAACAGGGATCATCTTCCTCTGAAGAAGAATATGGAGTACGTGAAGTGACTAGTTCCGATTATGCCAGGATGAAGAAGTCATGTCTATCTTCTCATCAGAAGGAGCAGTTGAAGGATGGTTACATTACTCCCCACAAGACCAAACTAACTTCAGCTCGGAAGCAATCGACAAATCTCCATTTTTTTGCTTTGTGATCTTGTGAGTACAATGTTGTTCTAGGATTCTTTCTGGTGAGTTCCATTTTTTTAAAAGTGTGCTCTACATATACCATGTATGTGCCTGTTTAAACTGTCAATTCATAGTATAGTTTGCTTTATACTAATCACTTTTTTGTATTTGTGCAAACAGGGGTGCTCAGCTTGATTTCAACGGGAACTGCACAAAATGTTCATGAATACATTGAATCATTCATTTCCACAACAAGAAAGGAGGTGCCCATAAGTTCAAGGCGTTGCAACATATAAGGGCGAAATCATACAAGCTACGCGCGAATTTGGTTGATTTTGGTGGAACTGGACAAAAAGAACAGCTGGTTTATTTAGCACGAGGTGCCATGTCAATGTCCGAACTGATGGCAAACCCTGCCCATTCCACAATCGTAGGCATTTGATATTTTGCAATGGGACAACCTTGTCAAATTTTGCTCATTGATTTTAGCAAGATATGCGTTTGATATTTTCAAATGGGACGCCCTTTGGTGTCAGCAGAGGCGATTAATTTTTTCTTTATTCTTTAGTTGTGAAGTAAATATTTCCTCTGACATGTGAGTCGCTGAGATGCATAATCATCGATTTTTTTGAATGTTCTCTATGAATTGCCGTGCCTCCGTGTGTTTGATCGCAATGTACGTAAACGCTAAAAGCTGCTCAAACTCTTTGTACTCTTTATGTTCCTTTTTACTTCGCACATTGTGAAAGAGCATATTTTTTGTATAAGATTGGTCAAAGTAGAGATACTTTGACTGCATAAAACTTGTATGCAGACTAGAAAGGACCGGAGGGAGTACATGTGAAACTGCTGCAAACGTGGTGATCACCACAGGAATAATGCTAGTACGTATTGTTTTGCATGTTCATCCAATGCCGATGAAACAGGAATTGAACTAATCGAAATAAATTCATTCATACACGGTCAGATTTCATATAAACATGCCGGATTTCATTACATTTCATACATTCTTCAACTAAAAGGGGTGCTTGTGGCATGCATCTCCCAGATGCACGAGGCCGAGGTCATCCTCCTTTTCAAAAAAAACTAAAAAGGGTGCGCTGGAGGTATAATTAATTAACCGAAGCTACCCACTTGTGTCCTGGCTGAGCCTAACAGAAGCTTGGATTTAGCTGCAGGTGTGCGATTGCAGAATCGACATGTGGCCTATTGGGCCCACGTGTCCAGCCAACCGCGATTAGCTAAGTAGAAGCAGTGTTCTTCTCCAGCGCAGCTCTTCGACTCCACGTCACCGCCAAGAAGCTACCGGCCGTCAATGGTCAACCCGCCTAGCTTGGCTTCAACCGGAGGGTAGCAGCAGTGGCCTTACTTGGACCCGAGCGGCGGCGACCTACCGTGTTCTACTCTTCCTCATTTTCTGTGTGGCGCAGCCTCGTTGGCAGCGGGGCGGGGCCTCGGCGGAGCCGGCGATGTCCTCTGTCTCGTTGCCGGCGGGCGGCGCCTCAGCGGAGCGGTGGAAATCCTCCCCCACGTTGATGGCAGGGTGGGGCCTCGGCTGAGCCGGCGATGTCCTCTGCCTCGTTGTTGGCGGGGCTGGGCCTCGGCGGAGTCGGCGGTGTCCTCTGCCTCGTTGTTGGCGCTGCGGGGCCTCGGCGGAGCAGGGCGTCGTCGACGCCAGCGGAGCGGGGACTCGTCGGAGTCGGCATTGTCCTCTGCCTCGTCCTCGGTCTCGCCAAACAGCGCCTCGCCCGCTTCATCGCCCTCTTTGCTAGTCTCTTTGTAGGTGGCCGCAGCCTCCGCCACCCGCATGCGGTACCGCCAAGGCCGAGGCGGCCCTTGCGGGTGGAGCGGCACGAGTCAAGCAGCGCCTCGCCTCCGCCCGCTCATGGCGATCTGCTCCTCCGCCTGCATGTGCTCCTGGAGGAGATGGTGGTTGTAGGCGGCGTCGGCCTGCGCCTCCCGGAACTGCTCCTCACGCATCGCCCTCACCCTGTCCATATATTGGGCACGGTCCTAGCCGATGGTCATGGTGCAATGCACCGGCGAGGATGCCACGGAGGAGGGGGTTGGCGCCGGATCATCGACTACCATGTTCTCCATTAGGACGTCTGAAAGCACAAGTGCTCCCTAGGTGGTTTTGGTAATTAATGTCAACATATCTCTTGTTGGACTAACACTTTTATCTAGTATGTTCCAGACAAGTTCAACAATGGAGTGGCATGGACTAAAGGATGTGGGAACTCCTTCAAGGTGATAAGGACAAAGGATTGGCTCAAGCTTCAATCTCAAGACTCTTCATTTTATATTTTAGTGATCCAAGATCATTTTATATTGAGTATAGGAAAAGCCAATACTATCAAGGAGGAATGAGGTGTTGCTTAATGAGCCTCTTGCTTCATGTGCTTAGTGATATGCTCCAAAACCCTCAACTACTTTCCCACTTCCACACATATGACCTAAACCTAAAGTCAAACTCGGCCCTACCGATTCTTTCTATCTGGCGCCACCAAATTCAGATGTCATAGCCATTGCCACAAACCCTAGGCATATCGGTTTCACCGATAGGGATCTCTGTCTCACCGAGATGGGATTGTAATCTCTCTGTGTATGTCCATTACCAAAATCGGTCTCACTGTCGGAGTAATTGGACACGGATACCCCGAAGACGGCAAGACGATATTCCAAGACATCGGGGCTAGCAAAGCCCCTCAGTCCGACTCCCCGGCCGCCCAGACGACTCCGGGCTGCCGACTGCACCACGAGGCCGACTCCGGATTGCCGACTCCCTCACCAGGCCGACCGGCTGCCGACTACACCACCAGCCGACCGGGCTGCCGACTCCCGGCTACCAGGCCGACTCGGGCTGTCGGCGCACCACCAGCCGACCGGGCTGCCGACTCCCGCCCAGGCCGACCGGCTGCCGATCAGACCACAGGCCGACCGGGTTGCCGACCGCCGCCCAGCCGACTCAGCTGCACCACCGTGTCGACCGGGTTGCCGACTGGCCGGCCGCCCAGCCGACCGGCTGCCGACCGCACCACCAGTCGACTTCTACTACCACGCCAACCAAACGACCGCCGATCGCAGCCCGAGGCGACCCCGACGTGACGACCAGACTGCACTGCTCATTCACGTGACACCCCAAATTATTATGTATAGTGTCACTTGTCCCCGGCACTATTTATGAAGTGACCCAGGGACAAGGATGACACCCCACCATGCCTACCTAGCTTACTTCCTAAGCTACCCACATAGCTTACACATCAAGCTAGCCATGCCTATATAAGCTAGCTCCATCCATCCATCAGGAGGGGGACTCACGCATGAGCACCCACATGCATGCTCACGGCCATGAGCATGGCCGGCCACTAGCATGCCACATACAATGCATATACGAGGCCAGATGCCTACGGCACTGACCTCAGACATCCTCCAGAGCACTCTGTGTATATATTCAGACATGCAGGAGTAGGGGTATTGTCTCTTGGAGAGCCCCGAACAGGTAACCATCTGCGTGCTACTCCCATACCCGCTCCGGGCCTATCGCCAGTTAGCCTCTTGCCCTCACACGAAGCCACCTTGTGGCATATGTCGCCTTGCACCCCCCGTGAGAATACCACGACATTTGGCGCCCACCGTGGGGCGGATTATGCTACCGCCGCTGCTGGTTTCGTGGTCCCAAGGGACCCTTTTTTCTTCATCGCCTCCGCCGCGGTGTCGGGCCGTCTTTCCGGTAGCGCTCGGGGGCTCGACATCGACCCGCCCCCGAAGCGGCCGCGAGGGGTGGCGCGTCCTTGTCGTCGGCCTCGTCAGCCTCATCTTCACCACCACCGTTGCAACGCAGCCGTCCATCCGCGCGCGCCGCACGCGGGGCCTCGCTTCGGTCAGCCGCATCCATCCGCGCGCCGCTTGCGTCCGGTCCCCTCAGCGCTGCGCTTTGCTCCGGCCGAAACGGGCGATCCGCTACTCTATATATAATCTATGCTAGTTAGCTAGATATGAGTCAAACAATGGTCAACCACGGCCATGTGCTGCCTGTACACAACTCATACACTACATCCTAATACTAATCAGATACAAGACAGATTATGGTCATGCACTAGCCGTACGCTGGTCAGGTAATTCCCAAATATTGCCCGTATAGTGCTCATGCGTTGGTCAGACTGTAGTCATGTACTCCTCTACATGTCTGCACTAGCACGCCTCTGTTTCATCACATCGCGCATGTGCGCGCAGCGAAGCCCCTGCCACTTCCACTCCGTCTAGCTTCCCCTCCTATCGCCCGTCCTCCTCGCTCGACCTCCTCTGCAGCGAAGGACTCGACCAGGCCAGCACCGCTGTGTGCCTCGGTCTCGGCCAGCCCCAGCAGCGCGCTGGTCTCCTCGGCTCGTCGTCTCGTCCAGCTCTGCCCGAGCACCTGCATCCCGGCCGCCTCCGTGCTCATCAACGCCCGGCCGGCTTCGCCCACAACACTGCGCCGCCCGTGGCTCCCGCCCCGCTGCTGCCCCTCAGCACCCGGGCCACGTCCGGCTTCGCCTGTGCCTGGCGCCGGGTCGCCGTTCCCGGCTCTCTCCGGCTCCGCGTCCCGCATCGGCCAGGACGCCGGGTTGCCGCTGCCGCCTCGCCGCCCCGTCCGGCGTCCCGCTAGTCACCTCCGGCCCATCCCCGCGCCGGCTTCGCCTCCATCAACATACTCCCTGCCGGGTCGCCGCGCCCCAGCTCCGCCTCGCCTCCACCTCCACCGCTCCACACGCACCATGCAGGTCCTTTCTGCAGCAGTCACACGTGGGTGCCCCAGCTGCCTCTCCGGCGTCGCTCCGTCCAAGTGCCTCTGCGGCCGAGTCGCCGCGCCTGCGTCTCGCCAGCCGGCCCCGTTTGCTCCGCCTGTAGGTGCGTCCGGCTCGTGGCGTGCGCCGGATAGACGTCCGCTTCATCCGCCTCCGCGCCCGCCGGCTCCGCCTCGGCCGGGGCCGGGAAGCGCCCGCCGGCTCCAGCCCCGCCCGTGGCCGGGTCGCGCCTGCCGGCTCTGTCCCGCTCGTGGCCGGCTCCGGCTCGCGCCTCCAGCTTCGCCGCCACGCCTCGCCAGGCTCTGGCCCCTGCCAGGTCGCCTCCGCCCGAGGCCATGTGCTTCGCCCCCGCCGGGTCGCGCCCGTCGCTCAACCATTGTCCCCGACCAGCTGCTCCGGCCTCGTCTCCAACCCGCGCCCGGCTCCTGCCGCCTGCCGTCTCCACCCCAGGCCGGACGGCTGGCCCTGCCGCTTGCCGGCTCCGCCGCCTGCCAGTTTCGCCCTCTTCAGGCCGGCTCCCCCAATGCCGGGTCCTCCCCGCCTTGCCGCCTGGCCGGGTCGCCGCCTCGCCGCCTCCCGCTGGCCGCGTCCGACTCCGCGCGAGGCCGCCTGCGCTTCCGCCGCCTGCCGGTTTCGCCCTCTCCAGGCCGGCTCCCCCAATGCCGGGTCCTCCCCGCCGTGCCGCCTGGCCGGGTCGCCGCCTCGCCGCCTCGCCGCCTCCCGCTGGCCGCGTCCGACTCCGCGCGAGGCCGCCTGCGCTTCCGCGCGCCGTGCCGACTCCCCCGCCGCGCCTCTGGCCAGCCGGGTCGCGCGCCTCCGCTGCCGGCTCCCGGGTCCAGCGCCGTGTCCGGTTGTGCCATGTTCGCCCCTGCCGGGTCCCGCTCTAGCCGCCTGTTGTAGCCGGCGCCTGAAGAAAAGAAGCAGTGGCCAGCTGAAAAAGAGAAGTAAAAGAAAAGGTCCGTCCGAAGAAAAAGAAAGGGACGACTGCCTACAGCCGAGTGCCTAAAAAAAAGAAGAAGGAAACGAAGAGAAGAGCCCGACTACCTTGTAGCCGGCTGGGCAAAGCAAGCTAGCTACCCAAGAAAAGTCAAGGGCCGAGTGCCCAATCCGGCTGAGAAGTAGTCGGGTGCTGAGAAAAAAAAGAAAGAAAAAAAATGTGTGTGTGCATCCGGCTGCCCAGAGCCGGGTGAAGAAAAGGCCGGGTGCCCACGGCCGACTGGTAAAGAAAGAAAAAAAAAAGAGAAAAAGAGGATCCGACTTTGCAGACTGCAGTCCAGCCGACTGCTCCAGTCAACAGCTCGCGTTGCAGCTGGACCGGCTGGTTCTTCTGCCCGCTTCACTGCCTGGCCGACCGACGAGTCGATCCGTCCGCACAAATCAAGAGAAAGAGAAGAAGACAAAGAAGTGCTGAGATTCCTGACCGCCGCCAGCTTCAATCTCGAAGACTCAATGGGTACCGACGCACCCCGCCAAGAGAAGAAGACAAAGTAGCCGAGAGATCCGGCCCGATCGCTGCTAGCCGCCGAATCTCGGAACACCAGCTGGTACCGGGCGCGCCGCCAAGATTGCGCATAAGAGAAGAGTTTTGTCACCGCCAGCCGCGTAAGAGAAAAAGAAGAAGAAAGGTGTTGCAAGACGCCTCGCCGCCTGGCCGGTCGAGCCTGACCGGCCGGGGCCCCGCTTCGAGCACCCGGGGGCTCGAAGGCCACACCCAGCGGGTGAGTCGTGCTCACTCCGCGAGCGCCGAGCCGCGCCGGCTGTCTTCGACGACCGCGACTACACGAAAAACAATGTGAGCTCCTCACCCGCATATTTTTTGCACCACAAGAGCACGGATAACCCCGAGCATGCATTTCATTACAGCCAGCATCATCGTTTCGCCTGAGCGCCCAGAGTTGGTCTGGCCGCTTGGCCATTCGCGACGTTATTTCCCGCAGACGGCTTAGTAGCGCAGTGCCCAAAGGCCCACCTCTCACCACATGCATCGCAGAGCGGCTGTCCGGCTAGCAAGAGTGAACGCCGAGGTCAGCTAAAAACGTCCGAAGAGAAACGCCAGGCGACCCGCCATTTACTTTACTAGTATCAACTCGGTTGAATCTGCCCCCAAACTTTGAGTATCAGACACTCCACTTCGCTGCCCACTCGACCACAGATCGCAGAGCGGCTGTCCGTGAGCGAGAGCACAAGCCAAAAAGCGGAGGGAACATGAAAAAGATTAAGGGGCTCGGATTTAAACCGAGTCGGCACCTCCGCATAAAACTTGCAATGCTAAAAGCAATCATTTGATATATCCGCGTGGACTAACTTTGTCTTTTTTCATGATCATTTCCACGAACACTCGCCAAAAAACCTCCGCCCAACTTTGCCAAAGTTGCCCGGAGGCTTGGGGGCTATTGTCGGAGTAATTGGACACGGATACCTCAAGACGGCAAGACGATATTCCAAGACATCGGGCTAGCAAAGCCCCTCATCCGACTCCCGGCCGCCAGCCGACTTCGGCTGCCAGCACCACCAGCCGACTCGGGCTGCCGACTCCCCGCCCAGGCCGACTCGGCTGCCTGCACCACCAGGCCGACTCGGGCTGCAGACTCCCGGCCGCCCAGCCGACTCGGCTGCCGACTACACTACCAGCCGACTCGGCTGCCGACTCCCCTACCAGCCGACGACCGGCTGCCGACCGCACCACCATGCCGACTCGGCTGCCGACTCCCGTCACCACGCTAACCAGCCGACCGCCGACCGCAGCCTGACGCGACTCGACGTGGCGACCGTGCACTGCACTGCTCACGTGACACCCGGCCATCATGTATAAGTGTCACTTGTCCCCTGGCACTATTTATGAAGTGACCAAGGGGACAAGGATGACACCCCACCATGCCTACCTAGCTTACTTCCTAAGCTACCCACATAGCTTACACATCAAGCTAGCCATGCCTATATAAGCTAGCTCCATCCATCCATCAGGAGGGGGACTCACGCATGAGCACCCACATGCATGCTCACGGCCATGAGCATGGCCGGCCACTAGCATGCCTCATACAATGCATATCTGAGGCCGGATGCCACGGCTGACCTCGACATAGCCTCCAGAGCACTCTGCACCAGATATACTCAGACATGCAGGAGTAGGGGTATTATCTCCTGAGAGCCCCGAACCTCGAGTAAACATCAATGCTACTCGTGATACCCGCTCCCGGCCTATCGCCAGCAGCCTTGCCCTCACACGAAGCCACCTTGTGCCATATGTCGCCTTGCACCCCCGTGAGAATACCACGACATTCACCGAGTTTGTGTGATCGGTACTACCGAGATTACAATGCAAACTCTCTGGTTAACTTATTACCAAAATCGGTCCCACCGAGTTTGAGTAATCGGTCCCACCGAGTTTGCCTGGCCAACTCTCTGGTTAGCTAATTACCAAAATCGGTCTTACCGAGTTTGTGTAATCGGTCTCACCGAGATTACGTTATGCCCTAACCCTAATCATATCGGTCCTACCGAGTTGCATATCGGTCCCACCGAAAACCCTAACGGTCACTAGGTTTATTAATTCGGTCCGACCGAGTTTGATGATTCGGTCCCACTGAGTTTGGTAAATTGAGTGTAATGGTTAGATTTTGTGTGGAGGCTATATATACCCCTCCACCTCCTCTTCATTCGTGGAGAGAGCCCTCGTAACAAACCTACACTTCCAACTTACCAGTTCGAGAGAGAACCACCTACTCATGTGTTGAGGCCAAGATATTCCATTCCAACCATATGAATCTTGATCTCTAGCCTTCCCCAAGTTGCTTTCCACTCAAATCTTCTTTCCACCAAATCCAAATTCTCGAGAGAGAGTTGAGTGTTGGGGAGACTATCATTTGAAGCACAAGAGCAAGGATTTCATCATCAACACACCATATGTTACTTCTTGGAGAGTGGTGTCTCCTAGATTGGCTAGGTGTCACTTGGGAGCCTCAGGCAAGATTGTGGTGTTGAACCAAGGAGTTTGTAAGGGCAAGGAGATCGCCTACTTCGTGAAGATCTACCGCTAGTGAGGCAATTCCTTCATGGGCGACGGCCATGGTGGGATAGACAAGGTTGCTTCTTCGTGGACCCTTCGTGGGTGGAGCCCTTCGTGGACTCACAAGAACTGCTACCCTTCGTGGGTTGAAGTCTCCATCAACGTGGATGTACGATAGCACCACCTATCGGAACCACGACAAAAACATCTGTGTCTCCAATTGCGTTTGGATCCTCCAAAACCCTTCCCTTTACTTTCTTGCAAGTTGCATGCTTTACTTTCCGCTGCTCATATACTCTTTGCATGCTTGCTTGCTTGCTATGAATTGAAAAAGTTAAACTTGTGCCTAAACTCCATTTAAACCTAAAGAAGTTAGAAACTGCAACTTTGGTACTTAGTGTCTAATCACCCCCCCACCCACTAGACACCTCTTCTCAAGATCCTACAATTGGTATCAAAGCATTGGTCTCCTTTGCCTTGGTTTAATCACCTTTGGAGGAAGATGGATGAGTCTACTTTGGGGAGTCTTAGACATAGAGTGCCTATTCTTGATGGAGAGTATTTTCATGAGTGGAAAAATGAGATGCTTGTAATTTTCAATCAATATCACTTGAACAAGTACATTGCTAGCCCTTGTGCACCTCATGTTTATCCTATGCAGCCTACCCTTGATGAATCTATTGACATGATTAGAAATCTTAGAACTGTTAATCTTATCACTAGAGGCTTGCCTAGAAACTTAATTAGAATCTTGCCTACTCTTGAGTGTGCCTACACTATATGGAAATTTCTTGAGGAACGCTTTCCAAATTATTCCTTGAAAAATCTAGATGAAATTCTCTATAAGTCTATTGCCTTGAGTAAGATGAATACTAGTGATCCTATGTTTGGTGACCGTCTATTTGAACTTACCGACCTTATGCGTGCCAAAGGAGATGTTGGAATTATTGGTGATATTATTTCCGAAGCTATAAGAATTCATAAGCAAGATCATTGTCAAACTCACTCTAACTAATTACCCTCTCTAGGACTTGATCCACCACATGACGATGTTGAACATGGATACTATGATGAGGATGATGATAGTGACTTCGATCTTGATGATGCAATGAGACATTTTGGTCTTATGGCAAATCTTCGGCGATATGTGTTAGGAGGAAAGGAATGGGTTCTTGACAGTGGATGTACCGATCACATGGCCGGAGACAAAGACATGTTTCGTGAGCTTGCTGAAAATGACAGTCCTCGAAAGTATGTCACTTTCGGTGACAACTCAAAGGGTAAGGTGGTTGGCCTTGGTAAGGTGGCCATCTCACATGATAGCTCCATTCAAAATGTCATGCTCGTTGAATCTCTTGGCTTCAACTTACTTTCAGTATCTAGACTTGCTGATTTTGGTTTCAGTGTCCTATTTACTGAAGTAGATTGTCAAGTGTTTCGTCGAGACAATCATAAAATGGTCTTTACCGGTATATGTAGAGGTGATCTTTACATTGTTGATTTCTCTAAAAGGCACAACCTAAAACTTGCTTCATTGCTAAATCCTCAAAAGGTTGGTTATGGCATAGACGACTAGGTCACGTTGGCATGAGAAATCTTGACAAGCTTATTAAAGGAAATCATATCCTTGGAGTCAATGATGTCATATTTGATAAGGATAGACTTTGCAGTGCTTGTCGTGGCAGGTAAACAGGTTGGAGGAAGGCATCCCGTGAAGAATATCATGACCACAAGGAGGCCACTCGAGCTACTTCATATGGACCTTTTTAGTCCCAACGCTTACAAAAGCCTCGGTGGAAATTCTTTTGGTCTAGTTATAGTTGATGATTTTTCAAGATTTTACGTGGGTTTTCTTTCTCGATGGTAAATCGCAGGTCCAAAAGATCTTCAGAAACTTCGCTAGGAAGGCCCAAAATCAATTTGAAGTGAAGATCAAGAAGGTTCGCAGCGACAACGGAACGGAGTTCAAGAACGCAAATGTGAACACCTTTCTTGATGAAGAGGGGATTTCACACGAGTTCTCGGCTACGTACACACCTCAACAAAATGGAGTTGTTGAGAGGAAGAACCGGACGCTCATTGAAATGGCGAGAACGATGCTTGATGAGTACAAGACGCCAACACACTTTTGGGCAGAAGCGGTTGAGACAGCTTGTCATGCAACGAATCGCTTGTATCTACACAAGCTACTCGGCAAGACGGCATACGAGCTCCTCACCAATAACAAACCCCAAGTTGGATACTTTCGAGTATTCGGCTCAAAGTGCTACGTTGATAAGCATCGTCGTTCAAAATTTGCTCCTAAGTCTCATGAAGGTTTCCTACTAGGTTATGGCTCAAACTCTCACACTTACCGTGTCTACAACAATTTTACCCGAAAGGTTGAAGATACGGTAGATGTGAAGTTTGATGAATCTAACGGCTCGCAAGTAGAGCAATTGCCAATTGATGTAGGAGACAAAGATCCTTCGGAAGCAATCCAAGACTTGTCTATTGTCAAGGTCCGTCCAACAAAGGTGAAGGAGAGTACCTCGTTTGTACAAGTGGAAGCTTCTACTTCACGACAAGGTGAACCAAGAGTTAATACGGAAGCATCCACAAGTGGAACACACCAAGATGAAGAAAACGAGGAAGAACATCACGAACGTCAACAACCTCCTTCTCCACCACGACAAGAGAACGACAACGCCAACAATGAAGAAGATCAAGAAGAAGAAGAACAAGATGAAGAAGATGTTCAACCGAGACCCAAGAAAAAGCTTTCACGAGTTCGAGCAAGAATTGCTAAAGACCATCCCGTAGAGCAAATCTACAATGATATTCAAACCGAGAGAATCACTCGCTCTAAAACTCGTTTAGCTAACTTTTGTGAAAACTATTCTTTCATCTCTAGCATTGAACCTATGAAGGTCGAAGAAGCATTGGAAGATCCGGATTGGATAAATGCTATGCATGAAGAGCTACACAACTTTGAGAGAAACCAAGTTTGGACATTGGTTGAGGAGCCCGACAACAACCACAACATCATCGGTACCAAATGGGTGTTTCGCAACAAGCAAGATGAAGATGGACAAGTAGTTCACAACAAAGCACGTCTCGTCGCCCAAGGCTATACACAAGTCGAAGGTATGGACTATGGTGAGACTTATGCTCCCGTTGCTAGACTTGAGTCCATCCGTATCTTACTTGCCTATGCTAATCACCATAATATTACCTTGTACCAAATGGACATTAAAAGTGCTTTTCTAAATGGTGAAATAGAGGAGGAAGTTTATGTTAAACAACCTCCCGGCTTTGTCAATCCTAAGAAACCAAATCATGTTTACAAACTTCACAAAGCCCTTTATGGTCTTAAACAACTCCTAGAGCTTGGTATAAATGCTTGACCAAGTTTCTTCTTGAAAAAGGCTTTGAAATTGGGAAAATTGATTCCACACTTTTTACTAAAAGGGTTAATGGAGAACTATTTGTGTGCCAAATTTATGTTGATGATATCATATTTGGATCAACTAACCCTCATTTTAGTGAGAAGTTTGGAAAGCTAATGTCGGAGAAGTTTGAGATGTCAATGATGAGTGAACTCAAATTCTTTCTTGCGTTGCAAATCAAGCAAACTAAGGAAGGTACTTTTGTCTCTCAAACGAAGTATACTAAGGACTTATTCAAGAAGTTCAATATGCAAGAGTGCAAAGGTATGTCTACACCCATGCCTACTAGTGGACATCTTGATTTGACCAAAGATGGTAAACCGGTTGATCAAAAGGTTTATCGCTCTATGATTGGATCATTCTTATACCTATGTGCTTCACGTCCCGATATTATGCTAAGTGTGTGCATGTGTGCAAGATATCAAGCTGCTCCTAAAGAATGTCATCTTAAGGTCGTGAAAAGGATAGTGAGATACTTAATTCATACACCAAATTTTGGCATTTGGTATCCTTAGAGGGCCTCTTCGATCTTGTTGGCTACTCCGACTGGACTATGCCAGAGACAAGGTTGATAGAAAGTCCACTTCGGGTACTTGTCAATTTCTTGGTAGATCTCTTGTGTCTTGGTCCTCCAAGAAACAAAACTCGGTATCCTTATCTACCGTCGAAGCGGAGAACATTGCCGCTGGTTCATGTTGTGCTCAGTTACTTTGGATGACCCAAACTCTTAAAGATTATGGGATATATGTGAAACATGTTCCATTGCTTTGTGACAATGAAAGTGCTATCAAAATTGGTCATAATCCCGTACAACATTCTCGAACTAAGCATATTGAAGTTCGACATCATTTCATTCGAGATCATGTTGCTAAGGGTGACATTAAACTTAAGCATGTTCGCACCAAAAAGCAATTAGCGGATATATTTACTAAACCTCTTGATGAGAAAGTGTTTTGTAGGTTGAGAGGAGAATTGAACATCATTGATGCTTCAAACTTGGGCTAGAAACTCCATTGGAAACATGCAAGACATGAGCTTATGACTAATCCATGATATCTCTCTTATGATGAAAATATTATGTCTTGGATATATTTGCATCTTGCATGTTATCTAACCCATGTAGTTACTTGGTTGAAACAAACTCCATGAGATTGTAACCTACTCACATCTTGAGCAATCTCTACATCACCAAGTCTCTACACTATGGTGGTTGAAGACAAGGAAGCACGGAATCATTCAAACATATCCTTTGACAAACACTATGTTGAGCTTCATGATTATCATTTTTGGATACACAAGTGCTACTCCTTGCAAGAACTAACCCATGTAGGTAGATGGACTCAAATTCCAAGTGGTGCTCCCAACTCTTGATGAGCTACATCAACCTTGAGCAATCCACACAAGTTCAACTACATGGTCAACACCACCAACCAAGGTATGTTATTCCATCTTAGAGAAGCTTTACTCCGAGTCATGAGCTAAAGCAACTCGACAAGATGTGAACACATAAAGATGCTTAAACGAAAAATGGTAACCCCATTTTGAGCTTAAACGATGAGTATGACCTATGATCAAGTGATCTCACTTGACTCCTAAGTCAATATACTCTAACATAGGTGACTTTGTCGCCGACCATCTCTAGATGAAGTTCTCTCGTGTTCTTTTCTGGGTTTTTGCATTTGTCTGATGCATATTTGTTTCCCCTTTCAAAAAAAACTTCATCTAGATTTCTTTCTTTTCTTTTCTATTTGCTCAGCATTTCATGCATCCAATTTATTGCATATCATTCAGTAAATTCCTTGCAAATATTTGTGAGATCCTACTAGTCTAGTGAGTTGAGGTGACAAGTGTTTTCTCTATGATGAACTCGGTTTCACCGATTTGTTGTTTCCGGTCCAACCGAATCCTTTCGGTACAACCGAAGAATACCACTCGGTGCCACCGATTTCACAACAGGAAAAACAGTTTGCCACTTATTATGTGTTTCTTCTGATCCAGCTCCACTCAATGAATCTTGTCCTCTACAAGCATCACATTTTTATCCAGTGCTTTATGTTGTGACTCAAGGACCAAACCCATTCACAACAAATTTCAGAAGACCCTTCTTGGAAATTGATGTCAAAGGGGGAGAGAGATCACATCAAAGCTTATCACTTCCAAAGGGAGAGAGTATTAAGGGGGAAAAAGAGATCTCCAGGGGGAGAGAATACTCAAGTAGGAAGTATCTCTCAAGGATCCCAGATGTTTGGTGTTCAAGAGGAGAGATGCCACATGTCTTTTTGGGGGAAAGACATGTTCATATGTGCTTATTTGCATTAAGCTCTGTTCTTTTATATCTTTCAGCTCTGATTTTCTGTTCCCTATCTTCTCCAAATATCTCATGCTAGATTCAGGGGGAGCAAGACATCTAAGGGAAAGGAATCATTTAAATTCATTGCATATCTTTACTCTTGGGGACATGTCTAATCCAATGTGGTACTTAGTACTCACTCTCAACATGTCATCCCAGTCTTGGTATTCTTGTGGTTTCTTTTGTTTGCTCTGGCTAGTAGATGTACCTGTGTTATCTAACCTTGTTTGTGCAGGTTCATTCCACCCTAAGCCAACTCAAGACTACAAGGTAAGTATATGCATCACACTCATGTGTATGAGGAATTCTTGCTGATGTACATACTGTTTGCAAGAAGGACTCATAAGCATGAAGGTATTTTCTTGTATATTCTTTGCTCTGATGCATATGGCCAAGATACATGTAACACATTGCCTACTCTATCATGGTTATGCTCTCACATGCTTCTATATTCCATAATCACAGGATTGCATACATGTAGGGGGAGCCTATGCTTGTTACATGTCTTTTCAAAGCTTTACTTGCTATTCTTTATATCTTTATCTAAAGCTTTGATGTATGTTGCCATAAATTACCAAAAAGGGGGAGATTGAAAGCACAAGTGCTCCCTAGGTGGTTTTGGTAATTAATGTCAACATATCTCTTGTTGGACTAACACTTTTATCTAGTATGTTTCAGACAAGTTCAACAATGGAGTGGCATGGACTAAAGGATGTGGGAACTCCTTCAAGGTGCTAAGGACAAAGGATTGGCTCAAGCTTCAAGCTCAAGACTCTTCATTTTATATTTTAGTGATCCAAGATCACATTGAGTCTATAGGAAAAGCCAATACTATCAAGGAGGAATGAGGTGTTGCTTAATGAGCCTCTTGCTTCATGTGCTTAGTGATATGCTCCAAAACCCTCAACTACTTTCCCACTTCCACACATATGACCTAAACCTAAAGTAAAACTCGGCCCTACCGGTTCTTTCTATCCGGCGCCACCGAGTTCAGATGTCATAGCCACTGTCACAAACCCTAGGCAAATCGGTTTCACCGATAGGGATCTCGGTCTCACCGAGATGGGATTGTAATCTCTCTGTGTATGTCCATTACCAAAATCGGTCTCACCGAGTTTGTGTGATCGGTACTACAGAGATTACAATGCAAACTCTCTGGTTAACTTATTACCAAAATCGGTCCCACCAAGTTTGAGTAATCGGTCCCACCGAGTTTGTCTGACCAACTCTTTTGTTAGCTAATTACCAAAATTGGTCTTACCGAGTTTGTGTAATCGGTCTCACCGAGATTACGTTATGCCCTAACCCTAATCATATCGGTCCTACCGAGTTGCATATCGGTCCCACCAAAAACCCTAACGGTCACTAGGTTTAATAAATCGGTCCGACCGAGTTTGATGATTCGGTCCCATCGAGTTTGGTAAATTGAGTGTAATGGTTAGATTTTGTGTGGAGGCTATATATACCCCTCCACCTCCTCTTCATTCGTGGAGAGATCCATCAGAACAAACCTACACTTCCAACTTACCAGTTCTGAGAGAGAACCACCTACTCATGTGTTGAGGCCAAGATATTCCATTCCAACCATATGAATCTTGATCTCTAGCCTTCCCTGTTGCTTTCCACTCAAATCTTCTTTCCACCAAATCTAAATTCTGTGAGAGAGAGTTGAGTGTTGGGGAGACTATCATTTGAAGCACAAGAGCAAGGAGTTCATCATCAACACACCATTTGTTACTTCTTGGAGAGTGGTGTCTCCTAGATTGGCTAGGTGTCACTTGGGAACCTCCGACAAGATTGTGGAGTTGAACCAAGGAGTTTGTAAGGGCAAGGAGATCGCCTACTTCGTGAAGATCTACCGCTAGTGAGGCAAGTCCTTCGGGGGCCACGGCCATGGTGGGATAGACAAGGTTGCTTCTTCGTGGACCCTTCGTGGGTGGAGCCCTCCGTGGACTCGTGCAATTGTTACCCTTCGTGGGTTGAAGTCTCCATCAACGTGGATGTACGATAGCACCACCTATCGGAACCACGACAAAAACATACGTGTCTCCAATTGCGTTTGAATCCTCCAAAACCATTCCCTTTACTTTCTTGCAAGTTGCATGCTTTACTTTCTGCTGCCCATATACTCTTTGCATGCTTGCTTGCTTGCTATGTATTGAAAAAGTTAAACTTGTGCCTAAACTCCATTTAAACCTAAAGAAGTTAAAAACTGCAACTTTGGTACTTAGTGTCTAATCACCCCCCCCCCTCTAGACACCTCTTCTCAAGATCCTACAACGCCGGTCGGCAGCAATGGTTGTCATCTCCTTGTGGTCCGTCGTCCGCCCATCCCGAAGAGCGCTGGAGCGCGAAGAAGCCATGGTGGGCAGTAGTGGTGTGGACAGGAGAAAGGGAACAGATGCGGTTGACTGCGGCTATGGTCGGAGCAGCAGTTTATATACCAATGGTGGGCGGGCGAAGGGACGGACGTGTGGCGCCGGAGTATCCGCCTCGGCAACCGCGTATCATTAATGTGTGCGGCAGATGGACAGACGGACGACACTTGTGTCGTTTGAAGGCGGAGCAATCGCCTGCACCGGGAAGAGGGGCGGCCGGCGCTGACTGTTTCGGGCGGAAAGTGCGCGCAGGTGAGGAGATGACTTTACTTGTATAGGATGACAATGGGGACCCACCAGGTCCATAGCCTCACGTACGCAAGTGCCTCCTTATTGTATGTATATATATATAACTATAATTTATTTTGCTTCCTCCTGGTTTCCTGACATCACGGTCCCACACCATTGTCAACCTATGTACTCTAGTCAATAAACGAGAGAATTGCACAAGAAGCGGCCGATACCGGGACCAAGAAGCTCGAGCAAAGATTTGTGTTTTTGAGGTTTGAGCACTACAGATTTTTTGATGTTTACCCCAGATATTAATTTTTCTCCTCCGAACAACAACGAAAACATCGCTGCGGTATTAATCAAGGGCTGTGGGTCTGCCTAGCCTGTGCCGATATCTAGCCCAGATATTAATTTTTTCAAGCTCAAAATGGCTAGCCCATTTATACTTTTTTTTTAGGAATACCTGTGCAAGGTCAAGTTGTTATTCACCGCTCATTGGCTGCAAGTCTTTCCTAGGAGGGATGCATTTGGCTTGACAAGAAAATAGGCTTTAAGAAATAATAAATGGGATGTAATTATAAAAATTGGGTAGTAACTATTAAAAAATGCACCAAACAGTGATTACTTTATAAAATATTATTTTTGGAATATTGAAAATTTTAATTTCATTAATTGTTGCGAGCGCAATGTTTCGTTGGATATTTACGTAATATAAATTTATATTGAAATTGTATTTAATCTGAGTAGAAATATCGGGATAAAAATATTCGGATCCCATCAAAATGTGTGAAATTTTATTGAATTCTGTTTTGAACGGTTGGTTGAAATGGGATGTAGTTTTAACAAACTGTAAATGGGCTGTAGTAAATTCCATTAGAATTCAAAAATGGGCTACATTCTTACAAATCTCAAATGGGCTATAAGTTGTCTGCCACACACTTCTGGCCTTACTAAGTTGACGCGTCCCCTAAAAAAACAGAGTTGACGCGTATGCAAGGCTTTGTCAACTTATAGCCAACACACGGTTCTAGCAGCAGTGGCCGTTGGATGTCCATCCAACGGATGCCGTGCTTCTTCTTCAATCTCGGATATTCTAGCTTCACCCGCCCAAAAAATGATTCCTCCCCCCACATCTGGGGCACACCGTTTCGGAAGCTGACCTGTGGGCCTACGACGTACCAAGGGCTTTGTCAACTTTAATCAATAATAATAAACGATTCTAGCTGTAGTGACCGTATGATGTCCATCCAACGGCCGTCGTGCTTCTTCAACCTCTGGTCTTCTTGCTCCAGCCGCACAAAGCAGCGCCGGTCGTGCCGCCTGCTCCTACCTCTCGTGGCCGGCTATGCTGCCGCGGAGGCCTCACCGCCCCCTACTACTCCCACCGCTGGCCAGGCCATCCCTCCACTCACCCACACCTCGTTATTCTCATGGGCGACGGCAAGAAATTAACCAAAGTGAACCCTTGTACTCCTCTCCGCATGTGCATCCACTGCTGCATCTTCCCCCGCTCCGCGTCGTCCCCTTCCTAGGCCTCGCCGTCGTCCACCGCCGTGGTGCTCTCGGCGCGGCGTGGTCAACATGGTCAAGGAACGACTTCCATCGAACATGGACTGTACGTGGAGAGGCTGACAGCTCGGTCCACGGCAGCCGCAAGGAAGTGCCTCCTTATTACGCGCAAAATAATTATTCCTCCACCTGACAGCGGCGACCCACCGGACGGGCCACCGTATTTTGCGAAAAAAATGATTCTCCCCCTGACTGCTGAGACCCACGAGCTACATCTTCGCACGCAAGGAAGTGCGTCTGGGAAAAAAAACCATTCGCCCCCCTGACTGCTGGGACCCACCAGCTACATCTTCGCACGCAAGGAAGTGCATTCAGAAAAAAAACGATTCGCCCCCCGATTGTTGGGACCCACCAGCTACACCTTCGAACGCAAGGAAGTGCGTCCGGCAAAAACGATTCGCTTCTCGATCGCTGGGACCCAGAAGCTACACCTTCGCACGCAAGGAACTGCGTCCGGGCAAAAAAAAACGATTCGCCCCCCTGACTGCTGGGACCCAGCAGCTACACCTTCTCACGCAAGGAAGTGCGTCCGGGCAAAAAAATAACAAAACGATTCGCCCCCCTGACTGCTGGGACTCACCAGCTACATCTTTGGAGGCAAGGAAGTGCCTGACAGTCGGGACGCACCTGGTCGAAGCGTACGTAGCATTGTCATCCTGGTCGCGAACGTGTACGTACATACAGGTCGATGTAGAGGCGCGCACATGTCGTAGTAGAGGCGCACACGTGTCGTAGTAGAGGCGCGCACGTAGCATGTACACGTACGTACAGTGGCCAGGGTGCAAGAAAGAAAATACGACCACGTATGTGTACATACGGGCGGTGTCTCGAACGCCTAGTCGCGCATACGTACGGCGAGGGCTCGTGTTCATGGGGAGGCAACGGAATGTGTCGTGTTCATGGGGAGGCAACGAAATGCGTCGTGTTCATGGGGAGGCAACGGAATGCATCGTGTTCATCGGGAGGCAACGGAACGCGTGGGAGCCAACCGGCTTGGACGGAACATGCGATGGAAACGAGGCCTGGCGTACCGCAGAACGGAGGAAACGGCCTTGTGTTCGACCGGCCACGTTCGGAACGGGGTCCTGTTGATCGGGAGGGGTGTGGCGTACCGCAAAACGGAGGAAACGGACCTTCTACGGTCGTAACAGGGGTCATGTTGATCGGGAGGGGTGTGGCGTACCGCAAAACGGAGGAAACGGACCTCCTACGGTCGAAACGGGGGTCCTGTTGATCGGGAGGGGTGTGGCGTACCACAAAACAGAGGAAACGGACCTCCCTACGGTCAAACGGGGTCTGTTGATCGGGAGCGGTGTGGCATCGCAAAACGGGACTCCACGGGATACCGTTTCATCTCCACCGCCGACCTCCTCCAGCCTCCACGGGCTACCGCCGACCTCCTCCAGCCTCCACGAGCTCCTCGCTCATCCAGCCTCCACCGCGCTACTCCACCGGCCACTGCTCAACCACCCCTCCACGGGCACCCTCCATCGTCTCATCGCTCATCCAACCCTCCACACCACGGGGTCCTGTTCAACCACCCCTACACGGCCACCCCTCCACCGTCTACTGTTCATCCATCCCTCCACACCACGGGGTCATGTTCATCCAGAGGCAACGCCACCGCCATCGCTCATCCAACCCCCCCCCCTCCCAACGCCATCGTTCATCCAATCGATCAGCTTCAGTTAGCAGCAGTAGCGAAGGAATCGCTCCATTGGGTTCAGTTAACCGCCATCGATCGATCACTCGGGTTCATTAACGCGTAGCCTATAGTGCAATCGCTCGGGTTCAGTTAGAGCCCAACGCCTCGCTCGGGTTCAGTTAGCTAACGCCGCATACACACGCTGCAGATGTGTACGAGAGAAACGTGCATCGCTCGGCCCCCGACCTCCCACCGTAACTGGTAACTCCCCGAAATTTTCCTACCCCTCGCTTCTACCACGGTTTTTTCCATCATGGACGTCCCAAAGAATGTCATGCAGCTGCGTCTCCGGCCCGCCCAGGACGAAAAGCCCATTTTCTGTCATGATTTTTTGTCATAGAAGTAGGAGCCCACCACATCTATGATGATATCGGGTTCTGTCGTGGGTTTGTCACGGCAGATGTCCTCATGAAAGGACTTAGTCGTGGAGCCATCGCTACAGGTTAACTTGAAGGGGTTAAAGCGGACGCAAAGACACAAGAGTTATACTAGTTCGGCCCCTTCGATGAAGGTAAAATCCTACGTCTAGTTTGTGATGGGATTGATGTGGTCTCGATGACTAGGGAGCAAATAAGCTTCGCCTAGGCCTCAAGTTGTTGTTGTCTGTCCTTGAACCGCCCCGGGTTGTCCCCTTATATACACGGGTGACGCCCGTCGGTTCAGAGAGTCCCAATCTCCGATTCATATTCGTATCCGGATTTGGTCTCTCTCTATTCCTAACTTACAATACAAGTTTACATATCAGGCCGGTTCTGACTACATGTGTTCTAAACCGACTACAGGCCTCGGGCCCTTACTTTCATGCCTCTTGGGCTTTTACACCGTTGAACTCATCGATGAAGTTAACCCGGCCCAGATAGGCCGGTTTACGCCCAGTAGTAATATCCCCAACATTAGGCCCCAGATTGATTTGAACAGGTTCATGTCAATCCTTGATAAAAAACCTTCATCTTCAATACCTTCTTGAAATCGTTGAACCGCCATGATGTCACCTTCTCCGGTTGTTGTAAACCGGCATGACGTCCTTATAAAGATAGCATTCACGATATCTTCTTTGTTTAATAGATTCGCAATAATCGAGGCGACAACTCCGCTTCCTAGGTTCGTGGCTCCTTGATTCCCGTGCCTGACACAGGTATCTTGTTTTATAAATACGACCGAAGGGTCATTCCTTTTCTCCCCTCTGTCCTTTCTCTTCGTCTTCCTCGCGTCGCCAGCCTCGGAGCTCCGCCGCCGCCGTCGACCTCAGCGCCGTCTTGGGCCGCTGCATCGACCTGAACGCACCAGAGAAACGCAGATTCTTCCGCATCTCCTCAACTCAGGTAGGCCCTCGGTTCCCTTTTGACCTAGATCCGTTCTAGGGTTTCCTGTTCTTGCCGTGCTCCATGAATTGTTCCTGCTCATACGGACTCTTGGATATATCTCGTGACACCTTGCAATCGATTAGTAGTAGCTTTAGCATCTGCTTGTAGTCTCGTAAAAGGCCCATGGATCTCGCACATCATCTCTCGCTCATTGCATCAATACTGCTCGCTGTCTTCCTTTTTGAATATTTTTCTTCTTTTACGATCCGCTTCAGATCCTTCGTTGTAGAGAAATCTTGCGAAACTTGTTTCTGCACACTTAGCCGTTCGCAACTTCAATTGTTTTCAATCTTTAAACCTTAGACCAGGCGGTTTAACTTAACATAGAAAAAATTAGATAAACCGGTATACACCATTAGTCCCCTTGTTGAACCGCCAGAACTCCTTAATCGGACACTGTCACTTCATAGAACTCTGGTTTAGACGTATTTGTCCCCGATTTAGCATTGTACACCGGTTCTCTCTTTGTCCCAACACATTTTTTGAACCGGATTTATATATTTTTTGTAGATGGACAAACAAGTGTATGAGTGCAACTGGGCTCCTTCCCGTGTCACCGAAACTCAATTAAACAACCTGGTCCTGACTGGCGCTTTAGCTAGTAAAAATAGTATCCATTGGAGGGTTCCTGGCAAAGAATGTCCACCCACACCTCAAGAAGGAGAGGTTGTAGTTTTCGCAGATCACCTAGCCCAGGGTTTCAATCCGCCCGGTTCAAAATTTTATCGAGATGTGCTAGCCAATTTTCAACTCCGTCCACAAGATACAGGCCCCAATTCTGTTACCAATATCTGCCACTTCCAAGTGCTCTGCGAGGCATACTTTCAAGAAGAACCCACAGTTGAACTGTTTAGAGACTGCCATCTAAACCGCCACACAGAATTCACTGACGGGCCTAACACGGAATTGGGTGGTGTGGCGATTCAGAAAAGAAAGGAGGTCACTTATCCTCATGTCAAACTGCACAGCCACCCCAAGGAATGGAATCAAACATGGTTTTATTGCAAAGACACTTCACCTGCCAATGAGAATCCCCTGCCTGGTTTTCGTTCGAGCGACTCAAGAACACACATCCCTTTCCGCAAAGATTAACTGCCGGTGAGAGAAGTAAATATGCTCCTCAACTCTCCAAGCTCGAGCCTTCATGGCCAACGGTTTAACGGAATTGACCTCATGTATTTGTTGGATATCTTGGAGCATACTGCCCTCTCGGCGCTCCGGTTTAATGTGCGAGTATCGGTAGTGTCGACGACCCCCTCCGTCATATTAATATCCATCTTACCGATGATGAGGTCACCGAGGCGGTGAAGAAGATGTTGAACGAACCGGAAAACCTCTGTGCCCGGACCGGTATGCTCCCCTTCTGTGCTACCAACAAACCGCCATCTGTAAGACTTCTGATTATTTTTTACTGAATATATTATTGCCATCCCGGTATAACTTTTAACATCAACTGCTGCTTAACCAGGGTGATGGTCCATTCTGGAGCAAGAAACGCCCACAAGAGAAACCAGAGAAGCTAGATAAACCAGAAAAACCACTTAGGCAAAAGACCAAAGCTGTCAAGAAGACCACTCATAAGAGGAAAACCAATGCATCTTCTGATCCGGCTGCGGATGATGATGTGGGTAATCCGGACCCTGAGGTAGAACTTGATTCGCTTGGCTTACTTTTTACACGCCTAATTAATGATGATGTTTGTCGATGATGTGAAACCAGTAATGCTGATGTTGTAGAGGTAACTATTCTCTCCTCTCGACTCAAATCCTTTGCCTTCACTAAAAAACCGTCAAGCAAACCGGAAAATTAAATTTTCTCATCCCCTTGCTTACTTGGATCCCAAATTTCTTATGAAGACTCAACAACATGAAGCTCGCCGCACAACTCGGCACAGCGGCCAGGTAGTTACCTCCACCGGTTTACCGAACAGTCCGGTTCAGAAACGTCGTTCAGAGGTCTCTAATTTGCTTGTCAGTGCTTATCCTAAAGCAGGCTGGTTTAAATCAACCCCTTAATCTGTCGATTCCGATTATCGTGTCACTTCCCACTCCTCATCTGGCGAGTCATCACCACTTTCATTGCCGCCGCTAAAAAGCGGTGCTTGGGTAAGTTATACCTTTCATATTATTTCTACTGCATCATTGTGTAGTATATGCCGTATTTAAATGTTGTTGTGCCTTTTCAGGGCCAAGCCTAGGCCGAGCAAAAAGGCTCGTCTGGATAAAGCAGCCGACGAAGAAACTGCCCCTGAACCGGGCAGCGCCCCAAATCTTGAAGCGGCCATCTGTGAAGACACTCCCAATGATCCGTCACAGCAAGATGACGATTTTGTTGCTGAAGAAAGGCATGTCGATACCGCCCTTCCTGCTGACCAGCCCAGAAGCCCGACCCTGATTGAAAAATCCACCAGTCCAATCCGGCCTGCTGACAAACCGACGGCCCCTGGTCAAACCGGTGACCCCAAGGATGATGACGTCGTAATTACTGGTTTTGGCCACAGCGAACCGGGTAATCCAGTCGCTTTATCCAAACATTCTGCCAAAGAAGAGTTTGCCACTATGAGCAAGGGCAAGTGGGATGTTGATCTGGCAACTTATGCCGCTCTGAACCCCCAAGACCTTCATTCTGGCTACTTGAACCGGCTGTATACCAGTCGTGACTATGAAGCTGGCCTGGTGAAGATGATGAAAGAGAAATTCGAGGTAACCTCCATGCTCTTTTCTCGCCTGAATATTTCAATTTTTGTTAACTCTCCTAGTCCCCAAGGGCCGGTTCAACTTAGAATAGTTAAACCGGGATTTTGATATAAACTCAATGCTTCAGAATCCACTGATGTAGCCCCCAAGGGCCGGTTCAACTTACCATAGTTAAACCGGGACTGTATTTATATCGCCGCATCAGAACATGTTCGAGCAAATAGCCATTAGCCCCCAAGTGCCAAGTTGAATACTTGTATTGAGCTTGGGACTTTGTGATTTTATTGATAGATGAAGATCAAATATGCATTAGCCCCCAAGGACCAAGTGTATAACTGGTTATGCACTGGGGACTTTGAAATGACGATATTTAACGTGCTCCCTTTTTGTTGCAGAGTGAGATACGTCAACAAGCCTCACAAACCCATGACCTTCAAGAAAATCTGAAATCTCAACAAGCAGAAACCTCCAAGGCCAAGGACGAACTGAAAACCGCTTTAACTACTATGGAGCAACTCAAGGAGTGGTTCAAGTCTGAGCGGTCCGGCTGGGACACTGAAAAGGCCGCTTTAACAAAAAAAGGTTGAAAATGCGGAGGCTGCCCTTAAACCGGTGGTAGATGAGCTGACCAAATGGAAGCGGCAAGTGCACTCCATGACCGCTGCCATCTTCGGTAAATTTCCTTTGGCTTCTATGATAATCTTGACCTTCTTATGATAAGTCCGGTTTGTGATTTCTCTTGCAATCTGTGAGGCTACGCATTGGTCACTTGGGGTCAGATGTTCGGAAGAAATTGAAGGCAGCCTATACCTTAATAGAGCAGTTGTACACTGGAGCGCAGCGGATCATCTCCACCGCATCTCATAACAATCCGGCACCTTCCTTAATTCAAGATACCCTTAGGAGGTTGTCCATGCTTCCCACCCGGATTGAAGAGCTGAAGAAATCTGCTGCTCGAACCGGCGCCATCAACGCCTTAATCCGGGCCAAAGCATGGGTGCCAGATTCGATCTCGTTGAAGCGGCTCAGGGCTATCCTAAATCTGAAGGAAGACGGCTCAGAGTTCAACGAAGATGATTTGAGAGCGATAAACCGGTCAGTGCGCCCTCTGGCTTGCCAATTAGCTGAAGAAGCCAACTTGTCGCATTATCAAGCTCAGTATGACGATCAGAACAAGCGAGTGGCTACACCTATTCCTGAAGCGGAGAACCTGATCCCTCCGATCCGTAAGCATACTTACGCTTCTGATATTGACCCAACTTCCCTGATCCATGAGGAGGCTGTCTTTCAAGCTTTAATGGGAATCGACCGACCATCGTTGACTTCAAAGAACTGGGTAGAGATGAAGAAGTCAAGCGGCACAGATTTACCCACAACCATCAAACCGGGGCGGCGAGCAAGCATGAACCGGAAGCCGGTTTGAAGAGCTGCTTCATTACATTCCGCCAAAAAAAACAATGATCTTATTTGGGCACCATGCTGCCTTGTAATAGGATAGCCAACACTTTTGCTTTGAATATGCCTTCGTGCATAGGTGCTGATACTCTTGCTTGAATGATCGAAACTTTCAATCTTATATTGTCTGCAGTCACAAAATCTTAAACCGCCATGGCGGTTTATGCCGCCAGCTGGCTTGTGATGTTCATATATATGTGTGATGAAATATTAAGGCATATAATCGAAATTTATGATACCAAATACCTGCCATCGCTGGGCATAAGGATGGCTTAGCCAATCTAGAAGCGGAGGTTGTATAAACCTCACCGTCAAAGGAGAAAACAGCTCACGTTATTTATAATGCCGGTTTACCACGTAAACCGTGTCGGTTCATGATAAGCCCCTGTTACTCCATAATAGGATGTTAATGAAAAAACATCAAACCGTGAAATTATCTACGGATTAAAAAAATTGACCGAATTCCGTCAACTGACAGTTTTGAAACCGGTTTAAAAATGTTGTCGGTTTAAGAAACGCAACAAAAATCAAATAATAGTTATGACAAACATGGAAGCAAAGGCAATGATAAACCGTTTGCAAAAATAAGGCTTTACTGAGCCGATCAGATGGTGTTACCATGGTTGGACAGGACCAAGCTCCCTATAAGGTGTAGCCATGGTTCAAGTCAGCCAGGTCCCCAATTGAAACCGTGGCATTATGCCGATCAAGTGGCGTGGCAATGGTTCGGGTTCGACCAAGCCCCCAAGTGACTCTATGGCCTTAGGCCGATCAAGAGGCATGACTAGTTCAGATTTGACCATGTCCCCAAGTGATCTGGTGGCTTTCGCCTATCAAAAGGTGTTGCATTGGTTCGGACACGACCAAGCCCCCAAGTGATATCACAAAGCTTTTGAAAAAGCAAACTCAGGGGGTAAACCGGAGGCCGCTTTAAGACAGAACAACTCCATGTAACCACACATGATGTAACAGAACAGATACCCCGCTTTAGCTGAGGCTCCAGTTTATTATTTTATTCATAATATATACACTGTCATAATATGTACATAAGTAGAGCCGATGGCTCAGTTATAATAAGGCCGAAGATGAGCTATGTTCCACGGCCTGTTGGTCTCCTCCTCCGACGTCGTGAGTCTTTATGCTCTCGAACATCGATCGAGATAGTACGACCCGTTGTGCAGATTCTTGCTGACCACGAAAGGTCCCTCCCAAGGTGGGGATAGCTTGTGCATATCAGTCTGGTCTTGGATGAGCCGAAGCACCAAATCTCCTTCTTGAAAAGTTCTGGTTCTGACCCGGCGACTATGATAACGACGAAGATCCTGTTGGTAAATCGCCGAGCGGGCAGCTGCTATGTCACGCTCTTCATCCAGTCGATCCAAAGCGTCTTGTCGTGCCGTCTCGTTGTCCGCTTCAACATAAGCTGCCACACGAGGTGAGTCATGACGGATGTCACTGGGGAGAACCGCCTCTGCTCCATAAACCATAAAGAACGGCGTGTATCCCGTGGATCTGTTAGGCGTAGTATTTATACTCCATAACACAGACGGTAGCTCTTCTACCCAACAACCCGGTGTCCTCTGCAAAGGGACCATAAGCCAAGGCTTGATACCTCTCAAGATCTGTTGATTGGCTCTTTCCGCTTGACCATTGGACTGTGGGTGAGCTACTGAAGAAACGTCAAGCCGGATGTGCTCACGTTCACAAAACTCCTTCATGGCACCTTTGGACAAATTGGTACCATTATCTGTGATGATACTGTGTGGAAAACCAAACCGGAAAATCACCTTTTTGATGAACTGAACCGCCGTGGCGCATCACACTTGCTAATGTGCTCGCCTCTACCCACTTTGTAAATTTGTCGACCGCCACCAGCAGGTGGGTCTTCTTGTCCTTGGACCTTTTGAAAGGTCCAACCATATCCAGCCCCCAAGTCGCAAATGGCCAAGTAATTGGAATCATCCTCAATTCTTGGGCCGGTACATGAACACGTCTGGAAAAATTTTGGCAACCATCACATCGTCTGACCAGATCTTCCTCATCGGCATGGGCGGTCAACCAATAGAAACTGTGGCGGGAACGCTTTAGCCACCAAGGATTTTGAACCGCGTGGTGACCACAATCTCGCCGTGGATCTCACGCAATATTTCACAGCTTTCCTCAGGGGACACACAGCGTTGAAACACCCCTGACACACTGCAATGATGCAATTCGCCATTAACAATGGTCATAGACTTAGATCACCGAACTATCCGCCGGGCCAACGTCTCATCTTCTGGTAAATCGCCCCGGTTCATGTACGCCAGATAAGTAAGCGTCCAATCCGGAGTGACGTGCAGAGCTGCCACCAATTGAGCCTCCGGATCAGGAATAGCCAAATCCGCTTCACCAGGGAGCTTGACTGACGGGTTGTGCGGCCGTCGAGAAAAACATTAGGCGGGACGGTTTATGCGTTGAGAGCCCAACCGGCTTAAGGCGTCCGCCGCTTCATTCTTCCTACGGTCCACGTGGTACACCTTATAGCCCTTTAAATGAACTGCAACAATCTCCACCTCACTTCTATATGCAGCCATGAGTGGGTCCTTTGAATCCCAAGTGCCAGACACTGTTGAGCCACTAGGTCCGAGTCACCGAAGCACTTAACCCGCTTAGATTCATCTCCTTAGCCATCCGAAGACCATGGAGCAAGGCTTCATACTCAGCTGCATTGTTAGTACAAGGGAACATTAAGCGGAGAACGTAACAAAATTTGTCTCCTCGTGGGGAAGTTAATACGACTCCAGCCCCCGAGCCCTCCAACTGCCTGGATCCGTCAAAATGGATGGTCCAATATGTATGATCCGGCTTTTCTTCACGCGCTTGCAACTCCGTCCAATCATTAATGAAATCCACAAGTGCTTGAGATTTCACCGCCGTCCGAGGCACGTACTTCAAACCGTGAGGCCCAAGCTCTATAGCCCACTTGGCAATCCGGCCAGTCGCTTCCCGGTTCTGTATGATATCACCTAAGGGAGCTGAATCGACCACCGTGATGGGGTGCCTTGGAAATACTGCTTCAGCTTCCGCTTGCCATAAAAACTCCATACACCAGCTTCTCGCCAATGCGTATACCTTTGCTTAGATTCAATAAGCACCTCGCTGATATAATAAACCGGACGTTGAACCGGATGCTCCTTCCCTGCCTCCTTCCGCTCTACCACAATGGCCACGCTGACCGCCCTGGCGTTAGCAGCAACATATAGCAGAAGCGGCTCCTTGTCGATGGGAGCGGCGAATATAGGCGGGTTGGCCAATTGCCGCTTTAAGTCCTCCAACGCTTCATCAGTGGCTGAACTCCAAATAAACTAATCTGTCTTTTTCAGCATCTGGTACACAGGGATGGCCTTCTCTCCGAGGCGGCTGATAAACCGGCTCGGTAGCGGCAATCCGCCTGCCAAGCTGGACATCATTAATACACTTCGCTTAGCCAGGAGGTGATAGCCGTAATATTCTCCGGATTAGCTTCAATTCCTGTTGGACACGAGAAAACCCAATAACTTGCTGCCGGAACACCAAAACACATTTGGCGGGTTCAGCATCATCTTGTAAACCCGCAGGTTGTCAAAGGTTTCCTTCAAATCATCAATCAGTGTTTCCTTCTTACTTGACTTGACCACAATATCATCCACATAGGCGTGCACATTACGGCCGATCTGTTTATGCAAGCAATTCTGTACATATACCGATAAGTTGCTTGGCGCTCTTGAGCCCAAAAGGCATAGACACATAGCGTAAGGCTCCAAAGGGAGTGATAAACGTCGTCTTCTCCTGGTCCTTAACTGCCATCTTGATCTGATGATACCCGGAATACGCATCCAAAAAGCTCAAACGCTCACAACCCGCAGTGGCATCAATAATCTGATCAATGCGGGGGAGGGCAAACGGATCTGTTGGGCAAGCCTTGTTAAGATCTGTGTAATCCACACACATGCACCAAGTGCCGTTTTTCTTAAGAACCAACACCAGATTAGCAAGCCACTCTGGATGGAAAACTTCAACGATAAAGCCAGACGCTAAGAGCCTGGCCACCTCCTCTCCAATGGCCTTACGCCTTTCTTCGTTAAACCGGCGGAGAAACTGCTTCACCAGTTTGTACTTGGGATCAACATTAAGAGTGTGCTCAGCGAGTTCCCTCGGTACACCTGGCATGTCAGAAGGCTTCCATGCAAAAATGTCCCGGTTCTCACGGATGAACTCGATGAGCGCGCTTTCCTATTTCGGATCCAAGTTGGCACTGATGCTAAACTGCTTGGACGAATCGCTGGGCACGAAGTCAACAAGCTTAGTCTCAGCTGCCGATTTGAATTTCAGGGCCGGATCATGCTCTGTAGTTGGCTTCTTCAATGGAGTCATGTCCGCCGGATCAACATTGTCCTTATAATACTTCAGCTCCTCGGTGGCACAAACCGACTCTGCGTAAGTCGCATCACCTTCCTCACATTCCAGCGATCTTGCAGCTCCATGAACCGTTATTGTCCCCTTGTGACCCGGCATCTTGAGCTGCAAATATATATAACAAGGCCGTGCCATGAACTTGGCATAAGCCGGCCGCCCAAACAGGGCGTGATATGGACTTTGGATTTTCACCACTTCAAACGTCAATGTTTCCGATCCGAGTCATATTCATCTCCAAAGGCCACTTCGAGCTATTTTACCAACCGGATATGCTGACTTGCCGGGCACCACACCATGGAACCTTTGTATTGGACGGTTTGAGATGTTTATCTGCTGACCCCATACGACGGAAGGTCTCATAGTACAGGATGTTGATGCTGCTCCCTCCATCCATAAGCACCTTGGTGAACTTATAACCTCCCACCTGAGGTGCCACCACCAGGGCTAGCTGGCCCGGATTGTCAACCCGGGGAGGATGACCCTCTCTACTCCATACAATGGGCTGCTCTGACCAGCGTAGGTAGTGAGGCACGGCCAGTTCAACAGCGTTACCGCCCGCTCAAGCTTCGGTCTCGCTTGTCTAAGCTAGTGGTGAAGACGTGGTACTGCGCCCACTATTCAACTACTTTGGGTTGCTCACGATAACCCATTTGTTGCTGCTGTTGATTGTAACCACCTTGGTTATTCTGATTGTTACGATTGTTATGTCCGCCGGATTACCATTAAATCTGAACCGAATTTCCTCCACCGTAACCGGCCCGGATCCTGAACCGTCACCGGAGCCTTGATCATACCGGAAAGCATTAGAACTTTTGAACTCCTGCATAATGTAACAATCCTTCCAGAGGTGATTTGCTGGCGCTTCCTTCGTCCCATGCTTCGGACAGGGTTGATTCAATAGATAGTTGAAGCGGTCCGGATTGGGATTAGGCGCTCCACCTTGATTTGGCTGTTTACCATTGCGCCGCTGGCCCTTGTCCTGCGCGTTGGTGTTGGCTACGAAGTCCATGTTGCCATTCGCTTTACGCTTGCCTCCACTGAGGGAGTCCTGGATTAGGGGGTGTCCGGATAGCCGGACTACCATCATCAGCCGAACTATCATTGGCCGGACTATCATCATCGACCGGACTCCAAGACTATGAAGATACAAGATTGAAGACTTCGCCCGTGTCCGGATGGGACTTTCCTTGGCGTGGAAGGCAAGCTTGGCGATACAGATATGTAGATCTCCTACCATTGTAACCGACTCTATGTAATCCTAGCCCTCTCCGGTGTCTATATAAACCGGATGGCGCTAGTCAGTAGGAACAAAACAACAACCCTGACAATCATACCATAGGCTAGCTTCTAGGGTTTAGCCTCCTTGATCTCGTGGTAGATCCACTCTTGTAAACATCCACAATATCAATATCAATCGAGCAGGACGTAGGGTTTTACCTCCATCAAGAGGGCCCGAACCTGGGTAAAACATCGTGTCCCTTGTCTCCTGTTACCATCCGCCCTAGACGCACGATTCGGGACCCCCTACCCGAGATCCGCGGTTTTGACACCGACATTGGTGCTTTCATTGAGAGTTCTTACGTGTTTGTCACCGATAGGCTTGATGGCCTCTTCAATCAACAATGACGCAGTCCTGGGTGAGACTTTTCTCCCCGGACAGATCTTCAGATTCGGCGAACCGCCTGCGGGCCAACTCACTTGGCCATCCGAGCAGATCGAAAGCTACGCCCTGCCGCCAGTCAGGTTTGAAGCCTAAACTTCACGGACGATATCCGCGGGGACTTGATCTTCGATGGATCTGAGCCACAGCCGAGCGTGCCGCACTGTCACGATGGGCATGACCTAACTCTGCCGCCGGACAGCACCTTGGAGGCCGCACACGAATCCGCTCCGACCCATAGTCCGGAGCCGACCGCTCGGATCGAGGACGGATGGCTGGACACCGCCTCGGGAGCTGCAACTGCTACGACGATGGAGCCGAACACTTACCTTGTCCCGCATAAAGCTCATGACTCCGAGGTGCCGGACTCTCTGCCGGACTCCGAATCTCCTGCGCCCCTGCCAGTCAAATCCGATTGGGCGCCGATCATGGAATTCACCGCTGCGGACATCTTTCAACACTCGCCCTTCGGCGATATCATAAATTCACTAAAGCATCTCTCGCTATCCGGAGAGCCCTGGCCGAACTACGGCCAGGATGGTTGGGACGCGGACGACGAAGAAATTCAGAGCCCACCCACCACCCACTTCGTAGCCACCGTCGACGATTTAACCGACGTACTCGACTACGACTCCGAAGATATCGACGGTATGGACGACGACGCCGGAGACTACCAAGAACCAGTGCCTACAGGAAACTGGAAGACCACCTCGTCATACGACATATACATGGTGGACACCCCAAAGGGAAGCGATAACGAGGAACAACGGGACGCGGCAGAGGATAATCCCGCCGATAAAGAACCAAAACGGCGACGTAGACGCCGCCTAAGTCCCGCCTCGATCAAAGCAGCCTTCCTAACGACTCCAGCGATAGAGCAGGGCAAACCAATGGACGGCATTTAACAGGACGAGCCGGATAATCAACCCCTTCACGGAGCAATCAACAGTCCGGGCACAACACCGAGCATAAGAACATACACAAAAAACTGCGTCGCCACCGCAAGAAGTTTGAAGAAAGCGAACGGAAGCTCAAAACAGCGGAAGACACGCTTTCGAGAATGAAGTGGAGCAAAGTATTCAAGACTGCAGACAAATATGGCAATGGCCATCAAACTAAGAAACTACCGAAGCGCAAGTTGCTGCCAGAATTTGACGAGGAAGCCATAGAGCCTTCACAGTCAAAAATAAAGAGGCCACTGGCGGATAGACGGCCGATGACAGGCCAAAGCGACAAGCGGGCCGCGCACAAGCCGTAATTATATTCACAGGAAAAGCGGACGGCCCAACTAGGTCCATCTGAGGCCAAAAAGAGGGCCCCGAGGAAGTAACACAACACAACAAGTGTTCAAGACAGCGGCACACCCAAATACAGGGCGCCGCACACCCGCTATGTTTTGCCGATGAGGTGCTGGATCATGAATTTCCAGCGAGGTTCAAACCCATGAACATAGAGGCATACGACGGCACAACAGCCCCGGAGTCCGGATAGAAGATTACATACTACACATACACATGGCCGAGAGGAGATGATCTCCACGCCATAAAATACCTACCCTCAAGCTCAAAGGGCCAGCTCAAGATCGCTCAAAAGCCTCGAGAAACACTGCTTTGTTTGAAGTTGGGAAGAGCTTGAGGACGTTTAGAAACAAATTTTCAAGGGACTTATGTCCGCCCTCACGGATCTGAGATGATCTGAGTCATATAACCCAACAGCCCGGAGAGTCGGCGCACAAATTGGAACAGGTTCCTTACCAAAAGAACCAAATAGTCGACTGTCCGGGACGCGGAAGCCTTAGCAGCTTTTAAACACAACGTCCGAGACGAATGGCTCGCCAGACACCTCGGCCAAGAGAAGCCAAGAACAATGGCCGCGCTAACAAGCCTCATGACGCGCTTTTGCGCAGGAGAAGACAGCTGGCTAGCAAGATGCAGCACCAGCGACCCGAGTACATCTGAGATCAGAGATGGAAACGGAAAGTCACGACGCAGGAAAGATCAGCGCTGAAATAAAGGAAAAAGCCCAAAAGGCACGGCGGTCAACGCCGGATTCAAAAGCTCGCGGCCAAACATTAAAACACGGCCTCGTAAGGACAACAGAGACGAGCTATCAAATTTAAATAAAATTTTAGATCGGATATGTCAAATCCTGATACCCGGAAGGCACGCAAACCATACCAACCGAAATTGTTGGGTTTTTAAACAGTCCGGAAGACTCAACGCCGGACACAAGGGGCTCGATGCGCCAAGCGAGGACGATGACGAACCCCACCAGCAGAGCACCGGAAGTCAAAAGGCTTTCCCACGAGAAGTCAAAACAGTAAACTCGCTTCACGTGATAGTACGGAAAACCAATACGGCACTCGCTACGACAAGTGTCGCACGGTCCACCCCAGCGGAACACCGAGATTGGATGTCAAAACCAATCACTTTCGACCATCTGGATTAGTCCAGAAGTATCCGGAACACAGGATAGACTGCCCTGATATTGGATTCCATAATAAACGGACTGCAATTCACGCAGGTTTTGATGGACGGCGGCGGTGACTTAAACCTGCTAGATCCGGACACAATCCGCAAGTGGGGATAGACCATACTGCAATTCGGCATAGCCGCACTTCCTTCAAAGGAGTGGCGCCTGGCCCTTACGCCAGGTGCACAGTTTCATTATTACTAGAAGTTGTGTTGGTCACGACAACTTCCGACGAGAAAAAGCTAACCTTTCATGTCGCCCCATTTAAAAGTAGCTATCAAGCATCACTGGGACGGGAAGCTTTTCGTCCGCTTCAATGCAATACCACATTACGCGTCTCTTACGCTTAAAAAGCCCGGTCCACGTGGCATCATTTCATTAAAAGGTCGCACGAGACCCGGACACGGCTGGACGAGTCCGGAATAAATAAGCTAGGGGCTACCTAGCCGCACATCCCTTCACAAGGGTTTGCACATATAAGCCATAATGAGCTAGCATAGGCTCAACTTTCTTAATCTATATTTCAATTTTTTATGCACTTTCTCACACGATTTCTTTTCCAACCAAGTTCCTCTCTTTTTACAGATGAACAGCATGCACACCCGTCCAGGATACGGCTGCGGAGACACGGTAGCGAGCGTGCGATGAGGGACCTGTTGCAAGGACTCTTTTCAGACTAAGACCCTACGTAAACCTTTCTTACTGTCTCTTGTTGCTATAATCCCCTGGTTTATCATTATAACCAGAGTGGAGACTGGCGTTTTGGCATCGGCCGCGCCAGAAGAACCTGCCCGTACCTGGACACAAGGGGCTTAGGGCTTTGTTTTGCCCGCTATTATAAAGACCAAACACCTTCGGGAGTGTTCGGCGTCTCGAGTTAGGCCTTATATGCATCAGCTCCGAATCATGTGTTTGGTCAAATGTTGGGTTTGCGCGGCTCCTATGTTTTGCTGCCTTACGTTCCGTATCATCGGCTAACGCGGCTCCAGGAGAACTACTGCGATTGTGCCCCAGTTGGTGGCGAGCACCTCGAGAGAAAGCCGAAAACTGACCGTCATGATACAGCGAGAGACCGTCAACCACTCGATCGACCATGGGAATGTTTAGGATTCCTCCGCTTTGTGAAGGGCCGTTTCGGCCAGGCACATCTGGCGCCCAATTCGGAGAGCGCGGTGCCCCCAGGGGCTATGTCATAGCCCCACCCTCGAACTCCATGGCTAAGTGAAAGTGATAAAGCATTATAGTCCGGTTGCCTCGTTTGCTATGCTACACCCTCCTTTACAGGACCGAGACGTTGGATTAAGTGTGAAAACACGCTATTTTTTGCGAACACCCCTGCACCTTGTGCGTGGGGGCTGAAGCCGACGACTGCCATCTTTCAGGTTATACACACGTATACATGAACGGCCGCATAGGAGATATTCTATTACTTGAACGCACAAGTATAAAAGGCGTTTACATCATAAATATCGTTTTACATCATATAAACGTTCATTCGAACGTAACATTTTTGAGCATCGCGACTCTATTACACGAGCACCACGCAGCACTTCGCCAAAATAGTGCTCGGCGGGTAACCGTTATCATCCGAACCTGTGGTCGCAACAGCGGTGGCATCCATCTCTGTCCAATGTATCTTCACACGGGCGGCGCCATCCGCGCACCCTCTATGCAGGCCGACCGCTTCATCGCTTTGATATGCGGCACCGCCCCAAGAAATTGCTGCAATAAGCCAAAGTAACTCTTCGGCTGGGGCCTATCCGGCCGGATATGGGTCACTATATCCGTCATAGCAAGCCCGGACAACCTATTTAGCTTAGCCCACTCAGCCAAACGGTCGGTCGGCGGAAGTGAACGCTCCGGACTATGGAATTGAGACCAAAACAGATCTTCCGTCTTGTGATCCTTCTGGCTTCGAAAATGCACAACGGCATCCGCCGCTTTTCGCTGCTAAGTCCATATAAGGGTCCTCCGGACACCACAGTTGGCCCAGCTGAGCATATTTTGGATCCGTGAACCTTCGGCGCAGCAGAAAAGGCTTGCCGGCTACAATATCTCCGGCCTGGCGCAGCTCTTCCTTCATAGCCCGCATTGCGAGCGGGCATCCTTAACTTCGGCGGTGGCCTTCCGCAGGTATTCTTGCCCGCTAGGCGCTCCTTCCCAAGAGCCTCATTGCGGTCGGTAGCATCTTTCAACTTCACGGCCATTTCGGCTATCTCTTCCCTGCTCCGGCAGTGTGCGACCCTTTCGGCCGCTAACTCCTCGGCCGCCCTCGAGGCCGCCGCATTACTCCTTCTGGCCTGCTCCTTGGCTTGAGCAAGTTTGGCCCGAAGGCTCTCCTGGCGGCGGCACTATCTGCATTTCACGCACATGTTGTAAGGAGATGGCTTGGCTCCCTTACCAAGTGACCGCCAGGTAACACTTACCTTGCGACTCATCAAGTCGCTCGTTGACCAGCGTGATGTCCGCATCCGCAGCATCGAGTTGCCGCTTTAGTTCAGCAACTCCATCAGTCCGGCTGGCCCCCGGACGACCCGCCACCTACATCGGCACGACGGGAATTTAAACCTGCGATTTTGATCCTCGACGCTGTCGATTTCGACAACCTACCGAGTCTCGGGGGCTACTATCTATACAGGCGCATTCTATATGCAAAACTGTTAAAAGGTGTGTCATTTTACGTACCTCAAACCCCGCCAAAGAAACTCCCCGACGGCATCAGGTAACCCGCCTTCGGCGGACGAAATCCTTTCAATCACCATGCTCATCAATGCGTGCTGATCTTCTGAGATAGACGCCTTCTCAAGCAGATCCTTCAGCCGTACACCAGTTGGTGCCGAACTATCCGGCTTTGCCAAACCCGGGGGCTCCCTCTGTGACGACACTTCAGGCTCGTCCGCCCTATCCGACGGCGCCCCGGACGGAGGCATCTCGCTCTCTATCATCTCCGGACGAAGGTCCCCCGAAGACGAGCTCATTTGCGAAGGACGGAGATCCGAACTACAAGGTAAAAACTTTAGTTATCCTCAGAAGCACAAATAGGGATGCCCCTTATTTTAAAACTCCTTTCTTTCTACTTACGGCTTGTTGGAGGGCTGACTCATTAAGGGAGATTGTGTGGCCGGGGCCTCCCCGGACGCAGGACCCTCTGGCAAAGATTTCTTCCCCCGTTTAGGGGCTTTTTCCCCCGGGTCCTCGGAGACAGTCCTCTTCTCCCCTTGGTGGGAGGGATTCTCGATCCCCCCTCTTTCAAGAGCCTCCTTAGGCGAGGCAGTAGCTTTCCTGCTTTCCCCTTCGCCTTCCTCTGAAGGCGCAACCTCCAGCATCCGGACCAACACGGGATCCGGCGCGGTCTCGGGGAGGGAGGCCGGACACCGTATTAATTTTGCTTCCGCTATCCACTCCTGTGTAGAAGTAAGTTGGTCATAAAGCAAATCATCGAAAGGCAAAACAAACGGTATGTCCGGACTCGGAACTACTTACTTGAGTATCCGGGCGATTGCAGCTTAGGCCAGCATCCTCGGTCAATTCCGGACCCACCTCTTGCGATCCGAAGAATAATTTGTACATCTCCAGGGGTGTCATACCCATGAAGTGTTGAAGAATCCGTGGGCCCTCCGGATTAAACTCCCATAGCCGGAGAGGGCGGCGTTTGCAGGGCAGGAGACGCCTAATCAGCATAACCTGCATCACCACCACCATATCGATCTCCCTTGTTTGGAGATCCCGAATCCGGCCCTGCAGTAGGGGCATGTCCTTTGACGGCCCCCAGTTGAGCCCTTGGTTGACCCACGACATCAACCGTCGTGGAGGTCCCGGGCGGAATAAGGGCGGCGGCTTTTGTCTGCGGCCCCTCGGGACGGTAACATAGAACCACTCTTGCTGCCACGGGCCGAGCTCCTCTTGGAAGGAGCCAGCGGGCCACGGGGCATCGGCCCTCCTACTTATGGCCGCCCCGCCACACTCCGCTTGACGCCCCCCGATCATCTTCGGCGCCACATTGAAGGTCTTCAGCCACAGGCCGAAGTGAGGGGTGACGCGGAGGAAGGCTTCGCAGATGACAATAAATGCGGAGATATGGAGGATGGACTCCGGAGCCAAATCATGGAATTCCAACCGATAGTAAAACATGAGCCCTCTCACAAAAGGATCCATCGGGAAGCCTAAACCCCGACGGAGGTGGGATACGAAAACGACATACTCGCCGGGCTCGGGGTGGGGATGGCCTGCCCTTGGCCCGGGCAACCTGTGCGAAATCTCATAAGCAGGTACTTGGCCTCCCGCAGCTTTAGCACGTCCTCCTCCGTGACGGAGGAGGGCATCCACCGGCCCTGGAGGTCGGAACCGGACATCGTTGAAAGTCCAAAGCGCTCGAATCTGGAGCTCTAGGTGCTGGAACTTGGAGCGTGGAGAGGATTCGATGGAGGATTGAAGAAAAAGAAACGAGCCTTGGTCCCATTATAAAGAGGGAGAATACCAAGAGCCGTCTCCGTGACCGTTTGGGACTCGCCTTCGATAGAGGGGGCGTGGCGAACGGGCACGGTTGGGTTACCCACGTCCGTATTAATGAGAATCCCGGATTAAGGGGAAACGCGATCTCTGCTTCGACAAGACGTGCCAAGGAAACCGCTTTGCTAAATGCGCTGAGGTGGTAAAGTAAAAAACGATTTAAATAATGGCTTGGTAGTTGTGTGACGTCATGCTGCAGAAAACGTCAGCAGATTGAACTTGTGTATATATTATTCTCTCTACGGTAGAATGTGGAATTTATTTTGCAGAGCCGGACACTATCCTGGTGTTCACAATCTTCTATCATTCGGAGGAGGAACCCGCCTTGCAATGCCAAGCAATATCTGCGCGGACTTATCGTCATTGAAGCCTGGTTCAGGGAGCTCTTGAGGGAGTCCTGGATTAGGGGTGTCCGGATAGCGGACTACCATCATCAGCCGAACTATCTTGGGCCGGACTATCATCATCGACCGGACTCCAAGACTATGAAGATACAAGATTGAAGACTTCGCCCCGTGTCCGGATGGGACTTTCCTTGGCATGGAAGGCAAGCTTGGCGATACGGATATGTAGATCTCCTACCATTGTAACCGACTCTATGTAACCCTAGCCCTCTCCGGTGTCTATATAAACTGGATGGCTCTAGTCCGTAGGACAGAACAACAAGCCTTACAATCATACCATAGGCTAGCTTCTAGGGTTTAGCCTCCTTGATCTCGTGGTAGATCCACTCTTGTAAACATCCACAATACCAATATTAATCGAGCAGGACGTAGGGTTTTACCTCCATCAAGAGGGCCCGAACCTGGGTAAAACATCGTGTCCCTTGTCTCCTGTTACCATCCGCCTAGACGCACAGTTCGGGACCCCCTACCCGAGATCCGCCGGTTTTGACACCGACATCCACCATTACCCGTCGAGTGATGTTGCTGGCCTTTGGAGTTGCTGTTCTTCTTTCCCTTCCCTGTCTCGTCATCATTAGACTCGGGATCCTTGGTACTATCAGAATCAGCATACTTCACTAAAGCGCCCATGAGAGTGCCCATGTCATTGCAAAACCGCTTCATGCGCCCCAGCTTCAACTTTAAAGGTTTAAACCGGCAGTTGCCCTCCAGGGTCAAGATCGCAGAATCCGCGTTGATCCGGTCTGACGAGTGCAAGATTTCCAAAACGCGGCATACCCAATGGGTTGTTGACTCCCGTTCACCCTGGATACAAGCCGCCAAGTCCACCACGGACATGGGCTGCTTACAGGTATCTTTGAAATTCTAGATAAACCGGGTCCGCAACTGGGCTCATGAATTGATAGAATTGGGTGGCAAGCTCTTCAACCAAGTACGGGCCGTGCCTTCGAGCATCATGGTGAAGTACTTTGCACACGCGGCTTCATCCACATCCAGCATCTCCATGGCCATCTCATAACTCTCTATCCATGCTTCTGGAGCCAAATCGGCGGTGTAATTTGGCACCTTGCGCGGACCCTTGAAATCCTTGGGCAAGCGTACATTGCGTAAAGCGGGGACGAGGCAAGGCACTCCCAAAGAGCTAGAGGTAACCCCAGGCTCAAAGATGGTCGGACGAACCGGCATAAGCTGATAATCCTGATGATGTGCTGCTAACTCGGCCTCCCTGCGTGCTCGGGCCCGGTCCACCACCTCCTGAGCGTTGTCGAAACCACCTGCCGGGTTGTTGCCATGGGGCGCACCATGCTGTGCATTACTTGATACGGCCGGTTCATCCACGTGCCTGCTATAGCTTCGGCTTAGGCAGGGGGTAGAGTGGATCCGGTCGCGGCTGTACGAATACGCTTCCTGTTGGACCAAAGCTGTCCTAAGGAGCTCCTTGACCCGGCGCGTCTCTACTGCCTGTGGTGAATCGCCTTCACTTGGAATTGCCTCTAGCCGTGCCGCAGCTGCAACAAGGTTATCCGTCGGGTTGGAGTAGTGACCTGGAGGTGTTTGCACAGCCTGAGGCGTGCTGGCATTATGGCGAGGTAGATCTATTACACGGGGCTGAACCGGCGCGCCCGTCCCAGGTGCTTCCGCCTGGTTTACCACCGGCAGATTACTGGTCCCCGCTCCTGGGGTGTTGAAGAGATCTCTTCCCTCGAAAACTGAAGGCAAATGGGATCTTTATGACTTCATGCGACGCGCTCTGATCCAGCATGAGCCTATAAGCATGCGCATCCAAAGCGACCCGCTCTGCCGTCATCCTGGCGTCTGCAGCTGCCAGATCCGCTTTAGCCTGAGTGATTTGTTCCTTCACCTTCGCGATCTCCGCGTTATGAGCGTCCATGTCCGCCGGGTTAACCTCTGCAATGAGCACAGCCAACGCATCAAACAGGTCTGATAAAACTTGAGCCGGCGGGCGCACAGGGCCTCCTGCCCCGGCAGCCGTCACCGCTGTTGAACCCGCAACCATTATCGCAGCGGTTGAAGAGTGAAGCATTGCTTGTGTACCGGCCATGAATATTCCAACCCGGTTGGGCAGATCAGAGGGGTCCGGAATACTGTCACCATCGGAACAGCCCCCAATCCGGCCATCTTGTAGCTGATACAAAGATTGGGTTTCTCCGGTCGACGACTCGTCGTCAGAATAGACGACGGTTTCGCCACCAGATTCTGATCCGCCCTCGTAATTCCTCCGTGGATGACTCCCACAAAGGCACGCTTCACGGCTGGTTTAGCCTGGGCAGGTCTCGTATGCTGAGCCGTCTCGACGAGGTCGGTGCAGTTGTCCGGCTCAGGCCCTGGCTCACCGATCTTGCCGATGAAGACGTGTATGCCACCAAAGGGGACCCGGTACCCGTACTCAATCGAGCCGGCCTCGGGGCCCCAGCCTGCATCGTCGATGTAGAGCTTGCCGCGACAACTCTTGGTCATCCGGCCCACAACGTAGCCTTCGAGTCCTTCGAACTTTCCCTCCAAGATCATCAAACCATCGTGCGATAGCCCCACGGTGGGCGCCAACTGTCGTGGGTTTGTCACGGCAGATGTCCTCATGAAATGACTTAGTCGTGGAGCCATCGCTACAGGTTAACTTGAAGGGGTTAAAGCGGACGCAAAGACACAAGAGTTATACTAGTTCGGCCCCTTCGATGAAGGTAAAAGCCTACGTCTAGTTTGTGATGGGATTGATGTGGTCTCGATGACTAGGGAGCAAATAAGCTTCTCCTAGGCCTCGAGTTGTTGTTGTCTGTCCTTGAACCGCCCCGGGTCGTCCCCTTATATACACGGGTGACGCCCGTCGGTTCAGAGAGTCCCAATCTCCGATTCATATTCGTATTCGGGTTGGTCTCTCTCTATTCCTAACTTACAATACAAGTTTACATATCAGGACGGTTTACGGCTACAGGTTCTAAACCGACTACAGGCCTCGGGCCCTTACTTTCATGCCACGGATGTGTCTTTTTTTGTAGTGAATCTAATGTTTCCTTCTTTCACATCAATAATTGCACCAATCGTTCTAAGGAAAGGTCTACCAAGAATAGTAGGACTTGTAGGATTGCAATCTATATCAAGAACAATGAAATCTATGGGCACATAATTCTTATTTGCAACAATAAGAACATCATTAATCCTTGCCATAGGTTTCTTAATAGTGGAATCCGCAAGATGCAAATTTAAAGAACAATCATCACATTCATGGAAACCTAACACATCACACAAAGTTTTTGGAATCGTGGAAATGCTAGCACCCAAATCACACCAAGCATGGAATTCATAATCTTTAATCTTAATTTTAATATTAGGTTCCCACTCATCATAAAGTTTTCTAGGGATAGAAACTTCTAATTCAAGCTTTTCTTCAAAAGATTGCATCATAGCATGAACGATATGTTGAGTAAAAGCTTTGTTTTGATTATAAGCATGAGGAGAATTCAACATGAATTGCAACAAGGAAATACAATCTATTAAAGAACAATTATCATAATTAAATTCCTTGAAATCCAAAAGAGTGGGTTCATTGTTACTTAAAGTCCTGACCTCTCCAATCCCACTTTTATCAATTTTTTCATCTAGATCTAAAAACTCTGAATCATTGGGACACCTTTTTAAAGTTGACTCATCTCTAGTCCCATCTTTATCAAGATTAATATTGGTAAACAAAGAATCAATAGGATTTGCATCAATAACTTTTAGATCGTCATCATTATTGTCATGAAAACTAGAAGAACACTCTTTTACAAACCAATCTTTTTTAGCACGCATGTTAGCGGTTCTTTCTTTGCACTCATCAATGGAAATTCTCATGGCTTTGAGAGACTCACTGATATCATGCTTAGGTGGGATAGATCTAAGTTTCAAAGAGTCAACATCAAGAGAAATTCTATCCACGTTCCTAGCCAAATCATCAATCTTGAGAAATTTTTCTTCAATCAAAGATTTAAAGTTCTTTTGCAAACTCATAAATTCTTTAACACTATTCTAAAAATCAGAGGGCATTTTATTAAAATTTCCATAAGAATTGTTGTAGGAATTACCATAATTATAAGAATTGCTATGAAACGGCCTAGGATTAACATTGCCTCTATAAGCGTTGTTACCAAAATTGTTCCTACCAACAAAATTCACTAGTGGATCTTTCGATGTGCCATTAAGAATAATTAACCATAATATTATCTAGGATCTTAATAGCCTCTCCTAAAGTAATTTCCATAAAAGTGGCTCCCACGGCCAAATCTAGAAGATTTCTAGAAGCAAAATTCAATCTGGCATAAATTTTTTGTATAATCATCCACAAATTCAAACCATGTGTAGGGCAATTACGTATCATCAATTTCATCCTCTCCCAAGATTGTGCAACATGCTCATGATCAAGTTGCTTAAAATTCATAATATCATTCCTAAGGGAGATGATCTTAGCGGGAGGAAAATAGTTAGAGATGAAAGCATCTTTACACTTATTCCATGAATCAATACTATTTTTAGGCAAAAATGAAAACCAAGTTTTAGCATGATCTCTAAGCGAAAACGGAAATAGCTTTAACTTAACAATATCAATATCCACATCTTTCTTCTTTTTCATATCACGCAAATTAACGAAATTCTTTAGATGGGATCCGGCATCTTCACTAGGAAGGCTAGAAAATTGATCTTTCATAACAAGATTCAGCAAAGCGGCATTAATTTCACAAGATTCAGCATTGGTAGTGGGAGCAATCAGATTGCTAATAAAATCATTGTTGTTGGTATTGGAAAATTCACACAATTTGGTATTATCTTGAGCCATCGTGACAAAGCAAGCAATCCAACACACAAGCACACAAGAAGAAAGCGAAAAAGACGAACGGAAGAGGGGCGAAGAAAAAGGCAAATCTTTTCGAAAATTGTTTTAGAAGTGAGGGAGAGGAAAACGAGAGGCGAATGGTGAATAATGTAATGCAAGAGAGAAGAGTTTATGATGGATACTTGGTATGGCTTGACTTGACATAGATCTCCTCGGCAACGGCGCTAGAAATCCTTCCTGCTACCTCTTGAGCTTGTGTTGGTTTTTCCCTTGAAGAGGAAAGGGTGATGCAGCAAAGTAGAGTAAGTATTTCCCTCAGTTTGAGAACCAAGGTATTAATCTAGTAGGAGAAAACGCACAAGTCACCGAATACCTACACAAACAATCAACAACTTGCACCCAACGCGATAAAGGGTTGTCAATCCCTTCACGGTTACATGCAAAAGTGAGATCTGATAGAGATAGATAAACGGTAAAGTAAATATTTTTAGTATTTTTGGTTTATAGATCGGAAAGTAAAACATTGCAAAATAGTAGATCGGAAACTAGTATGATGTAAAAGAGAACTTATATGATGGAAAAGAGACCCGGGGGCCATTGGTTTCACTAGAGGCTTTTCTGAAGATAGCAAATATTACGGTGGGTGAACAAATTACTGCCTAGCAATTGATAGAAGAGCGCAGAATTATGACGATATCTAAGGCAATGATCATTAACATAGGCATCGCGTCCGTGTCGATGAGATCCAAACGATTCTGCATCTACTACTATTACTCCACACAACAATCGCTATCCAGCATGCATCTAGAGTATTAAGTTCATAAAGAACGAAGTAACACATTAAGTAAGATGACATGATGTAGAGGAATTAACTCAAGCAATATGATGAAAACCCCATCTTTTTATCCTCGATGGCAACAATACAATACGTGCCTTGCTGCCCCTACTGGGAAAGGACACCACAATATTGAACCTAAAGCTAAGCACTTCTCCCATTGCAAGAAAAACCAATCTAGTAGGCCAAACTAAATCAATAATTCAAAGAGACTTGCAAAGATACCAAATCATGCATATAAGAATTCAGAGAAGAACTAAATAATATTCATAGATAATCTAATCATAAACCAACAATTCATCGGATCTCGGCAAACACACCGCAAAAGAATATTACATCGAATAGATCTCCAAGAACATCAAGGAGAACATGGTATTAAGAATCAAAGAGAGAGAAGAAGCCATCTAGCTACTAGCTATGGACCCGTAGGTCTGTGGTAAACTACTCACGCTTCATCAGAAGGGTAATGGTTTTGATGTAGAAGCCCTCTATGATTGAATCCCCCTCTGGCAGGACGCCGGAAAAGATCCCTAGATTGGATCTCACGGGTACAGAAGGTTGCAGTGGTGGAAAAGAGGTTTCGTGGCTCCCCTGGATGTTTTCAGGGTATAAGAGTCTCATAGGCGAAGGAACTAGGTCAGGAGACCCATGAGGGGCCCACGAGGCAGGTGGTGCACCCTACCCCCCTGGGCGCGCCCTCCACCCTCGTGGCCGCCTTGTTGCGTCTCCGACTTCATCTCCAAGTCTCCTGGTTTGCTTCTGGTCCAAGAAAGAACATCGCAAAAGTTTCATTCTGTTTGGACTCTGTTTGGTATTCCTTTTCTGCGAAACTCTAAAACAGGTAAAAAACAGAAACTGGCACTGGGCTCTCGGTTAATAGGTTAGTCCCAAAAATAATATAAAATTGCATATTAATGCACATAAAACATCCAAAACAGATAATACAATAGCTTGGAACAATAAAAAATTGTAGATACGTTGGAGATGTATCACCATGCGTGCCGCCAGATCTTGGAGGGGCACCACGTCTTCGAGGCCACCGTCGACACCGCCACACGATTGTCTACTTTAAAATACAGTTTGCGTTGTTTTCTCGAGGCCACCGCCAATGCCTTCTAGTGATTTGTCCTTTGTAATGTTAATATGATATTTGATGTTCAGTTTACAGTTTGGTCCTCTGAAATGTAATGTCTGGTTAACACTTTGGTCCTCTGAAATGTAATGTTCAGTTAACAGTTTGGTCCAACAATTGCTACATTTCTTAGTAGTGTTCTCAACCATTCTTTGTTTTGTCAGCTGTCTTATCTTCTAGTACATGTTTTTATTCTGCAATGTTATGCCCAGTTAACTATTTTGGTTCATTTGGTCTGCTGCCCATTTAACTGTTTGGTTCAATTCTGCAATTTGATTTTCATTTACCATGGGTACAATTTTGTATTTTTATGCATGTGAAATAAATCGAGTTTGGCTATAGTCAATACATATTCTACTGATAGTATGATAACTCTCAGTTAACCTGATCAAGATCCTCCTTATGTGTGTTGCAGGGAAACAATGGGCGACACTGCGGTTTACGATCGAGGTTTGTTCAAGCATGGTCCTTTGGCTAATAGCACATTATTGTGCAGTTGCAGGAATCATTCTAATATATAAGTTTCTTACAATTTGGTCTTGCACATGTAGGTCCTACTGTCAGAGGCTTAGACCCACTGTTCGACCCATTTTGCATGTGGGGAAATGAGATGTCCATGAATATCAGTCAAGTTAAGAAACTCAAAAAGATTGTTAGGATGAAGAAACTTGTGACGAATAACAGCAAGATCTTTTTTGCACAACGAAGAAGTCATCAGTCAAGTATAGGATGGTACTAACTCTTTTACCTTGTTTTTACCCCTTGCGCCATCAGTCAACTATAGGATGGTACTAACTCTTTTACCTTGTTTCACTAGTAGAAAAACGACCTAATGTGAGACACATTAGTGCCGGTTCGATTTTGGCCCGGTACTAATGGTACCATTAGTGCCGGTTCGAACGACTATGCATTAATGCCGGTTCGTTTTGAACCTTTAGTACCGGTTCATGCCACGAACCGGTACTAAAGGGGTGGTGGCATGCTGGCATCAGGCCGGGGGCCCGCGATCACCTTTAGTACCGGTTCGTGGCACAAACCGGTACTAAAGGCTAACCTTTAGTACCGGTTCGTGCCACGAACCGGTACTAAAGGGGTTTGACCTATAGTACCGGTTCGTGGCACAAACCGGTACTAAAAGGTAATTTCCAATCTCTACCCCCCTGTATATCGCCATTTCAGTTTTGAAAATTACAAAAGAAAATGATAAAAAAATTCAAAAAATAAAATTCTTCGAGATGTAGTTATATTACTACATCTACTAGTTAGGAAAATTAAAAAACTTAAATTTGGACATGTTTTGCAAAAAGTGTAGGGAAAGTGTAAAACGGCTATAACTTTTGCATACGATGTCGGAAAAAACGTATAATATATCAAAAAAATCAGCATGAAAATCCGCATCCGATTTTGACTGCCTACGGCCTGTTAGGAATTTTTTAGAATCCTCAAATTCCAAAAGGAGAAAAAGATATGCTCAAATTTAAGTTTTTTTTATTTTGGTTAAATCTGGTCAAACTATGGTCAAACTACTTATTCAAGAAGTATTAGTGTTACTACATACTTATTCAAGAATACTAGTGTCACTAAATAACTATTTCAATTTTTTGAATTTTGGTCAAATCTGGTCAAACTATGGTCAAACTGTGGTGAAACTATGGCAAACTTATTTAAGAAATATTAGTGTTACTAAATAATTACTGTTTTTTAGAATAATAGTTTCAAACTCAAACGATGAAATGTGTGACCTAATGCTCAAGCTAAACTGCTGAGGGTTAATAGGATTTACAGCTTACATTTGTTAGGAAAACAACAAGTGCAGACTTGGAAAGTAGGGGGAATAGAACTCTGAAGTTAAGCATGCTCAGGCTGGGGGAGTGAGAGGATGGGTGACCGGTCGGGAAGTTAGACGATTTGGAATGAGTGATCCACACTTGAGTAGTTAAGAGGGGCGATTAGAGACTAAATCATCAAATAATTCAGAAAATTGAAAATCGAAAAAAAATCAATTTTTTTTCAAAATATTCAAAACAAAAAATTCAAAAAAAAAGCTTTAGTACCGGTTGGTAACACCAACCGGTATTAAAGGTCCCCCATACCATAGCGCGAGCTCACGCCACGTGGTGGGCCTTTAGTGGCGGTTTGTGCCGAACCGGTACTAAAGGGGGGGCCTTTAGTCTACACTCTTTAGTGCCGGTTGCAGAACCTGTATTAAAGGCCCTTATGAACCGGTTGCCGGTGTCAAAACCGGCGGATCTCGGGTAGGGGGTCCCGAACTGTGCGTCTAGGCGGATGGTAACAGGAGACAAGGGTCACGATGTTTTTACCTAGGTTCGGACCCTCTCGATGAAGGTAATACCCTACTCCTGCTTGATTAATATTGATGATATGGGTAGTACAAGAGTAGATCTACCACGAGAGCAAGGAGGCTAAACCCTAGAAGCTAGCCTATGGTATGATTGTTATTCGTCCTACGGACTAAAACACTCCGGTTTATATAGACAACGGATAGGGTTAGGGTTACACAGAGTCGGTTACAATGGTAGGAGATCTACATATCCGTATCGCCAAGCTTGCCTTCCACGCCAAGGAAAGTCCCATCCGGACACGGGACGAAGTCTTCAATCTTGTATCTTCATAGTCTCGGAGTCCGGCCAACGGTGATAGTTCGGCTATCCGGACACCCCCTAGTCCAGGACTCCCTCAAGAGCTCCCTCGAACCAGGCTTCAATGACGACGAGTCCGCGCAAGATATTGTCTTGGCATTGCAAGGCGGGTTCCTCTTCCGAATACTTCATAGAAGATTTTGAACACAAGGATAGTGTCCGGCTCTGCAAAACATGTTCCACATACTACCGTAGAGAGAATAACCTTTGCACAGATCTGCTGACGTATTCCGCGGCGTGACATCACACCACAGCCAGGCCTTTATTCGAATCGTTTTTTACTGTTCCACCTTAGCACGTTTAGCGAGGCGGTTTCCTTGGCATGTCCTATCAAAGCGTAGATCGTGCCCCCTTATTCCGGGATTCTCATCAATACGGACGTGGGTAACCCAACCGTGCCCGTTGGCACGCCTCCTCCATCGAAGGCGAGTCCCAATCGACCACGAGGATGGCTCTTGGTATTCAACCTCTTTATAATGAGACCAAGGCCCTCTTCTTTTTTTCCACCCTCCATCGAGTTCGCCTCGGCCGAAGTTCTAACACCCAAAGCTTCAGATTTAGGCGCTTCGGACCTTCGATGATGTCCAGCTCCGATCAGCTCGGCCGATGGATGTCCTCTTCCGTCACAGAAGAAGATGTGCTAAAGCTGCGAGACGCCAGGTATCTAACCGGCGAGATTTCGCATAGGCTGCTGCTCCGTGGCAGGTCATTCCAACTCCCGAGCCCGGCGAGAGCGTGGTGTTCGTGGTCTCACTTCCTTCGGGTTTAGGCTTCCGACGGATCCCTTTGTGCGGGGGCTCATGCTTTATTATGGGCTGGATTTCCATGACTTGAATCCGGAGTCCATCCTCCATATCTCGTCATTCATTGTCGTATGTGAAGCCTTCCTCCGTATTACCCCTTACTTCGGATTGTGGCGCAAGACCTTCAAGGTGGAGCCGAAGATGATCGAGGGGCAACAAGCAGAGTGCGGAGGGGCGGTTATAAGCAAGTGTGCTGATGCTCCGTGGCCCGAGGGCTCTTTTCAAGAGGAGCTTGGTTTGTGGCAACGGGAGTGGTTATATATCACCGCTCCCAGGGGCACCAAATGGGTGGCGCCACCTGCTTTTCGCTCAGGTCCACCACAGCGGCTGGCATCATGGGTCAACCGGGGGCTCGACTGGGGGCCGTCCAAGGACGTTCCACTGTTGCAGGGCCGTATTCGAGACCTCCAAGAAAGAGAGATCAATCTGGTCGTGGCGGCGCAGGTTATGTTGATTCGGCGCCTTCTACCTCAGAAACGCCGCCCCTCCGTCTGTGGGAGTTTAATTCGGAGGGACCGCGAGCTCTTCAACATTTTATGGGCGCGACGCCCAAGGAGGTGTACAAATTGTTCTTCGGATCACAAGAGAAGTGTCCGGACTTGACCGAGGACGCAGGTCTAAGCTACAATCACCCAGATACTCAAGTAAGTAACTCAGAATCGGACAGGCTGTTCATTCATTTATCATTATATGCCCTTTAAGGGAGCCGCTTCTTGAATAGGAGTGGATAGCCAAGGCGAAGTTGATAAGGTGTCCGCTCCCTCCCAGAGACCACGCCGATCCCATCTTGACCAAGATGTTGAAGGCCGCGCCTTTTAAAGAAGGCGGTGGGGAGCAGAAGCAACCGCCTCCACGAAGGAGGCTTTCGAGGAAGGGGGATCAAAAGTCCCACCCTCCAAGGAGAGAAGAGGACTGCTTGAAGATCCGGAGGTCAAGGCCTCAAACGGGAAAGAAGTCTCTGCTGAAAGTCCGCGCCGGGAAGTATCCCAGCCGCACTATTTCCCAAGGGGTCAGCCCTCCAAATGAGCCGTAAGTAGAAAGAAGGGGTCTTGTAATAAGGGACATCCTGTATTTATTTCAAGATAACCGAAATTATACCTTGTAGTTCGGATCTCAGCCCTTCTCGCAGAGCTCGTCTTCGGGGATCTTTCTTCGGAGATGATGGAGAGCGAACGCCTCCACCTGTCGCACCTTCATGCGAGGCGGACGACCACGAGGTGTCGCCATGAGGGTTTCCGAGTCCGGGCGGGGCGGAAGGTCCGGCGCCAACCGGGCGGCGGGTCGGAGGAGCTGAAAGATCTGCTCGGGCGAAGCGGTTATCTCAGAAGATCACCGTGCGCTAATGGGTACGGTGATTGAAAGAATTGCATCCGCTGAGAGCGGATTGCATGAAGTCGTCAGAAGCTTACTGACGGGGTTCGAGGTACGTAAAAATGATGTACCTTCTGACAGTTATGCATATAGAATGCGCCCTGTATAGATAGTAGCCCCTGAGACTCGGTATGCTGTCAAAATTGACAGCATGCTGAGGATCATAATCTCAGTTATAACATATTGCCACTTCTAAATAGGTGGCGGGGCGTCCGGTGGCTAGCCGGACTGATGAATTTGCCGAACTAAAGCGGCAACTTGACGAGGCAGATGCGGACATCGCGCTGGTCAATAAACGGTTTGACGAGTCACAAGGTACGCGACTTCTTCGCGGATGCCTGGTAAGGGAGCTTGACGCCCGTGCCTTACTACTTGTATGCTTAATGCAGGTGGTGCCGCTGCTGTGGAGGAGCTGCGGGTGGAACTCGCCCGAGCTAAAGAGCAAGCCAGGAAAAGTAATGCGGCCGCTGTAAGGGCGGCCGAAGAGCTAAAAGCCGAATGGGTTGCTCACTGCCGAAGCAAAGAGGAAATGGCCGATATGGCCATAAAGTTGAAGAATACTACCGACCGCTGCGAGGTTCTTGAAAAATAACGTCAAGCGAAGCAAGAGGACCTGAAAAAGGCCACCGGCGAATCCAAGGATGCCCGTTCCGCTATGAGAGCTGCCAAGGAGGAGCCGAGTCAGGCCGGGGCTATTGCGGCTGGAAAACCGTTTCTGCTGCGGAGGAAAAATACGGATCCGAAGTATGCTCAGTTGGACAAGTTGTGGAGTTCGGAGGATGCTTATCTAGACTTAGCGGCGACCGCTGCGGACGCGATTGAGCACTTCCGAGGCCAGAAGGGGCGTAGAAGGGAAGAGCTATATTGGTCGCAATTCCATAGTTCGGAGCGTCCTCTTCCGTTGACCGATCGGTTGGCCGAATGGGCTGAGCTGAATCGATTATCCGGACTTGCCATGAAGCATGTCATGACTCCTTTATGGCCAGGCGGACCCCTGCCGAAGAGTTATTTTGGCTTAGTGCAGCAGTTCCTTGGTGCGGTGCCGCGTATCGACGCAATGAAGCGGTCGGCGTGTATTGAGGGAGCGCGGATGGCTCTTGCCCGTGTCAAGACATACTGGGCAGAGATGAAGGCCACTGACGTTGCATCCCAAGATTCGGACAGGTTTAGTACACGCCGAGCACTATTTTGAGGAAGTTCCGCAGGCGCTTGCTTAATAGAGACGCAGTGCTCGAAGGATATTATGTTTAAATGACATGTATGATTTTCGAAAACAATGTTTCGATATAATATAAGAGCTTTTTATACTTGTGCGTTCAAGTATTAAAACGCCTCTTGTGCGGCCGTTGATGTATATGTGTATATAACCTGAAAGATGGCAGTCTTCGGCTTCAGCCCCCACGCACATAGTGCGGGGTGTTTGCAAAAAAGGCGATTTTCACACTTAATCCAACGTCTTGGTCCTGTAAAGGAGGTGATAGCGTAGCAAACTAGGCAACCGGACTATAATGCTTTATCACTTTCACTTAGCCATAGGAGCTCGATGGTGGGGCTACTATATAGCCCCTAGGGGCACCGCACTCTCCCGAATTTGGGGCGCGTATGTGCCTGACCGGGAAACGGCCCTTCGTCAATGTGGGGGAATTCTAAACATTCCGCTGGGTCATCGAGTGGTTGACCAGTCTCATGCTATACCATGACAGTCAATTTTAGCTTTCTCCACTGAGGTGCTCAACCCAGCTCAACCGGGGCACAATCGCACTGGTTCTCCCAGTGCTACCTTAGCCGATATAACGGAACGTAAGGTACCAAAACATGGGAGCCGGGCAAACCCAACATTTGACCAAAGACATGATTCGGAGCTGATGCATATAAGGCCTAACTCGAGACGCCGAACACTCCCTAAGGTACTCGGTCTTTATGAAAACGGGCAGAATAATGCCCTAAGCCCCTGGTGTCAAGGTACGTGCAAAAATTCTTGTGCGGCCGATGCCAAAATGCCAGCCTCCTCCTCGGTTATAGTAAGAAACCGGGGGGGGGGGTGTATCAACAAGAGACAGTAAAAAAGGTTTACACAGGGTCTTAATCTGAAAAGAATCCTTGCGACGGGTCCCTGCTGCACGTCTGCGCCTGTGTCTCCGTTGTGCCGTATTCTGGACGGGTGTAGCATGGTGTTCATCTGTAAAAGAGAAGAACTTAGTTGAAAAGAAAAAATATCGTATGAGAAATGTACTTTATATTAAATAAACAGAGTACGGTTCGGAAGGTGAATTGCGCTTTATTGTCTCTTGTTGTACGTATGCGTGCAGCCCTTGTATGGGGGTATGCCGCTAGTAGGCTCGACTCGCCTAGCCGTGTCCGGGGTTTGAATGACCTATTCAGGTGCTTTGATTAGCGGAGCCGGATTGGTGTGGGCTGTCAAAGCAGTCTCACGTTCTTCCGTGCTCGAGTAACACTTAATACTCCTTTTAATGAGATGATGCCGCGTGGACCGGCATTTTAAGTGTAAGAGATGCATAATGCGGTATTGCATTAAAGCGATGAAAGCTTCACGCCCAAAGAGTGCTTGATAGCTACTTTCGAATGGGGCGATGTGGAAGGTTAACTTTTCGCGGCGGAAGTTGTCGGATGAGCGAACACAACTTCTAGCAGTAGGGAGCCCGCATAATGGGCATACAGGCCTGGCATTACCCTTTGAAGGAGGTGTTGCTATGGCTAATCCTGTTTGGGTTTATCCCCATGTTGCGGATTGTGTCACGATATAGCAGGTTTAAATCATCGCCGCTGTCCATTAGGACTTGCGTAAATTGAAGACCGTCGATTATAGGTTCTATTATCAAGGCACTCCAAACAGCGTTACGGATACAATCGGAGTAGTCCAGATGGTCTAAGGTAAATTGTTTTGAAAAACAGTGTTGGGACTCCGCTGGGGTATATTTTGCGGTAGCGTAATTCATGGGTGCCGCCTGTTTTCCCCTTTTGTTACTTGAAGTAAGTTTACAGTTTTGACTTCCTGTGGGAAATTCTTTTGTTTTCCGGGGCTCTGCTTGTGGTGCTCGTCATCATCTTCACTTGGTGTGTCGAGCCCCTTGTGTTCGGCGTTGATTCTGCCGGATCGCTTGAAGACCCAACAATCTGTGGGTATGGTTTGCGTGCTTCCGGAGTATTGTGGATTTGGCATATCTTGTCCAAGATTTTGTTTAAGTTGGATAGCTCATCGCTATTGTCCTTAAGGGGCAGTTTTTTATTGTTCTGCCATGAGCTTTTGAATCCGGCGTTGACTGCCGCGCTCTTTGGACCGTTCCTCTTAATCCGGCGTTGGTCATTGCTGCGTCGTGGTTTTCCATTTCCATCCCTTACTTCGGATGTACTTGGGTCGCTGGTACTGCATCTTGCCAGCCAACTATCCTCTCCCGCGCAAAAGCGGGTCATGAGGCTTGTTAATGCAGCCATGGTTCTTGGCTTCTCCTGGCCGAGGTGTCCGGCGAGCCTTTCGTCTCGGACGGTGTGTTTGAAAGCTGCTAATGCTTCTGCGTCCGGACAATCGACTATTTGGTTCTTTTGGTGAGGAACATGTTCCAGAATTTGCGGGCTGACTCTCGGGTTGTTGAGTTATATGACTTAAATCGCTGCATCCGGAGGACGGACATAAGTCCCTTGAAAATTTGCCGAAAAAGCATCCTCGAGCTCTTCCCAACTTCCAATTGTATTTTCAGGGAGGCTTTTGAGCCAATGCCGGGTTGGCCCTTTGAGCTTGAGGGGTAAGTATTTTATGGCGTGGAGATCATCTCCTCTAGCCATGTGTATGTGGAGGATGTAATCCTCAATCAAGACTCCAGGGTTTGTTGTTCCGTCGTATGCCTCTATGTTTACAGATTTGAATCACCGGGAATTCATGATCCAAAGCACCTCATCGGTGAAACACGAGGGTGTGCGGCACCCCTATATTTGGGTGTGCCGTGATGTTCGGATATTTGGCGTGTTGCATTGCTTTGAAGAGCTTGCTTTCTCGGCCCATAGATGGACCTAATCGGGCCATCCTTTTGATGTGAATCCTTATGCGGATCGCGCATCGGCTTGTGTCTTGGCGCCATTTGCGGCTCTCTGTTTGCCATGGGGTCGTCCATCCGACCGGGTGGCCTTCTTGCTTTTTGATTGTGGGGGCTCTACGGCCTCCTCATCAAATTCGGGCAGTAGTTTTCTCTTTGGGTTGCTCTTTGTTCGGCGACTGTCGCCGTATTTGTCTGCGGTGTTGAGTACTTTGCTCCATCTGATTCTGAGTGTATCTTCCGCTTCTGCTTTTTCAGGCTACGCGCAGTGGCGACGAGCCTTTTGTTGAGGTTCTTCTGCTCCAACAATTTGTCCGGCGTGAGATTGTCCGGACTGTTATCTTCGCCGGGGACGGGTTGTTTATCCAAGTTGTCCTGTTCGGACGGTTGCTCGATAGCATGTTCGTCTGCCCACCGGTTCGCCCCGATCTATGGCTGGGTCTTTGTCGAGGCGGGACTTGGTGCGGCGCTTACGCTGCCGCTTTTGACTGTTTTTCGAGGGATTTATCCTTCGCAGTGTCCCGTTGTTCCTCGTCGTCACTTCCTTTAGGTGTATCCACCATGTATACATCATGGGATGAGGTGGTTGTCCGATTACCCTATAGGTGCTGGTTCATGGTTATCTCCTACATCGCCGTCCATACCGTCGATGTCTTCGAGTCGAAATCGAGCACGCCGCTTAAGCTTTCGGCGGTGGCTACAAAGTGGGCGGTGGGTGGGCGTTGAATTTCTTCTTCGTCCGCATCCCAACCTTCTCGACCGTAGTCCGCCAGGCTCTCTGATAAAGAGAGAGACTTTAGTGAATTCAGGATGCCGCCAAAGGGCGAGTGCTGAAAGATGTCTGCGGCAGTAAACTCCATGACCGGTGCCCAATCGGATTCGATTGGTAGGGGCGCGGAGGGTTCGGAGTCCGAAAAGGAGTCCGGCGCCTTGGAGTCAAGGTCTTCGCAAAGGACAGTGATGGTGTTCGGCTCAATCGCCATAGAGATTTCAGCCCCCGAGGTGGTGTCCAACCAACCATCCTCGATCGGCGAGATCGGCTCCGAATCAATGGTCGGAGCGGACACTAGTGCGGCCTCCAGGACACTGTTCGGCAGCAGAGTTAGATCATGCCCCTCGAGATAGTGCGGGCGCTGCTGGCTGCGGCTCGAATCCGTCGAAGATCGAAGTCTCCGCGGATGTCGGCCGTAGCTTAAACTTCCAAACCTGACCTGATGGCTAGGGGCGAAGCTTCGATCTGCTCCGGGTGGCCAAGCGAAGTGGCCCTTGATGCAAAGCCGCCGAATCTGAAGATATGTCCGGGAGAAAAGTCTCACCACTGGACTGCGTCGTTCTTGATGAACGAAGGAGCCATTGGGCCTATAGGTGACGGCATACGCAGGAACTCTCAATGAAAGCACCAATGTCGGTGTCAAACTGGCGGATCTCGGGTAGGGGGTCCCGAACTGCGTCTAGGCGGATGGTAACAGGAGACAAGGGACACGATGTTTTACCCAGGTTCGGGCCCTCTCGATGGAGGTAATACCCTACTCCTGCTTGATTAATATTGATGATATGGGTAGTACAAGAGTAGATCTACCACGAGATAAAGGAGGCTAAGCCCTAGAAGCTAGCCTATGGTATGATTGTTGTTCGTCCTACGGACTAAAACCCTCCGGTTTATATAGACATCGGATAGGGTTAGGGTTACACAGAGTCGGTTACAATGGTAGGAGATATACATATCCGTATCGCCAAGCTTGCCTTCCACGCCAAGGAAAGTCCCATCCGGACACGGGACGAAATCTTCAATCTTGTATCTTCATAGTCTCGGAGTCCGGCCAACGGTGATAGTTCGGCTATCCGGACACCCCCTAGTCCAGGACTCCCTCACTGGTATTAAAGCTCCGTTTTCTATTAGTGTTTGCATATCTTTGTTTTCAGTTCTTTTCAAAGCAGTTCACCCATGATTACCTCTCAAATCACCTACATGGTCAAGAGGCGAGGAAGGTATTCATTCAACACCCACGGTACAATATTGAAGTCTTGCTGAAGAGGACGATGGTTGGGCAGGCAATTATCCATAGACACTGACCTAAAGTTGCAAGGACATTCAACATCACTAAAGGCTCAATATTTGCCTTCCACTTCTGTAGTTTCCTAGATGAGATTCAACTGTCTATTTACCGTGTATGATGCTACTTTCCAAAGGTTTTTGATGTTGCATGTGAAACTTGGTGTTGTTGTGTAATGGCGGAACTAAGTGCTGAAGCTATCTGATGTAACTCGATTATGAAATCCTGGTTGCTGCTTTTCGGATATGAAATATCTGGTGTGTTTTTTAATAAATATCAATTTGATTAGTACATGGATTATCAATAATAGGCTAATTACCCTACTTATTGGGCATTTCTATTGCAGACGGTTGCTCAGACGGCACCATGGGCGATGAACTCAAACAACCCGCACGGTTTCTAGAAAGTAGGCGTGTTCGATCAACTAACAATCACACACGGCTTCCGGCAGAGAACTGTTTACGTTAGGCCACCTTGCACAAACGTTTCCACACAAAAAACTATGTGTGATATACATACGAACGGAAATGTTTTTCGGGGATTCACCGTGTGGGATGTACATATGAACGGAAACAATTGGGTTTCGATGCCCCGCCAGATTGCACACGAACTCATTTTTTTCCCCAGCCTGTGTGCTAGGAGGGCCTATCCCCGATGCTTTCTGGGTCGTGTGGGAAAGACCCCCCTATCGCCCACACTCACTTGGCGACGGTTCCAAACGCTGTCGCGGAAAGGGGTTAAAAACTATTTGTATAGCAGGTCTCTGCACCAGTGTATTGCCAATAATCCCAGAACATTTATAAAAATAAAATAATATTAGGTAAATTCCCAAGTTGACCCTAGTAACCTAAACAGTGGACCAACAACACCTTTTCTTTCCACTTAAATATGAATCAAATCCAAATGAATTCTTCTGGCCTCCAAACTTTTTGTGGCAGTGCCATAAATCGTAAAGAATATTTAGGGCCAAGCTCAACATTTTTCCAAAATGATTTGGTTACCCTAATTAACTCTTTTCTCTCTCTATCTATTAAACAAATAGAAAACAGAAGAAACATAAAAAGGCCTAACTACATTGTGCACTTACCCAGCCCAGGAAGCCGGCCAGACCCAGCCTAGCCAGGCCGTCGTCCTACTCTGCCTCGCTATCGCCATCACACCCGTCCCCGCCGGCCATCCGAGCTTCCCCCGGCATGGATAAAGATTCCCCATGCCCTCCCGCAAACCCTAGACGCCCCACTTTACTCCCTCTCGCCCAAGATCCCCTTTCTCTCGCTCCCTCCCCTCTCCCTCTCTGCTTTGCTCCCCGAGAAGGGAGATCGTCGCGTCGTCATCTTCCACGCGCACCGACGCCACTCCGAGCCACCGGAGGTTACCCAACCGCTCTTTCGTGTTCGTCATCGTCCCCTACGCCACCGGATCAAGGACGAGGGGCCACTACGTCGACGCACGCATCTCTGTCTCCGTTTGCCTCTGCCTCGGCCACCACGTCGATCCGCTCCACCTCCGGCCTCCTCGAGCTCGCCTTCGACATCGATGGGAGCTCCGTTGCTTCTTCCCCTCTTGCCCCCTTCGGTTTAGAAGCCATAGGCCGCCGCACCTCATCTTGCTCGAAGCTACGCTCGCCGTGCTCCTTGGTCGCATCCCGCAGTTGTCCGCCGCCACTATGTCTCGCGCAACTACGCCCCCGCGTGCATGTTCGCCCGCGCCTGCGGCACACCCTGACCTCCCCGGCCACGTGCGCCCACGCGCCCGCCTGGGCTATGGCTACCCAGGGACACGTCCCGCTGCTACCACTCGCTCGCTAGCCGTGCCCCGCCGCTCTGCTGCTAGCATTGCTTCGCGCAGCTACACCCGGCCACGCCCGCGCCCCACCACTACTCGCCGAGGATGCCCCTGCCGGAGCTCCTCTCACCGCTGCTCTTGTCCGCCTTGTTGCGCCAGCTATGGGGCCGAGCCCCGACGCGGCTGTGCTCGATGCCGGCGCCACTGCAGTTTGCCTCCGGCAGTGCCACGACCATCGTATGGTGCACCTTGTCGCACGGCGTTTGCCGAGGCCACCCACGACTAAGGCTATCACCGGGAACGGCCGGCCAGCAAACTCCGCCGCCCCTGTTTAGCCCCAACGGTTAGCCGTCATCACTACAAAAAAAAGACACATCCGTGACATTTTGGGCCGAACGAATTTTTTTTCTGTCATGCTTATGACACTTCTATGACGATAATTGTGACAAAGCCCGATATCATCATAGATGTGGTGGGCTCCTACTTCTATGACAAAAAATCATGACAGAAAATGGGTTTTTCGTCTTGGGCGGGCCAGAGACGCAGCTGCATGACATTCTTTGGGCCGCCCATGACGGAAAAATCATGGTAGAAGCGAGGGCGAGGAAAATATCGGGGAGTTCCCGGTTACGGTGGGTGGTCGGGGCCGAGAGATGCATGGAGGGATTGTGCGTTTCTCTCGTACACGTATGCATGTGGGTGTGAGGCGTTGGGTTCTAACTGAATCTGAGCGAGGCGTTCGCCTACTGAACCCGAGCAATTGCGCTGCAGGCTGCGCGTTACTGAACCCGAGTGATCGATCGATCCTTGGTTGTTAACTGAACCCAATTGATCGATTCCTTCGCTACTGCTGCTAACTGAAGCCGATCGAACCTGCGTCCTCTTGATGAATAGTGAGCGTTGTTGGGGGGAGTTGGATGAACAGTTCCAGGTGGGGGTTGGATGAACAGGACCCCATGGTAGTAGAGGCCGTTGCCGCTGGATGAAAAGGACCCCGATCGATCGAGCCGGTTGGGGGTGGATGAAATGGACCCCGTGGAGAGCTGGATGAACAGGACGACCCCATGCAGGGCTGGTTTAACAGTAGCCGGTAGAGGGCTGGATGAACAGTAGCCCATGGAGGGGTGGTTGAAAAGGACCCCGTGGAGAGGGCTGGTTGAATAGTAGCCGGTGGAGTAGCGATGGAGGTTGGATGAACAGGAGCCCGTGAATGAACAGTCGCAGGTGGAGGCTGGAGGACATCGACGGTGGATGAACAGTAGCCCGTGGAGGCTGGAGGAGGTCAGCGGTGGAGATGAGCAGTAGCCCGTGGAGTCCCGTTTTGCGGTAGGCCACACCCCTCCCGATGAATAGGACCCCCGTTTTGACCTTAGCGCTCCAACACAAGTCCGTTTCCTCCGTTTTGCGGTACGCCACACCCCTCCCGATCAACAGGACCCCGTTTCGACCATAGGTACTCGAACACAAGTTTGTTTCCTCTGTTTTGCGGTACGCTAGACCCCTCCCGATGAATAGGATCCTGTTTCGACCATAGGCGGTCGAACACAAGGTCGTTTCCTCCATTCTGCGGTATGCTAGGCCTCTTTTCAATCGGCTATTTCGTCCAAGCCGGTTGGCTGCCGATGAACACGATGATGCAGTTTCTCCGTTCCGACCCAGCCGATTGGCTGCCGATGAACAGGATGCCGTTGCTGCCTCTCCATGTACACGAGCCCCGGCCGTACGTATGAGCTAGTAGGCGTTCGAGACCCCGCCCGTATGTACGTACGTGGCCGTATTTACTTTCTTGCACCTTGGTTGTACGTACGTGTACACGATATTGACGGGACGGTGTGACATGCTATGTCCTCGCCTCTACTACGACACGTTCCCTTCCTTACTCGACCACGGTTTATCGCTGCAGCCTGCAGATACACCGATCGACCAGTATGTACGTACACGTTCGCGACCAGAATGAAAACGCGACGTACGCTTCGACCAGGCTGGTCCCGACTGTCAAGGAGGATAAGAAGGCACTTCTTTGCGTGCAAAGTTATTGCTGGTGGGTCCCAACTGTCAGGGGGGAATCAATTTTTTTGCCCGTAATATGGCCGCACTTCCTTGCATGCGAAGATGTAGCTAGTGGGTCCCGGCAATCAGGGGGGAAATGTTTTTTTTCACGAAATACGGTGGCCAGTCCGGTGGGTCCCTGCTGTCAGGTGGAGCAATAATTATTTTACACGTAATAATGTTGCACTTCCTTGTTGCGTCCGTGGACCCAGCTGTCAGCCTCTCCACGTACAGTACTCTTCCGATGGAAGTCGTTCCTTGACCACATTGATCACGCCGCGCCGAGAGGACCAAGGCGGTGGACGACGGCGAGGCCTAGGAAGGGGACGACGTGGAGCCGGGGAAGACGCGGCAGTGGATGCCCATGTGGAGAGGAGTACGAGGGTTGACGGGTTCGGCTCTGGTGTGAGGCTGCTTTCACCACAGAATAACAAGGGTTGTGGGTGAGTAGAGGGATGTCCTACCAGAGGTTGAAGTAGGGTGGGGCGGTCAGACCTGCGAGGCAGCAAAGCCGGCCACCCGAGGCAGGAGCAGGCGGCACGACCGGCGCTCGTTTGGGCAGCTGGAGCAAGAAGACTAGAGGTTGAAGAAGCACTACGGCCGTTGGATGGACATCGTACAATCACTGGAGCTAGAGTCATTCATATTGACTAAGTTGACAAAGCCCTCCTTCTGCGTCAAGTTAGTAGGCCCACAAGTCAGCCTCCCACCATGGTGGGTCCCAGCTAGCAGGGGGTACTCATTTTATTGTGTGTTGAGCACGCCGTGCCGAGCGCATCCAAGGTGGTGGACAACGGCGAGGCCCCGGACAGCAACGAGAAGGAGATGAGAAGACTCGTTAGTGGAGTCGCAGACGGAGAGGTGTACGAGGGTGAACATTGTTCAGCTGCGGCGTGGTTCAGCAGTCCGTGGAGAAGAGTAGGAGGTGTGGAGGGGTGGACTGGCCGGCGGTGGAGTAGCGCTTCACATCGAAGTGTGCTAAGCAGAGCTACTAGCAGCACGAGGCGGGAGCAGGTGGTCCCGGCGGCGCCGGAGGAAGAAGACGAGAGATTGAAGATGGATGACGGTGGTTGGATGTAAATCCAACGGCTATCGATGTCAGAATCATTTGTTGACTTAGTTGACAACGACTTGCGTTGGCTTCGACCTATTGGCGCACATTCCAGCCTCTAAAAATGTGGCACATATTCAACCCATTTTTTCAGAATTTACAGTCCATTTGATCTTTTTTTAGGATTACAATCCATTTGCTGGGTTGGGTGAACAAATAATATAGCATCCATGCGGCCCATTTTTTAAAACTACAGCCCATTTTCACTTTGCAAAATACATGAATTTGCTGGGCTGGCTGAACAAATAATGTAGCGTCCATGCATACAGCCCATTTATTTTTTCCTAAAATATTACCGCCAATTTGCACTTTCTTGAAATACACGATTTTGCTGGGCTGGTTCTACTTATAATGTTGGATTGGGTGCAGCAATATTATCAAAAAATAAACAGAGGCTGAGCATTTTGTATTAAATATATTAAAATAATAAGTGATTCATTATTACATTGGTCCATAAATGTTACCAAGCTTTTGTACACAATCACTAGGATTTTCGTTGCCTTAATGTAAAAAAAATCTAGGATTTTATTGTAAAAACATTATTTTTATAAGTTAATAAGACGTGTGATATTGTTTTCTTATATATGTAGGTATCTGTTAAATGTATGATGACAATAATATATAATAACATATAAAATAATATAAATATATATAATATAGGGGAAACATAAGTTGGACCTGGCGTTCCTATTCTTATATAGAAAAATAAAATAGACCTCTGCGTTTTCTTCAAAAAAATACATAAGTTGGGCTGTGGATGTTTCAGGAAAAATAAAACCTAGGATGGGAGGTCCATAAGCCCATCGATACATAACGACCCTCAAGAAAATACAAACCAGCATGTCGTGGGCTGCGCACCTTGAAAAAGAAAGCCTAGACGGGGCAGCCCACCACCCAGCTGATACTTGTTGGCCCACTGATAATAAATGATACCTGCCAACTCCCCGGCTTCATTGTAAATTTATCTTCTTTAGTAACTATGTTGAAGCACCTAAAAAAAATTAATTATGTTGACAAACCCGTGGGCCCCAACGTCAGTATAGCATTAGGAGGAAGTATTTTTTTTCAATGAGGCACTTGCTTGCATACAGCCATAGACCTGGTGGGTCCCGACTGTCCGCCTCTCCACGTATGGTCCTTGATGACCCACAAGTGTAGGGGATCTATCGTAGTCCTTTCGATAAGTAAGAGTGTCGAACCCAATGAGGAGCAGAAGGAAATGATAAGCGGTTTTCAGTAAGGTTTTCTCTGCAAGCACTGAAATTGTAGGTAATAGATAGTTTTGTGATAAGATAAATTGTAAAGCGTAACAAGCAATAAAAGTAAATAAAGTGCAGCAAGGTTGCCCAATCCTTTTGTAGCAAAGGATAAGCCTGGACAATTTCTTATAATGAGAAAAGAGCTCCCGAGGACACATGGGAATTATCGTCAAGTTAGTTTTCATCACGCTCATATGATTCGCATTCGGTACTTTGATAATTTGATATGTGGGTGGACCGGTGCTTGGGTACTGCCCTTACTTGGACAAGCATCCCACTTATGATTAACCCCTATTGCAAGTGTCCGCAACTACAAAAGAAGTATTAAGGTAACCCTAACCACAGCATTAAACATATGGATCCAAATAAGCCCCTAACGAAGCAACGCATAAACTAGGTTTAAGCTTCTGTCACTCTAGCAACCCATCATCTACTTATTACTTCCCAATGCCTTCCTCTAGGCCCAAATAATGGTGAAGTGTCATGTAGTCGACGTTCACATAACACCACTAGAGGAAAAGACAACATACATCTCATCAAAATATCGAACGAATACCAAATTCACATGACTACTAATAGCAAGACTTCACCCATGTCCTCAGGAACAAACGTAACTACTCACGAAGCATATTCATGTTCATAATCAGTGGAGTAATAATATGCATTAAGGATCTAAACACATGATCTTCCACCAAGTAAACCAATTAGCATCAACTACAAGGAGTAATCAACACTACTAGCAACCCACAGGCACCAATTTATGGTTTGGATACAAGATTGGATACAAGAGATGAACTAGGGTTTTGAGAGGAGATGGTGCTGGTGAAGATGTTGATGGAGATTTACCCCCTCCCGATGAGAGGATCGTTGGTGATGACGGTGGTGATGATTTCCCCCTCCCGGAGGGAAGTGTCCCCGGCAGAACAGCTCTGCCGGAGCTCTAGATTGATTCCGCCAAGGTTCCGCCTCGTGGCGGCGAAGTTTCGTCCCGTAAGCTTGCCCACGATTTTTTCCAGGGTAAAAGCCTTCATATAGCAGAAGATGGACACTGGGGGGCCACCAGGGGGCCCAGGAGACAGGGGGCACACCCACTAGGGGTGGCGCGCCCCCCACCCTCCTGGCCAGGGTGTGGGCCCCCTGAGGTGTTTCTCCCGCTCAATAATTCTTATTGATTCCAAAAATAAGTTTCGTGGAGTTTCAGGATTTTTGGAGCAGTGCAGAATAGGTTTCCAATGTTTTCTCCTTTTCCAGCCAGAATTCCATCTGCCGGCATTCCCCCTCTTCATGCTAAACCTTATAAAATAAGAGAGAATAGCCATAAGTATTGATATATAATGTGTAATAACAGCCCATAATGCAATTAATATTGATATAAAAGCATGATGCAAAATGGACGTATCAGTCCTCTCCAGATTCCTCTCGTTTGTTTAGCATGTTCACAACGGCAGACAACGGCGCCGCGGCGAGCGCACAAAGGCACAGGACGAGAACGAACCACCGGAGCCGGGGAAGGCATGCTACAGTAATGGTAGATGTTGTGCCTTATCTCTACCGAAACAACTGAACTAGCCCAGTGGCCAAGTGACACTACACGACCGTTGTTCCACCCAGGTTCGATTCCACCTGATGAAGTGAAAATATCTCCAAATATTTTTTCCTCTGCCATTCTTGACAAGTGGGTCCCCACTGTCATCTGCGCACACCACGTCCAACACTTGCCAAAACTTCGTCCCTGGTTTTCTCTATTTTTTGCACACTCAACATTATGTGGGCATTTTGAAAATAGCGTATATTTAAATTGTGCATCATATGAAGATGTGCTATGCATGAATGTTGACAAGCATGATGTTAACTAGCTGGTAGTTCCATTTTCGACCATGAAGAAAACTTCCAATATGATGTTATCCCTGTTCGAAAAGGGTGTTGCTACGTCTTGAGCTTGCGTTGGTTTTCCTTGAAGAGGAGAGGGTGCTGCAGCAAGTGTAGCGTAAGTATTTCCCTCAGTTTTTGAGAACCAAGGTATCAATCCAAAGAGGAGGCTCCTCAAAAGTCCCACGCACCTACACAAACAACCGAGAACTCGCAACCAATGCAATAAAGGGGTTGTCAATCCCTTCACGGCCACTTGCGAAAGTGAGATCTAATAAAGATAGTATGATAAGATAAATATATTTTTGGTATTTTATGATATAGATGCGAAAAGCAAAGATGCAAATAAAAGTAGATTGAAAGCAAATATGATAAGAGATAGACCCAGGGGCCATAGGTTTCACTAATGGCTTCTCTCAAGATAGCATAAGTATTATGGTGGGTGAACAAATTACTGTCGAGCATTTGATAGAAAAGCGCATACTTATGAGATTATCTAGGCATGATCATGTATATAGGCATCACGTCCATAAAAAGTAGACCAACTCCTGCCTGCATCTACTACTATTACTCCACACATCGACCGCTATCCAAAGATGCATCTAGAGTATTAAGTTCATAAGAACGAGTAACGCATTAAGCAAGATGACATGATGTAGAGGGATAAACTCATGCAATATGATATAAACCCCATCTTGTTATCCTCGATGGCAACAATACAATACGTGCCTTGCAACCCTTTACATCCTTTGGGTAAGGACACCGCAAGATTGAACCCAAAGCTAAGCACTTCTCCTATGGCAAGAAAAACCAATCTAGTAGGCCAAACCAAACTGATAATTCGAAGAGACTTGCAAAGATAACTCAATCATACATAAAAGAATTCAGAGAAGATTCAAATATTATTCATAGATAAACTTGATCATAAACCCACAATTCATCGGATCTCAACAAACACACCGCAAAAAGAAGATTACATCGAATAGATCTCCATAAGAGAGGGGGAGTGTCGGTGTCAAAACCGGCGGATCTCGGGTAGGGGGTCCCGAATCGTATGCCTAGGCGGATGGTAACAGGAGACAAGGGACACGATGTTTACCTAGGTTCGGGCCCTCTTGATGGAGGTAAAACCCTACGCCCTGCTTGATTGATATTGATATTGTGGATGTTTACAAGAGTGGATCTACCACGAGATCAAGGAGGCTAAACCCTAGAAGCTAGCCTATGGTATGATTGTAAGGGTTGTTGTGATTGTAGTCCTACGGACTAAAGCCATCCGGTTTATATAGACACAGAGAGGGCTAGGGTTACATAGAGTTACAATGGTAGGAGGTCTACATATCCGTATCGCCAAGCTTGCCTTCCACGCCAAGGAAAGTCCCATCCGGACACGGGGTGAAGTCTTCAATCTTGTATCTTCATAGTCTTGGAGTCCGGTTGATGATGATAGTTCGGCCGATGATAGTCCGGCCGATGATGGTAGTCCGGCAATCCGGACACCCCCTAATCCGGGACTCCCTCAGGGAGAACATTGTATTGAGATCCAAAAAGAGAGAAGAAGCCATCTAGCTAATAACTATGGACTCGTAGGTCTGTGGTAAAATACTCACAACTCATCGGAGGGGCTATGGTGTTGATGTAGAAGCCCTCCGTGCTTGATTCCCCCTCCGGCAGAGTGCCGGCGAAGGCTCCAAGATGGGATCTCGCGGATACAGAAGGTTACAGCGGTGGAAATTGTGTTTCGTGGTGCCCCCGGATGTTTTCGGGGTATGTAGGTATATATAGGAAGAAGAAGTACGTCGGTGGCCGCCCGAGGGGCCCATGAGACAGGGGGGCGCGCCCTATAGGGGGGGGGGCGCGCCCTCCTATCTCGTGGCTTCCTCGGAAACTTCTTGACTTGCACTCCAAGTTCTCTGGATCACGTTCGTTCCAAAATCACCCTCCCGAAGGTTTCATTCCGTTTGGACTCCGTTTGATATTCCTTTTCTTCGAAATACTGAAATAGGCAAAAAAATAGCAATATGGGCTGGGCCTCCGGTTAGTAAGTTAGTCCCAAAAATGATATAAATGTGTAAAATAAAGCCCATAAACATCCAAAAGGGGTAATATAATAGCATGGAACAATCAAAAATTATAGATAGGTTGGAGACGTATCAAGCATCGCCAAGCTTAATTCCTGCTCGTCCTCGAGTAGGTAAATGATAAAAAGAGAATTTTTGATGTGGAATGCGACCTAGCATAATTCATAATGTAATTTTCTTTATTGTGGCATGAATGTTCAGATCCAAATGATTCAAAATAAAAGTTCATATTGATAAAATAAATAGTAATACTTCAAGCATACTAATCAATGTAATCATGTCTTCTCAAAATAACATGGCAAAAGAAAGTTCATCCCTACATAATAATATAGTTAGCCTATGCTTCATTTTCGTCACACAAAGATGTTCCCAACTTCTATACCCCCGATGACAAGCCAAGCAATTGTTTCATACTTAAATAATCTCAAACTTTTTCAACCTTCACGCAATACATGAGCGTGAGCCATGGATATAGCACTATGGGTGGAATAGAATATGATGATGGGGATTGTGTGGAGAAGACAAGAAGGGAGAAATTTCTCACATTGACGAGGATAATCAACGGGCTATGGAGATGCCCATCAATTGATGTCAACATGAGGAGTAGGGATTGCCATGCAACGGATGCACCAGAGCTATAAATGCTCAACAAAAGAAAACTAGTGGGTGTGCATCCAACTTGCTTGCTCTCGAAGACCTAGGGCATTTGAGGAAGCCCATCGTAGGAATATACAAGCCAAGTTCTTATGAAAAATTCCCACTAGTACGAAAAAGACAACTTATGAGACTCACTAAATGAAAAACATGGTGCTACTTTGAAGCACAATATATGAGACTCACTACATGAAGAACAAGGTGCTACTTTGAAGCACAATATATGAGACTTACTACATGAAGAACAAGGTGCTACTTTGAAGCACAAGTGTGGAAAAAGAGATAGTAACATTGCCCTTTTTATTTTTTTTTATTTTTTTGGGCCTTTACTTTTTTCTTTTTGGCCTTTCTTCTGTTTTTTTCTTTGGGCAATGCTCTAATAATGATGATCATCACACTTCTATTGATTACAACATAAGAATTACAACTCGAAACTAGTACAAGATATGACTCTATATGAATGCCTCCGGCGGTGTACCGGGATGGTGCAATGAATCAAGAGTGACATGTATGAAAAGTAATGCATGGTGGCTTTGCCACAAATACGATGTCAACTACATGATCATGCAATGGCAATATGACAAAAGTAACGTATGTCATGATAATGATGAACGAAACGGTGGAAAGTTGCATGGCAATATATCTCGGAATGGCTATGGAAATGCCATAATAGGTAGGTATGGTGGCTGTTTTGACAAAGATATAGGGAGGTTTATGTGTGATAGAGCGTATCGTATCACGGGGTTTGGATGCACCGGCGAAGTTTGCACCAACTCTCAAGGTGAGAAAGGGTAATGCACTGCATCAAGAGGCTAGAAAAGGCTGAAAGGTAAAAGTTCGTATAATCCATGGACTCAACATTAGTCAAAAGAACTCATATACTTATTGCAAAAATATAGAAGTCATCAAAATCAAGAACTGCGCACATGCTAATAGGGGGATAGATTGTTAGGAAAAGACCATCGCCGTCCCGACCGCCACTCATAAGGATGCACAAGCCAGGTACACTTCATGTTTCAAATTTGTTACTCAACTTTAACCATACGTGCATGCTACGGGATTTGCTAACTTCAACACAAGCATTCTTTAAGTTCATAATCACCCAACGAGCATGACTTTAATATCACTACCTCCATATCTCAAAACAATTATCAAGTATCAAGTTGATCATAGCATCCAATTCACTTCCTATGATAGTTTTTATTATACCCAACTTGGATGTTCATCATTCTAGGACCAACTTTATGATCATAACAAATACCATGCTGTTCTAAAAGACTCTGAAAATAATATAAGTGAAGCATGAGAGACTAGCAATTTCTTCAAAATTAAGACACCACCGTGCTCTAAAAAATATAAGTGAAGCACTAGAGCAAAAACTATCAAGCTCAAAATATATAAGTGGAGCACATAGAGTATTCTAGCAAATTCTAATCAAATAGGATTCTCCCAAAAGGTGTGTACAGAAAGGATGATTGTGGTAAACTAAAAAGCAAAGACTAATATAATACACGACACTCCAAGCAAAAACACTTATCATGTGGTGAATAAAAATATAGCTCCAAGTAAAGTTACCAATGAACGAAGACGAAAGAGGGGATGCCTTCCCGGGGCATCCCCAAGCTTAGGCTTTTGGCTATTCTTGAATATCTTGGGGTTCCTTGGGCATCCCCAAGATAAGGCTCTTGCCACCCTTTATTCCATAGTCCATAAAAGCTTTACCCAAAACTTGAAAACTTCACAACACAAAACTCAACCGAAAATCTTATAAGCTCCGTTAGTGAAAGAAAACAAAACCACCACATAAGGTACTGCAATGAACTCATTATTTATTTAATTGGGTGTTAAACCTACTGTATTCCAACTTCTCTATGGATTATAAACTATTTTATTGGCCATAGATTCATCAAAATAAGCAAACAACACACGAAAAACAGAATCTGTGAAAAACAGAACAGTCTGTAGTAATCTATAACTAACGCAAACTTATGGAACTCAAAAAATTCAGCCAAAATATGACGACCTAGGAAATTTTATTATTGATCAGCAGCAATTGGAATCCTATTTTATCACGTTCTGGTGATTTTTAACAATTATTTTCGTGAGCTGAAAGTTTCTGGAAATTACAGCAAGATCAAATAACTATCATCCAAGAAGATCCTATAGGTTTAACTTGGCAGAAACACTAATTAAAACAAAAAAACACATCTAAACAGAAGGTAGATGGATTATTTATTCCTAAACAGAATAAAAACAAAAAACATAAAGAAAATTGGGTTGGCTCCCAACTAGCGCTATCGTTTAACGCCCCTAGCTAGGCATAAAAGCAACGATAGATCTAACGAGTGCCATCTTTGGCACTAAACTCATAAGTAGCACGCATGATAGATTCATAAGGTAATTTGACTTTCTTTCTTGGAAAGTGATCCATGCCTTTCTTTAATGGAAATTGGAATCTAATATTCCCTTCCTTCATATCAATAATCGCACCAATCGTTCTAAGGAAAGGTCTACCAAGAATAATAGGGCAAGAAAGGTTGCAATTTATATCAAGAACGATAAAATCTACGAGCACCAAATTTCTATTTTCAACAATAAGAACATCATTGATCCTTCCCATAGGCTTTTTAATGGTGGAATCCGCAAGGTGCAAATTAGCAAGCAATCATCAAGATCATGGAAACCTAAAATATCACATAAAGTTTTCGGAATCGTGGAAACACTAGCACCCAAATCACACAAAGCAAAACACTCATAATCTTTAATTATAATCTTTATAGTAGGTTCCCACTCATCATTAAGTTTTCTAGGTATAGAAACTTCCAAATTAAGTTTTTCATCATAAGATTGCATCAAGGCATCAACAATATGTTTGGTAAATGATTTGTTTTGACTATAAGCATGAGGAGAATTAACAACGGCTTGCAACAAGGAAATACAACCTTTTATAGAGCAATTATCATAATTAAATTCCTTGAAATCCTAGATAGTAGGTTAAACATTATTTAGAAGTTGAGGATTCTCCAATCTCACTTTTACCAAATTTAACATTAAGATCTAAGGACTCCGAATTCTTGGGACGCCTTCTAGGCAAAGTTGATTCATCATCAATCCCATAATCATCAAAATTCATATTGTAAAACATAGATCTAATCGGAGACGCATCAATAACTTTAAGATCCTCATCATTATTTTCATGTAATTTAGAAGAACACGCCTTTATGAAGCTTTCTTTTTTAGCACGCAATCTAGCGGTTCTTTCCTTGCACTCGTCAATGGAATTCTCATTACTTTTAGAGACTCATTGATATCATGCTTAGGAGAAGAAGATCCAAGTTTAAGAGAATTAACATCAAGCGAAAGTCTATCAACGTTCCAAGCCAAATCATCAACTTTGAGCAGTTTTTCTTCAAGCAAAGCATTAAAATTCTTTTGGGAAATCATAAATTCTTTCACACCATTCTCAAAATCAGAGGGAATCTTATTAAAATTACCATAAGAATTATTGTAGGAATTTCCATAATTATTAGAGGGATTACTAGGGAACGGTCTAGCATTAAAATTTCCTCTATATGCATTATTTCCAAAACTATTCCTACCAACAAAATTCACATCCATAGATTCATTATTATTCTCAATCAAGGAAGACAAAGGAATATCATTGGGATCAAGAGGGGTATTTTCAGTAGCAAACATCTTCATAAGTTCATCCATCTTTCCACTCAAAACATTGATTTCTTCTATAGCATGCACTTTTTTTACTAGAAGATCTTTCGTTGTGCCATTGAGAATAATTAGCCATAATATTATCAAGGAGTTTTGTAGCATATCCTAATGTGATTTCCATAAAGGTGCCTCCCGCGGCCGAATCTAAGAGATTTCTAGAAGCAAAGTTCAATCTGGCATAAAAATTTTGTATAATCATCCATAAATTCAAACCATGAGTAGGGCAATTGCGAAGCATCAATTTCATTCTTTCCCAAGATTGGGCAACATGCTCATGATCAAGTTGTTTAAAGTTCATAATATCATTCCTAAGAGTGATGATCTTAGCGGGAAGAAAATACTGAGAGATAAAATCATCTTTGCACTTGTTCCAAGAATCAATACTATTTTTAGGCAAAAATGAAAACCAAACTTTAGCACGACCTCTAAGTGAAAACGGAAATAACTTCAATTTGACCGTATTGTTATCCGTATCTTTCTTCTTTTGCATATCACACAAATCAACGAAGTTGTTTAGATGAGTAGCGGCATCTTCACTAGGAAGGCCGGCGAATTGATCTTCATAACAAGATTCAGCAAAGCGGTATTGATTTCACATGACTCATCATTATTAAGAGGAGCAATCGAGTACTAAGGAAATCATTATTATTGGTATTCGAGAAGTCACACAATTTGGTATTATCTTGCGCCATGGCAACAAGTAATCCAACACACAAGCAAATGTAAAACGACAAGTTTAAAAGAGAGGAGGAGATTGGGAAAGAGAGGCGAATAAAGCGGCAAGGGTGAAGTAGGGGAGAGGAAAACGAGAGGCAAATGGCAAATAATGTAAATGCGAGGGAGATGGGTTTGTGATGGGTACTTGGTATGTCTTGACTTGAGCGAAGACCTCCCCGGCAACGGCGCCAGAAATCCTTCTTGCTACGTATTGAGCTTGCATTGGTTTTTTCTCGAAGAGGAGAGGGTGATGCAGCAAGTGTAGCGTAAGTATTTCCCTCGGTTTTTGAGAACCAAGGTATCAGTCCAGTAGGAGGCTCCTCAAAAGTCCCACGCACCTACACAAACAAACTAAGAACTCGCAACCAACGCAATAAAGGGGTTGTCAATCCCTTCACGGCCACTTGCGAAAGTGAGATCTAATAAAGATAGTATGATAAGATAAATATATTTTTGGTATTTTATGATATAGATGCGAAAAGTAAAGATGCAAATAAAAGTATATTGAAAGCAAATATGATAAGAGATAGACCCGGGGGCCATAGGTTTCACTAGTGGCTTCTCTCAAGATAGCATAAGTATTACGGTGGGTGAACAAATTCGTCGAGCAATTGATAGAAAAGCGCATAGTTATGAGATTATCTAGGCATGATCATTTATATAGGCATCACGTCCATAACAAGTAGACCGACTCCTGCCTGCATATACTACTATTACTCCACACATCGACCACTATCCAACATGCATCTAGAGTATTAAGTTCATAAGAACAGAGTAACGCATTAAGCAAGATGACATGATGTAGAGGGATAAACTCATGCAATATGATATAAACCCCATCTTGTTATCCTCGATGGCAACAATACAATACGTGCCTTGCAACCTTTTCTGTCACTGGGTAAGGACACCACAAGATTGAACCCAAAGCTAAGCACTTCTCCTATGGCAAGAAAAACCAATCTAGTAGGCCAAACCAAACTGATAATTCAAAGAGACTTGCAAAGATAACTCAATCATACATAAAAGAATTCAGAGAACATTCAAATATTATTCATAGATAAACTTGATCATAAACCCACAATTCATCGGATCTCGACAAACACACCGCAAAAAGAGATTACATCGAATAGATCTCCACAAGAGAAGGGGAGAACATTGTATTGAGATCCAAAAAGAGAGAAGAAGCCATCTAGCTAATAATTATGGACCCGTAGGTCTATGGTAAACTACTCACAACTCATCAGAGGGGTTATGGTGTTGATGTAGAAGCCCTCCGTGCTTGATTCCCCCTCCGGCAGAGTGCCGGCGAAGGCTCCAAGATGGGATCTCGCGGATACAGAAGGTTACGGCAGTGGAAATTGTGTTTCGTGGTGCCCCTGGATGTTTTCGGGGTACGTAGGTATATATAGGAAGAAGAAGTACGTCGGTGGACGCCTGAGGGGCCCATGAGACAGGGGGCATGCCCTATAGGGGGGGCGCCCTCCTATCTCGTGGCTTCCTCGGAAGCTTCTTGACTTGCACTCCAAGTTCTCTGGATCACGTTCGTTCCAAAAATCACGCTCCCGAAGGTTTCATTCCGTTTGGACTCCTTTTGATATTTCTTTTCTTCGAAATACTAAAATAGGCAAAAAAAAACAGCAATATGGGTTGGGCCTCCGGTTAGTAGGTTAGTCCCAAAAATGATATATATGTTGGGGAACGTAGCATAAAATAAAAAATTTCCTACGTTCACCAAGATCAATCTATGAGCTCATCTAGCAACGAGAGAGAGGGGTGCATCTACATACCCTTGTAGATCGCGAGCGGAAGCGTTCAAGAGAACGGGGTTGAGGGAGTCGTACTCGTCGTGATCCAAATCACCGGAGATCCTAGCGCCGAACGGACGGCACCTCCGTGTTCAACACACGTACAGTCAGCGTGACGTCTCCTCCTTCTTGATCCTGCAAGGGGGAAGGAGAGGTTGATGAAGATCCAGCAGCACAACGGTGTGGTGGTGGATGCAACCGGGATCCGGCAGGGCTTCGCCAAGCGTCTGCGGGAGGAAGAGGTGTAGCAAGGGGGGAGGGAGGCGCCAGGTTTAAGGGTGCGGCTGCCCTCCCTCCCCCCCCTCTTTATATAGGGACCCTGGGGCGCCAGCCCCAGGAGATGGGATCTCCTAGGGGCGGCGGCCAAGGGGGAAACTTGCCCCCAAGGCAGTGGAGGCGCCTCCCCTAGGGTTCCCAACCCTAGGTGCAGAGGGGGCCAGAGGCGCACCAGCCCACCAGGGCTGGTTCCCTCCCACTTCATCCCAAGGCCCTCCGGATAGGTGGCCCCACCCGGTGGACCTCGACCCTTCCGGTGGTCCCGGTACAATACCGGTGACCCCCGAAACTTTCCCGATGGCCGAAACTCGACTTCCCATATATAATTCTTTACCTCTGGACCATTCAGGAACTCCTCGTGACGTCCGGGATCTCATCCGGGACTCCAAACAACTTTCTGTTTGCTGCATAATTATATCTCTACAACCCTAGCGTCACCGAACCTTAAGTGTGTAGACCCTACGGGTTCGGGAGACACGTAGACATGACCGAGATGGCTCTCCCGTCAATAACCAACAGCGGGATCTGGATACCCATGTTGGCTCCCACATGCTCCTCGATGATCTCATCGGATGAACCACGATGTCGAGGATTCAAGCAACCCCGTATACAATTCCCATTGTCAATCGGTACGTTACTTGCCCGAGATTCAATCATCGGTATCCCAAAGACCTCGCTCAATCTCGTATCGGCAAGTCACTTTACTCGTACCGTAATGCATGATCCCGTGACCAGACACTTGGTCACTTTGAGCTCATTATGATGATGCATTACCGAGTGGGCCCAGAGATACCTCTCCGTCATATGGAGTGACAAATCCCAGCCTCGATCTGTGTCAACCCAACAGACACTTTCGGAGATACCCGTAACATACCTTTATAGTCACCCAGTTATGTTGTGACGTTTGGTACACCCAAAGCACTCCTACGGTATCCGGGAGTTACACGATCTCATTGTCTAAGGAAAAGATACTTGCCATTCGAAAAGCTCTAGCAAACGAACTACACGATCTTGTGCTATGCTTAGGAATGGATCTTGTCCATCACATCATTCTCCTAATGATGTGATCCCGTTATCAATGACATCCAATGTCTATAGTCTGGAAACCATGACTATCTGTTGATCAACGAGCTAGTCAACTAGAGGCTCACTAGGGACATGTTGTGGTCTATGTATCCACACGTGTATTACGATTTCCGTATAATACAATTATAGCATGAATAAAAGACAATTATCATGAACAAGGAAATATAATAATAATCCTTTTATTATTGCCTCTAGGGCATATTTCCAACAGTCTCCCACTTGTACTAGAGTCAATAATCTAGTTACATTGTGATCAATCGAACACCCATAGAGTTACGGTGTTGATCATGTTTTGCTTTCATGGAAGAGGTTTAGTCAACGGATCTGCGACATTCAGATCCGTGTGTACTTTGAAAATATCTATGTCTCCATCTTGAACATTTTCACGGATGGAGTTGAAACGACGCTTGATGTGCCTGGTCTTCTTGTGAAACCTAGGCTCCTTGGCAAGGGCAATAGCTCCAGTGTTGTCACAGAAGAGAGTGATCGGCCCCAATGCATTGGGTATGACTCCTAGGTCGGTGATGAACTCCTTCATCCATATTGCTTCATGCGCTGCCTCCGAGGCTGCCATGTATTCCGCTTCACATTAGATCCCGCCACGACGCTCTGCTTGCAACTGCACCAGCCATCGCTCCACGATTCAACATATACACGTATCCGGTTTGTGACTTAGAGTCATCCAAATCTGTGTTGAAGCTAGCATCGACGTAACCCTTTACGACGAGCTCTTCGTCACCTCCATAAACAAGAAACATGTCCTTTGTCCTTTTCAGGTACTTAAGGATATTCTTGACTGCTGTCCAGTGTTCCTTGCCTGGATTACTTTGGTGCCTTCCTACCAAACTTACGGCAAGGTTTACATCGGGTCTGGTACACAGCATGGCATCCATAATAGATCCTATGGCTGAGGCATAGGGGATGACACTCATCTCTTCTTTATCTTCTGCCGTGGTCGGGCATTGAGCCGAGCTCAATCTCACACCTTGCAATACAGGACCCTTTCTTGGACTGATCCATATTGAACTTCTTCAATATCTTATCAAGGTATGTGCTTTGTGAAAGACCCATGAGGCGTCTCGATCTATCCCTATAGATCTTGATGCCTAATATGTAAGCAGCTTCTCCAAGGTCCTTCATTGAAAAACACTTATTCAAGTAGGCCTTAATGTTGTACAAAAGTTCTATATCATTTCCCATCAAAAGTATGTCATCTACATATAATATGAGAAATGTTACAGAGCTCCCACTCACTTTCTTGTAAACGCAGGCTTCTCCATAAGTGCGCATAAAACCCAAACGCTTTGATCATCTCATCAAAGCGAATGTTCCAACTCCGAGATGCTTGCACCATCCTATAAATGGATCGCTGGAGCTTGCACACCTTGTTAGCATTATTAGGGTCGACAAAACCTTCTGGCTGCATCATATACAGTTCTTCCTTAAGATAGCCGTTAAGGAATGCCGTTTTGACGTCCATCTGCCATATCTCATAATCATAGTATGCGGCAATTGCTAACATGATTCGGACGGACTTTAGCTTCGCTACGGGAGAGAAAGTCTCATCGTAGTCAACCCCTTGAACTTGCCGATAACCCTTAGCGACAAGTCGAGCTTTATAGATGGTAACATTACCATCCGCCCGCCTTCTTCTTAAAGATCCATTTGTTTTCTATCGCCGCCGATCATCGGGCAAGTCTGTCAAAGTCCATACTTTGTTTTCATACATGGATTCTATATCGGATTGCATGGCTTCAAGCCATTTGTTGGAATCTGGGCCCGCCATCGCTTCTTCATAGTTCGAAGGTTCACCGTTGTCCAACAACATGATTTCCAGGACAGGGTTGCCATACCACCCTGGTGTGGAACGTGTCCTTGTGGACCTACGGGTTCAAGAGCAACTTGATCCGAAGTACCTTGATCATCATTAGTTTCCTCTCCGGGGTGTAGGCACCACAGGAACATTTTCTGAGCTGCACTACTTTCCGGTTCAAGAGGTAGTACTTCATCGAAGTTCTACTTTCCTCCCACTTACTACTTTCGAGAGAAACTCTTTTCCAGAAAGGATCCGTTCTTGGCAACAAAGATCTTGCCTTCGGATCTAAGGTAGAAGGTATACCCAACGGTTTCCTTAGGGTATCCTATGAAGACGCATTTTCCGACTTGGGTTCGAGCTTTTCAAGTTGAAGTTTCTTGACATAAGCATCGCATCCCCAAACTTTTAGAAACGATGACTTAGGTTTCTTCCCAAACCATAATTCATATGGTGTCGTCTCAACGGATTTAGACGGTGCCCTATTTAAAGTGAATGTAGCTGTCTCTAGAGCGTATCCCCAAAATGATAGCGGTAAATCGGTAAGAGACATCATAGATCGCACCATATCCAATAGAGTGCGATAACGACGTTCGGACACACCATTACGCTGAGGTGTTCCAGGCGGCGTGAGTTGTGAAACGATTCCACATTTCCTTAAGTGTGTACCAAATTCGTGACTTAAATATACTCCTCCACGATCTGATCGTAAGAATTTAATCTTTCGGTCACGCTGATTCTCTACTTCATTCTGAAATTCCTTGAACTTTTCAAAGGTCTCAGACTTGTGTTTCATCAAGTAGACATACCCATATCTACTTAAGTCATCAGTGAGAGTGAGAACATAGTGATATCCTCCGCGAGCTTCAATGCTCATTGGACCACACACATCAGTATGTATGATTTCCAATAAGTTAGTTGCTCGCTCCATTGTTCCGGAGAACGGAGTCTTGGTCATTTTGCCCATGAGGCATGGTTCGCATGTGTCAAATGATTCATAATCGAGAGACTCTAAAAGTCCATCAGCATGGAGCTTCTTCATGCGCTTGACACCAATGTGGCCAAGGCGTCAGTGCCACAAGTATGTGGGACTATCGTTATCAACTTTACATCTTTTGGTATTCACACTATGAATATGTGAAACATTACGATCGAGATTCATTAAGAATAAACTATTGACCATCGGGGCATGACCATAAAACATATCTCTCATATAAATAGAACAACCATTATTCTCGGATTTAAATGAGTAGCCATCTCGTATTAAACGAGATCCAGATACAATGTTCATGCTCAAACTTGGCAGTAAATAACAATTATTGAGGTTTAAAACTAATCCCGTGGGTAAATGTAGAGGTAGCGTGCCGACGGCGATCACATCGACCTTGGAACCATTCCCGACGCGCATCGTCACCTCGTCCTTCGCCAGTCTTCGCTTATTCCACAGCTCCTGCTGTGAGTTACAAATATGAGCAACGGCACCGGTATCAAATACCCAGGAGTTACTACGAGTACTGGTAAGGTACACATCAATTACATGTATATCACATATACCTTTAGTGTTGCCGGCCTTCTTGTCCGCTAAGTATTTGGGGCAGTTCCGCTTCCAGTGACCCTTCCCTTTGCAATAAAAGCACTCAGTCTCAGGCTTGGGTCCATTCTTTGACTTCTTCCCAGCAACTGGCTTACCGGGCACGGCAACATCTTTGTCGTCCTTCTTGAAGTTCTTCTTACCCTTGCCCTTTTTGAACTTAGTGGTTTTATTGACCATCAACACTTGATGTTCCTTCTTGATTTCTACCTCTGCTGACTTCAGCATTGAAAATACTTCAGGAATAGTTTTCACCATCCCACGCATATTGTAGTTCATCACAAAGCTCTTGTAGCTCGGTGGGAGCGATCAAGGATTCTGTCAATGACCGCCTCGTTCGGGAGGTTAATGTCCACTGGGACAGGCGGTTGTGCAACCCAGACATTTTGAGTATGTGCTCACTGACATAACTATTTTCCTCCATCTTACAACTATAGAACTTGTCAGAGACTTCATATCTCTCGACCCGGGCATGAGCTTGGAAAACCATTTTCAGCTCCTCGAACATCTCATATGCTCCGCGTTGCTCAAAACGCTTTTGGAGCCCCGGTTCTAAGTTGCAAAGCATGCCGCATTGAATGAGGGAGTAATCATCAGCACGTGACTGCCAAGCGTTCATAACGTCTTGGCTCTCTCGGATGGGTGCTTCACCTAGCGGTCCTTCTAGGACATATGCTTTCTTGGCAGCTATGAGGATGATCCTCGGGTTAGGACCCGATCCGTATAGTTGCTGCCATCATCTTTCAGCTTGGTTTTCTCTAGGAACGCATTGAAGTTCATGTTGACATGAGCGTTGGCCATTTGATCTACAAGACATTTTTGCAAAGATTTTAGACTAAGTTCATGATAATTAAGTTCATCTAATCAAATTATTTAATGAACTCCCACTCAGATTTGACATCCCTCTAGTCATCTAAGTGTTACATGATCCGAGCCGACTGGGTCGTGTCCGATCATCACGTGAGACGGACTAGTCATCATCGGTGAACATCTCCATGTTGATCGTATCTTCCATACGACTCATGTTCGACCTTTCGGTCTCTGTGTTCGAGGCCATATGCGTACATGCTAGGCTCGTCAAGTGAACCTAAGTGTTTTGCATGTGTAAAACTGTCTTACACCCGTTGTATGTGAACGTAGGAATCTATCACACCCGATCATCATGTGGTGCTTCGAAATGACGAACTTTAGCAATGGCGCACAGTTAGGGGGAACACTTTCTTGAAATTGTTATGAGGGATCATCTTATTTACTACCGTCGTTCTAAGTAAACAAGATGCATAAACATAATAAACATCACATGCAATTATATAGTAGTGACATGATATGGCCAATATCATATAGCTCCTTTGATCTCCATCTTCGGGCTCCATGATCATCTTCGTCACCGCATGACACCATGATCTCCATCATCATGATCTCCATCATCGTGTCTCCATGAAGTTGTTTCGCCAACCATTACTTCTACTACTATAGCTAACGGTTTAGCAATAAAGTAAAGTAATTACATGGCGTTAAATCATTGACACGCAGGTCATACAATAATTAAGACAACTCCTATGGCTCCTGCCGGTTGTCATACTCATCGACATGCAAGTCGTGATTCCTATTACAAGAACATGATCTCATACATCACAATATATCACTCATCATTCATCACAACTTTTGGCCATATCACATCACAAAACAATTGCTGCAAAAACAAGTTGGACGTCCTCTAATTGTTGTTGCATCTTTTACGTGGCTGCAATAGCGTTCTAGCAAGAACGTTTTCTTACCTACGAATAACCACAACGTGATTTGTCAACTTCTATTTACCCTTCATAAGGACCCTTTTCATCGAATCCGCTCCAACTAAAGTGGGAGAGACAGACACCCGCTAGCCACCTTATGCAACTAGTGCATGTCAGTCGGTGGAACCTGTCTCACGTAAGCGTACGTGTAAGGTCGGTCCGGGCCGCTTCATCCCACAATACCGCTGAAGAAAAATAAGACTAGTAGTGGCAAGAAAGTTGACAACATCTACGCCCACAACAGATTTGTGTTCTATTCGTGCAATAGAGAACTACGCATAGACCTAGCTCATGATGCCACTGTTGGGGAACGTAGCATAAAATAAAAATTTCCTACGTTCACCAAGATCAATCTATGAGTTCATCTAGCAACAAGAGAGAGGGGTGCATCTACATACCCTTGTAGATCGCGAGCGGAAGCATTCAAGAGAACGGGGTTGAGGGAGTCGTACTCGTCGTGATCCAAATCACCGGAGATCTTAGCGCCGAACGGACGGCACCTCCATGTTCAACACACGTACGGTCAGCGTGACGTCTCCTCCTTCTTGATCCAGCATGGGGGAAGGAGAGGTTGATGAAGATCCAAAGACGACGGCGTGGTGGTGGATGCGTGAGGATCCGGCAGGGGCTTCGCCAAGCGTCTGCGGGAGGAAGAGGTGTAGCAAGGGGAAGGGAGGCGCCAGTGTAAGGGTGCGGCTACCCTCCCTCCCCTCTTTATATAGGGACCCAGGCGCCGCCCTAGGAGATGGGATCTCTGGGGCGGCGGCCAAGAAACTTGCCCCCAAGGCAAGTGGAGGCGCCCCCTCCCCTAGGGTTCCCAACCCTAGGCGCAGAGGGGGCCCAGGGGGGCGCACCAGCCCACCAGGGGCTGGTTCCCCTCCTACTTCAGCCCACGGGGCCCTCTGGGATAGGTGGCCCCACCCGATGGACCCCCGGGACCCTTCCGGTGGTCCCGGTACAATATCGGTGACCCCTGAAACTTTCCCGATGGCCGAAACTCGACTTCCCATATATAATTCTTTACCTCCGGACCATTCCGGAACTCCTCGTGACGTACGGGATCTCATACGGGACTCCGAACAACTTCCGGTTTACTGCATACTTATATCTCTACAACCCTAGTGTCACCGAACCTTAAGTGTGTAGACCCTACGGGTTTGGGAGACACGTAGACATGACCGAGACGGCTCTTCGGTCAATAACCAACAGCGGGATCTAGATACCCATGTTCGCTCCCACATGCTCCTCGATGATCTCATCGGATGAACCATGATGTCGAGGATTCAAGCAACCCCGTATACAATTCCCTTTGTCAATCGGTACGTTACTTGCCCGAGATTCGATCGTCGGTATCCCAATACCTCGTTCAATCTCGTTATCGCAAGTCACTTTACTCATCACCGTAATGCATGATCCCGTGACGGACACTTGGTCACTTTGAGCTCATTATGATGATGCATTACCGAGTGGGCCCAGAGATACCTCTCCGTCATACGGAGTGACAAATCCCAGTCTCGATCCGTGTCAACCCAACAGACACTTTCGGACATACCCGTAGCATACCTTTATAGTCACCCAATTACGTTGTGACGTTTGGTACACCCAAAGCACTCCTACGGTATCTGGGAGTTAAACGATCTCATGGTCTAAGGAAAAGATACTTGACATTGGAAAAGCTCTAGCAAACGAACTACACGATCTTGTGCTATGCTTAGGATTGGGTCTTGTCCATCACATCATTCTCCTAATGATGTGATCCCGTTATCAATGACATCCAATGTCCATAGACAGGAAACCATGACTATCTGTTGATCAACGAGCTAGTCAACTAGAGGCTCACTAGGGACATGTTGTGGTCTATGTATTCACACGTGTATTACGATTTCCGGATAATACAATTATAGCATGAATAAAAGACAATTATCATGAACAAGGAAATATAATAATAATCCTTTTATTATTGCCTCTAGGGCATATTTCCAACAATATATGTGTAAAATAAAGCCATAAACATCCAAAAGGGGTAATATAATAGCATGGAACAATCAAAAATTATAGATACGTTGGAGAAGTATCAGGTGTGTTAATGTAAATGATCTGCCTCTGAAACTTGTTGTTTCTTATCTGCAACTGAAACTTGCAGTTTCTTCTCTGAGAATCACACTGTTTGCAATTTTATATGAAACTACATTTTTTAAGTGCTAAAAATAGATCTCTAGAATTCATAAAATACTTCATATGCTCAATACTGCAAATCTAAAATTCAAAAGACATTCATATCTGAAAGTACTCTCTAAATACACAACACAAAACACAATTCACAACCTGCAAATACTGACAACCCTAAGCTTCTCCTGACAATTCACAACATGCCCGACTATTTTTTGCCTCTGCCATTCTTGACATGTGGGTCCCCATTGTCATCTACGCACACCATGTCCAACACTTGCCAAAACTTCGTCCCTGGTTTTCTCTACTTTTCGCACACTCGACATTGTGTGGGCATTTTCAAAATGGCATATCTTTTTGACTGTGCATCATATGAAGATGTGCTATGCAGGAATGTTGATCAGCATGATGTTAACTAACTAGTAGTTCCATTTTCGACCATGAATAAAACTTCCAACATGATGTTATCCCTACTTGAAAAGGTGTGTTAATATAAATGTTGTGCCTCTAAAACTTGCAGTTTCTTATCTGAAACTGAAACTTGCAGTTTATTCTCTGAGAATCACATTGTCTGCACTTTTATATGAAACTACAGTTCTTTAAGTGCTAAAAATAGATCTCTAGAATTCATAAAATACTTCATATGCTCATACTGCAATTCTGAAATTCAAAAGTCATTCATATCTGAAAGTACTCTCAAATCTGAAAACAAAACATAACCTGCAAATACTGACAACCCTAAGCTCCTCCTAGGAGTATTTGGGGGTAGACAGCTACCCCGTGGGACGAGGTGAACGGCGAGGGAGAGGATGGCAAGGAAGCTTCATCGCGCCAATAGTTTTTCTCCTCTTGAAGTTGGGTTCGGTCGACGAAGACTCCACCGGCTCGCTCTGCCACGGCACACTCACAAACGGCACCGTGTAGATGCTCGATCCTTCAATCTCGGGTGGATGCTCCATCTTCGACCGATACTCCCACCACCGCAGCCTCACGATCAGATCTGGTGAATTGGTTTGCTCCATGGCCCAGAGGAGGAGCTCTATGGACTCCAGCACGACTCCCTGCCGGTGTATCGCCTCCTTTTCACTTATTTCCAGATATTTGGCCATCGCTTTCACCGTCGCTGCTAATTGCTCCGGGTTGTCAAACCAAGACTATATCTCCAACATCCTAGCTAGCTTCACAGGGTCGCCGCCTACGAGCCACACGTATCAGTTGTACTCCTCCGTCGATCTACTTATCCACAGCATCTTCACTCGTTGGCGGTGGGTTTTTAATGGAAGAGGAGAGGAGTGGCGCTGGTTTTGGACTAGAACAGGAGAGGAGCGGCGGTGGTTTTGAAATGGAAGAGGAGAGGGCCGGCGTTGGTTTTGGATTGGAATAGGAGAGGAGCGGTGGTTTTGAAATGGAAGAGGAGAGGAGCGGCTGGATTTGGATTGGAGCAGGAGAGGAGCGGCGGTGGTTTAAGAGGAGAGGAGCGATCTTTGGTCTTGGAAGTATTTTTTTGTTTTGCTTATTTTGGGTCAAAGTTTGACCACGTACTGTATTTGAAGCAAAATGTGAATGCATGTCACCAAAAGTTGTATTGTTTGGTTCGTATCTGAATGTACTTCCAAATTATATTATTTTAGCAATGTATAACATGGATACAAAATTATATTATCGGAGAGCGGCGTGCCAGACCGACCGACAGTCTGGGGTGCGACGCGAACGCAACAGGCATGATGTGTACATGTATACCGACGTTTTCTTGAGCCTTTGCTCCATGGCGCAATCCATGGATACAAAATTATATTTAAAAGTCGAGGGCGGGGCTTTTCCTGCGCGGTAGGTGGGGCAATTCTGCCTAGTCGGTTTGACAAAGAAGCGAGGAGATGAGGGAGTAGGATGCTGCAAATGTAGGGTTGTGTGATTTGACAGGGAGTTACTGCTGGACAGGTGGGGCCCTGTGATTTGACTTGTCATTATCATTTTAACTGCGGCGCTACGACCGACGCGAGTCTCCTGATTCCTGACCACCTCCATGGTATACCGGTGCCAAGTATTGTATACTCCTTTTGGCAAACGCAATAAATACTACTCCCTCTCTCTCAGTTTACAAGGCATGCACGTACCCCTAGGTCGTCAATTTGACCAACCTAATAGAAGTCATATACAGTATTACAAAAAACATACCATTATAAATTTCAGACGTTCTATTTTCAAACGGTATAATTTTTGTGTTATATAGTTTATATTACTGTGATAAAATTGACAACATAGGTATACACGCAGGACTTGTAAACTGAAACGGAGGGAGTACAAAGAAAGAGATAGAGAAGTAAAAAAAGTACTCTTATAGCCAACCTTATAGCTAACCTTGTTGTATGAGTGACTAAGTGATGAGTATGTATGACATGCCAACATCAGATAGCCTAACGCACCTGGACGAAGGAAGTAGTTTCATGTGCATGCGATGTAGGCAAGAAAAATGCTCATTTATACCCGTCTGAAATCTCCAAGGGCGCAACCGTGCGAGGGAGGCAACGATCGTGGTAGGCGCGACCATGGTACGGGCTTCTGACAACCCTTGGATCTGAGATCGAACGGTCGCATGCTAAGTTGCTAAAAATTTGCAGAATAACCCTCCAGGATATGATATTCACCTATAGGTCTAGAATCACGCCATGCAACCGTTCGATCTCAGATCCAAGGGCTCTCGGTAGCCCGTATCATGGGAACATGGAAGCCCTGCCATTCGCATGCCCCACTCAACATTTTTACAATCGGAAAACCGCTAGCAGTTCGCTCATACTCGTCCCCGGCCGTCCTTTAACATTACGGCGGTTTGCACCTAGTCATCCCGTCCTTTCACATTACAGCAGTTCCACTAATCCTGACCCTCCTCCCAAATCCATGGCCTCCCAAATCTCCATGATCGGTGGTGAGTACAAGGTTAAAACCACCACCGGCGATGAGTTCGACGTCATCTACACCCGTTCTTCCGCGACCGTGAAAGAATGCCTTGCTCCCTTCAGACGCATGTTCGAAAAATCAAAGGCAGAGTGGGCCGCTGGGCTATATGTTGAGTACACCACATTCCTGGACAAAGAGAAGAATCTAAAGGAGGAAGAGAAGAAGAAGCCTGCCATGATCCAGGTTTGCATGCATAACTTGTGCTTGGTCTACCACATATGCCATGCCGACGTTGAGTGCGAGGAATTTAAGAACTTCCTCGGGGGCAGCATAGTCAAATTCGTTACTGTAGACTTTACAAATGACAAAGAAGTCCTGGGTTGGATAGGCCTCGTTGTAGGCCAGCCCTTCGACTTCCAGAGGAATGTTCTGGTGTCCTCCCATCAGCCTTCAATGCTGACCGTGGCAGGAGCCATGGTTCATCATTTGTACGGTAAACTGAAGAAACCTCCGCCCAAGTTTCATCATGCATGGCAGTGGAATGTACTAGATATAGACCACATCCACTATGCTGTGACGGATGCCTACCTTTATTTCAATATCTAGAAGGGTCGGATGAAGAGCAAGAGCCAAGTGTGCGGTTCTAGCAAAGAAGTATCGGCCAAGAGGAAGAGGGACAAGGACGATGTCGAGCATGTGGACGAGGAGTCCAAGTAAGGTGGCAATGTTGTTGCTCATGATGGTTGTAATGCAGTGTCTATCGTATTAGTTGCTTAGTTTAATTTCAGGGTGCTTCATTTTATTTGAGGGGTGTGTTGTGTTGAGCCCCCAGCAGAACTGTGTTATGTTCCTTCTTGTTACTTTAACTCTTTAGTACGTACATACTAGTATTTCTTATAGTTCATCTTGTAGTTGGTAGTACTACCACTCGTTTCTTCACATTATATACGTACAATATATATGGACAACATCATATAGCAAGTAGTTTAGTTGTCAAAGGATTTCAGGGTGCTTAGTTTTATTTGAGGGGTGTGTTGTGCTGGACACCATTATTGTGACTCAAATCTCTTTTGCCATGTTATAATGACATAAATACATATGGACCAACATGCCAGCTCTCCCTCTATCTCACTACAGTGCAATAAAGTGTGGGGCCTACTTGATCCCAACATCGTTCTTATTTCCTGTAAAATTATTCGCTTGGTTACTCCTGACAAGTGGGGCCACACTTATCATTGCGAGAATCGGCTTATTTTTGTCATATAACATGGCCAACGGGTTTGACGTGAAAATAACAATCTCTAATGGCATTTTGAGCAAACATCTAACGGAACGATGGCATTTTTTGAGAAATCTAATTGCATTTTTGAGCAAGCATCTCACGGATCAATGTCATTTTTGAGTAGTTGTAACTTCTGATGGCAAAACTGAGTAGTGATACACAACTAGTGGCATAAATAATAAGAATCGAAGAATTAAATAGGTATGCTAATTTCTTTAATAGAATTTAGTACCCCCATTTAAGCACGTACTAGCTTTTTTAATATTACTATATGCACAATTTGGTGACAAGCTCTCTCTATATGTACCACCTTTTTTCTTTAATTTCTTCTTGTTAGTTTTGCTCCATGGCGCAATCCATCGATACTACTACTATACAAAAGTATACATTTTTTAAAAGGCTAGAGGGTGGGGCAGTTGAGGAAGTCCTGGATTAAGGGGTCCTCGGACAGCCGGACTATATGCGTATGCCGGACTGTTGGACTATGAAGATACAAGATAGAATACTTCGTCCCATGTCCGGATGGGACTCTCCTTTGCGTGGAAGGCAAGCTTGGCGGTTAGGATGTGAAGATTCCTTTCTCTGTAACCGACTCTATGTAACCCTATCCCCCTCCGGTGTCGATATAAGCCGGAGGGTTTAGTCCGTAGGACATCAATCATAACCATAGGCTAGCTTCTAGGGTTTAGCCTCTACGATCTCGTGGTAGATCAACTCTTGTAATACTCATATCATCAAGATCAATCAAGCAGGAAGTAGGGTATTCCCTCCATCAAGAGGGCCCGAACCTGGGTAAACATTGTGTCCCCCGCCTCCTATTACCATTAGCCTTAGACGCACAGTTCGGGACCCCCTACCCGAGATCCGCCGGTTTTGACACCGACATTGGTGCTTTCATTGAGAGTTCCAATGTGTCGTCATCATAAGGCTTGATGGCTCCTTCAATCATCCACGACAGCGCCGTCCAGGGTGAAGTTTTTCTCCCCGGACAGATCTTCATATTCGGCGACTTCGCACTGCGGGCCAACTCGCTTGGCCATCTGGAGCAGATCGACAGCTACGCCCCTGGCCAGCAGGTCAGGTTTGGAAGCTTGAACTACACCGCAGACATCCGCGGAGACTTGGTCTTCGACGGATTCGAGTCCATGACAGCCGCACCCTGTCGCCACGATGAACATGACCTAAATCTGTCATCAGACTGTGTGTAGGAGATTGCGCCTGTAATCGCACTGGCCCTAGATCTAGAGTAGAGCGCGCCATCCAAGGACAGGAGGATCAACCTCGCCACGGAAGCCGTGGACTCAGCGGCGCTAGAGCCGAACACAGATCTGACCTCCAACGAGGCCTGTGTCATCGGAACCTCGGACTCGTCATTGGCCATAGGCTCCGAACCGCGTGTATCCGCACTCATCGAGTCTGACCGGGCGCCGATCTTAGAGTTCAGCTCCGCGGACATCTTCCAACACTCACCCTTAGGCGATGTGTTAAACTCATTAAAGTCCCTCTCCTTGTCAGGAGATTCTTGGCCGAACTATGTCCGGCTTGAATGGGAAGCGGATGACGAAGAACTTCGTTGCCCACCTACCACCACTTGATAGCCACTGTCGATGATTTGACTTGATTTCGACTCCGAAGACATCAACATTATGGACGACGATGCCGGAGAAGAACAGGAACCACCGCCTACAGGGCGCTGGACAGCCACCTCCTCATACGATATATACATGGTGGATACACCCAAGGAAGACAATGGTGATGAAATAAAAGACCCATTTGAGGATAAACTTCCTGAGAAGCAGTCTAAGCGCTGACGTCAGCGGCACCGCTCTAAATCACGCCATGGTAAAAATAGCGATACCAGCACAAGAGAGAATAGCACTCCGGACGATGCCGAAGACAACGAAGACCCCACCAAGCCAAGTTTTGAATAGGCTGAACTGGAAGACGGGCAAGCCATCCCCGATGAACAGGCCGCGAACGATGACTCAGGTGAAAAAGTTTAATAAATGGAAGTTGCTTAGAACGACGAGACAAATCCGAATAAGCGGTCCGTTTGTCCGCCACACGTCCCTAGCATTGGGAACATCAAACCTTCCTCCTCCGGTTCGTCTGTCCGAAAATGCCTAACTCCGGGAAAACTTTCCCGGATGTTTTTCCCCTTCGACGTTATCGTGTAGCACTACGTTAGAACACCCCTAGCATCGCTTATCGCCATGTCATGCATCTGTGTGCCTTGTATTTCTTGTTTCTTCCCCCTCTTCTCCTCTGGTAGACCCCGAGAACGCGGCTGATGCCACTGTGATCGACCACATCGACGATGACACTTCTTCCTTTTCAGCAGAGCTTCCAGGCAAGCAAACCCCCCTTGTTCATTCTGATATCGCCCATTTCTTTCCCTCTCTTGCTTGCATTAGAACAGCTGCCGTTTTTGTATGATCCTATTCTAATGCATAGCATGTTTTTGTTACCTGCTTTCATACCTTACCTGCATATTCTAAACTGCTTAGTATAGGTTGGTTAGAGATCCATCAGTGAGCCCCACACCTTGTCCTAGTTCCCACGCTTTATGTTCGATGACTCGATCAACGTGATCGATGTCCAGGCCCCGACACCACACATCACCCCCCCTTCTGTTGTACGACACTACTGGGTTACTATCGAGTGCCGAGGGTGATACCTCGTCAGCACTTCTGATGTTAACCTTGTAGGTTAGTTCATCGGTTGTGGTCATCGAGGGTGATTGCTCCTTCACCACCCCGATAACGACGCTGTCGTGCAACCCCTCAAGAGTGGACCTCGAGGGTGATTCCTCCTAGGTTCACCTTGACGATTGCATCATGTGGAATTCATCGAGGGTGATTCCTCAGGGTTCCTCCTTGGTGTTTCGGACACATGGTTACTATGGCTTTACCACATAACCATTATACTAAAGTTAGGTCGGCCCTGAGGTACCCGCGCGAGCATTTTTGCGAGTAATGTGGAGTCGAGTTGACCTGGAAGGTGCCCGCGAGATAACTATGTAGCGTACCTGGCATGCTTAGCCCTTGTCGCAAGTCCACGAGACGAGGTGACGGGGTCACATCGATCGTGAGTCTCTGCTCGTTACAGTGTGCTCCTAATTCACTAACGGTTTGGATATTTGATCCGAGTAGGCCTCTGGCCTTTTTCGCACTAACCACCACGCGGGAATAAGTATGGGCACTCTGTGTCGTATGATTCTTCCGAAAGCTCACTGACGTCAGCGACTGAGCAGCGCGCGTCGGGTTGAACTGGAACGACTCGCCTTGTATAAGGGGGTTAGGTCTGCTCACTGGCCACGTTCGCAATGCACGGGATTGCAAAGGATGATTGGCCCATGACCCCTTCGCATTTAGGATGTAGACCGCGCATGCTGGCCTCTCTGTTGAGCCTAGGTAGGACTACAGCGTGTTGATCGGCCGAGGGCGGTCATGACCTGATGGTGTGTCCGGCCGGAGTTGATCGAGCGTGTTGGGTAAGTTGGTGCACCCCTGCAGGGAAGTATTATCTATTCGAATAGCCGGGTCCACGGTAACGGACGCTCATAGTTGTATCCCGATCGATACAAGTAGAACTAGATATTGAATGTTGAGGCATGTAATGGATATGTGGCTCCGAGATTGCTTCCCCGCAGGGAGTCGGGGAAGGATCTCTGGGCGTTATTTCTACAACATGTTTTTTTTAAATTAAACTGCTTTTCTATACTCTTCTGATTGCTGCAAGATGCTTGGAGCTGCTTGAAGATGCTAGTCTTTTATAGGCTAGGCTTTCCCCTTCTCTTCTGGCATTCTGTAGTTCAGTCCACATATACTACCCATTTCATTGATACCGATGCATATGTAGTGTAGATCCTTTCTTGCGAGTACTTTGGATGAGTACTCACGGTTGCGTTGCTCCACTTTTTCCACCTCTTTCCATTCTTCTCGGATGCTGCAACCAGATGATGGAGCCCAGGATCCAGACGTCACCTTCAACGATGACTGCTACTACACTAAGGGTGCCTACTACTACGTGGAGGCCGCCGACGACCAGGAGTAGTTAGGAGGCTCCCAATCGAGGGCATCATAATCTCCTTGTCAGCCCGGTTTTCTATGCGCCGGCCGCCAACGGACACTTCGTGTGTGTGACAGCCTGCATTGCAAATTCAGACTTCGTCGCGTCAACATCTTCGTGATATCGGTTCGACTTTGGCACCCAGGCTATATTTATTAAATTATTTATTTGACATAGATAAATTATACAAAGGGAGTTTTATTTTCCATCATGTGCTGCTTTATGTATGCAGGAAATTTAACTATGGTCATGCTATGACGTCACCTCGGTAGCCGATGTCATCATCCCAATCGGAGCAAATCGGCCTGCGTGATCACCTTGTTGGTCAAATTACCACACCAACATGTTCGGTTGCCTCGGGGGCTTCGGCATCGCTGAGAGAGCTCTACCTCATCGGGTCTTCGGCGCACGGGTCATATTTCTTTTATTATTCACTTTTGCATAAATTATTAATTATGCAACAAATTATTATTATTATTATTATTATTATTATTATTATTATTATTATTATTATTATTATTATTATTATTATTATTATCATTATCATTATCATCTCTGCCTTGCACTATTTTATGTGTGCAGGTAAATGATTTAGATCGGGCAGCATTGTCACCTCGAAGTATCGACATGCCAACGTGGGGTCTCCGTCGGCACCTTATTGACCTGCTTTATCACCTCGGCTATACAGGGGGCCTGACCGTCGCTTCATAAAAATACTCAGCCAGGGACACTAGTGTCACCCTGCCGACCTACCGCGTCACCTCGGCTGGACCGGGGACTTTGCCATCTCTTCATCAAACCTATTTCAGCATATCTCATAGTAGGGGTCCAACTTTTTTTTGCCGGATAATCTACATTGAACATGATTTTTTTGCACATACTTGAAATGACCCCAACTTTTTTCACTAGGTAGGCATACCCATGGTAGGAATTCATGTCAGTTTAGAATAATTTCCGACACGATATGCATGTTGCGACAAGTCTAGCCATTTATCCGCCGTTTTCACCGATAAAACTCCTAAAAATTCAAAAAAAAAAATCAAAAGCCCAAAAAAGTTGACATGGTGCCTTGAATTGGTCATAGAAGGCAACTAAAAATGAGTGTCATTTCAAGGATGTCGAGAAACAATGTGCTCTCCAACACCCTCCGTTGACACATGGTCTATTTTTAAACATTCTTGAAACGACCCCAACTTTTTCAAGAAAGTGGGCATGCCCATTATAGGCATGCATGCCAGATTTGAACAATTTCCGACGAACTTATATAAGTTGCGACAAGTCCAGCCTTTCTGACCCAGAAAACTCCAGAAAATGGAAAATTTGTTGAAAATTAAAACAACTTGGCAAGGTGCCTTGAATTGGTCATCCAAGCCAATAAAATAAATGACGTCATTTGATGGATGTCGAGAGACAACATGCTCTCAAACAGAGTTTTTTGGCCTACCCGTACACTCTACGTTGAATATGGGATTTTTTAGGAATTCTTGAAATGACCCTAACTTTTACCAGCAGGTGGGTATGCCCTTCATAGGCATCCATGCATGATTTGAAGAACTTTTTTAAAAATTATAATTTGAACGGTTATTTGAAACTATTATTCTAAGTTTTTAACATAACCAATAAATACAAAGAGATAAAATTCAGACGAGAAAATGTTTTTAAAAGAGTTTAATAAATTTTTGAAGGAAAAAAACAATTTAAAAACATATTTAAAACAGTTACTTATACTTTTTTGGTATTCCAAACAACATTTGGAATTTTTGAACAGGTTTCAAAAATAACAATAAATTTCAAAAAAGGAGAAAATTGAATTAATGAAAAAAAGGAAAACAAATTAAAATTTAAAAGAAAAAATTAGGCATTGGCCCAACTAGGCGACGACAACGGTCCCGTTGGGTGCCTGTTGGGCCTGCCCAAGCACCAGAGGATTTGAAAAAAAAATCACTGATTTTGAGAAAAATGTTCATGATTTTATTTAATTTTTACAAAATTTAAAAAATAACTAGCACATATGCATGTGCGTTGCAACTTGAGATTCTTCTTTTGTGAGAAGCATCGAGAGAAGTAATTGATGTGTCCATCAAAACAGTCTCCGCAGCGGTGGGGCGACAGAGCGAGGAGTTGTGGTGTTCTCACAGGTCAAGTTTGCCCCGCGAGATCTTGATAGTGGTGGGATTGGTCGGTGTGGTGGCCACCACTCAACTCGTGCCCTTTTATTCCTCCGGGTCCGCCTCCGGCTCTAGGTTATGGTTGCCTCGTCATTTTGTGGCTGCACGGTGACCTTCGGGGCATAGTTGCTTCAACCGCTCTCTCCTACGATGGCGTAACCGGATGGATTACTAATTCAGTGAATCCCATGCATTGCCATAATCAGCGCATAACCAGGTAGCCCTGCTTTACCAAGGTTTATTCTCTTTTTTACCTCTTTTTAATAAAACAATTAATTTTGAATTTGTGGACAATTTGTGAAAATGGAAACATGTTTTGAACATTCAAAACAATTTTTTAAAGAAAAATAATACTTTCAATTTTTGAACATTTCAATAAACATTAATATTTTCCGATTTTGCATCATTTTCTAAAATACAATTATTTTTGAAAATCTCAAAAAAATTGGAAAACGTAAACATTTTATAAATAATGCGAACATTTTTTTAGTTTTGAAGAAAAATTGGAAGGAGGAGAAAATATTTAAAGGTTCAAATATATTTCAAAATGGGATTTTTTTTTTAAATTCTGCTGATTTTACGAAACTTTAGACAAAAATGGCTGGAAATTTTGAAAATTATAATTTATGAAAAAAGGAAAAATAAAACTAAACTTGTAAAACAAAAAATAAGAAAGAAGGATAAAAGAAAATAAAATAAAAAATTGAAACAGTATAGAGAAAAATGAAGATGGGCCGCCCCATTCTTTGGCACCATGTGCGAAATTATAACTGTATGCGGCCCGATGCAGTAAATAGTGTTTCACAGATGCATGCGCAGGAAACCAATGGGCTTGCTTTACTGGGCTGCAGCGTGCGCGACCCACGTACAAAATTCGGAACAAAACTGTTTTTCTTATCTAACAGATAAACACACAAAAATGTAGTACCATCTTGGATAGAACAAAATCTTTTCGATAGTGAACGGATGAAAAACTTGGAGAAACACACCTTGCTTTATTATAATTTGGTATTGGTATTGGTATTGGTATTGGTATATAGAGTTCACTAAAAAATGTTGCAAAAAATAGCATCCCCGGTTTTGGGAACCTTCTAGGAGGTTGCCGAACCTTGTTTTTCCTTTTTCTTTTTATCTTCTCTCCTATTTTCTTTTTTCTGTTTCTTTTTCGTTTACTCCGATTTTTTTTGTCTATTCGTTAAATATTTCTGTTCTCCATAAATTCAATAAAATTCTTCATAATTTCGAAATATTTCATGTTCAAATTTTAAAAAAAAAATCATGCTTAAAATATTTGGAATTTTTGGATGTTTTCATAATTATAAGTCAATGCTTTAAAAATTCAAAAAATGTTCAGCATTTCTAACTTTTGTTCAGGTTCCAATTTTTCATATTTATTGATCAATGGTCAACAATTCAAAAAATGTTCAGAAATTCGAAAAATGTTTGCGTTGTCAAATTTTGATCAAGGTTTTTATAAGTGTTCCCTTTTCAGAAAATGTTCACATTTTGAACAATTTGAAAGAAACAAACATTTGTTTTGAAATTTCTACATAATTTTTTTTATAAAAATTGTGAATTTAAGCAAATGCCAAAGAAAAAAATTCACAAAATGGGGCCATTTCATGTTCATCGATTTGAGAAAAATTCATGAATTTGGAAAAGGTAATGAAATTCAAAAAGGTTCATCTATTTGAAAAAAGTTAATGAGTTTAGAAAAAGTTTGCAAAACTGGAAAAGGTTCATTTATTTTAATAAAAGTTCATGAATTTGGAAAAGTTCAATGATTTAAAAAAACATGGAATTTGAAAAAGTTCAAGATTTTAAGGAAATGTTCGTGGATTTTTACGAATTTGAAAAGGTTCATGATTTGAGAAATGACGGATTTAAGATTGTGGAAAAGATAAGACAAAAATGAAAATAAAAAAGGGAGAAACCTCACCGAGAAGACTCACACCAAGAAGAAAAAACAAAGTAACTAGGCATAGCAAGGTTGCTTTCCTAGTTGGTTAGATGGTGTGTAAGTACACCAGAAGGTTGAGAGTTTGAGTGCCAAAGGTCCATATTGCCCTTTATACATTTAGTGAAGGGGGGTGTATAGAAGCCGGGCTTATTGAAGAATATGTGCAGCTAGCAAGTTTATGTTCTCACCGTATGCAATTAAACATATCACATTTCTACTTAATCTAGCCAAATCATCTTATCTTGGAAGTGCGAGACCAGAGCATTTAGTCATCTATTTGATTTTGAATATGCTATCTCTTATTGATTTTGAGAAATTTGTATGCTAGCTGCACATATTCTTCAATTTTGGGAGAGAAGATAAACCCCTAAAATTTGTGATATCTTGAGCAATGAACCTTATATTTAGAATCAACTTTTCATTGCAAGCAATACTTGCGAGAAATTGATTGATCCAATCCAAACAAAGACCACTAACTTCTGGTACACTGTCTATGCAGAAAGGAACTTCCTAAATGCTGTAACATACTGCAAAACCATTGGTGCCGCGGGACAAGCTTGCACATCTCTGGAGGTCCAGAAGCCCGGCGAGTCCGGCCTCGTACTCCTCCATCATTTTTCTATGAGCGTTTTCAATATCGTGGTTGAGGCTTGTCCGCTTGTTTTCCTGTAGATGATGATCACGAGCGACGCCGCTCCGTGGCTCCATTTGTTGGGGTGGAGGTGGGGACGAACAAAGATTTTAGCGATCTAGAGATCCTACGAGTGGATTGGGAATGGATGAGGATAGAGAGAGAGGAGATCTCTCCTATAATCTTGAGAGTGGCGGGTGAGGTCCAGGAGTACGGGTGTCAGGAGGTTAGGAGTTGGAATGCTCACGGAAGCCATGTTCGAGGAGCACGCGGAAGCTGAACCTCCACCTACCCCGCCATTAATTCCTGCTTCCTCACCATTAGAGATCGTTTCTGCCCCCACTCTCACCTCCGCACCTGAATCCCCCTCCACTGTTGCACCAAATCTGCTGAGAGATGCTGGGCGGATCTCATTGCCGCGACGCACGTCCACGGAGTGTGAGAACAGCGTCAGGGGTTGCGCCGCCATTGGAGTGGCTGCTGCTCGATCCAGCCCTCCCGGCGGTTCGTCTGGAGATGAGGAGGGTGGTCGCCGCCAAGTTCCCCGATCCCTCCTAGTGGGGGAGATCGGCGTGCGCGTCATTCAGACCTCAATGTTTGCGGAGCATGCACGGTTCTTGGCGAGGACGGTTGTGACGCCATGGAGTTCATATTCTGGGCCATGGTGGAGGCTGATTCGATGGATCCAACGACGGCGTGGAAGTGGCACGAGTTCAAGGCGGAGAGGCCCATCCGGCTCAACGTTCGTCGTCCTCGGGTGGGAGCTCTGGCCTTCCCTACTCCAGGTGCACTCCCGCCCGGGATGGAAAAAACAATTTAAAAACATGTTTAAAACAGTTACTTATACTTTTTTGGTATTCCAAACAACATTTGGAATTTTGAACAGGTTTCAAAAATAACAATAAATTTCAAAAAGGAGAAAATTGAATTAATGAAAAAAAGGAAAACAAATTAAAATTTGAAAAGAAAAACTTAGGCATTGGCCCAACTAGGCGACGACAACGGTCCCGTTGGGTGCCTGTTGGGCCTGCCCAAGCACCAGAGGATTTGAAAAAAATCACTGATTTTGAGAAAAATGTTCATGATTTTATTTAATTTTTACAAAATTTTAAAATAACTAGCACATATGCATGTGCGTTGCAACTTGAGATTCTTTTTTTGTGAGAAGCATCGAGAGAAGTAATTGATGTGTCCATCAAAACAGTCTCCGCATCGGTGGGGCGACAGAGCGAGGAGTTGTTGTGTTCTCACGGGTCATGTTTGCCCCGCGAGATCTTGATAGTGGTGGGATTGGTCGATGTGGTGGCCACCACTCAACTCGTGCCCTTTTATTCCTCCGGGTCCGCCTCCGGCTCTAGGTTATGGTTGCCTCGTCATTTTGTGGCTGCACGCTGACCTTCGGGGCATAGTTGCTTCAACCGCTCTCTCCTACGATGGCGTAACCGGATGGATTACTAATTCAGTGAATCCCATGCATTGCCATAATCAGCGCATAACCAGGTAGCCCTGCTTTACCAAGGTTTATTCTCTTTTTTACCTCTTTTTAATAAAACAATTAATTTTGAATTTGTGAACAATTTGTGAAAATGGAAACATGTTTTAAACATTCAAAACAATTTTTTAAAGAAAAATAATACTTTCAATTTTTGAACATTTCAATAAACATTAATATTTTCTGATTTTGCATCATTTTCTAAAATACAATTATTTTTGAAAATCTCAAAAAAATTGGAAAACGTAAATTTTATAAATAATGCGAACATTTTTTTAGTTTTGAAGAAAAATTGGAAGGAGAAGAAAATTTTTAAAGGTTCAAATATATTTCAAAATGGGATTTTTTTAAAATTCTACTGATTTTACGAAAATTTAGACAAAAATGGCTGGAAATTTTGAAAATTATAATTTATGAAAAAAGGAAAAATAAAACTAAACTTGTAAAACAAAAATAAGAAAGAAGGATAAAAGAAAATAAAATAAAAAATTGAAACAGTATAGAAAAAAATGAAGATGGGCCGCCCCATTCTTTGGCACCATGTGCGAAATTATAACTGTATGCGGCCCGATGCAGTAAATAGTATTTCACAGATGCATGCGCAGGAAACCAATGGGCTTGCTTTACTGGGCTGCAGCGTGCGCGACCCACGTACAAAATTTGGAACAAAACTGTGTTTCTTATCTAACAGATAAACACACAAAAATGTAGTACCATCTTGGATAGAACAAAATCTTTTCGATAGTGAACGGATGAAAAACTTGGAGAAACACACCTTGCTTTATTATAATTTGGTATTGGTATTGGTATTGGTATTGGTATATAGAGTTCACTAAAAAATGTTGCAAGAAATAGCATCCCCGGTTTTGAGAACCTTCTAGGAGGTTGCCGAACTTTGTTTTTCATTTTTCTTTTTATCTTCTCTCCTATTTTCTTTTTTCTGTTTCTTTTTCGTTTACTCCGATTTTTTTGTCTATTCGTTAAATATTTCTGTTCTCCATAAATTCAATAAAATTCTTCATAATTTCGAAATATTTCATGTTCAAATTTTAAAAAAATCATGCTTAAAAATATTTGGAATTTTTGGATGTTTTCATAATTATAAGTCAATGCTTTAAAAATTCAAAAAATGTTCAGCATTTCTAACTTTTGTTCAGGTTCCAACTTTTCATATTTATTGATCAATGGTCAACAATTCAAAAAATGTTCGGAAATTCGAAAAATGTTTGCGTTGTCAAATTTTGATCAAGGTTTTTATAAGTGTTCCCTTTTCAGAAAATGTTCACATTTTGAACAATTTGAAAGAAACAAACATTTGTTTTGAAATTTCTAGATAATTTTTTTATAAAAATTGTGAATTTAAGCAAATGCCAAAGAAAAAATTCGCAAAATGGGGCCATTTCATGTTCATCGTTTTGAGAAAAAATCATGAATTTGGAAAAGGTAATGAAATTCAAAAAGGTTCATCTATTTGAAAAAAGTTAATGAGTTTAGAAAAAGTTTGCAAAACTGGAAAAAGTTCATTTATTTTAATAAAAGTTCATGAATTTGGAAAAGTTCAATGATTTAAAAAAACATGGAATTTGAAAAAGTTCAAGATTTTAAGGAAATGTTCGTGGATTTTTACGAATTTGAAAAGGTTCATGATTTGAGAAATGACGGATTTAAGATTGTGGAAAAGATAAGACAAAAATGAAAATAAAATAGGGAGAAACCTCACCGAGAAGACTCACACCAAGAAGAAAAAACAAAGTAACTAGGCATAGCAAGGTTGCTTTCCTAGTTGGTTAGATGGTGTGTAAGTACACCAGAAGGTTGAGAGTTTGAGTGCCAAAGGTCCATATTGCCCTTTATACATTTAGTGAAGGGGGGTGTATAGAAGCCGGGCTTATTGAAGAATATGTGCAGCTAGCAAGTTTATGTTCTCACCGTATGCAATTAAACATATCACATTTCTACTTGACCTAGCCAAATCATCTTATCTTGGAAGTGCGAGACCAGAGCATTTAGTCATCTATTTGATTTTGAATATGCTATCTCTTATTGATTTTGAGAAATTTGTATGCTAGCTGCACATATTCTTCAATTTTGAGAGAGAAGATAAACCCCTAAAATTTGTGATATCTTGAGCAATGAACCTTATATTTAGAATCAACTTTTCATTGCAAGCAATACTTGCGAGAAATTGATTGATCCAATCCAAACAAAGACCACTAACTTCTGGTACACTGTCTATGCAGAAAGGAACTTCCTAAATGCTGTAACATACTGCAAAACCATTGGTGCCGCGGGACAAGCTTGCACATCTCTGGAGGACCAGAAGCCCGGCGAGTCCGGCCTCGTACTCCTCCATCATTTTTCTACGAGCGTTTTCAATATCGTGGTTGAGGCTTGTCCGCTTGTTTTCCTGTAGATGATGATCACGAGCGACGCCGCTCCGTGGCTCCATTTGTTGGGGTGGAGGTGGGGACGAACAAAGATTTTAGCGATCTAGAGATCCTACGAGTGGATTGGGAATGGATGAGGATAGAGAGAGGAGATCTCTCTCCTATAATCTTCAGAGAGTGGCGGGTGAGGTCCGGGAGTACGGGTGTCGGGGAGGTTAGGAGTTGGAATGCTCACGGAAGCCATGTTCGAGGAGCACGCGGAAGCTGAACCTCCACCTACCCCGCCATTAATTCCTGCTTCCTCACCATTAGAGATCGTTTCTGCCCCCACTCTCACCTCCGCACTTTGAATCCCCTCCTTTGTTGCACCAAATCTCCGAGAGATGCCGGGCGGATCTCATTGCCGCGACGCACGTCCACGGAGTGTGAGAACAGCGTCAGGGGTTGCGCCGCCATTGGAGTGGCCGCTGCTCGATCCAGCCCTCCCGGCGGTTAAATGCAGAGATGAGGAGGGTGGTCGCCGCCAAGTTCCCGATCCCTCCTAGTGGGGAGATCGGCGTTGGCGTCATTCAGACCTCAATGTTTGCGAGCATGCACGGTTCTTGGGCGAGGACGGTTGTGACGCCATGGAGTTCATATTCTGGGCCATGGTGGAGGCTGATTCGATGGATCCAACGACGGCGTGGAAGTGGCACGAGTTCAAGGCGGAGAGGCCCATCCGGCTCAACGTTCGTCGTCCTCGGGTGGGAGCTCTGGCCTTCCCTACTCCAGGTGCACTCCCGCCCGGGATGGAAAAAACAATTTAAAAACATATTTAAAACAGTTACTTATACTTTTTTGGTATTCCAAACAACATTTGGAATTTTTGAACAGGTTTCAAAAATAACAATAAATTTCAAAAAGGAGAAAATTGAATTAATGAAAAAAAGGAAAACAAATTAAAATTTGAAAAGAAAAACTTAGGCATTGGCCCAACTAGGCGACGACAACGGTCCCGTTGGGTGCCTGTTGGGCCTGCCCAAGCACCAGAGGATTTGAAAAAAATCACTGATTTTGAGAAAAATGTTCATGATTTTATTTAATTTTTACAAAATTTTAAAATAACTAGCACATATGCATGTGCGTTGCAACTTGAGATTCTATTTTTTGTGAGAAGCATCGAGAGAAGTAATTGATGTGTCCATCAAAACAGTCTCCGCAGCGGTGGGGCGACAGAGCGAGGAGTTGTGGTGTTCTCACGGGTCATGTTTGCCCCGCGAGATCTTGATAGTGGTGGGATTGGTCGGTGTGGTGGCCACCACTCAACTCGTGCCCTTTTATTCCTCCGGGTCCGCCTCCGGCTCTAGGTTATGGTTGCCTCGTCATTTTGTGGCTGCACGGTGACCTTCGGGGCATAGTTGCTTCAACCGCTCTCTCCTACGATGGCGTAACGGATGGATTACTAATTCAGTGAATCCCATGCATTGCCATAATCAGCGCATAACCAGGTAGCCCTGCTTTACCAAGGTTTATTCTCTTTTTTACCTCTTTTTAATAAAACAATTAATTTTGAATTTGTGAACAATTTGTGAAAATGGAAACATGTTTTGAACATTCAAAAAAAATTTTAAAGAAAAATAATACTTTCAATTTTTGAACATTTCAATAAACATTAATATTTTCCGATTTTGCATCATTTTCTAAAATACAATTATTTTTGAAAATCTCAAAAAAATTGGAAAACGTAAACATTTTATAAATAATGCGAACATTTTTTTAGTTTTGAAGAATAATTGGAAGGAGAAGAAAATTTTTAAAGGTTCAAATATATTTCAATATGGGTTTTTTTTTAAAATTCTACTGATTTTACGAAAATTTAGACAAAAATGGCTGGAAATTTTGAAAATTATAATTTATGAAAAAAGGAAAAATAAAACTAAACTTGTAAAACAAAAAATAAGAAAGAAGGATAAAAGAAAATAAAATAAAAAACTGAAACAGTATAGAGAAAAATGAAGATGGGCCGCCCCATTCTTTGGCACCATGTGCGAAATTATAACTGTATGCGGCCCGATGCAGTAAATAGTGTTTCACAGATGCATGCGCAGGAAACCAATGGGCTTACTTTACTGGGCTGCAGCGTGCGCGACCCACGTACAAAATTCGGAACAAAACTGTTTTTCTTATCTAACAGATAAACACACAAAAATGTAGTACCATCTTGGATAGAACAAAATCTTTTCGATAGTGAACGGATGAAAAACTTGGAGAAACACACCTTGCTTTATTATAATTTGGTATTGGTATTGGTATTGGTATTGGTATATAGAGTTCACTAAAAAATGTTGCAAAAAATAGCATCCCCGGTTTTGGGAACCTTCTAGGAGGTTGCCGAACCTTGTTTTTCCTTTTTCTTTTTATCTTCTCTCCTATTTTCTTTTTTCTGTTTCTTTTTCGTTTACTCCGATTTTTTTTGTCTATTCGTTAAATATTTCTGTTCTCCATAAATTCAATAAAATTCTTCATAATTTCAAATATTTCATGTTCAAATTTTAAAAAAAAATCATGCTTAAAATATTTGGAATTTTTGGATGTTTTCATAATTATAAGTCAATGCTTTAAAAATTCAAAAAATGTTCAGCATTTCTAACTTTTGTTCAGGTTCCAATTTTTCATATTTATTGATCAATGGTCAACAATTCAAAAAATGTTCAGAAATCCGAAAAATGTTTGCGTTGTCAAATTTTGATCAAGGTTTTTATAAGTGTTCCCTTTTCAGAAAATGTTCACATTTTAAACAATTTGAAAGAAACAAACATTTGTTTTGAAATTTCTACATAATTTTTTTACAAAAATTGTGAATTTAAGCAAATGCCAAAGAAAAAATTCGCAAAATGGGGCCATTTCATGTTCATCGATTTGAGAAAAATTCATGAATTTGGAAAAGGTAATGAAATTCAAAAAGGTTCATCTATTTGAAAAAAGTTAATGAGTTTAGAAAAAGTTTGCAAAACTGAAAATTTTTAGTTATTTTAATAAAAGTTCATGAATTTGGAAAAGTTCAATGATTTAAAAAAACATGGAATTTGAAAAAGTTCAAGATTTTAAGGAAATGTTCGTGGATTTTTACGAATTTGAAAAGGTTCATGATTTGAGAAATGACGGATTTAAGATTGTGGAAAAGATAAGACAAAATGAAAATAAAATAGGAGAAACCTCACCGAGAAGACTCACACCAAGAAGAAAAACAAAGTAACTAGGCATAGCAAGGTTGCTTTCCTAGTTGGTTAGATGGTGTGTAAGTACACGGAAGGTTGAGAGTTTGAGTGCCAAAGGTCCATATTGCCCTTTATACATTTAGTGAAGGGGGGTGTACAGAAGCCGGGCTTATTGAAGAATATGTGCAGCTAGCAAGTTTATGTTCTCACCGTATGCAATTAAACATATCACATTTCTACTTGACCTAGCCAAATCATCTTATCTTGGAAGTGCGAGACCAGAGCATTTAGTCATCTATTTGATTTTGAATATGCTATCTCTTATTGATTTTGAGAAATTTGTATGCTAGCTGCACATATTCTTCAATTTTGAGAGAGAAGATTGTAACACCCCGGACGTAACTTTCCATATTTGTAACTCCAACTCTTGCCATTTTCGGCATTGTGATATGATATTCCCTCCGTGGTTGGGTTTTTCTCCTTATTGCATTTTGTCCATGTCATGCATTTTATATCATGTTATCATGTGCATCGCATTTGCATACGTGTTCGTCTCATGATTCCGAGCATTTTTCCCGTTGTCCGTTTTGCAATCCGGCACTCCTATCTCCCCGGCGGCCCCTTTTACGTTTTTCGTGAGCGGGTACTAAACTTTCTCGGAATGGACCGAGGCTTGTCAAGTGGCCTTGGTATACCACCCTAGACCACCGGTCAAGTTTCGGGTCATTTGGAGCTCGTTTGGTACTCCAACGGTTAACCGCACTCTCGCAAAGGCCTCTTTTAAGTTGCAGCCCAACACCCCTTCAAAACAGCCCAATAACCCATCTAAGTCACTTCCATGCTCTCCGTCGTTCGATCACGATCGTGTGGGCGAAAACTACACCTTATTTGGACTCTCCTAGCTCCCTCTATGCCTATTTAAACACCTCCCCGTCCCAAATCCGGGTCTTCTTCCTCCGAAACCCTAGTCTTCCTCCTCGCGCGCGGACACGTCCGTCGCGCGGGCCTGAATCGCCGCCGCCCGCAGATGTAGCGCCACGTGGCCACCGCTGACGCGCCGTCGGCTGAGGCGGGCAAGACCCCCGAGCCCATCTCCTCCCCGGGCCCGACCCGCTCCGCCGCCTCTCCGCACGCCGGCCACGCCAGCCGCCGCGCCGCGCGCCCGCCGTCGCCGGCCCGGCGCGACCTCCTCCGGCCGGCCCGCCTCGTCCTCTCCCTCCGTGGCGCCCTGCCCGCCTCCTCTTCCTCCGTGAGCAGCCACCGCCGCCGCCGCTTCGGATCGGGCGGATCCCGATCGAACCACGAGGGTTGACTTTCGTCCCCGAAATTTCCTCTATTTTGTTCCATTGATTATTTCGTGGCATTTTCAACGCATCATAACTCTGCACCTGTAGCTCCGTTTCGTGCGTGTAATATGTCAAAATGTTCGCTCGAAGAGTAGATCATTTCATCTCATTGCATTATTTTCATTTGAGCTCATCTTGATGCCCGAAATCCTGTTGGAAGAGGGCTATGTGATGTTAGTTTCTGTTTCTTAACAGAACATGCACTTTTGTTATCTTTGCTATGATTGATGTGTGCACCCTATGAATTTGAGTCCTACATGCGTTTTGTAACATGCCATGCCATCTTTCAAGGGGAGTATGCCATGTATTTTTGTGATCTATGTGGTGACTAGCACAAGCATGCAAAGTAGGCTTCCTGATGTTGCTGATTTCAGCCTTGTTTAGCTGATATTTTGATGCCATGTTAACTTGATGCTATCGAGAGATCCATGCATATTTTGAGATACTTCAGTAAGGATGTTTTGAACATATGGTTATGCTCTATCCATCCATGCCTTTATTTTCAATTATGGAGTGCCATAGCTTGAGTCAATCGAGCTCTACTTTTGCTATCAAATGTTTCCTGGCAGATTGTTTACATGTTATTCAATTTTGCCAAGGTTGTTGTGGTTGATCCGTGTATGCTATGATGTTGTTCTTGCCATTTATATCTTCTATGCCATGTATTATTGATGTATGTAAGCTTAGTTTATCATGTAAGGCTATGTAGTGAGTGCATCGAGCTCTTAAACATGCCTACTTGTTATCTGTTTTTGACATGCCATGTTGCTGAATCTGTTAACGGAACTTGCGATATTGACAGGGGTGTTACTATATTTTCTGGTCCTTTTTGGTTTATGGTCAGTAAGGGACTTTTGTTCTATGCTTTGAGTAGATTCATGCCATGCCATTTTTGCTATTATAAGTTCCTGTAGCATGTTGTTTTCTTGCTCTGAACATTGCTACCTGATGCTGTTTTTGCCATGTCCAGCCTGATATTTTGTGCACTTTTGCCATGCTTGTTTGGACCTGTTATGATGTGATTTAGCCGTAGCTCAGTGTTCATCTTTTGTCAAGCATCTTGAGTAGATCACTGCCATGTGCTTTGTTGGTACGTTTGGGTGCAGTAGCTTAATTTCTTGTTGCTTGCTAAGTGGCATCATGCTGTTAATGGCAGATTTGTGCCATTCTTGTTTTGCTTGTCATTTGCAAACCGTGCATCCGATTCCGGTGATCTTTATATCGATTTCAACCGAAATCATCTCATCTTTCCAGCGGCATACTTGGTTTGCCAAGTTGATGCCTGGTTCATCATTTTCCTTCCGGAGCGCACATACGCATTGCATATCACATCCCGCATATCATGCCATATTTTGCATCATGTTGATTGTGCATTGCACCGTGATTTATTGTGGTTCCTCTGTTTGTGTTCTTGCTTTGGGTAGAGCCGGGAGACGAGTTCGTGAACGAGGAACCTGGTGAGAACGCACGAGGATCAAGCTTTCGACAACTCTGAGAACATTGCAGGCAAGATGACCATACCCTTGAAATCACTTCTATCTTTGCTATGCTAGTTGCTCGCTCTTTTGCTATGCCTATGCTACGATGCCTATCACTTGCTATATCATGCCACCCATATTGCCATGTCAGCCCCTAACCACCCTTTCCTAGCAAACCGTTGTTTGGCTATGTTACCGCTTTGCTCAGCCCCTCTTATAAGCGTTGCTAGTTGCGGTGAAGATGAAGTTTGTTCCTTGTTGGAACATGGAGATGTTGTTCCTTATTTGGAACATGTTTACTTGTTGGGGATATCACAATATATATCTGCTATAATTAATGCATCTATATACTTGGTAAAGGGTGGAAGGCTCGGCCTTATGCCTGGTGTTTTGTTCCACTCTTGCCACCCTAGTTTCCGTCATACCGGTGTTATGTTCCTTGATTTCGTTCCTTACACGGTTGGGTGATTTATGGGACCCCCTTGACAGTTCGCTTTGAATAAGACTCGTCCAAAGAAGGCCCAACTTTGGTTTTACCATTTGCCACCTAAGCCTTTTCCCCGGGTTTTCGCGAGCCCGAGGGTCATCTTTATTTTAACCCCGGACCGGTGCTCCTTCGAGTGCTGGCCCGAAACGAGCCGCTTTCTTGGGCCACCACGGGAAACTTGAGGCTTGGTTTTACTCGTAGCTTTGTCTCATCCGGATGTGCCACGAGAACGAGATATGTGCAGCTCCTATCGGGATTTGTCAAGACAATCGGGCGGCTTCTTTGGTCTTGTTTTATTGCTTTGTCGAAATGTCTTGTAGTCCGGGATTCCGAGATTGATCGGGTCTTCCCGGTAGAAGGAATATCCTTCGTTGACCGTGAGAGCTTATAATGGGCTAAGTTGGGACACCCTGCAGGTAATATCTTTCGAAAGCCGTGCCCGCGGTTATGAGGCGAGATGGGAATTTGTTAATGTCCAGTTGTAGAAAACCCGAAGTTGACCTCAATTAAAATACACATCAATCAAGGTGTGTAACCGTGATGGTCTCTTCTCGGCGGAGTCCGGGAAGTGAACACGGTGTTGGAGTTATGTTTGACGTAAGTAGTTCAGGATCACTTCTTGATCGCTACTAGCTTCACGACCGTGCTTTGCCTCTCTTCTCGCTCTCTTTTGCGATGTAGCCACCATATATGCTAGTCGCTTGCAGCAGCTCCACCTTACAACTCTGTCCTTCCTATAAGCTTAAATAGTCTTGATCTCGGGTGTGAGATTGCCGAGTCCCTGTGACTCACAGATTCTACCAAACAGCGATTGCAGGTGCCGACGATGCGGTCAGGTGACGCAACCGAGCTCAAGTGGGAGTTCAATGAGGAACGTGGTCGTTACTATGTGTCTTTTCCTCGATGATCGTGAGTGGAGCCAGCTTGGGACGATCGGGGATCTGTGTAGCATTTGGGGTATCTTCTTTTATTTTGGTTCCGTAGTCGGACCTTGAGTGTACTCTGAATGATGGATGTTTATTTATGTATTGTGTGAAGTGGCATCGTAAGCCAACTATGTAACTCTTTCCCTTATGTATTACATGGGTTGTGTGAAGATTACCTCACTTGCGACATTGCTTTCAATGCGGTTATGCCTCTAAGTCGTGCCTCGACACGTGGGAGATATAGCCGCATCGAGGGCATTACAAGTTGGTAATCAGAGCCTTCCCCGACTTAGGAGCCCCTACTTGATTGTTTCTTTGGCGTTGTTGAGTCTAGAACGGAAAATGTTTTGAGTCTTAGGATTATATATATCGGAGAGTAGGATTCTTTTTACTCCCCAGTCCCTTCGTCGCTCTGTGAGGTCTCCTGACGTAGAAGTTTTGACTCTCCTCTCCTCAAATTTCACTAAATTTTTTTTTAGGATCACGCGGGTATCTTGGGATCGATGGTTTTGTGACGAGAACATTGTTCTTGGTGCCTCCTGACATTTAGGGGTTGTGGCAGTGTCCCGGGGAGTTGAGCTCCGAGGTGTTGTCGTCACAATTTTATCGTTGCAGTTCTGGAATACCTGAGTTTTGCCGACATCGAAATCTCTTTTGTGCAGTTGTTGGTGAGATAACCCGATAACCCAAAGATCTTTGGGCGAGCTCGAGTATTGCCATGACTTGTATAACGGATGCTTTTCAAGGTCGAGGTACACGATTTCGAAGGTTTCTTGGTTATGTGTTGACGGATGGATACAATTTGGATCTAGGTATTGTTAGTTTGGGTGATATATTTTGTGTCCCTGTATCCCCAACACCAGATTGCATAACCGTAAAGTTTTGGGAGTTTATAGGTGGGAATTCTAGTAGCTTACAGGATATCTTTCCGACGGATGTATGATTTGAGATTGGGGTTCAACGTCTAGTGGTCCGCCCATTCACGGTCGATTCTGATGGTCGCGAGGCGTCTTAAAGAATCCTTGGCTATGCTGATTCGGGACGTCTTGTTTGTCATTGGTGACGTCCATGCGTCGTGCGATGTGGGCCCCACCACGAACACTTTGGGCGAAATCTCTATCATGTGTTTGTTCCGGCTTATTCTAGAAGCCAATCTTTTGTTTTCAGTTGTGATATTCGAGTTGTTTCAAAGGCAGATGGTGATTCCATACCTTTATCTAAGTGGCTTCTCACCTTAATGGACGTGTGATGTTAACTTTTGAATTCATTCGTTCATTCTTGTTCGAATGTTTATTGTGAAGACTATATGTTGCAATTTCTATCCGTTGATTCTACTTGTCTATCTGTCTATCAAGTGCTAACGGATGTCACCCTCTTCAGGATGGCTCCGCCAACGCGTCAGAATTCGGATCGTGATGATGGGAATCAGTCGAACCCTCCACCTCCACCTCTGCCTCCGGAGGCCTGGCAAGCTATCATGGCAGCCACCAATGCCAATGCTCAGATGATTTTGCAACTCTTGCAAGAGCGTACTCAGGGGCAAGGTAGTCAAGGAAATCAAGGTCAAGGCAACAACCAGCCGCACTTTGCTACTCTCGATCGGGTTCCTCGCTAATCAGCGAAGTCTTTCGGTTTACGTAGCCGAGGCCACGAGGCTGACGATTGGCTTGTGGACATCTGCAAGCATTTTGAATGTAGCAATGTCAGACCTGAGGACTTTGTCAAGTTTGCATCGTTTCAACTCAAGGACCAAGCTGCTGAGTGGTACCAGCAATACAAAGATTCCAGAGGAGGTCGTGTCATTAACTGGGATGAGTTCCGCCGTGATATCAGAGCTCACCACATTCCGAAAAGTGTTGTTGAGAGAAAGCTTGAGGAGTTCCGCAATCTCAAGCAAGGCAACATGTCGTGTATCAATACAATATCCAGTTCGAAACTCGCTCGCTTTGCTAAGCAAGACGTCCACGATGAAAAGAGTATGATCTATCAATTCAGAGGTGGTCTCGAGAGAAGATCTGCAATTAGCTCTTGTGCTTTTGAGCGAGAAAAGTATGATGAATTCTACAACATGGCCTTGAAGCAAGAAGCTGCCCAGCTCAAATGTGAGGCTTCTAAGAAGAGAATCGAGGATGCAGTTCAGTCTTCTTCTTCCTCTCAAGTGGCAGCTAAGCGTGAGAAGTTCTACCTTCCTCCTCCTCCGTTCCGTCAGCCTTATCAGCAGAAGAACTCAGGTGGCCGTGGATCTTCCCACCCACCCAACCCAGGCTATCAGAACAAGTCTAATTCTCAAGCTCCAAGGGCAAGTGCTCCTTACCACCGTCCGCTCTCAGAGGTGACTTGCAACAAGTGTCGGCAGAAGGTCACTATGCGAACAAATGCTTCAACCAGAGGCGCCTTCCGCCTCCTCCTCTGTGAAATCTTCCAAAGCAATGCCGGTGGTCAAGCATAATCCAAAGCATGCCAAGGTCAATATGATGAATGCAGCTCAAGCGGAGGAATCTTACGATGTGATAATGGGTAATCTCTCGATTAATTATATTCCTGCGAAGTCTTATTTGATCTTGGTGCATCGCATTCTTTCATGTCATATCCTTTTGCATCGAAGCACAATGTTGACACAGAGATTTTGTCCAAAGTTATGCAAGTTGTCTCTCCAGGAAAGCTTATGACTTCTAGTTTGGTTGCTCCCAATGTCTCTATCAAGATGGGCGACTATAGATTTCTTTCTAAACCAATTGTTCTTGGTGACTCGGATATTGATCTTATTCTCGGAATGGACTGGCTTTCTCAGCACAAAGCTCAGCTTGATTGTGCTGCCAGGGAAATTCAATTGACTCACTCTTCTAATGATGTGATCATCTATGCTGCTCGTGATGAAACCATTCGGTTGTTTTCTCTCAATGAGAAGGGCGAACTGAATGCTATCTCTCAGATTCCAGTCGCTTGCAGTACCAAGATGTCTTTCGAGAAGAGCTTCCGGTATGGCTCCTCATCGCCCAGTTGAATTCGTTATCGATCTTGAGCCTGGCACTGAACCCGTTTGCAAGCGTCCATACAAGCTTGGACCTGATGAGCTGAAGGAATTGAAGAAGCAGCTCGATGAACAAGAGCATCTGGGTTTGATCAGACCGAGTTCATCTCCTTGGGGTTGTGGTGTTCTTTTTGTCCAGAAGAAGGATGGCACGGACCGACTTTGCGTCGATTACCGTCCATTGAATAAGAAGACTATCAAGAACAAGTATCCACTTCCCAACATCAATGAGCTTTTCGAGCAACTCAAAGGTGCTAAAGTGTTCTCCAAGCTTGACCTTCGTATGGGTTATCATCAGATTCGCATTCGTGAACAAGATATTCCCAAGACGGCATTGAGAACAAGCTTTGGTTCTTATGAATATACTGTCATGTCTTTCGGCCTTGTCAATGCTCCTCCAACATTCTCTCGGATGATGAATTTCATCTTCAACCCCTACACCAATGAATTCGTCTTGGTCTATCTTGATGATATTTTGGGTCTTCTCCAAGAATAAGAAGGATCATGCCAAACATTTGCGATTGGTGCTAGACAAGCTCAGAGAGTATCAATTCTATGCGAAGTTCTCCAAATGTGAATTTTGGCTTGATGAAGTGCTTTATCTTGGTCATATCATCTCCGCCAAGGGCATCGCTGTTAATCCCGAGAAGGTGTCATGATTGTGAATTGGGAACCTCCTCGGAATGTCAAGCAGCTCCAGCTTTTCTTGGTCTTGCAAGCTATTGCGAAGATTCGTTGAGAACTTCTCTAAGATTGCCAAGCCTCTTTCCAACCTCCTCCGAAGCATGTGAAGTATGTCCGGTCTCACGAGTGTGACGTTGCTTTCAATACTCTCAAAGAGAAACTTCGTCACAGCTCTGTCTTGACTCCTCCAGATGAATCCAAGCCATTCAAGTTTTCTGTGATGCTTCTCTTCAAGGTCTCGATCTTTGTGTTAATGCAAGAGAAGAGAGTTGTGGCTTATACCTCTCGCCACTGAAGCCCAACGAAAAGAACTACCCTACTCACGATCTTGAGTTGGCGGCAGTTGTCCATGCATTGATAACATGGAGACATCTCTTGTTGGGAAGGAAAGTGGACATTTTCACCGATCACAAGAGCCTCAAGTATATCTTCACTCAGCCCAACCTCAACCTCGTGCAAACTCGATGGGTCGAAATGATTCAAGAGTACAACCCAAGTATTGAATATACTCCGGGCAAGGCCAATGTCATTGCAGATGCTTTGAGCAAGAAGGCTTATCGCAGCAGCTTTAATCCTCAAGCCCTTCCAACCGGATCTCTGTGAAGCTTTCCAAGCTGAATCTTCAAGTTGTTCCTCAAGGCTTTCTTGCCAACCTCATAGTCTCTCCTACTTTGGAAGATCAGATTCGTGAGGCTCAACTCCTGGATGCCATGGTGAAAAAGGTGAAACGTGGTATCGACAAGGGCATTTCCAAATACAAGTGCTTCCACGTTGATGACAAAGATACTCTTTTCTTTGAGGACCGGATTGTGGTTCCTAAGGGTGATCGAGAAAAGTCATTATGAACGAGGCTCACAATTCGCTTCTATCCATTCATCCTGGAAGTACGAAGATGTACCATGACCTCAAGCAGTCATATTGGTGGACTCGAATGAAGCGAGAAATTGCTCAATTCGTGAATGAGTGTGATGTCTGCAGAAGAGTGAAAGCAGAACACCAAAGACCGGCTGGTCTCCTCCAACCTCTTGCTATTCCAGAATGGAAGTTTGATCATATTGAAATGGACTTCGTGACTGGTTTTCCAAAGTCCAAGCGTGGAAATGATGCTATCTTCGTTGTCATTGACAAGCTTACTAAAGTGGCTCATTTTCTTCCTATCAAAGAATCGATCACAGCAGCTCGGTTGGCGAGCTATACACCTCGTGATTGTCTCCTTGCACGGCATTCCACAAGTGATCTCTTCAGACCGTGGCAGCATATTTACCTCCAAGTTTTGGGATTCTTTTCGAAGGCCATGGGCACCAACATTCGTTTCAAAGACAGCTTTCCATCCTCAAACAAGTGGCCAAGTTGAGCGAGTCAATCAAATCCTTGAAGATATGCTCAGGGCTTGTGTCATTTCCTTCGGTATGAAGTGGGAAGATTGTCTTCCATATGCCGAGTTCTCCTACAACAACAGCTTCCAAGCGAGTTCGGGCAAGGCCCCATTCGAAATTCTCTATGGCAGGAAGTGCCGTACTCCTCTCAATTGGTCCGAGACAGGTGAACGCCAACTTCTTGGTAATGACTTGATCACAGAAGCCGAAGAAATGTGCAAAGTCATTCGTGAAAATCTCAAAGCCGCGCAATCGCGCCAGAAGAGCTATTATGATGATAAGCACCGTGATGTGGCTTTTGAAATCGGAGACCATGTCTACATCCGCGTCTCTCCAATGAAAGGCACTCGTCGCTTCGGTATCAAAGGGAAGCTTGCCCCTAGATACGTGGGTCTTTTCAAGATCATTGGCAAAAGAGGCGATCTCGCCTATCAACTTGAGCTTCCGTCCAACTTCGTGAACGTGCATGATGTGTTTCACGTGTCACAGCTTCGCAAGTGCTTCAAGACTCCTGAACGCACTATCAACTTCGAAGAGATTGACCTTCAAGAAGATCTCTCTTATCATGAGCACCCCGTTGCTATTCTTGAAGAAACCGAGCGCAAGACCGAGAAGCCACCTGGGAGCGCGAGGATCACCTCCGTTCCGAATATTCGAAGTTCTTTCAGTCCTAGATCTCGGGACGAGATCCTCTTGTAGTGGTGGAGTGTTGTAACACCCCGGACGTAACTTTCCATATTTGTAACTCCAACTCTTGCCATTTTCGGCATTGTGATATGATATTCCCTCCGTGGTTGGGTTTTTCTCCTTATTGCATTTTGTCCATGTCATGCATTTTATATCATGTCATCATGTGCATCGCATTTGCATACGTGTTCGTCTCATGATTCCGAGCATTTTTCCCGTTGTCCGTTTTGCAATCCGGCACTCCTATCTCCCCCGGCGGCCCCTTTTACGTTTTTCCGTGAGAGGGTACTAAACTTTCTCGGAATGGACCGAGGCTTGTCAAGTGGCCTTGGTATACCACCGGTAGACCACCGGTTAAGTTTCGGGTCATTTGGAGCTCGTTTGGTACTCCAACGGTTAACCGCACTCTCGCAAAGGCCTCTTTTAAGTTGCAGCCCAACACCCATTCAAAACAGCCCAATAACCCATCTAAGTCACTTCCATGCTCTCCGTCGTTCGATCACGATCGTGTGGGCGAAAACTACACCTCATTTGGACTCTCCTAGCTCCCTCTATGCCTATTTAAACACCTCCCCGTCCAAATCCGGGTCTTCTTCCTCCCGAAACCCTAGTCTTCCTCCCTCCGCGCGGACCGTCCGATCCGCGGGCTGTCGCCGCCGCCCGCAGCGGTGGCAGCGCGCACGTACACCGCGCCCGCCGCGCCCGGCTTGGCCGTGAGCCGGATCGGCCCCGAGCCCATCTCCTCCCAGCCGGGCCCGACCCGCTCCGCCGCCTCTCCGCACCGTACGGCCACGCCGCCGCCGCCGCCCGCCACGCCGCCAGCGCTCGCCAGTCCCGCCGCCCGGCGCCGCCGCGCCATGCTCGCCTCCTCCGGCCCGGCCCGCCTCGTCCTCTCCCTCCGGCCGGCGCCCCTGCCCCGGCCCGCCTCCTCTTCCTCCGGCGAGCCGCGCCACCGCCGCCGCCGCTTCGGATCGGGCCGGATCCCGATCGAACCACGAGGGTTGACTTTCTCGTCCCCCCCTCCCGAAATTTCCTCTAAGTATTTTGTTCCGTGGATTATTTCGTGGCAATTTCAACGGATCATAACTCTGCACCTGTAGCTCCGTTTCGTGCGTGTAATATGTCAAAATGTTCGCCTCGAAGAGTAGATCATTTCATCTCATCGCATCATGTTCATTTGAGCTCATCTTGGTGCCCGAAATGCTGTTGGAAGAGGGCTATGTGATGTTAGTTTCTGTTTCTTAACAGAACATGCACTTTTGTTATTTTTGCTATGATTGATGTGTGCACCCTATGAATTTGAGTCCTACATGTGGTTTGTAATATGACATGCATATTTCCAGGGGTGTATGCCATGTATTTTTGTGATCTATGTGGTGACTAGCACAAGCATGCAAAGTAGGCTTCCTGATGTTGCTGATTTCAACCCTGTTTAGCTGATATTTTGATGCCATGTTAACTTGATGCTACCGAGAGATCCATGCATATTTTGAGATACTTCAGTAAGGATGTTTTGAACATATGGTTATGCTCTATCCATAAATGCCTTTGTTTGCAATTATGGAGTGCCATAGCTTGAGTCAATCGAGCTCTACTTTTGCTATCAAATGTTTCCTGGCAGATTGTTTACATGTTATTCAATTTTGCCAAGGTTGTTGTGGTTGATCCGTGTATGCTATGATGTTGTTCTTGCCATTTATATCTTCTATGCCATGTCTTATTGATGTATGTAAGCTTAGTTTATCATGTAAGGCTATGTAGTGAGTGCATCGAGCTCTTAAACATGCCTACTTGTTATCTGTTTTTGACATGCCATGTTGCTGAATCTGTTAACGAAACTTGCGATATTGACAGGGGTGTTACTATATTTTCTGGTCCTTTTTGGCTTATGGTCAGTAAGGGACTTTTGTTCTATGATTTGAGTAGATTCATGCCATGCTATTTTTTGCTATTATAAGTTCCTGTAGAATGTTGTTTTCTTGCTCTGAACATTGCTACCTGATGCTGTTTTTGCCATGTCCAGCCTGATATTTTGTGCACTTTTGCCATGCTTATTTGGACCTGTTATGATGTGATTTAGCCGTAGCTCAGTGTTCATCTTTTGTCAAGCATCTTGAGTAGATCACTGCCATGTCCTTTGTTGGTACGTTTGGGTGCAGTAGCTTAATTTCTTGTTGCTTGCTAAGTGGCATCATGCTGTTAATGGCAGATTTGTGCCATTCTTGTTTTGCTTGTCATTTGCAAACCGTGCATCCGATTCCGGTGATCTTTATATCGATTTCAACCGAAATCATCTCATCTTTCCAGCGGCATACTTGGTTTGCCAAGTATATGCCTGGTTCATCATTTTCCTTCCGGAGCGCACATACGCATTGCATATCATATCCCGCATATCATGCCATATTTTGCATCATGTTGATTGTGCATTGCACCGTGATTTATTGTGGTTCCTCTGTTTGTGTTCTTGCTTTGGGTAGAGCCGGGAGACGAGTTCGTGAACGAGGAACCTGGTGAGAACGCTTACGAGGATCAAGCTTTCGACAACTCTGAGAACATTGCAGGCAAGATGACCATACCCTCGAAATCACTTCTATCTTTGCTATGCTAGTTGCTCGCTCTTTTGCTATGCCTATGCTACGATGCCTATCACTTGCTATATCATGCCACCCATATTGCCATGTCAGCCCCTAACCACCCTTTCCTAGCAAACCGTTGTTTGGCTATGTTACCGCTTTGCTCAGCCCCTCTTATAGCGTTGCTAGTTGCAGGTGAAGATGAAGTTTGTTCCTTGTTGGAACATGGAGATGTTGTTCCTTATTTGGAACATGTTTACTTGTTGGGGATATCACAATATATATCTGCTATAATTAATGCATCTATATACTTGGTAAAGGGTGGAAGGCTCGGCCTTATGCCTGGTGTTTTGTTCCACTCTTGCCACCCTAGTTTCCGTCATACCGGTGTTATGTTCCTTGATTTCGCGTTCCTTACGGTTGGGTGATTTATGGGACCCCTTGACAGTTCGCTTTGAATAAGACTCGTCCAGCAAGGCCCAACTTTGGTTTTACCATTTGCCACCTAAGCCTTTTCCCCGGGTTTTCGCGAGCCGAGGGTCATCTTTATTTTACCCCGGACGGTGCTCCTTCGAGTGCTGGCCCGAACCGAGCAACTTCAAGGGCCACCACGGGGAAACTTCGAGGCTTGGTTTTACTCGTAGCCTGTCTCATCCGGATGTGCCACGAGAACGAGATATGTGCAGCTCCTATCGGGATTTGTCGGCACAATCGGGCGGCTTTGTTGGTCTTGTTTTATTCTGTCGAAATGTCTTGTAGTCCGGGATTCCGAGATTGATCGGGTCTTCGGTAGAAGGAATATCCTTCGTTGACCGTGAGAGCTTATAATGGGCTAAGTTGGGACACCCCCGCAGGGTAATATCTTTCAAAGCCGTGCCGCGGTTATGAGGCAGATGGGAATTTGTTAATGTCCGGTTGTAGAAAACCCGAAGTTGACCTCAATTAAAATACACATCAACCGTGTGTGTGTAACCGTGATGGTCTCTTCTCGTGAGTCCGGGAAGTGAACACGGTGTTGGAGTTATGTTTGACGTAAGTAGTTCAGGATCACTTATTGATCGCTACTAGCTTCACGACCGTGCTTTGCCTCTCTTCTCGCTCTCTTTTGCGATGTAGCCACCATATATGCTAGTAAGCAGCAGCTCCACCTTACAACTCTGTCCTTCCTATAAGCTTAAATAGTCTTGATCTCGCGGGTGTGAGATTGCTGAGTCCCCGTGACTCACAGATTCTACCAAAACAGTTGCAGTGTGCCGACGATGCCAAGCAGGTGTGACGCAACCGAGCTCAAGTGGGAGTTCGATGAGGAACGTGGTCGTTACTATGTGTCTTTTCACGATGATCGGTAGTGGAGCCCAGTTGGGACGATCGGGGATCTGTAGCATTTGGGGTATCTTCTTTTATTTTGGTTCCGTGAGTCGGACCTTGAGTGTACTACGAATGATGGATGTTTATTTATGTATTGTGTGAAGTGGCATTGTAAGCCAACTATGTAACTCTTTCCCTTATGTATTACATGGGTTGTGTGAAGATTACCTCACTTGCGACATTGCTTTCAATGCGGTTATGCCTCTAAGTCGTGCCTCGACACGTGGGAGATATAGCCGCATCGAGGCTATACAAGTTGGTAATCGAGCCTTCCCGACTTAGGAGCCCCTACTTGATTGTTCTTTGGCGTTGTTGAGTCTAGAACGGAAAATGTTTTGATTCTTAGGATTATATATATCGGAGAGTAGGATTCTTTTTACTCCCGGTCCCTTCTGCTCTGTGAGGTCTTACGACGTAGAAGTTTTGACTCTCCTCTCCTCAAATTTCACTAAAATTTTTTAGGATCACGCTGGTATCTTGGGATCGTTCCGATGGTTTTGTGGACGAGAACATTGTTCTTGGTGCCTCGACATTTAGGGGTTGTGGCGGTGTCCCGGGAGTTGAGCTCCGAGGTGTTGTCGCCACAATTTTATCGTTGCGATTCTGGAATACCTGAGTTTTGCCGACATCGAAATCTCTTTTGTGCAGTTGTTGGTGAGATAACCCGATAACCCGATCTTTGAGGCGAGCTCGGGAGTATTGCCATGACTTGTATAACGGATGCTTTTGAAGGTCGAGGTACACGATTTCGAAGGTTTCTTGGTTATGTGTTGACGGATGGATACAGTGGATCTAGGTATTGTTAGTTTGGGTGATATATTTTGTGTCCCTGTATCCCCAACACCAGATTGCATAACCAGAAAGTTTTGGGAGTTTATAGGTGGGAATTCTAGTAGCTTACGGGATATCTTTCCGACAGATGTATGATTTGAGATTTGGGTTCAACGTCTAGTGGTCCGCCCATTCACGGTCGATTTACAGTGGTAGCGAGGCGCCTTAAAGAATCCTTGGCTATGCTGATTCGGGGACGTCTTGTTTGTCATTCGTGACGTCCGCTGTACGTCGTGCCCGTGTGGGCCCCACCACGAACACTTTGGGCGAAATCTCTATCATGTGTTTGTTCCGGCTTATTCTAGAAGCCAATCTTTTGTTTTCAGTTGTGCGATGCCAGTGCAGGTGACGCAACCGAGCTCAAGTGGGAGTTCGATGAGGAACGTGGTCGTTACTATGTGTCTTTTCCTGATGATCAGTAGTGGAGCCCAGTTGGGACGATCGGGGATCTGTGTAGCATTTGGGGTATCTTCTTTTATTTTGGTTCCGTAGTCGGACCTTGAGTGTACTATGAATGATGGATGTTTATTTATGTACTGTGTGAAGTGGCATTGTAAGCCAACTATGTAACTCTTTCCCTTATGTATTACATGGGTTGTGTGAAGATTACCTCACTTGCGACATTGCTTTCAATGCGGTTATGCCTCTAAGTCGTGCCTCGACACGTGGGAGATATAGCCGCATCGAGGGCTGCTACAAGTTGGTAATCAGAGCCTTCCCGACTTAGGAGCCCCTACTTGATTGTTTCTTTGGCGTTGTTGAGTCTAGAACGGAAAATGTTTTGAGTCTTAGGATTATATATATCGAGAGTAGGATTCTTTTTACTCCCAGTCCTTTCGTCAGCTCTGTGAGGTCTCTGACGTAGAAGTTTTGACTCTCCTCTCCTCAAATTTCACTCAAATTTTTTTAGGATCACGCTGGTATCTTGGGATCGTTCCGATGGTTTTGTGACGAGAACATTGTTCTTGGTGCCTCCCCGACATTTAGGGGTTGTGGCAGTGTCCCGGGGAGTTGAGCTCCGAGGTGTTGTCGCCACAATTTTATCGCGATTCGGAATACCTGAGTTTTGCCGACATCGAAATCTCTTTTGTGCAGTTGTTGGTGAGATAACCCCGATAACCCAAAGATCGGGGCGAGCTGGAGTATTGCCATGACTTGTATAACGGATGCTTTTCAAGGTCGAGGTACACGATTTCCGAAGGTTTCTTGGTTATGTGTTGACGGATGGATACAACTGGATCTAGGTATTGTTAGTTTGGGTGATATATTTTGTGTCCCCTGTATCCCCAACACCAGATTGCATAACCAGAAAGTTTCGGGAGTTTATAGGTGGGAATTCTAGTAGCTTACAGGATATCTTTCCGACAGATGTATGATTTGAGATTGGGGTTCAACGTCTCAGTGGTCCGCCCATTCACGGTCGATTTACAAAGGTCGCGAGGCGCCTTAAAGAATCCTTGGCTATGCTGATTTGGGGACGTCTTGTTTGTCATTCGTGACGTCCGTCAGACGTCGTGTCTGCAGGGCCCCACCACGAACACTTTGGGCGTAAATCTCTATCATGTGTTTGTTCCGCTTATTCTAGAAGCCAATCTTTTGTTTTCGGTTGTGCGATGCGGTCTGCAGGTGACGCAACCGAGCTCAAGTGGGAGTTCGATGAGGAACGTGGTCGTTACTATGTGTCTTTTCACGATGATCGTAGTGGAGCTCAGTTGGGACGATCGGGGATCTGTGTAGCATTTGGGGTATCTTCTTTTATTTTGGTTCCGTAGTCGGACCTTGAGTGTACTCTGAATGATGGATGTTTATTTATGTATTGTGTGAAGTGGCATTGTAAGCCAACTATGTAACTCTTTCCCTTATGTATTACATGGGTTGTGTGAAGATTACCTCACTTGCGACATTGCTTTCAATGCGCTTATGCCTCTAAGTCGTGCCTCGACACGTGGGAGATATAGCCGCATCGAGGGCGTTACAAAGATAAACCCCTAAAATTTGTGATATCTTGAGCAATGAACCTTATATTTAGAATCAACTTTTCATTGCAAGCAATACTTGCGAGAAATTGATTGATCCAATCCAAACAAAGACCACTAACTTCTGGTACAATGTCTATGCAGAAAGGAACTTCCTAAATGCTGTAACATACTTGCCAAAACCATTGGTGCCGCGGGACAAGCTTGCACATCTCTGGAGGTCCAGAAGCCCGGCGAGTCCGGCCTCGTACTCCTCCATCATTTTTCTATGAGCGTTTTCAATATCGTGGTTGAGGCTTGTCCGCTTGTTTTCCTGTAGATGATGATCACGAGCGACGCCGCTCCGTGGCTCCATTTGTTGGGGTGGAGGTGGGGACGAACAAAGATTTTAGCGATCTAGAGATCCTACGAGTGGATTGGGAATGGATGAGGATAGAGAGAGAGGGAGATCTCTCTCCTATAATCTTCAGAGAGTGGCGGGTGAGGTCCAGGGAGTACGGGTGTCAGGAGGTTAGGAGTTGGAATGCTCACGGAAGCCATGTTCGAGGAGCACGCGGAAGCTGAACCTCCACCTACCCCGCCATTAATTCCTGCTTCCTCACCATTAGAGATCGTTTCTGCCCCCGCTCTCACCTCCGCACCTGAATCCCCCTCCACTGTTGCACCAAATCTGCTGAGAGATGCCGGGCGGATCTCATTGCCGCGACGCACGTCCACGGAGTGTGAGAACAGCATCAGGGGTTGCGCCGCCATTGGAGTGGCCGCTGCTCGATCCAGCCCTCCCGGCGGTTCGTCTGGAGATGAGGAGGGTGGTCGCCGCCAAGTTCCCCGATCCCTCCTAGTGGGGGAGATCGGCGTGCGCGTCATTCAGACCTCAATGTTTGCGGAGCATGCACGGTTCTTGGGCGAGGACGGTTGTGACGCCATGGAGTTCATATTCTGGGCCATGGTGGAGGCTGATTCGATGGATCCAACGACGGCGTGGAAGTGGCACGAGTTCAAGGCGGAGAGGCCCATCCGGCTCAACGTTAAATCGTCCTCGGGTGGGAGCTCTGGCCTTCCCTACCTGGTGCACTCCCTTGGGATGGAAAAAAAACAATTTAAAAACATATTTAAAACAGTTACTTATACTTTTTTGGTATTCCAAACAACATTTGGAATTTTTGAACAGGTTTCAAAAATAACAATAAATTTCAAAAAGGAGAAAATTGAATTAATGAAAAAAAGGAAAACAAATTAAAATTTGAAAAGAAAAACTTAGGCATTGGCCCAACTAGGCGACGACAACGGTCCCGTTGGGTGCCTGCTGGGCCTGCCCAAGCACCAGAGGATTTGAAAAATCACTGATTTTGAGAAAAATGTTCATGATTTTATTTAATTTTTACAAAATTTTAAAATAACTAGCACATATGCATGTGCGTTGCAACTTGAGATTCTTTTTTTGTGAGAAGCATCGAGAGAAGTAATTGATGTGTCCATCAAAACAGTCTCCGCAGCGGTGGGGCGACAGAGCGAGGAGTTGTGGTGTTCTCACGGGTCATGTTTGCCCCGCGAGATCTTGATAGTGGTGGGATTGGTCGGTGTGGTGGCCACCACTCAACTCGTGCCCTTTTATTCCTCCAGGTCCGCCTCCGGCTCTAGGTTATGGTTGCCTCGTCATTTTGTGGCTGCACGGTGACCTTCGGGGCATAGTTGCTTCAACCGCTCTCTCCTACAATGGCGTAACCGGATGGATTACTAATTCAGACAGGTGGCCCTGTCACCACGTCACTTCATCCAATCAAATGCTAGAGAGTGAAGACGCCTTCACAAAAACCGTCTTCCACCTTCGATGACGTTGATGAAGTCGTAGCTAGGGTTCTTTGACAGCTTTGGTCCATTCCCTCCCCACGCCACCACTCTCGTCCCCCTCGCCCTATTGCTTCCACTCTCGGATGGCTCTAAAAAGATCTTGCTCGCTCTGGTTGTTTCACCCCATCTGATCTGTTTCCAGTCAAAAAACTTTGCCCCTTAGATCCTCCCGCAATTAACCTCGAGATCCTCAGAGAAGGGATCGGAGTTGGCTCCAAGTCCTTCACCCAGGCTGTGACCATGGCGGACAAGGCACAGCGAGCAGGGGCGCATAACTAGCACGCGCCTCCACTGCGCAAAAACAATGCATGTCGCCAACAGGGGTGCGGGGGGAGGGGTGGCGTCAACAACCCTGCGGCTAGCCCTCCCAAGGCTGTCGTGTCACGCCAAGCTCCACCTACTGCAGCTGCACCTCCGCCGCCTGCTCTCCCTACACCAGCCGTGCAAACCCTAAACCCTGATCAAGAATCTGTCTGGGATCTTTTGTAAGAATTAGCAATGGCCGTGGCAAGTTAGGACTCTGTCAGAAAATAGGTTTCTGGTGAGATTTCCCCCACGGAAAAATGTGGATGAGCTGATAGAATTCCCTGCTTTTGATCTACCTATTAATAGGGTATCTGTGACAATGTAGAAGTGGACTGGAGCTATTGACCCCTTCAGTGAACTAACTGAAGCTTGGGTTGTCATTGAAGGGTTGTCTTCTAAATGGTGTACATGGAAGGTGTTCTCACAGATTGCTTCATGTTTTGGTATCCTAGTAGATGTTGACTGGAATGGTCTAATGAAAAGCTTCTATGAGAAAGTAAGGATCAAGATTGCCTGCAAAAATCCAGCTAAAATTCTGTTTGAAAGAATTATGGAGATGAGGAAGAAACTATACATTATATCTTTCACTATGGAAGGCTTTGAACAGATAGGAGCTGATGACCCTAATGATGACAAGTGACCTGCTGACATCTCTGTGGATGAGGATAACAAGGAACTGGGGAGCGAGAAACTTGATAAAGATCTTCTGGAAGATGGAGAGATGATCTTGACCTTGCTAATAAAGCTACCACCTCTAAGAACTAAATCGACATATAAAGCAACAAGAATAGATGATAGTATGACCTTTCATCCTGTTGCACTTCTGGAAGCTTGTTGCTCCCCTGAGAAAGAAGTTGTTGCTGATAATAACAGGGCAGTGACATGTGTGGTTGATGCACCCATCCCCTTCATAGAAGCTATCAAAATTTTTGGGTGTGCCTGGTGATGGGAGTGTTCGTTTAACCAGTCCTCCTCCCCCTATTGAAAAAACCGATGAAGCTCCTCTCTGTGGTATTTTCCCTGTTTCAATGCAGAAACCATATTGCTCCGAACTGCTGAGAGATATGGACAGCTCTGGGTTTGATACTGCCAGTGAAATTGATGACTCGGAAAATGAGATGGACACATTTGAAGCTCATGTAGTCAACTGCTTGAAGATGATGGAACTAGGGACAGACACTATGGCTACTGCCAACAGACCTCCCCCTCCTACTGGCAAGAAAACTAGTACCACAAGTGGGGTCTAGTGGTTGCTCCAAGGCCTAGTACCAGAACACAAAACAAACAGAATATGATTGAGAAAGTTGTTGCGTATAAAATGAGGAAGAACCTGGAGATCCCTGTCACCTTCAAAAGTAAGTATTTTACTAATGAAGCATGTTCTACGTTAGAGGCTTATGTCTCTGCTATTGATCTTAGAATTGGTAACCCTGATACTGATAAAAATGCCATTATTAATGATATTATCATAGATGAAACTGAAAAATGCATGGAATTTGCTTCTCAAAATCCTGAAATATCCTTACCTGATGATCTAGATGATAACTTGTGTGACCTAAATGGAGTTTGCACTCCAAAAAATTACAGTTCTGGCTCTAATAGACTAGTGGGCACTGCTGGTTCTGTTGGTGGTCCTGGAAATGCTGCTAAAGGTGGGCTTTATATCCTTTCTCATCCTTTCAAAATTCCATGATAGGTGTCTTTTGGTGAAAGGATCGATATAGTTGACTAGAGGGGGGGGGGGGTGAATAGGCAACTAACAATTTTTTAAGCTTTTCTTTACCAATTTAAACTTTGCAATATAAAGGTTGTCTAGATGTGCAACTAGGTGGACAACCTATATGATGCAAACAACACAAGCACAAGAGCAAGCAAGGATAGGAACACAAATAAGCTTGCACAAGTAAAGGGATAAGATAACCAAGAGTGGAGCCGGTGGAGACGAGGATGTGTTACCGAAGTTGCTTCCTTTTGAGGGGAAGTACGTCTCCGTTAGAGCGGTGTGGAGGCACAATGCTCCCCAAGAAGCCACTAGGGCCACCATAATCTCCTCACGCCTCGCACAATGCAAGAGCCGTGATTCCACTATTGGTGCCCTTGAAGGCGGTGACCGAACCTTTACAAACAAGGTTGGGGCAATCTCCACAACTTAATTGGAGGCTCCCAACAACACCACGAAGCTTCACCACAATGGAATATGGCTCCATGGTGACCTCAACTGCCTAGGGTGCTCAAACACCCAAGAGTAACAAGATCCGCAAGGGATAAGTGGGGGAATCAAATATCTTGTGGTGGAAGTGTAGATCGGGCCCTTGTCACCCAATCCCGAGCAAATCAACAAGTTTGATTGGCTAGGGAGAGAGATCGGGCCAAAATGGAGCTTGGAGCAACAATGGAGCTTAGAGATGGAAGAGATAGTCAACTAGAGGTAGAAGACGCCCCTTATATAGTCGTGGGAAAAGATCCAACCGTTATCCACATGTTCAGCCCGCGACGCACGGTACTACCGCTCCAGGGGCGCGGTACTACCGCGAGGCTACGCGGTACTACCGTGGCGGACCACGGTACTATCAAGGCAACAAAGACAGGCCGGAACTTGCTCGACTATAAGCGATTACTACCGCTATGCATTATTACCGCTCCCCTTGCGGTACTACCGCAAGGCGGGAGAGTCACGGCACAGGAAGGGCGCGGATGAAATAAATTACATCCGTGCCAACTTCCGCTGAACCTGCGGTGGTACAAAAATCCGACGTGGTACTACCGCTCCAGAGGAGCGGTACTACCGTTGCGGGCGCCTACTACCGTGAAACTACGGTACTAGGTAGGAGGGCCACGGTACTACGGCTCCTAGGGAGCAGTACCGTGGCCCCCCGCGGTACTACCGAGCTGGACGAGCGATACTACCGTGGGGGGCGCGGATGTAAAAAATTACATCCGCCCCTACTACCGCACCGGAGCGGCACTAGGCCTGGGAGCCCCGGTACTACCGCTCCAGAGGAGCGGTACTACCGTGACACCCAGCGGTACTACCGCAAGTACAGCAGTAGTCGTCAGATTTCCGCACAACCATGATAACGAAGGGAAGCTCCAAAATGCAGGGAAAGGAGGGACAAGTGTACGTGTTGATTCGCCCAAACCTTTCCGACGCGGACCCCCTCTTAATAGTACGGCTCTCCTACGACTCAAATCCACCAAAAAGAAACGAGGGACGCACGCCGCCTTCAATAGTCTCCGAGGGGCACCGAATCGCCTCGTGCCTAGTGATGAACCATCCGAGGAACTCAAATCATACGATTAACCCGCAAAAGTATCGCCATCAATCACCAAAACACTTACGGGATAAATATGCCCTTACAATCTCCCCATTTTTGGTGGATTGATGACAATACGGGATTTGCACAAAGATACAAAAATATCGAGCAAGGGCAAACCCTCCTCTCCAAAATATAGACGGGCTCCCCCTAGATGTGTGCACTCTGGATGAATGCTTTGGACTGCATGGCACACGTACTAGGATCACCACTCCCCCTATATTTTAGAGACAAAGGCCCGAAGAATAACATCTAAGCAACATATAGCACAATATAACACACGCTTGGTAAGATAGATAGAGTGCATATGTCTTACACCATATGAAGGAAAAGCAACTAAAACGAGGTTCAACCGAGAATGCAATAAACACACCAAACACGAACACGACACAAGACTCGCAAATCCCTACGCTCTCTCCCCCTTTGCATCGAGACGCCAAAAAGGCAGAGAGGACACCTACACACAAGCGGTGGCTCAAGCAGCAGAGAACTCGTCCCAACCCTCTCCGTCAGACTCCTTAGCAGCAGGGATGGACTCCTCGACGCCCTCCTCAGAATCAGTCCACTTGTAGCCTTGCTTCTCCATCCACTCGGCCTCCGGAGTGATGTGCTCCTCAGACCATGGACACATCCTCACCATAGAGCTTCAAGATCTTCCTGTCCCCAAGCGACGACTCTCCTTGGATGCCACATGAGTCCTGTCGCCCCTTGGCTTGCATGCAGAAAAGAGTCTTCATCTTGTCCTTCACCGTGGCCCATGAAGGCATAGAGGAGCTCTGGGAAGGCCTAGCAGCATGGCCCTCAGCAACATTCTCGGCGCCAGCATCCTCCTCTCCAACAACATCCCTAGCAGCAGACGCCTCGGCATGAGTAGTAGTGTTGGCCCAGTTGGGTTTGACACGCAGACAGATGGGGTCATGGCGAATCTAGTCAGGGGCAAGGAACTCCTCACCAGGGAACATCTTCTCCCAGGTCCTCGAGATCAGCAGAAATAGATAGGGCCCGTAGATAGGCACTTTGCGGTTGAACACCGCAAACCGAAGCTCACACCACATGATGTGTGAGACATCAAGTGGCTGAGTCTGAGACAAACGAGCCTCCTCACAGATGAGCATCATATCCACCATATAGGCATGGACCTTGTCCTTGTCACCAATCTGAGGGAACAAGGAGTTGCGGAAGATGCGGTACATGATATCCAGAAAAGAGTAGAGCACCAACCCTATCTTGCCACTTGAAGCGTCTTCTCAACATAGTACGGTGCAAGCCTGTCCTTGTTGGCAGAGTCGAGTTGGCATGGGGCGAACACCCACGGAGAGTCGAGCCCGTCATCGAACTTGGAGCAAATCCATGAACTCCTTCCGTGTAGCAGTCAGCTTACGGCCATTGGTCATCCAGGTCATCCTCCTCTCCTCATTAGGGTGAAAGTAAGCTGAAGCAAAGAACTGACCAATGAGCTCAGGATCATAGTCAAGGTGAAAGGATATCACATGCTCAATGCCAAACTGCTCCACCATGTCCAGAGCCTCTCCAAAGTAGGCACGGAACTTGTCCTTCCTCAAGTGATGCATGTCAATCCACTTCACATCCACATAGGTATTCTGCTTGTTCTTGATGACATCCAGATAGACGTTGGTTTGATGCTTGTTCCAGAACAGCTCACAACCCCTGACAGAGGAACGAGGGGTCACGTACGGGTCAATTTGCCTGAGACAGACGTAGTCAGATTGGGGCATCTCATCCATGCCCTTGGCGGGCTCCTTGAACTTGCTAGCAGTTGTCTTGACATGGCGCTTGGGGGCAGAGGAACCCTTTGGTGCTTCACCTGGGTTGCGCAGATGCTTGGAGCCAGTGTCACGACTGGGATTGGACCGGCGAGAGCCACCACCTGAGACACACACGCAAAGCACCAAACACGCGAAGAATATCAATGCAAAGGCCACGATAAAGCACAAGAAACACATAGGATACATACGAGAAAGTTGGCATGCGATAGGTGTGAGCCACGGTAGGACGGCCACTGCCTGCGGCACTAAAGCAGTAGTACCGCTCCAAACACGGTAGTACTGCGGCGAGGTCACGCAGTACCGTGGTTGGAGCGGAAGTAAAAATTTAGTGCCGAACAGAAGCTGTAGTACCGCACCGAAGGCGGTAGTAGTAATGCGGCGAGCGGTAGTACTACCATACGGGCGGTAGTAATGCAGCGTCGCAGCAGATCCAATCGGGCGGTTTGAATCTGAAAAGAACTGAAACAACGGCGGTGCTACGGTGATCAGATCTAGCGCATGACAACAATACAAGTATAAATCCTATGCAATACCACGCTCCTTCATCCTATTCTTGCAGAGATTAAGCCTATCAATCTCAAGAACACACAAGCCTCCCCAAAAACCTAGAAACACCAAACACCATCAACACGGAGAGGGAGTTGGGGAAAAACCTGGGTCCATAGAAAGAGCACGTGGTGGTGAACGATCCCACCGGTCGGAATCACGGGAGGGCAGCCGGTGGAGGAGATCCGGCGAAGAACGCCGGTTCCGTTCTTGAGCAAGGGAGAGAAAGAGGCGACGTGGAGAGAGGACTGCGAATGGGTATGGGGAGTTAGAACTCCCCCTGCCCGTCCTTATCCCCACGCCCTCGAACCGGCGCGGTAGTACCGCGTATCACCGCGGTAGTACCGCTCGGGCGGAAGTTCCGCACCGACGCGGTAGTACCGCTCAACCAGGAGGTAGTAAAAAATTACTGCCGTGTGGTAGCGGTAGTACCATGCTCTCGTAAGCGGTAGTACCGTGGCAGGCTGCGGTAGTACCGCACCTGGCCGCGGTAGTACCGTGAACTCAAGTCACCGCAAGATTCAAAAACGAGAAGAAGGCCTTTGCAAGGAAACTTTTCACACACAAGAAACCACAAGATCAAGCACAAACCAGAGGCAAAAGACAACAAGAAACCACCAAGCTACAAGGCCTCTCAAGGAGAGAGGCGGTGGCAAGCCACCTATGTTTGAGTTGGATGGTATGGCACCGCGAAGAATTATCCTTGGTCCCATGAACAAAACTCGTCTTTGGAACACAAGTACCATAAAAAATGGCTAATGTGAAAGAGGTGATCAATTTATGCATAATGGGGGGAGGGAGAGTTCATTGAGAGAACAACACTCCCCCTATGTCCATGCCTACACCTAAACTAGACAACAAGTTGAGTGTGGTGGGGAGTGCACGGCTCAAGTCACATTGCTCAAATCGATGATATTTAGCTCATGCCTTAACTCATGAAATCTTGCTTCATCTAAGGGCTTCGTGAATATATCCGCAAGGTTATCACGAGTGTTGACATACCTGAGCTCGATCTCCCTCGCCTAATGTGATCCCGGATGAAGTGATACCGAATCTCAATGTGCTTCGTCTTGAAGTGTTGCACCGGGTTGAGAGAAATCTTGATGGCACTTTCATTATCACACCAAAGAGGCACTTTGTCACAAATGACACCGTACTCCTTTAAAGTTTGCCTCATCCATAGGAGTTGAGCACAACAACTACCGGCCGCCACATATTCCGCTTCGTGGACGAGAGAGACACACAACTTTGCTTCTTGGAAGACCAACTTACCAAGGAGCAACCAAGAAATTGGCACCCTCCGGAAGTGGACTTCCTATCCACTTTGTCTCCCGCCCAATCGGAATCCGTAAATCCTTCAAGCTTGAAGTTTGCTCCTCTTGGATACCATAAGCCAAAATTTGGGGTATGAGCCAAATATCGAAAGATTCGCTTGACCGCCACATAGTGGCTTTCCTTGATCTTGACTTGAAACCGTGCACACATTCCCACACTCAACATGATATCCGGTCTAGATGCACAAAGGTAAAGCAAGGAGCCAATCATGGAGCGATATACCTTTTGATCCACCGCTTTACCATTGGTATCAATGTCAAGTTGGCACTTGGTGGGCATTGGTGTAGTAGCCGGCTTGACATCACTTAGCTTGAATCTTTTGAGCATGTCTTGAGTGTATTTGGCTTGGTTGATGAAGGTTCCTTCTCTTCTTTGTTTGATATCGAAACCAAGGAAGAACTTCAACTCTCCCATCGAAGACATCTTGAACTTGGAGGTCATGAGAGCGGCAAATTCCTCATTGAAAGCTTTGTTAGGAGAACCAAAGATAATATCATCAACATATAGTTGGCATACAAACAACTCCCCATTGACCTTCTTAGTAAAAAGAGTGGGATCGATTTGCCCCACTTCAAACCCACGATCTTGTAGCAACTCGGTAAGGTGGTCATACCACGCACGTGGGGCTTGTTTAAGGCCATAGAGTGCCTTATCGAGTTGATACACATGATCCAGGAAGTAGGGGTCCTCGAACCCGGGGGGTTGCTTGACATAGACCAACTCATTAATAGGACCATTAAGAAAAGCACTTTTCACATCCATTTGTTGCAACTTAAAGTTGTGATGGGAAGCATAAGCAATCAACAAACGAATGGATTCAAGACGAGCAACGGGAGCAAAGGTTTCACCGTAGTCGATACCCTCGACTTGGGAGTAGCCTTGTGCTACCAATCTTGCCTTGTTGCGTAATGATGTTCCCATGAGCATCTTGCTTGTTCTTGAAAATCCACTTGGTTCCAATGACGTTGTGGTTCCTCAAGGCCTTGGCACCAATCTCCACACCTTGTTGTACTCGAAGTTGTTGAGTTCTTCATGCATGACATTGAGCCAATCCGAGTCTTCGAGCGCATCATAGACCTTTTGGGGTTCAACACAAGAAACAAACGCGTGATGTTCACAATAGTTTGCCAATTGTCTACGAGTGCTTACCCCTTTTCTTAGGCTTCCAACCACATTCTCCATGAGATGGCCTTTGGTGGTGAGTTTGGAAGCAATATTGGCGGCACGACGCTCTAATTCCTCCTCGGAGGTGAGATGAGGAGGGTCACTTGATCATCTTGAGCGCCTGCCTTGAGCATGATCTTCATCTTGAGCATGCTCGGGGGAGAGAACTTGACCTTGGGCATCATTTGGAGTGTCATCATCGTCTTGAGCACGATCTTGCCCTTGGTCTTGTTCATGAGGTTGAGGGCCTTCACTTTGTTCTTTGGAAGCGTGTGGGCCTTGGGTTGGTGATGGCTCCACTTGAGTGGAGCATTGTCCTTCTCTTTCGGCCACAAGGGGTTCCTCAATGGGTAGGATAAAACCAACTCCCATTCTTCTTATGGCTTGGGGAGGAATTTCATCACCTACATCACAAGTGCCACTTTGCTCCACTTGGGAGCCGTTATTCTCATCAAACTCCACATTACACGTCTCCTCAATAAGTCCCGTGGATTTATTGAGGACACGGTAAGCATGAGAGTTTGTAATATAACCAACAAATATGCCCTCATGAGCTCTAGCTTCAAATTTAGACAAACGAACACTTTTCTTGAGAATGAAACACTTACACCCGAACACCCGGAAGTACTTGAGTTTGGGCTTGTTGCCGGTGAGTATCTCATAAGGATTCTTGTTCAAGCCTTTGCGGAGATACAGCCGATTGGATGCATGACATGCGGTGTTGATGGCTTCGGCCCAAAAGTTGTATGGAGACTTGAACTCCGCCATCATGGTCCTTGCCGCATCCATCAACGTCTGGTTCTTCCTCTCCGCAACACCATTTTGTTGAGGGGTATATGGTGCAGAATATTGATGCTTGATCCCCTCATCACTAAGAAACTCATCCAAAGTGTAGTTCTTGAACTCGGTGCCGTTGTCACTTCTTATAGTCAAGATCTGTGCATTATGTTGACGTTGAGCTTCATTTGCAAAGTCGATGACGGTTTGTTGAGTCTCACTCTTCCTCTTGAAGAAGTATACCCAAGTGTATCTTGAATAGTCATCCACAATCACCAAGCAATACTTTCTACCTCCAAGACTATCAAATGATGGTGGCCCAAAGAGATCCATGTGAAGGAGCTCCAAGGGTCTCTTTGAGTATATGATGGTCGTGGGAGGGTGAGCCTTCTCATGAAGCTTTCCTTCAATACAAGAACTGCAAGCACGGTCTTTGGCAAAACTAACATTTTTAGTCCACGGACATGGTCCCCCTTGAGAAGACTTAGCAAAGATCTCATATTGACGTGGGCTAAACGGCGATGCCAAAGCCATCCCACGTCAACTTTAGCCATTAGGCATGTCGCGGTCTTAGTGGGTCGCTCCGAAAAGTTAATCACATAGAGGCCGTTCTCGACATGCCCAACAAAGGCTACTTTAAGAGTCTTGCTCCACAAGAGGGCCACGGTATCAATGTCAAAGAAGGTAGCAAAACCCATGATTGCAAGTTGACGAACGGAAAGCAAATTGTATGCAAGGGACTCAACAAGCATGACTTTCTCGATCGTAAGATCATGAGAAATGACAACCTTGCCGAGACCCAATACCTTAGAATGTGATGAATCACCCCACTCGACATTGGTGGGCATAGATGGAATCTCTTGCACGTCCACCACCATGTCCTTGCTCCCGGTCATATGATTTGTTGCTCCACTATCGAGCAACCATGATCCCCCACCGGAAGCAAACCCCTACACGAGATCAATGCTTGGTTTTAGGTACCCATTTGGTAATGGGTCCTTTGATGTTAGTAACGAGGGTCTTAGGAACCCAAATAGACCATTCAATGTACTCATAAGAAGAACCAACAAATTTAGCATAAACATGCCCATCACTAGCACGGCACAACACATATGAGGGGTTAAAGTCGCGGCTATGTTCATGGGGATGACGTTGTCCTTCTTGGCATTGCCACCCTTTGCATGGTTCTTCTTCTTCTTGGAAGCACCTCTCCCTCCCTCACAAAAGTTTGCTTGAGAGGGGAGGTTGCTTTGTCTTGTCATTCTTCTTCTTGCTCTTGGGCTTGGGCGCGAACCCAATCCCCTCCTTGGCCACAACTTCCTTTTGATTACTCAAAAGGTCGTTAAGGTTCTTCTCACCTTGTATGCATGTGACAAGGCCCTTTTCAAGTTGCTCCTTCAACTTAGCATTCTCCTCAACAAGACGCACATGCTCACAACAAGGGTTAGTAGCATTTGCATTATCAATCAATATCATATGAGGAAAGGTGGCTTTCTCCTTGGTTAGCTTCACTTGGAGTTGATCATGAGACTCTTTGAGACTAGCATGAGCACCCTTCAAGACTTTATGAGCCTTGTCGAGAATGTCAAAGTCCTCGTTGAGTCTAGCAAGATCAACTCCAAGCTTTGCCTTCTCGGAGCTAAGCACACGAGACACAACAAGAGCATGATCAAGGTCTTTCTTTAATTTAGCATGATCATCGTTGTATGACTCCGAAATCTCATCGGCATAGTCACGACTATGCCCTTCCATCTTAGAGATGGTTTCTTCATGAGCCTCGATCATGACATTGGCTTCACCAAGTTGTTCCAAGAGAGCAACGGCGTGCTTCTTGGATTTGCCCTTGAGTTTACTCATAAAGATCTCAAACTCATTTTCCTCCACATTAGTCCCCTCATGTTCATCAATGCAATCCACAAAGAAGAATGATTGATGATGGTAGTTTTGATGTTGGGGTTACCTTGTTGGTGGCTTTAGCCATGAGGCACTTGGCGGTGATGCTTTCATTGGGTGAATCGAAGAGAGACACCCGAGGAGTCGTTGCAATGGCCACGGAAGCCATGGCAATCGATTCACCATCCTCATCATCATCATCATCCTCATTGTACTCTTCTTGAACCACCAAAGCTTTGTGAGGAGTCTTCTTGGTGAAGTTGCTCTTGTTGGGGAAAGACTTGGCCTTGTCCTTACGGATGAGCTTGCCACCATTGTCTTCCCTCTTCTCATATGGGCACTCCGCAACAAAGTGACTCACATTGCCACAATTGAAACAAGTCCTCACTCGTTGCTTGCCCTTAGTGCCACTTGAGTTGCTCTTGTTGAAGTTGGGCCTTGAGTTCTTCTTGCTCCAAAATTGCCTTGAAGCAAGGGCCATGAGTTCATGATAGTCATACTTAGTATCTTCGAGGTTGCTCTCTTCTTCTTCCTCCTCTCCATCTTCTTCGACACAAATCTTGGCCTTCAAAGCGAGGTTGGGCTTCTTTGCTCTTTTGGAGCGAAGCACCGCATTGTCGGTGGTCTTGTCCAATATGCTCATAGCCACAAACTCATCCAACACATCACTTGAGGACAGGGTGTGGAAGTCCGGTCGTTGATGGATGACGGAGGACATGGCTTTGTGGTAGGGCATCATTGCCTTGAGTAATTTGCGCTTGATCCAGTTGTCATCCGTGTCCTTACTTCCATGATCCCGGAGGGAGACAGCAAGCTTGGTTACTCTCCGATGGAGCTCACGAGGTTCTTCTTCTTCTTTCATTGCAAACTCATCGGCTTCATCTTGGACCACTTCATAATTTGAACGTTGAATGCTTGCGCTTCCTCGATAAAGGGAAACCACCTTGAGCCAAGCATCTTTGGCAAGGGAGTAAGGCCGGAGATGAGGGAGGTCTTCGGGAAGGATTGCTTCTTGGATGATGAAGAGAGCATTCTCATTGAATTGATGGTCCACGACCTCTCTTGGAGAAAAGTTGCTCGGATCATGCGGATAGAAACCTTCTTCAATGATTCTCCAAAGGTTAGTGTTCATATGATTTAAATGACGCTTAAAACGATAAACCCAAGAATCAAAATCCTCCTTTTATCAATCTTAGGTGGTGGACCGGCATGATTCAAATGAGTGGAAGGAATCGGTCCACCATAAACGGAGGTTGCACATGGGCAAAGATGTCGGTGCCATTCTTACCACTAGACGAGGGGCTTTCTCACTAGTAGCTTCCCCCTTATCGGAGTTAGCATCCGCTCCCGTGTTGCCGGGATCACCCACTTTCACGGGTGCGGTGGAAAGTTTAAGCCCTTCTAGGAATTCCTTAAACATGTCCTTGACCTCGGTCGTCATGGAGTTTTTCAATGTGTCCAACGCCACATTGAATTCCTCACGAGAGATCGAGGTACCCCCATCTCCCGTAGATGATATCGGATTCGCACTGGAGTGCTCCCCCACATCATCTACGACGTCAACCATACTCTTCGGACGGTAAAGTCCTTAAAAAGAGACGAGGCTCTGATACCAATTGAAAGGATCGATATAGTTGACTGGAGGGGGGTGAATAGGCAACTAACAAATTTTAATCTTTTCTTTACTAATTTAAACTTTGCAATAATAAAGGTTGTCTAGATGTGCAACTAAGTGGACAACCTATATGATGCAAACAACACAAGCACAAGAGCAAGCAAGGATAGGAACACAAATAAGCTTGCACAAGTAAAGGGATAAGATAACCAAGAGTGGAGCCGGTGGAGACGAGGATGTGTTACCGAAGTTCCTTCCTTTTGAGGGGAAGTACGTCTCCGTTAGAGCGGTGTGGAGGCACAATGCTCCCAAGAAGCCACTAGGGCCACCGTAATCTCCTCACGCCTCAAGACAATGCAAGAGCCGTGATTCCACTATTGGTGCCCTTGAAGGCGGCGATCAACCTTTACAAACAAGGTTGGGGCAATCTCCACAACTTAATTGGAGGCTCCCAACAACACCACGAAGCTTCACCACAATGGAATATGGCTCCACGGTGACCTCAACTGCCTAGGGTGCTCAAACACCCAAGAGTAACAAGATCCGCAATGGATAAGTGGGTGGAATCAAATATCTTGTGGTGGAAGTGTAGATCGGGCCCTTGTCACCCAATCCCGAGCAAATCAACAAGTTTGATTGGCTAGGGAGAGAGATCGGTCCAAAATGGAGCTTGGAGCAACAATGGAGCTTAGAGATGGAAGAGGTAGTCAACTAGAGGTAGAAGACGCCCCTTATATAGTCGTGGGAAAAGATCCAACCGTTATCCACATGTTCAGCCCGCGACGCACGGTACTACCGCCTGTGGGCGCGGTATTATCACAGGCTGCGCAGTACTACCGTGGCGGACCACGGTACTACCGCAGCAAAGACAAGCCGGAACTTGCTCGACTAAGGGCATTACTACGCCATGCTGGTACTACCGCTCCCCCTTGCGGTACTACCGCAAGGCAGGAGAGTCACGACCTGGGAAGGGCGCGGATGAAATAAATTACATCCGTGCCAACTTCCGCTGAATCTGCGGTGGTACAAAAATCCGATGCGGTACTACCGCTCCAGAGGAGCGGTACTACCGTTGCGGGCGCCTACTACCGTGAAACTACGGTACTAGGTAGGAGGGCCACGGTACTACGGCTCCTAGGGAGCAGTACTACCATGGGCCCCTGCGGTACTACCGCGCTGGACGAGCGGTACTACCGTGGGGGGCGCGGATGTAAAAAATTACATCCGCCCTACTACCAAGACCGAGCGGCACTAGGCCTGGGAGCCGCGATACTACCACTCCAGAGGAGCGGTACTACCGTGACACCCAGCGGTACTACCGCAAGTACAGCAGTAGTCGCCAGATTTCCGCACAACCAAGATAACGAAGGGAAGCTCCAAAATGCAGAGAAAGGAGGGACAAGTGTACGTGTTGATTCCGCCCAAACATTTCCGACGCGGACCCCCTCTTAATAGTACGGCTCTCCTACGACTCAAATCCACCAAAAAGAAACGTAGGACGACGCCGTCTTCAATAGTCTCCGAGGGGCACCGAATTGTCTCGTGCCTAGTGATGAACCATCTGAGGAACTCAAAGCATACGATTAGTCCGCAAAAGTATCGTCATCAATCACCAAAACACTTACGGGATAAATATGCCCTTACATTTGGAATATAAGAGGTTTAGGCCAAAAAGGAAAACTCCAGTGCCTGTCTGATCTTGTTAATAAGTACAAACTAGATTTTATAGAATTTCAAGAAATAAAAAGAGAAACTATATATGATTCTTTTTTAAATGTCCTAGCTGGCTCTACTCCATATATGTGGCATATATTACCCGCTGTAGTATCTGTTGGGGAATACTTATGGGGATTAATTCCTACTCCTTTGAGCTTATTGGTGTCATTTCCAAAAAATATTGTATGATCAGTACTCTGAAGAGCAAAAGCGATGGGTTTTGCTGGCACTTGATAGTAGTCTATGGTACAACTTATGTTGTGGATAAGGTGGATTTTATTGCTGAACTACACGAAGTTATGGGTGGGTTATCCTATCCCGTTCAATTTGGAGGAGATTTTAACTTGGTTAGAGAGGCCAAGGAAAAATATTCTGGCAATGTCAACAACTCATGGGCCTTTTTATTTAACGATTGGATAAATAAGTGGGGGCTCATGGAAAATAAGTTAGCTAATAGGGTCTATACCTGGAGCAATAATGAAGAAAATCCTCTTTTTGCAACTATTAATAGAGTCTTCTCTTCAACTGATTTGGATAGTCACTTCCCCCTAACTACTGTGGGTGCCCTACCTAGGGTGGGCAGTGATCATGCCCCCCTACTCTTTGATTCGGGAATGGTGGATGCAAAAATAACAAACCTTTTAGGTTTCAAAAATGGTGGCTAGGGCAACCTGATTTCTATGCCCTGGTTGAGAAACTTTGGGCTACTCCATCACCCTTCAAATCTGCTATTGGCACTTGGCAGTTCAAAGCTAAATTATTTAGGAAGCAGGTGAAACGATGGAGTATTAACCTGGAGGCTGCTATGAAGAAAATAAAAAAAGATCTAGTACAAGAGTTTGACATCTTGGATGTTTTCTCTGAAAAAAATAGGATTGGGGCTGAGGATATCCCTAGGATGAAAGAAATTAGAGAAGAACTCCAGGAAATTTGGAAGAAAGAGGAGACTGCCATGTGGCAAAGATCTAGGGATAGAAAAATTCTTGAGGGTGATAAAACCACGGCATACTTCCATGTTGTTCCTAACGAATGTGGAGGAAAAAATAGCTTTCGGTTCTGGAAGGTGCTGAAGGACCTGTTTACTCCACTAAAGATATGCCAGATGTAGCAACTGACTTTTATAAGAAACTTTTTGGGTTTGAGCCTAAACCTAATATCCACTTGGGTGACCATTTTTGGCCTGCTGATGAACTTGTTACTGATGTTGAAAATGAGCTACTACAAAAACCCTTAGCAGAGGAAGAAATCAAGGAGGCCATGATGGGGTCATATGCTAGTGGTGCACCTGGCCCAGATGGGCTCTCCTTCTTATTCTACTAACATTCTGGGAGGTGATTAAGGGAGATTTTATGGCCCCTGTGAGAAATTTTGAGCGTGCGACCCTGGATATCTAGAGACTTAATTACTCTATTGTTACGCTTATTCCTAAAGAGCCTGATGCCAAGCATATGAGGAAGTTCAGACCAATTTGCTTGAGCAATTGCTCAATAAAAATCTTCAATAAAGCCATGACTAATAGGGTCTCTCTGTTAGGCCATAAGTTGTTGTCCCCATGTCAAACTGCGTTTGTACGAGGGAGATTCATTTTAGAGAGCATAGTTGCTGCTCATGAAGCAATCCATGAGGTGCACAAGTCGGGTAGACCTGGGGTTGTCCTCAAAATAGATTATGATAAAATATACAATAGAGTGAACTGGGATTTCCTAGTTCAAATGCTAACCTCCATGGGTTTGGGGTCTAAATGGATAGGGTGGATCTTATCCACTCTACAACAAAGCTCCTTTTGTATTAAGATTAATGATGTCTTGGATCCATATTTTGTGGGAGGGAAAGGTCTAAAATAAGGCGACCCGAGCTCACCCATGCTTTTTAACCTTGTTGTGGATGTTTTCTCTCAAATGCTTGCCAAAATTGTTAATGGAAATATTATTTTGGGGATTATTCCTCATATCATCCCTCGAGGGCTTATTAGCCTATAGTATGCCGATGATACAATCCTGTATTCTTTGATTCAAATTCTGAGTATGCAAAAAAAATTAAATGGTTGCTTGCTTGCTTTGAAAGACTTTCTGGATTGAAAATCAATTATGATAAGTGTGAATTAGTTCCTGTAAACTTAGATGCTGTGGATGGTAAAGTTTTATCTTAAATCTTTTGCTGCAAAGTGGGGATTTCCCACTTAAATATCTTGGGGTCCCACTACACTACCTCAAGCTGAGAAGAGAGGATATCCAACCCATCATTAATAAAATAATTAAGCGCTTTTGTGGCTGGAAAGGAAGGCTTCTCAGCTATGAAGCTAAGCTGGTCTTGCTCAAGTTGTGTATTGCTAGTATCCCTATGTACCTGATGCCAATCATCAAGTTTCCTAAATGGGCCATCAAAGCCATTACGTGGCAGATGGCGCATTTTTTATGGTGGAACCTTTATGATAAGCATAAGTATCACCTAGCTGATTGGGGGCTTATCTCTAAAAAGGACTTTGGTGGTCTGGGTGTTCCCAACTTGCGAGAATTCAACATGGCTTTGTTGGCCTCATGGGCTAAAAAATACTTTCAAGACAGTGATAAGGATTGGATTAGATTGGTGGACCATAGATATAGGAATAATAAACCTAACTTTCTTTGGTCCAAACAGGGTACGGGTTCCCCTTTCTAGAAGGGTACATGTAACCTGGGCTCTTGCTGGTGTAAGGCCTTTCTAACGATGGACATTGGGGAATGGGGAGAAAATTAGTTTTTGACACGATATCTAGGCGGGGGATTCTTCCCTCAAGACCCAATTCTGGGATGTCTCTACAGTATTTGCCAACAACAAGACTGTGTGGTTGCCCAAGTTTGGGATGGGAAAACTTTGAAACTCTCTTTTAACATATGTGTTGATGGGGGTTTCCTTACTAAATGGCAGGGTCTAATCCATGTAATAGCTACCAAAAAACCAAACTATGAGGAAGACCAGCCCATTTGGATGTTAGAACCATCGGGAATGTACACTGTTAGTTCCTTTTATAATGTGGTCAACTGGGGTGGGTTATCTACCCCCTTATGGAAGAATTCTTGGAAAACTGTGGTCCCACATAGATATCTGGTGTTCTTATGACTAGCTTAGTACAATAAAATTCTTACTAGAGATAATTTGTGTAAGAGACGTCCTGTTAATGACATGACATGCCTATTTTGTAGTGAAAATGAATCAGTCCAGCACCTGTTTTTTGATTGTATAGTGGCTAAAAACATTTGGGAAGATATTGCTGAATCCTTTGATTTCCAGTACCCCGATAATATGATTGAGTTATCTAATATCTGGAGTATTAATAATAAGAAGTCTGTAGTAAATATTTCTTGTGTTGCTGCCATTTGGAGCGTTTGGACCATGCGTAATGATATGTGTTTTCAGGGCCTGCCATGGACAAATACTCGTGCAATATTGGGAAGGGCCAGCTCTTTACTTCATCAATCGAAAATCCTGTGTGTGGGCGACCAGTCAGTGTTACTAGAGCGTTGTCTCCTACTCCTGGACCGTCGAAGAGGAGAGCTGTTGCGGATCACCTGGACCGGAAGTTTGGAGTTGGCCCGTAGGGTGGACTTGGCGGCTTCATGCATGCTGAGCGCGCACTCGGGGTGATCGACTCTCCCTCCCTGGGGTGCGGGATGATATGATTGGTCCTAGTCTTCCCCTGCATTGCTCTCAGTAGTTACAAAAGCAAAAATGGAATACTATGTTGTTGGGGCCTGTATGGCAGGACTTCTGCTATCGCTTTTGCTGGGTTTTTTTTTTCATTTTCGTATCTGATCTTGCTACTTAGATGCGAGAGCTTTGAAATGTTGGCCTGGGCGTTGTGCCCCGTTTTTAATAAAAATGGGGTGGGGGAAACCCCTCTTGATAAAGAAAAGAGTAAAATGCATTCGAGGTCATCGAACTTGTGTCGAAAACTCACTTTGATCATTGTACTTAAGAATACGGTCAATACGGTCACTATATACGATTAGAGGTGATCATACGGTCACTATCTCAACGTATAGCTCTGTATTTTACCTTGTTGACTGGTCAAACACCCCAACACCCTCTCTTTGTCTTTATGCAGGCCCACCTGTTAGTGAAAAAAAAGAGATAAGACAATACGCGTGGCAGGGGAATAGAACCAGTGATCTATTGCAGCACCGCCCAACCTGCTATCCAACTGAACACAGGATCGAGCTTTGGACAAATAGAGCGACATTATTATATGCTTGATGGCTCCGCTGCGTGTGTGCAGGCATGCATGCTATCGTTCGTGGGCGGGACGGAGCTTCTTGCTTCTTCTGCATGCTATGTCTGTGTTCCTGACCCTTTCTGTCTCCATCCAACAATTCTTGTACCCTGCCACGGGGCCATTTTTATACGGCAATCCTATTCTTACGTGCAAGTGCTACAAAAAGTCTTACGTACTAGTGTAGTTTGAGCCGATCCGTAACACGTTCTGTTGTAGGCAGTTTTCCCCCCTCTCACATTACGTCAGATTTTTTAAGAGTTGTGCGTCAGATTTTTATGCTCGACGATGGTCCACACATTTAGGCTTTGCCCAGCGTCCGCCTTGCCACCGGCGACGCGTAAAGGATACCATGATGGCGACGACGCCGATGACATGCACCGCCAGAAGGATGGCAACGCCAACGTAGAATTGCGACAATACCATGCCGCGCCTCGACCGCTGTCAACTGTCATCTAAGTAGTCTGACGACGGCCGGAGAAGTTTTGCATGCATGAGTGTAAAGTGTGTTATGTGCTAATTAAACATGTGTGGCTCTACACATGTTTGTCATGAAGTTGTGTGGGCCCAGTAGTTGGTGTACATGGGCATCAGCGGGAAGATCGCAGGCTCGACCTGCTTCGACTCTGCATATTCTTTTTTGTTTCACTGACTGGTTGGATCCACATAGGTAGAGAGAGGGATCCACATAGGTAGAGAGAGGGTGCTGTTATGTTCATGTTAGACCAGTCAACAAAGTAAAATACGAAGCTATATGATAAGACAGTGATCGTATAATCACCTGTAGTCGTATATAGTGACTGTATTGACCGTATTCTTAAGTACAGTGACCAAAATAAGCTTTCAACATAAGTTCGATGACCTCGAATGCATTTTACTCTAAAAAAAGAACAAAGAGAGCTCACGGGGGTATATATAGGCGGGGGAGATGAGATCCGTCCCCGAGTTCGACACAGACACGAATCCAAGGAAGAGGCAAAGATCTGCTCGGAGTTGGTAGCTACAATCTACTACGGCCGGGGGACGTGCTTCCCGACACACAGAAGGCGTGCGGCAAATAACCAGCGCGACGCACAGAAGGCGTGCGGCTGGGCCGGCCCACTAAGAGGCAACGCGAGGTGTGTCTACATCGATAAAAATCGCAAAAGCAGAAAGTGAAGCAGCGAGGAATCGAACCCACGACATCGCTCTCCAGAACCAGCGCTAGCCACCAGAGAAAGGCTACGAACGTGAAATATAACACATCGCCATAGAATTTAAGAACTTACTCTTGCGGGATATCCCCCTTGTATGTTATTTTCTGACCGTGTAATGTAGCATATAGATTTCTGAAAATTGAACACACTCTGGAGTCTTGAAAACACGATTGTTTTTAGGAAATGTGAACAAAATGTAAATTTTCAAACAGATTTTGAAAATTTTGTGAAAATTTCGGAAAACAAGAACAATATTTCTGAAGGTGATTTGAAAACAATGTACTTTTTAAAAGTGTTTATTTTGAAAATGTGCAAGCATTTTATGAATTTGAGAACACATTTTCAACAGGAATATTTTTTTGAATACATGAACAAATTTTCAAACCGCAAACATTTTTTAAATTTTTGAAAATGGGAACATTTTAAACTGCCAAACAATATATTAAAACGCGAACAATTTTTTAATACACGAACATCTTTTTTATACTCCAGAATAAATTTTGAAAATGGGAACATTTTCCAAAACTCCTGAATTTTTTTAAAAAACACGAACAATTTTGAAAACACAAACATTTTTTGAAAATGGGAACATTTTAAACTCCCGAACAAAATATAAAACTGCGAACAATTATTGAAAACACGAACATTTGTTTAAACTCCTGAACAAATTTGGAAAATGGGAACATTTTATGAAACTCTTGAGTTTTTTAAAAAAACATGAACAATTTTGAAAACACAAAAATTTATTGAAAACGGGAACATTTTAAACTCCCGAAGAAAGTAATAAAGCAAACAAAATTACAAAACATGAACATTTTTTTAAACTTCGGAACATATTTGGAAAATGGGAAGATCTTATGAAACTCCTCAGTTTTTCTAGAAAACACGAACAATTTTGAAAACACAAACATTTATTGACAACGGGAACATTTTAAACTCCGGAACAAAATAAAAAAAAGCGGACAAAATTTGAAAAGACGAACATTTTTTAAACTCAGGAACAAATTTTGAAAGTGGAAACATTTTCTCAAACTCTGATTTTTTTTTCAAAAACATGGACAATGTTGAAAACCTAAACATTTATTGAAAATGGGAACAATTTTAGAAACATGAACATTTTTTGAAACTCCTAAAAAATGAAAACATGAACAATTTTTGGAATTTAGAATAACTGGAACATTTTTCGGAAATCCCAAACTATATTTTAAAAGCGAACATTTTCTGAAAACAAGAACATATTTTCAAATTTTTGAACTTTTTTTGAAAACCCTAAACATATTTTCAAATTAGTGAACAATTTTGAATTCTATACATTTTTAAAATTTCCGAATTTTTGAAGAAAGAAACAGAAAAAGGAAAAGAAATGAAAAAAGAAGAAAGAAACAGGAAAGATATAACCAAAACGGAAATAAAAAAGAAACATAACAGAAAATAAACAAAAAAGAAAAAACCTATATGAAAACCAGCCACAAAAACAACAGAAAAAAAAAACGATTTGGGGAACCTTCTAGAAGGTTCCCAAAACCGGGAGAAACCAACCGCCCGTACTGATGCTAACCGCTAATGGGCTGAAACCAACAGAAAAAAATAATCCTGGTGCTTGCAGAGAAGGAACTCCTGGTGCTCGATGGCCGGCGTACTGATCACCATCTTGAGGCTTGACCTGGGGTGGCGCGACGCGTCGGTGTGGTACACCCGGTGATCCATGGTGGCCGGCAGGGGTGTTGGCGCTGCGCTGGAGAAGACGGATTTGCCGGCTGCCCCGCCCCTTGTTCTTGGGGTTGAGCGGGCATTCACGGCTGTAGTGCCCCTGCTCCTTGCAGATAATGCAGCGCAGCGGGTCACAGCAGTCTATCCTCTGATGGTGAGAGTTGAGGCACCGGAAACAGAGCCCGTCGAAGCGGCTTAAGAAAGCGTGTCTCCCCCCGTGGCCATTAATTAATGGCAGAGCGCCTGCCGGACCGCCTGGAGATGGGGCGCCCCGAGCTACCAGCAAGCTTCTTCTCAGCGCGCCGGTCTTTGCGCGACTTGACCACCGTCCACCCATCCCCATCACCCAAAGAGGAGACGCTCAACGCGGAGGATGGCACTATCATTATGGATTTCAGCTTGCTCTTCTCAAAGCAGGGGGTCATGGCTTGGACCGTTGTGGAACGCAGGAGCCACCTTGGAGCACTCCCCGCAGTAGGATTCGCGCTGGAGGCGCAGGGCTGGCCGTTGACGCTAGGAGAGGCGGTTGAGAGTCCGAGACCTGCGACGGACTGGAGGATCTGACTAGATCCGGCATGGATACCGGCGTGCCCCATCCAGAGGGCCCACCGATGGAGGAGCGCGAGCGCATGGCTGCGGAGGGTGGCACCCCTGCCCGGGCGGGCAAGGACGGGGTTGGGTGGCCGCCTCGGCCGGAGTGGCTGACGGCGCGGGGAGGGAGCGTGGCGCAGGGAGGGGGAGCGCCCAAGTCCTTTTCATTCTAAAAAAATTACTCCCTCCGTCTCATAATATAAGAATGTTTATTAATCTAAAACAGTTTGAAAAACGTTCTTATATTATGTTCTTATATTATGAGACGTAGGGAGTAGATGACACACGTGTCGACGTAGGTATCGCATGCACTGGTACGAACTTACTATGACGTACTACACGCCACCATATTTGTACATCCTCCCCAAAGATTATTAGGATTTGAACGAACGAACGAAAATCTCCGTAGTCATGCATGGCGTTGGGCTCTTTGTCCACCGTGCGCACGCCTGCGCCTCGCCGGAGCAGGGTCGATTTTGCGGTGGAGGTAGAGTAGGAACCCGGAGCCGGAGATCGGGAGATGCATCAAGAGATAAATGTGTTGGGTGGCTAGCTGATGGCAGTTGGCGAGCCAAATTTTTACTGCTAGCGCCGCTGCTCTTCCCAGTCTGGTCACTCCAGCAGCGATTCACCGGTTGGTCCTCGCTCTTGGAAGGGTGCCTCGGGAAGGCAAGATGCTCTAACTACGCTTTGCATGCACACGTCTTTGGACTTTGGCCTCCCGAGGGCGGGGTAGAGCTTCCGGAGGAGTACTAGTAGCAGAGTCACGAGGGGCAATCTGAAATTCAAAAGCTGGTGCGCCATTCCACTTGCACTGCTAGCACGAGCACCACCGTCCGGCCAGTCGAGGAGGCGGCACTTCCCCGACGCCGATCCTCTAGCCTAGTCCATCCTCGCCGCGGCGGCATGTTCAGTGTGCACTCGCCCCGACCCCTGAGGGGTTGCGGCGGCGCCGGCGAGGGGGCGGACAGTGGCAGGGAGCTCCGCCGCGAGAACAAGGTGGCCGCGCGGGCGCGCGCCAAGGGCAAGCGGCGCGAGACGGAGAGCGCCAGGAGCAAGAGGGAGGAGCAGGAGCGGCTCGACGCCGAGGAGGCCGACTACCGCCGTTCCTGGGAGCAAGGTTCGTTCGGCCCCCTCATGCAGCACTGCTCTCTCTCTCTCTCTCTCTCTCTCTCTCTCTCTGTGTGTGTGTGTGAGAGAGAGAGAGAGAGAGAGAGAGAGAAAAGTTGAGGATGAAATCATATAGAATCGCAAACAAATCCTGCTAAATTATTCGGATCTGAAAGCAATTGACTCAATCGAAGGAATTTCTCGATGGATTGTTTGTACTGAGTGTTGACGTTCTTGTGAATTTCAGGGTTTTAACCTGCAAAAAGAGATAAGTACTTCGTTCCATCGAATATGTAGGCCCCTTTTAGAGTTGGGCGCAAAGATTTTAAGATTGTTGTTGGTAAAATACCAGCATCACTATTCACCAATTTCAAACACTTTTTCTGTTTCCTCCCAACTACAATAAGTCAATAAATACTAGAGTTATTATGGGTCCAATTGTCAACGAAACTAATTAGGGGCTCTTGGAACAACATGAGATAATTTGCATTGTGTGTAGAAAGGCCTACATTTGGAATCAAATTGAAAAAACGCCTTAGGTGGGGGGAAGTAGCAGTAGGTTAAAAATATATTATGTGAGCATTTCATGTTGTATACAGTACTTCTTGTGTCTATAGGAAATACCATAGGAGGACTATGGCTTATAAGTTTGCAAAAATGTGTCATGCAACGGATGGACTGGAATACTTGCCATGCTTTCTTGAAAAACCACGTAGTGGATTGATAATACCACGGGACACAGGCTGCTAGCAATTTATTTCCTTTCTTCAAGCATGATACATTCACTTCCATTTAGTGGTGCATGCTGTTGTGATGTAGAATTGCAGCTTCTGGAATCTGAGTGTACACCACTATGCATGTTGCAGGCAATGAACTCTTCTACAACAGAAAATATAAGGAAGCAGCAGCTCACTATACTGAAGCTCTGAAAAAGAATCCGAATGAACCAGCAGTAAGAATTTTGGTTTAGAGCGATTATACCTTATATAACATCTGAAGGCAACTTCTATGAGCTTTCTTATTATCTGTTATTATTCTGTCACAACACTTCTGTCAGCTGTCATACTTCGTACAATACATTGGTTAATTTGTTTCTCCATTCAAGTTAGATGGATCTCTTGTTACTAAATTTTCTGTCACATAGCATATATTATCTATGATCTGTCTTATTTGTTTTACATCATTAGCTGTATGGCATGCTCCGGGGGGCACCATTTTATCTTGGCACCCTGATTACTGTAATACTTACTATGATGATAGTGCTACTTTTATGATTGGACATCCAGGTTTTCAGAAACAGAGCTCAGTGTCATATCTTTCTGGGAGCTCTGCCTGAAGGTCTGGAAGACGCAGAAAATGTATTGAGCTGGATCCTACATATCTGATGGGTTATGTGTGTAAAGCGAAGGTTCAAGCACTGATGCAGAATTATGAAAGTGCTATGGCAACATACATAGAGGGTTTGAAGTGTGATCCGAACAGTACTATTGTAATTGATGGTTTTAAGAGGTAGCTTTCCAGTCCTCTGTTTGCCTTCTTCACATTATAACATGAACTGACGTTTGTTTTTGTTGGCCTAGATGTAAGACATGCATTGAGAGGTCTAAAGGTGGGTGACGTTGGGCCTGAGGATTTAGAAGACATTTTGGTTAGTCTCTTCCATCATTATTTGTTTCTGTTTAATTTTTCCACACACATTTCTTGCATGCATGGTTCACTTACTGTGACTGGTAATCCTTGTGCAACAGGAAGCAAAGAAACTGTACCTTAACTAGCAACGAAAACCTTCTAATTACTAGTTAAACTTTAAAAGTACCACTTATGGTGTACATGAAGCACAACTCAATGAAAATCTGCTAATTAATAGTTAAACTTTACCCCTTCCAAACAATTTGGTTGAGTTTTATTACCCTAAGTCACTAATTATTTGCTCTCACTCATCCTAACAGAGAGATTGGCATTCAGACATTTGTTTGTCTAATGAACTTAGAAAGTACATGGAAGAAGTTGCAGTATTCAAGAAAGAAGCTTCTGATGAGCGCTTGAGGTGGATTGAAACTGAACAAACAGTAAGTTCATATCATGATGTCCTAAAAAATTATAAATGATAAGCATTTATTTTTCAAAAAAGCTATCTTATCTAAACTGGAGGGTCGCACTTGCAAACTAGCCCTATGGGTTATGCATGCACTCTTTAGATTAAACCATTCTTACTGCTACAACTTATCTGGACTCGATGCTATTTATGCCAAATGAAACCATATTAGTCAAGCCATCTATCATAGATAAATATGAATGAACGTGTGTGAATTCTGCAGGCTAGGACATCAGAGGCAAACCAGGTGCAACGACAGAAAGAAACTGAGGAGCATCTATCCAAAATACAACAAGAGTTGCAACAAGTCAAAGCTCGACAGGATGAGGTTGCTAATCAGCTACAGAAAGCTAATAAGCATAATGAACATGTTCAAAATCAGCTTTTGGAATCGAAAAAGTTCCACAGTGAGGTGTTAAACATCATGTCACGTTGGGTATGTTACACATGCGTCATGTTTATCTTAGGTAGTTAGAGATAGAGTTTGTTTTAATCCTCTCTTATCTTTCTATCTCTTCTCCTGATTGTATCTCTTGATCGTTAGCTTACGATCGCACCCTGTAACGCCACGAGACGTCTCTCGCTCCATATCAATATAAAACATGCGGCTCTCCCTGTATGGAGAGTAAGAACGCTTCCATCGCTTTCCACATGGTATACAGAGCCATCTTCTTCCATCTCGTCTAGCTATCCTCCTCCAAAACTCGACTATGTTGACCTCCACCGCCGTAGTCTCCTCCGGCCTCAACAACAATGTTTCAGAACCTCTCACCAGATCGAACTATGTTCTCTGGCGTGCTCAAGCCCGCTCCCAGATCATGGGGGCCGGCCTCTTTGGATACCTCGACCAAACCATCGCCGAACCAGCAAAAACCCTAGTCAGCAAAACCTCCGAGGGCAAAGATCAGGTCGTCCCTAACCCTGCTTATGCTCCTTGGTTGATCCAAGATCAACAAATCATTGCCTATCTACTCCGCAATCTCTCAAAGGAGGTGCTAGTCCAGGTTGCTTCCCTAGAGACAGCTCATGCAATCTGGACAGCCCTTGCCAATATGTTTTCCGCCCAATCCCGCTCCAAAGCAAACCACGTCTGCATCTCCCTCACCACCGCCCAGAAAGGAACAAAATCTGCCACCACATACTTCGGCCACATGCGAGGTCTTGCCGATGAGTTAGCTGCAGCCGGCAAACCTATCACAGAAAATGAGCTCGTCTCCCACATCATCTCTGGCCTAGACATGGATTACCAACCGATCATATCTGCCCTTGATGTTCGCCCTGATGATGTTTCTGTAGATGAGCTCTTCGGCATGGTTGCTACCTTCGATCAGAGGGTGGAGATGTTCCAGGGCACGGGCGCCGGCGCCTTCAAGTCGTCGGCCAACGCCGCATCGCGCGGCCGTGGAGGTGGCCCGCCCAAGGGCTACCACGGCAACGGTGGCGGCTCCCGTCGTGAGGCGGTGGCTACTACCCCAATGGTGGCGGTGTTGCCCACTACGGCGACAACGGCAACCAGTACGGGGGTGGTGGTGGCGGCCACTACTCCAACAACGGCGGTGGCGGCGGCTCCAACTACAACAACCATCACCAGGGAGGAGGTCGACCCTTCTACAACAACAATAGGGGCGATCAAAACAACCACAACAACAACTTTCGAGGGTATGATGAGTATGAGGGCAAGTGTCAAATTTGTAAGAAAACTAATCACATAGCAAAAGAATGCAAATGGCGACATGCTGAAGATAACTCACGCAAGAAGAAAATTGCTGCTGCGGCAAACACAAGCTATGGTGCAGATTCAAATTGGTATGTTGATTCTGGAGCCACCGACCATATCACCCATGAGCTAGAGAAGGTCACCATGCATGAAAGATACACCGGGCATGATCAAGTCCATAATGCTGATGGTTCAGGTATGGAGATAAGCAATATTGGTCATTCAATTATTCATTCCCCGCATAGAGATATACATCTTAACAATATTCATCATTGTCCTAGTTCATCGAAAAACCTTCTCTCTGTACATCGTATTGCTCTTGAAAATCATGTTTTTCTAGAGTTTCACCCTTTCTTTTTCTTGATCAAGGATCAGGTCACGAAGCAAATCCTTTACCGAGGTAGATGCGTGGATGGACTCTACCCTTTGATCCCCAAAGTTAGCAGATTCAATAAACAAGTGTGTAGTGCCATTAGACTCTCTATAGAGAGATGGCATGCCCGTTTGTGCCATCCTTCTTTTCCTATTGCCAAGCAAATTCTTAGCAAAAATAATCTCTCAGTTGTTGGAGAGCATAAATTCTGAAACAGTGTGTGATTCTTGCCAAAGAGCTAAAAGTCATCAGTTGCCATATCCTGTCTCAACTAGTGTGTCTACTAAACCTTTACAGCTCATATTCTCTGATGTATGGGGTCCTGCTCCACTTTCTGTTGGTAAACATGCTTATTATGTTAGCTTCATCGATGACTTTAGTAAATATACGTGGATATACCTTCTTAAGAAAAGATGTGATGTGTTCCAAGTTTTCCAAAACTTTCAAGCATTTGTTGAAAGACAATTTAATAGCAAAATCCTTGCTGTTCAATCCGACTGGGGTGGTGAGTACGAAAAACTCAATTCCTTTTTTCAAAGGTTGGGAGTATCTCACCATGTCTCCTGCCCCCATGCTCACCAGCAAAATGGCTCGGCAGAGTGCAAACACAGACACATTGTTGAGGTAGGTCTTGCTTTGCTTGCCGCTGCGTCCATGCCATTAAAGTTTTGGGATGAAGCCTTTCTCACAGTTGTGCATCTCATTAATATTCTACCCAGCCGCGTCATAAAAAATGAAACTCCCATCGAGCGTCTTTTACATGTCAAACCAGATTATGCTCCACTTCGTGTCTTTGGGTGTGCATGTTGGCCCAATCTCCGTCCATACAACAACCGTAAACTCATGTTTCGTTCGAAACAGTGTGTTTTTCTTGGTTATAGTCCACAACATAAAGGAGTTAAGTGCTTAGATGTCTCTACCGGTCGAGTGTATATCTCCCGGGATGTTGTCTTCGATGAAACCCAGTTTCCCTTTGCCACACTTCATCCAAATGCCGGTGCCCTTGTGACGCCCGGATAATTAAGCTACAGTGATCCCCGCTAATGATGCCACGTCACCTCGGTTACTGTGGATAAACTCACCTTAGTTCGAAACCTAGTTCGAATTTCAAATTTAAAACCGAGGCAAACAATAAAAGTTTTCAAACATTAAAACTAAAATGTTCGGAGTGTGCCAATTAATGCTTAGGTATTTATGGTGAAGAAACCACGCTTTTACAAAATGCCTAAATACTTTAAAATAAATTAAAACAGAAAACAATAAATAGAAAGAAAAGGAAAGAAATAAAAATACAAATAAAAAGAAAAGACCTCCCCCGGGCCAATCGGGGCCGGCCAGCCCACCTGGCCCATCCGGCCTCACCCCACTCCCCTTAACCCCCTGTCCCGAAACCCTAGCGGTCCCTCCCCACTCCCCACTCCCTCGAACCCCATCTCTCCCCTCGATCCCCTCCACTCTACACACAGACACACACATACACACACATCGCGCCAGGGAGAGGAGCTCCCTGTGCCTGATCCCCGTGCCCCGACCACCGTCGCCCGCCCCCGACGTGCCTCGGGCGCCTTGACGCTGTCGCCGGAGCCACCGCGCCGCCACCTCGCCGGGACGCCATCGCTTACGTCCACCGCCACGGAACCTCACCGGCCTGCTTCCTCCGCCATTGTCGTCTCTGTCCTCCTCCGCGCCCCTGTTGCCTGGACCCTACGCACCCCTGTGAGCACCTCTCCTCCTCCTTCCCTTGGGTTCTCGGCGACCATGGCCATAGCCGTCGTGCCTGTGGCCTTGCACTCCGCCCATGGCGCCTCGCCTCCCTCCTCCTGTGGAGCTGCTCCGCCAGCCCGCCACTACCTCCACCATCGCATCACCATGGCCCTCCGCCGCCTCTCTGGCGGCGTCGTGGGCGCCCGCCGTCTTCGTCCATGTCTCGCCGAGCAGCCTCAGGCTCGCCTCGCGCCAGCGCCTCGCAGATTAGCTCACGCCCTTCGCCTGCGCCCGTAACCACTTTGTGCCTGTGGTTAAGGCCCCTGTGCCTATGACATGAGGGGCCCAGGCCCTAGAACAAAAATAAAAAAAGATTTAATAAAATAATAATAATAAATAATTAAAATAATTAAAATATTAATTAGTTAATTAATTAAAGAATTAATTAACTTAATTAATCCTAATTAGATTAACCTAATCACCTAGTTTAGTTAATTAATCTGTTAGGTTAGTTAACAGTCAATGACATGCGGGACCCACATGTCAGATTGACCCAGTCAACCCCTGTTGACTGCTGACATCATGGTGACATCATGTTGATGTCAGCGTACACTATTCTGGATAATGTTTATTTAAATAATTAAATAAATCCTAAAATGTTTTAAATCTTTAAAAATCAATATAAAATAAACCGTAGCTCGGATCGAAAAACTTTGTACATGAAAGTTGCTCAGAACGACGAGATGAATCCGGATACGCAACCCGTTCGCCCACAACACATCCCTAGCATAGCAAACACGCAACTTTTCCCCTCCGGTTCATCTGTTTGAAAACGCGAAACACCGGGGATACTTTCCTGGATGTTTCACCCCTTCGTCGGTATCACCTCCTACCGCGTTAGGGCATACCTAGCACCGCGTATTGCCTCGTTGTGTTTTGTGATGCTTTGATTGCTCCGTTATTTATTGTGTTCCCCCTCGGTTACTTCTTTCCGGTAGACCCTGAAGCTGCCGGCGACCCCCAGTTCGACTACGGTGTTGACGACCCCTCCTTCTCGGCTGAGCTTCCAGGCAAGCCCCCCCCTTGATCACCAGATATCGCCTATTCTTCTCTATACTGCTTGCATTAGAGTAGTGTAGCATGTTACTGCTTTCAGTTAATCCTATACTGCTGCATAGCCTGTTCTTGCTACTACTGTTGTTGCCTTTACCTGCTATCCTACTGCTTAGTATAGGATGCTAGAGTTCCATCAATGGCCCTACACTCTTGTCCGTCTGCCATGCTATACTACTGGGCCGTGATCACTTCGGGAGGTGATCACGGGCATATGCTATATACATTAAACTGTTACATTACTTATGATAATCTTGTTAGGAGATGGGTTTGAAGGGCGGTGGCTCCATCCCGGTAGAGGTGGGCCTGGGTTCCCGTCGGCCCCCGACTATTACTTTGTGGCGGAGCAACAGGGCAGGTTGAGACCACCTAGAAGAGAGGTGGGCCTGGCCTTGTTCGGCGTTCGCGGATACTTAACACGCTTAACGAGATCTTGGTATTTGATCTGAGTCTGGCTACTGGCCTATACGCACTAACCAACTACGCGGGAACAGGTATGGGCACTCGGCCGTGGTATCACCAAGCATTTCGTGACGCCGAATCGAGCGGCGCTACCGGATTGGATCGAACGCCTGCTAGGCTAGGTCTGCTTCGGCCGCCCTCGTAACGCAGGTGTGTGCTAAGGCGATGGGCCTGCACCCTGTGCGCTTAGGTTTAGACCGGCGTGCTGACCTCTCTGTTATGCCTAGGTGGGGCTGCGACGTGTTGATCTTCCACGGCCGGGCATGACCCAAGAAAGTGTGTCCGGCCAAATGGGATCAAGCGTGTTGGGCTATGTGGTGCACCCCTGCAGGGAAGTTAATCTATTCGAATAGCCGTGATCTTCGGTAACATGACGACTTGGAGTTGTACCTTGACCTTATGACAACTAGAATCGAATACTTAGTAAAACACACCCTTCCAAGTGCCAGATACAACCCGGTGATCGCTCTCTAACAGGGCGACGAGGAGGGGATCGCCGGGTAGGATTATTGCTATGCGATGCTACTTGGAGGACTTCAGTCTACTCTCTTCTACATGCTGCAAGACGGAGGCTGCCAGAAGCGTAGTCTTCGACAGGATTAGCTATCCCCCTCTTATTCTGGCATTCTGCAGCTTCACCCACCGATATGGCCCTTTACACATATATCCATGCATATGTAGTGTAGCTCCTTGCTTGCAGTACTTTGGATGAGTACTCACGATTGCTTTTCTCCCTCTTTTTCCCTTTTCCTTCTACCGGGTTGCCGCAACTGCATGTCGGAGCTCAGAGCTGTGACGCCATCGTCGACGACGACTACTACACTGGAGGTGCCAACTACTACGTGCAGGCCGCTGACGACGACTAGGAGTAGTTTAGGAGGATCCAAGGCAGGAGGCCTGCGCCTCTTTCGATCTGTATCCTAGTTTGTGCTAGCCTTCTTAAGGCAAACTTGTTTAACTTATGTCTGTACTCAGATATTGTTGCTTCACGACTCGCCTATGATCGAGCACTTGTATTCGAGCCCTCGAGGCCCCTGGCTTGTATTATGATGCTTGTATGACTTATTTATGTTTTAGAGTTGTGTTGTGATATCTTCCCGTGAGTCCCTGATCTTGATCGTACACATTTGCGTGCATGATTAGTGCACGATTGAATCGGGGGCGTCACAACCCTTCTTCGCAAAGAAATTCTCCTTTTGCCCTCGAATCTCTCCAATGGTGCAAATGGGGAAGAAAATAATTGTGATGATCAATATTTGCCTAACCCTCCTAACTTTATACCTGAGCTTTGTGTTTCAGCAATAAACAATGAAAGAAACAGTGCAAATGGTGTTGAAAATGGTGTTCAAAATAGTGCTACGGTGCAACATTTTATGTGCACAGAATCCCCTGGAGGATCCTCCTCGGGATCGCCTCCCTCTGCCACGCAATCCGCCTCGGGATCCCTCCAGGCGCCCGCTGTCGACGTCCAGCCTGCAACACCCAGATCCGCTTCGGGATCGGCGCGACCCGCTGGGCCACCGCCTGGCTTTCCCGCCTCTCCACGCGCGTGCCGGCCCAGCCAACCTGAGGGCTCCGCGTGCCCCCCCCCCCCCCGCGCCTGGGGCCGCCACTCCCGCGGTCTCCCCCGACCGTGAGACTGCCGCGTCAGACCATGACGTGGGTCTGGTCGCCCCGCCTCGTCCCGAGGCGTCTTCGGGATCGGGCGCCGCCAGCGCGCCAGGATCTTCCTCGGGATCTGCTGCGGCTGATCCTCCTCAGGTGCCCGGATCTTCTGTGGCTCCCTCTCCTGGAGTCCTTTCTACACGAACCAGGTTGCAACAAGGAGTTATTAACCGCATTAATTACAAAAATATTTCCAAGTATGGTCTCACGTGTTTGACAGGAGAGTCCAGTGAACCAAAGTCGCTCGCTGCTGCTCTTGGGGACACTCGATGGAAACAAGCAATGGATGAAGAAATATCTGCGTTGCAACGTAACAAGACATGGCATTTAGTTCCTCATCGTCAAGGTATAAATCTTATTGATTGCAAATGGGTCTATCGAGTTAAGAGAAAATTCGATGGCACCATTGACCGCTACAAAGCCCGCTTAGTTGCAAAGGGGTTCAAGCAACGGTATGGTATTGACTATGTGGACACCTTTAGTCCAGTTGTCAAAGAAGCAACTATTCGTCTTGTGCTCTCCATTGCTGTTTCCAGGGGGTGGAGTCTTCGCCAGCTAGACGCGTAACGCTGCTTTCTTCATGGTGTTACGGAAGAAGAGGTGTACATGAAACAACCTCCTGGGTTTGCAGATCCAAATGCACCTTTCCATGTTTGTAAGCTTGACAAGGCTCTGTATGAACTCAAGCAAGCCCCCAGAGCTTGGTATTCTCGGTTGAGTATGAAGTTGCAAGCACTTGGGTTTGTTCCATCAAAGTCTGACACTTCTTTGTTTATTTACAACAAGTTTCAAACTGTCATCTTTGTTCTCATTTATGTTGATGATATAATTGTGACTAGCTCGTCCAATGAAGCAATTACAACCTTACTCAGTGATCTTCGGTCAGAATTTGCTCTCAAAGATTTGGGAGACTTACATTATTTTCTAGGCATTGAAGTTAAGAAAACTGATCATGGCATTCATCTTTCTCAAGGCAAATATGTTACTGACTTGTTGAGAAGAGTTGGCATGCAGGATTGTAAATCATCACCGACTCCTTTGTCAAGTTCAGAAACACTATCTCTCACAGAGGGAACACTCCTGAATCAGGATGACAGCACCAGTTACAGAAGTATAGTTGGTGCGCTTCAATACTTAACACTTACTCGTCCTGACATCTCATTTGGAGTCAACAAGGTTTGCCAGTTCTTGCATGCACCTACCACAGCCCACTGGACAGCAGCAAAACGCATCTTACGGTATGTCAAGAACACTGTCAGTATGGGCCTTTCCATCAACCGATCATCCTCCATGGGCATTAGTGCCTTCTCTGATGCGGATTGGGCTGGCTGCTTGGATGATAGAAGGTCCACTGGGGGATTTGCAATCTTTCATGGCCCAAACCTAGTCTCTTGGTGTGCAAAGAAACAAGCCACTGTTTCCAGGTCGAGCACTGAAGCAGAATACAAAGCCCTGGCAAACGCTACAGCTGAAGTCATTTGGATCCAAGCAATACTGAAAGAGTTGGGAATATTGAGAACCCCAACACCTTGTCTTTGGTGCGATAACCTTGGTGCAACTTATTTGTCTGCTAATCCAGTTTTCCATGCCAGGACCAAACATATCGAGATAGATTTTCATTTTGTCAGGGAACGAGTTGCTAACAAAGAATTAGAGATCAGATTCATTTCATCCAAGGATCAAATTGCAGATGGGTTTACAAAGGCACTACCAACCAGAAGCTTTGAAATTTTCGGCCTAATCTCAACCTAGTTCGGTTTTGATTATGGGGGAGTGTTAAACATCATGTCACGTTGGGTATGTTACACATGCGTCATGTTTATCTTAGGTAGTTAGAGATAGAGTTTGTTTTAATCCTCTCTTATCTTTCTATCTCTTCTCCTGATTGTATCTCTCGATCGTTAGTTTACGATCGCACCCTGTAACGCCACGAGACGTCTCTCGCTCCATATCAATATAAAACATGTGGCTCTCCCTGTATGGAGAGTAGGAACCCTTCCACTACTTTCAACATGAGGAACTTCAGAAGGCCAATGAGCATAGTTTGAATCTGCAACATCAGCTCACTGAATCCATAGAGCGGTATAATCAGCTTCAGTCCAAGCTTGACGTCTTGCTAAAGGAATCAGAGACTGCACTCAAAGAGGTAGAAAAGTTACGCCGGAGAAGTACGGTGATGCCCTGCCAGTTTTCATTAGCTGAACTAGAACGTGCAACAGAAAATTTCAGTACTTCAATGAAGTTCAGAGAATGTGGGGTTGCCTCTGTGTACCGAGGTGTCCTCCGAAACATGAAAGTTGCAATAAAGGTGCTGAGACACGATGGTCAAGGACGCTCACAGTTTGAACAAGAGGTAGTGTTACTGAACTCGCTCTGAAGTTTATTTTGCCTATGTCATGCTAGAAAAAGTTGGTGATGTCTTGCGTCTTTTTAGTCAAAACTGGACCTTGAATAAAAATAGTGTTTCTAGAAATGCTAGTGGTAAATAATTTCTTTTGGATTTATGTTGCAGGTTGCTATCCATAGTAGAGTGAGACACCCCAACCTTGTAACTCTGCTAGGAGCATGCAAAGAGTCATCGACGCTTGCCTATGAGTCCTTGCCAAATGGTAGCCTTGAAGATTTTCTTTCATGTGAGGATAAGAGGCAAACTCTGACCTGGCAGATTCGCGTCCGTATTATTGCAGAGATATGTTCAGCTTTGATCTTTCTGCACGAGAACAAACCTGACTCAATTGTTCATGGAGATCTTAAGCCTGCCAACATCCTCCTTGATGCTAACTTGGTCTGCAAGCTTAGTGACTTCGGTATTTCTCATCTGCTAATCCAGTCTAAGAGCAAAAATACCAACCATCCTGTGGAGGACCCAACATACATGGACCCTGAATATCTTGCCACTCGGAAGATGACACCTCACTGTGATGTTTATTCTTTTGGGATGGTAGTCTTGCGCCTTTTAACAGGAAAGCCTCCTGTCGGTATAAAAAAGATTGTAGAGGATGCGATGAAGCAAGGTGAACTTCACTCTATAGTTGATTCCTCAGCCGGTGAGTGGCCTGTTGGGCACATCCAGCAGTTAGCAGACCTTGCTCTCATTTGCACTGAGCAAAGCAGCAGGTCTCGTCCTATTCTTTCAGGCCAGCTCTGGACAGCGGTTGAGAACATGAGGGATGGTGCAATGTACAATTCGTCAAGTACTCAACACATGCTATGGAGTCGTGTTTCTTAACATTTGGATCAACATCGAACTATCCAACCACGCGTCAGGCATGGTCAGCTATTACAAATTGAATTGGTTAAATGATCCGTTGGAGATTGTTAACATCGAACTATCCATTTCAATCCATACATGTGCCATGACATTTATGCACAATCATCCCTGATGCGTGCTTAATTAATCAGTACGCATACAGGGATTGTGACGTCACTGATTACATGAAGTAGCTTAACGATTACAGTAGTATGTAGGCAAACATTAATGTAGGGTGTGGGAGGCTGCGGTGCCGCCGAAATTTTGTGTGTGTGATGAAAGGTGAACCGTCTTCTTTATCGTTTCTTTTTATTTTTTTATTAAAATTAGATTAGACATCGTAATCATCAAAATCATCCAAATTGTGTGTGTATGTCACCAAAATCATCCTAAATTCGTAAATCATCCTAATCAAGCTAAATTCGTAAACAAATCATCCTAAATTTGTAAGCTCGTTTGACTTGATCTTATTTCATATTCAAACAAATTTGTTTGCTTCAAGGTCAACTTGATTTCCTGCGCAAAAAGAAGGTCAACTTGATTTCTTTTCACTTATATTTAGGCCATAAAGTGAAGCTACAATTTGTACAATGACGGTTTTCTTACCAAGGCAAGAATGTATGCGCCCCGAAAAAAATACAAAATGTATGTGACACATTCGCAATCGTTTTTGTGGTGCAACCCGCAAAGTCATCAAAACACATGATTGTTTGCGCCGGTCACAGGCTCCGAATGGCATGGGCGTCCATATTGAGATTAATCTCCTCCAATGAGAGAGGGCCACCTGATTTCTTATAATGTTTCTCTGTAGTTGGTTGCATTGCAGGCCTGCGGGGCTCGTTGTCCGTCTGACTTGTTTGGTTGAGACGCCGTCTATTAGACCATCTCTAACCCTTCCCCATTAACTTATTTTTCTATATTCTACCATCTATGCAGACTTAATTCTCAAAACTTTTTGAGATGCTAGTTTCTCATTCATTTGCAAACATAAACCCCATTTGAACAAAAAAAATCCCTCTTGTTGGGGTTTTCTCCTCTTGCCGACCTCTGCGGGTGTTTTGTTATTTATGAAATACCTGAAATTTCGTTTTGCGCCAGTCACCATTTCCTTCTTCCATCCGTCCTTCTTGGCCGAACTTCGTCGGCGAAGATGCAACATCACCGGAGAAGAACAAGCGCCACCAGCTATATTAGGGGAGAGCCATAGCGTTATTATGTATCTTAGGAGGACCACAACCCCATTATCTGCAGGGGATCGCCGGATGTTTTCACCAGTGGTGTGGGGCTTAGAGGGATGGCCGGGGCGGTGGGCAACAACGACATTGCGGAGGTTGAGGGGAGGACGGGGCGGTGTGCGGTAGCTCCCACCGGCCGCGGATGGTGGAGGCCGGCGGTTGGGGAAGGGCAGGCTGGGGGTGTGGTTATGTGTGAGGATGAAGAAGGGAGGGATGAAGACGATGAGCAGTACGCAATCTGTTTGTGTTGTTGGATGAAGATCTGACAGTTCAGGTAAGAAGTGATTGATGCAACCAGTGGCGGAGCTTGGGACACATCTTAGGAGGGGCAAATGGGCTGGGGGGCAACCAACATCAGGTTTAGGCTAGATTTCTGTGAATCTATGGGCAATTTACTCATGATAATATGAACAAATCTCCTGGGCAGGGGGGCGATAGCCCAGATTGATCTCCACTAAGCTCCGCCACTGGATGCAACCGTTTTTTTTTTTCAGGTACATGACAAATAGAAGCTCCCTAAAAAATTCCACCTTTCTTGCAGTCACATGTTTTCACAAAAAAAAATTGAACTCACATGTTTTCAGATGCTCATTCTATCGACTACCATTTTGAGATTTCGAAAAATTGTTGCGGTAGTGGAGGGGGCGCGCTACCCCCGGTTCTGGTTGGTGGGCCCACCCTGCAGCTGGACAGAATCCGCCTGGCGCTCCTCTCTTTTTCACCTGCCTGCTCCAACCTTTCTCTCCTCTCCTTGCCCGGATCCCACCCTCGAACCCCAACACAACTTTCCAACAATGCGTCTGTCACGTGAGGACTAGGTGCTACAACTTTTGTGAGACACCACTGGAGATTTTTATTTTTATTTTTGACTCTTAAGAAACCACCAGAGTATTTTTTATTTCTTTTTAGCAGAAGGAGTATTTCTGATTGGGAGACGCACGCGCACACATACACACCACCGTCGTGGCCGCGCGATGGCTGGTCTCCGAGTAATCTTGATACAAGTTGTCCATGAAGTTCGCTTTCATAATCAAGTACCAAATCTCACATCTAGGGACACGATCTTGCTTAAGTGGCACAATACAGGCCAGCCGTGCGACATTGACGTGAGGGAAGGGGAAGGGGCCACTAGTAGAAAAGGGACCTTATGTTCAGCTCATTAGTTCCGGTTTATAAATGAACCGGTGCTATGTGACCATTAGTGCCGGTTCTAATGGCTAGGCGGGCGGCGCTCATTAGTCCTGGTTCGTGTCGAACCTGTAGTACCGGTTCGTGCCACGAACCGGGACTAAAGAGGTGGTGGCAGGCTGGCACTATTAGGGAAAACCCTAATAGTAGCGTGGGTTTTGAGGCTATCAGCAGCGCGGGCAGCCGCGCTACTACTACGGCGCTACAACTAACTGTTAGTAGTAGCGCGGTCAGCATCCGCGCTACTACTGTTGAGTATATCAGCAGCCCTTTTCACGAACGCGCTACTATTAGTTAGCTGTAGCGCTTTCCTAGCCCCTCGCTACTGCTATATCTTTCATCATTTTTCCCCCGCTTCCTACCCCCGTTTCGTTTCGGTTTCAATAAAATGCAATTTCCAAATACTAGGTACTACCATATACAAGTACTCCCCCCGTTCTAGATTACTCTGTCGTGGTTTTAGTTCAAACCACGACGAGTAATTTGGAACGAATGGAGTACTAGATAACAATTTCGTGTATAGTCAACATGCATACTCAAGCAGTACAAGGTCATATCGACGACGATCATCATATGTAGTTCTAGATGATATCAACGACGATCATCATATGTAGTTCTAGATGATATCGACGACAATCATCATATGTAGTTCTAGATGATATAGCCACACACACATATGTAGTTCTGGATGATATCGAATACGGTCATCATCCTCAAGCCTGGGCGGTTGGTGTTCCTGATAGTAATTAGGATGGCCTGACCAACACGAAGATTCTTGCCATCGAGGAATTCCTTCCACCCAACCGAGAACTGTGTGCGACCGTCCGTGTCCACGCGGTAAGTACAGGTTGTGACGGAGCCCCTTGCGATAAGGCGTAGTCCAGCTGAGCCTTCTTCATCAGGCTCGATACCATAACTCACAGATAGGCCAATTTCTGAATAAGAAAAACATACCAATTAATAAATAGCCTCGCACATACTCTTGCAAATAAGTATATATGGATTATCTACACTATTAATAGTTCCTTAGATTCTACACTAATAAGCATGTGATCGAACTCTACACTAAAGCATATCATCGACTAGATTCCACACAACACACCATATCATTGGACTCTACACTAAGCATATCATTGGATAATTTGCATTTGTAAGTATAATATACCATATCATGTCGATCGACAGGCGGGTCACGAATGGCACCCCGACAAAGTCAGCACGTGGTGGAATTATGTCCCATAGGTTGCACACCTCCTCCTCGCTCGGCCTCATGCTTTGATCTACAATGGCTTTATGAAGTGGGTCCTCATCATATTCATCGAGTGGGTCCTCATTATCTTCATCATCTTCGTCATCTTCATCATCTTCCACCAGGTTGATATAAATGACAGCCAGCTTGGGTCTTTCTGCTCTGAAGGAGAAGCTGATCAACTCACCACCAAGAAGACGCATGCGGCGAGGAAACGGGCCCATCAATCTCCTCCAATCTGCGAAATATTTCAACATTTCTCGACCTACTTAGTGTACGGCCCCCCAGGAGACTCAAATGTCACAGTGTCTCATGTCAGCTTGTTTAATTTCAACCTCACATTGCAAGGGACTATAAGTGTAAAAAAAGCAAAATGACACAATGCAGTAATGCCAACACTACAAATAAAATAGTTGTTACATTTCATATAATTTCTTACCGCCGCATGACGAAAACTTGGCTGGAAGTAGATGCCGAACAGCTTGCCAGTTGTAAGGCTGCTGGCGCACCTTGACTTGCACAATCGACATGGTGGTGGTGGTGGTGGCGCCATTTTCCTAAAGCAATATGCAGAGTGCCAAATCTTCAGAGCTGTCTTCAGAGCTATCTTCAGAGCTATCAACTAGCATACTAAATCAACTAAATCATAATGTTCTATAAATCAACTAGCCTATTAAATCAACTTGCCTACTAAATCAACTAATCAAAATGTTCTATAAATCAACTAAATCAACTAGCCTACTAGATCAACTTGCCTACTAAATCAACAAAATCAAAATGTTCTAAATCAACTAGCCTACTAGATCAACCTGCCTACTAAATCAACAAAATCAAAATGTTCTAAATCAACTAGCCTACTAGATCAACCTGCCTACTAAATCAACAAAATCAAAATGTTCTAAATCAACTAAATCAACTAGCCTACTAAATCAACTAAATCATATGAACTAAATCAAAATGTTGCATATGAACTAGCCTACTAAATCAAAATGTTGCATATGAACTAGCCTACTAAATCAAAATGTAGTAGGGAGGAGGGGTTGTGGATGGAGGAGGGAGGAGGGAGAAGGAGGGGTGACTGGAGGAGGGAGGAGAGAGTAGGACGGAGGAGGAAGGGCGGAGCGAGGAGGGGCCGGCCGGCGTGGCGAGTCGAGGGAGGACGGAGGAGGAGGGCGGTACCGAGTCTAGCGAGGAGGAGGAGGTGACGGCGGCGCAGAGGGAGGAGTGGTAGGCGACGGCTGCCGGCGAGGGAGGACCGGCGCAGGGGGTTGAGGGGGAGGTCGAGTGAGTGTGAGTGTGAGTGTGTGGATAGGATAGAGGAGAGCGTGGGTGGTGGGAGGTAGCTAGTTTTAGCAGTAGCGCGGTATAGGTAAATGCGCTACTGTTAAACTACCTAGCAGTAGCGCCCTTCTAATTAACGCGTTGCTGCTATAACTAGCTTCGCGGCGGGGTCGTGGTAATAGTAGCAGTAGCGCGGCTTACTGTGGGCGCACTACTGCTACTTTTATGTTAGCAGCGCATTGTGGTTGAACGCGCTACTGATAAATTGCAGCAGCGCCTTGTTTTAAAACTCGGTGCTGGTAAGATCCAGTGTATAGGCTTTTCCCTAGTAGTGTGGTGTCAGGCTGGGGGCCCACCAACACCTTTAGTCTTGGTTCGTGGCACATACAGGTACTAGAGATGCACCTTTAGTCCCGGTTTGTATAACCAACCGGGACTAAAAATCATCCTATATAAACCCCTTCGTCGAGTCCAATCTCTTTGTTCTTCCCTTTCCTCTCCTCTCTGTTCTTCCCTCTTCCTCGAGCTCATACCTCATTTTGCCCAAATTTTGTCAAGATTTGAAGGCCCCCATCCATTCAAGTGATCACAAAGGTTAGAAACTTTGTCCTTTCATCTCTCATTGCTAGATTAGCTCTTGCAATGCTCTATAAGTATAGTGATTAATTTGTGGGTTTTAGTTTGGGAGGAATTATATGTGGTAGTTTATTTGATTTATATGCAATTTGATCTCAAAATAACTCTTAGTTTGCATATATAGGTGTGGTTTACTAAGTGTCTTCTCGTCTCCGTCCTAACAACCGTTGATTGCCTGCACCGTCCCATCACCGGCACCACCTTGTGGTGAGCCTCTTGATATTATCTTTTTAATATAAAAAAAAGCATGTTTGTGTGATTTATATATATAGTTACTTGTATAATTTTCTTACCCATACGTTGTTTGTTATACATAGTGCCATGGTTTTGATATCCGTCCCCGTCGGCCCTCGTCCGGTTTATGATTCGGATGTGGTATACTCTCTTTTATAACTATGGGATAATTTATTTTATGCCCCTAGTTGGGTCACACTCAGCAGGTTTACCCCTAGTTTCCGAAAGCGCTTGTTCCTGCCCAAACCACTTTGCTCCTCTTATGCTTTTGCCCTTTGACCGTTTGACCATCACTTTGAAAACTTCATAAAAAATTCATACTAACTCGGAAAAATTCAAATAAGATATCAAAATGTTCAGAAAAGCATCACCTATATGTGCATGTCATTTGCATTCATGAAAAAAGTGTTGGCTATTACCCATCTCAGTTTTAGCTCATATGGTCTTAGCATGAACAGTAGAATCTAAAAAATCATCCACATATCTTGGCTAGTCCCTAACAACCGTCTACAAGAAGAAGGTTGTGTAGTAGACATCAAGCTCTTTTCTGGCGCCGTTGCCGGGGAGGTGAGTGCTTGAAGGTATATCTTTAGATCTTGAAATCAAATGTTTTAGTTTCTTGTTTTATCACTAGTTTAGTCTATAAAAGAAAACTAAAAAATGGAATTGAGTTTGCCTCATACGCTTCATCTTTTTAATATCTTTCGTAAGTATGATGAAAAGGAAAATTGTGCTCAAGTGCTAGAAGAAGAAGTCTATAAAATGTTTGGTACTAAATCTTTGAATGATGAGCATGATTGCAATGTTGTTAGTATGAACTCCTTGAATATCCAATGATGATTGCACTAGTCATGATGAAAATATCTCTTATAAGCATGTCGATTTTTGTGGAGTGTATTGGGTTTGCAAGTACACACCAAATAGGGAAGATAGATATTGCAAGAGGCATAAGCATTTAGAAACTAAATGGTTGCAAGAAAGGCTAAATGTGAGTGCTGAAAATTTAAATTTCCTTTGCCGTACTTGTGAACTTTGCAATGAACGTGGTCATTTACATCTTCGATGCAAATTGTTTCATGATCGAATCGTGTCCAAAAATTGTGATGATATGATTTCCCTTGCACATCATAATGAACTTAGTTTGCTTTTGGGTTATGAAGAATTGAAACGTTTAATTAAGGACCTTCCAGAATTTGCCCATAAGAAATTCCTTGATATTGATCTAGAGAAGATTTATTTGTATTGTGCGGTGAATTGCATTGAAAATCCTTATATTGCCAATTACCCAAAGAAAAGAAAGCAAATAGAATATGAAGAGAATACTAATGAAAGGAAAGAGACTTCCCAATATCCTCCTATTATTTCTTATGATGAATCAGGTAACGAGGAGGAGCTTTCTATTCAACCAATCTCATCAATAAGGAGCTCAGAGAAGAAGGTTGAACCCACACATAATGTGAAGAAGAAAAATAAAAAATGGAGAAGCAAAGGTAGAAAGGTATATCTCCCAAATGATGTTGCTCCTACTACTCATTGTGATGATGATAATTGCTATACTATTGGTGCTATCCATACTATTAATGATGAGAGTGATTATGCTTATGATATGAAAAGGCCCAAGCTTGGGGAAGCTATGTTTGATGAGGATGCAATATTTGAGAATATATTTGCTGAAATTAATGTTTGTCCCAAGCTTGGGGATGCTACGTTTAATGAAGATGATATTTTTAGCCTCCCAAGTTTTGATATGCAAAGTTGTTATGATGATAGCATGCCTCTTACCTATGATGATTATATTGATGAAAGTGGGTTTGGAAGAGTGTCAACTTTAGGAAGTAATGATCCCACTATTTTGGAGGATGTTGTATCTTATTATGATGAATATCAAAGTGGATTTGGAGAGGTCATGACTTTATTTAGTGATGATTCCACTATCTTGGAAGAGGTTTCAATCGATTATGATGAGAACAAAGTTGCTACTTATGATGATTATTGTGATGAAACTTATGCTATAAAATGTAGTAATGATTATATTTATAAAACTTTTCATGATTATGATTACCCTTTTTCTGAACATTACTCTTTTAATGTGGAAACAATTTATAGTATTCAAGTCTCGTATGATACTCCCACTATTTCGAATGAGAAGAATCTTGCTTATGTGGAGAGTAGTAAATTTTATATGCAAGTAGATCATGAAAAGAATGCTTTAGGTGCTGTTATATTGTTGAATTCATTCATGATGCTACTTAAAATTATTATGAGGGAGGAACATATGCTTGTAGGAATTGCAATTATATCAAGTTTCCTCTCTATGTGTTGAAAATCTTGAAGCTATGCTTGTTTTACCTTCCTATGCTAGTTGATTATTATTCCCCTAAGTTGTTTGCTCACAAAATACCTATGCATAGGAAGTGGGTTAGACTTAAATGTGCTAGTCATATGCTTCATGATGCTCCCGTTATGTTTCAATTCTTATCTTTTATGTGAACATCATTGCCATCATCATGCCTAGCTAGAAAGGCATTAAAGAAAAGCGCTTGTTGGGAGACAACCCAATATTTACCCTTACTGTTTTTGTGTGTTCACATGATTATGCTACTGTAGTAATCATGTTTTATAGCTTTTGTTTCAATAAAGTGCCAAGTAAGACCTTTAGGATAGCTTACGGTGATAGTTGTGTTGATCCTGCTGAAAATCAGAAACTTTTGCACCCAGTAAATTAGTTTTGATAATTCAAACGTGCTTCTGATCTAATTCTTTTTTCTCTGGATTGGTCCACAAATTTCTCAGGACTTCCTAATTTGTAGATTTTTAGGAGTTCCAGAAGTATACGTTTGATACAGATTACTACAGACTGTTCTGTTTTTGATAGATTCTGTTTTCTATGTGTTGTTTGCTTATTTTGATGAATCTATGAGTAGTATCGGAGGGTATGAACCATAGAGAAGTTGGAATACAGTAGATATTACACCAATATGAATTTATAATGAGTTCATTACAGTACCTAAGTGTTTTTTTATTTTCTTATACTAACGGAGCTTACGAGTTTTATGTTGAGTTTTGTGTTGTGAAGTTTTCAAGTTTTGGGTAAGATTTGATGGACTATGGAATAAGGAGTGGCAAGAACCTAAGCTTGGGGATTCCCAAGGCACCCCAAGGTAATATTCAAGGACAACCAAGAGCCTAAGCTTGGGGATGCCCTGGATGGCATCCCCTCTTTCGCCTTTGTTCATCGGTAACTTTACTTGGAGCTATATTTTTATTCACCACATGATATGTGTTTTGCTTGGAGTGTCATTTTATTTTGTTAGTATTTTCTTGCTGTTATTTAGAATAATGTTTAGCATCTATATTTTCAATAAAAATGTCAAGGATAGCCTTTACCATGCTTATTTCGCAAGTATAAATGTTGCTGTTTCAAAACAGAAAGTTTACTGCTGTTGCAAAAATTCCCTAGAAAAGTAAGAAAATGTTAAAATGTTAATTTTTTTTGCATATTGAGCTCTGATAAATCTTATACAGTGTGGTAAATTGGAATAATTTTTGGAGTTAGGTAAATATTGATACTCTTGCATTCTTTACAGTCTGTACTGTTTTGGCAGATTGCTGTTATGTTTGCATATGTTTGCTTGTTTAATGATTCTATTTTAGGATAGGAGTATTAAATATGCAGAGACATTTAGTATGCAATGTTGAATAATAATTTTATTGATTTGTTACAGTAGAAAATGATAAGGTTTTGCATTGGTTTATACTAACTTGTCTCACGCGTTCTTGTTGAGTTTTATGTGGATGATGTTTTTGAGAAATAAAGAAATAGAGAAACCATTTTAACTTGGAGCTATATTTTTATTAACCACATGATATGTGTTTTGCTTGGAGCGTCATGTTATTTTATTTTGTTTTGCTTGCTGTTTGAATAAAATACCAAGATCTGAAATTCTTAAATGAGAGAGAGTCTTCACATAGCTACATAATTATTTTAACTACTCATTGATCTTCACTTATATCTTTTTTGGAGTAGTTTGTCATTTACTCGTGTGCTTCACTTATATCCTATGAGTAAATGGTTGAATGAGTTGAATGTCATAAATCTGAAATTATATTTGTTTCATATTCTTACCTGCTGGGAGTAATGACTTCACATCTAAGAAGTAGAGGTAGTAAACTTATTAAGGGTTAGCAAGCATTGCATTGGTCACTTGAACAATTCATGAAAGAATATTGAAGGAAGAGAAATTTCACATATAAATATACTATCTTAGACATCTTCTATGATTGTGAGCCCCATTAATTATTTTCAAACCTGAGCAAATTAGTTGAAGTTGGACAAGGAAGACAACGTAATGAGTTATGCTTAGGTGTATTTGTATAGAAGTTATATTGTTATAGATCCTCCAACATGTGGTGCTTGCTTTTTAGAATCCTTTGCTAGCCAAAATATCTCGTACTAAGCAGGAATACTGCTTGTGCATCCAAATTCCTTGAACCAAGTTTCTTCCATGAGTGTCCACCATACCTACCTATATGCGGTATTTACCTGCCGTTCCAAGTAAATTTGCATGTGCCAAACTCTAAACCTTCAAATAATAATATGTTTTGTATGCCCGAATCACTCATGTAGTGACTAGGGGCTGTCAGTATCTTCCATGCTAGGTGGGTTTCTTACGATGAGTGGACTCCGCTCATCATTCACGAGAAAAATGGCTGGTAACTGGGATGCCCAGTCCCATGATAAAAAAATCAAAATCAAACCAAAAATAATTGCAAACAAAACTCCCCCAGGATTGATGTTAGTTGGAGGCACCCGTTGTTTTGGGCAAGCCATGGATTGATGATTGTTGGTGGAGGAGGAGTAAAAACTTTACCATTCTATTTGGGAACCGCCTATAATGTATGTAGTATGGAAGATATTGGGAACTCTTGGTTGTTATGTTGACAATGAAAGCATACCTCTCAAAATTATTTTCATCTCTATTTCAAAATCAAGCTCGCACCTCCGCAAATCCTTGCTTCCCTCTGCGAATGGCCTATCTTTTACTTTTATGCAAGAGTCATTAGTATTCCTTCTCATTCCTACCTACTCTTTAGTGGCAAGCATCGTGTGTTGGGGAAAGATCTAAGCATATATGGCCATGCAAATATATTTGATCATGAATTATTATTGTTGACAATTATCTATATGATAAGTGAGTTGGGAGGCGAAACACTAAGCCCCTATCTTTCTCTGTGTTTGATGGATGCTATTTGTTCTAAGAATATGCTTTGAGTGGTAGCAATCATGGAAGACAATATGATAGTTGAGTATGTGGAGTTTGCTAAATCAAAGCTCTGACATAGACCCTTCCTGAAAATAAGATGAATTGTAATTGTTTGATGACTGAGAATGAAGTTTGCTAGTTCTCAAGAAAGTTTATGGTCTATGCTTTAACATGTGAATAGCTTGTTACTTGATCTTGAGAAGTTTTATGAGATGAACTACTGTTATGACATATAATCATGCTAGAAAAGGTGATTGAAATTATCATTGATCAAACTTGTGCACCTGCTAGCATTCACACTTCATAAATTCTTTCTTTTATCATTTAACTACTCGAGGACGAGCAGGAATTAAGCTTGGGGATGCTGATACGTCTCCAACGTATCTATAATTTATGAAGCATTCATGCTATTATATTATCTGTTTTGGATGTTTATGGGCTTCACTAAGCACTTTTATATTACTTTTGGGACTAACCTATTAACCGGAGGCCCAGCCCATATTGCCGTTTTCTTGCCTATTTTAGTGTTTCGAAGAAAAGGAATATCAAACGGAGTCCAAACAGAATGAAACCTTCGGGAAAGTTATTTTTGGAATGGAAGCAATCCAGAGGACTTGGAGTGCACGTAAGGGAAGCTTCGAGGTGGCCACGAGGCAGGTAGGCGCGCCCACCTCCCCTGGGCGCCCCCACCCTCATGGGCCCCTCGTGGCTCCCCTGACCGACTTCTTTCGCCTATATATCTCCATATACCCTAAAAACATCGGGGAGCACAATAGATCGGGAATTCCGCCGCCGCAAGCCTATGTAGCCGCCAAAAACCAAGATAGACAAGAACTCATATACCGACTTCTTTCGCCAATATATCTCCATATACCCTAAAAACATCGTGCTCGCGATACATCAAGATCGTGCCAAACCAAGAACACGAGAGAGAGAGAGAGAGAGAGAGAGAGAGAGAGAGAGAGAGAGAGAGAGAGATCAAACACATAGCTACTGGTACATGCCCTCAGCCCCGAGGGTGAACTACTCCCTCCTCGTCATGGAGAGCGCCAGGATGATGAAGATGGCCACCGGTGAGGGATCCCCCCTCCGGCAGGGTGCCGAAACAGGGTCCCGATTGGTTTTCGGTGGCTACAGAGGCTTGCGGTAGCGGAACTCCTGACCTATTCTGCTCCTAGATGTTTTTAGGTATATGGACATATATAGGCGAAAGAAGTGGGTCAGGGGAGCCATGAGGGGCCCACGAGGGTGGGGGCGCGCCTAGGGGGAGGGCGCACCTCCCTGCCTCGTGGCCACCTCGAAGCTTCCCTTAGGTGTACTCCAAGTCCCCTGGATTGCTTCTGTTCCAAAAATAACTGTCCCGAAGGTTTCATTCCGTTTAGACTCTGTTTGGTATTCGTTTTCTTCGGAACACTGAAATAGGCAAGAAAACAACAATATGGGCTGGGCCTCCGGTTAATAGGTTAGTCCCAAAAATGATATAAAAGTGTAAAGTAAAGCCCATAAACATCCAAAATGGGTAATATAATAGCATGGAACAATCAAAAATTATAGATACGTTGGAGACGTATCAAGCATCCACAAGCTTAATTCCTGCTCGTTCTCGAGTAGGTAAATGATAAAAACAGAATTTTTTATGTCGAATGCTACCTAGCATATTTCTCAATGTAACTTTCTTTATTGTGGCATGAATGTTCAGATCCAAATGATTCAAAATAATAGTTCATATTGACATAAGAAATAGTAATACTTCAAGCATACTAACTAAGCAATCATGTCTTGTCAAAATAACATGGATAAAGAAAGTTATCCCTACAAAATCATATAGTCTGGCTGTTGCTCTATCTTCATCACAGAAAGTATTTAATCATGCACAATCCCGATGACAGGCCAAGGAATTGTTTCATACTTTAGTAATCTCAAACTTTTTCAACTTTCACGCAATACATGAGCGTGAGCCATGGACATAGCACGATATGTGGAATAGAATGGTGGTTGTGGAGAAGACAAAAAGGAAGAAGATAGTCTCACGTCAACTAGGCGTATCAACGGGCTATGGAGATGCCCGTTAATAGATATCGATGTGAGTGAGTAGGGATTTCCATGCAACGAATGCACTAGAGCTATAAGTGTATGAAAGCTCAAAAAGAAACTAAGTGGGTGTGCATCCAACTTGCTCGCTCACGAAGACCTAGGGCATTTTGAGGAAGCCCATCATTGGAATATACAAGCCAAGTTCTATAATGTAAAATTCCCACTAGTATATGAAAGTGACAACATAGGAGACTCTCTATCATGAAGATCATGGTGCTACTTTGAAGCACAAGTGTGGAAAGAGGATAGTAGCATTGTCCCTTCTCTCTTTTCTCTCATTTTTGGGCCTTCCTTTTATGGCCTTTCTCCCCTTTAGGGCCTTTCTCTATTTTATGGCCTTTCTCTTTTAAAAAAGTCCGAAGTCTCATCCCGACTTGTGGGGGAATCGTAGTCTCCATCATCCTTTCCTCACTTGGGACAATGCTCTAATAATGAAGTCATCACACTTTTATTTACTTACAACTCAAGATTACAACTCGATAGTTAGAACAGAATATGACTCTATATAAATGCCTCCGACGGTGTACCGGGATATGCAATGAATCAAGAGTGACATGTATGTAAGAATTATGAAGGTGGCTTTGCCACAAATACGATGTCAACTACATGATCATGCAAAAGCAATATGACAATGATGATGCGTGTCATAATAAACGGAACGGTGGAAAGTTGCATGGCAATATACACTACAAAAAAAAGACACATCTGTGACATTTTGGGCCGAACGAATTTTTTTTCTGTCATACATATGACACTTCTATGACGATAATTGTGACAAAACCCGGTATCATCATAGATGTTGTGGGCTCCTACTTCTATGACAAAAAATCATGACAGAAAATGGGCTTTTCATCCTGGGCGGGCCGGAGATGCAGCTACATGACATTCTTTGGGCCGTCCTGACGGAAAAAACCGTGGTAGAAGCGAGGGGAAGGAAAATTTCGGGGAGTTCCCGGTTATGGTGGGAGGTCGGGGGCTGAGCGATGCGCTGCTTTCTCGTGACACGACGCTGCGGTGTGCGAGGCGTTGGCTCTAACTAAACCAGCAAGGCGTTGGGCTCTAATCAACCCGGCGACAGACCGCAGTTACGCTACATCGAACCCGAGCGATCGATCGATGGTCGTTAATCGAACCCGATCGAGCGATTCTTCGCCATCGCCGCTAATCAAGCCGATCGATTGATGAACAGTGAGCGTTGCGGGGGTTGGATGAGCGATGGCGGTGGCGTTGCCTCTGGATGAATAGGACCCCGTGGTGTGGAGGGATGGATGAACAGTAGATGGTGGAGGGGTGCTCGTGGAGGGGTGGTTGAACAGGCCCCCGTGGTGTGGAGGGCTGGATGAACAGTAGATGGTGGAGGGGTGGTTGAACAGTAGCCGGTGGAGTAGCGCGCGGTGGAGGCTGGATGAACAGGAGCCCGTGGAGGCTGGAGGAGGTCGATGGTAGCCCATGGAGGCTGGAGGAGGTCGACGGTGGAGATGAACAGTATCCCGTGGAGTCCCGTTTTGTGGTACGCCACACCCTCCCGATGAACAGGACCCCTGCTTTGCCGTGAAGCGCCCAACACAAGTCCGTCTCGCCTGCTTTTGTGGTACGCCACACCTCCCCGATCAACAGGACCCCTGCTTTCGACCGTAGGGAGGTCCGCTTTCGTCTGCTTTTGCGGCACGCCACACCCTCCCGATCAACAGGACCCTGTTGACCGTAGGGAGGTCTGCTTCTCCGCTGGCAGACGCCACACCCTCCCGATCAACAGGACCCTGCTCCAAATGTAGGAGGTCCGCTTTCTCCATTTTGCGGACGCCAGCCTCATTTCCATCGCCTGTTCCGTCCAAGCCCTCCCGATGAACACAACCAGGCATTCCGTCCCGACCCAGCCGGTTGGCTCCCACGCGTTCCGTTGCCTCCCGATGAACACGACGCATTCCGTTGCCTCCCCATGAACATGACGCATTCCATTGCCTCCCCATGAACACGAGCCCTCGCCGTACGTATGCGCGAGTAGGCGTTCGAGACCCCGCCCGTATGTACACATACGTGGCCGTATTTTCTTTATTGCACTCGCCGTCAGACGACGCAGTACATGCTATGTGCGCACCTCTACTACGACACGTGCGCGCCTCTACATCCACCAGTATATATGTACGTACACATTCGCGAACATAATGACAATGCTACGTACGCTTCGACCAGGTAGGTCCCAACTGTTAGGCACTTCCTTGCATGCGAAGATGTAGCTGGTGGGTCCCAGCAGTTAGGGGGCGAATAGTTTTGGGTTTTTTTTGCCCGGACGCACTTCCTTGCGTGCGAAGATGTAGATGGTGGGTCCCAGCACTCAGGGGGGCGAATCATTTTTTTTTGCCCGGACGCACTTCCTTGCGTGCGAAGGTGTAGCTGGTGGGTCCCAGCAGTCAGGGGGGCGAATCGTTTTTTGCCCAGACGCACTTCCTTGCGTGCAAAGATGTAGCTGGTGGGTCCCAGCAGTCAGGGGGAAACGTTTTTTTTGCGAAATACAGTGGCCTGTCCGGTGGGTCCCAGCTGTCAGGTGGAGGAATCATTATTTTCCGCGTAATAAGGAGGCACTTCCTTGCTGCGGCCGTGGACCCAGCTGTCAGCCTCTCCACGTACAGTCCACGTCCGATGGAAGTCGTTCCTTGACCATGTTGACCACGCCGCGCCGAGAGCACCAGGGTGGTGGACGACGACGAGGCCTAGGAAGGGGACGACGAGGAGCCGGGGAAGACGCGGCAGTGGAAGCCTGCGCGAAGAGGAGTACGAGGGGTTATTGGTTCGACTGTGGTGTGAGGCTGTCGTCGCCGCAGGGCCTGGCCAGCGGTGGGAATAGTAGGGGACAGTGAGGCCTCCGTGGCAGCACAGCCGGCCACGGGAGGCAGGAGCATGCAGCACGACCGACGCTGCTTTGGGCAGCTGGAGCAAGAAGACCAGAGGTTGAAGAAGCACTACAGCCGTTGGATGGACATTGTACGGTCACTGGAGCTAGAATCGTTCATATTGACTAAAGTTGACAAAGGCCCCCGTCCCAGTCAACTTAGTAGGCCCACAAGTCAGCCTCCCACCATGGTGGATCCCAGCTAGCAGGGGGAGTATTCATTTTTTTGTGCATAATAAGGAGGCACTTTCGGTGGGTCCGAGCTGACAGCGGGGGGGAACGTTTTTTTCGCGAACTACACTGGCCCGTCCGGTGGGTCCCAGCAGTCAGGGGGGAAACGTTTTTTTCGCGAAATAAGGTGGCCTGTCCGGTGGGTCCCTGCTGTCAGGTGGAGGAATAATTATTTTGCGCGTAATAAGGAGGCACTTCCTTGCGGCCGCCTGGACCCAGCTGTCAGCCTCTCCACGTATAGTACTCTTCCGATGGAAGTGGTCGGTGACCACGCCGCGCCGAGAGCACCAGGGCGGTGGTCTGGACGACGGCGAGGCCTAGGAAGGGGACGACGCGGAGCTGAGGAAGACGCAGCAGTGGAAGCCAGCGCGGAGAGGAGTACGAGGGTTCACTGGTTCGGCTGCGGTGTGAGGTTGCCGTCGCCGCAGAATAACATGGGGTGTGGGTGAGTAGAGGGATGGCCTGGCCAGCGGTGGGAGTAGTACGGGGCGGTGAGGCCTCCGCGGCATCACAGCCGGCCACGGGAGGCAGGAGCACGCGACACGACCGGCTTTGGGTGGCTGGAGCAAGAAGACGAAAGGTTGAAGAAGCACTACGGCCGTTGGATGGACATCGTACGATCACTGCAGCTAGAATCGTCTATATTGACTAAGTTGACAAAGCCCTTGGTACGCGCCAACTTAGTAGGCCCACAGCTCGGATTTGGCAGAGAACATATAGCCCATTTGCGATTTGTAAGAATGTACAGCCCTTTTTTTAATTCTAATGGAATTTAATACAACCCATTTATAGTTTGTTAAAAGTACAACCCAACTTCTAGCTAGGACAACGATTAATAATTTCAAACAACCGCTCAAAACAGAATTAAAAAAAAATTCCCACATTTTGATGGGATCCGAAATATTTTTGTCAAAATTTCTAGTCAGGTTAAATATAATTTCAAAATAAAGTTGTATTACGTTAAAATCCAACGAAATATTGCTACAAGAACAAGTAATGAAATTAAAATTTCCAAATTCCAAAAATAATATATTTTTCAAACTAATTACGTGTTTGGTGCATAGTAACTACCCAGTTATTATAATTACATCCCATTTATTATTTCTTAAAGTCCATTTTCTTGTTAAGCCTAATGCATACCTCGTAGGAAAGTTTGCAGCCTAGCGGGGCGGAGAATAACAAGTTGACCCGGATATTGTGTACACCTGTCGGCCCAGTTGCATTGCTGATGTTAAAAAAGGCCTGTGTAGTACAGTACAACCTAACATGGTTACTCAGCCCACATTCAACGACGCCGAAAAGGCCCAAACAAGGCTTCTGTACAACTTTTTGAAGTCACTCAGCTCAATTAATAACTTAAGAAAAAAGTTAGATTACAGTGGAACCTAATTTAAAGCTGTCACGAGCTAATATATAATTCAACGGGTCCCACTTGTGCGTGTGCGCGTGTGTGTGCGTGTGTGCGTGTCTGTGTGTGTGTGTGTGTGTGTGTGTGTGTGTGTGAGAGAGAGAGAGAGAGAGAGAGAGAGAGAGAGAGAGAGAGACCCATCGGTCGATGCTCGTAAATACATCTTTCAGCCATATGCATTGCTGATGCTCAATAAAAACTTATATAGTTGACACAATCATATAGAACATCATAGCACAGTGAACTTCCATACAAAAATTTCACGCAGGCGGCACAATCAGGATGGAAGCAGTGGATCGCTACGGGAAGGGATATGTTGAAACCAACGAAGTCGTACATAATGGTTCATCGTGTTTATCAATGACGGGGAAATATCTTGAATGTTGTGCAAAGAAAACAGATAGACAACACAATAAGTTCTGCTAGCACATTAAGTTGACGTACAACCCTTTCTAAAAAAGTTCAGGTACAAAATTAGAACAGGTCACAATCAAATGTACTGGCATATCAGTGCTTCAGACCCATAGCTCGGATTTAACTAGTACTATCTAACAAGATTCAGTTGTTACCTCAAATTAGAGCACATCCAGGCAGCCAGCCCTACCTCTACTCCCAAAGAAGCACTGGCCTCCGCCGCGCGATGGAGTAGGCCATGTGCCATCCATCGTTCCGAGCAACACGGGGACTGACGTTGACTCCTGTAATGGACGTCATCGACGGACCCTGGCACCAACGGTGGCGGCAGGACTTCGATTGATGGATTGACCACTTCTTCGACATGCACGAACACTCGATACAGGTACATCCCTAATATGGTCCGTGGCGGCCTTGGTGGCGACGAATAGTACAACCCCGGTTCCTGCACCGGTGTCTCAACACCAATCACCTTTGGTATGGTGGACGGCTTCTTCATCCATGCCATAACCGTCAGAGCCCAGCTGTCTGGAGGAACAAACATCTTACGAGCTCACCTCCAAGGTCGTTGATAAGCTTGTTCATGGACTCGCTGTTCCAAGCACGTCGAGGCATGCCGTGGAAGGTAAGATTTGTTAAAAACTCAAGCTCAGAGGGCACCGAGCCCCATCCTGGGTGCCACCGATCAAAGCTCACCAGCGCGCCATCATAGAACAAACGCCGGGAGGAATCGAACACACGATCGCAATGAAAGTTTTCCGAACTCGACGAAGAAATCAGCCGTTGGCGGATAGACTTCGACGAGCAAGTTACTTATTTGGATGCCGTGCGCAATGCCAAGAGCTTTGACAAGGTCGTCCGGCAAGACGGTGTGACACTCCAAATTTTTTAACTTGGTTTTTGACAAAAACATTTTATTTGATTTGAAGGAGGCCATTTAAAATCTTTCCAAAAGCCCCTCCTTCTCAAAAAATTTCTCCTCTGACAAGTATTTTATCTTTGTATCTTCCTCAACCTTGGTGTTTGGTTTTAAAAACCTTCCTTCTGATTTTTAACTCATCTCAATAAATTGTTGGTAATTAAATTTCCATCAAAAAGAGACCATATGGGTTTTGGGGCTATTCTTTTGTTTTGCAACCCCCATTTTTTTACCATGCCTCATGTCAAAATTTCTCCTGTAACCCCTCCCTCCACTTTGGGGCAAGCCAAATATTCTATTCCAACAAGTTCAACCTATTTTTGAATTTTATTTCATTTATTTTATCCCCAAGAGTAATTCTGTCTTTTATTTTGGGCCTAGGTGATTTACAAAGGAAGTGTCTGTTTTCCTTTGAGTTTTGACCTCAAACCAACTCCTCTGGCTAGTCCCTAGCACCCCCAACCTAGATCCATCAAGATCCACTCTTCCTTAGTTCAAAGTTTTCAAATTTCACACACTGCAAGTTTGCACCAGATTTGGCAAATTTGGTGAAATTCATATTTTTTTCCTTCTACAAAAATTCTACCAAAATTCAGGCAGCCCCCAGGTGCATTGAGAGGCCACCCCACCAAAGATCAGCTCCAGATAAAATCTCCACCTGCAAAAATCTTTTCATCGAACACCTGACAGGCACTGTTGCCGTTCACTTTCAGAGTTTAGTGTTTAGTAGACCGTCAGTGTCGCTTTTCTTCGTGGTCGCCAAGGCGTCGATATCACCAAAGGCACTCTCGAGCCTTGTGCACTGCACCTTCCTCTTATCCAGAGCGCCGCACGGTCCTTTGGACGGACGTCACCGTCGGTGGTGACGTTCACGCCGACGCCGGCAACTTCTGCGGTGGCAGAGCCAACCGAGGCGGCCAGCAGGGATCGGCCCAGCTTTCGGCGCCGTCCAGCACCGACCAAACCACCCGAGGCCTCCGCGTGGTCCTGCTTGTTCACAGGCACAAGGGCGCTGCCGCCGTGGCTCGAGCAGCGCAGAAGCGTGATCCCCGCCACCGACGTGTTCCAGGCGCCGCCTGCTCGTAACTTGAGTAGCAGCCAAGGCAGGCCAAGTTTAGCGCCTAAACCAAACCAAGAAAACTCCACGGTGATGCCTAGCCCCTAAACCGCCTCGACCAACTGCTGCACCGCCAGAATCGCCGCCAGAGATTTACTGCTCACGGCCACCGCCTCGGATCATCTATAAAAGGAGGTCCCGAGCGCCTCGACCCTCAAGCACCACCACTCCACCTCACCAGAGCCCCGCCAAGCCACCAGGAGGACCCCGAGGAGGTCTCCTTCCCGACTCGGCCGCCTCGATCCGCTGGGCTCCGGCTTGATCCACTGTGTGAGGCCACCTCGACTCCCAAACCATGTCAAGAGCCTCCGGTGTGCACCCAAAGTGTTCTAACCCAAGCCTCAATTCGTTCTGCCTAGCCCTCCCCGACGAGATACACCAACGCCCGAACCACCGCCCTCCGGAGTTGAGGCCGCCGTCGATGTGGTGCTCGTCGTCGACCAACTCCACCACCCACAGGTGCGGAAGAACCCAAGGAACCCGTAGGTACCACCCACTCCTCCTAACTCGCCGTGGATCGCCGCCAGCGACCACCGCAGCTCTTGGGCGCCGGTGACTCTGTTACAGAGTTTAAACCCGACAAGTGGGAGCCCCAGTCAGCTTTTTATTCTTTTTGAAATGTTTTCAAAACGCCTTCTGCAGGATACGCCTTCCTTTGCAGTTGGCGGTTTTTAATCGAACCGCTTTCTGTTTTTATAAGCTAGCCCTCGAACTTTCTGTTTCATTACAGACAAGTCCCTGGACTAAAACCTTAATAACTTTAAACAAAAAATGATTTTTGATTGATTCTTTTTCTGTCACTTTTATTTTTCTGTCTAGTTTTCTTATCATATTTATTTGAAAAATATTTGGAACACTTTTTGTGCACACACGGTATTTACGTTAGTACGTATCTTTTTCTTATACCGTACTGGAAGAGGTGACGGACCGCTGAACTTCACCGAAGCTAGACTCCGACTACTCCGAACCGTGCAAGCATGTGTGAACCTTTGATATGATGAAGTGTTTTGCATGTTTGCATTAAGTGGTCAGTCCATGGCATGATTATATGCATATCGATAAGATTTATATTACATGCAAAGACATTGCAAGTGAGCTTCGAAACTCGATGTGTGATTCGATGTGAGTTTACATGATCATGTGGTGACATGATGGGTGGTAAGATGGTATTGTTGTAGCATGCCAGTCTTATGCCAAACAACATAACTCCAGTGTCAATGTGAATCAAGTCACGTGATCACCCGTTCTTTTCCTTGTACTACCACATGTTTTCTTTATGGAATATGGTGTAGTAAGCCGCAAACCTCTTTCCTGGTACACACCAAACAGAGGGGCCGGGATGAGGGTTCCATGGCCCTGGATTAAAGCCCGTCATCCGGTCAGGGAGCATGGGTGTTTCCGGTTGGGACCGAGAGGGGGGCACCCCTAAGAGCGCCGCGAGATAAATTTGATCCCATGCTATTCGAGGTTGTGACCTCCTGCCTTAGAGTTTTTCTTGAACGTTGCCTAGGGTGATTCCCGGCAGCGGAATGTGGAATTGGGTGTGTCTTGGTTAGATGTGTTTCTTCTAAATGTCAGAACGGAACTAGTCCCTTGCGACTAGTGAAATCTGCTGGCTGTGGTTTAATAGTACAAACTCGCAGAGTCAAACTCATCCAAGTAACCGTGAATCGTATCCATGATCAAGGTCGGTGTTCGTTGTCCTTGTCTATCTCAAAGGTCAAGATCCTTGACGATCTCCGGTGAACAACCATGTGTGGAAAACTTGGCTATACAATTACTCCTATGGATGGACTAACCCGTTTATTATTATGTGCTGAGTCTTTTCCTTGGAATGGTCTATACTGCTTGACTCCGACGATGAAATATAAGCCCTTTATGTGATGTCGCCGACGTCCGATCGCGCTATTTATGTTGTTTATTTTCAATATAAGCCCTTTATGTGATGTCGCTCAGACGTCCGATCGTGGCATTTATGTTGTTTATTTTCGATATAAGCCCTTTATGTGATGTCGCCGACGTCCGGATCGTGGCATTTATGTGGTTTATTTTCGATATAAGCCCTTTATGTGATGTCGCCAGACGTCCGATCGTGGCATTTATGTTGTTTACTTTCGATATAAGCCCTTTATGTGATGTCGCCAGACGTCCAACCGTGGGTATTCATGTTGTTTATTTTCAATATAAGCCCTTTATGTGATGTCGCTTTGACGTCCGATCGCGGGCACGCATTGTCATTTACTTTCCAATATAAGCCCTTTATATGGTGTCGCTTAGACGCCCGACTGCGGCATGTTAATTTATTTGTTCACCATTCGAGGCATCGTTTCAGACACTCGATCGGTTTTTAGTTATTTCTGTTGGGATTTTGGGAGGACTACCGCCCGACTTCCTTTTATTATTCATGTCGTACAAGTTTATCATTTGAGTGTGCATTGCAAATTGCTCATGTTGCATCATGCTTACATTTGTTATATCTTATGTCGGAACTGCCTTAAGTAGTACATTCAAAGTACTCACCTGGCTTGTTGATTTGGCTAGATGTTGACGAAGGCGATCTTATGGATGAAGAGTTCGATAGCGAGTCCGACGCCTAGAGGAGTCCTACCAGTCCTGCATGCGATCCTGGAATTTATCACTTGTACCATATCCGCTTCCGCTACCGAATAAATCATCGAGCTCACTTCGACGCCGATGAGCTGCAAGAGTAGGAGTCAATGTCACCCACTTCATCGTGACATATCCACCACCATGTTTAAATACGAGTCAAGAGTATGCCACCACACCCCTCGTGCCATATCCGCCTTTTATGTATATTATTGGCGTGTTTGTAATAAAATTGTTGGGCAACCTCAGCTCAACCCTGTAATATATTTAGTACTTCCGGATTTCTCAGATCAAGAATTTGTCTACCAAGAAGGAGGACCCTCTCAGATCGAATAACAAGATCGGTTTCTCAATAAGCATTTTGTTGAAAAACCGATCATGACAAACTTGGTACCAGAGCCAGGCTGACTGTAGGAAGCCACTAGGTGCGATCGCTAATCGGTTATTAGCGTTTTAGTGCGATTTTAGTTTTTTTGCAAAACGTAGCAATTTTTCTGTTAGTCATCATAAATTTATGATCTGACTATTCGGAATTTTTGTCTACTTTTGTAGATGGCTAGCAGCGATCGAGTCATGTGTGTTCGCCAATGTTCCCGAGGGATTTATCAAGCTCCTCACCTACATCGTCAAGATCGCGATTGGGACATCGGTTCGCCCAAAGTGTTCACGCCTACCAAAGCACAAGATCAGCGATACCGTCTATGCACCAAAGCCGCGGTACAGTTCAAGGGAGGGCGTTCAGAATCACGCCAATTCCGTTTTGTTGGTAGGGCCATGCCTACGGAGAGGCATGCCATGCAGATGGCTGCCCGTGAGGTGATAGCTCGTCTCCGGGATGTGCTTCCTTCGATGAAGACCCGCCGCTACCGCTACCTTCCATGCCACGTTCCATACACGTGTCACTATGCATTCGCTTGCCCCAGGGGAGAGCGAGATGAGGCTATTGAGATGCTTGTTGAATACCTCCAGGCTCTGGAGGCAGCCTTCGACAACCTTGTGGACGACCTTGTGGCTGCCCGCATGGACTCAATCCATGGCTGTGCCGCCAACAGGAGGGAGCTCCTACACACAGCACCACCACTGACCTTCGTCTCATCCTCAACATCTTATTCACCTGCCATCCTCGCCACCGCCGTCCGCCGCCTACCACCGAGGAGTTCGACCAGGTCATCGCGCCCACTCCAAATTGTGTTGCACCACCTATTGCGCCCACTCTAGTCCGTGGTGGCACCGCCATTGCGCCTGCCCCAGTCCATGTTGCACCGCCTCGCGCCCGCCTCCAGCTTCTCAGCGCAGCACTTCACGCCTGGAGCCTATTAGTGAGGAGGAGGTTGAGTCCCCTCAGCGTCCATCGGGCCTCACCTCGGCAGGCCAAGGGAAGTCCTTACCATCTCCGATCGAGTACCTAGCAACCTGCTGGCGCCAGCTTGTATGATATGTTTATATGTATATAGGTTATGAGAAGTAGTTTGTATGCGCATCATGTAGGAACTGGGAGAATTGCACTAGCCTAAATAACATGTCAGGATTGTGTACGCACATCCTGAGTGATGTATTGTATAATTACTATTTGCGTGTAAGATTTGTACTGAACGGTCCTTCTCCGTGCGCTATCAAATATTTTCTTGAAAAATCTTGGAGTGGTTAAATTTTTTCTCCTTTGGGGTATTTATTTATTTTTGTGGCTCAATTTATTTTTCTTATGATTTCTTTTCAAAATATATCCTCATAGTGGAAAATGTCTTGTCCTTGGACTCGTTCCATGCCAAATCCGCCAGAAGAGAATTATGGCACCCAAACCAGCAACAACTTCACACAGGGACAGTCAAGTCAACATGGCAGTGAGATAGCTTTTTCTCAAGTGTGCCGCCTTTATGAGCAAAGCCAGCAACAACACCAAGAAATGATGAACCAGGTCATCAATATGGGAAATCACCGTGGACCGTATCAGCAACAATCCAAATTGTCAGAACTACAAAGGACGCGTCCCCCAACTTTCTCGCACACTGAAAAACCTCTTGAGGCCGATGACTGGCTTCGAGACATTGAAAGGAAATTGATTATTGCACAATGTTCAGACCATGAGAAGGTGCTATATGCACCTCACTACCTCACAGGAGCAGCTGCATCATGGTGGGAGAATTTCCTACACATGCACTCCAATGAGAATAACATCACCTGGGAGGAATTTAAAGAAGGTTTTCGTGGGGCGCATATTCCCAAAAGCGTTATGAAAATCAAGAAGAGGGAGTTTGACGACCTCAAGCAAAGAGGCATGATGGTGACTGAGTACAACAGTCTATTTACTCAGTTATCTCGCTACGCCAACGAAGAACACATGACGGAAAGCAAAAAGATGGAAAAGTTTCTAGACGGTCTTGCACCAGCACTTAAATGCCAGCTAGTTGTACACACCTTTCCAGACTTCAAAACACTTGTGGACAAGGCCATTACCCTGGAAAATGAGCGCCACAGTTTGGAATATTTTCGCAAGCGCAAGAGGGACCAAACTACTCAAGCTCGCAACAAATCAAGCAAGATCGACTTCCGTAAAAGTGGAGCAAACAAGTCCACAACCAATATTCCGGCCCGGTCAAAAAATTTCATGCAAGGGACAAGGATTTCACATACCGCCAGTGTTACTTGCTACGCTAGGAGAAGAAGGACACTATGCCAAGCAGTGCCCAAAGCCAAGAAACTCGGCTCCCACACCGAACCACGGTGGGAATAATTCAGCACCCAAGCGCAACAAGTTCAACCCCAATAATAATCACAAGAAGGGTCACTTGAACCATGTGACCAAGGAGGAAGCACAGAATGCCCCGGATATCGTACTTTCACGCTCCCCTCACAACACAATACCAGCCACGATTTTGTTTGATTCTGGAGCTTCTCACTCGTTCATTTCAAAGAGTTTTGCCTTGCAAAATGATTTTTTGATGCTTCCCCTGGAAAAATCCATGATCATCAAGTCCCCCGGGATTAAGCAAGTTACTGAGAGTTACTGCCAAGGTGTGGTTATTGAGTTTGAGGGATTGAAGTTTCACACCAACCTTATTGTATTGGAAAATAAGGGACTGGATGTCATCCTAGGAATGGATTGGTTAACCACCAACAAAGGATTTATTGAGTGCTTCAACCGGACAGTAATTCTTACCCACCATCACGGGAAGACAATAAAAGTTTCAGCTCAAGAGAGATAAATATCCCGGCAACCGAGGTTGAACAAGGTGGACGTTTCTGAGTTAAGGAAAGTTCCAGTAGTGTGTGCGTTTCCAGACGTATTTCCCGAAGAACTACCAGGCATGCCACCAGACCGGGAGATAGAATTCAGCATTGAGCTAGCACCTAGAGCCACCCCCATTTATAAGAAACCATACAGAATGGCACCCTCAGAGTTGGTGGAATTAAAGAAGCAAATAAAAGAATTACTGGACAAAGGATTCATTCGAGCCAGCTCCGCACCTTGGGGCTCTCCAGTTTTATTTGCCAAGAAAAAGGATGGGACACTGAGATTGTGTATAGACTATCAAGCACTCAACATGGTCACAATCAAGAACAAATATCCGATGCCACGGATAAATGATTTATTTGACCAGCTCGCTCAAGCCAAGGTTTTCTCAAAGATTGACTTAAGGTCGGGATACCATCAATTGAAAGTACGGATGTAAGATATCCCCAAGAAAGCCTTCACCTCCAGACACGGGCTGTATGAGTTCACAAAGTGATGCCGCTTTGGTCCGACTAACGCCTCAAGATATTTCGGCCCACCTCATGAACAAAGTGTTTATGAGATTTATGGACAAGTTTGTTGTGGTGTTTATCAATGATATTCTACAAGACACCAGAAGAGCATGCTGAACATCTCAGAATTGTACTAGGGGAATTAAGGAAAAATCAATTATACGCCAAGTTCAGCAAATGTGAATTTTGGTTGAGACAAGTTGGTTTCCTAGGCCATGTGTTAACACAGGAAGGTATTGCCATAGACCCAGAGAAGGTCAAGGCCAGACTTTGGTTGGAAACCACCAGCCAAAGATAACGGATGTAAGAAGTTTCTTGGGAATGGCAGGGTATTACCAAGGTTCATCAAGGTTCTCCACCATAGCAAAGCCAATGACGCAGTTGCTCAAGAAGGACAAGAAATTTGTTTGGACGGAAGCTTGTGAGAAAAGTTTCCAAGACCTCAAAAGAAAATTAACAACAGCCCCAGTATTGGTTGTGCCATTCTTACACAAAAGTTTTGAGGTATATTGTGACGCCTCCAGGAAGGGCCTCGGATGCGTATTAATGCAAGAAGGCAAGGCAATCGCGTATGCCTCCAGGCAACTACGCAAGCATGAAGTAAATTATCCTACACATGATTTGGAACTGGCAGCAGTCATTCATGCACTCAAGGAGTGGAGGCACTTTTTACTCGGAAACCGTTGTGAAATATACACGGACCATAAAAGCCTCAAGTATATTTACACACAACCGGAACTCAATTTACGCAAGAACGGCGCTGGTTGGAATTAGTGAAAGATTATGATGTCGGTATTCACTACCATCCAGGAAAGGCGAATGTTGTGGCAGGTGCTCTTAGCCGAAACCCCAGTTCGGACAATGACTGTCTACTAGACTTGAGACCTGAATCTCAGCAAGAGTTCACCAAACTCAACATGATGATGGTCGCCGAAGGCGACGTGTCAAACTTGGATATACACCCTACCTTAATGGAGCAAATTAAGGAGGCTCATCATGGACACCCCAGCATCGAAGGCATAAAAAGGAAAGTGAGTTTGGGCAAGGCCTCTGAATTTATCGTAGACAATGAGGGAATACTATGGTACGGAGACAAACTTTGCGTACCAAATATAGAAGACCTCAAACAGCAAATCCTAGCCGAAGGCCACACTGCTCCGTATTCGATCCACCTGGGAGGAACCAAAATGTACAAAGACATCCAGGAAAAGTTTTGGTGGCACGGTATGAAGAGGGATATAGCCACATTCATTGCATGTTGTGATTCGTGTCAACGCATTAAGGCCGAGCATCAAAAACCGGTAGGGTTATTGCAGCCAAACAGGATACCTGAGTGGAAATGGGATGAGATCAGGATGGAATTTATTATTGGACTACCTCGGTCACAACACGGAAATGATGCCATATGGGTCATCACAGATAGATTAACCAAGGTGGCACATTTCATTCCCGTGAAGACAACCTACACCACTCAAAAGCTTGCTAAGCTTTATCTCTCTCGCATAGTTTGCCTGCATGGAGTTCCAAAGACTATAATCTCAGACCAAGGCAGTCAATTCGTCTCTAGATTTTGGGCTCAATTACAACAAGCTCTGGGTACTCAACTGGCATTCAGTACAGCATACCACCCCCAGACCGATGGACAAACTGAATGCGTAAACCAAATACTAGAGGACATGCTGAGAGCGTGTGTCCTCACCTATGGGACCAGTTGGGAAGAAAGCTTGCCATATGCCGAGTTTTCATACAACAACAGTTACCAAGCCAGGCTGCAAATGGCACCCTTCGAAGCCTTGTATGGACGGAGATGTCATACTCCATTGAATTGGTCAGAGACCGGAGACAACCGTATCTTCGGCCCTGATATGCTCAAGGAAGCTGAGGAGAAAGTTAGGCTAATCAGGGACAGACTCAAGATAGCTCAAAGCCGACAGAAGAGTTATTACGATCGGAAACACCGGGGAGTCAGTTTTGAACCCGCTGAGTATGTGTACCTCCGAGTATCTCCTATGAGGGGCCTAAGACGGTTCAAGGTTAAAGGAAAGCTAGCACCAAGATTTATCGGACCCTTCTGTGTAGTAGCACGAAGAGGCACAGTAGCCTACCAACTAGACCTACCCGAAGAGCTATCCGACGTCCACGACGTGTTCCACGTCTCACAGTTGAGGAAATGTGTGAGCAACCCAGAAAAGCAGGTATCCCATGAGGACATTGATGTACAACCAGATCTCACCTACAGGGAACGCCCAATAAAAATATTGGAGGAGTCTGAAAGGAGAACCCGTCAGAAGGTAATCAAGTTTTTCAAAGTACAGTGGAGCAATCACACCAAAGACGAGGCAACATGGGAAAGAGAGGATTTCTTCGAGCAGAACACCCACACCTATTTGAGGATCAGCTGAAATCTCAGGGACGAGATTTTTCCTAAGGGGGTAGGTGTTGTGACACTCCAAAAAAATTTACTTGGTTTTGACAAAACCCTTTTATTTGATTTGAAGGAGGCCATTTAAAATCTTTCCAAAAGCCCCTCCTTCTCAAAAAATTCTCCTCTGACAAGTATTTTATGTTTGTATCTTCCTCAACCTTGGTGTTTGGTTTTAAAAACCTTCCTTCTGATTTTTAACTCATCTCAATAAATTGTTGGTAATTAAATTTCTATTAAAAAGAGACCATATGGGTTTTGGGGCTATTCTTTTGTTTTGCAAACCCCATTGTTTTACCATGCCTCATGTCAAAATTTCTCCCAAAACCCCTCCCTCCACTTTGGGGCCAAGCCAAATATTCTATTCCAACAAGTTCAACCTATTTTTGAATTTTATTTCATTTATTTTATCCCCAAGAGTAATTCTGTCTTTTATTTTGGGCCTAGGTGATTTACAAAGGAAGTGTCTGATTTCCTTTGAGTTTTGACCTCAAACCAACTCCTCTGGCTAGTCCCTAGCATCTCCAACCTAGATCCATCAAGATCCACTCTTCCTTAGTTCAAAGGTTTCAAATTTCACACACTGCAAGTTTGGACCAGATTTGGCAAATTTGGTGAAATTCATATTTTTCCTTCTCCAAAAATTCTACCAAAATTCAGGCAGCCCCCAGGTGCATTGAGAGGCGACCCCTCCAAAGATCAGCTCCAGATAAAATTTCCACATGCAAAAATCATTTCATCGAACACCGACAGCAATCGCTGCCGCTCACTTTCGTAGAGTTCGTTCAAGAGACCGCCGTTGTCGCTTTCTTCGTGGTCGCTGCCGATCTCACCAAAGGCACTCCTCGGAGCCTTGTGCATCGTGCACCTTCTTCTTATCCAGAGCGCCAAGACGGTCCTTTGGACGGACGTCACCGTCGGTGGTGACGTTCCCGCCGACGCCGGCAACTTCTGCGGTGGCAGAGCCAACCGAGGCGGCCAGCAGGGATCGGCCCAACTTTCGGCGCCGTCCAGCACCGGCCAAACCACCCGAGGCCTCCACGCGGCCGTCTGCTTGCCTACGCGCGCTGCGGCGCTGTCGCCGTGGCCTGAGCAGCGCAGAGCGTGATCCCCTGCCGCCGACGTAGCCTGCGGCGCCTGCCCGCTCGAACTTGGAGTAGCAGCCAAGGCAGGCCAAGTTTAGCGCCTAAACCAAACCAAGAAACCTCCACGGTGATGCCTAGCCCCTAAACCGCTTCGACCAACCGCTGCACCGCCGTAATCGCTGCCGGAGATTTACTGCTCACGGCCACCGCCTCGGATCATCTATAAAGGAGGTCCCGAGCGCCTCGACTGCACCACCACTCCACCTCACCAGAGCCCCGCCAAGCCACCAGAGGACCCCGAGGAGGTCTCCTTCCCGACTCGGCCGCCTGATCCCGCTGGCTCCGGCTTGATCCACTCAGGTGAGGCCACCGACTCCCAAACCACGCCAAGAGCCCTCCGTGCACCCAAAGTGTTCTAACCCAAGCCTCAATTGCTCACTGCGTAGCCCTCCCCGACGAGATATACCAACGCCTCAACCACCGCCTCCCGGAGTTGAGGCCGCTGGCCGATGTGGTGCCTGCCGTCGACCAACTCGACCACCCACAAAAGCGGAAGAACCCAAGGAACCCAGAGGTACCACCCACTCCTCCTAACTCGCCGTGGATCGCCGCCAGCGACCACCGCAGCTCTTGGGCGCCGGTGACTCTGTTACAGAGTTTAAACCCGACAAGTGGGAGCCCCAGTCAGCTTTTTATTCTTTTTGAAACGTTTTCTGAAAACGCCTTCGGGCAGGATACGTCTTCCTTTGCAGTTGGCGGGTTTTTAATCGAACCGTTTTCTGTTTTTATAAGCTAGCCCCTGGGAACTTTTTGTTTCATTACAGACAAGTCCCTGGACTAAAACCTTAATAACTTTTAAACAAAAAATGATTTTTGATTGATTCTTTTTCTGTAATTTTTATTTTTCTGTCTAGTTTTTTTATCATATTTATTTGAAAAATATTTGGAACACTTTTTGTGCACACACGGTATTTACGTTAGTACGTATCTTTTTCTTATACCGTAGATACCGGAAGAGGTGACGGGACCGCGAACTTCACCGAGCTAGACTCCGACTACTCCGAACCAGGCAAGCATGTTTGAACCTTTGATATGATGAAGTGTTTTGCATGTTTGCATTAAGTGGTAAGTCCATGGCATGATTATATGCATATCGATAAGAGTTATATTACATGCAAAGACATTGCAAGTTAGCTTCGAAACTCGATGTGTGATTCGATGTGAGTTTACATGATCATATGGTGACATGATGGGTGGTAAGATGGTATTGTTGTAGCATGCCAGTCTTATGCCAAACAACATAACTCCAAAGGTCAACGTGAATCAAGTCACGTGATCACCCGCTTCTTTTCCTTGTACTACCACATGTTTTCTTTATGGAATATGGTTTAGTAAGTTGCAAACCTCTTTCTGGTACACACCAAACAGAGGGGCCGGATGAGGGTTCCATGGCCCTGGATTAAAGCCCGCCATCCGTCAGGAGCATGGGTGTTTCCGTTGGGACCGAGAGGGGGCACCCCTTAGAGCGCCATGAGATAAATTTGATCCCATGCTATTCGAGGTTGTGACCTCCTGCCTTAGAGTTTTTCTTGAACTTTGCCTAGGGTGATTCCTGGCAGCGGAATGTGGAATTGGGTGTGTACTGGTTAGATGTGTTTCTTCTAAAATATCAGAACGGAACTAGTCCCTTGCGATCATCAAACTGCTGGTCGTGGTTTAATAGTACAAACTCGCAGAGTCAAACTCATCCAAGTAATCGTATCCATGGTCAAGGTCGGTGTTCAACTTGTCCTTGTCTATCTCAAAGGTCGTGATCCTTGACGATCTCCGGTGAACAACCATGTGTGGGAAACTTGGCTATACGATTACTCCTGTGGATGGACTAACCCGTTTATTATTATGTGCTGAGTCTTTTCCTTGGAATGGTCTATACTGCTTGACTCCGACGATGAAATATAAGCCCTTTATGTGATGTCGCTCAGACGTCCGACTGTGCCATTTATGTTGTTTATTTTCAATATAAGCCCTTTATGTGATGTCGCTCAGACGTCTGACTATGGCATTTATGTTGTTTATTTTCGATATAAGCCCTTTATGTGATGTCGCTCGAACATCCGACTGTGGCATTTATGTGGTTTATTTTCGATATAAGCCCTTTATGTGATGTCGCTCAGACGTCCGACTATGGCATTTATGTTGTTTACTTTCAATATAAGCCCTTTATGTGATGTCGCTCAGACGTCCGACTGTGGCATTCATGTTGTTTATTTTCAATATAAGCCCTTTATGTGATGTCGCTTTGACGTCCGACTGTGGCACGCATTGTCATTTACTTTCCAATATAAGCCCTTTATATGGTGTCGCTTAGACGCCTCGATCATGCATGTTAATTTATTTGTTCACCATTCGAGGCATCGCTTCGCATACACTCGATCGGTTTTCGCTATTTCTGTTGGGATTTCGGAGGACTACCGCCGACTTCCTTTTATTATTCATGTCGCATAAGTTTATCATTTGAGTGTGCATTGCAAATTGCTCATGTTGCATCATGCTTACATTTGTTATATCTTATGTCCGAACTATCTTGCGTAGTACATTCAAAGTACTCACCGCTTGTTGATTTGGCCAGATGTTGATGAAGGCGATCTTATGGATGAAGAGTTCGATAGCGAGTCCGACGCCTAGAGGAGTCCCAGTCAGTCCCGTGCGATCCTGTAATTTATCATTTGTACCATATCTGCTCGATGAGCTGCAAGAGTAGGAGTCAATGTCACCCACTTCATTGTGACATATCCACCACCACGTTTAAATACGAGTCAGTAGTATGCCACCACACCCCTGTGCCATATCCGCCTTTATGTATATTATTGGCGTGCTTGTAATAAAATTGTTGGGCAACCTCAGCTCAACCCTGTAATATATTTAGTACTTCTGGATTTCTGTATCAAGAATTTGTCTACCAGTAAGGAGGACCCTCCTGTACTGGGAATAACAAGACCGGTTTCTCAATAAGCATTTTGTTGAAAAACCGGTCATGACAGACGGGAGGCCGGTCGCCGTTGATGGTTACCATCAGCACTTTGCCTGCAAACTTGTTTTCAAGCGCCCCCATGCCATTGTTGAGCGATAGTACGCAGCGACCGAAGGCAGGACGGACCTCAGGATCTCCGGCTCGAAGATCCACGTTGACCAGCGACATGATAGTGCGCTTGAGTACAGGGAGGACAGGAGGGAGATTTGGGGGAACTGGAGTAGGAATCGAGATTCCAGAGGTGGGGGAGGGGCAGGAGACTGGGGATGAAAAGGTAGCATGAATTTCGAGCACACGCCAATATGTTTCCTCGGCGCCAAGCGCAAGAAAACACCGGTGGCGCCTACATGTCGGCCTAAGAGTCCTTATTCTTTCTTTTTTGGAGAGCCCGACCTTTTTTTTCAAGATCTTTTGAGAGCCCGGCCTGAGAGTCATAATTGACCTGTTTGGCATTGCGTTACTACTTGGCCCATATTCAACGACACCTCACTGGCCCAAACAAGTGTACATCATCGAAAGGACACTGAGCTCAAATTATATGACTTGAAAAAAGGAGATATACTCTGAACACTGGAGAATGGTGATGCCCTCATTTAGCCCACCTATAGTTCGAGACAATAAACAGTTCGAAACAACGATATATACAACATTCAAACACTGACTAGTGACTACTATCGACATAAACAAAGAAGACATGATAGTTCATAAGAAATCTTGCTACACCACCAAAACGCACTCCATCTCGCAGCCAGACTCTCGTGATCCGTATGAGAATGACATTCTAAATGAAGCAACTATTACATAGTAAGAGTGACATAGACGAGGATGACCAAATGACAAGGAATATGCATAACAAAAGAAAGAACTACCCATCCGTAACCAAGAGCAAAGACAACAAACTCATTCAAGAGATGATCCAACACCATCATAATTTGCAGCCCCGCTTCAAATGACCAAAGGATCCGGAGACACCAAGATTCCACCCTTCGATGCAACAACCCAATTACCTATCAACTCAAGGCTTGAACCACATCATCGCTCGTCAGAATTGAGACATCCAAGGATCAAAGTTAATCCAGATGCCTTTGTCATTCTCACCTTCTTTTGGCTGCAGGCTGTATCGTTGACAATCGTGGGAGTTTGCTCCTCAACTCCTAGGGCTCGCCGTAGACATAGTTTTCCATAGCAAATGAGCTTCTCCGCCATCAAGGTCCTTGCCAACGGTGATCTCCTCGTTAATCGGATAATCGAGTCCGAGAAACAAAGAGTGTGAACCAAGGCTATTTACCCGCCTCCAACTAAAAATTCTAAAGGCCCCAACAAGTCGGTATCCTACTCATAGACGTAATAGCCATCGCCCGGATACTCACGTATTACATGGTGCTTGTATACAAGGGGTTTTTGCAATATAAATTTTTCGCTCATGTGTCCGAATGATCATCGCCTTTTGCCGTCAGTTCGATCGAGCGAGGAACCAGTTGTGCTTCCCTGTTTTTGGCAAAGGTGGTGTGATTACAAAGGGCAAGAATCGTAGGGACACTGCATCATATCAAAAAGGACAGGCATTGTTAATGTAAGATCAGCATTGTTCAGAGTATGAGTAGGATAATGCAAGAAACAACATTTATATGTCCCCGTTGGAACTGGGAGGAAAATACAGGGAAATGTATACTGGGTTCGAAAATATAGAAGTGCCATGCATGGTTATACTCATGTTATCTCGCAATCGATTCTTCATAGGAAACTACCATGTCATGCATGTTATGTAATCATGTTCTGTCCTCACAAACAAATTCTTCAAGGTAACTAACAGACCATGCATTCTTATATACTCGAGTTCTGTGGGCAAAACTTTTGTGAGGATATTATTCTAGCCATTGATTGGTGAAGGGCGAATATAGGTATGTACACATGGTAAGCATTGCAGGATTTCACTACTTCCAAATATAGAGTTCTCCATATGCACATTTACTTCCTAATGTATGGTTAGATGAAACCAACAGTGTGGTGCATGTTTCTACATCGTGAAAATGAGGAAACTAACATGGCCATTGATACACACTCATATTTAGTTGTAGTATATAGATTCCTGTAAAATAAGGATAATATCCATATATTCCTAACCGTTTGATTATTCAGGGTACAAATTGGCTGTAATGACATGGTCACAATCGCATGAATTAACTCATTCCAAATATAGCTGATTTACGGCGTCTCTAATATATTGCCATAGTTATACTCAAATTCTCCTCAAACAGGGAGATGCCAATCATCACAAAAAGTTCAGACAGTGTCATGGCATCATCATTAACATGAGACGAAAACAACTTACACGCGCCATCCCAGCAATACGTGGTGCCATCTGCTTTGTCGATCGCGTAGATGATGCCATTGTGTTCAATAGCATCACGTATGTGTATCAGCTTTGACGATGATCCACCGCGAAATGAAGTTGTCTCTAGCTAAAGAAGGCACCGCGTAAAGATAGGCGAGTCCGCGGTCGAACAAGGCAATTAGCTTGAAGTCTGCGTAATTCGCATGTCATGTGGGCACTTGGCAGATTACAATCTTCTGCAAAACAAGGTCCGTCCAACTGACGTAGTAATCTAGATGACTTGGACCGCGATGGTAATACTCTATATAATCCAACGGAGGAAGGATAATCTCATGGGAGGTCTGGAAGTTCACGGGCACCAACTTTTTACTGTCTTCTTCTCTCAAGGCAGCCATCCAAAGGGGAGTTCATGCCACCCAAAGACATACCTGCCAAGAAGTTTCGGGCGATGGTGATCGGATCGATGTCGAGGGAAATGATGTACGGTGACACACTACATACCTACTGAGGGAGTCCTGGATTAGGGGGTATCCGGACAGCCGGACTGTGTACAACGTCCGGACTATTGAAGCGTGTAGATAAGAGACTCAAGACTTCGGCCCGTGTCTGGATGAGACTTTCCTTGGCGTGGAAGGCAAGCTTGGCGATCCATATATTATATTTCCTCCCTTGTAACCGACTCCATGTAAACTCTAGCCCTCTCCGGTGTCTATATAAACCGGAGAGGTTGGTCCTTAGAAGGCCGATCACAATTACAATCATACCATCATAGGCTAGCTCTTAGGGTTTAGCCTCTACGATCTCGTGGTAGATCTACTCTTGTACTACCCATGTCATCAAATATTAATCAAGCAGGAAGTAGGGTTTTACCTCCATCGAGAGGGCTCGAACCTGGGTAAACATCTGTGTCCCTTGCTTCCTGTTACCATCAGCCTTGACGCACAGATCGGGACCCCCTACCCGAGATCCGCCGGTTTTGACACCGACATTGGTGCTTCCGTTGAGAGTTCCTCTGTGTCGTCGTTGTCAGGCTCGATGGCTCCTTCGATCATCATCAATGACGCTGTCGAGGGCGAGACTTTCCTCGCCGGACAGATCTTCGTGTTCGGCGGCTTCGCACTACGGGCCAACTCGCTTGGCCATCTGGAGCAGATCGACAGCCACGCCACTAGCCACCAGATCAGGTTTGGAAACCTGAACTACACGGCGGACGTCCGCGGAGACTTGATCTTCGATGGATTTGGGCCTACGCCAGGAGCACCGGACAGTCGCGACGAGCACGGCTTAGGCCTGCCACCAGACGAAGCTAGGGGTGTCGCCCCCGTAGTATCTCCGGACCTAGATCTGGAGCAGGCTGCGTTGCCCGAGGACGGGGGGCTAGACCCCGCCCCGCCGGTTGCCCGCTCATCGGCGGTAGAGCCGAACACGGGCCTTACCTCTGTGGTGGCCTGTGAATCTGGTTGTATTCGGACGTTGGTTCCGGTCCGCACACTCCCGATCCAGTCGAGCCAGGTTAGGCTCCGGTAATGGAGTTCACCACTGCGGATATCTTCCAAAGACTCGCCTTTGGTGACATGTCAACTCATTAAAGTCTCTCTTTGTTAGAGGTTCTTGGCCGAACTACGTCCGCTCGAGGGAAGCAAAGCGATGAAGGAATTCTTTGCCCACCCACCACCCACTTCATTGCCACGGTCGATGATTTAACCGACGTGATTGACTTTTGACCAAGACATCGATGGTATGAATGACGATGCAGGAGAATCACAGGAGCCACCGCTCACTGGGCGGTGGATAGCCGCCTATCCCCATGATATACATATGGCGGACACTCTGAAGGAAACCAAAGGCGATGTGACATCGGGGGATAAATCCTCAGGGAGAAAAGCAAAGCATAGGCGTCATCGGTGCCGCCTAAGAATACCGCCCTAAGACGAAACAACCGGCCGGCGCCAAGATGAATACAGCCCTAGTCGGCTTGTTTTCAAAGAGGCCGGACTGGCCATCGAGGATACTTGGAAAGGGACAACTATACCCCCCCACGAGGATGAGGCAAGCCTCGGTAATGACGAATTCGGCGCACCTAAAGATCCAGTGGAACAAGCCCGCTTCGAGCGACGGCTCATGGCCATGGCAAAGAGCCTGCAAAGGAAGCAACAACAACTTAAAGCTGACCAAGATTTGCTGGCAGATAGATGGACCAAGGTCCTGGCCACCAAATGTTACGGACCCGACCGCCCCGACAAAGGGCACGCAGGGCACAACCGGCCACCCCAACCTAAGTAGGAAAACCCAATGCACATGTCCCGACGTCAACACACCACTACGGTCCAAAACAACACGAAGGACACACGAAGAAGCATCCTCAAGCCCCGGCGCAATGGTCACAAGCGTCAAGTCAGGAAAGCTGGTGCTAATTTCAGCAACTCCCAGTACGGTCAACGGACAAAGAAGAGCTCGGACCTACCCGGCCCGAGCCACACACTCGATCAACCATGCGAAACTCATGGTACTCCTAGAAGGACGACAAAGCATACCAATAGAGAATGCCGGATCCTCAAAGCAAAACGGCTGGCCGCGTGCCGGAAACAATGAAGGGAGGCTTCTGGTCTAGAGCCCCCCCTCCATAGCATATAAGTACGGCCGCTCGTCCCAGACCGCACTAACCATAGCAACTCGGTTGCAGTATCTAAGGACATAGCAAGCCAGGGGCTCCATAAAACATAAAACCCCCGCTGGTGTGAAATCACAAACAACATCTCTTAAAAGATGCTGGGGGCAAAGGCCAAGCTTTTCTGTCCCATCACTCTAAACGGTTGTCTTCAGATCACCAAACAAATACTACGCCAAAGAATAAATCTTCGGCACCTTCCCACCATGCGGTAATTTACCGTATGTTAGCGGGACGAACCACGTTGGCTGGATCCCGCGTGGTAAATCACTCAGGCCAACACCATGTGACGCAATCATGCCTATGGGCAAGGCCGAACCCCGCCCTCAGGGCGGATATCATACAGCTGCCGGAGTAGCGGGTCGCGCATGCCTATCAAGATTTTGATATGATGCATAACTATCCGGACAAAGCAATCGAGGAGTCCGTGACTACCCAACGAATAGGATTGGTGACGTGAATCGCCAGGACACATAAGGCCCCCCCCCCTAAATAAGGCAGTCCAGATTCACTCTTGATTCACTCGCAACTCCCTCCAGTCCGGCCATCACATGTTCCACCAAAACACGCCTCTTTTTTCATAATCATACATCGTACTCATATGTCTAGACATATCATTTTGCTACAATTCTTAGACTTAAAAAACACTAACTGGACGTCGCTTATGCTAGGGGCTTCATAATACGACAATAGCATATAACTGGACGTCATTTTTCATCTACACCTCGTGTTACGCCCGATTATGCTAGGGGCTTCATAATACGACAATAAAGTCCGACCACCTTCTCGGTCGTCCGGCACCCCGAACTTATAGCACTATATGCATCAGCTCCGAATCATGTCTTGGGTCATTGGTTGGGTTTGCCTGCCCCTTTGTTTTGGTACCTTACGCTCCGCTTATATCGGCTAAGGTAAGGCAGGGAGAACTACTCGCGATTGTGTCCCGGATCTGCCGGACGAGCACCTCAGTAGAGAAAGCCGAAAATCGACTGTCATGATACAACGAGAGTTGGTCAGCTGTTCGAGAGGTTGTAAAAATCCTTAAAGATTTATTCCGCACAACGCCATTAAAATGTAGAGTGCGACGGATCGGTCTTCTGATCAGGCACCCATAGAGCCCCTATTTCGGTCTTTCGAACACTAGGGGCTGCACCGACCATACTCGAATTCGTATGGCTATGTGAGAGTAATAAAACCTTATAGTCCGATTGCCTGGTTCGTGGTGAGAAACGCCTCCGCAAAGGGACCCAACTATGGGATAAAGAGCGTTCAGATATATCCCGAACACCCCCATATTCTTTTTACGTAAAGGGTTTACGATCGCCAACTCTTAGTATTTACATACATCAAACAGCCGCACAGGAAGAACATATGTTCAAACAAAACAGGCAATATATAAAACGCCATAATCCTATATTACAAAAAAGTGGCACGAATGCCCTCAGGGAAATATAATGTCTTTGGCACATTTATCCGCCGCAAGGCAGGCTCCCTTGAGTACACCATCATAGTACGCCTGGGCTTGCAATGCTCCTTACCCTCTGGGCGGCCCTCACCATCAGCTTCTCCGCATCAAGCTTCCCCCAATGCACTTTTGCACCGGCGAACGCCATACGTGCACCCTCTATGCAGACCGATCGCTTAATAGCATCAAGCCGAGGACAAGCACCCACAATCCGCTTCACGAGCCCGAAGTAACTGCTCGGAATTGGCTCCACCGACCACAGCCGGACAATCAAGTCCTTCATGGCTAATTCGTCATTGGTGCAGCTTCGACCAGCCGCTTCACCGATCGATAAAGGGCACCGGACAGTTCGGTGCCAACATCGCGACCGTAAATCCTCTTCAGAGACTTATTTTCCTCGGCTCGGTAGAATTGGGAGGCATCTGATATGCTGCGAGGAAGATCCACAAACGCCCCTGGTAAAATAAGAATTTAGCTTGCCACTTAGAATTCTTCCCATTATCATGAATAAATGGCTAAGAATACAGAAGGCCTTGCTAGCCGCAACTTTCCTGGCATCCTGAATGTCCCGTACAGCACCTCGGGCTTCTTCCCGAGCATCTTCCGCAGCTTGGAGTGCTTGGGCGAGTTCGGATTCTTTCCCTATTAGACTCTGCTCCAAGCCCTCGCTTTTCTTCACAAATTTCATAGAGCTCCCACTCAGCCGCGACTACCCCGGGCCTCGTGTTTTTCACGGCGCCTGCTCGGGCGACAGCCTTCTCGCTGGCATCATCCACAGCCTTTTTCAAAGGCTCCTCGATTCGCACTCGCCTCCTAGGGCACAAATACTTTCAATAAGCACAATTACTTATTTGTGCCTCATGCAAGACAATGTTTTATCATACCTTGTTTGTCTTCTAATTGCTTCCTCATGCGCCAAGTTCTTCCTCGCCCGCTCTAGGCTCTGCTTCAGCTTTGGACACTTCCGCATTATGAGCGGCCGCCTTCTCCGCAGATGCATGTGTTCAAACAAAGAGGTAGACGCCATTAACGTAAGTTTCCACGTCAAAACAGGATTTGATCCTCGCCTGCTCCCTCTCCTTCACGGATAGTGTATCGTGGGCTACTACTCATATTATGACGATCCCTCAAAGGTTTCTTGGGAAACATACCTCAAAGGCCTTTATAAGGCCAATGCAGGACTCGTTCAGCCCGCTCTCGGCGGACTGAATCTTTTCAACCACCGCACCCATAAGGGTCCGATGTTCATCGATGATAGACGCGTTCATTAACGCCGTCGATAGACCGCTTGGCAGCTCTGTCCGAACAAAGGTTGCTGGCGGAATAGGCAGGCCTCCCACCGTTGAAGGTGGCTGCTCGCCCGATCCGGGAGCCTTAGAGGTCTCCCGGACCTTGTCTGGCTGTGGGCCGAACCCAAGATCACCTCACGACGGCAAGACAGTCCGGGGCTATCGCCACGTGTGTCCGCCCCGTGATATGCCCCCGGTCCGCCTCGCTGAGACGACACCTCGTGTCACGCCGGGACTTTGGGGAAGGGGCCTCTGGAGGCGTCTCGCTCGCCAAAGCGCCCGAGCTCAGTGAATCCTTGGATGAGGATTGGCTGGCACGAGACCTCGCCGGACTGTGCAAAATATAGCAACAGTTAAAACTATTATACCCAAAAGCAATCCAGGACGCATATGCATGTTCGGATTTTGTACACTTATTTACTTCTCCTGTGGGCTGGGCCCCGATCCCGCCCGACTGCTATCGGCAGCCTTGGTGGATGCCTCTGAGGGAACCTTTTCTCCTCTTGGGCGATTTGGCCTCCAGGGACGAGGAAGCTAGGCGCTTCTTCCCACCTCCAGAATGAGGCTCGTCCTCCTCTACTTCTTCCTCTTCGTCTTCCAAAAGGGGAGCCTCGCTTGAGTCTTCCGAATTTGCGTCCGAAGCCTCGCGGCAACGGAGGCCACTCCGGGTCTTCTTGACCTTCTTGGAGGCCTCCTTCTTCGGCGCCAGAAGGCGCTGGGACCAAAGCATCTTCACGAAGAGGTCCAAATGTTCCTCCAAAGAACGGGCCGGACAAAGGTATCCGCTCTACTTTCTTTATCCATCCCTGAGGTCATGATGAAACACAATTAGGATGTCTCCCCCATGACATGCCAGCTGAAGCATGAATAGACAGAGCTTGGCTGTGACTTACCGAGCTTGGAGAATGGGATAACTGATACCCACGGTCCTCGGTGGGGCCCGGCCACGATTTTCCGGACTTGAAGAGCACCTTCCAGCTATCCTTGTGGGAGGAATCATAAAGCTCCCGAAGGGTTTGGTGCTCGGCATGGTCAAACTCCCATAGAGTACAAGCTCGGCGCTGACAAGGGAGAACCAGGCGAACCAGTATCACCTGGACTACATCCACAAGTTTGACGTCCCTACCGACCGCGCCCAGAGGGCGCGTCTGGAGAAGTGACAACTCATCGGACGAGGACCAGTTCGGGCCCTTCTTGGGCCAGGATGTGAGCCGCAGCGGAGCTCCGGATCTGAACTCTGGAGTGGCTGCCCACTTTTTGCCGCGTGGTTTGGTGATATAGAACTACTGCTGCTGCCACTCCTTGACGGAGTCGTTGAAAGCGCCCATCGGCCATACGGCCTTGGGCATCTTGCTCACCATGGCGCCGCCGCACTCGGCGTGTTCGCCACTCACCACCTTGGGCTTCACATTAAAAATCTTTAGCCACAGGCTGAAGTGAGGTGAGATCCGAAGAAAAGCCTCGCACACGACGATGAACATCGAGATATTGAGGAAGGAGTTGGGGGAAAGATCATGAAAATCAATCCTGTAGTAATACATGACTCCGCGAACGAATGGGTGCAGGGGAAACCCAAGCCCGCGGACAAAATGAGGAAGGAACACGACTCTCTCGTGAGGTTCCGGAGTGGGGACGACCTGTCCCGCCGGGGAGAGACGGTGGCCGATCTTCTGAGCCGGATACCCGGCATCCCGGAGCTTCTTAATATCCTTCTCCCGGATAGTAGAGGCCATGAGGCTCCCTCCTGCTCCAGATCCGGACATCTTTGGAAAGCCTCTCTTTGGTGGAAAGGAAGAGTGCTTGGGCGTTAGGGCTCGAAAAGAGGGGAATGAGCGAGCGGAAGGAGAAAGGCGTGGGTAAAGAGAAGGAGGCCTTGTCTCTGTATAGGGGCAGTAAGTGATTTTTGCGCGTCCCCACTTGTCTGGTTGAGCCCGTTTGCCTCCCGCTCGCCGCGATTAGCGGTGCGGTTGAATTAACCGTACCCGTATTGATGAGAATCTCGTAATGAGGGGGCACGATCACTGCTCTGACAAGACGTGTCAAGGAAACCGCCTCGCAATATGCGCTGTTGCTGGTTGTGGAAAGACAGTTCGAATAATGACCTGACCGTAGTGACACGTCGCGTTGCTTAAAAAAAGTTGTCAGCAGATTGCATTTGCGAAACATCATTCTTTCTACGATGGCATACGAAGATCATCTTGTGGATCCGGACACGGTTTGGGTGTTCGATAAATACCATGGAGTATTCGGAGGAGGAACCCGCCCTGCAATGCCGCAGACAAAACTGCGCGCCGGACTCATCGTCGTTGAAGCCTGGTTCAGGGGCTACTGAGGGAGTCCTGGATTAGGGGGTATCCGGACAACCGGACTGTGTACAACGTCCGGACTAGTGAAGCGTGTAGATACGAGACTCAAGACTTCGACCCGTGTCCGGATGAGACTTTCCTTGGCGTGGAAGGAAAGCTTGGCGATCCGGATATTATATTTCCTCCCTTGTAACCGACTCCATGTAAACCATACCCCTCTCCAATGTCTATATAAACCGGAGAGGTTGGTCCTTAGAAGGTTGATCACAATTACAATCATACCATCATAGGCTAGCTCTTAGGGTTTAGCCTCTACGATCTCGTGGTAGATCTACTCTTGTACTACCCATATCATCAATATTAATCAAGCAGAAGTAGGGTTTTACCTCCATCGAGAGGGCCGGAACCTGGGTAAACATCTGCGGTCCCTTGCTTCCTGTTACCATCAGCCTTGACGCATGTATCGACCCCCTACCCGAGATCCGCCGGTTTTGACACCGACACCTGCAAAGAAGTTTCGGCTAATGGAGATCGGATTGAAGTCGAGGGGCATCATGCACGCCTCCGTATCATGGTGAGCCAATCTCTTAAGACCAGATAGCAGCAAGCAAGGTGTCTTGAAAAGCTTAGGCCTCGCTTCGACGATGGCCGTGTGCATGTCCCTCGAGCATGCAGCCACCGCAGGGCGGTCAAAGATATCCATACATGAACAACAAAGGTCGAGGATGTCATCGGGGAGATTCCTCCAATCGCGTTCTTATGGATGCCGCGCGTTCGCTCGCCATGGTGGAGTTTGGAAGGGGCTTGATTTACGGGGAGAAGGATGTCGGTGCCGGAGCGACTAGCGAGGAATAATTATTTTGGCGATAATAAGGAGACACTTCCTTGCGTCACCTCGACCCAAATTGTCAACCTCTCCACGATAGTACTCTTTCCGATGGAAGCGGTCGTTGACTGACGTTGACCACGCCAAGGCCGAGAGCACTGTGGCGGTGGTCCGGACGACGGCGCAGGCCTAGGAAGGGGACGACGCAGAGCCGGGAAGATGCAATAGTGGAAGCCCGCGGAGAGGAGTACGAGGGTTCACCGGTTCTGGCCATGTGTGAGGCTACCGCTGCCGTGATAATAACATGGGGTGTGGGTGAGTAGAGGGATGGCCTGGCCAGCGGTGGGAGTAGTATCGGGCGGTGAGGCCTCAAGGCATCACAGCCACCACGGAGGCGTGAGCACGCGACACCCACCGACTTTGGGTGGTCGGAGCAAGAAGACCAGAGGTTGAAGAAGCACTACGGCCGTTGGATGGACATCGCATTTATCACTGCAGCTAGAATCGTTTATATTGACTAAGTTGACAAAGCCCTTGGTACGCGTCAACTTAGTAGGCCCACAGCTCGGATTTGGCAGAGAACATATATCCCATTTGCGATTTGTAAGAATGTACATCCCATTTTTTAATTCTAATGGAATTTAATACAGCCCATTTACAGTTTGTTAAAAGTACAACCCAACTTCTAGCTAGGACAACGATTAATAATTTCAAACAACCGCCGTAACAGAATTCAAAAAAAATCCCACATTTTGATGGGATCCAAATATTTTATCCGAAATTTCTAGTCAGGTTAAATATAATTTCAAAATAAAGTTGTATTACGTTAAAATCCAATCTAAATATTGCACGCCAAGAACAAGTAAAGAAATTAAAATTTCCAAATTCCAAAAATTATATATTTTTCAAACTAATTACGTGTTTGGTGCATAGTAACTGCCGAGTTATTATAATTACATCCCATTTATTATTTCTTAAAGTCCGTTTTCTTGTTAAGCCTAATGCATACCTCCTAGGAAAGTTTGCAGCCCAGCGGGGTGGAAAATAACAAGTTGACCCGGATATTGTGTACAACTGTCGGCCCAGTTGCATTGCTAGGAAAATGACGGTGAAATATCTTGAATGTTGTGCAAAGAAAACAGATAGACAACACAATAAGTTCTGCTAGCACATTAAGTTGACGTACAACCCTTTCTAAAAAAAGTTCAAGTACAAAATTAGAACAGGTCACAATCAAATGTACTGGCATATCGCTGCTTCGCACCCATAGCTCGGATTTAACTAGTACTATCTAACAAGATTCAGCTTGTTACCTCAAATTAGAGCACATCCAGCAGCCAGGCCTGCCTCTTCTCCCAAAGAAGCAAAGGGCCTCCGCCGCCGATGGAGTAGGCCCCGTACATCCATCGCCTGCAACACGGGATCTGACGTTGACTCCAGTAATGGACGCCATCGACGGACTCGCACCGCATGGCGGCGGCAGGACTTCGATTGATGGATTGACCACTTCTTCGACATGCACGAACACTCGACATGTACATCCCTAACGTGGTCCGTGGCAGCCTTGGTGGCTATTTAATAGTACAACCCCGGTTCCTGCACCGGTATCTCAACACCAATCACCTTTGGTATGGTGGACGGCTTCATCATCCATGCCCTAACCGTCAGAGCCCAGCTGTCTGGAGGAACAAACATCTTACGAGCTCACCTCCAAGGTCGTTGATAAGCTCGTTCATGGACTCGTTGTTCCAAGCACGTCGAGGCATGCCGTGGAAGGTAAGCTTTGTTAAAACTCAAGCCCGTGAGGGCACCGAGCCCCATCCTGGTGCCACCGATCAAAGCTCACCAGCCGCCATCGCAGTAACAAACACCGGAAGATTCGAACACACGATCGCAGCCGAAAAGTTGTCCGGAACTCCGACGAAGAAATCAGCCGGTGGCGGGCAGACTTCGACGAGCAAGTCACTTATTTGGATGTCGTGCGCAATGCCAAGAGCTTTGACAAGGTCGTCCGGCGAGACGGTAGGCCAGTCGCCGTTGATGGTTACCATCAGCACTTTGCCTGCAAACTGGTCGTCAAGCGCCGCCATGCCATTGTTGAGCGACAACATGCAGCGATCAAGGCGGTGATTTGACCTCGTGGATCTCCAGCTCGGAGATCCACGCTGACCGTGACATGATAGTGCGCTTGAGTACAGTGGAGTACAGGAGGGGATTTGGGGAACTGGAGTAGGAATCGAGATTCCAGAGGTGGGGGAGGGCGGAGACCGGGATGAAAAGGTAGCATGAATTTCGAGCAAACGCCAATATGTTTCGGCGCCAAGCGCATTTAAAAACACCAAAGGCGCCCACATGTCGGCCTAAGAGTCCTTATTCTTTCTTATTTGGAGAGCCCGCCTTTTTTCGTGATCTTTTGAGAGCCCGCCCGAGAGTCATAATTGACCTGTTTGCAATTGCGCATTACTCGCCCATATTCAACGACACCTCACCGCCCAAACAAGTGTACATCATCGAAAAGACACTGAGCTCAAATTATATAACTTGAAAAAGGAGATATACTCAACACCGGAGAATGGTGATGCCCTCATTTAGCCCACCAAAGAGTTCGAGACAATAAACAGTTCAAACAACGATATATACAACATTCAAACACCGACTAGTGACTACTATCGACATAAACAAAGCATGATAGTTCATAAGAAGTCTTGCTACACCACCAAAACGCACCCATCCGCAGCGCCGACTCTCGTGATCCGCATTTAGAATGACATTCTAAATGTAAGCAACTATTACATAGTAAGAGTGACATAGATGAGGATGACCAAATGACAAGGAATATGCATAACAAAAGAAAGAACTACCCATCCGTAACCAGCAAAGCAAAGACAACAAAGTCATTCAAAGAGATGATCCAACACCGCCATAATTTGCAGCCCCGCTCAAATGATCAAAGTGATCCGGAGACACCAAAGATTCCACCCTTTCGATGCAACAACCCAATTACCTATCAACTCAAGGCTTGAACCACATCATCGTCAGTAGTAATTGAGACATCCAAGGATCAAAGTTAATCCGGATGCCTTTCTCATTCTCACCTTCTTTTGGCTACAGTCTGTATCGCTGACAATCGGGGAGTTTGCCCCAACTCCTAGGGCTCGCTGTAGACACAGCTTTTCCATAGCAAACATAGCCTCTCTGCCATCAAGGTCCTTGCCAACGGTGATCTCCTGGTTAATCGGATAATTGAGTCCGAGAAACAAAGAGTGTGAACAAAGGCTGTTTACCCGCCTCCAACTAAAAATCCTAAAGGCCCCAACAAGTCGGGTATCCTGCTTCATAGACGTAACAGCCATCGTCCGGATACTCACGTATTACACGGTGCTTGTATACACCGGGTTTTTGCAATATAACTTTTCCGCTCATGTGTCCGAATGATCATCAGCCTTTTGTCATTGCCGTCGATCGAGCGAGGAACCAGTTGTGCTTCCTGCTTTTGGCAAAGGTGGTGTGATTACAAAGGGCAGTAAAGAGGGACACCGCATCATATCAAAAAGGACAGTGCATTGTTAATGTAAGATCAGCATTGTTCGTAGTATGAGTAGGATAATGCAAGAAACATCATTGATATGTCCTCGTTGAACCGGGAGGAAATACAGGAAATGTATACCGGTTTGAAAATATCGAAGTGCCATGCATGGTTATACTCATGTTATCTCGCAATCGATTCTTCACAGAAACTACCATGTCATGCATGTTATGTAATCATGTTCTGTCCTCACAAACAAATTCTTCAAGGTAACTAACAGACCATGCATTGTTATATACTCGTGTTCTGTGGGCAAAATTTTTGTGAGGATATTATTCTAGCCATTGATTGGGGAACGGCGAATATGGTTATGTACACATGGTAAGCATTGCAGGATTTCACTACTTCCAAATATAGAGTTCTCCATATGCACATTTACTTCCCTAATGTATGGTTAGATGAAACCAATAGTGTGGTGCATGTTTCTACATCATGAAAATGAGGAAACTAACATGGCCATTGATACACACTCATATTTAGTTGTAGTATATAGATTACTGTAAAATAAGGATAATATCCATATATTCCTAACCATTTGATTATTCAGGGTACAAATTGGCTGTAATGATATGGTCACAATCGCATGAATTAACTCATTCCAAATATAGCTGATTTACGGCGTCTCTAATATATTGCCATAGTTCTACTCAAATTCTGCTCAAACAGGGAGATGCCAATCATCACAAAAAGTTCAAACAGTGTCATGGCGTCATCATTAACATGAGACGGAAACAACTTACACGCGCCATCCCTGCAATACATGGTGCCATCTACTTTGCCGATCGCATAGATGATGCCATTGTGTTCAATAGCATCACAGAAGTGTGTACCAGCTTTGACGATGATCCACTGCGAGCCGAGTTGTCTCCAGCTAAAGAAGGCACCGGTGTAAAGATAGGCGAGTCCGCGGTCGAACAAGGCAATTAGCTTGAAGTCTGCTTAATTCGCATGTCGTGTGGGAACTTGGCAGATTACAATCTTCTGCAAAACAAGGTCCATCCAACTGACGTAGTAATCTAGATGACTTGGACCGCGATGGTAATACTCTATATAATCCAACGGAGGAAGGATAATCTCATGGGAGGTCTGGAAGTTCACGGGCACCAACTTTTTACCGCCTTTCTCTCAAGGCAGCCATCCAAAGGGGGAGTTCATGCCGACCCAAAGACATACCTGCCAAGAAGTTTCGGGCGATGGTGATCGGATCGATGTCGAGGGAAATGATGTATGGCGACACACTACATACCTGCAGAGAAGTTTTGGCTAATGGAGATCGGATTGAAGTCGAGGGGCATCATGCACGCCTCCGTATCATGGTGAGCCAATCTCGCAAGACCAGATAGCAGCAAGCAGGGTGTTTTGAAAAGCTTAGGCATCGCTTCAACGATGGCGGTGTGCATGTCCCTCGAGCATGCAGCCAGCCACAGGGCGGTCAGCATATCCATACACGAACAACAGAGGTCGAGGATGTCACTGGGGAGATTGCTCTAATCGCGGCTCATATGGATGTTGCGCGGTTCGCTGCTCGCCATGGTGGAGTTTGGAAGGGGGCTTGATTTACGGGGGAGAAGGATGTTGGTGCTGGAGCGGCTAGCGAGGGAATAGTGGTACTTGGGGAGGCGAGTGAGGCGACGGTACACGGGGGCACAGTGAGATGGAGACGGAGAAAGAGATGGAGATGGAGTGGTGCTATGGGAGCGGAGAGGGAGATGAGGCGATGCGCCAATGTGTCAGACAAATGGCGGTGACAGATCAAGACAAAGGCATGTGGTGAGGCTGACTTTGGTAACCCGAACACGCTGCCTCGCTCCGGACTAGTGTCAGCGCAGGGTGTTGTCACTTCACCGTGAGGACCGTGATGAATAGTATTTTGACCATCAAGTGTACCACAGCTTGTACTACTACTACTACTGCTAGTAGGAACATGAGTACTCCAAGATTGTATAGCGGAAATAGGTCTCCCGTGCTAGCATGCCTGTTCACTTCATCGCTCGTATCATCCATATTATGCAGCGTAACCAAATTCTCGCATGCCCAATCAACGCCTCGTCATGATGCATGCAAAGTGGTCGCTCCGGTGCATCAAGGACGGCATGCATCGCTCCACACTTGAGAAGAGGAAAAATGGAAAGGTAGAACACGGTCAGCAGAGGAAGAGAACGCTGGCTAATGAGGTTGGGAGGGATCGAAAGGTGAAGTTAATGCTCCACGCCTAAAGGTTTTGGGAAAACCTGATTTTCATAAGGTGACTTATACTCACCTAAACGGAGGGACTATTCCTTAACCAGAGAATGTTGTGTCTCCCACTCACGCGCTCAAAAAAAAACCACGACACATTTTTTATCTGTTTGCATAGGTCCCACCTATCAGGAAGGATGGGCACGCATACCTAACAGTGCACGACTCATCGCCTACCCGCAGAGCCTTTTCATTTAGTCTACCTAGCCGCCTAATCAATCGTCGCACGCCACTTCTCCAATTTACTTCTCCATCGGGAACCGATTCTCCTCGGCTTCTTCACCTCCCCTTCGTCTTCATTTGCATCCAAACCCCACTGTGTTCACATTGTTTTAACCTCTTTAAATAATCATACTTCAGTTAGACTAGCCATATAATCCTAATTCTCCAAACCATAGCCCTCCGTTCCAGCGGTTCCAAATGCCGAAAGAGATCAAGATGCAGGTTTTTAGCGTCCAACATGTCCTCGTCGAAGGCTCGACAAGATAGTTGCCACTGGCCACCGGCCCACCCAAGGGTTGTTCGACAAAGGATCAACAATGTATCCAACTCCTCGAAAAGGTAGAGACGAGGGTCATTGGTCTCGACGCAGAGTACACGGAGCGTGCCCTGGAAGATCCAAATACCGCCATCCTTCACCGTGCCTCGAAGATGATGTTTTGGTGTACCACATCATACACTTGCCCTCCATACCGTGTGAGCTTCACGATTTCTTGTCTCGGGAGGATGTATACTGTGGGGTAGCCATCGAAGGGGACAAGGTAAGTCGGAGCCGCATAACCTTGATTTGAAAAGCATCACTGACCTACAAAACCGTAATCAAAATTCCTCAGAGAAGATTGTGCTAAATAGACACCATCCCTATTCGACGTAGCAAATTTTGTGCTCGGTACAAATCTTCAGAAGGGTGACGAGACGGTGGCATTAAGGTCATCTGGATGGGAGTCCAAAGAGCTTGTTGCTAAGCCGTCTCCCATAGAGAATGAAGAAGAAGAAGAAGAAGAAGAAGAAGAAGAAGAAGAAGAAGAAGAAGAAGAAGAAGAAGAAGAAGAAGAAGAAGAAGAAGAAGAAGAAGAAGAAGAAGAAGAAGAAGAAGAAGAAGAAGAAGAAGAAGAAGAAGAAGAAGAAGAAGAAGAAGAAGAAGAAGAAGAAGAAGAAGAAGAAGAAGAAGAAGAAGAAGAAGAAGAAGAAGAAGAAGAAGAAGAAGAAGAAGAAGAAGAAGAAGAAGAAGAAGAAGAAGAAGAAGAAGAAGAAGAAGAAGAAGAAGAAGAAGAAGAAGAAGAAGAAGAAGAAGAAGAAGAAGAAGAAGAAGAAGAAGAAGAAGAAGAAGAAGAAGAAGAAGAAGAAGAAGAAGAAGAAGAAGAAGAAGAAGAAGAAGAAGAAGAAGAAGAAGAAGAAGAAGAAGAAGAAGAAGAAGAAGAAGAAGAAGAAGAAGAAGAAGAAGAAGAAGAAGAAGAAGAAGAAGAAGAAGAAGAAGAAGAAGAAGAAGAAGAAGAAGAAGAAGAAGAAGAAGAAGAAGAAGAAGAAGAAGAAGAAGAAGAAGAAGAAGAAGAAGAAGAAGAAGAAGAAGAAGAAGAAGAAGAAGAAGAAGAAGAAGAAGAAGAAGAAGAAGAAGAAGAAGAAGAAGAAGAAGAAGAAGAAGAAGAAGAAGAAGAAGAAGAAGAAGAAGAAGAAGAAGAAGAAGAAGAAGAAGAAGAAGAAGAAGAAGAAGAAGAAGAAGAAGAAGAAGAAGAAGAAGAAGAAGAAGAAGAAGAAGAAGAAGAAGAAGAAGAAGAAGAAGAAGAAGAAGAAGAAGAAGAAGAAGAAGAAGAAGAAGAAGAAGAAGAAGAAGAAGAAGAAGAAGAAGAAGAAGAAGAAGAAGAAGAAGAAGAAGAAGAAGAAGAAGAAGAAGAAGAAGAAGAAGAAGAAGAAGAAGAAGAAGAAGAAGAAGAAGAAGAAGAAGAAGAAGAAGAAGAAGAAGAAGAAGAAGAAGAAGAAGAAGAAGAAGAAGAAGAAGAAGAAGAAGAAGAAGAAGAAGAAGAAGAAGAAGAAGAAGAAGAAGAAGAAGAAGAAGAAGAAGAAGAAGAAGAAGAAGAAGAAGAAGAAGAAGAAGAAGAAGAAGAAGAAGAAGAAGAAGAAGAAGAAGAAGAAGAAGAAGAAGAAGAAGAAGAAGAAGAAGAAGAAGAAGAAGAAGAAGAAGAAGAAGAAGAAGAAGAAGAAGAAGAAGAAGAAGAAGAAGAAGAAGAAGAAGAAGAAGAAGAAGAAGAAGAAGAAGAAGAAGAAGAAGAAGAAGAAGAAGAAGAAGAAGAAGAAGAAGAAGAAGAAGAAGAAGAAGAAGAAGAAGAAGAAGAAGAAGAAGAAGAAGAAGAAGAAGAAGAAGAAGAAGAAGAAGAAGAAGAAGAAGAAGAAGAAGAAGAAGAAGAAGAAGAAGAAGAAGAAGAAGAAGAAGAAGAAGAAGAAGAAGAAGAAGAAGAAGAAGAAGAAGAAGAAGAAGAAGAAGAAGAAGAAGAAGAAGAAGAAGAAGAAGAAGAAGAAGAAGAAGAAGAAGAAGAAGAAGAAGAAGAAGAAGAAGAAGAAGAAGAAGAAGAAGAAGAAGAAGAAGAAGAAGAAGAAGAAGAAGAAGAAGAAGAAGAAGAAGAAGAAGAAGAAGAAGAAGAAGAAGAAGAAGAAGAAGAAGAAGAAGAAGAAGAAGAAGAAGAAGAAGAAGAAGAAGAAGAAGAAGAAGAAGAAGAAGAAGAAGAAGAAGAAGAAGAAGAAGAAGAAGAAGAAGAAGAAGAAGAAGAAGAAGAAGAAGAAGAAGAAGAAGAAGAAGAAGAAGAAGAAGAAGAAGAAGAAGAAGAAGAAGAAGAAGAAGAAGAAGAAGAAGAAGAAGAAGAAGAAGAAGAAGAAGAAGAAGAAGAAGAAGAAGAAGAAGAAGAAGAAGAAGAAGAAGAAGAAGAAGAAGAAGAAGAAGAAGAAGAAGAAGAAGAAGAAGAAGAAGAAGAAGAAGAAGAAGAAGAAGAAGAAGAAGAAGAAGAAGAAGAAGAAGAAGAAGAAGAAGAAGAAGAAGAAGAAGAAGAAGAAGAAGAAGAAGAAGAAGAAGAAGAAGAAGAAGAAGAAGAAGAAGAAGAAGAAGAAGAAGAAGAAGAAGAAGAAGAAGAAGAAGAAGAAGAAGAAGAAGAAGAAGAAGAAGAAGAAGAAGAAGAAGAAGAAGAAGAAGAAGAAGAAGAAGAAGAAGAAGAAGAAGAAGAAGAAGAAGAAGAAGAAGAAGAAGAAGAAGAAGAAGAAGAAGAAGAAGAAGAAGAAGAAGAAGAAGAAGAAGAAGAAGAAGAAGAAGAAGAAGAAGAAGAAGAAGAAGAAGAAGAAGAAGAAGAAGAAGAAGAAGAAGAAGAAGAAGAAGAAGAAGAAGAAGAAGAAGAAGAAGAAGAAGAAGAAGAAGAAGAAGAAGAAGAAGAAGAAGAAGAAGAAGAAGAAGAAGAAGAAAACGCTGCACCAAATAGGAGGGCATTATGGATGGATGAGAATTTTCTCTTGTAAAAAAAATTATTCCCTCTCGTGTATATTGATATAGATGGACTATTTCGATGGTGTGTATGTCTTTGGAACAGTAGTAGAGTGGGTCCGCTTGACTATAAGGAACTATTTATCCGCACATATAGCTTTCTCGCTACTCCTTCCAAAGGATCGGTATGCAAAGGCATGTGTCCGTAGACATGACAAATTTGTCCATGGAAGTTCAACTACGGCGACCATCACGCTTTCATCTCGCTGTTCCCACGACGCTTCTTCAACCCACTTCAAGACCATCGCCCACCGACGCGGCGCCAGCCCTCTCGGCCGCACCGCCTCCGCTTTTGTGTGCATGACATGTGGGCCATCTAAAATGCGGCGAGCATCAAGTTTCTACCACAGCCACCCGCGATTCCCACGACGCCGCCGAACCCATGAAACCACACGCCCCGACCTCGTGGCTCACCCTCTTGGCCCCATCGCCTCTCCGCTGGAGCATTACATGTGGACCACCACCCATCGGGTCCACATGTTATCGACTCAAAGGTAGGCGTAGTAAGGCAATCAAGCTCACCCGACGGCCCTGTGGCTTGTGGTGCCTCACAAAGACGTAACTCGCGCTAAACTCGAGATTTATTTCTTTTACTATACATGCACGCAACGCATTTAATGGACATTGTAATGAACATGTGATGGGGAGCTCTAAATTTGAATTTGAAACTTATAAAACGAAAAGATTCAAACAAATAAACCGGGAGAGAGGGAGTATATCGAGGATGTGTCCCATACAAAATAAGTCCTCGGTTTGTCACCGCTAAGATGCGGTTAGAAAGGAGCACAAAGATCTTCCTACCAGACGACAACAAATCGGACGCAGACAAAGATGGTCCGCCTTTGACCGCCATGTGCAAGGTTCGTGCTATCTTATTCAATCTCACCTTGGTTCCATCAGACACATTCATGCGGTGGCCTCGCTGTATGGCTGATCCCAATGTTGGACAAAGGTTCTACGGAACGGTGTCACCGCTGTAAATGTTGTGCAAATTGATGTTGGTACCCTCCCGCACATATGCAAGCCAATCTCCACTCGACCGAGCCTAGCCTCACAAACAAAGGCAAGGGGGAGAATTAGGAGATGGACATAGAAGTATTCTCTAGAATGCATTTACTACGTGATCAAACTCATCTTACCTGCTCATCGGAGGAAATCTGAGTACCCCTCAACGTCGGCATCTCAAGGGGCGTCAACTTGCAACTACGGCCACGCCGCGCTGGAGAGACCCCCAAGGAAACATCCTCGTGCTGCTCCACGAAACATCAAGATGCATTTGTATGAGTAGTTTATCTTGTGAGAGAAAAGGATGAACGAGGGAAGGCCTCTAGAGATAGAGATGGACACTACTACTACCAATGTGTCAGTCTGCATGCTGCAATGGATCCAAACTAGTAGAAAAATACTTGTTCACGTGCTTGAAATATAAACACTCTAGTTTTGATATACATGTGTCAGCAGACATGACAGCTTGTCCATGATAGTTGAACCACGGCGACCATCACGTTTCTTGTTTCTACCACTGCCACACCCACACGCGATTCCCCCGACGCCGCTCCAACCCATGGCACGACGTCCCCCGATATGGACATGGATCCTTTGACGTGGCTATCATCGCTGCTCGCTTTTTCTTCGCCGATGTGTGGGACCCACGCTTATGGGTCCCACATGTCAGTGACAGAATGGTAGGATTGTTCGCATTTGGGATCCTCATCCCCCCGAGAGGGAAATGTAACTCATGCGGCAGGCCTTGTGGTGCTCCCGCAGTACGAGCTCGTGCCAAAACTGGAATTTGTTTCTTACTACTACCAACTAGTACTAGTAAGGTACACGTGCATTGCACGCTTGTGGTTTGTGCATTATGCTTCTACATGTGGAGTTTTCTGGATTCTAACATGTGGCAAAATCTGGTGGAATGTAAGGTTATGCAAGTTTGATTAACTTAGGTGAGTGTTTGGTTCAAGCCACACCTTAGGCAAGCCACACTAAGGCCCCACATGACATATACACAAAAAATGTGGCAAGATTCCCTTAGGCTTGCCAACTTGTGGCTCTCATTTTGAAGAACTAATAACTTTGCCTAAGCTTAGTTGTGGCAAAGCTAGTCATGAATTAAGCTCAACCATGGAGTCTTCTAGATTATACATGTGGCAGAATCTGGTGGATGATATCCAACGGCCAGTAGTGCTCGGATTTGCCATCTTTGTACCGTCAGATTGGCTTCATCAAACGACCAACTTTCAAAGTTTTTCACACACTATATAGGGGGTATAGATATAGATGTTCCGGTCCGTTGCAATGGATCCAAAGTATCTATTTAGTGGAGTGCACTCTAAACACATTATCTATTTATTTTTCTCTAACCTTCCGTAGCCATGCAACCAAGCCACATAAGCTTCATGGGTGCCCCCCACATCATATTATTCATACTACGTTGATTTAAAAAAAGATAAATCACCCAAAATAAGATCTTCCCCTTTTTTGTTCCAACAATGTTGTGCCGTGCACGTACCTACTAGTTGTATAGTGTTAGTACTAGTAATATAGTATTAGGAGTACAAACTTGGTACTAGTAGGAGTAGTACTAGTACGGAATGCTCCTACTCTATCAATGAGCCCCGTCTGACACAAAGTTTCTTGGCTTCCGTACAGCTAGATCTTCCCTTGTTTCGCTTTTCCAACCCACAAGGGTGGGGTGTCGGTTTGCTCAACGGCGGTCCCACATGAAAGTGAAAATGCTAGGCAACACGCCTTCCCTAAGCTATGTGTCGTACGGATTTGGCCGGTTGTTGTACTCCCCGATTCCCAAGCGTGGGGGGTGCGATTTAACATGGCAGGCCTTTTCCTTTTACTAGTAATGTGCCCGTATGCTATGCGACGGATCCAAAGTAGTAGAATAGTAGTATTTGTTCACAAACTTGAAAGAAATCAGTATTGTTTTGATATACTCCTAATATATTACTCCCTCCATACCTAAATATTTGTCTTTTTGAGATTTCAAATGGACTATCACATACGGATTATATAGACATATTCTAGTGTTTCTAGTAAGATGCCCGCTGCTGCTGTAACGGTTGGTGGAAAAGGTAAGCACAACTTATAAATTGACGGATGGAGTACTAGTTACAGTGATGCATATAATTAAGCAAAGGGATCGCACATGTCGGTATTGACTGGAACGAGAATGCAACAGCACAATAAGAATTAAGGCCACGTTGACGCGATCACAGTGGTGGTTACAGAAGGAAAGAAGAAAGATGGATCCACGAACGTATGACCTCCTCCTCCTCAACTTATTGCGCCGGGCCACCGACCGGCGGCTAAGGAGCAGCAGCTTTTGTGGCGAGGTCGAGGTGCTTCTCAGCAAAGGCATCCAAGGCTTCCAGCCGGTTGAGGAAGGCCAACGTCGTAGATACCTATGTACACGATTTTCTCGTACACGTGGATGTGTAGGTCGACGAATTCTTGCAGGGCGAGGCGCCTCGCGGCAAGCGCGACCTCCAGGTGAACATTCTTCAGAAGCGCCGGTGGGCGCAGTAGGCCACCAAAGGTTGAAAGAGGTTCCGCCATGGAGGCCGATTAGGTGGCGGTGCAATGAGGAGCCCGGGCGCTGGCTGGAGGAGTACGGCGATGTCGCCCGCGAAGCTTCTTGAGGACGGTGAACTTGTTGCTGGTGGCAACGATCATCCGGTCCAACCGAGAGTCGAAGTTGGCGCCAATGGCGCTATCCACCAGCCGGTCTCCAACACCGCTCGAGACGATCTCGGCGCCATGCCGCAGGCCGGCCGTGGACCATCTGGCGCAGCCGCTGGCCGCTCACGCGCATCGCCGCCATGGGTCTAGAGTGAGCTCTTTTGCGCTTAGTGTAGGTGCTTAGGCAAATGCTTAGGTGCGTACGATGTGGTAGATGCATTGCAATGAGGGCAAACTGCATTGCATTCACATCGTGCAGCCTCTTTTCCCGGACCTCCTCCCATTACTTCCCTCATGCATTAATTGAAGGAGGATGCATTGGCCGTTCAACATATCAGGAACCGCTACTCCCTCCCTCTTCTCGTGATTAAAAGCCAGATCGGGAATCAAGGCTACCATTGCCAAATCGAATACTCCCCTCCGTCTAGGTGAGTATTAAGTCATCTTACGAAAACCAAATAGTAAACACATAGGCGTGGTGCATTAACTCTTACGTTGTTTCTTATTTTTGACATAAATAGAGGTATCAACCAAGAAGAGATGTGGGGCTTGTATGCTTTTAATGACTTGAGACTATCATACATGACATGAAGTGGTCAGTTCGTTGCACAAGAACAAATACAACCCACGTCAGCACACAGCATCTTATAGCATCACATCCAATGGCTATAAAAGATGAATGAGACCAAATTATATCTCATCTAGATGAGTTCTAGCAAAACTGTATTAATAATACTTAGTACTATCAAGCGCCATGTATCATATATTAGTATCATGTAGTACTTTATTTATTGTTATATTTTCCGTTTGTAATAGATGACCCAACTTTGTACTAAAGTTAGTATAAAGTTGAGTCATCTATTTTGGAACGGAGGGAGTATGACACATAGTTCACGAGCGCTCTCTATATGTACCACCTTTTTTTAATTTCAAGTTTTGCTCCATGGCGCAATCTACTACTGTACAAAAGTGGAGTATATACATTTTTTAAAAGGCTAGAGGGCGGGGCAGTCTAGCTCGGTCGGTTTCACGAGAGGCGAGGGCCTTTGTGATTTGATGGCTCATTACTGCTGTCAAATCGAATAGTATCAAGGCCGCCACTGCACGCCCGGGCGCCCATTAAACCCCTCCGTTAAACCCGCATGCAAACCGAGAATCTTACTCCGCCACACGTCTGCTCATGAGCGGGCCGAATTAAACGCAACACCGCCGAAGCTCCTCCCGCCCGCCTCGCTTAAACGAGGCTGACATCGCCAAGCTCCTACCGTCCACCCTCTATTTACACGAGGCCACACAGGCAGCAGGGAAGAATCGCACCCCTCCGCCACTCCCCCATCTCCTCCGTCACCATTTTCTCCACTCTTCCGATGGCTTCCGATGAGCCGTTCTCCAGCATATTACCCGGCTGGGTGGCCCGCCGAGCCCTCCGGATACGGGCGAGGCCGCTCGGTGCTTCACCAACCTCGCTCGCCTGACGGAGCTGGGCTTGCCGCCCAAGCATGCGTAGGTTCAGCAACTCGCCGCCTAGTTCAGCTCGATGAGGAGTGGCGAAGTTGCTCCACGCCGCACGGAGACGCAGCATGCCGGTACGGGCGCCGCCGCTGCCAAGGCTGCATCGCGCCACCGGTTCCGCGGTGGTCGCGCCTCCCGTGTCTATGGGCGCACCTCCCGTGCCTGCGGCAAGGCCATGCAGGCAGAGACAAAAGCCGGGTGCATGGAGAGCGACGAGTCGGTGGCCAGCTTCTCCGTGTCCGCCGCCATCATCAAGGAGAAGTAGAACACAGGAGGCCGCCGCCACTTGGGGCCCATGAAGGCCACCGCCGAGGCGACGACCGCGGATTCAGGTGGTTTCTTTGCTGCTTCGTCTCTTCCGAGGACCTTCGTCGACCCCGCAAGTGTTTGACGGACATGAGGAAGACAAAGGGATCCGCGGGCGGCCATTTAGAACTAAAATAAGTCTAGATACATCCATTTCTAGGACAAGTATTTCCGGACGGATGGAGTATTAATTATACAAGAGAGCCGGATTGGCACCTCTTAGTTCATGTAAATGTAATGAAATCCATCATGTTTATATGCAGATCTGGCTTTTTTATACGAAATCCTTCATGCTTATATGAAATCAGTCCGTGTTTGCACGTAATTTCATCTGGTTGGTTAGAGTTGTAAAATGTACATTACATGGGCGTTTGATGTCGCCCTCCGCGGAAGGAAGCAGGAGGAAATTTGCTTGGCCGCCGTTGGAGATGCTCTTTCTTCGCTAAAAATAGTAGAGTGACATCCAATCCATTTGAGTTAATTGCATGTATGATTGTCCCTCTATAAAAGTTAATTGCATGTACAAAGGTACACGTGACTTGGTGTGGTTGCTACAGCCTTTCGCATGTAAAGTTGAAAAGAAGCAAGTCCATCCTTAATATTCTAGGTACTATGTGGGTTCCACTGTCAGTACAGTAGCGAAAGAAGTATATATTAAATAAGTAGAGTAATATATAATATAAAAATCTAAAGTTAAAAGACATAATTCGAACTCATGTCATCGCATTGCGAGCATCCGATGCTAACCAGCCCAGCACAATTTTGTTGTAGACCATGCTGGAGATATATCTCCATGTCTACTCTTATATATAATCCATTCATTCCTAAATATTTGTCTTTTTCAGATTTCAAATGGACTACCACATTGTAGCGACCAGACCTCAAACAGTTTGATCCCTGTGCTCAGTGTCATCCCTAGATCAGTAATGCTGACAGCACACAGTACTCGGAGGATTTATTACAGAGTAGCAATCACACACTTATTACAAATCGAATGTCTCAAGAGAGAACTTAATAAAATAAATATGGCTTAAGGCCCTCTAATACGATAACAAATGAAGGCTTGGAAGAATAAGCAGTCCATCAACTCCAACGGCATCACCGAGTATAGAACCAATGCACCTAAGCACCTTACTGTCGTTCGAAAAGTCTGCAACATGAAACGTTGCAGCCCGAAAACGTGTCAGCACATGGAATATGCTGGCAATGTAACACATAGAGAATAATGGAATGATAAGCCTATACTACATGCATATATGGCTGGTGGAATGCTCTATGGTTACAGTTTTTGCATAAAGCCAATTTTTCCCTACTGCAAAGGAATAAAATTTATTTAACTATCATGGTGGTTAGAAACATTGAGAATGGTTGACGATTCTCAATCCCAATTAAAAGTACTCATTAAAAACCCAACAATATTAATTAGAAGTAACATGATGAGATTCACATGATATCCAAGTACTAGATACTCAAGATGTCCATAACCGGGACACGGCTAACCATGATTAGTTTATACACTCTGCAGAGGTTTGCACACTTTTCCCCACAAGACTCGATCGCCCGCTTGATTTCTCGGTGACTACATGGTGTTTGAGAAACGGATGACCGAGACATAGTCTTCGTAAGCACTAGCACCTTACTTGTGGGTAGACCGGTACACCTACTTTCCCCTACATCTGCTAGTCTACCCGTAAGAGTTCGCACAACTTAGTCAACTATACCAGAGCCCATAATGGCTTGTGGCTGCACACGGAAGTTTCTAGTTTGAATAATCTCACGATCCCTTTGGGCCTAGGTGGCGGTCCGAAGAAAAACAGGCAAGTCCTGATAGAAACCAAGTGCCTCAATCCACCCAGATGTGTGTTTAAGTTGCCACCTTAAATAAACCATTAAATAACAATCTCACATCTGTCATGTAATACACTCACCCAATCCACGTCTACTAGCATAGCATGGCACAATAAGCAAACGTAGAAGTAACTCCCAAGGGTTGATAATAAACAGGTAATAGGTACTACCTCAACTACTTCCCATCCCACAATTTAATTAGATCCTAAATCAATGCAATGTTTGAGGATAGATCTAATGCCTAAAAACTGGGTAGCAGAAAAAGTATGATCATAGTGTTACTTGCCTTGCTGATGATCCGCGAAACCTAGAGACTCGAAATAACAAGCGGCGCACTCCGGGTATTCTATCGCAGACAAACAAACAAGCATGAAATAAGTACTCATCTAATGCACAGGTAAAACTAAAATAGATCTAACCAGATAGTTCAACTTAAGAACTCCGGTTTGCAAAAAGAATCAAATCAAACGAAGCAACGAAAGTCAAACGGCGGAAGAAAATAGCTCCGTTTTACTAATATGGATCTAAGTCAAATTTTACACAAGAAAAAACTTGTTTAAATAGATTATTCGGAAAGAGGGTTTCGAGACGAAACTCTAGGCGCTTGAATCGCCTGATTCCGATAAACGAGCGAAAAGTTATACTAAAACGAAAATTGGATCAGGAATCACGATCAGAAAAATCGCGGATTAAATCCGAGAAAAAGAAAAACGACGAACGGGTTAACGAACGGACGTTCGTTAACTAAACTAATCTGATTTAACGCTGCTCATTTAAACGAACTAACGGATTTAACGTCCGCTAATTAGCCTAAACCAAAAACCGAAACTAATAAAAACCAAATAAAAACCCAAAAACCGAAATAAAACCAAAGAAAACTAAAAACCGATCAAGATTTATTAAAAACCGCACGGAAAAACGAGGCGGCGATTTAACCTCGGCGGGCGGCGGCGGTTCGCGCGGCGGGCGGCGGGTTCCGGCGAGGCGGCGCGGGCCGCGGCGCGGCTACCGGGTTAGGGTTAGGGTTTCGGGGTGGGCCGACGGGCGGCGCGGTGGGCTGGCGGCAGCTCGGTGGGCTAGGCGCCGGGCGGCGCTTATATAGTGCCTCGAGCGAGTCCCGTCAGGCACGCACTCCAAGGTCGGTGCGCGCTTTTTTTAATAATTACGCCAGAAAAAAAATAAAAAGAAATACTAAACGGACTCCAAAAATCCCGAAATAAATTTTCCCCGGCTTCTAAAATCAAGCCGGATTTAATGAACATTTATATGGGGTCTAAACGCAATTTTGAAAAACGCGCATTTTTCCTAAATTCAAACAAAAAGGCAAAAACTCCAAAATAAAATCTTATTTGATTTTATTATTAAATATTCATTATTTCTTTATTTTGGGAAAGTCATTTTATTCGCTCTCTCATATTTTGGTAGTAGAAATAATTGAAGATAAAATAGTTAAAACCAAATGATCCTATTTTCAAAATTTGAGAAAACTCAAATATGAAAATAACGAAATCCCCAACTCTCTCTGTAGGTCCTTGAGTTGTGTAGAATTTCTAGGATCGAGCAAGAATGCAACAGAAAAAATATGATATGCAATGATGCTCTATGTATAACATTCCAAATTGGAAATTTGGGATGTTAAGATGAATCTCGCCCTCGAGATTCGGGTTGGCTAGAAAATAGGTGAGGGTGGTCCTTAAGCAAATCTTCCTCTGGCTCCTGTGTGGCTTCCTCCTCGGTGGTGGCTCCACCGAACTTTGCAAAACTTAATGACCTTGTCATGCAGTAACCTCGATCGGCAAACTCGAGAATCTTAACCGGTTTCTCCTCATAGGTCAAATCATCATTCAAATGAATCGCTTCTAGTGGCACGGTATCTCGGCTGGTATATCAGCCATCTCTCGCGTGACACTTCTTCAATCGAGAAACATGAAACACGCCATGAACTCCTGACAATCCCTGTAATTCCAACTTGTACGCAACTTCTCCCATGCGCTCCAAAACACGATAAGGTCCTACAAATCGGGCGCTTAACTTTCCTTTAACACCAAAACGCTTAACTCCTCAAGTGGCGATATCAAGATAAACTCTGCCTCGACTTCAGATTCTGTCTCCTTGCGCTTTTGAGTCCGTGATAACTCTTCCGCTTTCGACTGGGCTACCTTGAGCCTATCGCGAATCAACTTTACTTTTTGTTCGGACTTCTTAATCAAATCTGGTCCAAACAACCGGAGGTCTCCAACTTCATCCCACAACAACGGGTCTCGCACCTCCTTCCGCATAAGGCTTCGAAAGGTGCCATCTTCGCATCTGGTTTGGTAACTGTTGTTATAAGAAAACTCAGACACGGCAAGTTGTCATCCCAACTTGATCCATAATCCAAAGCACAAGCTCTAAGCATATCCTCCAAAATCTGGTTGACTCTCTCGGTTTGTCCATCCGTCTGCGTGGATGAAAAGTCGTGCTAAACTCCAGCCTGGTTCCCAAAGTTTTGTGCAACTGCTTCCATAACTTTGAGGTGAATTGGGTTCCTCTATCTGATACGATACTCCTTGGAACTCCATGCAAGCATACAATCCTTGTCATGTATATCTTAGCCAATTTGGCACTATTGTAGGTAGTCTTTACTGGAATGAAATGAGCTACCTTCGTCAAACGATCGACTACAACCCAAATCGAGTCATAGCCTAAACGAGTCCTGGGCAATCCCGTGATGAAATCCATACCTAGTTTATCCCACTTCCATTCGGGTATAGGCAATGGCTGTAACAATCCTCGCCGGCTTCCGTGTTCTCGCCTTCACCCTCCGACATACATCACAAACTTTTACATACTCGCAATGTCCTTCTTCATTCCGGGTCCACCGTAAAGTATTCTTCAAATCCAAATACATCTTGGTATTTCCTGGGTGAATCGAATATGGTGAATCATGTGCCTCTTGTAGAATCAACTTCCTGATCTCCGGGTCATTGGGCACATAAACACGGTCTTCAAACCATAGGGTATTGTGCTCATCTTCCCGAAATCCCTTAGCTTTTCCTTCGCCCATTCTCTCCTTTATAGAGGCAATCTCTTTGTCAGTCTTCTGGGCTTCCCTGATTTTGTCCATCAGAGTTGACTGAATCTCCAATGCTGCTACATAGCCTCTCGGAACTATTTCCAAACATAGCTCGCGAAGATCCTCGGCTAATTCATTTGGTATTTCTCCCGTCATTAGTGTGTTGACGTGACTCTTACGGCTCAACGCGTCTGCTACAACGTTAGCCTTTCCGGGGTGATAATGTAATCTCATATCATAGTCCTTAATGAGCTCCAACCATCTCCTCTGCCTCGAGATTTAACTCCTTCGCGTGAAGATGTACTTTAAACTCTTGTGATCCATATACACTCACAATGATTTCCTATGAGGAAATGTCTCCGTGTCTTCAACGCTGCACTACGGGTCGCTAACTCCAAATCATGCGAGCATAATTTAGCTCATGAGGCTTAAGTCGCCGTGGATGCATACGTAAACAATTCTTCCCTCCCGCATAAGCACCGCTCCAAGTCCTCGACGTGAAAGCCGCAATACACCTCATAATCCTTGGTCTGATCTGGCAGAATTAACACTGGTGAGGTAACCAAAAGTTTCTTCAACTCTTGGAAACTAGCTTCACACTCCTCAGTCCAAATGAATTTGGTATCCTTTTTCAACAATTCGGTCATAGGCTTTGCAATCCTTGAGAAATTTTCAATGAATCTCCGGTAGTATCCTGCGAGTCCAAGGAAACTCCGGATCTCTCCAACTGTTGTTGGTGCTTCCCAGTTTGTTACAGTGACAACTTTAGTGGGGTCTACTGCTATACCTTCTCCGGATATAACATGTCCAAGAAATCCAACTTCCTTCAACCAAAACTCACACTTGCTGAACTTGGCATACAACTGGTGTTCTCTCGAAGCTTCTCGAGTACCAAACGCAATGCTCCTTATGTTCCTCTTCATTCTTCGAGTAAACCAAAATATCATCAATGAACACCATGACGAACTTATCCAAAAACTCCATAAACACTTTGTTCATCATGTTCATAAAATAGGCAAAAGCGTTAGTCGCACCAAATGACATAACGGTGTACTCATACAGCCCTGCATTTGGTGGTAAAAGCCGCCTTAGGTATATCCCGCCTCGAATCTTCAATCGATGGTACTCGATCACAAATCGATCTTGGAAAACACCTTAGCTCCTTGCAATTGGTCAAACAAGTCGTTGATCATCGGCAGTGGGTACTTGTTCTTAATGGTCACTTCATTCAACCCGCGATAATCAACAACCATTCTTAAAGATCCATCCTTCTTCTCCACTAGAAGTACTGGTGATCCCCAAGGCGAAGAATTTGGGCGAATAAAACCTTTATCCAAAGAACTCCTTAATCTGCTTCTTAATTTCCTCCAAATCTTGGGCTGGCATCCTATACGGTCTCTTAGATATCGGCCCAAAGGTTCGGTAGTAGTTCAATCGTAAACTCAATGTCCCTATCCGTGGCATGCTCGGCAACTCTTCCTAAACACGTCCGGATAATCCCTTACCATCGGTACTTCTTCCCGCACAACTCCCCGATAAGGAATTTACATGTGCTCTCCTCGGCTCATGCCGTGATACATACTTGATTCTCCTTCCTTCTGGTGTCGTAAGCAAAATCGACTTACTGGCGCAATCTATGTTCCCTCCATACTTCGGTAACCAATCCATGCCTAATATCACATCCAAACCTTGGGATTCCAATATAATTAAATCTGCTGGGAAAACATGCCTCCCTATACTTAATGGTACTTAGAAACATCCTTGATCGGGTCAGATACTCCGCCCCGGTGAGCTTACTAGCATGGGTGTCTTAAGAGTTCTAGTGGGCAGGCTAAACTTATCCACAAATCCCCTTGATATGTATGAATGTGATGCACCAAGTATCAAAAGAACAACCGCAGTAAATGACTTAACCAAAAACTTACCTATTATCGTGATTCCGTCGAGCTTCAACCTCCTCCACGGTAACATGGTTCACTTGTCCTTTGTTGAAAGGGTTTGGCTTCTTTCCTGAGCTTCCATTATCATTTCCATTTTGGCCTTCTAGACAATCATTTGCGTAATGCCCGGTCTTGCGCCACTTAAAGCAAGTGATGTGGCTCAGGTCTACCTTGGATGGTGTTGACGGGTTGGTGCGGTTTTGTCCATTGCTTCCTCCATTCCCGTTCCCATTCTTGGTGGCATTATGGTTGTGCGAGCTACTTCCTCCATGGGTATGCTGAAATTGTCCTCCTGTCTTCGGTGTAAAGCGAAGTTTCTGCTGAGCTCCAGAGTTATTCTTCCCCTGTCCATACTTCCTCTTGCGATAGTCAATCTGCTGCTGCTTTCCTTCAATCATAAGAGCACGATCTACCAACTCTTGGTAGTTATTGAAGGTGGCTACCATCAACTGCATGCTCAGCTCATCATTCTGTCCGTCTAGAAACTTCTCCGCTTAGTCTCGTCTGTAGCAACGCCATCCGGGGCATAACGTGCTAACTTACTAAAATCATCCACATATCGCCAACCGTCTGTCCTCCTTGGCGCAAGTTGCGTAAACTCACGCTTCTTCATGGCCATAGCTCCTGCTGAAACATGGGCGGCACGGAAAGCTTGCTGAAATCGATCCCATGTGACAAAGGTGTCTGTGGTAAGTGGTCAGAAATTCTCCCACCATGCCCGCTGGGTCCTTCGAGCTGATGTGCGTAAATTTCACCCTTTCTCCATCTGTACATCCCGCAGTTGGTCAACTCCCTCCCTGTCTTACGGAGCCAATCATCTGCAACAATCGGCTCGGTACATCGGAAATCACCGCGGATTCAGCCTTAAGAAACGGGTCAAATGGTCAATGTGGTGGTGGCGGTGGGTTGTTGTTGTTGTTGTTGTTGTTGTTGTTGTTGTTGTTGTTGTTGTTGTTGTTGTTGTTGTTGTTATTTTTGTTGTTGTTGTTGCCTTGGCTCTGTATCAATGTTTGAATCAAGGCATTCTGCTGCTGAATCAACTGAGCGATCTCTGGCGGGAAAACAAATCCGGGGTCGCGTCTCGGAGGCATCTGAGGGTTTTAAGAAAAGACGAGAGTTAAGAGTAGAATGAGGTCTAGAGAGAAAACACTACCCATATGCACATGAGACAAAAATCACACAATATCACTCCAATCAATTCAAACAAGGGCATACAACGGTCTATCTATCGTTACAAAGTGCTGAAACTAAAACTAATCTGTAATGGGGAAATCTACTACTGTTATGGTGGTCAACTAGAAAAACTCCTCCGTTGAAGACTCCATGATATCTTCTCCAGCTTCATCTTCGAAATCATCATCACTAGGGTCGGAATCGGTGTCGTCGATGATGATGTAGTTCTCTGGACAGGTGCTATCTTCATCTTCTCCTCCAGGTGCTGAATTTCCCATGAGTTCTTCAATCTTCTCCTTAAGATCGCTGCTTTTGTCCCACTAGAGCTACAATCTCCTCCATGTAGTCCTTGCGAGTGGCCTTTAGTTCTCCTTCCAGCTTTGATAATCTTGGCTTTTTGTCTTCAACTCTATCATGTCTCAGGCACATCTGGTTCTCTCAAGGCCCAATGTGCTGGTTTAACTCTGGATGAAAGCTGCAATGGATCGATCCTTCTTAGTGCCAACTATCTCCCATTGTTCATCTCGGCGCCGCAAATCTGGTAGATAGTATCCTTGCGGTCTTCTTTGTAAACTTCTCCAATGCGCCCCATGGTTATGTGAGCTGCCATACTCTTTCCCAGACTCTGTGTTGGTGCATTGAAAACACACTCTATGGGCTCCGTGATTGGCGCAAACGTCCTTCCGGAACTTGAGCTTGAATCTTCCAGCTCTTCTTCGGGTAAAGTGGAGTTGTAGGTCCCGGTGAAGCTTGGTAATCCAATGTTTAGGTACTTAGTGACTTCCTTCAGGTGTCGTCCAAAGGGTGTATCTTCATCCGGCTGGGTGAATTTGATCCTCGCTTTCGTCATCCTAAAAGAGTAGAAAAGATGAGGAGTTAGAAACGAGAAGAGAGAGTAGTGATCTAGGGCTTTAGCTTAATGGTTGTGTCCTACAACAATGCAGGTGCTCGATACCATCTTTGTAGCGACTGGACCTCAAACAGTTGATCTCTCGTGCTCTGTCATCCCCGAATCAAGAATGCCGACACCACACAAGACTCGGAGGATTTATTACAGAGTAGCAATCACACACTTATTACAAATCGAATGTCTCAAGAGAGAACTTAATAAAATAAATATTGCTTAAGGCCATCAAATAACGATAACAACGGAAGGCTTGGAAGAATAAGCGAGTACATCAACTCCAACGGCATCACTGAGTATAGAACCACGACCTAAGCACCTTACTCGTCGTCTGAAAAGTCTGCAACCTGAAACGTTGCAGCCCGAAAACGGGTCAGCACATGGAATATGCTGGCAATGTAACACACAGAGAATAATGGAATGATAAGCATGTACTACATGAATATATGGCTGGTGGAAAGCTCTATGGTTACAGTTTTTGCATAAAGCCAATTTTTCCCTACTGCAAAGGAATAAAATTTATTTAACTATCATGGTGGTTGTGAAACATTGAGAATGGTTGACGGCATTCTCAATCCCAATTAAAAGTACTCATTAAAAACCCAACAATATTAATTAGAAGTAACATGATGAGATTCACATGATATCCAAGTACTAGATACTCAAGATGTCCATAACTGGGACACGACTAATCATGATTAGTTTATACACTCTGCAGAGGTTTGCGCACTTTTCCCCACAAGATTCGATCGGCTCCGTTTGATTTCTCGCACTACATGGTGTTTGAGAAACGGATGACCGAGACAGAGTCTTTCAGAAGCACTAGCACCTTACTTGTGGGTATACCGGTACAGCTACTTTCCCCTACATCTGCTAGTCTACCCGTAAGAGTTCGCACAACTTAATCAACTAAGCCAGAGCCCATAATGGCTTGTGGCTGCACACGGAAGTTTCTAGTTTGAATAATCTCATGATCCCTTTGGGCCTAGGTGGCGGTCCAAGAAAACAGTAAGTCCTGATGGAAACCAGGTGCCTCAATCCACCCAGATGTGTGTTTAAGTTGCCACCTTAAATAAACCATTAAATAACAGTCTCACATCTGTCATGGAATACACTCACCCAATCCATGTCTACTAGCATAGCATGGCACAATAAGCAAACGTAGAAGTAACTCCCAAGGGTTGATAATAAACAGGTAATAGGTACTACCTCAACTACTTCCCATCCCACAATTTAATTAGATCCTAAATCAATGCAATGTTTGAGGATAGATCTAATGCATAAAAATTGGGTAGTAGAAAAGTATGATCAAAGTGTTACTTGCCTTGTCGATGATCCATGAAACCTAGAGACTCAAATAACAAGCGGCGACCGGGTATTCTATCGCAGACAAACAAACAAGCATACAATAAGTACTCATCTAATGCACAGGTAAAACTCAAATAGATCTAACCAGATAGTTCAACGTAAGAACTCTGGTTTGCAAAAAGAATAAAATCAAACGAAGCAACGAAAGTCAAACGGCGGAAGAAAACAGCTCCGTTTTACTAATCTGGATCTAAGTCAAATTTTACAGAAGCAAAAACTTGTTTAAGTAGATTATTCGGAAAGAGGGTTTCGAGACGAAACTCTAGGCGCTTGAATCGCCTGATTCCGATAAACGAGCGAAAAGTTATACTAAAACGAAAATCGGATCAGGAATCGCGATCAGAAAAATCACGGATTAAATCCGAGAAAAAGAAAAACGACTAACGGGTTAACGAACGGACGTTCGTTAACTAAACTAATCTGACGGACGCGTTAGTTTAAACGAAGTAACGGACGAACGTCCTCTAATTAGCCTAAACCAAAAAAAACCAAAACTAATAAAAAAACGAAAAAAAAAAACGAAAAAAAACTGAAGAAAAACTAAAAAACCTATCGGTTTTTATTAAAAAACTGGCGCGGAAAACGATGCGGCGGCGAACCTCGGGCGGCGGGTCACGGCGGCGGGCGGCTCCGGCGAGGCGGCGGTGTCCGGCGGCGGCCGGCAAGCGGGCGGTCAAGTGGATGGCGACGGCGGGCTTAGGTTAGGGTTAGGGTTTCGGCGGGTGGCTGGGCCAAGGCGCGGTGGGCTGGGCGGCTCGGGTGGGCTGGGGCACCGGGGCGGCGCTTTATATAAGTGCCCCCCGAGCGGAGTCCCGCTCGGGCACGGCCCAAGGTTTGTGCGCGTTTTTTTTAATAATTACGCGCAGAAAAAAATTAAAAGAAATACTAAACTGACTCCAAAAATCCCGAAATAAATTTTCCCCGGTTTCTAAAATCAAGCCGGATTTAATGAACATTTATTTGGGGTCTAAATGCAATTTTAAAAAACGCGCATTTTTCCCAAATTCAAACAAAAAGGCGAAAAACTCCAAAATAAAATCTTATTTGATTTTATTATTAAATCTTTATTATTTCTTTATTTTGGGAAAGTCATTTTATTCCCTCTCTCATATTTTGGTAGTAAAAATAATTGAAGATAAAATAATTAAAACCAAATGATCCTATTTTCAAAATTTGAGAAAACTGAAATATGAAAATAACGAAATACCCAACTCTCTCCGTAGGTCCTTGAGTTGTGTAGAATTTCTAGGATCGAGCAAGAATGCATCGAAAAAAAATATGATATGCAATGATGCTCTATGTATAACATTCGAAATTGGAAATTTGGGATGTTGCACACATACGGATGTGTATGTAGACATATTTCAGAGTGTAGATTCACTCATTTTGCTACGTATGTCTTTTCAGGAAGGGGTCAGATTTGTCCTTGATTTATTTATGAGGTATCCAGATGGCACTGCACCGCCAAGAAAAGAGGGTAACATCAAAATTATGGACTACTTTGTTGAGTATGTTGGTAAGGCCCGGTCATAGTCACTTGTTGAAATCTCTAAAAAGACAAATACTCCCTCAGTTCGGAAATACTTGTCATCAAAATGGATAAAAGGAAATATATCTAGACTTATTTTAGTTTTAGATACATCTCTTTTTATCCATTTTGATGACAAGCATTTTCGGACGGAGGGAGTAGAAAACAGAGTTGGTGATGATGGTGTGCGTGCCATCCTGCAATATAGGTCGTCGGATTTATATCTAACGGATAGGAAAGAAACTATGGCAATTTTGCAAAAATATACCTACACGTCTCTCCACGTTTGCAAATAAGGCCTTCCCTCGCTCAAATTTTTTCTCTCACTGTGATAAACTACTCATACAAATGCATCTTGATGTTACGTAACGCATGTGCAGCTAGCTAATTTCTTTTAAAATAGTTGCGCGATAATTGGGTTGAAGTGATATATTTTATGTCCGCCTCAATGATTTCAGATTCACTAGTAGTAACAAAGAAAAGATTGCCTTGTTAATTAACAGAAAACATGGTGAAAACTATCACATGAGGCCGGTAAAAACAAGGCACACTGGGTTCAGTGTCATCGTCACTACAGTTGTGCGCGCGCGAGAAGTCTACATATCGAGGGGGCTACCGAGCGAGGCACCGAGACACAATGTTTGAGAGAGAAACCAATTGACAAATTATGACCAGATCGAGTTGTCACCCTTTCGCTGTCATTGTTGGGGGGGGGGGGAGGAGGGAGAGAAAGACGTATCGAGAGTGTGTGCGGTAGGCATAGAGGCACAACTAGCGAGTGTGTGTGTGTGTGTGTGTGTGTGTGTGTTTGAAAGAGGAGTAAATAGATTATTATCAAGATCGATGTGCCACCCTACTCCTTCGGTGTCGGGTAGTGTGTGTGTGTGTGTATGTTTGAGAGAGAATCCAAATGATAGATTAGTATCAAGATCGAGGTGTCACCCTACTCCTTCGTGTCGGGTAGTGTGTGTGTGTGTTTTGAGAGAGAAGCCACCGATAGATTAGTATCAAGATCGATGTGTCACCCTACTCCTTCGGTGTTGGGAAGTGTGTGTGTGTGGGTGGGGGTAGTGACACTCACATATCTCTACTCTTATAAAAACAGAGTTGGTGATGATGGTGTTCCCGCCATCCCGCAATATAGGCCATCCGATTTATATCCCATGCATGTGAAGGAAAATATGGCAATTTTGCAAAAGATACCCACACCCCTCTCCGCATTTGCAAATAAGGCATTCCCTCGTTCATCCTTTTCTCCCACAAGATAAACTTCTCATACAAATGCATCTTGATGTTCCTTGCAACGCATGGGCATCTTGCTAGTAGGGAGAAGGAGTTTGTGTGACACATATCTAGCTATATTAAGGGATAGGTAGATAGCATATGTGTGAGAGACATTACTATACTTTGAGACATTAGTGGCTGTGGGTGGGCGGAATTAAAGGGGTGGGCATGTTAGACATAGAGAGCGTGTGTGTTTCTGTGTGAGAGACTTGTAGGACAGGGTAGAAAGACGAATTTAACCCTGACGGAGGGAGAGAAATACACGAAGTGCACGTGTGTGATTCCGATGCCCACAGGGAAATGAGATATGTATGCGTGTGAGAGAGATTGCACAATTCATTCACGTATCACTATCTAACGATCGTGGACGTGCATCACTTGAACATAAGTCAATATCTACTTCGTATCGTGGCCAAAGGTACAATATCGATTCAATGCTATAAAGATTGGACACTCACATATCACATTTTTTCTATTTAAACAAACCTTTTCAGTTATGCATGCCAAAGTTACAGTGATGTTTCTTCAAATAACCAATGTAGCTATCATGTACATGCACCATTGTTACTCTTGCATTCAAATTCATTAGTCTTGGATGATTTAAGTTTATATTTTGAAGTAATATATGTAATATTCATATATGAATTCAACGTGCATAATTTATGAAATGGAGGCTATGTAATCATATGAGGTAACACTTTTAAGTAGCTGACTACAATATCCAATTCTTTTTGTGCGCCTCTACACTAACACGTCAATGCATTATGTTTAAAGTAAATAACCAATGGCACTAAATTATCTATTTACACAAGAAATACATAGGCTGAGCGTTTGATCCTTTTTTTGTGAACGCGCCACTAAACCCGTACGATTGGCCGCGCCCGTGTGAACGTCCAAGTTATCGGCGCATCATCCCGAGTTATTGTCTTTTTTTCTTGGGTGGACTTCACACCAGTTATTAATCACGACGCGGCGTGCCCGTGTACACAGCCTAGCATGACCTTCCCGCTAGCACGGTCCAAAATTATTTGAAACTGGATATGAACGATCTCATGAGCGGCAAAATCTCCCGCCTCCTTCTAAAATTTCCGCCACCTTAGTCTTTAGCATGCGAAATCCCCATTTGTCCTTGGTGCACGGAGACCAACAGTTACAATACCGCCCTCATCTACATGATAGGTCGGGCTGCTTTGGTAACTTCCGGTTCCCCACTACACGGCACCCCCATTTCCTCTCCCCTCCGCAAAACAACTAACTCCACAAAGACCAGAAAGCATCTTACATCACGCCGTCCGTGCATTTCATCGTCCTTTCTCCACTCCCTCTCGAAACCCTAGACTGCTCATCCACCGCTGCACCATAGCCCATTCACTTCCAGTGACCTCCACCTCGCCAGATCTCGCCCGCGTCAAGATCTACCCCTCCCACCTCACCTAGAAACAAGTAGACTACTCATCCACCACAGTACCACAGCCCATTCAGTGTCGGCCTTGTCCACGGCGCCGGATCTTCTTCGACGGTACTCTCGTCAACCGCCGCGCATCTGCAGTGGCTCATTCAGATTCTCCCTAATCGAGACGCCGTCCACACCCCCCGGAGCCGCCCCACCGACGCCCCCGTCGACGGCCTCTGATCCTCTTCGCCGACACCTTCCTCAACCCTACCGGAGCCGCTTCGCCGACACCTTCCTCAACCCTACCAGAGCCGCTTCGCCGACACCATCGTCAACCCTACCGGAGTAGCTTCACCTATACCATTCTCAACCCTACCGGGGCTGCTTTGCCAACTCACAAGTCCACGGCCTCAGATCCGCTTCCTCGCACCCTCATCCAACCTACCGGAGCAAGCCGACGCCCGTCCACGGCCGCAGATCCGCATCGTCGACACCACCCTTAACCCAACCACCGGAGCAGCCCGACGCCCGTCCACGGCCGCAGATCCAGATTGCCGACACCATCCTTAACCCAACCACCGGAGCAGCTTATGACGCCCGTCCACGGTCGTGAGATCCGCCATCGACACCATCCTTAACCCAACCACAAGCAGCTTCACCCCACGCCTCGTCCACGGCCACATATCCGCTTCGCTCACACCGTAGTCCACCCTATCGGAGCCGCTCCACAAACACCCTACTCGACGGTTCTAGATCTCGTTACCGGACCCCGACAGCCAGTGCAGCGTCATCACCCTCGACGTTTCTAACCTGATTCCCACCGTCTGGAGAGATGCCAAGCACCCGCCATGGCCTAGGTACTTGTGACCTTTAAACCCGTCTAGCATCACCTGCCCGATGTACTTCAAATATACTAACCGGTCGCTGTTACCTGTTATGCACCGCAAAAACTACAAGGACAATGTTTCTTCCGGATCTAACAGCTTGGCCAACCAAGATCCCGGATCGAGGCATTGATATGATCTTGTAAGCGTCTCTCTCTCTTGTTTTGTTCTGTGCTCGCCAAATGCTTTGCTAGGATTTTCACCAAGAATCCCTTTGTGCGCATAATGATTTCTACTACTGGCTGCTAAATTAGATATGTAGATGTCATACATGATACTACCTCGTACCTCCGTTCCTAAATATAAGTCTTTCTAGAGATTCCACTATAGGCTACATACGGAGCAAAATGAGTGATTCTACACTCGAAAATGCATCTATATACACATGTATGTGGTCCATAATGGAATCTCTACAAAGACATATATTTAGGAACATGGGCAGTACATTACACAAAATCGTAGGTGGCATGTAGGAATTCCAGTGCACTACATTAGGCTCCCTTAGAGTGCCTGCTAGTCTAGCATACATAGTCATGGCTAGTTTATGGTACGCACACAATCGTTAATTGGTGGTTTAAATATGCGCAAGGGATATGCAATGTAGTATCATGTAGAGATGTCTGAAATTAGCCTTGCAGATAGGGTTACACAATGAAAAAGTACAAGATGTATGTGGCAATTTCATGGAACATCACAAAAAAAGGAGAGGCAGCGGTGAGCCTATACAGTGTGCTATGGTACGTCACTCCTCCATTGCAATCATCGTGACATGTTATTTGTATGCCAGTTCTATTAGCCAAGTTTCTTAGGGACATTTATTACGAGTTATCCTAAGAAAATAAGCACCTGTGAATATAAGCTCCATGTAATAAGCCAACCAGTTCTTTTCATTGCGTTTTCGGCTTATCTTTGGTATGATCAGTGGAAAATCTAGATTGCATTACATATTTTTCATTTTGCTTCCCATATGGAAATTAATTTGACTTGCAAACATCACAAATTGAACCCAGTGCAGTAATTAATATGATAGGAAAACAGACCATCACTATTTGTTGAAAATGCAAATACAAAGATACCATCTACTTTGCACAATCTACTTTGGTCAATGTTTTCCATAGAGATCACATTGCCTAATTTAAACGAAGAACGCATGACCCACATTTAAATGAAGAACAATTATTTATTGAAATTGATGGTCCAAGTGGCTGGTTATTATCATATAGCGGCACCACCGAAAGCACCAAATAGCAGCAGCAGACTCATAGCAACTCATCATATAGCAGCAAAGAATCTGCAATTCATCATACACCAGCAGCAGCTCATAGCAATTCAACATATAGCAGTAGCAGGAGCAGCTCATAGCAATTCATCATATAGCAGTAGCAGGAGCAGCTCATAGCAATTCATCCTATAGCAACAACAGGAGCAGCTTGTAGCAACTCATCATATAGCAGCAGCAGCTCATAGCAATTCATCATATAGCAGCAGCAGCAACTCATCATACAGCAGCAGCAGCTCATAGCAATTCATCATATAGTAGTAGCAGGAGCAGCTCATAGCAATGCATCATATAGCAGCAGTAGAAGCAGCTCATAGCAATTCATCGTATAGTGGATCAGAATGAAAATTTGGCAAAAAATCAAAGGAGATCATCACCTTGTTGGATGAGCTCATCCTTCAAGAGCACCTCAAGGCCATGGCCTGGGAGGAGGGGAGGGGGAATAAGGTGCCTTCTGCCGCAGTGTGGCATCAGCCATAGTTGTGCAGTGCCCACCGGAGTAGTGCGTTGGACGAACCACAGTGGAGCAGATGCTGGAGACCATGAGAATGAGGGGCGGCGCCAGAGGGAGGAGCAGCCAGGGAGATTTGCCCCTACCCGCCGACCATGTAGCCTAGCTGGACATAGCATCGTCGAGGACCGGGCCGGATGGGACCCGATGGCGAGGGCTCACTGGAGGAACCCTAGTGCCGCAGTGGGATCGAGGTAGAGGGAAAGGGGAGAGGAGATGCAAGCAGGCAGGGCAATGAATGCTTTCGTGTTTGTTTTTACTTGAGGGTCGGGTGTGACACGGGCTTCAGCAGTTGCATTTTGAGTGTAATATAGGCAGACAACAGAGTCATTTCACTATTCCCCTTCCCTTCAATTTTTATTCAGGTTCTACCCGAAACACCCCCCTCCAAAGCGAAATTAGTTAAGCCCATGCCCATAACTCAAAAATGACTTCTTTACATCTTTTATGGCTTATTTTGACAAGATGCCCTGAAAAGGCGGAATCGAACTAGCCCTTAACCTGCAATTCAATTGTGCATGCAATGATGAATCACTCCTGCTCGCTATCTGCATACATTTAGGCATCATCATACATGGCATAACCTAATACATGTGCATTCCATTGTAGAATCTGGAATATGCAATGTTTATGTTAGTTCATACGCTGCACATGATGTTTAAATGCCCCTTAAATCTGGTCACCAAGTGATGGTCTTTAAGCCTCCTTCTTTGCTTCTTTTCTTGATATGTAAGATTTGCTCACACATCTGTTCAATTGCTTGTTTGCATCAGCCAGCCATACTAGGACTGTTTACTTTGATTACTTGCTATTCTTGACCTAACACTCTAACAGAGCTTGTCAACGATTTAAACACTAAGGGCTGTTGTAGTGGGGCCTTGTCTAACTCATAGGTGACATAAAGGTTTGGTTGTACACTACAGTAGGCTCTCGAAGAGTACCTGGAGATCCAGTTCGAAGGTATGCCTAGTTTTTACATAGTGCAGACATAGTAAATGCTCATTTCATTGTGTGCAAGTGCAAGAGATGCGTTATGTTTCATTATGTGGTGTTGTTTTGTTATAATCTCATCCTTTTGTGTTCCTGCATCGGAAAGTATGCATATTTATCTTCCAAGGAGACAAGTAACTAGTTTGTGTCACCTTGCAGAGGTGGTGCAATGAAGATAAGATTGAGGATTTCCAAGTACAAGATGTTAGGAAGGAGCCTTGCAAGAGAAGTAGGAGCTGCGCTGAGCCTCTTCAACCTGCTAAGGTAAGTCACTGTATGCAACTCAACAGTTCAATTCCTTGTTTGTTTCATGCATAGTTAATTTTCTCTTTTCAATTGCTTTATTTGTCCTCAGTTAATGAGATGCCCAAATAATCATGCCTTATGTTCGATACTTGTATCATTATTAGTTGACATAATTAAAGGCCTTATCATTTAATTACTCTGCCGAAGTGTGCCTGAAGCTTTGAAGTCTATTAACCAACTATTATTGCATGAGGCTCACAATCTAGTTTATACTACGCTAATGATTGCATAGTTTTACCTGCTATAGTATGTTTGTATGAAACCCTCTGCTGTTCATTATGCTCCCTAAGACTTTAATTGAGGTACAGAATGGCCAACTGCTTGCTTACTTATACGCAACGTGCTGTCTAAATTTGTAACTTGTCTGTGTTTTCGTTTGGGCCCCAACATCATGCTCCTCTGGTGAGCTTAGAGGGATTTCTGTATGCAGGCTGCATAGACTATCTTTTTTATAATTTTTAAAATATCACCTGCTTATGCTTCATGACGTGTAACATTTTTTGTGAAAGTGACGTGTAACATTATTGTTAGTCCTGTTTTGCCATGTAGTACAAAATAGTGTCTTGTTCGCTTTCATCGTTGTAACTATATTTTTGCCCTAGTCATGTGTACTTACGTAAACATTTCAGATGAAGTGACATCAACACAAAAATCTGCGGCGATGCGGCATGGCCGTTATCGAATGATTATGGATTGGAATTGGAATGTGCTGATGTTCTCGAGCATCAACTAGAGGTGGCAAGACAGCGTGTACATGATTGTGAACGTATAATGAACAAGTTGAGACTGGACATGCAAGTATTAGATGCAGGAGTCAAAAAATGAAACAAGACACCGAGGTAACCATGAAGGAATTGGAGATTTTGCAGACTGAAATTTGTGCTATCTGAATCCGGCCAATCCTATTTTCTGAAGAGATTATAGTTCAAATGGAGTTAAGTTGATGCGCATCCATGATGTATGAGCTGTATTTGCCCAGTGTATGTAATTTGCTGTTTGTGTATGCTTTATTATCACCTGTGCTGAACCATAATGCCAAGTGGGTATAATCGGCTGTAATTTCTTTATTGTATAGTGTAGGATTATTCTACCTTTCTATGCCTTCATCTCTTTGTTGTATAGTGTATGCTTTTTAGAGGTGATAGTATTGAGTAGGATAATTCTTTGAATATGCTATATCGTTCAAACGGGGGCCAACTCGCTCGACCATGGCCCTTCACGGGCCGTCAGATCCATGGGACTTCTACGGGCCGTCGGATCCATGGGCCTTCTACGTCTCGTAGGATCCATGGGCCTTCTACGTCTCGTAGGATCCATGGGCCTTCTACGTCTCGTAGGATCCATGGGCCTTCTACGTCTCGTAGGATCCGTGGGCCTTCTACGTCTCGTAGGATCCATGGGCCGCCGAATCATTTATGGTTCTTGTACGGGCCTTTAATGGGCTGTAGACGGGACTTTAATGGAAATCATACATTTTATGGGCTGACCTTAACGGGCCGTTAATAGGCCGTATTTTGTGATGCTATGAAAATGGCCCAACAGACTAACGGTCCACAAACGGGCCAACTGTAACGACGGGCTGAATTTGGCCCATAAGCAGAAAATGACAGTAACGGGCCGTAAGTAACCGAATGATGCAAATGAGCCCAAGAATAAATGGGCCCTCAGAAGGCCGAAAGTTAACTTGGGCTGGAAACGGCCAACGGAATAACGGCCCGTTAATGGGCATAAAGTGCTACACTGTTCATTACGGGCTAGTTTCACCGCAGGCCGTTAATGGGTGTAAAGTAATACACTGTTCATTACGGGCCAGTTTCAGCACGGGCCGCTAATGGGCCAAGAGTTACAAAGTGCCTCATATGGGCCGAAAGACGTCATGGGCTATACATGGGCCGGCGAAAACGGGTCGAATCATATTGGATGGCCCAGATGACGCTACTGGGCCTAATTCGCATAGGGCGTAACGGGCCTTGGGTTAGCGGGCTGTAAATGGGCTATATGCTAACATGCCGTTAACAGGCTTTCCATGGGCCGGCCCGCCAGCTTTTGACCAAGTCAAACGGGCCGGCCTTTTCACAGGAATGGGCCACTGTTGGGCGTGCCACGTGTCGACCTATCATAGGCGCTGCTATCCAAAGGAGTGGATGACATCTGTCCCAATGATGAGCCGACACGCAGTTTCCTCCAGCCAATGATGATTTTACACGTGGAAAATCCCCATTGGTCGGGGCTGTTAACGGGTTATCGGATCCAAAACCCGACCCGATAGCTTAACGGCGTTCCGCTATGGTGGATGCCACATGTCGGTCACCCTTGACGAAAGCACTTCTGTGACGCGGGATTTATCGTCATGGAAGTGGACACTTCCGTGATGATAATTTTGGTAATGTCATGGAACACTTCTATGACAAAGACAGGTATGACTATCTTGATTACGTCATAAAATCGTCATGGATGTACATGCATGACAAAAAATGTGACCTACTGTGACAAACACGTATCATCACGGAAGTGTATTTTTTTTGTAGTGATATCTCGGAATGGCTATGGAAATGCCATGATAGGTAGGTATGGTGTCTGTTTTGAGGAAGGTATATGGTGGGTGTATGGTACCGGCGAAAGTTGCGCGGCACAAGAGGGGCTAGCAATGGTGGAAGGGCGAGAGTGCGTATAATCCATGGACTCAACATTAGTCATAAAGAACTCATATACTTATTGCAAAAATCTACAAGTCATTGAAACAAAGTACTACGTTCATGCTCCTAGGGGGATAGATTGGTAGGAAAAGACCATCACTCGTCCCCGACCGCCACTCATAAGGAAGACAATCAATAAATAAAATTGTGCTCCAACTTCATCACAAAGCGGTTCACCATACGTGCATGCTACGGGAATCACAAACTTCAACACAACTATTCTTTAAATTCACAATTACCCAACTAGCATGACTCTAATATCACCAACCTCAATCTCAAAACAATTATCAAGTATCAACTTGATCATAGCATCCAATTCACTTTCTATGGTAGTTTTTATTATACCCAACTTGGATGCCCATCATTCTAGGACCAATTTTATAACCATAGTAAATACCATACTGTTCTAAGAGACTCTCAAATAATATAAGTGAAGCATGAGAGATCAACAATTTCTTCAAAATAAAACTACCGTCATGCTCCAAAAGATATAAGTGAAGCACTAGAGCAAACGACTACTCCGAAAGATATGAGTGAAGATCCATGAGTAGTCAAATAATTGTGCAACTATGTAAAGACTCTCTAAAATTTACGAATTTCAGATCTTGGTATTTTATTCAAACAGAAAGAAAAACAAAAGAAAATAAAATGACGCTACAAGCAAAACACATATCATGTGGTGAATAAAAATATAGCTCCAAGTAAAGTTACCGATGAATGAATACGAAAAAGGGGATGCCATCCGGGGCATCCCCAAGCTTAGGATCGTGGTTGTCCTTGAATATTACCTTGGGGTGCCTTAGGAATCCCCAAGCTTAGGCTCTTGCCACTCCATATTCCATAGTCCGTCGAATCTTTGTCCAAAACTTGAAAACTTCACAACACAAAACTCAACAGAAAACTCGTAAGCTCCGTTAGTATAATAAAACACCACTTAGGTACTGTTGTGAACTCATTCTAAATTCATATTGGTGTTAAACCTACTGTATTCCAACTTATCTATGGTTCATTCCCTCCGATACTACTCATAGATTCATCAAAATAAGAAAACAACACATGGAGAACAGAATCTTTCAAAAATAGAACAGTCTGTAGTAATCTGCATCAAACGTATACTTCTGGAAATCCAAAAATCCTACCAAATTAGGAAGTCCTATGCAATTTGTGTACCAATCCATGGCAGAAGGAATCAGAACAAAAGCACGTTTCTGTGAATTATCAAAACTAATTTACTGGGCGAAAAAGTTTCTGATTTTCAGCAGGATCAACACAACTATCACTGTAAGCTATCCTAAAGGTATTACTTGGCACTTTATTGAAATAAAAAGCTATAAAACATGATTAATACATTAGCATAATCATGTGTACACGCAAAAACAGTAGGGGTAAATATTGGGTTGTCTCCCAACAAGCGCTTTTCTTTAATGCCTTTCTAGCTAGGCATGATGATAACAATGATGCTCACACAAAAGATAAGAATTGAAACATAATGGGAGCATCATGAAGCATATGACTAGCACATTTAAGTCTAACCCACTTCCTATGCATAGGTATTTTGTGAGCAAACAACTTATGGGAACAATAATCAACTAGCATAGGAAGGCAAAACAAGCATAACTTCAAGATTTTAAGCACATAGAGAGGAAACTTGATATTATTGCAATTCCTACAAGCATATGTTCCTCCCTCATAATAATTTTCAGTAGCATCATGAATGAATTCAACAATATAACCATCACATAAAGCATTCTTTTCATGATCTACAAGCATAGAATTTTTATTACTCTCCACATAAGCAAAATTCTTCTCATTTGGAATAATGGGAGTATCATAAGAGACTCGAATACTATATATTGTTTCCACATTAAAAGAGTAATGTTCAGAAAAAGGGTGATCATAATCATGACAAGTTTTATAAATATAATCATCACTACTTTTTATAGAATAAGTTTCATCACAATAATCATCATAAGTAGCGACTTTGTTCTCATCATAATCAATTGAGACCTCTTCCAAGATAGTGGATTCATCACTAAATAAAGTCATGACCTCTCCAAATCCACTTTCATATATATTATAAGATTCAACATCCTCCAAAATAGTGTGATCATTACTTCCAAAAGTTGACACTCTTCCAAACCCACTTTCATCAATATAATCATCATAGATAGGAGACATGCTATCATCATAACAAATTTGCATATCAAAAACTTGGGAGGCAAAAAATATCATCTTCATTGAACATAGCATCCCCAAGATTAGGAGAAACATTAATTGCAGCAAATATATTATAAAATATGTCATCCTCATCAAACATAGCTTCCCCAAGCTTGGGCCTTTTCAAATCATAAGCATAATCACTCTCATCATTAATAGAATGGATAGCACCAATAGTATAGCAATTATCGTCATCACAATGAGTAGTAGGATCAACATCATTTGGGAGAGATACCTTTCTACCTTTGCTTCTCTGTCTTTTCTTTTTCTTCTTCACATTATGTATGGGTTCAACCTTCTTCTCTGAGCTCCTTATTGATGAGATTGGTTGAATATAAAGGTCCTCCTCGTTACCTGATTCATCATAAGAAATAATAGTAGGATATTGGGAAGTCTCTTCCCTTTCATTAGTGTTCTCTTCATCTTCTATTTGCTTTCTTTTCTTTATGTAATTGGCAATATAAGGATTTTCAATGCAATTCACCGCAAAATAGATATAAATGTTCTCTAGATCAAAATCAAGAAATCTATCAAGATTAAATTTTGTAATACCCTCAGTTATACGTTTCATTTCTTCATACCCCAAAAGAAGACTAAGCTCTTTGTGATGCTCAAGGGTAATCAAGTTATCACAATGTTTGGACACGATCCGATCATGAAACAATTTGCATTGGAGATTTAAATGACCATGTTCATTGCAGAGTTCACAAGGATGGCGAAAAATATTGAATCTTTCAGCACAAACATCAAGCCTTTCTTGCAATAATTTAGTTTCTAAATGCTTATGCCTCTTGCAATATCTATCTTCCCTATTTGGTGTGTACTTGCAAACCCAATACACTCCACAAAAATCGACATGCTTATAAGAGATATTTTCATCATGACTAGTGCAATCATCATTAGTACTGTGGATATTCAAGGAGTTCATACTAACAACATTGCAATCATGCTCATCATTCAAAGATTTAGTACCAAACATTTTATAGACTTCTTCTTCTAGCACTCGAGCACAATTTTCCTTTTCATCATACTTATGAAAGATATTAAAAAGATGAAGCGTATGAGATAAGCTCAATTCCATTCTTCTGTAGTTTTCTTTTATAGACGAAACGAGTGATAAAACAAGAAACAAAAAGATTCGATTGCAAGATCTAAAGATATACCTTCAAGCACTCACCTCCCCGGCAATGGCACCAGAAAAGAGCTTGATGTCTACTACGCAACCTTCTTCTTGTAGACGTTGTTGGGCCTCCAAGTGCAGAGGTTTGTAGGACAGTAGCAAATTTCCCTCAAGTGGATGACCTAAGGTTTATCAATCTGTGGGAGGTGTAGGATGAAGATGGTCTCTCTCCAACAACCCTGCAACCATATAACAAAGAGTCTCTTGTGTCCCCAACACACCCAATACAATGGTAAATTGTATAGGTGCACTAGTTCGGCGAAGAGATGGTGATACAAGTGCAATATGAATGGTAGATATAGTTTTTGTGATCTGAAATTATAAAAACAGCAAGGTAACTAATGATAAAAGCGAGCACAAACTGTATTACAATGCTAGGAAACAAGGCCTAGGGTTCATATTTTCACTAGTGCAAGTTCTCTCAACAATAATAACATAACTGGATCATATAACTATCCCTCAACATGCGACAAAGAGTCACTCCAAAGTCACTAATAGCGGAGAGCAAACGAAGAGATTATGGTAGGGTACGAAACCACCTCAAAGTTATCCTTTCTGATCGATCTATTCAAGAGTCCGTAGTAAAGTAACACGAAGCTATTCTTTTCGTTCGATCTATCATAGAGTTCGTACTAGAATAACACCTTAAGACACAAATCAACCAAAACCCTAATGTCACCTAGATACTCCAATGTCACCACAAGTATCCGTGGGTATGATTATACGATATGCATCACACAATCTCAGATTCGTCTATTCAACCAACACAAAGTACTTCAAAGAGTGCCCCAAAGTTTCTACCGAGAGTCAAGATTTAAAACGTGTGCCAACCCCTATGCATAAGTTCATTGAACCCGCAAGTTGATCACCAAAACATACATCAAGTAGATCACGTGAATATCCCATTATCACCACAGATAAGCACGGCAAGACATACATCAAGTGTTCTCAAATCCTTAAAGACTCAATCCGACAAGACAACTTCAAAGGGAAAACTCAATTAATCACAATAGAGTAGAGGGGGAGAAACATCATAAGATCCAACTATAATAGCAAAGCTCGCGATACATCAAGATCGTGCCAAATCAAGAACACATAGCTACCGGTACATACCCTCAGCCCCGAGGGTGAACTACTCCCTCCTTGTCATGGAGAGCGCCGGGATGATGAAGATGGCCACCGGTGATGGATTCCCCCTCCGGCAGGGTGCCGAAACGGGCTCCCGAGAGGTTTTTGGTGGCTACAGAGGCTTGCGGCAGCGGAACTCCCGATCTATTCTGCTCCACGAGGGGCCCACAAGGGTGGGGGCGCGCCCAGGGGGGAGGGCGCACCTCCCTGCCTCGTGGCCACCTCAAAGCTTTCCTTACGTGCACTCCAAGTCCCCTGGATTGCTTCCGTTCAGAAAATAACTTTCCCGAAGGTTTCATTCCGTTTGGACTCCGTTTGATATTCCTTTTCTTCGACACACTGAAATAGGCAAGAAAACAGCAATATGGGTTGGGCCTCCGGTTAATAGGTTAGTCCCAAAAATGATATAAAAGTGTAAAGTAAAGCCCATAAACATCCAAAACGGGTAATATAATAGCATGGAACAATCAAAAATTATAGATACGTTGGAGACGTATCAGGGCAGAGCGCGGCGCGCGGCAGGGAGCGGCGCGGCCTGCGGGCAGAGGCGGGGCGGTACGGACAACGGTCGTGGGCGTCGCGGGCAGGCAAGGCACGCGGCGAGCACGGCCCCGAGCGGCAGCAAGATGGACGGCGAGTGTGGTCGACGCGGGAGTGGCAGGTAGGGGATCAGGGCTCACAGAGCCGTGATGCTGCAGCGGCCTTAAAAGCGGTCACGAGCGGAACAGGGAAAGGAGGAGGAGGGAGGAGGCTCACTGGGCCATAGGGGAAGGGCAATGGGGCGTGGGGAGGATACGGAGACGGTGTTCGACGAGGAGGTACGCCGGCGAGGAATCTCCGGGCGGCACCGGGCGTCGGCGTCGGGGGGGGCGATGGGATCGGGCTCCTCCCGATCCAGATCCCGTCGAGAGCGAGGGAGAGAGAATGGGGTGTAGGGCGACGGGGGAGTGGGTGAGATGGGGGGTTAGGGTTCGTGTGCCAGGGGGTTAAGGAGGGTGAGGGGTGGGCCGGCCTGGTTAGTGGGCTGGTCGGCTGGGCCATCTGGCCCAGTTGGCCAGGGGTTCCTTATTTTCTTCTTTTTTGTTTGTTTCCTTTGATTTGTTTTTATTTTACTTTTATTATTTGGTTTTATAATTTACAAGAACTTGTGGCACCCCGGCTCAGAGCAACCGGTTTACCATGCATTGCGAGCCCAGAGACCTAGTGTTCTGGCAGCACACAACAACTTGGTACAGAAAAACAACCGCTTTATTGATGCTAGCGGATCAGAGTTTATATTACAACAGTTAGCGAGGCCAAGCGCACACACGGTGCGGCTGAACAATATGTACATTATTTAGTGAACATAAAGGGGGCCTCGATCATGACAACTACACGGCAGCGGAACTCCATAGCACAGGGACACCGATGTGGACACGATCTAGACTCGGACAGCTCTCCTTTCCAACAAGACTTTCCTGAAATCTGGCATGACACACCCAGGTCAGTACATTGAATGTACTTGCAAGCTCATAACAAGGATAAACATAATGACAAACAATATCATGATATACAACCAATTAATAAAAATGCAACATATATCCATCATGCTGTGACTATGCTCAAGTGGTACTCGTCCCTTGGAGTGGCTTACCGAACATGATCGTTTCCAGATCACAAACGCGTTGAACACAGAGACAAACCCGTGATCCTTACGGCGATCACAACCACGACCAATAAATGGCCTGTGATCCTTACGACGATCACAACCACGACCAATAAATGGCCCGTGATCCTTACGGCGATCACAACCCGACCAATAGATGGCATGTGATCCTTATGGCGATCACAACCACGACCATGTCTGGTCCAACTCAACACAATGGCATTTCCGCCACCACCACAGTGCAAACGTCATACATAGTATGCAAATTCATTAAGTGTTGACCCATGGTGTACCCTACTTTCGAGCGTGTCCGTAACCGTGGACTCGGCTATCGATAGATTAATATACTCTGCAGAGGTAGCGCACTGGACCCACACTATGGAACCCATGGCCTCGCACTCCCATTCGGGTGGACCAACGGCATTCCGACGAAACCATTCCATTGCCATGCCACTCTCCCGGCCACTCTGACTCAATCCCCATCGGGCTAGTCCTGGGTGGCCCCGTGTCTACCTCAAGACACAACTACCACCGTCATGGCCACGATCCACTCTGGGACCCGGTACCAAAAACTTAACAACGGGCTCACAAGGTTATGCTTGCTTACCGGGCCAGGGGACAACACGCCCATAACCTTCCCTAGATGGAGGCACCGACCAAAGGCACGACAATGAAACGAATGAAGGTCGTCCCATAACGGCAAATGTGGTTGCACTGGGAAAGACTCGTTTCAGCGGCACCATGACCCGGTCAACAACATATTCAAGTTGAGTTATTATCAGGTTCAACTTAAAGTGAAAGTAACCGGTGTCATAATGCCATGACATGCATCACCAACATATGCATCACATATCAACAAAAATAACTGAATCAACTACGCTCTCACGGAGCAATCAACAACTCATGATACTCCTCTGGTTAAGATCAAACCTCACTTAAACCAGAATCTTTTCTAGCAAATTTATCGTTTTTCATCATGCAAAAATAATCTCACTAATTATTTATCTCCATTACCATATTACTCATAACTATATTCTTGTTAGCTTACTAACTAGGTTCACTACAAACTTTCTGTAAATCAAGCATATTTACTATAACAAGCATATAACAGAATATAATTAACATATTAATAATTTAAATGCATGAATAATCATTAGTTCAAGTAGAAAAATCACAAATATTGAAGTGGCACTATGAAAATGTTGCTATGGCTTGCCTTAGTGCAGATGAGGTTCACAAGCCTCCTGGTGATCCTCAAGACAAGCCTGCTCTTCTGAAAATAAATAAAAAAACAAAAAGAAAACATCAAGAAACCTTCTGAAATTCACCAGAAAATCTAGATAGCGTGGAAAATCCTATCTTTTGGGAGCTCCTAGATTTTTGGACAAAGAACACAGTGCAGAAAGAATCAATGCATTTGGACTTATAGATAAAAAGTTACAGCTGTTTGAAGTTCTCTAGATTTAAATGAATTTGAATTAAAATAAAACAGTCTAGGGGGTGAGGTCGAAGGAGTAAAAGCCCAGTGTGCCACCACTCGTACCACTTCGCGCGCGTACAGAGTGGCTGCCTAGCGGGCCTCGCTGGTCAGGTGAGAAGGAGGGAGAGAGAGAAACAGAGAGTAGCGGAGCTTCACCGGAGCGCACGCCGGCAGTGAGCGCTCTTGGGACCAAGCGAGAGGGGGGATCAAAAGAGAAGATGGAGGCGCACCTGCCCGTACCCGTAGCGTGGCTAGGGGTGGTCGGACGGCGTCTGAAACAACCTCTCCAGCGGAGGCAGAGGGCAGCGGTCGCCGGAGATGAAGACGACGGCGACTAGGGGTGGCTCCAGGGGCTCCAACAGGGCGGAACGGCTCCACCAGAGAGTGGCGGAGGCCCTGGCAGGGTTGCCCTGGTCTGGGAGGGGCTGGAGCTGCGGGGACGACTTGAGGGGATCGCCGGCGAGCTCGAGCTCGAGGACGGCAGCCCGCGGCCTGCCCGGCCGGGCTGCGGCTTTCTACTAGCTTGTGGGGTGTGTGGGAGTGGCTGCGGGTGCTCGAGGATGCTGGGGGTGGCCGCATTTATAGGCGAGCGGCGAGGGGGGTTCGGGCTCCGCCGGAGGTCACCTGTCCATGGCGCCCGACGACGAACAGCGTCAGTGAGAGAGGGGGAAGAGGACGGAGCTCACTCGGGAACTATTGGCGAGTGCGGACTAGCATAGGGGCGAGGGGGAAGACGACGAGCATAGTGCACCGCGCACTGTGTCGTTGGCCGGACCGTGCCCGTGCCCGCTGCGGCGAGCTCCAGCATCGGCGAGTGCCAGGGAGGAGTTAAGGGAGTGGAGACGGAGATGGTGGCGCGGTTTGGCACGCTCGGGCAGGCTGGGCAGCGAGCACACGCGCAACAGAGCGCTCGGCGGCACTCAAAGCGCGTGTTTTGCATGCCAGCGTGCTTGGACGAACGCGGTCACCACGTGAACTATGACATCAAGCCAACCTAAGCGCTAACTTAATGTCTGGCGTGTAGTTCTTGGCAGTTTTGAGTGTTACCACGGTTGGGTTGGGTTCCAGGTGCAGTGAAAATGAGTTTGTACTCCAAGTAAGTTTCTGGACAATAACTTTGGAGGTTTACTGTGGTCAAACCACTAGGAGTTGAGGGCTGGGCTTTGGAGGCTAGCCAACACTTACTAAGGTGAAGATGCACAAGAAAAACCAGCTACAATGGAGCTAGTAGAATGGTAGTTGCTGTAGAAACTACCATTTCTGTCCAGAAATGAAAATATTTTCTGTAGCCAAAATATTCCAAAAAGTGATGAAATATTTTTGCTCAGAAAGGTGCCCTAGGGTTCAAAGAATAATTAGGATTTTTCTCAGTATTTTATGGGCAAGAAAAATTAGGGTTGCTTTGGAGTACAAAGGGCTAGCTAGGGTTTAGGAGGGCAAAATGAATTTAAGAGTGGAGTGCCACAGACATGCTTCGAGATAGCATCGACATGGTCTTCAAGCAAAGGTCAGACTTTGGATACACAAAGGATCCATCATGAACAACTTATAGAATAAGTCCTACAATTTCCTCATGTAAGAATGGTTAACTTTGCTAAAAACGAAGAACTATAACCATAGGTTCTTCCGGCCAGGTGTGCTAGGCATGGCATCACCCTACCGGGTCATATAAAGACCAATGTTATAACTCTTGGAAATATGTCCCAACCATCATATTTGACCGAGATTTAGATCTGATTAGTGTCAGGATACCTCAGACTCAACATGCCTGAGAAGAAAAGGTGCGACACAATTGACGAGATGACATTGTTGGATTCTCGGAAATGAACTATGGAAGCGAGTTCCAAAACAAGAGTTCATCATTAAACCAATGAAAGGGTGAGGGGGGCTGATGGACTCAGTGACAATTCCTCTAGATTTCCAAAAAGATGGATTTCCACAATTATGTGAACAATGTAATTGCATTAGACACATCAAAGTATATAAAATGAAGCATGTTCGAGGGAATGTCCACAATTAAACATTGAACGAAAATGCACTTGGAAATATGGACCAAGTAGCACGATCAATGTTAGAATGGTGATTCGATAACCAAAAGACTTAGAATGAAACTATCGACCATTCGCTTCGAAGCAATAGGGTCGCTAGAAGTTTTGAAATCAAACAACATAGTTCAATTGCCCGTTTTCCGGTTAGAAACAACATGGGGACCAAGGAATGAACGGAGATGGCGAGAAGTATCACTATACCAAGAATTCTTAATAGGCGGAGTAATCCTCTCAACATCCTTGACATAAAGACAATAATACTTCAAGGTAGAACTTAATACAAGCTGGATAGCAAGGATCTCAAGGTACAACACAAAACATGAACAAGTTTGTGTTGAAGGGAAAGCAATCATGTTGTCGATGATAACACAAAACATCAAGGGGAAAGGATGGTACTTGTCATCATGAATTTGATTGATATTCTTGAAGGAGTCAAAATGTTGATGATGATCACAACAAATTTTGTCGAGAGGCTCAACGACGAAGCAATCGAACAGCGACTGCATCAAACAAAAGGACTGATGCATCGAAAGATTATTGGATCCACGATATGATACCAACTCGAAATCAAGCTTGATGTTCGAGGTGAACGATAAGACGAGGAGGATCGACGTAAGCTTAGCTCAGCGTTGAGAGTTGTGCTTCGGGAATAAGGACCAGGTAGCACAATTACAATCAGTATGATAATGATATAGCCAATTAGGCTAGGAATGATGTGATCGAGTATTAAATTTGTAAGCAAAGAAGAGTTCTAATACTTGTTGAATTGCAATGCAAACTCGATTCAGTTATCAGTGCCTTTGAGTGTTTAATAACTCAGAGCCCGTGAAAATTTTGAATCAGTGAGAATGTAGTACTTGATTAAGCACTCATAAGAAGTTATGCAGCTCCGTGATAATCTCAAGATACTGGGGGGTAATACTTGAGGATGGACCAAAGTAGAGGTTGGACTGGGATATTGATCCATAGAAGACAAGTGCTTAAATTTGCCCGAGAAATGGGATCAAAGAACAACATATGGTCGGAAGCACAATTGCAAATGATCAATTCACCGATACCAAAGGATGTTATATCAAGGAAATAGTTATTATTACAAGAAGCTTTCATGATAGGATCTACATCGTGTCCATGGGCAGGAACACAAAGGTTCAAGGTCGACTCCCGCTTACTCAATGCATAACCTTCCATTCACCTCTCATATTTCTAAAAGGACATTAGTTGTTAAAAGTTTTACCTGGTGCAATACCAGATAAGTATGACCCGTGAATTCTTTCGGGTTCACACCGATTAGGGAAGGCGTTGGTTCAACCCATCGGGGCATCTTAGAAACATATACCACAAACTTCAGGAGTAATCAACACAAGCTCAAAAGCAGAGCATGTTCGATAAGGCAGAGAATATAATTTACCAAAGGCATTATGTATCCGAGAAAATGCCCACAAAGTTATTGAATACGAAGGACGTTGTCGGATAAAATCCAATAAGGGAACCGGTGGTCCACAACGAATCTGATGTGAGCATATCAGTACTCAACCAGAAGAAGAAGGAATGCAAGGAGGTCAGATTATAGATACAACTGACTAACTCAAAGCTCAATTGCACAAGAATTATGAATTCTCAAATAAGGGATCGAGGCAACGCCTTTATTCGGGATGGATAAGTTGAATAGTTTTAGGGGTACAATCAACGACAATTTAATTGGTCGAGAACCAGCTCGAGTTAAAAATGACGGTTGAGCCGGAAAAATAATTCATAAGGATCATCTGATGATTGCGGGCATTCCCAACATATCGAATCAAGGAACTCAAAATGATAATGACAAAGGATGCCAACAAAGATTACTAGATATATGGAATTATTCATAATGCAAGCAAGGAGCAATAGGCTGCTTAGCATTTTTGGAAGATCGAATGGTATTACAGAGACTTTTGTGAAACAGAAGAACAACTGGGAATGAGCAGATACTCGATATGTGCGAGAATTATCCGTAGGGATGTTCATGTGACAAGGATCTGTAAGGCAGTAGGCACAAAGTATTCTTGGAACAATAAAGAGAAGTTCGGGGTATCTTGTAATAACAAGATTAACGGGGAGTGATTGTAAGAAAGGCAAGTGTATGTGGTTATCCATAGGGGTTTATCGTTGGAAGGGAATTGCAATAGTGATGGCATAAAGTCTCGAGAGAACATCGGAGGGTACCTTCGGAATCCTTCGATGCACCAAGCAATCATCTGGAGTGAGGGTCTCTCCGGGAGGAAGTAGTTACGAGAACCTAGAGTCAGAGTTAGTAATTTCATTTTAACCCGAATAAAAGAGAGATCAGAGTCCCAGAGTAAAGGTTGAGGAATAAAATATCCTAATACCACCCAATGGCGATGTGGGCCCATAAGCCGCACAGCCATGTTAGTAAAAGTTTTTTGATGACTAGACTCAACTTCGTCCAAGGAGTTGGGAAAGGGATTCCTATAGGAAGTCGACTCTGATACCAAAGTGTGACGCTCCCGATTCAATCGTACACTAATCATGCATGCAAATGTGTACGATCAAGATCAGGCACTCACGAGAAGATATCACAACACAACTCTAAAAATAAAATAAGTCATACAAGCATCATATTACAAGCCAGGGGCCTCAAGGGCTCGAATACAAGTGCTCGAACATAAACGAGTCAGCGGGAGCAACAATATCTGAGTACGAACATAAGTTAAACAAGTTGCCATATGATGGCTAGCACAAACTGGGATACAGATCGAAAGAGGCGCGGGCCTCCTGCCTGGGATCCTCCTAAACTACTCATGGTCATCGTCAGCGGCCTGCACGTAGTAGGAGGCACCCACGGTGTAGTAGGGTTCGTCGTCGACGGTGGCGTCTGGCTCCTGGGCTCCAACATCTGGTTGCGACGTCCGGGAAAAAGAGGAAAAGGGGGAAAAGAGGGAGCAAAGCAACCGCGAGTACTCATCCAAAGTAGTCGCAAGCAAGGATCTACACTATATATGCATGGGTATATGTGTAAAGAGGCAATATCGGTGGACTGAACTGCAGAATGCCAGAATGAGAGGGGGATAGCTAGTCCTATCGAAGACTACGCTTCTGGCAGCCTCCATCTTGCAGCATGTAGAAGAGAGTAGATTGAAGTTCACCAAGTATCATCGCATAGCATAATCCTACCCGACGATCCTCCCCTCATCGCCTACAATGGAAAGCGATCACCGGGTTGTCTCTGGAACTTGTCCGGGTGTGTTTTATTAAGTATCCGGTTCTAGTTGTCATAAGGTCAAGGTACAACTCCGGGTCGCCTGTTACCGTGCACACGGCTATTCGAATAGATCAACTTCCCTGCTGGGGTACACCACATTACCCGGCACGCTCGATCCCTCTGGCCGGGCACACTTTCCTTGGTCATGTCCGGCCTCGGGAGATTAACACGTCGCAGCCCTACCTAGGCCTAACAGAGAGGTCAGCACGCCGGTCTAAATCCTAAGTGCGTAGGGGTCTGGGCCCATTGCACAGCTGCATGTTGCGTGGGCGGCTGGAAACAGACCTAGACTCCCTAATACAAGAGCAGACGTTCTAGTCCAATCCGGCGCGCGCCGCTCAGTCCCTGACGTCTAGAAGGCTTCGGCTGATACCACGACGCCGGTTGGCCATATCTTGTCCCACGTGGTGGTTAGTGCGTATAAGGTCAATGACCCAAATCAGATCAAATACCAAGATCTCGTTAAGCGTGTTATTTTGAAGTAACTACGGACGCCGACCAGGGCCAGGCCCACCTCTCACCTAGGTGGTCTCATCCTGCCATGTCGCTCCGCCACAAATATCCACTCAGAGGGCCGTTAGGAAAGTATGTCTTTTCAGCCCCCAATCCATGACTCAACCGCGGGTACTCAACGAGCCGACCCAACTTTAGTCACCACATGTGTCACATAGTATGTATAAAAGTATATACCCGTGATCACCACCCGAGTGATCACGGCCCGATAGTATAGCAAGGCAGACGGACAAGAATGTAGGGCCACAAATGATAAACTAGCATCCTATACTAAGCATTTAGGATTGTAGGTAAGGTATCAACAACTATAGCAACAATGAGAGGCTATGCAACAGAATAGGATTAACCGAACAGTAACATGCTACACTACTCTAATGCAAGCACTAGAGGGAAGAATAGGCGATATCTGGTGATCAAGGGGGGGGGCTTGCCTGGTTGCTCTGGCAAGAAGGAGGGGTCATCAACTCCATAGTCGAACGGGGCAGCAGCAGCATCGGTCTCGTAGTCTACCGGAGAGAAGAGGGGGCAGAAGCAATAAATATAATGAAAAACATAAGCATGACATGACAACGAGCGGTGTTAGGTGTGTCCTAACGCGGTAGTAGGTGATTACGGCGAAAGGGGGAAACATCCGGGAAAGTATCCCCGGTGTTTCGCGTTTTCGGACAGATGAACCAGAGGTGAAATGTTGCATGTTCACTATGCTAGGGACTTGTGGCTGACGAATGGCTGCGTATTCGGATTCGTCTCGTCGATCTGAGCAACTTTCATGTACAAAGTATTTTCATCCGAGGTATGGCTTATTTTATATCATTTTTCAAAGTTTTTAAATCATTTTTAGAATTAACAAAATTAATTTAATTTGTAAAACATTCTATGACGTCAGCATAACATCAGCGGTCAACTCTGACCGTTGACTGAGTCAAACTAACGGGTGGGTCCCATTGTCATAGACTGTTTATCTAATCAGATAATTAAGGTTAATTAACAGGGTTAATTAGTTAATTAACATAACTAATTAAGTTAATTAAATTAATTAATTAATTTAATTATTATTAATATTATTTATTTTTTTAATTCATTCCTTTTTTTAGAAAACGTTCAGGTGGTGGGCCCCCCTGTCATTGGTCCACGGGGCCTTAACAGGGCGTGGGCACAACGTGTAGCGGGCGCCGTGACACGACCTGTTTTTCAATAATAATTTTTATTGAACAACCGACCTATGATGACCAATATGAGGAAGATCCTCCATACCGGTAGACAAAACTTTGATACAATAAGCCAAGAGCATTACAATATTACAGTGGTCGGATCGAGGATGCCCAACCAATTATTACAAACACGCCGATAATTATACATGATGGCGGATATGACACAAAGGTGTGGGGTGGAAATACTACTGACTCGAGATATGAGTGGTTGGTGGGATAACACAACGGAGTGGTTAATAAGTCTACTGCACTGGCGGCTCATCGAGCGTCGAGGTGAGGCTCGATGAATTTATTTGGGTAGCGGAAGAGGATATATCACAATGACTAATCCAGGGTCGACGAGACCGACCGGGATTCCTCTAGGCGTTGGACTCGCTATTGAACTCTTCATCCATGAGATCGCCTTCACAAGATTCCGCCAAATCAACAAGCCGTGAGTACTATGAAAGTACTCGCAAGACAGTTCGGACAAAAGATATAACAAATGAATGCATGAATGCGTCATGATTAATTTTTAACAATGCTCAATTAAATCAGTATAGCAAAATAAATAAGAAGGGAATCGACGGTAGTCCGCCCGAAAACCCAAGAAGATAAACTCAAAACCGATCGGGTGTCTGAAGCGACGCCTCGAAGGGTGAATAAATAAGTAAAACATGCCACGATCAAGGCGTCTAAGCGACGCCTCATAAAGGGCTTATATTGAAATAAAAATACATGCGTGCCGCAGTCGGACGTCTGAGCGACATCACAGAAAGGGCTTATAATGAAAGTAAATAACAATGCCGCAGTCGGACGTCTGAGCGACATCACAGAAAGGGCTTATAATAAAAGTAAATAACAATGCCACAGTCAAGCGTCTGAACGACATCACAGAAAGGGCTTATAATGAAAGTAAATAACAATGCCGCAGTCGGACGTCTGAACGACATCACAAAAAGGGCTTATAATGAAAGTAAATAACAATGCCGCAGTCGGACGTCTGAGCGACATCACAGAAAGGGCTTATAATAAAAGTAAATAACAATGTCGCAGTCGGACGTCTGAACGACATCACAGAAAGGGCTTATAATGAAATTAAAAAACAATGTCAGCAATGGACGTCCGAGCGACATCACGTAAAGGGCTTACAATAAAATAAATGACAACAATGCCGCAGTCGGACGTCTGAGCGACATCGCAGAAAGGGCTTATAATAAAAATAAATGACAACAATGCCGCAGTCGGACGTCTGAGCGACATCGCAGGAAAGGGCTTATAATACATTATTCATAACTGACAAGATATGATGCTCACGGAAAATATTCATCACAAGACAGTAAGCGGGTTAGTCTGTTCACGGGAAAATAAACATTTAATACTCAAATGGTTCTCGTGAGTTTCGCCATCGAGACCGACACTTGACAAGATGAGATGAACACGGAATCGGGATATGAATAAGATGAATTCAAGAATTTTGACTCTGCAGAGTTTGTACCAAAATTTTCCACGGCCAACGGATTTCCGTAGTCATGAAGGACTAGTTCCATTTACGGTATTTCGGAAGAAACACAACTAGCTCGTACACACCCATCATACCTCACGTTGCCAGGAATCACCCTAGACAGTGTTTAAGAAAAACTTTGAGACGGGGAGATCACAATCTCGAATAGCATGGGATCAAACTTATTTACGCGCGCTTTAAGGGGTGCCCCCCTCTCGGTCCCAACCGGAAACACCCAAGCCCCCTGACCGGATGAAAGGCTTTAATCCAGGACCATGGAACCTTCATCCTGGCCTCTCGATTTGGTGTATACCAGGAAGTGGTTTGCAACTTACTAAGCCGTATCCCTTGCAGGAAACAGGTGGTAGTACGGGAGGGAGGATGGACGGGAATCCGACTGATTTATGTTGACACCGGGTCAACGATATGGCATAAGCCTGGCATGCTACAACACTGCCATCTTACCCATACTCATGCCAACCCATGGCCATGCAACAACTTTCCAACAACTCATGGAATTTTACCGAGCTCATTAGCCTCAACTCTAATGAGATAAACTATCATCGAAATGCTCATGAACGTGCCATGATACAAAAATAATGCAAACATGCCCAGACAATCATCATATCAAAAGTTCAAACTTTGCTTGCCTGGTTCGGAGTAGTCGGGGTCTAGCTCGGCGAAGTTCGCGGTTCCGTCACCATCTTCGGTATCTACGGTACACAAAATACATGCGCTAACGTAAATACCATGGGTCACAGAAAGTTAATCCAAATATTTTTCAAATAAATATGATAAAAAACTAGACAAAAATCTGAACAGGACAGAAACAGAATCAATCAAAAATTCCTTTCTGTTAAAAAGTTATGAGGGTTTTGGTCCAAGGACCTTAATGAAATAGAAAAATTCCAGGGTGCTTTGCAGAAAAGTCCAGAAAAACGGTTCAGAGTGGAAGCGTATTTGCCAAAGTACGCTTTCAGAAAACGATTCGAAAAAAAACAGATGAGAGGTCGACGGCGGTCCCACCGTCAGTTTGAAATTTCAAACGAGAACAACGGGGCTCGTCGGCGCCCGAGAGCCGCGGTGGTCGCCGGCGGCGATCCACGGCGAGGCAAGGAGATCGGAGGGTACCTCCCTGTTCTGGGCGCCATCCCGTGTCTGTGGGTGGTGGTGGTGGTCGCCGGCGAGTACCACGTCGACGGCGACGCTTGCTCCGGCGGACGGCGATTCGGGTGGTCGTGGACCTCGTTGGAGAGAGCTGTGAAGACCAAATTGGAGTGGGGGTTAGACTCTTAGTTGCTTGAGAGGGTTGCTGACGAGGTTAGGGCGCCGGAGACGACCTCACCGGAGTGGATCGAGGTGGAGGCCGAGGCGGAACGAGGTGGCCGGAGTCGGGGAAGAAGAGCCCCTCGAGGCCCTTCCAGGGGCTTGGCGAGGTCTGGAGAGGTAGTGGAGGTGTGCGGGGGCGAGAGCAAGCTCGGGGGTGCTATATATAGCCGGCCTGAGGCGGTTGCCGAGAACGGGTTTCTCCGGCGAGGTGATTACGGCGGCGCTGTGGCTGCACGGTCGGCTTAGGAGTTTGAGCACCGACTAGACGCATTTAACTGGTGCCATCCCCGTGTCCAACTCAGCAAGGAGGGCGAGGTTACGGCTTGTCCTCGACGGAATGGCCGCACGGCCCGTCGGCGGCAGAGAACGCGCTCTGCGCGTGCCAGGACACGGTGACGGTGCTGCATGCGTGTGCTGGCGAGGAAATGGCCACGCAGAGCCACCAGGGGGTTTGGGCGGCGCCAACGGCGGCGTTATGCCGACGCTCGCTCCCCTCTGCCGCGCCACGGTGGTTCGCCACCGCAAGACACGCCGACGCAAAGTGGCGAGGGTGCCACCGACGCCAGGAATGCGCCAAGCACGCGTGTGAGGCTCCGGACAAGCAAGCTAGGCCGTGAGCAACGTGCCAAGTGCACTGTGGGCATGTGACTGAAACTCTGACGGAGATCGACACTAAACTCTGAATTTAACTGAAGATGAGCAGAAACAGTGCACGTAAGGTGTTCGGCAGAATGATTTAGGCATGTAGGGATTTTTCCTTGAGCTGGTTTTTGGTGGAGGGGCCTCTCATTGCATCTAGAGGCTGCCTGAATATTTGTGGAATTTTTGGAGAAGGGTAGATATGAATTTCACCAAATTTGGCAAATCTGGTCCAAACTTGCAGAGACTATAATTTGAAATATTTGAATGTAAGAGGAGTGGATCTTGATTGTTCTAGGTTGTGGGTACCAAGGACTATCCAAGGGAGTTGGTTTGAGGTCAAAACTCAAAAGCATTTAGGTACTTGCTTTGCAAATTACCTAGGCTCAAAATAATGGACAGAAAAGATTTGGGGAAGAATTGAATGAAATAAAAATTCAGAAGAGGGTTGAACTTGTTGAGACAGAATGTTTGGATTGCCCAAAGTGGAAGGAAAAGTTTTTAGGAAGATTTTACCATGTGGTGCATGGCCAAATCATGAATGGTTTCAAATATGGGAGAGGATGAAAAACTCCTAGAGTTTCTTTTTGAAAGAAAATAAACTCCAAAGATTTTTCTTGAAATTTTGAGAAGAGGGCAATCAGAAGAAAATTTTAAAAACCAAACTCTAGAGTTGAAGGAGATGCAAAAATAAAATATTTGCTAAAGGGGAAAAGCTCTTGAGAGAGATTTTTTTTGGAAGGGTTTTGAAGACCTTCAAATCCAACAAATTTTTTGAAGAAACCAAAAGAATATTTTTGGAGTGTCACAACACCTACCCCCTTAGGAAAAATCTCGTCCCCGAGATTCCAGCTGATCCTCAAATAATAGTGGGTGCTCTGCCCGAAGGAAATCCTCTCTTTCCCAAGTGGCTTCACTTTCGGTGTGGTTGCTCCACTGAACTTTGAAGAACTTGATGGTTTTCTGTCGGGTTCTCCTTTCTGACTCTTCCAAGATTTTTTATCGGATGCTCCCGATATGTAAGGTCTGGCTGCATGTCAATGTTTTTATGGGGTACTTGTTTCTCCGGGTTGCTTACGCACTTTCTCAATTTGGGAGACGTGAAATACGTCGTGGATGTCGGATAATTCTTCGGGTAAGTCTAGCTGGTAGGCCACCGTGCCTCTTCGTGCTACTATGCAGAATGGTCCGATGAATCTTGGTGCTAGCTTCCCTTTAATCTTGAATCGGTGCAGGCCTCTCATACGGGATACTCGTAGGTACACAAATTCACCGGGTTCAAAATTGACTCCACGATGCTCCTGATCGTAATAACTCTTTTGTCGGCTTTGGGCTGTCTTGAGTCGGTCCTTAATCACCTTGACCTTATCTTCAGCCTCTTTCAGCAGTGCAGGCGAAGATATGGCTGCCTCCGGTTCCGACCAATTTAGCGGGTACGACATCTTCGCCGTCTGAGCTTCAAATGGTGCCATTTGCAGGCTGGACTGATAGCTGTTGTTATATGCGAATTCTGTGTATGGTAAGCTCTCCTCCCAACTGGTCCCATAGGTGAGGACACATGCTCTCAGCATATCTTCTAGAATCTGGCTTACTCGCTCAGTTTGCCCATCTGTCTGGGGATGGTATGCGGTACTGAAGGCCAGCTGAGTTCCCAGAGCTTGTTGTAAGTGATCCCAAAATCGGGAGACGAATTGAGTGCCTCTGTCTGAGATTATTTTCTTTGGGACTCCATGTAAACAAACGATACGGGAAAGGTAGAGCCTAGCAAGCTTCTGAGTGGTGTGGGTTGTCTTCACAGGGATGAAGTGTGCTACTTTAGTCAGTCTATTAGTGATGACCCATATGGCATCATGTCGTGACCGAGGTAGTCCAACAATAAAATCCATTCCAATCTCGTCCCATTTCCACTCGGGTATCTTATTTGGTTGCAACAGCCCAGCCAGTTTCTGGTGCTCGGCCTTGATGCGTTGACAAGAGTCACAACATGCGATAAACGTGGCTATGTCTCTTTTTATACCATGCCACCAAAATGTTTCCTGAAGATCTTTGTACATTTTTGTTCCTCCAGGATGGATTGAATATGGAGCGGTGTGGCCTTCAGCCAGGATTTGCTGTTTAAGGTCATGGATATTTGGTACGCAAAGCCTATTCCCGTACCACAATATTCCTTGCTCATCAACAATGAATTCTGAGGCCTTGCCCAACTTCATCTTCCGTTTTATGCCTTCAATGTTGGGGTGTCCATGTTGAGTCTCTTTAACCTTCTCTATCAGGGTAGGCTGTAATTCTAAGTTCGACACATTGCCTTCGGTGATCACCATCAGATTGAGCCTTGCGAATTCCTGCTGGAATTCAGGTCTTAAGTTTGGCATGCTGTCGTTGTCCGGACTGGGGTTCCGACTCAGAGCATCTGCTACAACATTTGCCTTGCCTTGGTGGTAGTGGATTCCAACATCATAATCATTTACTAATTCCAACCAGCGTCGCTGCCGTAAATTCAGTTCTGGTTGTGTGAAAATATACTTGAGGCTTTTGTGGTCCGTGTATATTTCACAACGATTACCAAGTAAGAAGTGTCTCCATTCCTTGAGTGCATTAATGATTGCTGCTAATTCTGTGTCATGATTAGGATAATTTTCCTCATGCTTGTGAAGTTGTTCGAAACATATGCATAACCTTGCCTTCTTGCATCAATACGCACCGAGGCCTTTTCGAGATGCGTCACAAAATACCTCAAAAATTTTGTGTATATCTGGCACAATTAGTACTGGTGTCGCTGCCGCTTCCTTTTCAGTTCTTGGAAACTTTTCTCGCAAGCTTCCGTCCATTCAAACTTCCTGTCTTTCTTGAGTAGTTGCGTCATTGTCTTTGCTATGGTGGAGAATCCTTCAATAAATCTCCGGTAGTATCCTGCCATACCCAAGAAACTTCGTACATCCGTCATGCTGGCTGGTGGCTTCCAGCTCAGTACGTCCTTGACTTTTTCCGGGTCTACGGCGATACCTTCTTGGGTCAGTACGTGGCCCAGAAAACCTACTTGCCTTAGCCAAAATTCACACTTGCTGAATTTAGCGTACAATTGATGTTTCCTGAGTTCTCCTAGTACAATTCGGAGATGTTCAGCGTGCTCTTTCCGGTGTTTTGGAGTATACCAGAATATCATCGATAAATACCACAACAAACTTATCCATAAACTTCATGAATACTTTGTTCATGAGGTGAACAAAATATCGGGCGTTTGTTAGTCCGAATGGCATTACGGTGAACTCATACAATCCGTATCTGGAGGTGAAAGCTATCTTGGGAATATCTTCGGTTCGCACTTTCAGTTGGTGGTATCCCGACCTCAAATCAATCTTTGAGAACACTTTGGCCTGAGCGAGTTGATCGAATAAATCATTTATTCGTGGCATCGGATATTTGTTCTTGATTGTGACCATGTTTAGAGCTCGATAGTCTATGCACAACCTCAGTGTCCCATCCTTCTTTTTGGCAAACAAAAGTGGTGAACCCCAAGGTGAGGAACTGGCTCGTATGTACCCTTTTTCCAACAATTCCTTTATTTGCTTCTTCAGTTCTACCAATTCGGATGGTGCCATTCTCAGACGGTTTCTTGTATATGGGAGCGGTTCCGGTGCTAGCTCAATGCTGAATTCTATCTCTCGATCTAGTGGCATGCCCGGTAGCTCTTCGAAACACATCTGAAATTCACATACCATCGAACCTTGCTTAATTCAGAAATATCCACCTTATTCAATCTCGGTTGCCGGGATATCTTTCTTTCCTTGGCTGAAACCTTTATGGTCTTCCCGTGGTGATGGGTGAGAATTACGGTCATGTTGAAGCAGTCAATAAAACCTTTGTTGGTGGTTAACCAATCCATCCCTAAGATGACATCCAGTCCTTTATTTTCCAACACGATAAGATTTGCGTGAAACTTTAGCCCTTCAAACTCGATAACCACACCCTGGCAATAATTCTGGGTAACTTGCTTAATTCTGTGGGGACTTGACGATCATAGATTTTCCCAAGGGAAGCATCGAAAAATTATTTTGCAAAGCAAAACTTTTCGAAACGAATGAGTGAGAAGCTCCAAAATCAAACAAAACCATGGCATGTATTGTGTTGACAGGAAACGTATCGAGTACGATATCTGGGGCATTTTGTGCTTCCTCTTTGGTCACGTGGTTCAGATGACCCTTCCTGTGGTTGTTATTTGGGTTGAAATTGTTGCGCTTTGGTGCCAAATTATTGCTTTCATTGTTCGGCTTTGGGGTCGAGTTCCTTGGCTTGGGGCACTGCTTGGCATAGTGCCCTTCTTCTCCACAAGCGTAACAGGTAACGCCTGGGCGATATGTGAACTCCTTGCCCCTTGCATGAAAATTCTTGATTGGGCGTGAGACGTTTGTCGTGGGTTTGGGTGTCCAGTTTTTCTGAACATCTGTCTTGCTGCGGTGATTGCGGGCGTGTTTAGTCTGGTCCCTCTTCCGCTTGCGGAAATCTTCTAAGCTGCGTCTCTCATTTTCCAAGGTAATGGCCTTATCCACCAGCGTCTTAAAATCTGGAAATGTGTGTACGACCAATTGGCATTTAAGCGCGGGTGCCAGACCGTCTAGGAATTTCTCCATCTTTTTGTTTTCTGACATACGCTCCTCGTTGGCGTAGCGAGACAGCAGGGTAAACTGACTGTTGTATTCTGACACTGTCATTGTTCTTTGCTTGAGGTCATCAAATTATCTCTTTTTGATCTTCATAAGACTCTTAGGAATATGTGACCCACGAAAACCTTCCTTAAATTCCTCCCATGTTATATTATTTTTGTAGGGGTGCATGTGTAGGAAATTTTCCCACCACGATGCGGCTGCTCCAGTGAGATAGTGCGGAGCATAAAGAACTTCCTCAAGATCTGAACACTGGGCAATAATTAACTTTCTATCCATGTCTCGAAGCCAGTCCTCGGCTTCAAGAGGTTTGTCACTGTGAGAGAATGTTTGGGGACGTGTCTTCTGTAGCTCAGATAATTTTGATTGCTGCTGATACTGTCCACGGTGATTTCCCATATTGATGACTTGGTTCAGTATTTCCTGATGTTGCTGCTGACTTTGTTCATAAAGACGGCACATTTGGGGAAGTGCCGTTTCACTGTCCTGTTGACTTGTCTGCCTCTGTGTGAAATTGTTGCCTAGGGGTGTGCCATAATTTTCCTCTGTCGGACTTGGCATGGAGCGCGTCCAAGGACGAGACATAGTTTACTCTGGGGATATATTTTGAAACACTCATAAGAAAAGAAACTGAGCCGCAAAAATCAATAAATTCAAGAAGATGCAAAAGGTTGCAAATGCTCCAAGATTTTTCAAGCGAAAAAATACGTTTGCGTACGGAGAAGGACTGTTCATTACATATCTTACACGCAAGCAGTAATTATACAATACATCACTCAGGATATGCGTACATAAATCCTGACATGTTATTTAGTCTAGTGCACTCCTCTAGATCCTACATGATGCGCAAACAAGCTACTTCTCACAGCCTATTTACACATAAACATATCGAACAGGTCGGTACATCGCATGACGGCTAAGCGTACTTAGTCGGAGATGGTAAGGATTTCCCTTGGCCTGCCAAGGGTGAGGCGTAGAGAGGCTGGGGACTCAACCTCCTCTTCGGAGATAGGCTCCAGACATGAGGCGCTGCGCTGAGTTGGTGGAGCAGGTGCCCTGTGTGGGACAACTCGAATCTGAGCGGGCACGAGGGGTGGTGCAGAACGAACCGGAGTAGGCGCAATGACATGGTTGAACTCCTCCGTGGTAGGCAGGCGACGAGTAGCGGTGCGAGCAGTAGGAGCGAACGATGCTGATGACGAGACGAAAGTCGCGGCGGCGGCACGCAGGAGCTCCCTCCTGTTGGCGGCACAGCCATGGATCGAGTCCATGCGGGCAGCTACAAAGTCGCCCACTAGGTTGTCGAAGGCTGCCTCAAAGCCCGGAGATACTCGATGAGCATCTCAAAAGCTTCGGCCCCATTCTCCTCGGGGCAAGAGAACGCGAGTGGCAGGTGTATGGCACGTGACATGGCAGGTAGCGGTAGCGACGAGTCTTCATCGAAGGAAGGATATCCCTGAGACGAGCTATCGCCTCACGGGCTGCCATCTGCAGTGCATGCTTCTCTGTGGGCATGGCTCTCCCCACGAACCGGTAACGCTCAACTCGTCCTCTCTTGAATTCCACCACGGCTTGGTGCATGGTTAGACGGTCGTTGACCTTGTGCTGAGAGAGAGAGAAGACTGGGTGTACATCTGGCCCCATCGCGACTTGGACGATGAAGGAGAGAAGCTTGATGAACCCATCAGGCATGTTGGCGAACATCTGCAACTCGCAGTCGTTGCCAGCCATCTACAAAAGTAGGCAAACATCCTGAGTAGTCAAATCATAAATTTATGCCGATCGCTTAAATTGACTACATTTGTGAAAATAATAAATAGCTCTATTATGCTAATAACCGATTAGCGATCGCACCTAGTGGTTTCCTACAGTCAGCCTGGCTCTGGTACCAAGCTTGTCATGACCGGTTTTTCAATAAAAATATTTATTGAACAACCGACCTATGAAGACCAATATGAGGAAGATCCTCCATACCAGTAGAAAAAACTTTGATACAATAAGCCAGTAGCATTACAATATTACAGGGTCGGACTGAGGATGCCCAACCAATTATTACAAACACGCCGATAATTATACATGATGGCGGATATGACACAAAGGTGTGGGGTGGAAATACTCTTGACTCGAGATATGAGTGGTTGGTGGGATAACACAACGGAGTGGTTAATAAGTCTACTGCACTGGCGGCTCATCGAGCGTCGAGGTGAGGCTCGATGAATTTATTTGGGTAGCGGAAGAGGATATATCACAATGACTAATCCAGGGGTCGCACGAGACTGGCTGGGATTCCTCTAGGCGTCAGACTCGCTATTGAACTCTTCATCCATGAGATCACCTTCGTCAGCATCTGGCCCAATCAACAAGCCAGGTGAGTACTATGAAAGTACTCGCAAGACAGTTCGGACAAAAGATATAACAAATGAATGCATGAATGCGTCATGATTAATTTTTAACAATGCTCAATTAAATCAGTATAGCAAAATAAATAAGAAGGGAATCGGCGGTAGTCCGCCCGAAATCCCAAGAAGATAAACTCAAAACCGATCGGGTGTCTGAAGCGACGCCTCGAAGGGTGAATAAATAAGTAAAACATGCCATAGTCGGGCATCTAAGAGACACCTCATAAAGGGATTATATTGAAATAAAAATACATGCGTGCCGCAGTCGGACGTTTGAGCGACATCACAGAAAGGGCTTATAATGAAAGTAAATAACAATGCCGCAGTCGGACGTCTGAGCGACATCACAAAAAGGGCTTATAATAAAAGTAAATAACAATGTCGCAGTCGGACGTCTGAACGACATCACAGAAAGGGCTTATAATGAAATTAAATAACAATGCCGCAGTCGGACGTCTGAGCGACATCACAGAAAGGGCTTACAATAAAAATAAATGACAACAATGCCGCAGTCGGACGTCTGAACAACATCACAGAAAGGGCTTATAATGAAAGTAAATAACTATGCCGCAGTTGGACGTCTGAGCGACATCACAGAAAGGGCATATAATAAAAATAAATGACAACAATGCCGCAGTCGGACGTCTGAGCGACATCGCAGAAAGGGCTTATAATAAAAATAAATGACAACAATGCCGCAGTCGGACGTCTGAGCGACATCGCAGGAAAGGGCTTATAATACATTATGCATAACTTACAAGATATAGTGCTCACGGAAAATATTCATCACAAGACAATAAGCGGGTTAGTCCGTTCACAGGAAAATAAACATTTAATACTCAAATGGTTCTCAGGAGTTTACATCGAGACTGACACTTGACAAGATGAGATGAACACGGTACTGGGATATGAATAAGATGAATTCAAAAATTTTGACTCTACAGAGTTTGTACCAAAATTTTCCACGGCCAACGGATTTCCGTAGTCACGAAGGACTAGTTCCGTTTACGATATTTCGGAAGAAACACAACTAGCTAGTACACACCCATCATACCTCACGTTGCCAGGAATCACCCTAGACAGCGTTTAAGAAAAACTTTGAGACGGGGAGATCACAATCTCGAATAGCATGGGATCAGACTTATTTACGCGCGCTCTAAGGGTTGCCCCCCTCTCGGTCCCAACCGGAAACACCCATGCCCCCTGACCGGATGAAAGGCTTTAATCCAGGGCCATGGAACCTTCATCCCGGCCTCTCGATTTGGTGTGTACCAGGAAGTAGTTTGCAACTTACTAAGCCGTATCCCTTGCGGGAAAGAGGTGGTAGTACAGAAGGGAGGATGGACGGGAATCTGACTGATTTATGTTGACACCGGGTAAACGATATGGCATAATCCTGGCATGCTACAACACTGCCATCTTACCCATACTCATGCCAACTCATGCCCATGCAACAACTTTCCAACAACTCATGGAATTTTACCGAGCTCATTAGCCTCAACTCTAATGAGATAAACTATCATCGAAATGCTCATGAACGTGCCATGATACAAAAATAATGCAAACATGCCCAGACACTCATCATATCAAAAGTTCAAATTTGCTTGCCTGGTTTGGAGTAGTCGGGGTCTAGCTCGGCGAAGTTCGTGGTTCCGTCACCTTCTTCGGTATCTACGGTACACAAAATACACGCGCTAACATAAATACCGTGGGTCACAGAAAGTTAATCCAAATATTTTTAAATAAATATGATAAAAAACTAGACAAAAATCTGAAGAGGATAGAGAAAGAATCAATCAAAAATTCCTTTCTGTTAAAAAGTTATGAGGGTTTTGGTCCAAGAACCCATCTGTAATGAAACAGAAAACTTCCAGGGGGCTTTGCAGAAAAGTCCAGAAAAACGGTTCAGAGTGGAAGCGTATTTGCCAAAGTACGCTTTCAGAAAACGATTCGAGAAAAAACAGAGGAGAGGCTGACGGGCGGTTCCCACCCGTCAGGTTTGAAATTTCAAACGAGAGCAATGGGGCTCGTCGGCGCCCGAGAGCCGCGGTGGTCGCTGGCGGCGATCCACAGCGAGGCAAGGAGATCGGAGGGTACCTCCGTGTTCAGGGTGCCATCCCGCGTCTGTGGGTGGTGGCGGTGGTCGCTGGCGAGTACCACGTCGACGGTGACGCTTGCTCCGGCGGACGGTGATTCGGGTGGTCGTGGACCTCGTCGGAGAGAGTTGTGAAGACCAAATTGGAGTTGGGGTTAGACTCTTAGTTGCTTGAGAGGGTTCTTGTGAGGTTAGGCGCCGGAGGCGACCTCACCGGAGTGGATCGAGGTGGAGGCCGAGGCGGAACGAGGTGGCCGGAATCGGGAAGAAGAGCCCCTCGAGGCCCTTCCAGGGGCTTGGCGAGGTCTGGAGAGGTAGTGGAGGTGTGCGGGGGCGAGAGCAAGCTCGGGGGTGCTATATATAGCCGGCCCGAGGCGGTTGCCGAGAACGGGGTTCTCCGGCAAGGTGATTACGGCGGCGCTGCGGCTGCACGGTCGGCTTAGGAGTTTGAGCACCGACTAGACGACGAACTGGTGCAATCCCCGTGTCCAACTCAGCAAGGTGGGCGAGGTTACGGCCTGTCCTCGACGGAACGGCCGCACGGCCCATCGGCGGCAGAGAACGCGCTCTGCACGTGCCAGGACACGGCGACGGTGCTGCATGCGTGCGCTGGCAAGGAAATGGCCACGCGGAGCCACCAGAGGGTTTGGGCGGCGCCGAACGGCGTTAATGCCGCTGTTCTGCTCCCTGTCGGCCGCTACGGTGGTTCGGCCACTGCAAGACACGCCGGTGCAGGCGGGCCAGGGTGCCACCGACGCCAGGAACGCGCCAAGCACGCGTGTGAGGCTACGGACAAGCAAGCTAGGCCATGAGCAACGTGCCAAGTGCACTGTGGGCATGTGACTGAAACTCTGATGGAGATCGACACTAAACTCTGAATTTAACTGAAGATGAGCAGAAACAGTGCACGTAAGGTGTTCGGCAGAATGATTTAGGCATGTAGGGATTTTTCCTTGAGCTGGTTTTTGGTGGAGGGGCCTCTCATTGCATCTAGAGGCTGCCTGAATATTTGTGGAATTTTTGGAGAAGGGTAGATATGAATTTCACCAAATTTGGAAAATCTGGTCCAAACTTACAGAGACTATAATTTGAAATCTTTGAACAGAAGAGGAGTGGATCTTGATTGTTCTAGGTTGTGGGTACCAAGGACTATCCAAGGGAGTTGGTTTGAGGTCAAAACTCAAATGCATTTAGGTACTTGCTTTGCAAATTACCTAGGCTCAAAATAATGGACAGAAAAGATTTGGGGAAGAATTAAATGAAATAAAAATTCAGAAGAGGGTTGAACTTGTTGAGACAGAATGTTTGGATTGCCCAAAGTGGAAGGAAAAGTTTTTAGGAAGATTTTACCATGTGGTGCATGGCCAAATCGTGAATGGTTTCAAATATGGGAGAGGATGAAAAACTCCTAGAGTTTCTTTTTGAAAGAAAATAAACTCAAAGATTTTTCTTGAAATTTTGAGAAGAGGGCAATCAGAAGAAAATTTTAAAAACCGAACTCCAGAGTTGAAGGAGATGCAAAAATAAAATATTTGCTAAAGGGGAAAAGCTCTTGAGAGAGATTTTTTTTTGGAAGGGTTTTGAAGACCTTCTTCAAATCCAACAAATTTTTTGAAGAAACCAAAAGATTAATTTTGGAGTGTCACACGCCGCGGGCGACGGGCGCCTGGGTGCGCGCTCGCACGCAGGGAGTGCGGCGGGGCGAGGCTAGTGGCCAAGGCGGCCACGGTGGCCGAACCCGCTTGGGCTGCGCATGCTCGCACACCTAAGGCGTGGCTGCGGCCGGAGGGGTGGCGGGCAGCAGCGGGACAGGGGTGGCCGATGCGGCAGTGGGCGGCAGGGAGGCGGACAACGCAAGGAGCAGCGATGCAGCAGTGCAGCGGCGGCGACGGGAGGAGCAGGAGGTAGCGGTAGCAGGCAGCGCAAAGGCAGCAGCAACAAGAGGAGGAGGCTAGGGGCGGAGCGCGGTGCGCGGCAGGGAGCGGGCGCGGCCTGCTGGCAGAGGCGGGGCGGGACGGACAACGGTCGTGGGCGGCGCGGGCAGGTGGGCGAAGCGGCGAAGCTCGGCCCCGAGCAGCCGCCAGGACGGGCGAGCAGCAGCTGGGAGTGGCAAAGGGGACTGGCGCAGGCGCAAAGGCAGCGTCTGCAGCCGTGCAGTGCGGCCGGCGGGAATAGGGAAAGGAGGAGGAGGGTGGAGGCTCACTGGGGCCGTAGGGGAAGGGCAATGGGGCGCGGGGAGGAGATGGAGACGGTCTTTGTCGAGGAGGCAGGCTGGCGAGGAAGCTCCGGGCGGCACCGGGCGTCGGCGTCGGGAGGGGGGCGATGGGATTGGGCTCCTCCCGATCCAGATCCTGTCGAGGGGGAGGGGAGAGAGTGGGGTGTGGGGCGACAGGGGAGTGGGTGAGATGGGGGTTAGGGTTCGGGTGCCAGGGGGTTAAGGAGGGTGAGGGGTGGGCCGGCCTGGTTAGTGGGCTGGCCGGCTGGGCCGTCTGGCCCAGTTGGCCAGGGGGTTCCTTCTTATCTTTTTTGTTTGTTTGTTTCCTTTTATTTGTTTTTGTTTTACTTTTCTTATTTCGTTCTATAATTTACAAGAATTGTGCCTAAACTAGTAACACTAAATATTCCACTGCCACAATAAGTTTTGGTAGTTAACTAAATAGTTTACAACAAAGTTAATTATTAAAGGGGCATTTAAACAATTGTCTTAGCTACCGTCTATTTATTTTGGAGCATTTAGTTACTTTATAAAAGTGTGGTTTCTCTACCAATATTACCTATGCATTATCTGCCACCTCTAGGACATTTTAGTTTTAAAGTCCGATAATTTTTGTTGTTTGCCTTGATTTTAGATTTGAACTTGAATCGGTTTTTGAACCATCGCGAGATTTACAACAGTAACCGTGGTGACGTAGCATCATTAGGAGTGAATTACTGTAGCATAATTATTCGGGCGTCACAGGCGCAAAGGGATACACGCGAAGAAAAAGTTTCACACCCAAAGATCCCACTCTGGGATGTGACCGGCTTCATTGTCATCATCTAGTGAGTTTCCGGACTTATATATTTGGAAAGTCCCACTTTGGACAAACCGTAGGGAATCTTTGTAATAGTTAGGGTGCTTATGTGTTTTGGCATTTGAAACGTGTACTTTGTGCTTCGGACAAACGTCGTCAATTTTCGTGTACAAAATGGACAATCTCTTTCGAAGTATTAGGGTTTCTGACAAAAATTCATCTGTTACAAAAGCATTTCATTTTTTAAACTTCTTTCAACTCCAGACTTTTTATGCGTTCAATATGCACCATTCAAAGCCACATCATCAATTTTCAACCCTTTCTGACTTCATTTGCTATTTTTCATGCATTTACTGATTTTTTGAGCTAAATGACCCTGAAATTGAAAAGCACTACAAATGAACTCTGAAAAGGTTGAAAGCTGGCATGGTATCATCATTTCACCCAAATAGCATGTGCTAAAAAGTTGAGAGGGTTACGGCAAAAACTGCATCCACTTCATGTACAAAATGGACAGTCTCTTTCGAAGTATCAGCAGGGTTTCGGACAAAAACCCATCTATTACAAAGGCATTTCATTTCTTAAACTTACCTAAGTTTTACCAAATTGAATATAATGATAAAACACACTAATATTAAACCGAAGAAAAAAGAATCACTGAATAATCTATTTTTAAAGTTAAGTTATTCACAAACTAGTGATTCACACAAATTTCAAATAATTCAAATTTAAACTATTCGCATTTGAAAACTAATCGCACTAACAGAAAGTTTATAATTTTTTATCTAAAGCAAAAAGATTCACAAAGAAACCCTAAATAAAGCAAAAAAACAACTCAGAAATAAAAGAAATAAATTAAGCAGGAAAAAAAGCCTGCCTACTGGGCCACAACGGCCTGGATACGACTAGAAACCCAACATGTAGTTGGGCTAGGATGTAAGCCCGCAAGGTCCAGTAGGCCCACAAGACATCGCAGCAGAGGTGGGCTCTGAAGGTCTTCTTTAGAGAGGAGCTCGAAGGAGCAGCCGCGGCTGGGTTTATAAACCAGTGCGGCTGCCCTTCGCTTGGCGAGATGGGACTAAACTTCGTGCACTGCGGGTGGTGGCGCACCACCTTTAGTCGCGGTTGGTGGCTCCAACCACGACTAAAGGGGTGGTCTTTAGTCTCGGTTGGAGCCACCAACCGCTACTAAAGGTGGTCGCTTCCCGCCGCTTGGCCTGGCCCAAATTGACCTTTAGTCCCGGTTGGTGCCTCCAACCGGGACTAAAGGTCCCTCCTATATATACAACACATGAAAAAAAATTCAGTTTCCCTCTGTTTCTTCCTCTCTGTCGACGACGCACTGCCTGCCCCGATCGACGCCGTCGCCTCCCATGCCGTGGCTGCACCCGACGCGCCGGCCACGCCATCCCCCATCGCCGTCCCCCGATGTGCCGCCCCAACCTCGAGCTCCCGCGACGTCGGCGTTGTTGCCCCCGGCGCCCCGCTGTGAGCCCCTGCCGTTATGGACGCCCTCCCATAGATGATCAAGCCCGCGTGCACACACACACACACACACACACACACACACACACACACACACACACACACACATGAATATGAACACACACACACACACGCGCGCGCACACACACACATACACATTTTCTTATTTTCTTATTTTCTGTTTTTTAGTCTTTATACTTTTAGTTATAGAAAAGTTAGATGAATTATATATATATATATATATATATATGTATGTATATGTATATATGTTAGATGAATGTTTTTTAGTTTTTTATACTTTTAGTTATAGAAATGCTAGATGAATTTTAGATATAGGAATGTTAGTTAGATGAATTTTAATATTTTTCACTAGATGATTAGATGTATATACAAAAAGTAAAGGAATTTGATACTTTTAGTTATATAAATGTTAGATGAATTAGATATATAAATGTTAGATGCATGTTTTTTTAGTTTTTTATACTTTTAGTTATAGAAATGTTAGATGAATTTTGTTTAGATGATTAGATGTATATATGTCAAAGTTTGAATTTTGACATATGCAACATTTGATCATATGTAAAAGTTTGATCATATGTCAAAGTTTGAATTTTGACATATGCAACAATATTTGATCATATGTCAAAGTTTGATCATTTGTCAAAGTTTGAATTTTGACATATGCAACATTTGATCATATGTCAAAGTTTGATCATATGTCAAAGTTTGAATTTTGACATATGCAACATTTGATCATATGTCAAAGTTTGAATTTTGACATAAGAATGCCCCCATTATGATGTGCACAAGTTGATCCAATTTTTTTCTGATCTCATCTATATATATATATATATACATATATATATATATATATATAGATATATATATATATATTCTTCTATATGTCACGCTATCTGTCAAAGTATTGAAGAAATACATGGCTTCATCATTAGCCGGAAGTAACAGGCGTATGATGCTACGAAGCTCTTCAAAGTTGTTTTGGAACGGAGTTCCGAATAGAATAATTCGCTTTTTAGTATGAATTTCAGCAAAGGCCTTCCAAATAGCGATATTCGGAAGGCTCTTGCTGAACTTCGTGCCAAAAAGCTAATTATCTTATCCGGGACTCCGTTCTGAAACAATTTGGAGAGCTTCGTACCATTATGCACCTGTTACTTCCGGCTAATGATGAAGCCATGGTTTTCTTGAATCCTTTGACACTAGACAACCTGACATATAGAAGGATAGATGAGATCAGGAAAACTATGGACCATTTTTTGCGCATCCAGAATGGCACCGTTTTGTTAAATCCCTTAAAGGTTAATGGAATCAGTTATGATTCTGAATCCTGTTCCTAGCCAAACATTCATCACATGTTTTAATTGATTTGTATATATATTAATGGATCGATCTTTCTTCTTTTAGCCCTCCAGATCAAGCAAATCTTTTACAGGCAGCAGGACAGTTCGAGGACCGGTCAAAAAGTGGAAGGATGGCGTAAACTACAACATCGATGCCATCAAACCTAATGGCGATCCGCGCGAACCTAACAAGAATGCGGACAAGTCCATTCGTCAATGCGTAGTTCTTGTGAAGGACCAAATCCCGATCTCCATTCAAGAATGAAAAAAGCCAGCAAAGGAACGTCCAGATCTTACTTTTCTCGACCAAAGAGCAAAAGATCGGCTTTGGGAATCTCTCATGTTACATTTCACCCTTCCAGATCATTTCATAGATGCAGATGTGGAGAAAGTAAAGAACGCTGCTCTTAGGAAGATGGCGATAGCATTCAACAACCACAAGAAAAGTATATGGACCAAATACGTCGAAGGAGGGAAGAAGACTCCAGAATTCAAGGGAACACCGGAGAAGGCAAGAGATCATTGGGACGCTTTTGTGAAATTCAAGGAATTGGAAGTAGCTCAGGAACGGTCGAGAATAAACAAGATCAATGTCACGAAAAAGCAGTGGCACCATAAGCTGGGGTCAAGTGGCTACCAGGTGGCCCGACCTAAGTGGGATCTCGCTGAGAAACAGATGGTGGATGCAGGGGTCACTCTAGTTACATTGAGCTGGCCCCCAAGGTCCAGGACTTGGTTCTATGCGCATGGGGGGCATTGGACCCAAAGACAGACGAGGTTTTGGAGCGGGCATGTCATAAAGGAGCCGAGCTCAGTTTACTTGTTGCAATAGAAGAGGCCAGAATGCGGGTGTTCATGCCCAACAGAGAGAACGACGAGCTTACGCACGCCCTGAAGAATCCTGAACACCCGGTAAAACACGAGGCAAAGGCGTTATTCCGTGGTTTGAGGGGTTTGTGGACTGGAACGCCGACTACAGAAGTCGTGCGAGAAAGAAAATGGAGGAGGAGAAGAAGAGGAAGTTGGAGGAGGAGCAGAGGAAGAAGGAAGCAGACCGCCTTCAAGGCCTAGAATCAAGGCACGCGGAGTTGGCACTCGCTTTCCAATGGCAGCAGTAGCAGATCGACTCACTTAGCCAGGAAAGGGGGTCTCAGCAGCGGCAGCAGCTAGCGGATCCAACATTGGATAGCACCGTCCCATCCATGCCGAGAAGCAGTGGGTTCTGCCCCGGGCGATGAGGCATTGCTGGATAGATACCCTGTGGATTACATCATAGATACGACTAATTGTGAGCTACACTTTAAAATGAAGAACATATCCATGAAGGTGGCGAACAGTGTTGCTTATACAAATGCCCCTGAAGCAACCTTCCATTGCAATCCGATTCGAGCTGGCTATGCTCGTGTCATGGTTGATGAAGTGGTGGCACAATATTCGGGGCTAGAGCTTGACATTCCTGGAGGTGACGACGAGAGCACACTGGGAGAGGCCATACATCGTACCATTCTATGGAGAAAGGATTGCATCGTCTTTCCAAGGCCACCGACACTGAGTCAGTAGACTCCAGCTCCTCCAAGTCAGCCACCGCCTCTGCAGACTCCTGCTCCTCCAAGTCCACCAACGCGTCAGCCCACTCCTCCTCCTCCAAGTCCGGCACTGTGTCAGCCCACTCCTCGTCCTCCAAGTCCGGCACCGTGTCAGCCAGTCCTCCTCCTCCAAGTCAGGCACCACATAAGCCGTCTCTGCCGCCTGGCTCTGCCGCCTAAGAAACAACGGAAGAGAGGCGCCGCAGCTATGGCAACTAGCGGTACAAGTACAGGAGGCAAGGAATACATATTTGGTCCAAGCCTCAAGCCTCTTCCGAGGTTGCCTTACGACCTGACCGAAGAGGAAAATGAAGCCGAATGCAGGGCCCAATTGAACGCCCATTTTGGACCGAAACTGCCCCTGCCGCTAGAGGAGAAAGTACCTGAACATGTCTTTGACCACTTTATTCGTATGGCTAAACCACCAACTCCCAACCATAGGGACTCAGACTATGAGCGCCAAATCAAGAAGTCATATCAAGCACAAAAAAGGAGTCGAGCTCGAGCTCCAGCCAAGCAGCTGCCAAAAAAAGCAGGAAAACTGTTCCCCAGCTGGGAGAACAGGCGGTACAATTGATTCCCCCGCTCATTGTACCAACACATGTGAGTACCAACACCGATCAGCTGGTAATAACCGACGATCATAGAAGGATAGCTGAAGAGGCCGGTGTCACTGTTTATCAACTCCTAGAGCTCGAGCCCATGGATATGATTAAAGAGGATGAAATAAACCGGAAATATGCCTACGGTGAACCTATGGTCAAGCCTGAGGAGATCAAGTGTCTATCAACAAGAATGTATGAATTGCATGAATGGTACATGAAAGAAGCCAAGACTACCGATCGAGAGTCCCTCATGGTGAGAGTCAAGCCAGAGCATTGCTACCATGGGAATGCTCTATATGTTGAGTTTATAGAGTTGTTTCAGTTATTCAATCAAGACGCACCTCGACAAATCTATCGTTAGTTGCTATTGTCTGTAAGTGATTTCTTTCTGTAATTCAAGTCTCAAGCTAGCTGTAGTGCTTGTTGATCATTACCTGTAATTATACTCACTATATTCTTTTTGTGGTATTATGCAGAATGAAGATCTATGAAATGAAGAAAGTTGGACGCTATGGCATTTGGTTCATTGACCCCAATAACATTAATGAAGAGACATGGAAACGTGAATGGGATCGAAAAGGCATAGAGAAAAGCTTGCTAGAGTTCTTGAAGCGCATAAATACCTGTCCAGAAATACTACTTCCTTAAAACTTCGGGTGAGTCACACAGTCTTGTACTAACAGTTCTGTTTTTTCTTACTAGCTAGATGTTAATAAGTGTATAGGGTTTAGGGTAGTTGATGAGTTATGCACATGCCCGCTTAATTATACATGCAAACGTGTGCGCATGCAGTTTTCACTGGATCTTGTTAATCATTGAAGTTAATGAGGGAAAAGTTGAAGTACTGGACTCACTACTTCAAGAAGTTAATGACTACGAAATCATGAAGGGGATGGTCGACAGGTAATTTCAATCATTATCAAACTATATGTCGGCCTCTTTAAGTTCGTCATTTCCTGATATCAACTAATTAATAACTCATTTATTCATTTTCTTTGCCAGTGGGAAGGGCTTGGGAAAAGTTCATCAAACAGGTTGATGGCCCATGGAAACAAAAGCTGAAATGGTGTCGACCCAAGGTAATTTATTAAGTAGTACTAGCCAGCTAGCTAACATCTCTTTAATTCTAGTTTCAATACCATTATCATGCCTGATTAATTATTATCTGATTGATTCTATTCTTGTAAAGGCCCTGAAGCAGGCGCCGAGGACTGATTTATGTGCATACTACATTTGCGAGAACATTCGCATGATGACGTCCGAAAGGAGCAGAACTGGTAGAAAGCAATGGGTACGTTTGCCAGAACACTATTCATAATTTTTACATCATTATCTAATATATATACACACACAACTAATACATCCATATTGATCTCCTTCTTTAAAGATGAAGGAGATGCGGGCTAAGCTCCTATCAGAAAATCGCGTACAAGTGATTCAAGAGGAAATAGCGGGATTTTTCCTCAACGGGTCATAGATCCCAAAGGAGAATTCCATTACCCGTTGTAATGCCTCCATGTAATGATCAACAGATTGTAGGAGAAATTGTATATACCAACTTGTATATATATGTGTGTATGTGTGAATGGTCGTGCGAGAAATTCGATGATATATATAGGATCGGTTCTACGAGAAATTCTACTTATATATATACATAACGTGTACAATATGTAGTAGCGTAAAATATGTTTCAAATGAAAAATAATTCAATGAAAAAAAATTAAAAGGAAAAATAAATCATAAAACCATAAACCCCTAAACCTTTTAGTGCCGGTTGGTGTTACCAACCGGGACTAAAGGTGTCCCAGCCCAAGCGCGGGCTCGTGCCACGTGGTGGGCCTTTGGTCCCGGTTCGTGTTTAACTGAGACTAAAGGGGGGACCTTTAGTCCCCACCCTTTAGTGTTGACCTTTAGTCCCCACAATTTAGTGTCGGTTCCAGAACCAGCACTAAAGGGCCTTACGAACCGGGACTATAGCCCATTTCTGCACGAGTGGCGAGGGATGGGTGCGGCTGATATTATGCACAAAACCCATGAATTCAATTTGACCTCACAATCGAACCCCTCCACACCACTTGTCCAAAAACGACAACAGAAGCGCAATTGGGGACGGCTCATCGACGGCGGTCGTGACCGTCACGGACCCTTCAACAAGCCCCCTCAAGGCCCTTTTTTATCGTCGGCGTCCAAATATCGGCCCAGTCGCGCCCCCAGAAGCGCACTTTTCGCCGATTCGAGTCGAATTTGGCGCCGTCGGACCCAGGCCGAACCCGGCGCGCTGGGGGCGCCCGGGGGTGCCGGGGTAAACAGTTTTGGCGCAAAAGCCTGGCGGGCCCGCCGAGTCAGCGACCGGGCACGTTCGTTGTCCTCATCACCTCGGTTTCCCGCGGAGAATCAATGCCAAGGTTGTCGCACCGGTCAGCCTTCCATTGATGCCTCAGGGCGGGGTAGTGATGGCGCGGCGACGCGCGTCCTGCCGCTCCCTCCACACGTACAATACGGCAGCCGCCTGCTCGCCGCCCACGCACGGCTATAAAAGTTGCCCCTCCCTCACCGGTGAGTGCACACACCATCGCCACATAACCCTCTCCCCCCTCTTGACCTCTCACCGCCAATGCACATCTCTCCTCTCTCCCTCCGACGACGAGCATGGTCGAGTGCTACCCAGGCGATGGCGCGGCTGAAAGTGCAACTATCCCTAGGTGGTTTTGGTAATTCATAACAACATATAGCTCATTGAGTTAATGCTATTCCAAGACAAATATTTCAGGGAAGCTCAATGAATGGCATGGCATGGATGATGAAATTGGATCCCTCAAAATAATAAGGACAAAGGATTGGCTCAAGCTCAAAAGCACAAGACTCTACATTTTACATTTTAGTGATCCAAGATCACATTGAGTCTATAGGAAAAGCCAATACTATCAAGGAGGGATGAGGTGTTGCTTAATGAGCCTCTTGCTTCATGTGCTTAGTGATATGCTCCAAAACCCGCCACTACTTTCTCACATCCACATATGACCTAAACCTAAAGTCAAACTCGGCCCCACCGATTCTTTCTATCCGGCGCCACCGAGTTCATATGTCATAGCCACCGCCACAAACCCTAGGCAAATCGGTTTCACCGATAGGGATCTCGATCTCACCGAGATGGGATTGTAATCTCTATTTCCCTTCAGAACGCTTCGGTCTAACCGAAGTGAGCGATCGGTCCCACCGAGATTGCAATGTAAACTCTCTGCTTCCCTTTCGTAACTTTTCGGTCTCACCGAAAGAGCTTAATCGTCCCACCGAGTTTACGACCAACTCTCTCGGTTAGCTAATTACCAAAATCGGTCTCACCGAAGTTTGTGTAATCGGTCTCACCGAGATTACGTTATGCCCTAACCCTAACCATATCGGTCCTACCGAGTTGCATGTTAGTCCCACCGAAAACCCTAACGGTCACTAGGTTTACTGAATCGGTCCGACCGAGTTTGTTGATTCGGTCCCACCGAGTTTGGTAAATTGTGTGTGAGGGAGTCCTGGATTAGGGGGTGTCCGGATAGCCGGACTATGACCTTTGGCCGGACTCCTGGACTATGAAGATACAAGATTGAAGACTTCGTCCCGTGTCCGGATGGGACTTTCCTTGGCGTGGAAGGCAAGCTTGGCGATATGGATATGTAGATCTCCTACCTTTGTAACAGACTCTGTGTAACCCTAACCCTCTTCGGTGCCTATATAAACCGGAGGGTTTTAGTCCGTAGGACGAACAACAATCACACCATAGGCTAGCTTTTAGGGTTTAGCCTCTCTGATCTCGTGGTAGATCTACTCTTGTACTACCCATATCATCAATATTAATCAAGCAGGAGTAGGGTTTTACCTCCATCGAGAGGGCATGAACCTGGGTAAAAACATCATGTCCCTTATCTCCTGTTACCATCCGCCTAGACGCACAGTTCGGGACCCCCTACCCGAGATCCGCCAGTTTTGACACCGACATTGGTGCTTTCATTGAGAGTTCCTCTGTGTCGTCATCTTTAGGCCCGATGGCTCCTTCGATCGTCAACGATGATGTGGTCCAGGGTGAGACTTTTCTCCCCGGACAGATCTTCGTATTCGGCGGCTTTGCACTGCGAGCCAATTCGCTTGGCCATCTGGAGCAGATTGAAAGCTACGCCCCTGGCCACCAGGTCAGATTTGGAAGTTTGAACTACACGGCTGACGTCCGTGGAGACTTGATCTTCGACGGGTTCGAGCCACAGCCAAGCGCACAGCACTGTCACGAGGGGCATGATCTAGCTCTGCCGCCGAACAGTGTCCTAGTAGCCGCACCAGTGTCCGCTCCGACCTTTAGCTCGGAGCCGACTCCGCCGATCGAGGACGGGTGGCTGGACACCGCCTCGGGGGTTGCGATCTCTACGGTGATTGAGCCGTACACCTACCCCGTCCTTTGCGAAGCTCGTGACTCCAAGGTGCCGGACTCCTTTCCGGACTCCGAGCCTTCCGTGCCCCCGCCAATCGAATCCGATTGGGCGCCGATCATGGAATTCACTGCCGCGGACATCTTTCAGCACTCGCCCTTTGGCAATATCCTGAATTCACTAAAGTCTCTCTCTTTATCAGGAGAGCCCTGGCCGGATTATGGTCAGGAAGGTTGGGATGCGGACGATGAAGAAATTCAAAACCCACCCACCACCCACTTCGTAGCCACTTTCGATGATTTAACCGACATGCTCGACTTCGACTCCGAAGACATCGACGGTATGGACGACGATGTAGGGGAGGAACATGAACCAGCACCTATAGGGCATTGGAGAACCACCTCATCTCACGATGTATACATGGTGGACACACCTAAAGGAAGCAACGGCGAGGAACAACAGGACGCTACGAAGGATCATTCCCTTGAAAAGCAGTCAAAACGGCGACATAAGCGCCGCTCAAAGTCCCGCCTCGACAAAGACAACAGCCATACAGACCCAGCCATAGAGCAGGGCGAACCGGTGGACGATGAACATGCTATCGAGCAACCGTCCGAACAGGACAACCTGGATAAACAACCCGTCCCCGGCGAAGACAACAGTCTAGACGATCTCACGTCGGACAAGTTGTTGGAGCAGAAGAACCTCCACAAAAGGCTCGTCGCCACTGCACGTAGCCTGAAAAAGCATAAGTGAAAGCTCAAAACAGCGGAAGATGCACTCAGAATCAGATGGAGCAAAGTACTCAACACCGCAGGCAAATACGGCGACAGTCGCCGAACAACCAGCTACCCAAAGCGAAAACTACTGCCCGAATTTGACGAGGAGGCCGTAGAGCCCCCGCAATCAAAAAACAAGGAGGCCACCCGGTCGGATGGACGACCCCATGGCAAACAGAGAGCGGCAAACGACGCTGCACACAAGCCGGCGCGTGATCCGTACAGGGATTCGCATCAAAAAGATGGCCCAGTTAGATCTATCTACGGGCCAAGAAAGCAAGCTCTAGTAAGCAATGCAACACATCAAGTATCCGAACATCACGGTACACCTAAATAAAGGGGTGCCGCACACCCCCTATGTTTCACCGATGAGGTGCTGGATTATGAATTTCCAACGGGATTCAAGCCTGTAAAAATAGAGTCGTACGACGGAACAACAGACCCTGGAGTCTGGATTGAGGATTACATCCTCCATATACACATGGCTAGAGGAGATGATCTCCACGCCATAAAATACTTACCCCTCAAGCTCAAAGGGCCAACCCGGCATTGGCTCAAAAGCCTTCCTGAAAACACCATTGGAAGTTGGGAGGAGCTCGAGGATGCTTTTCGGGCAAATTTTTAAGGGACCTATGTCTGACCTCCGGATGCCGACGATTTAAGTCACATAACTCAACAACCCGGAGAGTCAGCCCGGAAATTTTGGAACAGATTCCTTACTAAAAAGAACCAAATAGTCGACTGTCTGGACGCCGAAGCCTTAGCAGCTTTCAAACACAACGTCCGAGACGAATGGCTCGCCAGACACCTCGGCCAATAAAAGCCAAGAACAATGGCCGCATTAACAAGCCTCATGACCCGCTTTTATGCTGGAGAGGATAGCTGGCTGGCAAGATGCGATCAGTGACCCAAGTACATCCGAAGTCAGGGATGGAAACGGGAAACCACGACGCAGCAAGGACCAGCGTCGGACCAAGGGAAACAGCCCGAAGAGCACGGCAGTCAACGCCGGATTCAAAAGCTCTCGGGAGAATCATAAAAAGCTGCCCCCTAAGGATAACAGGAACGAGCTATCTAACTTAAACAAAATTTTGGACAAGATATGCCAAATCCACAGTACTCCCGGGAAGCCTGCAAACCATGCCCACAGGGATTGTTGGGTCTTCAAGCAGTCCGGCAAACTCAACGCCGAACACAAGGGGCTCGACACACCAAGCGAGTACGATGACGAACCCCACAAGCAGAGCACCGGAAAACAAAAGAATTTCCCACAAGAAATCAAAATAGTAAACTCACTTCACGTGACAAAACGGAAAAATAGAGCAGCGCTCATAGAGGTACGCGCCATACGGACCATCCCGAAGGAGTCCCGCCACTGGTTGTTAAAACCAATCACCTTCGACCATCAGGATTACTCTAGAAGTATACGGAATGCAGGTTGGACTGCCTTGATATTAGATCAGATAATTGGCGGACTCCAATTTACACAAGTCCTAATGGACGGCGGCAGTGATCTAAACCTGCTATATCAGGACACAATCCGCAAAATGGGGATAGACCCAACCAAATTTCGCCACCACAACACTTCCTTTCAAGGGGTACTGCACAGGCCCATATGCCCATTGTACGGGCTCTCTACGGCTAGAAGTTGTGTTCGGCTCACCCGGCAACTTCCGCCGCGAAAAGTTAACCTTCCACCTCGCCCCATTTACAAGTAGCTATCAAGCACTAATGGGACGCGAAGCTTTCGCCCGCTTCAACGCAATACCGCATTATGCATCTCTTACACTTAAAATGCCCGGTCCACGCGGCATCATCTCGTTAAAGGGAAACATCGAGGGTTCCTCGAGTCCGGAAAATTGTGTGGTTGCCTTGACAGCCACACAATAAACCGGCTTCACCAATACAAGCACTTAGACAGGTCGTCGGACCCGGACACGGCTGGACGAGTCCGGCGTAAACATACAAGGGCTTACTAGACGCATACCCCCGTACAAGGGGCTCCGTGCATGCGCAACAAGAGACAATAAAGCTCAATTTTATTCACTTTTTGAATTGTACTTCGTTTATTTAATATAACGTACATTTTCGCATGATCTTTTTCAACTAAGTTCCTCTCTTTTACAGATGAACACCGTGCTACACCCGTCCAGGATACGGCACAACGGAGACACATGCGCAGACGCAAGAGGGACCCGTTGCAAGGATTCTTTTCAGATTAAGACCCTGCGTAAACCTTTTTGACTGTCTCTTGTTGATACACATCCCCCGGTTCCTTGCTACAACCGAGGAGGAGGCTGGCATTTTGGCATCGCCACGCGTCGAATTTTGGCGTGCATTCGGACAATTGTGGGCTTATTACCAAGGGCGTTGTTCGGCCCGTTTTCATAAAGATCGAATACCTTAGGGAGTGTTCGGCGTCTCGAGTTAGGCCTTATATGCATCAGCTCCGAATCATGTCTTTGGTCAAATGTTGGGTTTGCCCGGCTCCTGTGTTTTTCTGCCTTACATTTCGCTCTATCGGCTAATGCGGCACCAGGAGAACTACTGCGATTGTGCCCCGGTTCGCCAAAGCGAGCACCTCAAGAGAGAAAGCCAAAACTGACCGTCATGATATAGCGTGAGACTGGTCAACCACTCGATGACCCGCTGGAATCTTTAGAATTCCTCCGCATTGACGAAGGGCGCTTTCGGTCAGTACATACGGCGCCCCAAATTCGGGTGAGCTGGTGCCCCTAGGGGCTATATAGTAGCCCCACTGTCGAACTCCTATGGCTAAGTGAAAGTGATAAAGCATTATAGTCCGGTTGCCTAGTTTGCTGCGCTGTCACCTCCTTTGTAGGACCAAGACGTTGGATCAAGTGTGAAAAGGCGCTTTCTGCAAACACCCCCGCATTATATGTGTGGGGGCTGAAGCCAACGACTGCCATCTTTCAGGTTATATACACATATGCATTAACGGCCGCACAGGAGGTATTTTAATTCTTGAAGGCACAAGTATAAAAAGCTTTTATATTTCATCGAAACATTGTTTCACAATAATACATGTCATTCGAACATAATATCCTTCGAGCACTGCGTCTCTATTAAACGAAAGTGCCCCGCAGAACTTCACGAAAATAGTGCTCGATGTGTACTCGGCTTCCGTCTCAATCTTGGGATGCAACATCGGTGGCCTTCATCTCCGCCCAGTATGTCTTGACACGGGCAAGAGCCATCCGCGCACCCTCTATGCATGATGACTGCCTCATTGCTTTGATATGCGGCACCGCACCAAGGAACTGCTGCACCAAGCCAAAATAACTCTTTGGCTCGGGCCTTTTCAGCCACAAATGAGTCACGACAGCCTTCATGGCAAGCCCGGACAATCTATTCAGCTCCACCCATTCGGCCAAACGATCGGTTAATGGAAGTGGACGCTCTGGATTACGGAACTGCGACCAAAAAAGCTCTTCCATCTCGTGATCCTTTTGATCTCTGAAGTGTTCGGCCGTGTCCGCGGCACTCACCGCCAAGTCCAGATAAGCATCCTCCGAACTCCACAGCCGGTCCAACTGAGCATATTTAGGATCCGTGAACTTCCTCCGCAGCAGAAAGGGCTTTCCAGCCGTGATATCTCTAGCTTGACGTAGCTCCTCCTTCATAGCTCTCATTGCAGAGCGAGCATCCTTGGCCTCGGTGGTGGCCTTCTTCAGGTCCTCTTGCTCCGCTCGTCCTTCTTTTTCAAGAAGCTCGCAGCGGTCGGTAGCATTCTTCAACTTCACGGCCATCTCAGACATTTCCTTCTTGCTTCGGCAAAGGAGCAGCCTGTTCGGCTTTTAGCTCTTCGGCCGCCTTTAAGGCAGCCGCATCACTTTTTCTAGCCTGCTCCTTGGCTCGGGCAAGCTCCGCCCGAAGGTTCTCCATGGCAGCGACACCATCTGCATCAAGCATACATGTTGTAAGGCAAGGGCATCAAGCTCCCTTACCAGGTGTCCGCGGAGAAACTGCATACCTTGTGACTCGTCAAGCCGCTTATTGACAAGCGCGATGTCGGCATCCGCCACGTCAAGTTGCCGCTTTAGTTCGGCAAATTCATCAGTCCGGCTAGTCACCGGACGCTCCGCCACCTACATAGGAAGGTTGACATATTATAGTTGGGATTATGATCCTCGGCACGCTGTCATTTTTGACAACGCACCGAGTCTCAGGGGCTACTATCTACACAGGGCGCATTTTATATATGCGGAACCGTCAAAAGGTACATCATTGCACGTACCTCAAAACCCGGCCGGAAACTCCTGGTGGCCTCGTACAACCTGCTTCCCGCGGACGAAATTTTTTCAATCACCGTACCCATCAATGCACGGTGATCCTCTGAGATAGACGCTCGCCCGAGCAGATCCTTCAACACCTCCTTGGGGAAATAGTGCGGTCGGGGCATCTCCCGGCGCAGGACCCTCTGGCGAAGATTTTTCCCCCCGCTTTGAGGCCTTGGTCTCCGGATCTTCAGAGGCGGACCTCTTCTCCCCTTGGATGGAGGGATTCTCGATCCCTCCTTTCTTAATAACCTCCTTCGCGGAGGCAGTAGCTTCCTTGTTCCCCCCTTCGCCTTCTTCCAAAGGCGCAGCCTCCAGCATCTTGGTTAACACGGGATCCGGCGTGGTCTCAGGGAGGGGGCCGGACACCTGATCAGTTTTGCTTTCGCTATCCACTCCTGTTTAAGGGACAACTCTTTTAAGGGCAAGTTTATGATAAATATACGGATAGCATGTCTGAGTACAGGACTACTTACTTGAGTATCCGGGCGATTGCAGCTCAGACCTGCGTCCTCGATCAAGTCCGGACACATTGCTTGTGATCCAAAGAACAGTTTGTACATCTCCACGGGCGTTGCACCCATAAAATGTTGGAGAGCTCGTGGTCCCTCTGGATTGAACTCCCACAGGAGGAGGGGGCGACGTTTGCGGTAAGGTGATGCATTTAATCAGCATGACCTGTGCTACTACGACCAGATTGATCTCTCTCTCTCTAGGAGGTCTCGAATACGGCCCCGCAACAAGGGCACGCCCTTGACGGCCCCTACCAAGCCCCTTATTGACCCATGACGCCACCATGTGGAGGACCCGAGCGAAAGGTAGGTGGCACCACCCATTTGGTGCCCCTGGGAGCTGTGATATAAAACCACTATTGTTGCCATAGACTGAGCTCCTCTTGAAAAGAGCCCTCGGGCCATGGAGCGTCAGCATTCTTGCTTATAACAGCCCCTCCGCACTCTGCCTGTTGCCCCTTGATCATCTTCGGCTCCATTGAAGGTCTTAAGCCACAATCCGAAGTGAGGGGTAATGCGGAGGAAGGCTTCGCACACGATGATGAATGATGAGATGTGGAGGATGGACTCCGGATCCAAGTCGTGAAATTCCAGCAATTAATAAAACATGAGACCCTCACGTAGGGGTCCGCTGGAAGCTTAGCCCCCGAAGGAAGTGAGACGCGAACACCACGCTTTCACCGGGCTCGGGAGTGGGAATAACCTGCCCTTGGGCAGGCAGCCTATGTGAGATTTCGCCGGTTAGATACCTGGCATCTCTTAGCTTTAGGACGTCTTCTTCCGTGACGGAGGAGGGCATCCACCGGCCTTGAAGGTCGGAGCCGGACATCATCAAAGGTCCGAAGCGCCTGAATCTGGAGCTTTGGGTGTTGGAACTCGAGGCGAGGGCGGATTTGATTGAGATTGGGAAAAAGGAGCGGGGCCTTGGTCTCTTTATAAAGAGGTTGAATACCAGGAGCCCTCCCCGTGACCGTTCGGGACTCGCCTTGGATAGAGGAGGCATGCCAACGGGCACGATTGGGTTACCCACGCCCGTATTGATGAGAATCCCGGAATAAGGAGACACGATCTCTGCTTTGACAAGACGTGCCAAGGAAACTGCCTCGCTAAACGCGCTGAGGTGGGACAGTGAAAACGATTCGAATAAAGGCTTGGCCGTGGTGTGATGTCACGCTGCGGAATACGTCAGCAGATTGAGTTTGTGTAAATAGTATTCTCTCTACGGTGGTATGTGGATTATTTTGCAGAACCGGACACTATCCTTGTGTTCAAAATCTTCTATGAAGAATTCGGAGGAGGAACCCGCCTTGCAATGCCGAAGACAATATGCGCGCCGAACTCGTAAATCAGAAGCCCGGTTCGAGAGACTCTTGAGGAGTCCTGGATTAGGGGTGTCCGGATAGCCGGACTATGACCTTTTGTCGGACTCCTGGACTATGAAGATACAAGATTGAAGACTTCGTCCCGTGTCCGGATGGGACTTTCCTTGGCGTGGAAGGCAAGCTTGGTGATACGGATATGTAGATCTCCTACCTTTGTAACCGACTCTGTGTAACCCTAACCCTCTTCGGTGCCTATATAAACCGGAGGGTTTTAGTCCCAGAGACGAACAACAATCATACCATAGGCTAGCTTCTAGGGTTTAGCCTCTCTCGATCTCGTGGTAGATCTACTCTTGTACTACCCATATCATCAATATTAATCAAGCAGGAGTAGGGTTTTACCTCCATCGAGAGGGCCCGAACCTGGGTAAAAACATCGTGTCCCTTGTCTCCTGTTACCATCCGCCTACACGCACAGTTCGGGACCCACTACTAGGGAAAACCCTATACACATAATCTTAGCAGCAGCGCGGCATAAAAAGAGGCGCTGCTGCTAATAAGCAGCAGCGCGGTTACGTAAAGCGCGCTGCTGGTGCAAATTTAGCAGTAGCGCCTGATGTTAAACCGCTGCTACAAAAATCCACCGACGATGAGACAACGACCTAAGTTTACCAAAGAGCGGCGGCTCGTGAAGCGCTGCTGCTGCTAACGCCATAGTCGTAGCGCCGCTTTTTTGTCCGCGTCGCTGCTGCTAATTTTGAAATTATGCGACGGTTAGCCCGTTTAGCGATGAGCGTGTTAGGGAAGCGCTGCTTGCTACCCTCTTAGCAGCAGCGCACTTTTTCTCCCGCACTACTGCTAAGCCGCAGCCCCACCACCTTTCCCCACCTCCCCCTCCCCATCTCCTCTCCTCCCTTTCCCCTACCTCACACATCCTCCCTCTCTCACTCTTCTTCTTCCTCAATACTTCTCCCCCCATTACTCTCCCTCTTCTACCTACCTTTCTCTCTCTTCATTACTCCTAGCTATAACTACACCACCTCCATTAATGCATCTCCTTTCTCTTTTCCTTTCCCTCCACTAGTTGAAGTTGTCTCCTCCCAAATTAGCTAGCTAGGTAGATGTAGCATTTAGTTAAGTGACCTATTTGCCCCCTAACTAGATCTATCTTTGTCAACAAGAGCTTTGTGCACTTTTGATCTCCCTACAACATCATCTCCATCGTGTGCTCGATCTCGATCGAGGTGATGAAACTTTCATGCTTTTGCAAAATGAAAATATGTTTATGTGTGTGTGATATGTTTGTGGAAATTGTGTGTGTGGCACGCCAAATTGTGCTTTTGAGTTGCCTATGTTTTGCCGAAATGTCGATTTATTTCTGTTTTGGCGAATCCCGGGCAAACTCTAGATCCATATATGTCCTATTTTTAGGGAAGGTCATGTCAAATTTTTGTATGACTTTGATGCATGCATGCATTTTTATAATCAATTTGTTTATTATTACTGTGCAGAGTTGACGATGGTCAGTGGAACGATGGTGGATAGGTGGTTGCGGTCGGCGGTGCAGGACATGAAAGAAAATAACCGGACAGAGGTTTTATGTCCGTGTCGAAAATGCAAAGGAATAGTTTGGCTCGACCCCCATGACGATGGTCGTGTCGAAGCGCACCTGCTCATGACTGGTTTCATGGATGGCTATACGCGGTGGATAATTGAAGATGAGGATGACGATGTTGAGGATGCCGAGGGGCAGGCAATGATGACACGGGGCAAGACGAAGAGATGATCGATAATGGCGGCGGGGAAGAGGCCGGACATGGCGGCGGAGAGAACGACATGGACTCCACGCAGCAGAGTTCGTCGGTACTAAGTTCAATTGTGCGGGACCCTCATGTTCAAGCATTGCTTCGCAAGGAGACGAGTACTGGGAGAGCTGCTTCTAGAGAGGAGGCTAAGCTGGAGCAACTGGTGGTAGACTCGAACACTCCATTGTATGATGGTTGCAATCCTGAGGTGACCCGCTTGAGTTTCATGCTCCAACTCCTGAAGACGAAGGCTAAACAAATGGACCGACACTAGCCTCGATGAGCATCTCAAGTACCTAAAGGATGTTCTTCCCACGGGTAATCTATGTCCTACTAGTGTTGATGAGGCCAAGAAGATCGTGTGCCCTCTTGATCTGCCACACGTTAGATACCATGCATGCATCAACGATTGCATAATTTATCGGAAGGAACACGCGGAAAAAACAAGCTGTCCGGTGTGCAATGCTTCTCGATACAAGAAGGCCGGGAAGAAATGTCCCGAAAGTTGTATGGTACTTACCGATCACTCCCGTCTCTAGAGGTATTTTGTAGATCCCAAGGAAGCAAAGCTAATGCGCTGGCACACGGAGAGGAAGAAGCCTGACGATGGAGATGGTCGAAGCTGAGACACGTGAAGGATGGAAGCCAGTGGAGAGCGTTCAACAGCTTCTATCGGTATTTTGAATGTGATGCAAGGAACATCGTGCTGGCGCATGTACCGATGGCATGAATCCGTTTGGCAACCAGAACACCAACCATAGCACATGGCCCATGTTTGTATGGATGTACAACCTCCCCCCTGGTTGTGCATGAAATCGAAGTACATTCACATAAGCATGCTTATTCAAGGGCCGAAACAACCAAGAAATAATATTAATTTGTATCTGGGGCTACTTCAAGAGGAATTAGACACGTTATGGAAAAACACCGCCAAGACATGGGACGCCAAAGAAGGTGAGTATTTCAACATGAGAGTGGCTGATCACGACAAAGGCAGGACTATCTCGATTACGGATATGTGGCAGGCCAGGTGTGCCATGGATATTATGGATGCACGCGGTGCATGGATGATACGACGCCTCGCAGCTAACGTCAAGGAAAGATGGCGGTCCGGGAAAATCGTGTACATGGGGCATCGAAGATGGCTTGAACAGACGACCCGTGGAGAAACCGTGGAGATCTATTCAATGGTCACGCTGAGCATCGAGGACCTCCACGTAAGCGGAGCGGTGCCGAAATCGATGAGCTGTTGAAAAACTGGAAGGAGTGCCCCGCGCCGGGAAAGACGATGAGAAAGGCGCCGAGTCAGCCTGAAGGTATGGAAGATGAGGTCGTGTTGCGGGACTTGGAGTATCGCACAAACTCGATACACCTCATTGCCTTGATCAAATGCATATCTGTAAGAATGTCCTTGAGAGCTTGCTCGCAACAATCGATGAACATGCCGGATAAGACCAAGGATGGGCGAAGGCAAGAAAAGACTTGCAAGATTTGAAAATTAGGGAAGATCTGCACATGCCGCCCGTAAAATGTCGGAAGAGACAGAGCGGAGAGCGAGAGGCACGGGAGAAGAAGGGCAAGAAAATAAAGAAAGAGGATTATTGCCCCCTTCTTGCTTCACCTTAAGTCAGGCTGAGATCAATGCCTTCTTTAAGTGCCTTACCGAGTCAAAGTTAGTTCGATTCTTTGTGGGAAGAAAAGCAGATATCTAGACACGGACAAGAAAAGATTCAGCGGGATGAAGTCTCATGACTGTCATGTGATGATGACGCAGATACTACCTGTTGCCCTTAGAGGGATAATGGACAAGCACATCCGTGACACGCTTATTGGTCTCTGCAACTTTTTCGACGTCATCTCTCGAAAGTCGATCAGTGTGAAGCAGCTCCGAAGGCTACAGGAAGAGATCGTTGTGATCTTGAATGAGCTTGAGATGTACTTCCGCCCGCATTCTTTGACGTGATGGTGCATCTGTGTCCATATTGTGGATGACATAATAGACATGGGGCCGTCATTCCTGCACAACATGATGCCATTTGAGAGGATGAATGGGATCATCAAAGGATTCGTTCGTAACATGTCCCGTCCGGATGGAAGCTTCGTCCAGGGCTATTTGGCACAAGAGTGCATCTCTTTCTATGAGAATTTTCTATATTGGCGCAGACCAGCCGCCTGGTGTTAGTGTTGGTTTGCCCATTAACAAGCACGATGGGAGGCTCGAAGGAGATGGTCACTGCAACGGTCGCAAGGAACTGCACGTGGCATACTCAGATCGACACAGCGACTTTGACAGAGCAAACTTGGTAGTGCTACAACACCTAGATGAGGTAGATCCTTTCATGGCAGTGCACAAAGAAATTATCCCAAAGAAGTATCGTGACCGGGGGGTATGCAGGGGCCGGACGTGAAGTTCCTAGAGAGCACAACTCCACTTTCCTGCATTGGTCCAAAGAGCATATTATTGCTAATCCTCCGGAGGAGGGCTCTAAGGACGGATTGCTCATATACGCCTTAGCACATGGCCCTCGCCCAACCTCGTAACCTATCGGGCATATGATATCAACGGATACACGTTCTACACGGAGGCCAAAGATATGGACAGTGATGATCGTAACTCAGGGGTGACGATGGAATGCATGACCGCAGCGGCGACAACGGCAAGAATCGAACGATTTTATGGAAGGGTCGAGGAGATCTGGGAGCTTGACTACTCTGGACTGCACAACACGACGATGTTCCCTGTCAGATGGGCTAAGAATGTCGAAAGAGAATGCCGGATTTTCACTACCATGACTATACCCGACGCCAAGAGCGCTACCGTGAACGCTATCGCAAAAAACGAGCCATGGGTACATGCTAAGCATGTGACACAATGCTTCTTCATAACTGACCCGCGCAATCCCAGCCGTGTTGTCCTGAGGAGAGGCAAAAGGAACATCATTGGAATGGATGGAGTCGCCAACGAGGAAGACTATGATCAGTACGGCAACCCAATGAGGGAAGATGACGATGATGATGAAGTATACGTCAAAAGAAGAATCAATACTACATTACCTAAGAAAAATCGTACTCCATGGAAAAGGCAAAGTCACAATGAGGGGCTCAATTATTCTTCAACGAACAAGAAGGGAAAGAAGCTGACTCAAAAACGAAAACGTCAGCAGTGAGGAAACTTATGTTATCGGTCAAATGATGTAATATATATATATATATATATATATATATATATATATGTTCCTATTTTGTATACACACTTAGCCATTATTATGCATGGGTCCAATGATGTGTAATATATATGTTACTATTTTATGCATATATTTAACCGTCAAATGATGCAATATATATCGCCCTCCCTTCGTTCACTGCCCTCGGGAAATAAAAGTGGGATAAAATAAAGGAAAAGGAAAACTGGCAGTAGTGAAGGTAGTAGCAGCGCGTTTTTCCTAAACCGCTACAGATAGTGAAGTTATTAGCAGCGCGTTTTGTCCAAATGCGCTACTGCTACGTCCACTTAACCCAAAATTCTCACCCGCCATGTGCTTCATCCCGCCTTCCCCCCAAATCCAAGACTCTCCCCGTCGCATTGCTGACCAGCCCGGCGCTCCCCGACTCGGCGCCCGGCGCCGCTCGACCAGCCTCGCCCCCACTCCAGACCAGCGCTCGCCCCGACCAGCCCTCGCCCCGACAGCCTTTCGCCCGACCAGCGCTCGCCCGACCAGCCCTCGCCCCTGACCCCGGCGCGCTCGCCCCCGACCCGTCGGCCCTCGCCTCCCTCCTCTCCCCTCCCGGCCGTCGTCGGGCCTGCCTCCTCGCCCCTGCACCCTCTGTAAACCCCCCCTCTCTCTCTGCTAGGGTTCTTCGGTTAATTTACTTAGGTTTTAGTTAGGGCAGTATGTTAATTAGGTTATCTATTTAGTTATGAATTTAGCTAGGTTTCAAAATTTGAACTGGACATGTGATATGTGCAAATTTGAACTGGACATGTGATATGTGCATATGTCATGTTTTGGACATGTCATGTTTGGAAAATGATCCGAGTGGCCTATGTTACGCCGGAATGTTGATTCATTTCCGTTCGGTGAATTTCAGGCGCTCGATATGTCCATTTTTAGCAAAGGTCATGCCGAAATTTCCCGTGAATAAAGGCATGATTTTGTGCTACATAGTTGGCATATCGAGTGCTGGCACATAGATTTCTTTTTATGTCATTTATCATTTATTCATACTTTTAGAAATGGATTCTACATCGTCCATCTCATGATTCAGTTCAACACGGATCACCAAAAGCTTCGCATTAACAGCAGAAATGATGATCGTATCCACAAGTGGCTAGAATCTCATGGACAAGCGGATTACAAACTTAGAGATGACTTCTTTTGCATCCAAAGCGACATTGCGACGATCATCATGAAAGAAGTCGTCGATGAGAAGGGGATGTTCCACCACGGCCCTATATCGCGAGTGACGTCCGAACTCGCATAGGCATGCAACGTCTAGACCTCACGCCGTTCAAGAAGCTAGGGTTCGCCCTCGATGATATGGAAGGATGGAACTTCTAGTGATTTATGATGCCGATGATGATGATATGTGTCGGTTGAACTTGTATACTTCTTGTAGCGATGAAACTTTGTGATGTCCATGGTCCATGTGCCGAACTTGCGTAATGCTACTTTGTTAGTTTGCGTACGATGACCTGCGTACCTCTAGTTAAGTAATTTGCGTACTGTATGTTGCATCTAGTTGCTAACCCTTTCTTTTTCGGTGTTGCTCTAGTATATTTTGTTGCATATATATGATTGTACATCCTCTTCATGAACATGCATCTCTAACAGGTACCTAGTTTCTTGATGGCGAGATGGAATTGCTATGTCGTGTACAAAGGGAAGGTTCCGGGTGTACAACGAGTGGCATGAGTGTCGGCGCAAGTGAATGGGTTCACGGGCGCCAGCCATAAAGGCTTCAAAAGCAGACAAGAAGGAGAAGCTAGTTACTTGAGGTTCACGCTAGCGAGAGAGGACTCAGAATCGCCACCTCATGTCTTGCATAGTTCCGCTCTCACTCATAGTGATAGCACTTCTTGCGTATACCTTTGTTTAGATGGATGACGTTGTTGTAGTTGCAAGTATTCGAGACTTGCATGTATCGCTATTTTCAAGATGATGACAAGATATCACTTTGTATTAGATGATGATTATGATGAGACTATTTGTATGTACATGCTATGATTACATTTGTGGTCTCACAGACATTTGTATGTGTATCATGATGACATTTCTATGTGCTAAAGATTCTTCTATAAAGCCTATTCAAATACAAAACAAATATGCCAAAAAATAACAAAAAACCTACATAAATTAGCGATGGCGAGTGTACAAAAGTTAGCAGCGCGCTATAGCGAAAGAGCGTCAAGGTAAAGCGCTAGAGATACTAGCGAGAGCGAAGCTTGGAACAGCGCTGTTGCTACACTTGTGTAGCAGTAGCGCCGGTGAGCACGCGCTACTGCTATATGTTAGCTGTAGCACCTTATTAGTAGCGCCTATCCCCGCGCTACTGATACATCTAAAACCCGCGCTGTTGCTAGCCTTTTCCCTAGTAGTGACCCCCTACCCGAGATCCGCCGGTTTTGACACCGACAGTGTGTAACGGTTAGATTTTGTGTGGAGGCTATATATACCCCTCCACCTCCTCTTCATTCGTTGAGAGAGCCATCAGAACAAACCTACACTTCCAGCTTACCAGTTCTGAGAGAGAACCACCTACTCATGCCAAGATATTCCATTCCAACCACATGAATCTTGATCTCTAGCCTTCCCCAAGTTGCTTTCCACTCAAATCTTCTTTCCACCAAATCCAAATCCTATGAGAGAGAGAGAGTTGAGTGTTGGGGAGACTATCATTTGAAGCACAAGAGCAAGGAGTTCATCATCAACACACCATTTTTTACTTCTTGGAGAGTGGTGTCTCCTAGATTGGCTAGGTGTCACTTGGGAGCCTCCAACAAGATTGTGGAGTTGAACCAAGGAGTTTGTAAGGGCAAGGAGATCGCCTACTTCGTGAAGATCTACCGCTAGTGAGGCAAGTCCTTCGTGGGCTTACAGCCATGGTGGGATAGACAAGGTTGCTTCTTCGTGGACCCTTCGTGGGTGGAGCCCTCCGTGGACTCGCGCAACCGTTACCCTTCGTGGGTTGAAGTCTCCATCAACGTGGATGTACGATAGCACCACCTATCGGAACCACGACAAAAACATCAGTGTCTCCAATTGCATTTGAATCCTTCAAACCCTTCCCTTTACATTCTTGGAAGTTGCATGCTTTAATTTCCGCTGCCTATATACTCTTTGCATGCTTTCTTGAATTGTGTGAAGATTGCTTGACTTGTGCAAAGATAGCTAAAATCTGCCAAAGTCTAAAATTGGGAAAAGGTTAAGTTTTTAATTGGTCAAGTAGTCTAATCACCCCCGCCCTCTAGACATACTTCAAGGTCCTACAAGTGGTATCAGAGCTTTGGTCTCCATTTGCTTTGATTTCCATAGCTTTTGGTGGTCATAGCCTTGGTTTCACAACCTAGGAGAGTATGGCGTCTAGCAAGGGAAATTATCACCAAAGAGGTCCTTACTTTGATGGCACTAATTTTGCTAGTTGGAAGCATAAGATGAAAATGCATATTCTCGGACATAACCCCGCCGTTTGGGCTATTGTGTGTATTGGATTGCAAGGTGAATTCTTTGATGGGAGAGAACCGAACCGTGAAGCTAGCGCGGAAGAGTTGAAGATGCTGCAATACAATGCTCAAGCTTGTGATATCCTCTTCAATAGCTTGTGCCCCGAAGAATTCAACAAAATCAGTCGTCTTGAGAATGCAAAGGAAATTTGGGATACTTTGATTGATATGCATGAAGGTACCGACTCCGTCAAGGAATCCAAGTTGGATGTGCTCCAAAGTCAGCTTGACAAGTTCAAAATGAAGCATGGTGAAGGTGTCGCTGAAATGTACTCTAGGCTTGCTCTTATCACAAATGAGATTGCCGGGCTTAGGAAGTGAAGAGATGACCGACAGATTCATCATCAAGAAAATCCTAAGAGCATTGGATGGAAAATATGATACCGTGTGCACATTGATCCAAATTATGCCAAATTACAAAGATCTCAAGCCAACGGAAGTCATTGGAAGAAATGTTGCTCATGAGATGTCACTCAAGGATAAGGAGGAACTTCACAACAAGTCAAGTGGTGCTTACAAAGCCTCATGTGAAGCCCCCACATCATCAAGTGAGAAACAAACCTTCAATGAAGAATTGAGCTTAATGGTGAAGAACTTCAACAAATTCTACAAGAGTAGAAGCAAAGAAAGAAGCTCTAAGTCAAGGTCCTACAATGACAAAAGATCTTCTAGTCGAGAGCGCCAATTGCTACAATTGTGGGAGACAGGACACTATTCCAATGAGTGTACGGCACCCTACAAAAGAAGAGAAGATTCTCCCAAGAGAAGAAGTAGAAGAGAAGAATCACCACCAAGAGAGAGAAGGAGTAGAGATGATCGTTATGAACGAAGACCCTCATGGAGAAGCAAGGATTCGGAAAGGATGGACAAGTCATCAAAGAGCTACACAAAACGAAGACATCAAGCTCACGTTGGTGAATGGGTATCCGGCTCCGACTCCGACAATCACTCCGAGAGAAGCTATCACTCCGACTCGAATACACTCAAGATGAAGGTGTTGCCGGTCTAGAACTTGTGTCAACCAACTCCTACGACATAGTTGATTCACCAAATGAAGGAATTGGAAGATGCTTCATGGCCAAAGGTCCTAAGGTAACACACCCCGAGTATGTTGATTTTAATAGTGATGAAGATGACTTGCTAGGTGATGATGATTTACTTGTTCACAACTCTAGTGATGAATACTATGATGAAACGTCAATTAATCATGCTAATCAAGATGAAACCAATGACAATGATAAGGAGAAGATTGAGCTTCTAACTAAAGAACTAAACACTCTTAAGTTAGCTCATGAAACTATCTTCGAAGCTCATCGAGAACTTTTAAGGGCTCATGAGAAGTTACGCTTTGAAAGCTCAATCTTGAGCAAGAGCATGAGTTCCTAAAAGCAATCAATGATGATCTCCGTAAGAAAAGTTCTTCTTACATTGCCAAGCGTTTACTCTTATCTACTTACATGCCTCAAGTCAAGTCAAGTAACAAGAACAAGAAAAGATTCTTCCTCTAGTAGTAACAATAACAATGCTAAATCCAATATTGTTGCTTCTATTAGTTCTCTTGATTCCACTAATGATCCTCTTAGCCAAGTTACACTTGAGCAAGAAAACAGCTTATTGAAGGGAATTATAGAGAAAGATGTATACAAAAGCCTTGCCGGGAGTAAGCAACTTGAGGAAATTGTATGCACGCAAGGAAATCACCGGAAGAATCAAGGTGTTGGTTTTGAACGAAAGTTCAATGCCAATGGAGTAGAGTGGTAAGAAGATCAATACCCCAAGACGAAGTTTGTTCCTCAACAAGAGAAGTATGATCCTACTTCCTTCAAGGGAACACAAGCACAAGATGATCTTCCACCCAAGACCATAAGAACAAAGGCAAGGACAAGCTTCAAGAGGAGATTGATGCATTTGAAGAAGCACCTAAGTCCTTGGTCAAGTGGGTTCCCAAGACAACGTCAAGTTCTACTTCATCGAGTACAACTACTACACCAAGGATTCCCATCAAGATGATGTGGATCCCGAAGAAGATGAACTAGAGAGTTCTTGAGGGTGACTCCGCCAACATTATTCACTCATATCATTATGGCAAGGACAAGTGCAATCATCTTCCATATCTTGCACTAGTTCAAGGAGTCACAAACCCTCATGTTGGTAAGGCAAGGGACAAGGTAACCTAATGTTTTCATGGACATCATTTTGTGTGTGCATCACTCTATGTCTATGGATATTCTTGTTTGTTCCTTGTGGGACTAACCCATGTAGGTATTGAAAGTGCAACTCACTCCAAAGGTTTGCTCCAAAAGATCTACATCAACATTGAGCATCCACATCTTCAACACCTACATGAAGTCATCATCGACAAAACCCAAGGTTAGTTCATCCCTCTAAGGGGGATCTCACATCTAGGGGAGCTTAACTCTAAGAATTGAGTCAAAGAAACTCTAATGATGTGAACACATAAATGCTTTTATGTAAAAGTGGTAACCCCACTTGAGCTTAAACGATGAGTATGACCTATGATCAAATGTTCTCATTTGACTCCTAAGTCAATATACTCATATATAGATGACCTAGTCATCGCCAATTGTTTGATAGATGCTAGAATTGGTTGTGCATGCTTTGTCACATATTTCATTTGTCATTTCATTGTGTGAGCATGTTGGTTGCATATTTTACTCATTCGAGGACATCCACTTGTTGTTTTGATTGATTGGCTTCTTTTTCTTTGGCCAAGTGGATGGACAAGAATGCCTAAGAACCTTCTCTAGCTATCTATGCTTTTCTCGTCTCAAACTCTATTCATGCTACATCACTAAATTTGATCAAGTCAGATTCGAACCACTCTGTGTGAGGAGCACTTGGAGTCCCCGATTCGTCATAGACTTAAAACTTCCAAAACTTCTTTGTGATTTTCGATCTGACCGATTCATCCATTTTGGTCATACCGAGATTACTAAGTCGATCTAGGTTTTCATCTCGGTGCAACCGATTTGAACTTTTTGGTCACACCGAGTTGCTGTAACTATTAATAGTTATGCATCTCGGTGCCACCGAGTTGTTCCACTCGGTCACACCGACAGTGCCGGGCTATATATTCACACGGGCAAATTTTGGAAAACTTTCTCCGAACTCCTTGCCCGCACATAGCTCGCTCTGCCTACTAGGTCTCTGGATCGTCGACTTCTCGCCAGCCGCCTCCTGTCGCTGGTCTCCGCCGCCGTCAACGGGATTCATCTCCGCCGTTGCCGCCGTAACGAGTTCACCGCGAACTAGGGTATGAACTTGATCACAGTGCTATCCTCGTCTGATTCTCAGCACATTGTGTTCATAATGCTTCTTGCCACGATTGAAACACCTCTATCCAGTCAATACAATCCTTAGAATAGATGCGATTCGAAAACTTAGGGTTAGGTTTCCGCCGAAACCATCTCGGACCCACCGAGTTGAAAAATCGGTCCCACCGATTGGGCTAACGCCATTGCACTAGTAACTCTCGGTCTGACCGAGAATTGCTAATCGGTGTGACCGATTTTAGAACTTTGTGAAACCCTAGCAGTCTCGGTGCCACTGAACTGTGACTCGGTCTGACCGAGTTCACTAGTTTAGGTTCCAAAACTGCTTCGGTATCACCGAGTTTTAAAAATCGGTAGATCCGAAATGCTTTGTGGAAAACTAAAACTAAGTTTTTGAATCATTCTTTTGCAAAAATCTCTGCATTTTGTGATGCTCATCCACACTACCTCATCTATAACTATTCACTGTGGTCAGCTAGTGTGTGCAGCATGTCAGACCAAAGTGACAGCCAGAACAAGTCAGAAGAGCAGATTCACATGAGTGAGGGCACTAGTCCCTCTAGCAGCTCAGATGAGGGGAGCAGAAGCACTCCCAGCAATTTTCCCAAGGCTTCCACTAGGACAAGGAAGAAGAAGACCTCATAGTCTGAGGATGAGGATTATGTGGCAGTTGAGGATGAGGCTAGTTCAAAGAAGAAAGTGCTAAAGAAGGAGTACAACTCAAGTGCAGTAAAGCCAGGGATGAAGATCAAAAGGCCAGCAGGTAGACAACCAATGTCCAAAGCCAGAATCTCCACTCAAGCTTCTTTGGAATCCCAACCCAAAGAGCCTACTGCAAAATGAAAGAAAAGGAAGGAAAGGGTCAAGAAGACCATGGTCAGAGTAATAGGAAAGCCTTCCATGATGGAAGAAGAAGAAGAAGAAGAGGTTCCGCACCAGCACCCAAGGGACAAAAGCTGATGGGTGATGCTATCAAGTCAGGGGCTGCAACTTCAAAGCCCAAAGTATCACCCAAAGCTGCCCTCAAGCCCAAGAGTGCACCTAAGAGGAATACCAGGAGTATACCAGCTGCTGAAAAGAACAAGGCCCCAGTGTCTGATGTTGTTGCTGAGGAAGATGATGAAGGGCAAGTCCTAAGGAAGCTCAAACCCAAGATTCCATACCACAATGATGCTCATCCTGTGGCTGAGAACATGAAGATCAGGCGAGATTCAGGGTTGAGGCTATGGAGAGAGTCAGATCCATATGCCAACAGGAGAAGGACTGCTGTAGATTACAGGTTCCACACCAAGGAGCAGCAGGACTTCTATGAGACAATCTTGTTGAATAAGAAGCCCATAGTATGTGATATGAGGTGGGTCGACTGGACCTACATACAGGAAAATGAAGTGTATGACAGCTTCAGTGCGTGTGGGGTTGCAGATTTTGTTGGGCAGAAGCTCACAAACTGGAATGATGAGCTCATTATACAATTCTACTCCACAGCACATTTCTATCCAGATGGCAGGATAGTTTAGATGTCTAAAGGAACGAGATACCAATCAACCATTGAGGAATGGGCAAGTCTGATCAATGCCCCAAAGGAGAGTGAAGATGACTTGGACGTTTATGCCAAGAAGAAAATGGACCACAACTCTATGTCACATATGTACAAGGAGATCCCAGATGATGCACTTGAGACTTTCAAGTTTGGATCAGTTCATTTTCTTCTATCAGGGCTGCCAACGATCAACTGGATCCTAAGGCACACTCTATTGCCCAAATCAGGTGACCACAACATGATCATAGGGCATGCAATTAATTTGCTTCACATATTTGATGTGCCCCAGAAATTCAAGGTCATGAGCCTCATAGGTGAAACTATCAAGAGGGCAGCAGCAGACCAAAAGAGGAGCTGTGGATATGCCCCACAGATTCAGGAGTTGATTAACTCAAAGATGGGCACAGGGAAGTATCTGTTGGATAAGGAACACTTTGTTCTCTATCCTGACTTTGAGGACAATCAAGTTGTCATGACTGAGAATGAACCATCATCAGTACAAGCTCAAGAGAAGAAGGAGAAGGTAAGGAAAGAGAAGGCTGCCAAGATGCCAACTCTAGCAGAGGCATCTGAGTACTTTTTGACGAACAAGCAGGAGCAGCTTGGTTACTTGATAGCATCAACTCTGCGGATTGAGAAGGGGTTGGCCACCCTAACTCAAAACCAAGAGAGCCTGGAAAGAATCATGGAACAAAACTTCTATGATCTTGATGTCAAAATGGCGAGATTGATCGGTTGTGGAGCAGCTACAGGATGACATGCAGGAGAGGAAGGGCAGGACAACAATTGATGCATTTGCCAGAGTGCCTCGAGCTCAGAGATCAGCTGCAGAGCCAGTACCAGACACCAGAGTCACTTCATCTGCTCCAGTGCAACTAGCTCCAGCACCAACTCCTTCAGCTCCTTCCACATCAACTGAAGTCTTCGTCCAAGGAGCCATCTCTACGCCACCAGCAGAAGACCAAGCCTGAGAGACGATATAGTCCTATGCATTTTATAGGAACATTTTGGTAACTTGTTGCCAAAGGGGGAGAAAAATGTATAGATCATAGGGCTTCGAGAGAGAGAGAGAGTTTGCTTTTGTTCTCTCTTGTCTTCTTGGTTCAACTTTGTTTGCCTTTGATTGCTTGAGATACTATGCTATTTCCTGTGAGACATTGATGATCATGTGTTTGATCATAAGCTACACTTATGCTTGTTAGTTGATATTATCTTACTTATCCTTATATGATCATTCACTTTGCTTGGTGATGAGTGCATGTATTCAATCCTTATTATTTTGAGCGCTCCACCAAGATGTATGTGACATGGAAGAGTAACCCATGAGCCTAATTCCTTGTGCATTTGCAGTCCAAAGCAAATCTTAAAACATGCACAAATTTAGGGGGCTCTTGCTTATCACATACTTCTCAAAGCGACGATGTTTTTCAATCTTATTATCATTTGTCGAAGTTTTGATCTATATGTTGTCATCAATAACCAAAAGGGGAGATTAAAAGTGCAACTATCCCTAGGTGGTTTTGGTAATTCATAACAACATATAGCTCATTGAGCTAATGCTATTCCAAGACAAATATTTCAGGAAGCTCAATGAATGGCATGGCATGGATGATGAAAGTGGATCCTCAAAATATTAAGGACAAAGGATTGGCTCAAGCTCAAAAGCTCAAGACTCTACAATTTACATTTTAGTGATCCAAGATCACATTGAGTCTATAGGAAAAGCCAATACTATCAAGGAGGGATGAGGTGTTGCTTAATGAGCCTCTTGCTTCATGTGCTTAGTGATATGCTCCAAAACCCTCCACTACTTTCTCATATCCACATATGACCTAAACCTAAAGTCAAACTCGGCCCCACCGATTCTTTCTATCCGGCGCCACCGAGTTCATATGTCATAGCCACTACCACAAACCCTAGGCAAATCGGTTTCACCGATAGGGGTCTCGGTCTCACCGAGATGGGATTTTAATATCTCTGTTTCCCTTTGTAACGTTTCGGTCTAACCGAAGTGAGCGATCGGTCCCACCGAGATTGCAATGTAAACTCTCTGTTTCCCTTTCGTAACTTTTCCGTCTCACCGAAAGAGCGAATCGGTCCCACCGAGTTTACCTGATCAACTCTCTGGTTAGCTAATTACCAAAATCGGTCTCACCGAGTTTGTGTAATCGGTCTCACCGAGATTATGTTATGCCCTAAACCTAACCATATCGGTCCTACAGAGTTGCATGTCAGTCCCACCGAAAACCCTAACGGTCACTAGGTTTACTGAATCGGTCCGACCGAGTTTGTTGATTCGGTCCCACCGAGTTTGGTAAATTGTGTGTAACAGTTAGATTTTGTGTGGAGGCTATATATACCCCTCCACCTCCTCTCCATTCGTAGAGAGAGCCATCAGAACAAACCTACACTTCCAACTTACCAGCCTCGAGAGAGAACCACCTACTCATGTGTTGAGGCCAAGATATTCCATTCCAACCACATGAATCTTGATCTCTAGCCTTCCCCAAGTTGCTTTCCACTCAAATCTTCTTTCCACCAAATCCAAATCCTGTGAGAGAGAGTTGAGTGTTGGGGAGACTATCATTTGAAGCACAAGAGCAAGGAGTTCATCATCAACACACCATTTGTTACTTCTTGGAGAGTGGTGTCTCCTAGATTGGCTAGGTGTCACTTGGGAGCCTCCGACAAGATTGTGGAGTTCAACCAAGGAGTTTGTAAGGGCAAGGAGATCGCCTACTTCGTGAAGATCTACCACTAGTGAGGCAAGTCCTTCGTGGGCGACGGCCATGGTGGGATAGACAAGGTTGCTTCTTCATGGACCCTTCGTGGGTGGAGCCCTCCGTGGACTCGCATAACTGCTACCCTTCGTGGGTTGAAGTCTCCATCAACGTGGATGTACGATAGCACCACCTATCGGAACCACGACAAAAACATCCGTGTCTCCAATTGCGTTTGAATCCTTCAAACCCTTCCCTTTACATTCTTGCAAGTTGCATGCTTTAATTTCCGCTGCCTATATACTCTTCGCATGCTTGCTTGAATTGTGTGAAGATTGCTTGACTTGTGCAAAGATAGCTAAAATCTGCCAAAGTCTAAAATTGGGAAAAGGTTAAGTTTTTAATTGGTCAAGTAGTCTAATCACCCCCCTAGACATACTTCAAGGTCCTACAGCGGCGGCCAATGGCTTCGGCCGCCGCCACCTGCATGAGGACGAGGCATGCCTCCTCTACGAGGTCGACTATGTGGCACCGCCGGACATGCGGGTGCCGGGCTCCTGGAGGCTCAGTGTCGGCGGCGTCCTGATGCCTCCAGCGCCCACCAGAGCTGATCGGCACGCCGAAGTTGCGCTCATCCGGTCCTTGCTACCGGAGCAGACGTGCAACCAGCCGAGGTATGCCCCCGACAGCAACGCGTTGTGGACGGCGTACTTCAACCGGCGCCACGAGGAGTAGCTTGCTCCACCAATGGCTTCGAGCCCCGCGGCCGCCTCAACTCCGACGGGTGGGGCCAATGGTGGGGCGTCCCCGGCCGCACCCTCGAGGCCGTCCTCGAGTACCCGGCGCCTCCCTCATTCTCTCGCCACCGCGGTAGCTCCAGGATGCCACGGCGAATGGAGACGGTGACCTCGTCGTCGTCGGGCTCCCTCTCCTCCGGATTGCCGGTGCTACGCCCCGTCAAGTCGGAGCCACAAGAGGCACCGCTTAGGCGCTGCACCCGTGGCGGCGCCCTCGTCATCAACGAGGCCGACCGTGGCCCCTCTCCTTCCTCTTCCCGTCTCGTCAGGCCAAAGACCGAGCATAGGCTGCTCCCCGTGAAGAAGGAGCACGAGGCCTTGGCCGCCTCCGACGAGACCCCCCTCAAATGGGTGCGGGAGGACTACATCCACGAGGAGATGGTGCGCCAGCGCTGCACCCTCGAGGAGATCGCTGCTCGGCGCCGCGAAAGTGAGGAGGGCGGCGTCGTCATCCTCGACTACAGCTATGAGGAGGCTTCTGGGCCGTCCAACCCCCACGCATCGGTGACTGATACGTCTCCGTCGTATCTATAATTTTTTATTGTTCCATGCCAATATTCTTCAACTTTCATATACTTTTGGCAACTTTTTATACAGTTTTTGGGACTAACATATTGATCCAGTGCCCAGTGCCAGTTCCTGTTTGTTGCATGTTTTATGTTTCGCAAAAAACCCATATCAAACAGAGTCCAAACGGGATAAAAACGAACGAAGAATTATTTTGGAATATTTATGATTTTTTGGGAAGTAGAATCAACGCGAAACGGTGCCCGAGGTGGCCACGAGACAGCGGGCGCACCCTCCCCCTGGGCGCGCCTGGCACTCTCATGGGCCACCCGTAAGGCGGTTGACGCTCTTCTTCTGTCGCAAGAAAGCTAATTTTATGAGAAAAATCTGGGCGAAAGATTCACCCCAATCGGAGTTACGGATCTCCGGATATAAAAGAAACGGTGAAGGGGCAGAATCAGGAAACGCAGAAACAGAGAGAGACAAAGAGATAGATCCAATCTCGGAGGGGCTCTCGCCCCTCCCACGCCATGGGAGCCAAGGACCAGAGGGGAAACCCTTCTCCCATCTAGGGAGAAGGTCAAGGAAGAAGAAGAAGAAGGGGGCTCTCTCCCCCTTGCTTCCGGTGGCGCCGGAACGCCGCCGGGGGCCATCATCATCACCGCGATCTTCACCAACACCTCTGCCATCTTCACCATCATCTCCATCACCTTCCCCCTCTATCTACAGCGGTCCACTCTCCCACAACCTGATGTACCCTCTAATTGAACATGGTGCTTTATGCTTCATATTATTATCCAATGATGTGTTCATTCTATGATGTCTGAGTAGATTTTCATTGTCCTATTGATGGTTGATGAATTGCTATGATTGATTCAATTTGCTTGTGGTTATGTTGCTGTCTTTTGGTGCCCATCATATGAGTGCGCGTGTGGATCACACCATAGGGTTAGTTGTATGTTGATAGGACTATGTATTGGAGGGCAAGAGTGACAGAAACTTCAACCTAGCATAGAAATTGATGCATACGGGATTGAAGGGGGACCAATATATCTTAATGCTATGGTTGGGTTTTACCTTAATGAACGTTAGTAGTTGCGGATGCTTGCTAATAGTTCCAATCATAAGTGCATAGAATTCCAAGTCAGGGATGACATGCTAGCAGTGGCCTCTCCCACGTAAAACTTGCTATCGGTCTAGTAAAGTAGTCAATTGCTTAGGGACAATTCCGCAACTCCTACCACCACTTTTCCACACTCGCTATATTTCGATGGGCCGGCCCAGTGCACCTACAACGCCAGCCGGTTCTAGAAACCTTCTAGAAGGTTCCCTGAACCGGGTTTTTATTTCTTTTACCGGTTTTTCTGTTTCTTTCTTTTCGTTTTTCTGTTTCTGTTTCTTTTTTCTTCTTTCTTCTTCCTTTTCTTTTTTTCGTTTTCATTTTCTATTTCTTTTTCTTTCTTTTTTCCTTTTCAAGGTTATTTTATCTTTTTAAATCATATTAGAAATTGTTCTTAATTTTTGAAAAATGTTCCTGCTTTTAAAAAATGTTCAAAATTTCAAATAATGGTCATTTTCAAAAATTGTTCCTAAATACAAAAAATGTTCTTGTTTTTTAATAAATATTGCGAAAGCTTTTGTTCAAAATTTTCACAACTTTCCAAAAAATATTCGGACGTCTAAAAAATATTCCTGTTTTCAAGAATTGTTCGCAAATTGCGAAAAATGTTCAGGCTTACCTTTTTTCTGGAGTTTCAAAAAATGTCCCAGTTTCATAAATTGTTCACAAGTTTCCAAAAAGTTCGTGATTTCAAATTTTGTTCAGGAGTTTCGAAATATGTTTGCATCTCCAAATTTTGTTTTGGAATTTGGAAATATGTTCCTGTTACGAGAAATTTTCATGATTTCCAAATAATGATCCTGTTTTTCGTGTTTTGCAAAAATTTGTTCAAAAATTTTGCAAAATGTTTCTTTTTAAAAAAAAATCCAAAAACGCAAAAAAAAAATTCATGTTTTCAAAAATTGTTCGTAAATTAAAAAACTGTTCGGGGAGTTTGATAAAATTTCTCGTTTTGAAATTTTTTCGTAATGTCAAAAATGTTCGCATTTTCAATATTGTTCTCCGTTTTTTTCTCTTTTTATTTTTGTTCCTTTTTGTTGTTATTTTTCATGTTTCTTTTGTTTGAAATTTTCAAAAATTTGTTCTAAATTTTAAAAAATATTCCCGTGTTTAAAATTTGAAAAATTGTTCGTGTTTCAAAAAATGTTCTGGGAATTTAAAGTGTTCTTGTTTTCAACAATCGTTTACAATTTCAGAAAATGTTAAGTAATTTGAAAAAACTTGTAGTTTTCAAAATATGTTCATGATTTCCAAAATATGTTCACGTGTCAAAAATATTTCATGGATTCAAAAAAATCTCGTCTTCAAATTTTCTTCACAATTTCAGTTTTTTTTGTTTCGCAAAAAAGTTCTCACTTTTAAATTTTGTTCACAGTTCCAAAAAAGGTTTTGTGTTTCAAAAAATATTCTCATTTTCAAAAGATGTTCACAATTTCAGAAACTATTCTTGTTTAAAAACATGTTCGCGGTTTCAGAATTTTGTATGGAATTTTAAAAAAGTTGTTCGAATTGAAAAATATGTTCTTCTATTTTTTTTGAATGATGTTCAGTAATTTTCAAAATATGTTGAAATTATAAATTTTGTTCCTGTAATTCCAAAACTATTTTCAAATTTCAAATTTTTGTTCACGTTTTCCGAAATTTGGTTCATGTTTTATAAAATCTGTTCAAAACAATTGAATAATCTGCACGCAAGAGTGAATGTCACGTTATAGCTAAAATCCTTCCCACTATCATTTTGCACCATTGGGTCTGTGGTGTAGTGGCTAGCAGCAGCCCGAGTTCGTTATTGAATCATCACGAGTTCGATCCTGAAGCTAGCAGCCGCTCTTCTTTTTTGCATTTTTTCACTGCTATATACGGTAGACTAATTATTTTTTCAACTGCAAGCAAAACTCCACTGCCAAGAGAGATTTCCAACTACAAGAAATAGTTCCATTGAAAGATGTTTCCTCCAGTTTTATTCATGTCAATGAGAAATGTGTTTTTATGTTGTTTCCTGGAGTTTTCCAATGGAAGTTTTGTGCTCCACTGATAGTTTCCTGTTTACTTTCATGAACTGCAGAATAGTTTCAGTTGTGAAGAAACTTTTTCCTATTTGTTTCTTTGCACTGCACAGTAGAAAGTCTTAAGATTTCCATTGAATCAGAAGAAATAGAGACAGCTTACCATCAGGTTTTCCTGTACGAAACAGTTTACTTTCCTCGCTCGCTCGCGAACAGAAACGCCATCTTCGCTCGCTCGTGAAATGGAAGAAACAACGAACAGAAACGCGCTCTTTGCTCGCTCGTGAAACGGAAGAAACAGAAAACGGCCAAGAAAGCCCGCCAAGTAGAGCCTCTGTGCGAAACAGCAGCTACTTGACGCAAAAAGCGTCACATAGGAGCTCCCAGGGATCCCTCCCCCTTGTGTGGGGCCAAATGGCGTCGTGGGCTCACTGTGGTCGGTTCGACCGATGGATTTCCCGCAGGCCTTGTTTGGTGGAGGAGGTTTGGAGCCACTTACAGCCCATTTGACACACAAGGATTGAGCAAGCCAATCCCCTTTGATCCCCACGAATCCCTCCCAATCCACGTGGCACAGAAAACTCCTGTAGCCACTCGTGGAACTGAGGAGAATTGGACGCTCGCTATGCTGCTGCTATTGTAGGATGTTTAACCAAATAGAGGGATTTATGAGGGGGATGGATTAGGGAGGAATTGAGGGGATTGGGTGTTGGAGAGGGATTAACCAAATCCCCTCAAATCCCCTTCCACTTTGGTGCTGCAAAACCTCCCTTGTCAAATGAGGCCGCACGGAATTGGCGGGATCCCCTCGGGATCCCTTGGAATCAAATGAGGCCTAAGTGCAAATAATAAGCCGTAGTTGAAGAAGAACTATCATGTGCGTAATGGTTAGCACCGGATTCCTTGAGAAGAATTGTCTCAGGTTCGAATTTTGGTCTCTTCTATTTAATTAAACAACTAATTTCTCCTGGTAGCTGACAGGTGGGACCTACCCAATGAACTGAGGTAGAGCGTGAGTCCACTGCCATGTTTGACATGCCATATAGGCAGAGTTAACGGGGCTTTGAGAGCAATAGACAGAAATGTACCTACATGTACTCGAAATTCAAGTTGTATGACCAGTTTGTGTCATTTTTCAAGTAGTTGTATGAATCTGTACCTGCTGTGCAAGTTCATGTATCATAAGTGTAATCAATTCTTAATTTTAGTTCTTATTTTTAACATGAAGTTCCGAGTCATGGTATATTTCAAAAGTTAAGAAGAGCTTAAAGATTATGGATTAACTAGTCGTCAACCTGTGCATATGCATGGGCTAGCCTATTTTACCATGGCAGAAAGAATACGTTCTTTTCAATAGATCTACCAATATGCTATTAATGCATATTATGAAGAATGTAGTGCACGACAGGATGATGATTTCACCAATATACTTCTCTGTATATCTAGTAACTGAGTCTCCATGAGAAATATTACTATTGTTTCCGTTCATAAAAGGATTAATATTTATTAGATAACATACCTTAACCTAAAAAGATTATATTTATTTTGTTAGAAAATATTACTATAGTTTTTGTACATTAATAGTTTGATTCAAAATCTTGTATCCTTGCAAATTCACCTTCTAAAACCCATTGAGACAATTATCATATCGATGGGCAAAAGAACGGCTATGCAATTACGTTATGCTACTTCAAACAAAAAAATCACTTTGTTGCAGCCATGTCGGGTAAAGTTGTTGAGCTAGATAGAAGAAGATGGGAATTGAATTACTCCCTCCGTCTCATAATGTAAAATGTTTTTTGGCACTACACTAGTGCCAAAAACGTCTTACATTATGGGACGGAGGGAGTATTTGTGAGAGAGTTACTTTTAGGACACAATTGTGAAAGTTAAGAGTTTGGGACCGTGACCTTTTTTTTATTAGACTGTGATCAATTTTTCCTAGTGTTTTAGAAAATGGTCGTTTGTTTCGTAGCCAGATCATGGTCTATTCTTCTTGTTTTTTTGTAAAATGATCGTTTGTTTTGTGGAAACATGTTACTATAAAAAGTGATCCGATAATTTCTTATTCAAGTAGTTCTATTTTTGTAGAGTAAGATCGTCTTTTTTTCTTAGGTTACTATGAAAACTGATCCGATCATGACCAATTCTACTGTACCATTTTGTACAGGGAGATTTCCTTTTCTTTTTCTTTAGAAACCGTGAGGGGATTAAATGAATTAATCTACATCGTAATAAGTCAGTCCGATCAGATAAATGGCTCATATTTTCTAATTAATATGGGAATTTCTTGGGAGAGCCTAATTAGTATAGGTACAGAGGTATAGATAAATAGATACATATCACCTATATATCTACATGTGATTTATCAAGGAGCATGTTATGAATACATTCACGTATCGGTTGTTGTGTAGTTCGTGATTTTTTTAGAAAAAAAAAATACACTGATATGCCTGTATGTAGATTTTTTTTTGATAGATTCGTGGTTGCTGGCTGCTTTACACATGCACTATGACATTAGTCTTTTGGTGATTTTTTTTGCTGCACGATTTCCACGTATGATAATATGTCGACTCTATGGCTAATTGTCTATGATGTGGAAATAAAAGACTCCACCTTTCATATCCTTGAGATTTGGAAGCCGTACTATCACTTTGTTTTAAATGGTTGTATTATTACTTGGTAGTTATAGCCGTTCATGACTCTAGAGCTTGTGGAAAATATAGGTACGGCGCTTTCCTTTAATCTTAGACATTTATTAAAATCTAATGGTTATTATATGGATTTTTACAGAATTAACGTGGAGGCTCGAACGATAACATTTATTAAAATTCAACAGTTATTATAGAGTTTTTTAGGATTAACGTGAAGTCTCGAATGATGCCTTTAATTAATAAATATAAGATGTATTATGGACTCCATTGTCCATTAAGCCAAGGAAGGCATGATCGGCAAGAAGTCATGGGCGCTTGAAGGTAGCTTCATATCTGGGAGAGGTTTTAAAATGTTTTTCACTCCCAGCTCACCTTTCTTCAAAGCCCAACCTCTCATTAGAGCATCTCCAGTCGTTCCCACCCCCTCCCCCTGCAGGGGGCTTGAAATATCGCCGCCTGGGGGCGAACCCGCGCTAAAATCGGCTTGGTGGCGATTGAGTCCCCAGCCGCCGCCCGCAGGTCACCCCCAGGCATCAATATTGGCCCAATTTTGGCGCAAATTTGCCCATTTTTCAGCCCACTTTCGACGCAAAATTGGCCCGCTATTAGCGCAAATTGACTAATGTCGGCCCATATTCAACATAAGCTATTTTTTATCACATAGTTCATCACATAAAATCAATAGAAATCAAATAGTTCAACAATAAATAGTTCAATACAAATTATATAGTTCAACAAATAAAAACTCATATTTCATCACACGTCGAGCTAGGTGTTGCCCCTGATCGTCCATAGGTGCTCCACCAGATCCTGCAGCAGTTGTTGATGCACCAGTGGGTCTTGGATCTCCTGACGCATATTGAGGAAGCCCGTACAGGTTGTCGGTAGGTGGTGATAAACTTGACCAAGAGGACCCTGCCTGTAATATGGTTCAGTGTCAAACACTGGCTCTTCCTGCTCACTCTAATTGATCATGTTGTGCAAGATGACACAACAAGTCATGATCTTCCATATTTGATCTTTTGACCAGGTCTGAGCGACGTACCGGACAACAGCAAATCAAGATTGGAACACATCAAATGCCCGCTCGACATCCTTCCTGCAAGCCTCCTGAACCTTCGCAAAGTGGGAGTACTTGCCTCCTGGCACAGGGTTTGAGATAGTATTCACAAATGTGGACCATCTCGGATAGATGCCATCTGCTAGGTAGTATCCCTTGTCGTAGTGTCGCCCATTGACCTCGAAGTTCGCCGGAGGAGAATGACCTTCAACAAGCTTGGCAAAGACAGGGGAGCACTGCAATATGTTGTTGTCATTGTGAGTTCCTGGCATACCAAAGAAGGAGTGCCAAATCCAGAGGTCGTGTGTGGCCACTGCCTCAAGTACCACACTGCAACCGCCTTTGGCGCCTTTGTACATCCCCTGCCAAGCAAATAGACAGTTTTTCCATTTCCAATGCATGCAGTCTACACTTCCAAGCATCCCAGGAAATCCTCTTGCTGCATTCTGTGCTAGGATCCGAGCAGTGTCTTTAGCATTGGGTGATCGCAAGTATTGCGGTCCAAACACTGCCACCACTGCCCTGCAGAAGAAACACTCAATGATCGTGGACTCGGCCATGCGCCCATAGCCTTTGAGTGAATCACCGGGAGCTCCGTATGCAAGCATCCTCATAGCTGACGTGCACTTCTAGAGTGAGGTGAATCCAAGTGTGCCAGTGCAATCCTTTTTGCACTTGAAGTAGTTGTCGAACTCCCGGATGGATTTTTCACAATCCTGAGGAAGAGCTTTCGACTCATCCGATAATGGCGCCGAAATACTTTGTCACCGTGTAGTGGAGCGTCGGCAAAGTAGTAGGAGTAGAGCAAGCAATAGCCTTCCAATCCGATGCCTCTGCTTCGCCTTCAGACAGCCCGGGGCTGAGCCACCTTGACGCGGCTTTGCATTGCTCGCGAGCAGGCTGGCCAGGGCGATCGACGACCATGAGATGCTCTGTGTGCTAGGCGTCGGCATCGGCTTCCTCGTCCAGAAACGTCGCGAGCACCTCCTCGTCATCCGAGTCCATCGTCGAGCAGACAAATCGCTGAACACCTAGCAGGCATGGTAGGCGCGCAACAGCTGGTATCCCGACCTGCGCGGCCGGAGCACCGGAAAACTCGCCCAGGAATGGAGTGGAGGATGCCGCGGCGGAACACCCCTTTCTTTTACGACGGGGGAATGACCTATCTAGCGGTGGTGGGGGTGGTTGGTGCCGGGATCGGCAAGGCGGCGGGAGGGCGTGCGCACGCGGTGGGCGAATCTGGACGTGCAAAAATGTGTTTTCGCCTGACAATGGTGGCCCAAATGCTCTTTTCCCTTCCACCGAAGCCCCCAAGTGCCCCTAGTGTGTTGGGTTCGGCCTGGGATCTCCAGACCAAAAAACGGGCCGAGCCAGCGGATTTCGGTGCCTTATATTAGGGGCGCGACTAAGGGATTTTTTCGGCGCCGACGTGAAAAAAGTCGCCTTGGGAGGCCTGTTGGGGGACGGTTGGAGATGCTCTTACCTCTCAGCTCTTGAACTCAGCTCATAGAGTCGACAAGCGAAGCGGCGGCCATGGCAGGAGATGTAAGCAAGGAGAATTTAGGGAGCGTCCTCATGTAGGTTGTCTAGGAGGAACTTAGGGCATGTACAATGAATAGCCTCAAGGTGATGTCCCGTACGCATGTAGAATAGGATGTCTAAAAAAGTAGGTTTCGATGGAACAGCATGATCCTCTACAGGAGGTGCGTGCTTGATGAGAAAAAGAGTGATCGAATGCATAAAGCTAAAAAAAAGTTGAAGTGGAGAGTAGGAATGGATATGTAGTGATAATCTACTTTCTATTCTTTGATGAGGCCCACTAGTAGTAGCTTGCACTGAGAAGAAAAAAATTCAATGCATATGCCTCAATCTACTTTTTATCATGGGGCATCTGTATCCATATGCCACCACTGTATATGCCCTTATAGTGACAATGCAACCACCTCCTGCAGCACTAACGGACCGCCTGCTACTTAGACTTCTAGGATAGCAATGTCCGCCGCCCGCTCGATTCTTGTCATGCGTCCCAACTCAATGGTCTTTCCTTAAGAGCAACTTCAACATGGCGACCCAAATCGTCCGCCTGCGTATGTTTGGCTCGGTGCGGACAAAAGCGGAGGCCCAACAAGCTGACCCAAACCCAAAACACGTCCACTTCGGCGTCTGCGCTGCGTCCCTCGTGTCCGGCCATGATCTCACTTGGTAGTCGCCCAACTACCGCCGCCGTCTAATTTATAGCGACCACCGACACCGGACTCACTAGTCGATCGGTGAAAGCGCCCTTTTAACCCACGTGTGCGCGGGGGAGGGGGGAGCGGCCTCATCCACTTCGGTCCACATCTAAACCCCACCACCCCCTTTGTGCTTCCTCGGCGGCGACAAGCCAAACCCTAGCCATGGGGCTCTTCGGCAGCGGCAAGGGCAAGGGCAAAGGCAGCCTCGGCGCCTCATCTTCCCATGTTCCTCCCCCTCTCCTCCTCTGCCGCTGGTGTGTGCCCGCTTAGGTCTGCAGCATTTGCATATCCCGGTGCACCAAGCGCGATGGCACTGGGAGTTCAGGCAGCCATTGCCCTACCCGGATGTCACGCTGCCACACCACTGGCACCTTGATCCGGATAGGATCCTGGTGCCAGCAGTGCCACGGACACAACGGGCACACGACAAGGAGGTGCGCAGGCGCCGGGGGCAGCTCACGCCGGCGCAGCGGGCCATTCCTGAGTACGTCGCAGACTCTCCTAATTGGGAGGCCTGGTTTGCCCTCGAACACGAGGAGCAATGGCGGCTGGGCGTGCAGCGCCATCACGCCAACCCCCGCCTCCCCCGTCGTCAAGCCAGAGGAGGAGGAGGAAGCCGAGGCGGGCTACCAGGAGGCGCTGGCGGAGGCCTTCGCCGAATCCATCGAGTTGGAGCGGCGGAAGGCTGAAGCGGCAGCAACGAAGAAGGCCGCGTACGAGGCGGAGGCCATGGCCCTCTCCGCAGCAAAGCGATTGCTGCAGTTGCCGTCTCAGCATTGGTAACCCCGACGACGCCAAGGCTCGAGCCGCCGAGAGGTACGTCTGGACCAACCAGGTGCAGGAGTTCGTCAACCCCCCCCCCCCCCCAATTTGGTTTGGTGCCACACCGGTAGCGAGGAGGCCATGTACCTCCGGCATTGGCGGCGCCGGCTGGTGGAGGAGCGCGCAGACGTCGAGCATATGGAAAAGAAGATGTGCCCGTCTGCCTGGCCGACCCAAACGGACAAAAAGCGGACAAAACGCACGTTCGTGTGGGTCACCCCGTTGGAGTTGCTCTAATAGATGCAAATAACCATGTTTCAGTTATTCAAATTTACAAAATATCCTGCCAGTAAGCACATTTTTTTCTCAAATGCCATTCCTCTACCAGGGTTTTGAAATTTCAAAAATCACCTACAGTGATTGTTGTCTTGTAGTGGTGGTAGCACACGACCCCGGCCAAAGGAGTCAAAGGGTCCGTGAGACCGTTCCAGCGGGCCCACTTGGCAGAGTCTCATCGCCTGCAAAGGCAGAAGGATTCGCGTGACCCCATCCCGATCCCCTCCATCTCTCCGCCTTGTCCAAAACTCCAAACTTTCTCTCCTGTCCTTTCTTCCCATCCCACAACTCCGATCCGAGAGAGAGAGAGAGAGAGAGAGAGGCGCCGGCTGCCATGGCGGGAGAGGTGAGCAAGGAGGAGCTCCGGAGCGTCCTCATGCAGGCCATGATGGCCGCCAAGAACTTGCGCCCGCAGCGCGACCGCCTCCTGCATCTCCAGCGCCGCCTGCAGCGCCTCCAGGCCGCCACCCCAGGCCCCGACGACGCCAAGCTCCGGGACCTCGCCACGGACCTCTTCAAGGTCTACTACATCGGCATGGAGGCCGGCGCCCGCATGCTCAGCACCTGCCTCGAGCTAGCCGTCAAGAACGGCGGCCGCTTCGCCATGAACCCCTCCTTCGCCGTCATGCCCGACGAGCAGCTCCACGACGCTCTGCTCGCGCAGCGCCTCCCGGCCCGCCCCACCACCCAGCCCGAGGCCTTGGCCCGCGTCGAGGCCGCGCTCTTCGCCGTCAAGCTGCCCGAGGAGTACCACATCCCGCGCTGCATCGAGCACCTCGCCGGCTCACGCCCCCCGCACCCCGGCGGCAAGCACGACACCGCCTCGCCGGACGGCAGGCTCAAGACAGCCATCTACCTGAACAAGGCGTTCGACTTCCTCGACCGCGGGTGCACCATCCTGAGCCTCGCCGTCAAGCACGTCGACCTCGCCGTCGCCGTGCTCTCCCGCTTCCTCGACCGCAAGGAGCTCGCCAGCCTCGCCGAGTTCACCGACAAGGTCGCCTACATCTCCGAGGTCTGTCCAAAGCGCCAAACCTTCATCTTCTGTCCTTCCTTCGATCAATCTGACTGTCCAATTCATTCATCAATCTGACTGTCCAATTCATCTTGTTGCAGGACGGGCCATATCCATCAACAGATTAGGCAGCTCACACCTGATTGATCCAGGCTGTGGACAAGCGATTGAAATGTTGATCTTAGCCATGCTCATGCGATCAGTCTTATTTACCTAGGATGATCTCTAGCTACTTTATTATTCAGACTTAAGGTTTCAGTTCAGTTTGGTCAGATTAATCTGCTGCTATGCTACTACTATTTGTGATCAATAACTTTCTGGATGACTGTGGCTATCTTTCTGGATCACTTCATCAGTTTAGGGGTAATGTAGTAGTGTAATATCGGTCTGCATCTATCTGTGCGACGGTTTAGGGGTAATGTCAAATTTGGGATAGCATGGTACTATGTGTTTTAATCATATTCTGTGATGCCATTTGTATCGATCCTAGGATGGAAATTGATATTAACGCGTGCATTCTCCAGTTTGCATTTTGTTCTGGGTGTGATGGTCGATTTGTGGTCAGCAAGCACATCATGAACCGCGCATCCTACTTGCCGGTTAATTATCCAATGCACCATTAATCGTCAAAGGCGAATTTAACTAGTTCCTTATGCAGAATTATGATTTAAATTCATTTCCGTAAGATTAGTAATTTTCCAGCTTTTTTTTAGAAAAGGAGGATGACCCCCGGCCTCTGCTCTAGGCGATGCATACGGCCACATTATTAACTATTTTCACAAGACCTTACAAACTCATACAACAGTAAGACTAAAGCCGCCGTCTAAGCAATAAGCTGTCGCTACACCTATCTAGTTGATGAAAGGCGCAGATAGCCTGGGCCTAATACCAAACAGACATTGCAGCCAAGCCTAACATGTAAGACCTGAGACCCCAACCTAGCCACTTGCCGGGTGCAGGGCACACATCGTCCGGCGTGCTCTCGAGGTCGCCGCCGCCAAGCTGCGACCGCTCCATCTTGAACTGAATCTTGATGCATCAACCTTGCTCGGTCCAGCTATCGTCGACGCCACTACGGCGTCCAACGGCACCTCCTCCCTGCGCGCAAACAGCTGAACACGTCGCGGTCGCCACTGATACACCTCAGCGCCATGCTGCCAAGTACCACCAGTCGACACAGCTTGAAGCCCTTGGAGGATCTGTCGATGCGTAGCACCCGCCGACCGTGCATGACCAAGCGTAGCACCTGTCGGTCAGGCATGACTTGACATCTCCACCGAAGCTCCGTGCAAGACGAAGCCGCTCCACCTCCTGCCTCTTACTTCTAGCGCTGCTCCACAAAACGATGCTTCCAAGAGAGAAACGACACCGCAGTGCCGCCATCGTCCGGTCTGGAACACCAGATCCTAGGGTTTCCCCCGGAGCAATACGAGTGGGTCGACGGTAGTCACATGACGATGCCTTCATCAAGGTAACGACGTGGAACGCCGCCATCGCCCGCCGTCGGCTCGGTTTTCACCGGCAACTACGTCTTCCCGACTCGCAGCTGGTGCCAGATGACGGATCTCGAGATCCGAACACCCAGCCTCAGGCCGACCACCTCTGACGGAAGAGATGACCACCACCGTCGGCTGCACCGGTCAGAACAGATCTGATCGGAGGTGCCGCCGACGAAACCACCAGGCCCTCCACGCCGCCGTCGCCGATCTGAAGGCAGCATGCACGCCACCGCAGCCAAGCCGGCCGCCGACGATCGCAGCCGCCGCTGCCGCCCGAAGGGCCGTCCGCCAGCGCAGCCACAGCCTTCGCCGCGCCAAGCCGTCGCCGTCCGAGGACGGGCTGGCCTCCCGCTGCCTGCAGCCATCCGCCGCGCCACAGATCCCAGATCGATCGCGCCACCACACGCCTTGGGGTCCGCCCCACCCCGGAGACACGCGAGAGATCTCGCCATCGCTGGCGTCCCCGGGCTTAGCCCGGCGGCGTCTTCCGGTGGCGGCGGAGGGAGAGGAGGAGGGAGTTTGCGGCGGCGGCTAGGTTTCTGGCCGCCCGAGTCGCTCTAGGGGGAGGACGACGCGGGGGGTTCGTTCCTTTCTCTAAATGGCTCCTACTATCTAGTGTAATGTTGATCCGCATATTATTAGTGGGACAACCGGATTGAATTGAATGGCTGCACGCAATGGATGTCAAGCTTGTGATTTTGGGCATGCTATGTTTGATCATGTTCTGGCATGTCAATTGCTCCGATTCTAGGCTTGGTAGCAATCTTGCATAATGATACGTGCATGATGCCTGGTTTGTGAATATTGGCCCGAAAGGCCTAACAGGATTCTGTTCTTATTGATTTTTTTTCTTTTGAAATGTTTAACTGTTGATCGATAGTCACCAAGAAACTCATGGATTGAATCCTACTCCCTCCGTACCTAAATATAAGCATTTTTAGATATATTTCAATATAGACTATACCGAGCTAAATGAGTGAATTTACACTCTAAAATACGTCTATATGCATCTTTATGTAGTCTGTATTGAAATCTTTCGAAGGGCTTATATTTAGAAACAAAGGGAGTACATGCTAGTTGGTTAGATGGGATAATGCATGAGGCATAGTGTGTTGGTTGTCCCTTCTCCAAAATGTTTGGTAATTTTCTGCCTCATTTTAGTTATTTTTGTATGTAATGTTGTCCTTACTTGCTCGATACAAATCTATGGACATAAAAAGACAATGTCTCTAGTAATTCCTGGGTGACTTGTCATTTGTGTCAAATATTTAGTCTAAGATCTGACGTTTGCAAATATATGTCCTGTGTATACATTCCCTAATCTGTCTTAAGATGAATCAAATCACATGTCTTTACATGGATTGTAGCTCCTTTTACGTAAGCAGGCGTGCTGACAAAGGATTATGTGTGAATTTCCTAAAGCATTCTACATAAGTAGGTTCAAATGTTGGCATGCCATATTTTGATTTGGTCTTGCAAAGGACTATCTTGTTCACTTGTAATGGGACTAAGCTACTAAGATATCCTATTGTCGGATAACTGAACCACCATTACTCGATGAAAATCGATCTAGCAAACTGACTTTTTTGAACTACCATGGCCACTCAATGAAATCGATCTAGCAAACTGACTTTTCTAAACAAAACAATCGCCAAAAAGGCGTTGGAATGGGCGTTTACCGAGATGGGAACGCACAGGACCGCCTCATGAGGTGTGCCATTGGCGCATCACAAAACCTATAGTTCACAAGTACTCCCTCCGTCCCTTAGTGTCGAAAACGCTCTTATATTATGGAACGGAGGGAGTAGTAATCTACATTGTCTGCAACTAATTTTATGCTAGGAGTATTTATCTGCCAACATTTTCAAATTTGAAAAATTCCCTCAAGAGTGATGGTAATTGTCTTGTAATGGTAGCGGAGGGAGCACGCCACCACCTCTGGATGAGCATGACCCCGGTCAAAATGAGTCAAAGTGAGAGGCCGTTCTGGTGGGCCCATCCTGCAGAGCCAGCCAGCAGTAGGATTTCTCTTCAATACCTACTCGACACGTGTCCCCCTCCGTCTTCTTTACAGCTGCCTCACTCGCCTCCTCCCAAAGCTCCGACCTTTTTCTCCCCTCTCATTTCTTCCTTGCAGCGAGAGAGAGAGAGAGAGAGAGAGAGAGACAAGCGGGGCGGCGGCCATGGCGAGAGAGCTGAGCAAGGAGAACCTGGAGTTGGTCCTCATGCAGGCCATGATGACCGCCTCCTGGAGCTCCAGCGCCGCCTGCAGCGCCACCAGGCCGACGCCGACTCCGGCGCCAAGCTCGGGCTGCTCCCCGGGGACATCTGGCGGGTCTACTACGAAGGGCTCGATGCCGGCGCCAAGATGCTCTCGATCTGCTTCAGGATCGCCGTCGAGAACCTCGCGGTCTCCACCGTCAACATCGCTTTCGCCCTCATGCCCGACGAGCAGCTCTACGACGTGCTGCTCGCGCAGCGGCTCCCGGCCCGCCCCACCACCCAGGCCCAGGCCCTCGCCCGCGTGGAAACCGCCCTCCTGGCCGTCAAGATGCTCGGGGAGCACCACCTCCCGCGCTGCGTCGAGTGCCTCGTCGGCGGCCGGGTCCCCATCCGCGGCAAACCCCTCCCCTCGCCCGACAGCAGCCCCGACAGGGACGACGACCCAGATCCGGTTGCCGCCGCCACCGAGGGCCTCGCCAAGGTCGACGTCTCCGACGACCCGGTCGCCGCCGCCGCCGCCACCGCCAAGACCGGCAGCAAGCGCCGTCACGCAGCCAGCCGCGACGACATGGACAAGGCGCTCGACTACCTGTGCCGCGCAATCAGGATCACAAGCCTCGCCATCAAGCACATCGACCTCGCCGTCGCCGTCCTCTCCCGCTTCCTCGACCCCAAGGAGGCCGCCGGCCTCGCCGAGTTGACTGACAAGCACACCTACCTCGGAGTTGAGGTCCAAAGTCTAAACCTCTCCCTTCTCTTGTTCCTCCCTATTTCGAGTTCATCAATCTGACAGTCCGATTCATGGATCTTGTTCATGTCACTGCAGATTAGCGAGCCCACTACTGCACCTGATCCCTCATCAGATTAGGCCGCCCACTACTTCACCTTTGAATCACTCATCGAAGCCATGTTCCTCTTATCAGTCGTCTTTCTAGCTACTTTATAATGCAGAATTATGATTTCAGTTAGTTCAGTTCAGTTGGGTCAATCAGATTAATCTGCTGTGCATGCTATGCTACTACTATCTGTCTTCAGTTAATTCGTGGACGGCCATTATGTAATCTATCTTAGGTTCTTCAATTTGGGGTAATCAATATAGTGGCGTAGTGTTGAACTGCATCTTAATTTATCTTTGGGATGATCTGTCGAATTGCAGGAGCTTCATCTATATGGATTATGGAGCTGCTACTGTTATGTGTTTTGGTCATGTTCTGTGATGTCATTTTTCAGTCCGGATCCTAGTTTGCATCCTAAGTTTATGAATTATGTTTTCTTCTGCATGGAGTACCAGGATTCTGGTGTGCTTTGCATGATTATCTAGGAATGGAAGCATCATTCAGGCACAATGTTTGGTAACCTTGTGTTGTGCCTCATGATATTATGTGTGGTGCCCTCATGTCCCTACTGATTCTTTTGAATCGCTCTACTGGGACAGAGAATCATCAGTAATGCGTAATCTGGAACATACATACTCTGATACTCACAATCGATGTGGGGAGCAAAAAATATGGCATTCATTTTCAGATCATCTGGAAGTAGGAACAAATGATTGTAGAATAATACAATGGCTGAGAATTTGTGTTCCTTTCTAGAATGTGGCACTCTACTATGCCGTGTAGTTTTGAGTTGTCCTTGTTTTGTTTCTGCGGACCAAGGGCGCCGCCACCGGCTGGCTCTTCCCCAAAATGGACACTTGTTTCACCAAAGGAATTGTCTTTAACAATTGCCTTCAAAAGAAGGAATTTCTTTTTTTGCTAGTGCTGATTGATTGAGGCTGTCGACAAGATACCCAAAAGATGGAATCCCTTGCATTGTTGATCCATGGCCATCCTTATCAGTCAATTTACTTCATCTATGATGATCTCTAGCGAGTCCATGATGTAGACTTATGTTTTCAGTTCAGTTCAATCAAACTAATTTGATGTGCTGCTACCATCTGTGGTTGCTTAATCAATTCATGGACGGTCCTGGCTATTTTGATTGGCTTCATTAATCTGCGGTAATGCAAATCTAGTGCAATGATGATCTGTGTCCTATCTTGTTTGCTTAAAGTTTGGGTTTCATGAACGTCACCTCCGGGTGCCTTCCGGTGCTAGCGAGGTGGGGGACCCTTGCTTGAAGATTAGTCGTGGAAGTTTGCGCCGTTCCATACTAGGCTAGGGCACAGTTTAAGGGTTTGGCCTGTGGTGGCGAGGTGATGGCATCACCGACGGCGTGGAATAAATTCTCCCCTCATGTCCTCGTTTCGGTGATGATGGTCGGCGTGCGGAGGAGGGCGTGTGGAGCTTCGGTCGGGGTCAGATCTAGGGCTCCATTTTCTTCTATGTTTCGTTTAGGTACATGGGCTTAGGGATTCCGGAGTCAAATGACTGCCGCGCATAGCATAGAGCCGAAAGCTCTAGTATGCAGACAAGACCGAGAGTGAACACGAGCACCTTCGACGTTGTCGTTCAGTTGAGTGGACGGCAAAAGTTCGTGTTTTGGTCGGTTGGTTCCTTATCCGTTTGGCAAATTGTTGTCAGATTCGGCTTCATGGGGAAACTAGTGAGGTTAGGCCTACCCAATGTTGTCTGGACGGATCAGGGATGATTGTCCAACCCTCTTCGTTTGTTTCTTCTCCGGGGCGGCGATCTGATCTTCAGTTTGTTATCCTTGGCTTCTTCTGGCTCCGACTGGTGACTTTTCGACAGTTGCACCCAATGCACGAGTATTTTTTTTGGGGCTCAAACACAAAAAGGGTGATATATTTTAAATCAAATGTCTGATTTTGGATCTGTTTTGACAGTCGTATTTGTCTTGAAGAGACCTTTGAAACAATATCAACGTTGAATATATTTAAAAATAATATTTTTTGTTGCTTTTTAAACTGTACTCAAAACTTGATGGTAAAAGAACTCACTAAAACAAAGATGTCGATCAAAACAGTTCCAAAATCAGACATCCGATTCAAAATATATGACTCGGTTTTATTTGGACAGAAAATAAATAAGCAAACAACTTTATTTGATGAAGACTGAGAATGTGAGATATGAAGTGCGGGTTGATTTTTAAACAATAGAAGGACTATTTTCCAAATGTACCAACCATCCATCTCTAGCCAGCTCATTTCCCTCTATTTTCTATCCAATGGCTCATCTAGCATCGGTGCATTGGGTGCATGAATTAGGCCGGTGCACTGGATACGTCCTCAGGTGGTCAGGATAGAGGGATATGGTTCTACAAGATGATGTTTTCTTTCCGGATAATAGGGTGTTTGATTTCATTTGATTTGATGGAAGAAAGGAAATGATACACGGAAAAAATAACCTACTGATACCAACCACCAGATGATACCATGTCACAAAAATCAAATTTGCATGCTTCAAAAAATTCTAAGAAAAATTGGGAATGTTCACAAGACATATGTCTACTAGCCCTAAAAATTCAGATTCAAATTCAAAATACACACTGAGAAATAAAAAAAGACACAACATTAATAGTGTCACAAAAAGACAACCAGAAATATCGCTATTCACATGTGGATTTGTCTTTTTTGTTTCTCCATGTATATTTTAATTTTGGATTTGAAATTTTAGGGTTTGTATGAACATGTCTTCTGCACATTCATGATTTTCTTTGGATTCTTTAAAATGTCAAAATTGAGTTTTTAAACATGGTATCATGGTATCATGTGATATCTTCCCAAGGATACACACCCTAGCTCACGCTCCACCGTTCTGTCCCTGTATTCTCCGCTCTCCTTGTCCGTCACCACCATGTTCGGCACCGACAACGGCTCCTCCTCCGAAACAAACCACATTGACTGGGATGTTCTCATGAAGGAGTCAGACAAGGAGCTTGTCTGCGTTACTCTCAGTCGGTCGTGGAGGGCGGAAGCATGAGCTCTGCGCCTCCTCGGTGGCCCGTCGGGGCTCCTCCAGCCCCACGCCCAACCGTGGCGGCTCGTCACGGTTGACGCCCGCCCCGGTGGCTCAACAGTGCTCTTCTAGCTCTGGGTCATGATCTTCGACTCCTGCTCCTCTCGACGGACGCTAGGTGCTTGTCCAGGTAACTCCAATCTTGTGGCGGCTCCCTGAGTTAAAGGCACATGCAATGTGGGTCGGATCCAACTGTGGCTCTTGCAGGTCCACACTGCCACTACTAGGGAAAACTCTAGTAGTAGCGCTTGTTTTATAGCTAGCAGTAACGCTTGTCTGGCGCTACCGAAGGCGCTACAGCTAAGTTGTAGCAGTAGCGCTGGAAAGCGAGCGCTACTACTATACCTAGTTAGAAGTAGCGCTTTGTAGGGGAAAGCGCTACTTATAATAGTAAGTAGCAGTAGCATTTCTTTTGAAAAGCGCTATTGCTAAATTTTTCTGTATTTTTGAAAATGTAGCTTATTGTCGATGTATTTGTATAGGTTTTATATACAGTACTTTCATCATATGATTTTATGACCATGATTAGTTATTATATATAACAGTGGGTGAAATGAACGTGGATTAGATTCTAGTGGGCGCAACATGTGGTGCATGTCGAAAGTACTACTAATCCAAACTTCATCTAGTTTGGATTAGTAGTACTTTCGATGTGCACCACATGTTGCCTCCACTTGAATCTAATCCATGTCCATTTCACCCAGTGATATATATAATAACTCATCATGCTCATATAACAACTTAGCATCATGCATCATCAATCATAATAATAAATAACTCATCATTGGTATCATAATAACAAGTCCTACTCATCATCATCCTACAACTTCTACTCATTATCATAATAACAAGTCATACTCATCATCATCATAGTCATCTATCCAGCCCTACTAAATTGTTCTTAGTACATGATCATGAGTATTAGCTAGGACCTAAATACCCTCTCTAAGGTAAAATAGCATAAAACAAGATAGACCCTGACTCTCCATTATGGAGAATGGAGATTATCCTATCTCCAATTCTTGCGCTTCGCACAATGTTGCTTCCAAGTAGCTCCCCACGATCGACCATACATTTTTCCCAATCTTTGATTGTCATGTCTTCATCGGTTTTAGAAATCCGGTATGAACAACAATGATGCATAGGATGATGACCTGGCCGTAAGCTCATAACATCAAGGTGACCTTTCGGAAACATCAGATGAGGCACACAATCCTTCAGGATTTTCTGTTGACAAACATAGTAATAACTTTGTAGTTAGCAATGTAGTTGAGTTTTAGAAGAATTTATGCAAAAGATGCATGGACGTCGTAATAGTAAAAATCTTACCATGACATCTCCATGGATGTTACCGTAGTTCAACACGTGCACTAGTGGCACGTATTGACCATAATGTGCAGGAGTTTGATAATAGATATTGTAATTCTCAAGATCAGTAATAAATGAGATCAGATGATTTTTCTCCTGATAAGTTAATTCTGAGCCATCGGTGTAGTAGGTTCTGTCTACCATCTTCCGCACATTCTTTGAAGAATGAAAATAAGCTATCAATGGAAATAAGCTGTCAACTATTTTGAAATAAACAATATAAATTACTTAATAACTATGTTTGATAAACTCACATAGCGGTAGAATTGGAAGCATATCAACAAGGAGCCAAATGTCCATATTGTCTTCGGCGATGTTAGGATCACCAAGATCCATGGTGACAAGCATACCCTCATGAAAAGCATATGTCTTGCAAAGTGCTTTCCAATTCGGGCAACCAAAATAGGTTATGCTCTAAGAATTGTATATATTTACACCAAAATCTATACCATGATGGGTCCTTAGGTGAATTATCTTTGTTTCCATACTTTCATGATCTTCAAAATTCATCCTCTCCAAGACATAGCGTCTTGCATGGCATGGGATAAGCTAGTCGAATTGTAAAAGACGAAAATTACACGTTGAAGAAGCAGAAGTCGTGCTTAATTAAGAAAAAAACACTTGTCGTTGTTGCGTACCGTCTCAACATCGAAGGTCTCCTGGAGCTTAATGCTGAAGCGTCGACCTTCTACGAGGTGAGGCCTATCGCACAGACCCCGATCGTCGCCGCACCAGTCGCACTCCGCCAAGAGACTTTCGTTGTCTGACGACGACATTTCCTACGTTTATAATTCAAAGATTAAACTTCTAAAATTAAATATATGTACTACAAAAACTAAATTAGATAATTATTATTCATCACGGGTGGAGTATCGGTCTGTCGAGTCTTTTCTTGAAAACTCTCAGCTCACGTGCTGAATATATTCGACCGTCGGTGATGGTCGCTTCTACCTTCGTCCACGAGTACATTACACCAAAATGTCTAGCACACGGGAACGAGGGAGAAGCGACCCCCACGACAACAGTCGGGATTCTTCTTCGTCCTCTCATATATGGTGGAGACTTTCTCCCTCTCACTCATTAGTTGACTGTCATGTATGGAGCCTCGACAGACTTATAGTCAACCCGAAATGTCGTTAATTATCTTTCTAGAAAATCCAGGCCGCTCGATATTTCCTACATATTCTAGCACAAGTCATGCCAAAATTCGCGGAAAAATCCGGCATGACCTTTACTAAAGAAGGACATATCGAGCGCCTGAAATTTGCCAAAATAGAAATTAATCAACACTCCGGCAAAACATATGCCACTCGGAGGTATTACCTGCAAACATGGCCATCTACTTGGGCAAGCACATATCCTATTTGAGCAACACAAGAGATACATGTTTATATCAACATCATATGAGCATTCAAACTTGATGGTCATTGCATTTAAATGGTTGAAAATATGAACAAAAACATTTCGAAATATCTTATAGGACTCATATTGACATGAAGATTTGGCCGGTCTCACCTCGAGGTTGGAGGGTCGGTGTGAGGGGAAGGCAGCAGGGGATGACGGAGGGGCTCCTTGATTTCTGCAAAAATCTTAGGACTTAGCGAAACCCTGTAAGCTATCAACTAATCAAATGCATACGCCTTGCATAGTGCTCTCCAATTTGAGCATTCAAAATAGGAGTAGTTCTCCAATTTGAGCATTCAATAAGCAAAACTAAATCATAAAATAAAATAGTATTCAAATTAGCATACATTCAATAAGCAAAACTAAATCATCTCTTGCATCCGTACATCGTCGATTTTTATCACTAATACATCTCAAATAGTATCATACATATAACATCACTAATACAGCTAGAACCCTAGCGAACGACGGGTATCGGCGCGGGTGGTGGACACCCAAAGAGAAGGAACCATCACAGGATCATAGCTCCAGTGAGATCCCTGAAGAATCTGCCAGGTATTGTCGAACCTGCCCTCCAACGCAACCATGTAGCGACGGACGTGCTCGTCCTCCTCGCTGACAAGGTGGCGTACCACCTCCGCGGGGGACGAAAACCTCCGCACCGTCACTGGCCCACGCGACCGCCACCAAAGAAGGTTTGGGTCAACGACGGGCTGGCTCCTCACCAAGCGGCGCCCCTCGGAAAATAGCACCTCCCAGTACCAGCCCGGCGGAGCCCAGTCTCGGACATGGCCCCTCTGATCAAGCAGGCCTCCCCCACCGAGTCGACAATGAGGATGCGAGATAGGCATCGTCGACGTCGATGTGGGAATAATTGCTTTAACTAAAAAATAACAACAAATGTGACATGTTCAAAATATGACATGCCCACTTCAAAATGAATCAACCTAGAATTATGTTAAATACACCTAAAAATAAACTAGTTCTATTAATTTTCTTACAAAAAATAAACTAGTTCTATAGTAAAATTTTAATTAGATCATCAAATCTCATATATATTCCTAAATTTTCTTACTAAAACTAAACTAGTTCTATTAATTCAACTAGTTCAACTAAGCACTTACTATAAAATAAAAATAAACTCTTATTAAAAATAAACTAGTTCAACTAGGTCAATTAATTTTCTTACTAATTCTATTAAACACTTACTAAAAAATAGTAAAAAACTACATTATACAATAGTAAAAAACCACAGTAAAAACAGTAAAAATAGAGATGGAGGGAGGAGGGGTGGGAGGAGGGAGGAGGAGGAGGGATGAGAGAGGAGGAGGAGGAGGCCGGTGGGACGGAGGAGGAGGAGGAGGAGGAGGAGGGATGGGAGGAGGGGGAGGAGGGATGGGAGGAGGGCTGCCGGCGGAGGGCTTGACCGGAGGCGGAGGAAGGAGGAAGGAGGGAGCGGCCGGAGGAGGACGGAGGAGGGTGCGGTGGGAGGAGGAGGGAGGAGGAGGGATGGAGGGACTACCTCAGTGGAGGAGGAACATGAGTGTCCGCGGCGGCGGGCGACGACGATGGTCGAGGAACGGCGGCGATGGCGGACGACGGGGGGTGCAGGGGAGAGTGAATGAGAGGGAGTGAGAGGGTCGGTCGCGTGGGGACGATAAGGTATGGTTAGTAGCAGCACGGGTTGAGAAAAAGCGCTACTACTACAGAGCATAGCAGTAGCGCTGGATAAGGATAAGCATTGCTGCTAAGTGGGGCTAGCCATGTGCGCCCAGTTCAAACTTAGCAGCAGCGCATTTTGCTAACACTCGCTGCTACTAACAGGATAGCAGTAGCGCCTTTTACTGCTACGCGCTACTACTAAGTAGCAGTAGCGCTTCATTTTATCCAGCGCTACTGCTAAGATTCTGTGTATAAGGTTTTCCCTAGTAGTATGCCCCCCCCCCCCCGCGCCGCCCTTCGATTCCAACGACGAGGACATGCTCATTCATGTGTTTTTTGCTGATCATTGACCACCATCAAGAAGGATGCCTACAGCCACCGACACATAATGCAAAAGCATTGCAACTCGGTCTTGAGGCGTTCGGGTGCCTCGCGAAGGAGCAAGCTGTCGTTGCCTCCATTGCGGGTCGTTTCTCCAAGCAACAAGTCGGCATGTGAAAGAGTACGATGAAAGAACATTTTCGTCGACCTGTTGTTTCAAATAGGGATTGAGTGCCTGCTAATAAAGCTTGGGGAGTCTTGGTGGGATGAGGTTACGTGGTGAAGAAGCACTAGTGGTGCTTAGTTGAGTTATGGGGGAGTGGGGGCGCGTGTTTTGTCCTAAAATTTTGGAGTGATTCTTTGTTGCACGTTGAGAGATTGTTATATGATTCAGTTATGTTAGCACCATTTAGACATTGCACTAGTGAAAGTTGAACTCTAGGCCTTATTTCCAAGCATTAAAACACTGTTTTTACTCACCTTTTGTCACTTGCCACCTTGCTGTTTTCATTATTTCAGATTACAAAAACCAATATCTACTATCCATACTACACTTTTATTACCATCTCTTCGCTGAACTAGTGCACATATACAATTTACCATTTTATTGGATGTGTTGGGGACACAAGAGTTTTCTTGTATTTGATTGCAGAATTGTTTGAGAGAGACCATCTTCATCCTACACCTCCCACAAAATGATTAATCTTAGGTCATCAACTTGAGGGAATTTTGCTACTATCATACAAAACTCTGCAATTGGAGGCCCAATAGAGTCTACAGGAAATAAATTGTGTAGTAGACAGCAGCAGGCCAGTATGCAAAGGAGTACGATGACAGACGATTGTTGTTGATTTGTTGTCTCAAATAGGGATTGAGTGCCTGCTAATAAAGCTTGGGGAGTCTTGGCGGGATGAGGTCACATGGCGAAGAAGAACTAACGGATCTTAGTTGAGTTCTGGGGGTGAGGGGGGGGGGAGTCATTGCCCCCTGAGGGAGTCTTGGATTAGGGGATGTCCGGATAGCCGGACTATAACCTTTGACCGGACTCCTGGACTATGAAGATACAAGATTGAAGACTTCGTCACGTGTCCGGATGGGACTTTCCTTGGCGTGGAAGGCAAGCTTGGCGTCTGGATATGTAGATCTCCTCCCATTGTAACCGACTGTGTAACCCTAGCCCTCTCCGGTGTCTATATAAACCGGAGGGTTTTAGTCCGTGGGGCGAACAACAATCATACCATAGGCTAGCTTCTAGGGTTTAGCCTCTACGATCTCGTGGTAGATCTACTCTTGTACTACCCATATCATCAATATTAATCAAGCAGGAGTAGGGTTTTACCTCCATCGAGAGGGCCCGAACACAGGTAAAAACATTGTGTCCCTTGTCTCCTGTTACCATCCACCTAGACGCACAGTTCGGGACCCCCTACCGAGATCCGCCGGTTTTGACACCGACATTGGTGCTTTCATTGAGAGTTCCTCTGTGTCGTCATCTTTAGGCCCGATGGCTCCTCCGATCATCAACAACGATGCGGTCCAGGGTGAGACTTTTCTCCCCGGACAGATCTTCGTATTCGGCGGCTTTGCACTGCGGGCTAATTCGCTTGGCCATCTGGAGCAGATCGAAAGCTACGCCCCTGGCCATCAGGTCAGATTTGGAAGTTTGAACTACACGGCTGACGTCCGCGGAGACTTGATCTTTGACGGGTTCGAGCCTGACCGAGCGCCGCCTTTATTACGATGTGCATGATCTAGCTCTGCCGCCGAACAGTGCCCTGGAGGCCACACCCATGTCCGCTCCGACTCTTAGCTCGGAGCCGACTGCGCCAATCGAGGATGGGTGGCTGGACACCGCCTCGAGGGCTCCAATCTCTACGGCGATCGAGCCGAACACCAGACTTGTCCTCTGTGAAGCCAGTGACTCCAAGGTGTCGGACTCCTCTCCGGACTCCGAACCCTCCGCGCCGCTGCCAATCGAATCCGATTGGGCACCGATCATGGAGTTCACCACCGCGGACATCTTTCAGCACTCGCCCTTCGGTGACATTCTGAATTCACTAAAGTCTCTCTCTTTATCGGAGAGCCTGGCGGACTATGGTCAGCAAGGTTGGGATGCGGACGACGAAGAAATTCAAAGCCCACCCACCACCCACTTCGTAGCCTTGCCGATGATTTAACCGACATGCTCGACTTCGACTCGAAGACATCGACGGTATGGACGCCCGATGCAGAGGCGACCAAGAACCAGCGCCTATAGGGCGCTGGAAGGCCACCTAAATCGTATGACATATACATGGTGGACACCCCAAAAGAAGGGAACGACGATGGAACAACGGAGGATGACCCTCCAAGAAGCAGCCTAAGCGCCCGGCGTCGTGGCGCCGCTCTAAATCCGCCAAAGCAAAAGCGGCGATTCCGGCACGGGAAATAATAACACCACAGGCGGTGCGAAGACAACCCCTCCGCAGAATTCAGCACGGGAGGATGGAGAAGCCAGCCCTCATGAGAGAGCGGCGGAACAAAGAGGTAGAGGGCGATAATTACATGCCTCCCTTCGAAGACGAGGCAAGCCTCGACGACGACGAATTTGTCGTGCCTGAGGATCCCGTCGAACAAGAGCGTTTCAAACGCAGGATTATGGCCACGGCGAGCAGCCTCAAGAAAAAACAGTAACAGCTTAGAGCTGGCCAAGACTCGCTAGCCGACAGATGGATGGAAGTCCTTGAAGCGAAAATGCGGACTCAACGCCCCTCAAGAGCTACCCAAAGCGCAGGCTGCTACCCCGATTATAGGAGGAAGCACCTAAACCTACATCACCAGCGCATGACGCGGTGGCCTGACCGCCACCTCGTGGCGCTGACGAAGAGCCTCTCAGCCCTCCACTCAAGCCGCACCCCGGTGTCGCTCAAAAAATACCAAGGCACGGGGAAATGCGCCAGACCTGCGAGATATATTGGAGGACAAGGCAAGGCAAAAAAGATCGATCTACAGATCACGTGGGCGCCCCACGACACATGACGATAACCGTCACGCCGGATATGGCAAATCCGGCCAGGCCGAACACAGTAGACAAAGCTCATTTGAGCTACGTCGTGATATAGCCGATTGAGGCGCCAAGACACCCACTATGCTTCACAGATGAAGTAATGGATCATCAAATCCCGAGGGTTTCAAACCCGTAAACATCGAATCATACGATGGCACAACAGATCCTGCGGTATGGATCGAGGATTATCTCCTTCATATCCACATGGCCCACGGTGATGATCTACACGCCATCAAATACCTCCCACTCAAGCTTAAAGGACCAGCTCGACATTGGCTTAACAACTTGCCGGTGAGTCAATTGGTTGTTGGGAGGACCTGGAAGCCGCATTCCTCGACAATTTCCAGGGCACCTATGTGTGACCACCAGACACCGATGACCTAAGCCACATAATTCAACAGCCAGAGGAATCGGCCAGACAATTCTGGACATGGTTCCTAACCAAGAAAAATCAAATAGTCGACTGTCCGGACGCAGAAGCCCTTGCAGCCTTCAAACATAACGTCCGTGACGAGTGGCTTACCCGGCACCTAGGATAGGAAAAGCCGAAATCCATGGCAGCCCTCACAACACTCATGACCCGCTTTTGCGCAGGAGAAGACAACTGGCTAGCTCGTAGTAATAACATGACCAAGAGCCCTGGTAATTCGGATACCAAGGACAGCATTGGCAGGTCGGCGTCGCAACAAGCACAAGCGCCGCATTAACGGCGACAATGCCGAGGAATCTGACGATTAATGCCGGATTCAGAGGCTCTAAACCCGGTCAGCGAAAAAGCCATTTAAAAGAAATACTCTGGGCCCCTCCAGTTTGGACTGAATACTCGATCGCTCGTGCCAGATACACGGCACCCCCGAAAAACCAGCCAATCACACCAACAGGGATTGTTGGGTGTTCAAGCAGGCAGGCAAGTTAAATGCCGAAAATACCGACAAGGGGATGCATAGCGATGACGAGGAGGAGCCCCAGCCGCCGAACAATAGGGGACAGAAGGGCTTCCCCCCACAAGTGCGGACGGTGAACATGATATACGCAACCCACATCCCCAGAAGGAAGTGGAAGCGTGCACTCAGGGACGTATATGCGTTGGAGCCAGTCGCCCCAAAGTTCGATCCGTGGTCCTCCTGCCCGATCACTTTTGATCGAAGGGACCACCCCACTAGCATCCGCCATGGCGGATTCGCCGCATTGGTTCTAGACCGAATCATTGACGGATTTCACCTCACTAGAGTCCTTATGGACGGCGGCGGCAGCCTGAACACCTGCTTTATCGGGATCTGATTGCAAAAAATGGGCATAGATCCCTCAAGGATTAAACCCACAAAGGCGACCTTTAAAGGCGTCATACCAGGTGTAGAGGCCAACTATGCAGGCTCGAGTTACACTTGAGGTGGTCTTTGGATCCCGGATAATTTCGAAGCGAGGAGTTAATCTTCGACATAGTCCCGTTCATGATGGCTATCACGCCTGCTTTCGGACGAACCGCATTCGCAAAAGTTCAATGCGGTGCCGCACTACGCATATCACAAGCTCAAGATGCCAGGCCCTCGAGGAGTCATTACGGTAAATGGAAACACCGAACGCTCTCTCCTAACGAGGAGCATAACGCGGTCATCGCGGCGGAAGTACAAAGTAGCCTCTCAAGGCAATTCTCGATCCGGCTATTAAGCGTCCGGACACCGTCAAGCAGCGCCAGAGTAACCTACAACCAGACCGCCTGGCACGTTCCGAGCAAGCGTAGCAATGCGGCCCCAACCCCAGCCCTCGCGAAATTGCGAAACCAGTACTACGCGAACATAATTACGCTCTGGAAATACCATGGGCATAGGGGGAGGGGCATGACCATGACATGCCCAAAATGCGACTAAACCACACTAGGGGCTCCCGATTTTGTCATTCTTTTTTCTTACTTTCAGGACTCCACTCTCCGGAAGGCACATCCGTGAAGACAATCGCCGAACACACGATGCAACAGCCAGGAGGCAGAAAACTTCGTCGAATGTCCGGATGGTCTCTATAACGAGCTAAATACCTGTCTTACATACCATCCATTTCGCCCCTGGAGGGGACATGTCAAATAGTCTCATCTCTTGCTTATCGCACCATTTGTATCGTTACGCTTTTACCGCAGCCTTTTCGAATAAACAATACATAGCTTTTGTCTATTATTGCATTCCTTTTTTATGTAAATATGTTCAGTTATGACATTATGCAACCGTACACTTTGGTACGGCCAATACACCAGGGGCTTAAGTACCCCAGAATATGGTGTGAGAAGTCCGAACACTCTCACGAGTGCAGCACCCCGAACTTATAGCATTATATGCATCGGCTCCGAATCATGTCTTGGGTCAATAGTTGGGTTTGCCCGGCTCACATGTTTTGGTACCTTACATTCCGTCATATCGGCTAAGGTAGCGCTTGGGAGAACTACTGCGATTGTGCCCGGTTGAGCTGGGTTAAGCACCTCGATGAAAGCTAAAACTGACCGTCATGATAGGGCGAGAGCTGGTCGCTGTTCAAGAGGTTTCGAGTCCCTAAAGACTTATGCCGCTTAGAGCGAGGAGCCGGCTTTGTCCGGCCTAGGCGTGGATAGCGCCCCGAACTCGGTCTTCCGAATACTAGGGGCTTCGCCGAAATTTAAAATTATAGAATTCTTTGGCTAAGTGAGAGTGATAAAGCATTATAGTCCGATTGCCTTGTACGTTGTGTTGAGCGCCTCCCTCGAAGGACCCAAGAATGGGAACAAGAGCGCTCAGGTTTATCCCGAACACCCCAGCACTCGTGGCATGGAGGCAGAAGTCGACGACTCGCCATCTCTCAGATTTAATAAACGGCCACACAGAAGGCAATATTTTAAATTCAAAAAGCGTTGCTTAGCGCATATGAACAAGTTTTCAGCGCACAGGATAACACGAGCGAGTTTACTCAAAAAATTACATCCTTGGAACATTCATCCGCCATAAGGCGGGCACCCTTCAGGACGCCCTCATAATACATCTCGGGCTTGCGATGCTCCTTGCCCTACGGTGGCCCATCTGTCACCAGCTTCTCAGCATCCATCTTGCCCCAGTGCGCTTTAACACGGGTAAGGGCCCTACAGGCACCTTCGATGCATACAGAGCGCTTGATGACTTCAAGCCGTGGACAGGCATCCGCCAGCCGCCTCACCAGCCCAAAGTAGCTCCTAGGCATGACCTCCCCAGGCCATAGCCGGACTATAAGGCCCTTCATGGCCTGTTCGGCCACCTTGTGGAGCTCGACCAGTTGCTTCAGCTGGTCGCTCAAGGGCACCGGGTGTCCGGCCTCAGCATACTGAGACCAGAACACCTTCTCCGTCGAGCTCCCCTCCTCGGCCCGGTAGTATGCGGCAGCGTCGGACACACTGCAGGGCAGATCTGCGAATGCTCCTGGAGAGCTCCGGACTCGGGTAAGTAACAAGTAATTCACTTTCACGTGCTTGCTTTGCATAAAGAATGCCTTACCCGCCGCTATCTTCTTCATCGCCTCAATTTCCTGGAGGGCTTTTTGGGCTTCGGCCTTGGCAGATTTGGTGCTCTCAAGGGCCGAGGCAAGCTCGGACTCTCGAGTCTTTGAGTCAAGCTCCAAACTCTCGTGTTTTTCCACGAGAGCCTGGAGCTCTTGCTGCACCTCCGCCACCCGCTCCTCTTACTTTTCTCGCTCGATGCGCTCCACGGCCGCATTATCCTCGGCGTTGGACAGCGCTTTCTTCATGGTTGCCACCTGGGTTGTGGCCCCTGTAATACTCATGTTGGTCCTGTCATTTTTTGCAACCACATATTTTTTTTGTATACTTACATAAGGTATTACTTACCTTCCCTGTCCTCGAGCTGCTTCTTGGCAAGGCCGAGCTCGTTCTCGGACCGCTCGAGGCTCTGCTTCAATGCATCGACCTCCGCAGTCAGTGCGGTAGATGTTAGCAGTGCAGCCTGCATTCCCATATTGACATACTTATATTAGACTCCTGCGTATATCTTTTAGATCCTCAGCTCGACTTTTCTTTCCGAACACCAAACTGAGCATCAGGGGCTACTGTCTATGCGGTAATATTTTTACATATCTTAAATACATACCTCAAAGCCTGTTAGAAGGCTGGCACATGCTGATCAGCCCGCTCTTGGCGGACTGAACCTTCTGGATCACCACACTCATAATAGTGCGGTGCTCCTCGTCGATGGAGGCACCGTTAAGCACCTCCAGCAAATTATCCGGTGCCTCTGGTTGGACGGAGGTCACCGGCATCATAGGCTTGCCCTTCTTACTAGGGGGCCGCCTGCCGGACTCCGGAACTATTGAAGGTTCCGGTGCGGTGTCCGGCCCAGGGCCAGACTTGGAGCCCCTGGGGGTCTTGCCCCCCTTGTGCCTGGAGTCCGGGACATCGCCTTGAGGCGCTCCCAAGACTGCCTCCCCCCGATTTGGAACCTTTTGGGACAATACCTCGGCATCATCCGCAGGGCGAGGGGAGGAGGCGGCCGGAAGTGAAGTGCTATTCACATCCGACGAGCTTAAGGAGCCGCTCGACGGCACGCCGACCTGGGCTCGGGGCGGACTGCATGATTATATCCGGCGTCAGGGAAAGCTGTGCAATAAAAGAACACTATGAATCACTCTGGTGTCCGAACACTTACGACTTCGCCAGGCTTGGCCTGGCGGCAACTCCTCCTCGGCTGTCGGCTGACGTTGGTGGAGTAATCCGGGAAGGTTCTTCCCTCTTGGACCCTCCGGCCTCCCGGTTAGGCGGCTTTCCTTTTCTTTTCTTCCCCTGTTGGAGAAGAAACCTCTCTTTCCTCCTCCTCGTTCTCGTAGGAGGAGCGCGCCTCGGAGTCGTCAGACGACGAGTCCGGCTCCACCGGGCGTCGGGAGCTCTTCCGGGTTGCCGCGGCCTTCTTCTTGGCCTTCTTCTCCGGCACCACGTAAGGTGCCGGAACCAGCAGCTTCGCCAAGTGGGCATCTGCTGGACCTTCGGGCAAAGGAGCCGGACAATCGATCTGTTCGGTCTTCTTCTGCCAGTCCCGTCAAAGGAACGGGAGCTTAGATCCCGCATAGAGTCAAACTATGAAAAACAAGTATCCCGTAAAGGGTAAAACAAGCTTACTACGCTGGCTTGGCGCTTCGCGCGGAATCCATGATCCTCGGTAATGGGAGGGAACCTCGGCGCCTTGAATAGCACCTTCCGGGCATCCTCGTGCGTTGGGTCAAAAGCCTGGTCGAGTTTGGTCTTTGGGCGGGTCGAACTCCCACAAGTTAAAAGCTAAATCGTTGACACGGGAGGATCCGGCGGATGAGCATGACCTGGACTACATTGACAAGTTTAACCTTCTTGTCCACCAGGTTTTGGATGCAGGTTTGGAGTCCGGTCAGCTCTTCCGAATTACCCCACGACAGGCCCTTCTCTTTCCAGGAGGTGAGCCGTGTGGGGATGCCAGATTGGAATTCAAGGGCCGCTGCCCATTCAGGGTCACGCGGCTCGGTGATGTAGAACCACCCCGATTGCCACCCTTTGATGGTTTCCACGAAGGAGCCCTCGAGCCATATAACGTTATGCATCTTGCCCACCATGGCGCCTCCGCACTCTTCTTGCTGGCCGCGCACTACCTTCGGCTTGACATTGAAGGTCTTCAGCCATAAGCCGAAGTGGGGCTTGATGCGGAGGAAGGCCTCGCACACGACGATAAACGCCGAGATGTTGAGGATGAAGTTCAGGGCAAGATCATGGAAATCCAGGCCGTAGTAGAACATGAGCCCCGGACAAATGGGTGGAGTGGGAAGCCCAGTCCAGCGGAGGAAATGGGGAGGAACACAACCCTCTCATGGGGCACAGGGGTGGGGATGAGCTTCCCCTCGTGCAGGAAGCGGTGCGCAATGTCGTTGGACAAGTATCCGGATTTCCTCAACTTTTGATGTGCCCCTCCGTGACGGAGGAGGCCATCCACCGCCTCCCGCTCCGGACATGGCTGGAGAAGGTTGAGGTGGGAAGCGCGGACTTAGGTATTTGGAGCTCGAGTCTTGTGAAATGAATCTGTGAAGGAGGAAGAAGGCATAAATGAAAAAGGTGGATCCTTATCCCCTTATATGGGCGGACGAAACTATGTACCCCCACCAGCCTGGTAAAACTCGCTTATCTCCCAATCGCCGTAATTAATGGCACGGTTGGGTTACCCACGCCCGTATTGATGAGAATCCCGGAATAAGGGGACACGATCTCTGCTTCGACAAGACGTGCCAAGGAAACCGCCTTGCTAAGTGCGCTAAGGTGGGACAGTAAAAACGATTCGAATAAAGGCTTGGCCGTGGTGTGATGTCACACCGCGGAATACGTCAGCAGATTGAATTTGTGTAAATATTATTCTCTCTACGGTGGTATGTGGAACTTATTTTGCAGAGCCGGACACTATCCTTGTGTTCAAAATCTTCTATGAAGTATTCGGAGGAGGAACCCGCCTTGCAATGCCGAAGACAATCTGCACGGGACCTCGTCATTGAAGCCTGGTTAGGGAGACTCGAGGAGTCCTGGATTAGGGGTGTCCGGATAGCCGGACTATAACCTTTGGCGGACTCTGGACTATGAAGATACAAGATTGAAGACTTCGTCACGTGTCCGGAGGGGACTTTCCTGGGCGTGGAAGGCAAGCTTGGCGATCCGGATATGTAGATCTCCTCCCATTGTAACCGACTCTGTGTAACCCTAGCCCTTTCCGGTGTCTATATAGACCGGAGGGTTTTAGTCCGTAGGACGAACAACAATTATACCATAGGCTAGCTTCTAGGGTTTAGCCTCTCTGATCTCATGGTAGATCTACTCTTGTACTACCCATATCATCAATATTAATCAAGCAGGAGTAGGGTTTTACCTCCATCGAGAGGGCCCGAACCTGGGTAAAAACATCATGTCCCTTGTCTCCTGTTACCATCCACCTAGACGCACAGTTCGGGACCCCCTACCCGAGATCCGCCGATTTTGACACCGACACCCCCCTCCCCACCCCCTAGCTTTAGCCCAAATCATGAAGGAAAAAAAACTATGGGCCTTAGATTGAAAAAATCTAGTGCTTTGCCCCCTCAACCGTCAAACACCCATGTTTTGCTTTGAGTTTTAGAGGTAAGTGAGCACGCTGTAAAGTGATCATTTTTCATGTTTTACTCATCATGTGATGTATAGATGGTAATATAAATAGCGATTCACCCCTTTCGCATTGCCCCCCTACATACGAGCGATTCTTCTTCCTAAGGTTTAGTTGGGTGTCTCACACATAATTTTTTTATTAACCAAATTAAGGATCAAATGTAAACTTTTGAAATGCATGTGTTAAATAAGACCAGAGGGAGCCATGATTATTGGTTGAATGCTTAAAGAGTTAGAGATGAGAATTTTTAGAAATGATTTGTTCCTTTGACCCTTTTTTAAGTCCTTTTGCTGTGGGTTTTTGCTCCAAGATGGATGTATTTAGAGATTCCATTTATACGAGTGAGGCAATGTTACAAAACATTCCACCTTGCATTTGTCAAATTTTCAAAATCACCTACGGCGAGAGTTGTCTTGTTGTGGTAGCTGTGGAAGCAGGATACCCTTTGTTCTCGTGGATGGATGAGCATGACGCCGGTCAAAAGATGTCAAAGCTGGGCCCATCTTGCAGACCCAGCCAGTAGCAAGGCTCCTCTCATCAATAGCCGTGCGACACATGTCCCCCGCTGTCTTCTTTCCACCTCCAGCCATCGCTCGCCTCATCAAAAGATCCAACCTTCTTGTGCTCTCCTTCCTCCTTCCTTCCCAAGAACAAGAAGACTCACCTCCGGCCAGCCTCAGAGCGAGCGAGAGAGAGAGCGGCCATGCCGGGGGAGGTGAGCAAGAAGGACATGGAATCCTTCCTCCTTGAGTACGCCATGATGGCCGCCAACAACGTGAAGGCGTAGCGTGACCGCCTCTTGGAGCTCCAGCGCTGGCTGCAGCGCCTCCAGGCCGGCCCCGGTGTAGGATCAAAAGTATGTCTAGAGGAGGTGATTAGACTACTTGACCAAATAAAAATCTTTCCTTTTTTGAATTTTAGTTGTGGGCAAATTTTAGCAATTATGACAAGTCAAGCAATCGACCTACACACGCAATTCTAAGAATATAGCAGCGGAAAGTAAAACATTGCATATGAAGGTAAAGGGAAGGGTTTGGAGAAGGCAAACACAATGGAGACACAGATATTTTGGTGTGGTTCCGATAGATGGTGCTATCGTACGTCCGCGTTTATGGAGACTTAAATGCACGAAGGGTAACAGTTGCGAGAGTCCATGGAGGGATCCACCCACAAAGGGTCCATGAAGAAGCAACTTTGTCTATCCCACCATGGTCATCGCCCACGAAGGACTTGGCTCACTCGGGTAGATATTCACGAAGTAGGCGATCTCCTTGCCCTTACAAACTTCTTGGTTCAACTCCACATCACGACGGAGGCTCCCAAGCGACACCTAACCAATCTAGGAGAGACCACTCTCCAAATGGTAGTAGACGGTGTGTTGATGATGAACTCCTTGCTCTTGTACTTCAAATGATAGTCTCCCCAACACTCAACTCTCTCACACAGATTTGGCTATGGTGGAAGAGAGGTTTGAGTGGAAAGCAACTTAGGGAAGGCTAGAAATCAAGATTCAAATGGTTGGAATGGAATCTCTTGATCTCAAGACATGAGTAGGTGGTTCTCTCTCAGAAAGTGAATGGTGGAAGTGTAGGCACATTCTGATGGATCTCCTCCATGAGAAAGAAGGGGTGGAGGGGTATATATAGTCTCCACACAAAATCTAACCATTACACACTTTTGACCCATCACAGTGTCACCAATTTGGAAACTCGGTGGCACCGATCTTTTCATGAACGTTAGGAATCCCGGTGGGACCGGTGTGCTAGGGCTTAGGGCAAACTTCATCTCGGTGGCACCGATTGCATCATCTCGGTGAGACCGAAGTGAGTGCAATGAGCAACATAGAATCTGTCAAGTTAAATCGGTGGGACCGATTGCAACAACTCGGTGAGACCGAAGTGAATGCAACAAGTCACAGAGATCTAGCAAGGCCATCTCGGTGAGACCGAGATCCGTATCGGCGTGACCGAACTGTTAGGGTTTCTGGCAGTGGCTATGTCAAGATGAACTCGGTGGCTCCGGATCGGAAATACGGTGGGGCCAAGTTGGAGTTTAGGGTTTTGACATATTTGGATACAGAAAGTGGCTGAGGGTAACAATATCACTAAGCATTTGAGCAACAAGATCATTAAGCAACACCTCATCCCCTTTTAATAGTATTGGCTTTCCTATGGACTCAATGTGATTGAGGGAGTCCTGGATTAGGGGGTGTCCGGATAGCCGGACTACCATCATCAGCCGAACTATCACCTGCCGGACTATCATCATCGACCGGACTCCAAGACTATGAAGATACAAGATTGAAGACTTCGCCCCGTGTCCGGATGGGACTTTCCTTGGCGTGGAAGGCAAGCTTGGCGATCCGGATATGTAGATCTCCTACCATTGTAACCGACTCTATGTAACCCTAGCCCTCTCCGGTGTCTATATAAACCGGATGGCTCTAGTCCGTAGGACAGAACAACAACCCTTACAATCATACCATAGGCTAGCTTCTACGGTTTAGCCTCCTTGATCTCGTGGTAGATCCACTCTTGTAAACATCCACAATATCAATATCAATCAAGCATGACGTAGGGTTTTACCTCCATCAAGAGGGCCCGAACACAGGTAAACATCGTGTCCCTTGTCTCCTGTTACCATCCGCCTAGACGCGATTCGGGACCCCTACCGAGATCCGCCGGTTTTGACACCGACATTGGTGCTTTCATTGAGAGTTCCTCTGTGTCGTCACCGATAGGCTTGATGGCCTCTTCAATCAACAACGACGCAGTCCTGGGTGAGACTTTTCTTCCCGGACAGATCTTCGTATTCGGCGGCTTCGCACTGCGGGCCAACTCACTTGGCCATCTGGAGCAGATCGAAAGCTACGCCCTGGCCGTCAGGTCAGGTTTGGAAGCCTAAACTTCACGGCCGATATCCGCGGGGACTTGATCTTCGATGGATCTGAGCCACAGCCGAGCGTGCAGCGCTGTCACGATGGGCATGACCTAACTCTGCCGCCGGACAGCACCTTGAAGGCCGCACACGAATCCGCTCCGACTCATAGTCCGGAGCCGATCGCTCGGATCGAGGACGGATGGCTGGACACCACCTCGGGAGCCGCAACTTCTACGGCGATAGAGCCGAACACTTACCTTGTCCCACATAAATCTCATGACTCCGAGGTGTCGGACTCTCTGCCGGACTCCGAACCTCCTGCGCCCCTGCCAGTCGAATCCGATCGGGCGCCGATCATGGAATTCGCCGCCGCGGACATCTTTCAGCATTCGCCCTTCGGTGATATCATAAATTCATTGAAGCATCTCTCGCTATCCGGAGAGCCCTGGCCGAACTACGGCCAGGATGGATGGGACGCGGACGACGAAGAAATTCAGAGCCCACCCACCACCCACTTCGTAGCCACCGTCGGCGATTTATTTAACCGTGCTCGACCACGACTCCGAAGACATCAACGGTATGGACGACGATGCGGAGACTACCAGAACCGGTGCCCACAGGACCTTTGGAAGACCACCTCGTCATACGACATATACATGGTGGACACCCCAAGGGAAGCGATAAGAAGGAACAACGGACGCGGCGAGGATAATCCGCCGATAAACAACCAAAGCGGCAGCGTAAACGCTGCCCTAAGTCCCGCCTCGATCAAAGCAGCCTTCCTAACGACCCAGCGATAGAGCAGGGCAAACCAGCGGACGGCGAACAGGGACGAGGCGGATAATCAACCCCTTCACGGAGCAATCAACGGTCCGGACACAACACCGAGCATAAGAGCATACACAAAAGACTGCGTCGCCACCGCAAGAAGTTTGAAGAAGGAGAAAGCGGAAGCTCAAAACAGCGAAGACACGCTCGAGAATGAAGTGTAGCAAAGTATTCAAGACTGCAGACAAATATGGCAATGGCCATCAAGCGAAGAGCTACAAAGCGCAAGTTGCTGCCGAAATTTGACGAGGAAGCCATAGAGCCTTCACGGTCAAAAAATAAAGAGGCCACTGGCGGATAGACGGCAGATGACAGGCCAAAAGCGACAAGCGGGCCACGCACAAGCGAATTATAATCCTGGGAAAGCGGACAGCCCAACTAGGTCCATCTACGGGCCAAAAAGAGGGCCCTGTGAAGTAACACAACACAACAAGTGTTCAAGACAGCGGCACACCCAAATACAGGCGCCGCACACCCGCTTATGTTTTACCGATGAGGTGCTGGATCATGAATTTCCAGTAGGGTTCAAACCCATGAACATAGAGGCATACGACGGCACAACAGACCCCGGAGTCTGGATAGAAGATTACATACTACACATACACATGGCTAGAGGAGTACCTACCCCTCAAGCTCAAAGGGCCAGCTCGGCACTGGCTCAAAGGCCTCCCAGAAAACACTGTTGGAAGTTGGGAAGAGCTTGAGGACGCGTTTAGAGCAAATTTTCAAGGGACTTATGTCCGCCCTCCGGATGCAGACGATCTGAGTCATATAACCCAACAGCCCGGAGAGTCAGCGCACAAATTCTGGAACAGGTTCCTTACCAAAAAGAACCAAATAGTCGACTGTCCGGACGCGGAAGCCTTAGCAGCTTTTAAACACAACGTCCGAGACGAATGGCTCGCCAGACACCTCGGCCAAGAGAAGCCAAGAACAATGGCCGCGCTTAACAAGCCTCATGACACGCTTTGCTAGGAGAAGATAGCTGGCTAGCAAGATGCAGCACCAGCGACCAGTACATCCGAGATCGGAGATGGAAAGCGGAAAGTCACGGTAGCAGGAAAGATCGGTAGCGGAATAAAGAAAAAAGCCCAAAGGGCACGACGGTCAACGCCGGATTCAAAAGCTCATGACCAAACAATAAAACACGGCCTCTTAAGGACAACAGAGGCGAGCTATCAAATTTAAACAAAATTTTAGATCGGATATGTCAAATCCATGATACCTCGGAAGGCACGCAAACCACACCAACCGAAATTGTTGGGTTTTAAACAGTCCGGCAGACTCAACGCCCGGACACAAGAAACTCGATGTGCCAAGAGAGGGCGATGTGAACCCCACCAGCAGAGCACCGGAAGTCAAAAGACTTTCCCACAAGAAGTCAAAACAGTAAACTCGCTTCACGTGATAGCACGGAAAGCCAACACGGCACTCGCCAAGACAAGTGTCGCACGATCCACCCCGGTGGACCGAGATTGGATGTCAAAACCAATCACTTTTGACCATCTGGATTAGTCCAGAAGTATCCTAACGCAGGATAGACTGCCCTGATATTGGATCCCATAATAGACGGACTGCAATTAACGCAGGTTTTGATGGACGGTGGCAGTGACTTGAACCTGCTATATCCGGACACAATCCGCAAATTGGGATAGACCATACTGTAATTCGGCGTAGCCGCACTTCCTTCAAAGGAGTGGCGCCAGGCCCCTACGCCAGGTGCACAGTCTCATTATTACTAGAGGTTGTGTTCGGGTCATCCGACAACTTCCGACGATAAAAGCTAACCTTTCATGTCGCCCCATTTAAAAGTAGCTATCAAGCATCACTGGGACGGGAAGCTTTCGTCCGCTTCAATGCAATACCACATTACGCGTCTCTTACGCTTAAACTGCCCGGTCCACGTGGCACCATTTCATTATAAGGTCGCCTGAGACCCCGGACACGGCTGGACGAGTCCGGAATAAATAAGCTAGGGGCTACCTAGCCGCACACCCCTTCACAAGGGTTTGCACATATAAGCCATAATGAGCTAGCATAGGCTCAGCTTTATTAATCTATATTTCAATTTTTCATGCACTTTCTCGCACGATTTCTTTTCCAACCAAGTTCCTCTCTTTTTACAGATGAACCGCGTGCACACCCGTCCAGGATACGACACAACGGAGACACGGTAGCGAGACGTGCGATGAGGGACCCGTTGCAAGGACTCTTTTCGGACTAAGACCCTCGTAAACCTTTCTTCTTGTCTCTTGTTGCTATAATCCCTGGTTTATCATTATAACCAGAGTGGAGACTGGCGTTTTGGCATCGGGCCGCGCGAAGAACCTGCCCGCACAGACACAAGGGGCTTAGGGCTTTGTTTTGCCCGCTATTATAAAGACCGAACACCTTCGGGAGTGTTCGGCGTCTCGAGTTAGGCCTTATATGCATCAGCTCCGAATCATGTCTTTGGTCAAATGTTGGGTTTGCCCAGCTCCTGTGTTTTGCTGCCTTACGTTCCGTATCATCGGCTAACGCGGCACCAGGAGAACTACTGCGATTGTGCCCCGGTTTGGCTGGGCGAGCACCTCGATGAAAGCGGCCCGGCTGTCATGATACAGCGAGAGACTGGTCAACCACTCGATCGACCATAGGAATGTTTAGGATTCCTCCGCTTTGTGAAGGGCGTTTCGGCCAGGCACATCTGGCGCCCCAAATTCGGAGAGCGGTGCCCCGAGGGCTATATCGTAGCCCCACCCTCGAACTCCATGGCTAAGTGAAAGTGATAAAGCATTATAGTCCGGTTGCCTCGTTTGCTACGCTACCACCTCCTTTACAGGACCGAGACGTCGGATTAAGTGTGAAAACGCGCTATTTTTGCGAACACCCCCGCACCTTGTGCGTGGGGGCTGAAAAGCCGACATCGCCATCTTTCAGGTTATACACACGTATACACGAACGGCCGCATAGGAGATATTCTATTACTTGAACGCACAAGTATAAAAGGCGCTTACATCATAAATATCGTTTTACATCATATAAACGTTCATTCAAACGTAACATTTTTTGAGCACTGCGACTCTATTACACGAGCACCACGCAGCACTTCGCCAAAATAGTGCTCGGCGGGTAACCGGTTATTATCCGATCCCGGGGACGCAACAGCGGTGGCATCCATCTCTGTCCAATGTGTCTTCACACGGGCGAGCGCCATCCGCGCACCCTCTATGCAGGCCGACCGCTTCATCGCCTTGATATGCGGCACCGCCCCAAGAAATTGCTGCAATAAGCCAAAGTAACTCTTCGGCTGGGGCCTATCCGGCCGGATATGGGTCACTATATCCGTCATAGCAAGCCCGGACAACCTACTTAGCTCAGCCCACTCAGCCAAACGGTCGGTCAACGGAAGTGGACGCTCCGGACTATGGAATTGAGACCAAAACAGCTCTTCCGTCTTGTGATCCTTCTGGCTTCGAAAATGCTGCGGCATCCGCCGCACTCGCTGCTAAGTCCATATAAGGGTCCTCTGAACCTGATTGGTTGGCCCGGCTGAGCATATTCTGGATCGATAAACCTTGGCGCAGCGTAAAAGGCTTGCCAGCTACAATATCTCCGGCCTGGCGCAGCTCTTCCTTTATAGCCCGCATTGCAGAGCGGGCATCCTTGGCTTCGGCGGTGGCCTTCCGCAGGTCTTCTTGCCCCGCTAGGCGCTCCTTCCCAAGAGCCTCATTGCGGTCGGTAGCATCTTTTAACTGCAGGGCCATTTCGGCCATCTCTTCCCTGCTCGGCAGCGACCCTTTCGGCCGCTTAACTCATCGGCCGCCCTCGAGGCCGCCGCATTACTCCTTCCGGCCTGCTCCTTGGCTTGAGCAAGTTCGCCCGAAGGCTCTCCCCAAAGAGCGGCACTATCTGCATTTCACGCACATATTGTAAGGAGTTGGCTTGGCTCCTTACCAAGTGACCGCCAAGAATAACTTTACCTTGCGACTCATCAAGTCGCATGTTGATCAGCGTGATGTCCGCATCCGCAACATCGAGTTGCCTCTTTAGTTCAGCAACTCTATCGGTCCGCTGGCCCCGGACGACCCGCCACCTGCATCGGCACGACGGAATTTAAACCTGCGATTTTGATCCTCGACGCAGCGTCGATTTCGACAACCTATCGAGTCTCAGGGGCTACTCTCTATACAGGGTGCATTCTATATGCAAAACTGTTAAAAGGTGTGTCATTTTTACGTACCTCAAACCCCGCCAGCAAACTCCTGATGGCATCGTGCAACCCGCCTTCGGCGGACGAAATCCTTTCAATCACCATGCTCATCAATGCGTGGTGATCTTCTGAGATAGACGCCTTCTCAAGCAGATCCTTCAGCCGTACACTAGCTGGCGCCGAACTATCCGGCTTTGCCAAACCCGGGAGCTCCCTCCATGACGACACTTTAGGCTCGTCCGCCCTATCTGACGGCGCCCCGGACGGAGGCGTCTTGCTCTCTATCATCTCCGGACGAAGGTCCCCCGAAGACGAGCTCATTTGCGAAGGACGGAGATCCGAACTACAAGGTAAAAACTTTAGTTATCCTCAGAAGCACAAATAGGGATGTCCCTTATTATAAAACTCCTTTATTTCTACTTACGGCTCGTTGGAGAGCTGACTCTTTAAGGGAGATTGTGCGGCCGGGGCCTCCCCGGACGCAGGGCCCTCTGGCGAAGATTTCTTCCCCCGTTTAGGGGCTTTTGCCCCCGGGTCCTCGGAGGCAGTCCTCTTCTCCCCTTGGAGGGAGGGATTCTCGATCCCCCCTCTTTCAAGAGCCTCCTTAGGCGAGGCAGTAGCTTTCCTGCTTTCCCCTTCGTCTTCCTCTGAAGGCGCAACCTCAAGCATCCGGACCAGCACGGGATCCGGCGCGGTCTCGGGGAGGGGGGCCGGGCACCGTATCAATTTTGCTTCCGCTATCCACTCCTGTGTAGAAGGAAGTTGGTCATAAGGCGAATCATCGAAAGGCAAACAAACGGTATGTCCGGACTCGGAACTACTTACTTGAGTATCCGGGCGATTGCAGCTTAGGCCAGCATCCTCGGTCAATTTCGGACGCACCTCTTGCGATCCGAAGAATAATTTGTACATCTCCGGGGTGTCATACCCATGAAGTGTTGAAGAATCCGTGGGCCCTCCGGATTAAACTCCCATAGCCGGATAGGGCGGCGTTTGCAGGGCGGGAGACGCCTAATCAGCATAACCTGCATCACCACCACCATATCGACCTCCCTTGTTTGGAGATCTCGAATCCGGCCCTGCAGTAGGGGCACGTCCTTTGACGGCCCCCAGTTGAGCCCTTGGTTGATCCACGACATCAACCGTTGTGGAGGTTCCGGGTGGAATAAGGGCGGCGGCTTTTGCCTGCGGCCCCTCGGAACGGTAATATAGAACCACTCTTACTGCCACGGGCCGAGCTCCTCTTGGAAGGAGCCCGCGGGCCACGGAGCGTCGGCTCTCCTACTTATGGCCGCCCCACCGCACTCCGCTTGACGCCCCCCGATCATCTTCGGCGCCACATTGAAGGCCTTCAGCCACAGGCCGAAGTGAGGGGTGACGCGGAGGAAGGCTTCGCAGACGATAATAAATGCGGAAATATGGAGGATAGACTCCGGAGCCAAATCGTGGAATTCCAACCCATAGTAAAACATGAGCCCTCTCACAAAAGGATCCATCGGGAAGCCTAAACCCCAACGGAGGTGGGATATAAAAACGACATACTCGCCGGGCTCGGGGGTGGGGATGGCCTGCCCTTCGGCAGGCAACCTGTGCGAAATCTCATAAGCCAGGTACTTGGCCTCCCGCAGCTTTAGCACGTCCTCCTCTGTGACGGAGGAGGGCATCCACCGGCCCTGGAGGTCGGAACCGGACATCGTTGAAAGTCCGAAGCGCTCGAATCTGGAGCTCTAGGTGCTGGAACTTGGAGCGGGGAGAGGATTCGATGGAGGATTGAAGAAAAGGAACGAGCCTTGGTCCCGTTATAAAGAGGGAGAATACCAAGAGCCGTCTTCGTGACCGTTTGGGACTCGCCTTCGATAGAGGGGGCGTGGCGAACGGGCGCGGTAGGGTTACCCACGTCCGTATTACTGAGAATCCCGGATTAAGGGGAAACACGATCTCTGCTTCGACAAGACGTGCCAAGGAAACCGCTTCGCTAAATGCGCTAAGGTGGTAGAGTAAAAAACAATTCAAGTAATGGCTTGGTAGTGGTGTGACGTCATGCCACAAAAACCGTCAGCAGATTGAACTTGTGTATATATTATTATTCTCTCTACGGTGGAATGTGGCATTTATTTTGCAGAGCCGGACACTATCCTGGTGTTCAAAATCTTCTATCATTCGGAGGAGGAACCCGCCTTGCAATGCCAAGCAATATACGCGCCGGACTTATCGTCATTGAAGCCTGGTTAAGTGCTCTTGAGGAGTCTGGATTAGGGGTGTCCGGATAGCGGACTACCATCATCGGCCGAACTATCACTGCCGGACTATCATCATCGACCGGACTCCAAGACTATGAAGATACAAGATTGAAGACTTCGCCCGTGTCCGGATGGGACTTTCCTTGGCGTGGAAGGCAAGCTTGGCGTCTGGATATGTAGATCTCCTACCATTGTAACCGACTCTATGTAATCCTAGCCCTCTCCGGTGTCTATATAAACCGGATGGCTCTAGTCCGTGGGACGAACAACAACCCTTACAATCATACCATAGGCTAGCTTCTAGGGTTTAGCCTCCTTGATCTCGTGGTAGATCCACTCTTGTAAACATCCACAATATCAATATCAATCAAGTAGGACGTAGGGTTTTACCTCCATCAAGAGGACCCGAACCTGGGTAAACATCGTGTCCCTTGTCTCCTGTTACCATCCGCCTAGACGCACAGTTCGGGACCCCCTACCCGAGATCCGCCGGTTTTGACACCGACAGTGATCTTGGATCACTTAAACAAAAAGAAGAGTCTTGAGCTTTTGCCAATCCTTGTCCTTAGCATTTTGAGGATTCCACATCTCTATGTCATGCCTAGCCATATATTGAACATCCTGAAATATTTATCGTGAATGGATATTAGTTCAATGAGATATATGTTGTTATGAATTACCAAAACCACTCGGGTATTAGTTGCACTTTCACCCGGCCCCACCTCTCAAGACCACAACGCCAAGCTCGGGGTGCTCGCAACGGATCTCTTCAAGGTCTACTTCATCGGCCAGGACATGGCTTTCGTGATCACCACCTGCATCTGCCTTGCTCGCCAGAAGGGCGTCCGCTTCTCCGCGCCCAACATGGCTTTCGCGGTCATGAACGAAGAGTAGCTCCACAACGCGTTGCTCGTGCAACAGTTCCCGGCCCGCCCCAACACCCAGGCCCAGGCCATCAACCGGGCCATGGCCGCCCTCCTGGCCGTCAAGTTGGTCGATGAGCACCTCCTTCCGCACTGCGTCGAGTGCCTCGTCGGCGGCAAGGCCCCCGTCCCCGGCAAACCATCCTCCCCCGACAGCAGCCCCGACAGGGACGACAATCTGGACCCGGTCGCCGCCACTACGGTGGGCCTCGCCAAGGTCTACGTCTCTAGCGACCCGAAAGCCACCGCCAAGCCGGTAGCATGCCCCATAGCGCAACTCCCGGCGGCGGCGACGAGGTGGACAAGGCGCTGGACTACATGTACCGCGCAAACAGGATCACGAACCTCACCGTGAAGCATATCGACGTCGCCATCTCTGTCCTCTCCCGCTTCCTCGACCCCAAGAAGCTCGCCAGCCTCACCGAGTGCTGCAATGACCACATCTACATCTCCAAGGTCTGTCCACTCCAAACTCCAAAATTTTCTCTTCTCTTCTTCAGTTGCATTATGTTTTCTAGATTAATTTCAGTTGCATTGCTGATAGTAGCCGATCTCCTATCAGTCGCTCAGTTCATCTATATATGCTCTCTAGTTCATGCAAGCTTTTGATATAATTGCAGTTGGATCAGATTTACTCTGCTGCATGCTACAAATCTGAGTTAAATTAATTTCTCGACGACCGTAGCTATCTTAATTAGCTTCATTGGGGGTAAATGTGGTAAGCAGTGTAATGTTGATCTTGGACATGCTATATGTGAGATAACTGAATCAGAACAAATTGCAGTTTTAGCTCATCTAAATATTTGGGATTTTGGACTTGCTACCAATACTATGTGTTTCATCATTTTCTGGGATGGCATTTGCTTCGATCATAGAATAGTGATCTGGATTGAGTAATGTTGATATGCCTCTTACCTGTGGGACAAATGATCAAATCGAATTGCAGTCTTAGCGCATGTCAAAATTCGGACTTGTGGTTTCAGTTCAGTTCGGTCATCAGATTTGTCTGCTGCCATGCTCGTCTATTTGTGTTCAATTAATTCCTGGACAGCCGTGGCTATCTATCTTATTCTTAGGTCTTAGATTCATCAATTAGGGGTACAATGTACTAGTGTAATGATGTTGATCCGCATCTCATCTGTGGCATGTGGGACAATTGAATTGCAGCACTGCATGTCAAAATTGAGACTTTGCACATGCTACTGCTACTTCTATATTTCAATCATGTTCTGTGATCTCATTAAATACGATCCTAGCTAGGATGGCAATCGATTTGTATTTAGCAAGCAGAGCAACTCATTAGAGCATCTACAACAGGACTTGGCAAATCCGGCCCCTCAAACGCCATGGACGCAGCGCTGGTCGTGTCCGGTAAGTGACAAAACCCCTCAAATGTTACGCTGCCCATCCACATACCGTAAATTCTGATCCTCAAATCCATGCAATCTATGTACGTCGATCATACGATACAAATTGTCCGAATGCCAAAGTTCGAAACAAAGCAAAGCAAATCATAGTTCAACAAACCGGACATGGCAAAATGAAATCAATGTCCGAGCGTGATGATGGCCTCGGATCACTGGTCGGGCGCCTGCTCCGGCCGGAATGTGTCGTGCTCTAAGCGGAATGCGTCCCGCTCATCCTACTATGCCTGCATCCGGGCAGTCTCCTCCACTGCATCCGATGCACTGCTCACTTTGCATTCGGGCAGCCTCCTCCGCCTGCATCCGGGCCGCAACCGCTCTCGCCGCCTCGTACTTCCTACGATCGTTGATCTCCATCTTTCTTGTCCGCAAGCCACTTCTTCGCATGCTCATCCAAGAGGGTTTCGTCCGCCAACATGATCCTCGCGTCTTTCGCGTTCCGTGCCAACCTCTCCTTCTCTGCCTTGCAAGTCGCAGCAGACGAATTGACCCCGCGACGGTCGAGGCGGACTGCGTCTCCGTCGTGGCGATGTGGGTTGGGCTGGACGACATCTCCATCGGTGGATCGGGACCGGTGCTGAGGATTGGGAGCAAGGGTGGAGGACGGCGAGGGTCCGGGCGTAGGAAAGGTTGAAGGGCAGCGAGAGGACGAGGAGGAAGGGTTTGATGGATGTCGTGCAATTTGGGGTAGAGTCGGGCTGTCGGGTCCGACGTGGCGGGCGTACACGGGCACCCCCTTATCTGCCCCATATTTGGGATGGATATGAGAGGTGTCGGTCAGCCAGGGCATTTGAGGCCCGTTTAAGGAGCTCGTCTGGGTTTAAAAAACGTGACCGACAGTGACCGGACAGCCCGCCCGAGCATATGAGGCGGGTTTAAAGCGCCCGTCTGTAGATGCTTTTACATCCTACATGCCTGTTGCTGATTATCCCATGCATGGTTGATGAGTTGTTTAATTTGTTTTTTTTTGCGGGGTTTAAATTTGGTTTTTCAATCTTGAGAAAAAAATAGTCATTCATTTCATCTAGGCGGACTTATGGTTTAAGTTCAGTTCGATCAGATTAGTTCATGTAGTTAACTTTTGGATGGCTACAACTACCTAGAGTAATGTTGATCTGCATCTTCTTAGTGGGACAACTGGATTGAATCGAACTGCAGCATGGAACAAAAATTCGGTAGATAGGGCTATCCAAAAGGTGAGACCCAAAAGAACTACTTCCTCTATTCACTTTTATAAGACGTTTTAGACAGCTGAAGTTGAACTGTTTTTGTTGTTGTCTTAAATGTCTAAATGGTCTTACAAAAGTGAACGAAGGGAATACAACACATCATTTCAACTCAAACACTCGTACCACTATAGATCCGAGGGGTATTGGAAGTTGAACCCCAAGCCTTCCAATGTCCCAATGATAGATAGTTTTATACCTAACCTATAAACCACGCTAGGCTACCCGCTCATCTGGAGGCATCGCTCGCGCGCGCCAGTTGGGACCACCTGATCGATCTGTTACAATAGTTTTTTGGCTGCTGGCGGCTGCTACTTTCACTCCTACTACAGGAAAGGATGACAGGCGATGCTTGATAGCCGTGGGGTCACGGGATCGACGTGAGTTTTCTTCAGCTTTTGGTAAGCGAAGTATGTATCGCGTGATCGCCAATCGCGGTCTGGATAGAAGGAACCCGACCCGCAAGCCAATCCCGCAGCCGCCTCCCTCGCTTCCTCCGCAATCCCGCAATCGCGATCGATGTTTGTGGGTTTTTGTTTTATTTTTTATTTTTCAATTAAATTTGTGTTATCAATTTAATTTTTTTTCGTTTGCTGGTATTTTACGATACTACACATTGTACACGTTATGCATATATATATATATATATATATATATATATATATAGAATTTCTAGTAGAACCAATCATGCATATATATATATATCATCAATGTCTCACAAACCATCATATTAATTAATTCACACATACACACATGTATAGCTATATACAATTTCTCCTACATATGCATGTTGCCTTCGGAGACAGTGGCATTAGCCTAATTGGTGCCTTGAGCACGATGGGGGCGTGTAGCGGGTAATAGTATTCTCCCTTGGATTTATGACCTGGTCGAGCAAAAATCCCGCTTATTTCCTCTTGAAGTGCTTCTCTGGCGCTCCGTTTCTAGGAGCTTCTCCCGCACCTCTGTGAACTGTTAAGAAGGAGATCAATATGCATGTGTATTAGTTGTGTGACTAGATATCGATAATGGTGTAAAATTGTGAATAGTGTTTTGACAAGCGTACCCATTCCTGTCTTTGAGATCTGCTCCTTTCGGACGCCATCATGCGGATGTTCTCGCAAACGCAGAATGCACAGATCAGTCCCGTGCTCGCTTGGGGCCTTTACGAGAATGGAATTTGATCAGATAATAATTAATCAAGCATGATAATTAAAGAGATGGCAGCTAGCTAGCTAGCTAGTACTACTTAATTTCTTACCTTGGGTCGAAACCATTTAAGCTTTTGTTTTCATTCGCCTTCCGTGACGCTGATGAACCTTACCCAAGCCCTGCCCGCCGACAAAGAAAATGAATAAAGGGGTTATTAAATAGTTCATATCATGAAAAATGACGAACTAAATAGGCCGAGATATATAGTTAATAATGATTGAAATTACCTGTTGACTATCCCAAACAAGATGTTATAGTCAGTTTTTTCTTTGAGTAGTGAGTCCGATTTCAACTGTTCCGGCATCAACTTTAATGATACACAAGACCCATTGAAATCTGCATGCACACACGTTTGCATGTCTTAATTAAGCGGGCATATGTAAAGCAAAAACATGTAGCTAGCTAGTAGGCAAAAATAGAGAATTTGTAGTACAAGACAGTGTGACTCACTGGAAGTTGTAAGGAAGTAGTATATCTTCATTGTATTTGAGGCGCTTCAAGAACTCTAGCATGTTGTCCTCTACGTCCTTTTGATAACGTGGATTTAGTTTCCATGTGTATTCATTAACGGTGTTTGGTTCAATGAACCCAATGCCAAAGCGTCCACCTTTTCTCATTTCATATATCTTCATCCTGCATATAATAACATAGAAAAGAATATATTGAGGATAATTACAGGTAATGATTGATCAAAAGGATCAGTACAACTAGCTTGAGACTTAAATTACAGAAAGAAATCACTTACGAGACAATAGCAAGCGGCGATAGATTTGTCGAGTGCATCTTGATTGTATAACTGAAACAGTTCAGAATACTCAACGGACACAGCTTTCTCATGGAAGTAATGCTCCTCCTTGACATTCACCATGAGGGACAATCGATCGGAAATCTTGGTAATGTTCATGTACCATTGATGCAATTCATACATTCTCGTTGGGAGGTTCTTGACCTTGTCTGGCTCGACCAAAGGTTGGCCCCAGACATATTTCCGTTTTATTTCATCCTCTCTAAGCACAGGCATGGGCTCGATCTCGAGGAGTTGTCCAACAGTGATTTTGAGAACTTCAGCCTGCATTATATGGTCCTCCGTTATTACCACATTGCCCACCTCGGGAACGTAAACTGTTTGCCCACAATAATATTGGGCGCGTCAGATCACGTGTTGTTGGCACAACAAGCGAGGGATCGATTACGCCGCCTTTGTTCTCCCAGTGGGAATGGTTTTCCGCATTTTTGACAGCTGCTTCTTGTTTGCTCGATCCCGAGCTCGCCTCCTTACGTAGGCGTGCTCGATTTAACTTCGATGTGGCGCTCATAGTCTGTGTCAACAGGCTTGGGAGCTGGTGGTTGAGCCATACTGAATGAAGTGGTCAATCGTTTCCTCGTGCACTTTCTCCCTTGGCGGCGGTGGCGGTTTCGGTGCAAAATGGGCTTCCACCTCGGACTTCGATATGGCTGCAATTTCCTCCTCGGACCTGTCATAAGACCTCTGCGGAAGAGGCGTGAGGCTTGGACCATATTTATATCGCTTGCCTCCGCTTTGTACTTCTGTACTACCTCGACTCGTGCATCACACGCACCATAGCTGCGGGGTGTCTCTTCTGCGATTGCCGAGGCGGCGGAGACACCGACTAACGGGCTGAGTTGGACGAGGAGGAGTGGCCGCTGAGCTGTGCGGACTTGGAGGAGGTGGCACGAGGTTGTGCGGACTTGGAGGAGGAGTGGACGTCCGGCTGTGGCGGACTTGGAGGAGGAGGAGTGGCGACACTTTGCGGACTTGGAGGAGGAGTGGCACGACACTTTGCGGACATGGTGGACTTGCGAGGCGGGAGGCTCACGGCTCGGTGGCAGACTTGACGAGGAGTCGGATGACGCGTGTCGATGGCCTTGAAAGATGATGCAATCCTTTTTCCATAGGATGATACGATGGTTGGCGTCTCCAAGAAAGCGCTCGTCCTCACCTCCGGGAATGTCAAGCTCTAGCCCGGATATGGCTGCACCACCTCGTCAACCATGACACGAGCATAGCCCTCTCGAATCGGGATGCAATGGTAGGTTTCTTTGGGGTAACTGGAAAAGCAACGCCATCCGCCACCTTCATGGATATGTTCTTCATTTTGACGTGTAGCTCGCAGCTAGTGTTCTCCGTGATGTCATCCACGGGTATCTACCAACATTGCGTCGTCTGGCGGAACCCACGCTGCTTCTCTGCATGGATGGGGCGGTGCTATCCAATCTTTGGATCATCCGCTAGCTGCTGCAAATTGAGACCCCTTTGCTGGCTAAGTGAGTCGATCTGCTCCTGCTGCCGCTGGAATTTGACCGCCAATTCCGCTTGACTTGCTTCTAGGCCTTGAAAGGCGTTCATAGTCCCGCTTCCTCTGCTCCTCCTCCATCTTCCTCTTCTTCTCCTTCGCAATCTTCTTTCTCGCACGGGTTACGTAGTCGGTGTTCGGTCTGAAAACCCCTCATACCACGGAATAGCGCCCTTGCCTCGTGTTCTTCCCGGGTGTTCAGGATTTCCCAGGACACGCGTAAGCTCGTCGTTCTCTCTGTTGGGCTGGAACACCCCCGATCGTGCCTCTTCTATTGCAACAAGTATCGCATCGTCGGCTCCGTTCAGACATGCCTTCGTCGAAACTTTGCCTGTCTTGGTCCAACTCCCCCCCATGCGCATAGAACCAAGTCCTGCACCTGGGGGGCCAGCTCTTAGTATCCGGAGTGACACCTGCATCCTCCATCTCTTTCTGGAATTATCCCACTTAGGCATTTCCACCGCATAGCCACCTGGCCCCGACTTATGGAACTTATCCTTTTTTCGGCATTCTTCTTGTTTATTCTCGACCGTTCCTTAGCTAATTCCGAATCCTTGAATTTCACGAAATCGTCCCAATGAGCACGTTGGTTCTCTAGTGTTCCCTCGAATCTGGAGTCTTCCTTCCTCCCTTGACGTACTTGTCCCATTCACGATTCTTGTGGTTCTTGAATGCAACCGCCATCTTCCTAAGAGCAGCGTCCTTGACTTTCTCGCACATCTCGCTTCGTGAAATGATCTGGTAGGGTGAAATGTTCCATGAGAGTATCCCAAAGCAGATCTTTTTTATTCTTGTCGACAAAAGTAACATCTGGACGTGGAGCAGCGTCCTCTTTGCCTTTTTGTCCTTTGTCTTTTGCTGGCTCTCTTCATTCTTGAAGGGAGATCGGGAGTTGGTCCTTCACAAGAACTCCGCACTGACGAATGAACTTGTCCGCAATCTTCTTAGGCGCTAATGGTTCGCCATTAGGTCTGACTGCCTCGATATTGTACTTTACGCCCTCCTTCAACTTTTTGTTCGGGCCTCGTTTCATCCTTTTGCCTGAAGATTTGCTCGATCCGGATGGCTGAAAGAACAAAGATCGATTCGTTAATATATCTTCAAGTCATTTAAAACATGTGATGATCACCGAAACCTGCTTATATAAATATATATACCTCGCGGTCTTTGTTGTTTCAGGATCAACATGTTCTTCGTCATCGTCATAATCGTAGTTCATGACTTCATCAATTCGGTCGTCGCGATCGAATATCATATCACCCTCTCCGGTGTTGTTTAGAAATTCGTAGCCGTCATAATCTTCTTCATTCTGATTATCATCCGCCCGCGTATCATATCGAACATGGTCTGTTCTCCCTCTCTGTCGGTATTATGCGCCATAGCTTTTATTTAACTAATTCAAAAGAAATATAAAACAATTTAGTATTCAAATTACATCGTCTCGAATAATAGATATAATCTCGAATACTTCGTCTAGAATAATAGATACAATCTCGAATACATCGTCTCGAATAATATATAATATTGAATAGTACATCACTGGCTAGCTAATTAAAGATCGAATACTACAGAAGAATCTAGGACACTCGCGGTTCCTGCGTCGCGGGCGGTGGACACCCAAAGAGAAGGAACCCTCACAGGATCATAGCTGAAGTGAGATCCCTGAAGATACTGCCAGGTATTGGAGAACCTGCCGCCCTCTAATGCAACCATGTAGCGATGGACGTGCTCGTCCTCCTCCTGACACGGCGACGTACCTCCTCCGGCGGGGCCGGGTCCCTCCGCACCGAAACTGGCCCACGCGAACGCCACCAAACGAGATCAGGGTCGACGACGGGACCCGGGGCCGGGTTCCTCATCAAGCGGCGCGCCCCTCCAGGCAGCACCTCCCAGTGCCAGCCAGTGAGCCCAGTCCGGACATGGGCGGCTGGACATCGTCATGGACAGGTCGACGGCGAGGATGCGGGCAGGGCATCGTCGAGAACAAATACTAGCTATATGCCCGCAAAAAATAATATTTTTTAATGATTGGATTTTGATAACTAAAATTTCTAACATTTCTACTATTTCAAAAATCTATATACTATTTCATACTAATTAAGCATCTAACACTAAAAACAGAAAAAACAATTTCTATACATCCATTAAAAAACAGAAAAACAACATTATATAAAAAATTCCATACTAATTAAACACTAATTATATCCATCTAACATGCATTCATACATATATACTAGTGAAAAAACAATAATCTAAAAATCTAAACTAATTAAACATACAAAATACGTATATACTAATATATACATGCATTCATACATATATACGTGTATGTGTGTGTGTGTTCATCATGCTTATGTGTGTGTGTATGGGCTCGGGGAGGCGGCGCCCATGGTGGCCGGGCGAGGGAGAGGTTAGAGGGGAGAGCTCTGGGCGACGGCGACGGCGAGGCGACGGCCGGGGCAGCGACGGGCCAGGCGTGATGGGGCGGTGACGAGGACGGCGCGACAGGACGGGCCAGGGCGGCGACGGAGATGAGGGCGGCGACGGGACGGGCGGCGACGGCGACGGGACGGGCGGCGACGGACGGGGCGGCGGCAGCGGCGACGGGGCGGCGACGGGATTTGGCGGCGACGGCGACGGGTCGGTGACGGCGTCGTCGATCGGCGAAGCGGTTCAATGGGGAAACAGAGGAAGAAACAGAGGAGAATGAAATTTTCAAGTGTTGTATATATAGAAGGCACCTTTAGTACCGGTTGGAGCCACCAACCGTACTAAAGGTCTGTTTTGGCCAGCCCAAGCGGCGGAAGTGACCTTTAGTACCGGTGGTGGCACAAACCGGTACTAAAGGCCCCCTTTAGTACCGGTTTGTGCCACGACCTGGTACTAAAGGGGTGTCTTGGCAGCAGTGCGGCAAGTTTAGTCCCACCTCGCTAGCCGAGGGGCGCACTGCACCGGGTTTATAAACCCCGTGCGGTCGCTCTCTCGAGCTCCTCTCTAAAGAAGGACTACTGGGCCTAAGTGTTCTTTTCTGCCCTGTGGGCCCACTTGGCCTTTGCGGGCCTGCATCCTGGCCCAACAACAGGTTGGGTTTCTAGTCGTATGCAGGCCGCTCTGGCCTAGTAGGCGGGCTTTTTTTTTGCTTTATTTATTTTTGTGTTTTTTTTGTTAATTTATAGTTTCTTTGTGAATATTTTGCTTTAGGTACAAAAATTACAAACTTTCTGTTAGTGCCCGTAGTTTTCAAATTTGAATAGTTTAAATTTTGAATTATTTGAAATTAGTGTGAATCACTAGTTTGTGAATAATTTAACTTTAAAAATCAGTAAAGGCATGAAAGAATTTGTTTGCACATAAAATTTCTTCGCGTTTCAAATGCCAAAACACATAACTACCCTAACTATTACAGAGATTCCCATCTGGGTGTGAAACACAGAAGTAAGTGATGATAGTGATGCAGATCACATCCCAGATCTTTGGGTGTGAAACTTTTTCTTCAAGTGTGTCCCTTTGCGCCCGTAACCATGGAAAATCTTCATCATTTAACGGGATGCTCGGGTCAATATTCACCGTGAATGGAGAAATTTCATCAAACTTTTCATAATCTTCTGACTTGTGCATCTTGTCATCCACTCCCACGATGTTTCTCTTCCCGAAAAAACTATGTGCCGCTTTGGCTCATCGTACGATGCATTCGCTTCCTTATCTTTTCTTTTTCTTGGCTTGGTAGACATGTCCTTCACATAGAAAACCTGTGCCACATCATTGGCTAGGACGAATGGTTCGTCTGCATACGCAAGATTGTTGAGATCCACTGTTGTCATTCCGTACTGCGAGTCTTCCGTTACACCGCCTCGTGTCATATTGACCCATTTGCACCGAAACAAAGGGACCTTTAAACCACGTCGATAGTCAAGTTCCCATATGTCCTGTATATAACCATAATATGTTTCCTTTCCCGTCTTGGTTTCCGCATCAAAACGGACACCACTGTTTTGGTTGGTGCTCTTCTTATCTTGGGCGATCGTGTAAAATGTATTACCATTTATCTCGCACTTTGAAAGTCATTATATTCGAAGATGGTAACCGGGACAGCAAGTACAGGTCATCTTCAATAGAGGTGTCATGCATGGTACGTGGTTCGCAACTAGTGGCGAAACTCCTGGTTTGTTCACGTGTAATCCGGTCCATCGAGACCGCTCCGGTGTTTGGAGCGTAGCAAATTCTTGTGTTCATCCATATACGGAGCCACCAAGGCGGAATTCTCTAGAACTGTAGTGTGCTTCCGGTGAGAGAATGTCCGTCCATACATATTATTTGTTCCCTCCTAGCGTGCCTTTTTCCATTGAGTCTGCCCTTATGCCGCGATTCAGAACACCAATCGGCTTAAGGTCAGGAATAAAGTCAATACAAAACTCAATGACCTCCTCATTTTGATGGCCCTTGGAGATGCTTCCTTCCGGCCTAGCACGGTTATGAACATATTTCTTTAAGACTCCCATGAACCTCTCAAAGGGGAACATATTGTGTAGAAATACAGGACCCAAAACGTTAATCTCTTCGCATAGGTGAACTAGGACGTGCGTCATGATGTTGAAGAAGGATGGTGGGAACACCAACTCGAAACTGACAAGACATTGCACCAAATCATTCTGTAACCTTGGTATGATTTCTGGATCAATTACCTTCTGAGAGATTGCATTGAGAAATGCACATAGCTTCACAATGGCTAATCGAACGCTTTTTTCGTAGAAGCCCCTCAATGCAACCGGAAGCGGTTGCGTCATAATCACGTGGCAGTCATGAGACTTTAGGTTACGGAACTTTTTCTCTGCCATGTTTATTATTCCCTTTATATTCGACGAGAAGCCAGCCGGTACCTTAATATCGAGCAGGCATTCAAAGAAGATTTCCTTCTCTTCTTTGGTAAGAGCGTAGCTTGCATGACCACGATATATGCCGTCTTCTCCGTGCATACGTTGCTGGTCCTCCGTGCCTCGGTGTATCTTTTGTCTTCCCATACACGCCCAAGAAGCCAAGCAGGGTCACGCAAAGATTCTTCGTCACGTGCATCACGTCGATTGCGGAGCGGACCTCTAGGTCTTTCCAATATGGCAGGTCCCAAAATATAGATTTCTTCTTCCACATGGGTGCGCGTCCGTCGGCGTCCTTTGGAACAGGTTGTCCGCCAGACCCTTTCCAAATATCACCTTCAAATCCTTGACCATATCATGTACATCAGCACGATAAAGACGGTGGTGAGGCTTCGTCCGTGATCCGCCTCATCTTTGAAATGCTTGCCTTTCTTTCTTACGGGATGCCTGCTCGGAAGAAATCGACGATGTCCTGTGTACACATTCTTCATACAACTATTCAAATATATATCGTCGGTATCATCCAAACAGTGCGTGCATCCGCGTATCCCTTGTTTGTCTGTCCTGAAAGGTTACTGAGAGCAGGCCAATCATTGATGGTCACGAACAGCAACGCCTTTAGGTCAAATTCTTCCCCATGTGCTCATCCCACACACGTACACCTGTTCCATTCCACAGTTGTAAGAGTTCTTCAACTAATGGCCTTAGGTACACATCAATGTCGTTGCCGGGTTAATTAGGGCCTTGGATGAGCACTGGCATCATAATGAACTTCCGCTTCATGCACAACCAAGGAGGAAGGTTATACAAACATAGAGTCACAGGCCAGGTGCTATGGTTGCTGCTCGCTCCCCAAAAGGATTAATGCCATCTGCGCTTAGACCAAACCATACGCTCCTTGCGCCATCTGCAAACTCCTTCCCGCATTTCTTTCTTTCGATTTTTCTCCACTGCGACCCGTCACCTGGTACTCTCGACTTTCCATCTTTCTTACCGTCTTCTCTGTGCCATCGTGACGCCTTGGCATGCTCTTTGTTTTGGAACAACGTTTTAACCGTGGTATTATAGGAGAATACCACATCACTTTGGCAGGAATCTTCTTCCTGGGCGCCGCCCTCGACATCACCATGCTCATCGTGGCTGATCTTATAGCGCAATGCACCACATACCGGCAAGCGTTCAAATCCTCGTACTCACCGCGGTAGAGGATGCAATCATTAGGGCATGCATGTATCTTCTGCACCTCTAACCCTAGAGGGCAGACAACATTCTTTGCTTCGTACGTACTCTCGGGCAATTCGTTGTCCTTTGGAAGCATATCCTTTATCATTACCAGCAACTTTCCAAATCCCTTGTCAGATACACCATTCTCTGCCTTCCATTGCAGCAATTCCAAAGGTGGTGCCCAGCTTTTTCTTGTCACCTACGCAATTCGGGTACAACAATTTCTTGTGATCCTCTAACATGCGTTGCAACTTCTTCTTCTCCAAATCACTTGCGTAGTTTCTCTTTGCATCGGCAATGGCCCGACCTAGATCATCAACGGGCTCATCTGATGCCTCTTCTTCAGCTTCTTCCCGCATTGCCGGCCCAGCTTCTTCCCGCATTACGGCTCAACTTCTTCCCCATTGTTGTATCATCATATTCTGGGAACCCATGGCCAGGATAGCTGCCGCCGTCCTCTTCTTCTTCATTGTATTCCATCATAACCCCTCTTTCTCCATGCTTGGTCCAAACATTATAGTGGGGCATGAAACCGGACTCAAACAGGTGGACGTGAATGGTTCTTGACGTAGAGTAATTGCGACCATTCTTACAGCCAGCACATGGACAAGGCATAAAACCATCCACCCGCTCGTTTGCCTCAGCCGCAAGCAGAAAAGTATTCACGCCCTCAACGAACTGGGGAGAGCATCGGTCATCGTACATCCATTGCCGGCTCATCTTCATTACACAACACCGAATAGACCAAATTAATACAAGTTCATACATAAAGTTCATACAACACTTAAATGCAACAAACAAATAACTCTCTAGCTAAAGCATTTAAATGCAACAACAAATGCGATCAAGATCGCAACTAAGGTAACAATTGATCCAACGGCATAATGATACCAAGCCTCACTATCGATGGCATATTTTCTAATCTTTCTAATCTTCAAGCGCATTTTCTCCATCTTGATCTTGTGATCATCGATTTACATCGGCAACATGCAACTCCAATTCCATCTTCTCCCCCTCAATTCTTTTCAATTTTTCTTTCAAGTACTCGTTTTCTCTTTCAACTAAATTTAATCTCTCGACAATAGAGTCGGTTGGAATTTCCGGTTCACATACCTCCTAGATACAAATATCTATGTCAACTTGATGGGCATAATTTGTCATAAACACGAAATGCAACAAATAGTTTTAAAAGAGAATATACCACATCCGAATCATAACAAGGACGAGGGCCGACGGGGACGGATATCAAAACCATGGCACTATGTATAACAAACAACGTCACGGGTAAGATAATTATTATACGAGTAACTATATATCCAAATCACACAAACATCAATTTTTATATAAAATTTCATGAACAAGAGGCTCACCACAAGGTGGTGCCATGACAGAGACGGATAAGTGCGGCGATCGACGGTGGTTACAACAGAGAGATTTAGAAGGCACTAAGTAAACCACACCTACATATGCAAACTAAGTGTTATTTTGACCTCAAATTGCATATAAATCAAATACTAGCACATATATATATTTCCTCCCAAATTACTAAACTCACAAATTAATAACTATATAAAGCATTGCAAGAGCTAATCTAGCAATGAGAGATGAAAGGACAAAGTTGCTAACCTTTGTGATCACTTGAATGGATGGGGGCCTTCAAATCTTGACAAATTTTGGGCAAAATGTGTGATGAGCTCGAGGGGAGAAGAGGAAGAACAGAGAGGAGAGGAGAGGGAAAGGGGAAGAACAGAGCGAGCTGGACGAAGGGTTTATATGCAGGAGGACCTATAGTACCGGTTCGTGGCACGCACCGGTACTAACGGTGCGGGAGGGGGCCCAGCCGGACAACACCCTGCCACCACCCTCATTAGTACCGGTTCGTGGCACGAACCGGTGCTAAAGGTTAGCCACGAACCGGTACTAATGAGAGCGGCCCGGCTAGCCGTTGGCACCGGCACTAATGTATACATTTGTGCCGGCTCTAATACAAACCGGCACTGCGTGTCAAAATTGAGACTTTGCACATGCTACTGCTACTTCTATATTTCAATCATGTTCTGTGATCTCATTCGTCTGATCCTAGCTAAGATGGCAATCGATTTGTATTTAGCAAGCAGAGCAACTCATTAGAGCATCTACAACAGGACTTGGCAAATCCGGCCCCTCAAACGCCCGCGGACGCGCCTGGTCGTGTCCGTGGGCACTGACCAGAAACCCCTCAAATGTTACGCTGCCCATCCACATACCGTAAATTCTGATCCTCAAATCCATGCAATCTATGTACGTCGATCATACGATACAAATTGTCCGAATGCCAAAGTTCGAAACAAAGCAAAGCAAATCATAGTTCAACAAACCGGACATGGCAAAATGAAATCAATGTCCGAGCGTGACAGATGGCCTCGGATCACTGGTCGGGCGCCTGCTCCGAGCGGAATGTGTCGTGCTCTAAGCGGAATGCGTCCTGCTCATCCTACTATGCCTGCATCCGGGCAGTCTCCTCCACCTGCATCCAGTCTGCCTGCTCCGCCTGCATTCGGGCAGCCTCCTCCGCCTGCATCCGGGCCGCAACCGCTCTCGCCGCCTCGTACTTCCTACGATCGTTGATCTCCATCTTCTTGTCCGCAAGCCACTTCTACGCATGCTCATCCAAGAGGGTTTCGTCCGCCAACATGATCCTCGCATCTTTCGCGTTCCGTGCCAACCACTCCTTCTCTGCCTTGCAAGTCGCAGCAGACGAATTGACCCCGCGACGGACGAGGCGGACTGCGTCTCCGTCGCGGCGGTGTGGGTTGGGCTGGACGACATCTCCGGCGGTGGATCGGGACCGGTGCTGAGGATTGGGAGCAAGGGTGGAGGACGGCGAGGGTCCGAGCACAGGAAAGGTTGAAGGGCGGCGAGAGGATGAGGAGGAAGGGTTTGATGGATGTCGTGCAATTTGGGTTAGAGTCGGGCTGTCGGGTCCGACGTGCCGGGCGTACCCGGGCACCCCCTTATTCGCCCCATATTTGGGCTGGATATGAGAGGTGCCGGTCAGCCAGGGCGTTTGAGGCCCGTTTAAGGAGCTCGTCTGGGTCTAAAAAACGTGACCGACAGTGACCGGGCAGCCCGCCCGAGCGTATGAGGCGGGTTTAAAGCGCCCGTATGTAGATGCTCTTACATCCTACACTAGAACATGATAGCGCGCGTTGCCGCGCCCGTTCATCTTAAGAATGAAATGACATAAAAATTTGAAAATAAAAATTTTGACGTTATAAATATTTGCTTCATCTAAATTAGAGTACATTGGATGAAAGGCCATAGCAAATAATGGCATCACCCGTTAGTACAAAGGATAATTCATAAGATAAGGAGGTGTTGCTATATGTTCTCATCGAAGCAAATTAAAATTAATGACAACGCACCGTCCCCATGTTTAGCCTACTGCCATTGAAGATTTAAGTGCACAACCATCGTTGTTCAAATTAATGGTAACAACTAAATTAACAATGGAGAAATCCAAGCAAAAATATATATTTTGTTAAACATCGCCAAATGTACAAATATTTTCTATTTTTTTTTTAAAAAGAACCGTCATCAGTCCTCACCAAATGGAAAAAAAAGATTGAATGCCTAGCTAACCTAAACCTAGCACATCACACGAACAAATGAACATCTGGATTGGATCCCATGGTACAATCCTCGCAACAATTCATGACGAAATAGATGTTGCAGCCAGAGCATGCAATGGTGGACACCTGGATTGGATCCCATGTCTTCTTCAACCCCTCATCACCTCCTAAGCAGCTGCGTTAGACGAATGGGCGGGGGTGGCGTGGCAACGATTGGATCAAGCACTCCTCCTCTTTCTTCATACTCCCGTGTCGTTGGTGTTTTTTTTTCTTTTTGAGACAACCGTGTCGTTGGTTCTCCACATCGCCTGCCGCCGCCCATGAGAGAAACTGGGGGCCCGTTGACGGTTCCTCGGCCAGATTAACGTGAGGACGTCCAAGTCGGTCAACGGAGCAGCAGCCCATAGACGTGGGCCAGTTATGACGCTCGGGGCCGGCGAGATAAAAAAGGCTCATCGTGCACTGTGGGATAATGGAGTGATCTGGTACGTTAGTATGCAAAATCCAACGGCTGATGAAGTCAAAACGCTGTGGAGGGACGTAGCTCACCCTGTTTTACTGTTTCTCAATGCCTGTTGTTGATTATCCCATGCATGGTTGATGAGTTGTTTAATTTGTTTTTTTTGCGGGGTTTAAATTTGGTTTTTCAATCTCGAGAAAAAAAATAGTCATTCATTTCATCTAGGCAGACTTATGGTTTAAGTTCAGTTCGATCAGATTAGTTCATGTAGTTAACTTTTGGATGGCTACAACTACCTAGAGTAATGTTGATCTGCATCTTCTTAGTGGGACAACTGGATTGAATCGAACTGCAGCATGGAACAAAAATTCGGTAGATAGGGCTATCCAAAAGGTGAGACCCAAAAGAACTACTTCCTCTATTCACTTTTATAAGACGTTTTAGACAGCTGAAGTTGAACTGTTTTTGTTGTTGTCTTAAATGTCTAAATGGTCTTACAAAAGTGAACGGAGGGAATACAGCACATCATTTCAACTCAAACACTCGTACCACTATAGATCCGAGGGGTATTGGAAGTTGAACCCCAAGCCTTCCAATGTCCCAATGATAGATAGTTTTATACCTAACCTATAAACCACGCTAGGCTACCCGCTCATCTGGAGGCATCGCTCGCGCGCGCCAGTTGGGACCACCTGATCGATCTGTTACAATAGTTTTTTGGCTGCTGGCGGCTACTACTTTCACTCCTACTACAGGAAAGGATGACAGGCGGTGCTCGATAGCCGTGGGGTCGCGGGATCGACGTGAGTTTTCTTCAGCTTTTGGTAAGCGAAGTATGTATCGCGTGCTCGCCAATCGCGGTCTGGATAGAAGGAACCCGACCCGCAAGCCAATCCCGCAGCCGCCTCCCTCGCTTCCTTCGCAATCCCGCGGCCACCTACCCTGCTTCCTCTGCGCCTCTGAATAATAAAAGTTACATCAAATTGCTTGAGGGGTATGGTCGGCCAAAATCATTGTTTTGACCATTTTGGGGTAAGATTAGCACCATCGGGCCCTTTTTTTTTCTTGAAACACCATAGTAGGCGGCGTTGCTAGTGCAATGAGAAACGCCAAATCTCATGGTGTTTCACATGTTGGCAACACCAAAGCTCACGGAGTTTACAATTTGGACCGTCTTTATCCTCTTGCACAGGCCACTCTATGTTCCTAGGTGTGTCCGTTTTCGCGGATGTTTTAATTTTTTTGCGGCAAGATGAATGTAGATCCATTTTTTTTTTTGAGAATAATGTAGGTCCAAATTTTGTTACAAAAATCATGCCTCCTTGCTTGGCACCAATTGTTCATCGTATGGAGAAGCATTTTCAAATTTCGAAAACCACACCTAGATTGGTAGCGGAAGGAGCACGCCACCACTTTGTCCTTGTGGATGGATGGGGGGATGAGCATGGCCCCGGTCAAAGGTGGGCCCACCCCGCAGAGCCTCTGTCCTCTTCAATAGCGACTCGACACGTGCCCCCCTCCGTTTAGCTCGTCGTGTAAAGCTCCAACCTTTCTCTTGTCTCCGTCCTTTCCAGAAGACCCACCTCCGGCCGGCCTCAGAGCGAGTGAGAGCGGCCATGGCGGGGAAGGGGAGCAAGAAGGACATCGAATCCGTCCTCATGCAGGCCATGCTGGCCGCCAAGACGGTGCGGGCGCAGCGCGACCGCCTCCTGCAGCTCCAGCACCGCCTGCAGGACCTCCAGGCCGACGCCGCCCCCGCCCCCGCCGACGCTAAGCTCGGGGAGCTCGCCTCCAACCTCTTCAAGGTCTACTACATCGGCCTGGAGGCCGGCGCCCGCATGCTCACGGCCTGCATCGAGATCGCCGCCAAGAAGGGCATTCACTTCTCCCCGCCCAACCTGGCTTTCGCGGTCATGCCCGACGAGCAGCTCCACGACGCGCTGCTCGCGCAGCAGTTCCCTGCCCGACCCAGGTCCCAGGCGCAGGCCCTCGACCGCGTCATGGCCGCCGTCTTGGCCATCAAGCTGCTGGAGGAGCACCTCCTCCCGCGCTGCGTCGAGTGCCTCGCCGGCGGCAAGGCCCCCGTCCCCGGCAAGACCCCCGACTCCTCCTCGCCTGACAGCAGCCCGGACAGGGACGACGACACGGACCCGGTCGCCGCCGCCACCGAGGCCCTCGCCAAGGTCGACCTCTCCGACGACCCGGACGCCACCGCCACCGCCAAGTCCGGCTCCAGCAAGCCTCGTCAGGCAGCCAGAGGCGGCGGCGGCGACGTGGGCAAGTCGCTCGACTACCTGTACCGCGCGTGCAGGATCGCGGGGCTCGCCGTGAAGCACATCGACGTCGCCGTCGCCGTCCTCTCCCGCTTCATGGAGCCCAAGAAGCTCGCCAGCCTCGCCGAGTTCTGCGACGACCACGCCTACATCTCCGAGGTCTGTCCAAACTCTCCAAACCTTGCTCTTTTCTTATCCTTCCTCCTAGTCCTAGAGGAATCCATGGATAGATCTGACGGTCGAATCCATATGTTCGGTTGCTGCAGGAGGGATTCTATCTAGCATCCGATTGACTACTTCACCTGATCGATCAAGCCATGCTCTCCTTGTCAGTCTTTTATTTTAGTTTATCATGCAGGCTTGTGGTTTCAGTTCAGTTTGGTCAGTCTTCTATTTACATTCAGTTTGGTCAGACTTGTGGTTCCTGGACGGCCGTGGCTATCTATTTCAGCTTCATCAATTAGAAGGGGTAATCAATGTAGTAGTGTAATGTTGATTTGCATCTTATCTTATCTGTGGGACGAATGATCGAATCAAATTGCAGGAGCTATCTTAATTAGCTTCATCTGTTCGGATCGTGTTTCAATCATATTAGCTGCAATGCCATTTTTATGTTCCTATTAGCTGCATCTTATTTGTGTTTCCCCAGCTTGTCAATCATGTTTTCTTTTACGATGCGTAAGAAGAAGGCTTTAGTTGATAGTCGTCCAAAATGCCTCTTTTTTTTTAGCTGAATCGTCCTACATGCACAGTTTGCTTCATGTCCCTGTTTATTCAGATTCCAGAATGTTTGGCTGAAACATTCTATTGAAGATAGAAGTATAGAAGCAACGTACATGGTCTGGAACCTTTTGATCTCAGTTGCATTTTTTTAGATTAATTTCAGTTACATTGTTGATCATAGCCGAGCTCCTATCAGTCACTTAGTTCATCTATATATGCTCTCTAGTTCATTCAACCTTCTGATATCAGTGCAGTTGACTCAGATTACTCTGTTGCGTGCTACAAAACTGTGTTTGATTTATTTCTCGGCGACCGCGGCTATCTTAACTAAATTCAGTAGGTGTAAATGTGGTGCGCAGTGTAGTGTTGATCTGCATGTTATATGTGAGACAGCCGAATCAGATTCAAATTGCAGTTTTAGTGCATGTCAAAATTGGGATTTTGGGCATGCCACTAGTATGTCTTTAGTCGTTTTTTGGGGTGGTATTTGCATCGATCATAGGATAGTAATCTGGATTGAGTAGTGTTGATATCCATCTTATCTATGGAACAGATGATCGAATCAAATTGCAGTTTCAGCGCATGTCGAAATTGGGATTTTGGACACGCTACTAGTATGTGTTTAATCATTTTCTGGGATGGAATTTGCTTCGATCATAGGGTAGTGATCTAGATTGATTAGTGAATGTGTGTGTCCCCTGTTCGTTAATCTTGTTCTAGTTGGCCTAACTGTTATCTGGTATGGTTGTGAATTGTGATGATTGATCGATGGTCACGGAGAAAACTCATGGTGGACTGCATCCTGCATATGCTTGTGGGTTGGGAGCATGCATCGGTCGCAGTATGTTGTCGCTTATCCAACATGTTGTTTGGAAATCGTCTGCCCGTCCTAGTTACTTTGTAGCTAGGAAAAGACAAGGGTGATTCAGATTAGAGAGTTAAATACACATATGTTCTTGTGCTTGTATGATAAGCTCACTTCATTCCTCTACTCGCGATATGCCCAATCTATACCATAGACTTTTCTTTGTAACACATTTAGTTCTAAATCTTGCTATCGCCGGCATCGTGCCACTTCATCCTCACCCAGTCCTTGTGTCCAAAAATAGAACAGCAAAGAGAAAAAGTGACTAAGATCCTGAAATCAATACCGAATCAGATCAAATTGCAGTTTTAGGCTTTTAGCCCATGTCAAAATTTGGGATTTTGGACATGCTACTAATACTTAGTGTTTAATCATTTTCTGGGATGGCATTTGCTTCGATCATAGGATACTAATCTAGATTGATTAGTGAATGTGTGCATCCCCAGATCGTTAGTCTTGTTCTCAATGGCGTAACAATCTTGTTCATTAATCTGGTATGGTTTGGGAGCATGCATCGGTCACAGTATGCTGCCGCTTTTCCAACATGTGTTGTTTGGAAATCTTATTTATTTATTAGCCAGGAAAAGACGAGGGTGATTCAGATTTGAGTTAAATTTATCTACTGAGGCAGTGGACAAAGTAGAAGAGCTCTGGCGCATCCTCTTTGCAGCCTGCGGTTACCTTAGAGCATCTCCAGCCGTTCGACCCTCAGGGGCTTGAAATAGCGCCGCCTGGGTGCTCGCCAGCGAAAAAATTGGCGTGGGGGTGGTTGGTTTCCCAACCGCCGCCCTAGACGCCGTTTTTTTTAAACCAAACTCGGCCAAAATTCAGCCAAACACGACACAAATACGGCCAAACTAGGCGATTTCATTAATATTTGTATAAAACTGAAAACATAATTTAAAAACTAATTATAAGCGACAACTAAATACTACCACTACTACGCCGCCGCCGTCGCCGCCGCCCGCCTTCTACATGCCGAGGAGCATGTAGAATCAGGTGTAGTCGCTGCTGTCGTTGTCGCCGCCATCCTGCGTGCCGCCACCGTCCCTGCTGCACCCCTGACCAGCGTCGCCGATGTGTGGGGAGTTGGACGGCCCGGGCGCCTCCTCGTCGCTGTAGTCCAGGATGACAATGTCGCCCTCCTCGCGTCTGCAGCGCTGAGCGGCGATCTCCTCGAGGGTGCGGTGCTGGCGCGCTATCTGCTCGCGGACGTAGTCCTCCCGCGCCCATTTGAGGGCAGTCTCGTCGGCGGCGGCCATGGCCTCGTGCTCCTTCTTCACGGGGAGCAACCCCGCCTCGGTCTTCGGCCTGACAAGGCGGGAAGAGGAAGGAGAGGGGCCACAGCCGCCCTCATTGATGACGAGGGCGCCGCCGCGGGTGCGGCGCCCGAGCGGCGTCTCCTGTGGCTCCGGCTTGATGGGGCGGAGCGCCGGCGATCTGGAGGAAAGGGAACCAGAGCCCGACGACGAGGAGGTCGCCGTCTCCATTCGCCGCGGCGTCCAGGAGCTGCCTCGGCGGCGAGAGAAGGAGGGGGGCGCCGGGTACTCCAAGTGCGGCGTGTTGCCGGCCTCGATGTGCTCGAGGACGGCTTCAAGGGTGCGGCCAGGGACGCCCCGCCATTGGCGCCGACCCTCGGAGTTGAGTTGGCCGCGGGGCTCGACGCCGTTCATGGAGGCGAGCTGGTCGGCGTGGCGGCGGTCGAAGTACGCCGTCCACAGCGTGTGGCTGTCGGGGGCGTACCTCGGCTGGTTTCGCGCTTCCTCCAGCAGCGACGACCGGATGCGTGCTATATCTGCACGCCGATCAGCACCGGTGGGCGCCAGAGGCACCGGGACGCCGGTGGCGCTCAGCCTCCACGAGACTAGCACCCGCATGTCCGGCGGCGCCGGGTAGTCGGCCTCGTAGAGGAGGCACGCCTCGTCCTCGTGCAGGTTGCGGCGACTGAAGCCATTGGCACGGCACCGTCGCCTGGGTAGCGCTCGGCCATGGTCGTCGATGGGCAAGAGAGGGAAGACGCGCGTCGGCGTTGAGAAGGCGAGGGGCGTCGGCGGCCAGAGGAGGGAGAGAGGGTCTGTGTGCATTTACCGGCGAGGGAGGGGCGGCTTTTATAGCCGCGGGTGGGCGGGGAGAGGGCTGTTGCCGTGTGTACGCGTGGCGCGAGCAGGCGGGGTGCGCGTCAGCGAGCCTTCACTGCGCCGCCCGTGAGGCATCAATGGAAGGCTAACCGGCGCGGCAGCCTTCGCATTGATTCCCGCAGGAACCGAGACAGTGAGGACAGCGGCAAGTTGTTGACTCGGCGGGCCCACTTGTTTTCACGCCGACAACTGTGTCCCCCGGCGCCCCCAGAGCGCCGGGTTCGGCCTGGGTCCGCCGGCGCTAAATTCGGCCCTAACCGGCGAAAAGTGGGCTTCTGAGGACGCGACTGGGCCGTTTTATCGTCGCCGGCGATAAGAAGAGCCTTGGGGGGGCTTGTTGGGGGCGCGGCTGCAGATGCTCTTATGGCATGCTATAAATTATCAGGTGTTTGAAAATAGATATTGGGGTCTCGCACGCACAAATGCTTTTGTCGCACTCTACAGCTATTGCAGTTGTGGAGTCATCGAGCTAAGAGAGAAGAAGATAGGCAGAAGATGATGGGTTGGCTTGTTTATTTTTCCTAGTCTGTTTTCCTTGGGGGGTTCTTTCCTACTCTACTGCCCCACTCCTGCTACTAGGCTTGACTATGGCTTGCTGCAACTGCTTTTGCAGGGTTCACATAGTCTTTTTCTTTTCTTTTTTGAACGTTGGCGGGTAAGCTGCCAAATTCATTGATCAGAAGAAGCATTATAACAATCCTCCAAGAAGGAAAGCACAACAAAAGGCTAGTGCAAAATGAAGGAAGGAAAGCACAGCAAAAGGCTAATGCAAAAAGAAAAGAAAGAAAACGATCGACACCACCACAAACCCAATCTCCACCAACAAGGCATGCACAATATCGGAAACCATAGCTGTGCCTCCAAGGTGACGCCTCCAAGGAGGGAGTGAAGTCGAGGACAACATCGTCACCCGATCTGGCCTAGCCAAATCTTAGGTTTTCACCCGGAGACCACAAGCCATGAGGTACAAAAAGCAAAACGAGCTTCACGGTGGCACCTCCAAGGAGGAAGATGACGTCCCTAGACGCCGTTACCATTGGCATTGAACAGATCAGTGCAGGATTTTCATCCGAAAACCGAGTCTTCCACCAACAATCTTGAATCCGAGGTCACCCAGGCCTTCTGCCTGTTTTGAAATGGATAAGGTAGAGACTGCTCCATCTTTTGTTTCAAAAAAGAAAAATATTTCAGTTAAATACACTTATGTTCTTGTACTTGTGTGATAAGCTCACTTCATTTCTCTACTCGCGAACTGCTGAATCGATATAATATTTTTTCTTGGTGACTCATTTAGTTCTAAATCTTGCTATCGTCGGGGTCGTGCCACTTCATCCTCACCCAGTCCTTATGTCCAAAGATAGAACTGACTAGTAACATGTGACGAGATATTCAATCCAAATCTTGAGCTCACATTCTCCTGTGAGAATATAAAATAGTTAAAAGTTTGAAATAAAACTCAAATGTTTGCAGCAAACATGCTCATGTCTTTACATGCACAAATTTTTGTGTTTAAAAGGAAAAAAATTAAACTGTGCTAAATAATAGCATTTGAATATATATTTTCAAACACAACCTTAGAGGTGGTGGAGTGGAGTTTAGAGGTGGAGTGAAGTTGGGTGATGTAGAGCAGTCCAAAAAAAAGCTTAGACTCATGATAGGGATGCTAGATAATACACTTAACAACTTTTAGAATTTCATCTAACGATTATCAATAACAAACATAGTCTAAATAATAGCATTTGAATGATCGCAGGGAACTACTTGGGGGCAACATCAAGCGCAGCCCACAAATGGGAGACATGTTCATCTGTATTCTCCATAACGGAGATTCAAGGGTTTACCTGTTTTATGCTATTTTACCTTCGAGAGAGTAGCAGGTCTTAGGTAGTTATGTGCTACATCGTGCTAGAATGATGAGCTAGTTCTTATATGACTATAATGATGAGATGTTATCATGATGATGATGAGTTATGTGCTACATTGTGCTAGAATGATGAGCTAGTTCCTATATGACTATGATGATGAGTTGCTATCATGACGATGATGATGAGTTATGTGCTACATTGTGCTAGGATGATGAGCTAGTTCCTATATGACAATGATGATGAGTTGTTATTATTATTATGATGATGATGATCACATGAATCTAATCCGTGTGTCTTCCACCTAATGATATAATAACTCATCATGATCATAATGATATAACAATCCCTCAATTGCTACTATATTAAAATTTGTATAACGATGTATAAATATATTATAAAATAAAGAATTGAAATGAAGATGAATAGTAGTAGCGCGGGTTGAACCCACGCTGCTACTACTTAGCAGTAGCGCCGGTACAAAAAAGCGCTACTGCTAACATACTTAGCAGTAGCGCGGGTAGAACAACGCTACTGCTAAATTTTAGCTGTAGCACCGTAGCAGTAGCGACGGCGCCCGTGCTACTACTAGGTAAAAACCCCACTACTATTATGGTTTTCTCTAGTAGTGATTTGGAGAGCTAAGCCTAACACACCGAAGTCTGCTTGCTAGACTACAATTTTGGAGGTAAGGCCTCTTCTCATTTCAGCATCCACTTATCAAATTCTTGATGGAAATAGTTCACCGTGGAGCACCCCTTGGTTTGAAGGCTCGAAAAATATCTATGATGACCTAATCATACAACCACACACTTTTAATTACCCTGCTCAAATTATGGGCATGTGGATTTCTGGACAACTTTTTTAAAATGTAAACCTAATTAATATGTTATTTTCTCCCGTAATAGATGATACAGTAATTCACACTCTGATTATCTGTACTGCTGGCCAAGACATTCTTGTTTGGAAGCTAACTTCTACACGCTTGTTCTCATCCAAAATTGCTTACAAACATAGCTTACCAATCTTCAGCTTCCTTCAAGACAGAGACCAAAAACCATGCTTATTTTCTAAAAAAAGACCAAAAACCATGCCACCGCAATCATTGCTTAATCAGGTACGGAAAAATAACCATATGACTCCAAGAGTTCAAAACTTCGCTTGGAGACTTCTTAGGAATGCACTTGCTACAGGTAAAAGGGCAGGTTCTTACTCCAAGTTTATTAGTGAAAATTGCACAACTTGTGGGATAACAGTTCAATTTCACAAATGATCCAAGCTCTCCTCACTTCCAATCATCCGCAAATAAATGTTGTCTCACTGTATACCTTCCTATGGTGTCTTTGGAAATGTCGAAACGACAATCGCTTTTGCAAGACTACTAGGTTTCCTTCCTAGGTATTTGCAGCGGCAATGGCAATTTATGCAAGGTATCTAGAGGTTGCAGCTCAGTCTCCGGACTACAAAGTAGTCAACTTGCCTAGAGCTAACAAGGTTGTGCTTGCAGAGACCCTTATGCAAAAATAGGATCAATTGACAATACAATCGACACCATCTCCTGGGAAAACAATCATGGACATCTCATGTTTTTTAGGTCCTATTGTCTATACAGATGCAACATGGAGTCCAGGGGTTTAGGCATATTTATACAGTTTGCAGGCGATCGATAGTGTTCACAGTTATGCATCACGGTTGTCTCTCCATCGACGACATCAGCTATCCAGGCCAAAGCAATTAGCATACAAGACCGCGGGGTTGCTTCTGATTTAGTAGGAACATTTCTGATGGACAATACCGTTCTGGCGAAAGCTATAGCGGCCAGCAAGCCCATTCGTGCTCCTGGTCATTTGACTATAAGGCCACAACTTGCACGCATAACAGCTTCTTTAGCCTTTGATGCAAATGTATGCTGAGATGTTTAACTGCCAAATAGGTAATTTCCCTATCAAATACCTAGGCATGCCTGTTAGCTACGCTGGTTTGAAATGTAGTGATTGGCTTTTTGTGGATGATAAATTCATCGATCAATGTGAGAATTGGGTTAGTGAAGTACTGTCTATGGGAGGTAGGCTTATAAAAGTAAACTCTGTGATGTCACATGTCCCAACTTTCTACATGTCTATGTTCTTACTGAATAAAACCACTCTGGAGAAAGTGGCACAAACCTAGAAGAAAGTTTTTCTGGCATAGTAAAGGGAAGAAAAAAGGCTACCATATGGTTAAGTGGAGCCGTATTTGTAGATCCAAAAAGAAAGGGGCCTCGGGGTTAAAGATTTGAGAAAACAGAATATAAGTTTGTTGGTGAAGTGGTGGTGGAAACTTGATAAAAACAAAGGGCTCTGGTAAGACTCACCATGTTGGAAAGCCCTTTTGAAAGTGAAGGACTTGTATATGTTGGGCAGGGGTATCAAATTGAATAGTGGGGATGTGGCTAGACTCTGGCTGGATGAATTGGAGGGTAGGACTCCCTTTAAAGAAAAATTCCCGCTGTTGTTTGAAATTTGTGTTGAACAAAACTGTACTGTTGACAAAATTGGATCTCTAAGTCAGATCTCCCCTTTTAGGGGGAGGATGTCTCCTGAGATGATGGAACAGTGGGAGGAAATGAAGAAAAAGGTGTTAACTCTTAAACAAAATGAATTACCTGATGAGGTGTATTGGAAATTAGTCAGTTCAAAGAAATATACAACAAAATCCATGTATAGATGGCTGTAGAGTGAGATAGCTGGTGCTAGCTTCAAATGGATTTGGGATGCCAAACTACCTCTTAAGATTCAAATTTTCTTGCGGCAAGTGGGACAGAATGCTATCCTGACTAGAGACAACATGAAAAAAGGCTATGGCTGGGGGCCCTTGCTGTTCTTTTTGTGATCAATTGGAAACAACTCAGCACTTGTTGTTCTTATGTCCTGTTTCTAGGGTGGTTTGGAGAACTGTAGGATCTCTACTAGGAACTGACTGCTGTCCTAACTTTGTTTGGCAGTATTATGCTTGGGTTTATAGCTTCTACCTGGCCTTGATAAAGTATACACCGTTGGCTTGGCAGCTATATGCTAGGCTATCTGGCTGGCTCGGAACCGGGCCACCTTTGAGTACAAATGGATTAACACTCCATTTGAGATTGTGTTTACAGCTTGTGCTTTTTTTATGTACTGGGCAGGTCTTCAGAAACCTGAGATAGGAGTGATGGTGAAGAGGGGCGCGGAGATGCTGAAGGAGAACACAACACAGATGATGCTGCTATGTGGTCCTTCGGCTCCAACCATGGACGAGCATGCTGGGAACTGAGAAAAAGGTGAAGATGATGCAGTTCTCGCTCATCCTACTCTTTTGCTACCAGGAAAGTCAACGCGCTTGAAGATCCTGCTGGAAGACAACATAAGTTTTTGCTTATCGTCTCTATCTGAGTGTTTTAGGTTCATGTTGGGAGTCTTTTTGTTTTGGAAACTACTGGTGCTTTGGCCTGGGCCTGATGATGGCGTCTGTAATATGTGCGGTACTTGTTTAGGTGCTCGTAGTGCGGCTTTGGGTGACATCAGGTTTTCGCCCCATGATCTGTCGTTCCTGATGACAGGCGCAGATAATGGGTTTCCTGATGTTGCTTCGAACTCGCTTTTCCTCTTTCCCTAGTCCTGATAGTTTCAGTTCCTGCGACAATGTATTTCCGTTATGAAAGTAATGGAAAGGGGAAAGCCCGGTTCGAAAAAAAATAGGAGCTACAACTTTCGAGAGCACATCATCAAGCTAGATTAGCAATCAAAGCTCAAAACTCTCCTTCCAGGTTCACATGTTTAGGTTGGCTCTTGCCTTAATGCAGCAGTTTATTCGGTACTGCAATGCTAGGTTGTACATGTACGATGTTGTTAATCAATGACATTCTGTGGGTTCAATTTTTTTTAAGAATAACCATCATAAAGATATATTCAGATTTTCATAGACAAGTCATATATTCAGGCAGATCAATAAATAAAATTGTAAACCGTCATAAAAATAGATAGAAAGGTCCATAGACAAGTCTCGTATTTAAGGCACAACATTAATAAATAAAATTATGAACATGTCTAGATTGCCTCTGAGACATCTTGAGTGTGGAGACTCAGATTACTGGCCCGACGGGGCAGAAAATTCAAATTTTGGCACGGACTGTTGGACTAATATTTTTTTGTGATGGGACATGTAAAAAATAGCCATAGTTGCTTCTTTTTGGGTGTGATTGGGGACTGATGCGATCCGGCGCTCATGTTGTGATCAAACAGACTTGGATTTTAAATTGCCCGTACTAACGAACATTTAGGGGATAACTTTGGATGACCGGCTCTCATATTCGTATACGTGGACTGTTCTTCGGCGTTGGAGAAGGCTCAGGGGCTAGGTAGGTAAAAATGGAGGGAGCACATAGCATTCACTTTGTGAGCTACCCATCGTCCAGTGGTCAAATCATCGTTGAAGTCGCTCCTTCCCGTTCTGTTCCCCAGCGGCAGCAATAACTGGTCTCCCTTCGAGCGGCACTCGACAGAGCCACAAAGGCGGCAGTTTGAAATTAAAAAAACCGGCACCACCACCGCCCGCCAGCCGAAGCGGGTAGGAGCCTCTTCCCCGAGACGTCCGGAGCAACACACCCGCGCCGCCGGTGCCCATCCTCCATCCTCCCCAGCCGCGCGGCCTCATGTTCAGCGTCCAGTCCCCGGCCCCTGAGGGCTCGCGGCGGCGATGCGGCGGTGGAACGGGGCAGGGAGCTCCGCCGCGAGAGCAAGGTCGGGGCTCGGACGCGCGCCAAGCTGCGGGAGGCGGAGAGCTCGAGGAAGAGATCGAGGAGCGGGAGCGGTTAGATGCGGAGGAGGCTGACTACCGCCGTGTTTGGGCGAAAGGTTCGGGCACTATTGCTGTCTGTGAAGTTGATTAGTCTCTACCGATTCTTCTTGGAGTGGCTTGTTCTTATTCCTACATGGTGCATTCCAGTCCCTCGCAGGATCCGTTGCCCTTATTTTAACAAGAAATTTCTCTAAATAAAAGCATGGTCATCAAGTGTACACCGAGCGTAAACGTTCTTGGGAATTTTAGAATCTTAAGGCCTTGTTTGGTACTAGGTTTTTTGAGGGGACTGGTGGGGATAATCCCCACAGGGATTGGGTCACCCAATCCCAATCCCTTCAAACCTTTCACCCAATCCCTTCAAACCCCATTTATCCTCAATCCACTAGGTAGGGGTAGTGTATTGGGTATTGAGAAAAATGCAGTAGAGTTTGGGGATTTATGGGGAAATGTGGGGATGAAACATGTCAAATACACTAGAATCAAACGGTGTTTTGAGATATGTGGGGATTTAGGGGTTTGACCGGGATAATCCCCACCAATTCCCTAAAATACACTAGTACCTAACAAGGCCTAACTGCAAACATAAATACTACTCCCTCCGGTTCATTGACTACAAACACTTTTCCTATTTCGTTCCAACAATAGCAAGTCAATAATTAGGGGAGAAGTCAATCAGGGGCTAAATTGGTACTACTACTCGATCTATCATTGGTTCACCAAAAGAAGTGGACAGCTGCTAGCAATCTATGTTCTTTCTTCAAGCATGATACAGCCAGATCCATTTAGTGGTGTGCCTCTTGCTATTGTGACGTTCAACTTCTGCTTCTGGAATCTGAATATACACTGCTATACATGTTGCAGGCAATGAACTCTTCTACACCAGAAGATATCAGGAAGCAGCAGCTCACTATACCGAAGCTGTGAACAAGAATCCAAATGAACCTGCAGTAAGGATTTGGCTTACAGTGATTAAACTTTATATTCTATCTGAAGGCACCTTTAGCTCATTCGTTAAATTTGGTTCTCCGTTCAAGTTAGATGAGCCTCTGAATATTATAAATTCAGTCACATAACATATCATTTATGAGCTGTCTTGTTTGTTTTACATTTTACATCATTGACTGGAAGGCATGCTCCGGAGGGCATAATTTTTATTGGCTCCCTGGTTACTGTAGTATTTTACTTTGATGATAGTGATACTTTTATGATTGGCCATCCAGGTGTTTAGAAACAGAGCTCAATGTAACATCTTTCTGGGAGCTCTGCCCAAGGGTCTGGAAGATGCAGAAAAATGTATTGAGCTGGATCCTACTTATTTGATGGGTTATCTCTGTAAAGCGAAGGTTCAAGCCCTGATGCAGAATTATCAAAGTGCTATGGCAACATACATAGAGGGTTTGAAGCGTGATCCAAACAGTACTATCGTAATTGATGGCTTTAAGAGGTAACATTCCAGTCCTCTGTTTGCCTTGTTGACATTATAACATGGACTGACATTTGTTTTTGTTGGACTAGATGTGTGACATGCATTGAGAAGTCTAAAGGTGGTGACGTTGGGCATGTGGATTTAGAAGACATTTTGGTCAGTCTCTTCCATCATTATTAATTTGTTTCTGTTTAATTTTTCCACACATATTTCTTGCATGGATGGTTCACTGTGACTTGGTAATCCTTGTGCAACAGGAAACAAAGAAACTGTACCTTGACTGGCAATGAAAACCTTCTAATTAGTAGTTAAACTTTAAAAGTACCACTTAGAAATCTTAAACCATACTTATGGTGTACATGAAGCACAGATCAATGAAAGCCTGCTAATTACTCCCTCCGTCCGGAAATGCTTGTCATCAAAATGGATAAAAGGAGATGTATCTAGACGTATTTTAGTTCTAAATACGTCCCTTTTTATCCATTTTGATGACAAGTATTTTCGGACAGAGGGAGTAGTAGTTAAACTTTACCCCTTCAAAACAATTTGGTTGAGTTTTATTACCCTAAGTCACTAATTCTTTGCTCTCAATGATCCTGACAGAGAGATTGGCATTCAGACATTTATTTGTCTAATGAACTTAAAAAGTACATGGAAGAAGTTGCAGTATTCAAGAAAGAAGCTTCTGATGAGCGCTTGAGGCGGATTGAATTTGAACAAACAGTAAGTTCATATCATGATGTCCTAAAAATTATAAATGATAATCATTTATTTTTGAAAAAAGCTATCTTATCTAAACTGGAGGGTCACACTTGCAAATTAGCCCTACTGGATATGCATGCACTCTCTAGATTAAACCATTCTTACTACTACAACTTATCTGCTGGATGCTATTTATGTCAAATGAAAGCATATTAATCAAGCCATCTATCACAGATAAATATGAATGTAAGTGTGTGAATTCTGCAGGCCAGGACATCAGAGGCAAATCAGGTGCAACGACAGAAAGATGCCGAGGAGCATCTTTCCAAAATACAACAAGAGTTGCAACAAGTTAAAGCACGACAGGATGAGGTTGCTAATGAGCTACAGAAAGCTAATAAGCATAATGAACATGCTCAAAATCAGCTTTTGGAATCAAAAAAGTTCCATAGCGAGGAACTTCAGAAGGCCAATGAGCATAGTTTGAATCTGCAACATCAGCTCACTGAATCCAAAGAGCGGTATAATCAGCTTCAATCCAAGCTTGACGTCTTGCTAAAGGAACAAGATACTGCACTCAAAGAGGTAGAAAAATTACGCCGGAGAAGTACGGCGTTGCCCTGCCAGTTTTCATTAGCTGAACTGGAGCGCGCAACAGAAATTTTCAGTACTCCAATGAAGTTCAGAGAATGTGGGTTTGCCTCTGTTTACCGAGGTGTCCTCCGGAACATGAAAGTTGCAATAAAGGTGCTGAGACATGATGGTCAAGGTCGCTCACAGTTTGAACAAGAGGTAGTTTTACTGAGCTCACACTACAATTTATTTTGCCTATGTCATGCTGGATTAAGCTTCTTTTCAATGCAAAACTGGACCTTGAATTAAAATAGTGTTTCCAAAAATACTAGTGGTAAATAATTTCTTTTGGATTTTTGTTGCAGATTGCTGTCTGTAGTAGGGTGAGACACCCTAACCTAGTAACTCTGCTAGGAGCATGCACAGAGTCATCGACGCTTGTCTATGAGTTCTTACCAAATGGTAGTCTTGAAGATTTTCTTTCATGTGAGGATAAGAGGCGAACTCTGACGTGGCAGATCCGCATCCGTATTATTGCTGAGATATGTTCAGCTCTGATCTTTCTTCACGAGAACAGACCTGAACCAATTGTACATGGCGATCTTCATCCTGCCAATATTCTCCTTGATGCCAACTTAGTCACTAAGCTAAGTTGCTTTGGCATTTCTCATTTGCTAATCAAGTCCAACAGAAATACCAACATAAATATCACAACTATGTACGTGGACCCTATATACATGGACCCAGAATGTCTGGCCACTCGGAAGATGACAACTCACTCTGATGTCTATTCTTTTGGAATTGTAGTCTGGCGCCTTTTAACTAGAAAGCCACCTGTCGATATAAAGAAGATTGTGAAGTGTTGAACCGGTATGGGCCCTAGCCCATCAAGATCTGTCTCTTGGGCCCAAGCCCATGAGAGGTGCTGACCTAGAAGAGGAGCCCCTCTTCCCTTGTCCCGTGTGAGCCGCCATATCTGAGACACATACTCACGCACGAAACAAGACAGAAAGCGAGGCTGCTGTCTGAAGGTACCCATCTCCCGATTCAACATGGTATCGAGCCAGGCGACGACGGTGGCGGCTTAGTCCCTCGCCGGAGAGGCGGCGGTGGGGCCCAGCATGGTCAGGCAAGAAAGGAGGCTGCGTGCGTGCGCGAGGCGGCGGGTCTGCCGTGGTGTGTGCGGCGGCGGCGCGGCTAGGCTCGAGGAGCCGCGACGCGGCCGGGAAGGTGCTGCTTCCTCTTGTCCTGCTTCGCGTCCCTGGGGTGGCTAGCTGCAAAGGGGGCGGCCGAGGAGGGCTGCTGCGGCTGTGCAGGCTGCGGCAAGAAGAGGAGGAGGAAGAAGGCAGCGGATTTGGGCTGTGTAGATGCGGCGGGAGCTGCTGCTTTGTTGGTGCCTTGAGCAGAAGAGGAACTGCAGCAGCTGCCGCTGCCTTGTGTTGTTCTGGAAGCTTCTTTGAGCTGCTTTGGTGCTTGTCGGCTGGTTCTTGGTGCTGCGGCAGAGGAAGAAAGAAGTGCAGCTTGTTGGATCGCTGCTCGAACAGGAAGAGCTGGGCTGGACCGCTTGTGTGCTTCTGTAGATTTTTTTTTTTCTCTGTGGACTTGCTGTTGTGAGCTTGGTGTTGTGGTGGTGGTGGTGCCGCTGCTTGGGAAAGAAGACTCTCCGAGGCTGAGTTTCTTTATTCTTGCTTATCCTGTCAAACGATGGCTGAACCAACTGGTCTTGCCGAGGCTTTGGAGAAGCTTCGCTAAGATCCTCATGAGTCCAACTCGGGGCCATCGTTCCTCGACAGTGAAGTGGCTCAAAAGCTTGAAATGTCGCCCTGGACATGAAGCTAGAGGGGCAACAAATTATTTGAGCTGGTCCAGGAGGGCTTTGTGGGCTGTGGAGCAGAAGGAGCTTGATGGATATTTGTTGGGCACCGTTGTAGAACCAGGGGACAAGAGTAGTGCAGAGGGCAAGAGGTGGAAGGTCATCCACTCTGTACTTATGGTGTGGTTGTTGAACTCTGTGGTGCCCTCCATTGGACTCTCTGTGGAGGGGCTATCCTCACCTGCTGAGATATGGAAGATTCTGTCCACTCAATACTCTGGCAAGGGCAATGTCATGCTCATTGCTCAGATTGAGGACAAGATTAGGTTGTTGCGCCAAGATGATGACATGTCAGTGATGACATACGTGGCCGAACTGCAGGTTCTGTGGGCTGACCAGGATAACTGTGATCCCCTGGAACTCTATGATGCGGCTTCAATCGAGTCAGGGCATAAGTGGATGGTTCGCAGCGCAGTGCTGAAATTTTTGGCTGGCCTCAAAGGTTGCTTTGATGGCGGGAAGGCTTCCTGTTGCACCAACCTAGTCTGCATACCATTCCCGAGGATATTGCAGCGATGAATCAAGAGGAGGTGCGCCTATCCCTTGAGCATGCAGACGTGAAGGTTGTGCCAGCTTCGACATTTGCAGTCACTGAACGCATGGAGTGGGGAGATCCCACCAAATGTCATATCTGTGGGGAGGTAGGTCACTGGAAGAGAGAATGTCCAACTCGTGGCAGAGGCAGGGGATATAACAGAGGGGAACAGGCAGAGGTAGAAGTGCTAGAGGCAGAGGTGGATACTCAGAGACCTCATGGGGCCAGGCTTCTAGAGGCAGAGGTGGCTACTCAGGACACTCAGGGGGTCAGAGGGCTCACATGGCCGTTGCAGGAGACACTGGGACGTCCAAAGGCAAAGATGTAGATGATGTTGTCTATGAAGACTTTGCTCACTGGGCCTCCACTGATGAAGGTAATCCGGAAAGAGCATCTCTTGCTACTAATGAGAGTGCTCCAGTGGGTTCTTGACTCTGGAGCATCTAAGCATGTTGCTAGTAACTCCTGTGTGTTCGAGTCTTACACTAAGCATCCTCCCTCTCACACGGGCACTATACAAACGGCTGATGGCACAAAACAACCAGTCATAGGGGTTGGTACAGTAAAGTGTACTCCGACCATTTCCCTATCGTCAGTTTTACATGTGCCAGCCTTTCCTGTCAATTTGGTCTCTTTCAGTGCACTCATTGATCAAATGGACTGTCGTGTGATCCTTGACAAGTTCGGTTGCTTGATTCAGGTGCGACAGACGAGCCAGACGGTTGGGACTGGCACCAGGCGTAGGGGCCTCTGGTACATGGACTGTGAGGTGCGGCCGGACTTGGTGTGTGCTGCGACCATGGAGGATAAGGAGAAGCAGGCGATGATCCATCACTGTAGGATGGGGCATGTATCTTTTGATACGATGAGTAGAATATTTCCGGATGTTATGTGTGGAATAGGCAAAGGCAAGCTGACATGTGATGCTTGTGAATATGCAAAACACACACGGGCCTCATATGTGAGTAAGGGGCTCAGGAGCATATCTCCTTTTATGCTTATTCATTCGGATGTATGGACTAGCCCAGTGGTGTCAATGAATGGGAAGAAGTATTTTGCTACCTTTATTGACTGCTATTCTCGCATGACTTGGATTTACTTGATGCGTCACAAGGATGAGGTGTTTAGCTGTTTCGAACTTCCATGCTCTTGTAAAGAACCAGTTTGTGCATGTGTCAAGGTGCTCGGGGCCGGACAATGGAACGGAGTATGTGAACAACATTTTTGGGGCTTTCATGGCTGACCATGGGATTCTTCATCAAACTTCATGTCCGGACACCCCCCTCAGAATGGAGTGTCTGAACGAAAGAATCGTCATGTTCTTGAGGTTGCTCGGTCGTTGATGTTTACCATGAATGTGCTTAAGTTCTTGTGGGATGATGCAGTTATGACAGCCACATACTTGATCAACCGGACACCTTCCAGGATACTTGGCATGAAATCTCCGTCTGAGTTACTCGTTGGAGATAATAAGTTTGTTGTTCCGCCAAAGTTGTTTGGCAAGACTCGCTTTGTTCGTGATCACCGACCATCTGTTGGCAAGCTTGATCCTCGGGCAGTGAAGTGTGTCTTTCTGGGATACTCGTCTAGTCAGCAGGGTATAAATGTTGGTGTCCCTCTGAAAAACGCAGGTTTATAAGTATGGATGTTACATCTGTGGAGTCTCGAGCCATTCTATGGTGAGCCGACTGATCTCAATCTGCTGTTTGCAGAGCTTGACCACCTACACCCTGTGCATGATGGTCAAGAGGGGGAGAAGGATGTGTCTCATACTCACGGGGATTCTGTGGACATTAACGCTGATAATGATGTGCAGGCTCAGGTTCAACCAATAGTGGGTACAATTTCGGTTAGTACCATCCCTGATGATGATGTGCAGGCTCATGTCGAGCCAACTGTCGATACACTTAAGATTGGTGCTCTCCAGGTTCCTGTTCGGGATCGATAGCAGGCATTTAATACCCCGTGTACTCTCCACGGCAACCACAAGTGCAGGGGGAGCAACAAGCGTGGAGGCAAGAGTGCAGGGGGAGCAAAGAAGGCAAAGGTGAGGCAAGAGTGCAGGGGAGCAGCAAGGCGGTGAGGCAAGCTCATCTCGACACAAAGGAGCTGCCCATTGCGCTATGCGAAAACCTACACGTGAAGCGGGAAGGAAGGGTGAGGTAGCAAGGAAGGCTCTGGCAAAGGATGATGCTTGTGATGACCTTGATATTGGCAATTTTGTGTCTTACAAGGCTTTGTCACCTTCATATAAGGCGTTTGTTGCCTCTCTGCAAACTGTGTCTATCCCTAAGGATTGGAAGGCTGCAAAGCAAGATCCAGTGGCGTGAATCGATGATAGAGGAGTTAGAAGCATTGAAAAAAACAAGACATGGGTGCTAACCACATTGCGGCAGGAAAGAAAGCAGTGAGTTGTAAGTGGATTTTTACTGTGAAGCAGAATCCTGAGGGCAAGGTGGAACGGTATAAGGCTAGATTGGTCGCCAGATGATATAGTCAAACTTATGGAATTGACTATGATGAGACATTTGCTCCAGTTGCAAAGATGAACACAGTACGGGTATTGGTCTCGTGTGCTGCAAACTTTGGGTGGAAATTGCACCAGTTAGATGTCAAGAATGCCTTCTTACATGGTGACTTGAAAGAAGAGGTATACATGGAGATACTGCCTGGTTTTTGGCACGTAATGACTACGGGAAGGTATGCAGGCTGAAGAAATCCTTGTATGGTCTGAAGCAATCGCCGAGGGCATGGTTTGATAGGTTCAGACGAGCTGTTTGGAATATGGGGTATGGCCAATGTAATGGTGATCACACGATGTTCTATAGACACATTGATAAGAAGATCACCATTGTTGCAGTGTATGTTGATGATATCATCATCACCGGAGATGATGAGGAGGAAATAAAGAGAGTGAAGGGGTGTCTGAGCAAGGAGTTTGAGGTAAAAGACTTGGGAAATCTAAAGTACTTCCTTGGCATAGAAGTAGCTCGGACAGAGAAGGGAATATCTTTGTGCCAACGAAAATACACCTTGGATCTTTTGAGTGACATGGGCATGATGGGATGTCGTGCAGCCCCTACTCCGGTTGAACAAAGTCATCAAGTAACAGCACAATCAGGTGAGCTAGTGAATAAGGAAGATTATCATAAGCTAGTTGGGAGGTTATTGTACTTGTGTCATACCAGGCCTGACATTACGTATGCCGTGGGGGTGGTGAGCAGATACATGCATGAACCAAGGAGTGGGCATCTTAATATTGTTCACAGAATCCTGAGATACTTGAAGGAGACTCCGGGTAAAGGGTTGTGGTTTGCGAAGAGTGGACATCTTGAGGTGGATGGCTATAGTGACTCTGATTAGGCTAGCTGTCAAGATGATAGACGATCAACTTCAAAGCATCTTGTGTGTTTGTGGGAGGAAATTTGGTGTCATGGAGAAGCAAGAAACAGATCGTTGTGTCTAGATCAACAGCAGAGCTGAATATAGAGCATTATCTCAAGGGTTGTGTGATATGCTCGGGTGAAGCACCTACTATGCGAGTTGAAACTTTTGAGGAAGGGACCCTTAAGGGTGTGGTGTGACAATCAAGAAGCTATAGCAGTGCTAATAACCCGATTCAACATGATAAGACAAAACATGTGGAAATTGATCGCTTCTTCATTAAGGAGAAACTTGATGCTGGGATCATCAGCCTTACTCATGTCAGCACCGGACAGCAGTTTGCAGATTGCTTGACAAAGGGACTGGGAACAAAGAACTGTAACTTAGCATGTGACAAGATGGGAATGATAGACATCTACCACCCATCTTGAGGGGAGTGTTGAACGGTATGGGCCCTAGCCCATCAAGATCTGTCTCTTGGGCCCAAGCCCATGAGAGGTGCTGACCTAGAAGAGGAGCCCCTCTTCCCTTGTCCCGTGTGAGCCGCCATATCTGAGACACATACTCACGCACGAAAAAAGACAGAAAGCGAGGCTGCTGTCTGAAGGTACCCATCTCCCGATTCAACATGAAGGATCTGATGGAGCAAGGTGACCTTAACTCTATAGTTGATCCCTCAGCCGGTGACTGGCCTGTTGGGCACATCCAGCAGTTAGCAGAGCTTGCTCTCATTTGCACCGAGCAAGTTAGCAGGTCTCGTCCTCTTCTTTCAGGCCAAATCTGGACAGCAGTTGAGAACATGAGGGATGGTGTAATGAAATCTTCAGAGTCATCTTCAAGTTTGGTGCGGGATGAAAGCATCATACCGTCACACTTCACCTGTCCTATATCTCTTGTGAGTAGAAAGGAACTCTATGCTTTTCGCTATTAAGGAGCACATAAATACCCCCTCTGTCCCATAATATAAGATCATTTTGCAAGCTGTTTTAGCTTGCCATACGATCTTATATTATGGGACGGAGGGAGTAGATGCCAACACTGAATGACTTGAATGTGTCGTTTGTTTCGTCTATTTCTAGGCACTCGTGTGATGTTACTAGTTCTCTTATCTTGTGACTAATCATCTCTTGTCATCATTTCAGGAAATCATGAAGGATCCTCAGTTGACAGCGGATGGAATCACCTACAAAGGTCATGATATCCGGAAATGGTTTAGCATGGGCAACATTACATCACCGAAAACCAACATGCCACTTCAACACCAGGAGCTCATCCCCAATATCGCTCTCCGTTCTGCCATTCAGGAATGGCTCCAGCAGCACAGCATGGTGCTGTAATAATCTGCTTAAATTTGCAAAGCTTTGTCCCAGCCGCCACAAGTATCAACACGGTGTGTCGGTGCTCGCTCCCTACCAAAACCTAGAACACGCGCATGTAAGAGCAAGCGTCTTTCAATCACAGTATTTTTCGTTTCGATTTACTCGTCGTAGTTTTAGATCAAATTTTGAACTAAAACCACGACGAGTAAATCGGAACGGAGGGAGTACTAAGTAGTGATATGACCTTCTGTAGGTAAAATGCAGGGATTTTGCAAAAGGATCCTTAGATATGTAGGCGATGCCTATGAAAAACTCTGCCCAAAAAGGACTGCATGAACTAGTGGTCAGTGGAGTAGTTGATATTCCTGTAGAACTACGGTTAAGTCTGGCCAAGCTAAGCTTTCAGCTACACTAGATGACTCGTTGCGCCAATGGCGCAAAGGCCGAGAGGGAGCCAAGTATTGTGAGAATATTTAGACACCCAAGTCAAAAACCAAATGTGGCCAACACTCCCGCATTCTCTGCTTGAAAGCCGTCTTTTCTCACCGGATCAAACATAGATACATGATTCTTCAAGAGCAAATTTCAAAGAAAATATAAAGCATGGAAGGCTTTAAGTTGTACTATTGAGACCATACCACCATATCTCCATTTAGTTCCTTTGGAAATCTAAAGGTCTAAGAGGATGGTACATGTGAGAAGCTGTGAATCCACAACAAAAAACTAAACTAACTTCCAAACAAACATTTCAAGTTTGGAAGCCACAAAGAAGCAGCCCAGATCTCTCTGCTAGAAAAGTGCGGTACATGTCCTTAATCCTGCATCCACAGCCCATAATTTTTCAATACCTAAATCCACGAAATGCAACCAAAGGAAATCATGGCGTAAACATGCGCCGTGGCTTACATCTCCGAGAAGGATTTCTTGGCATTCTTGTGCAGGTTGGACACACAATCCTCGGCTGAACTGCAGAAGAACCACATAGGCACCTTCCTTCACCTTGCCCTTGGGGAGGAGGGGGGCAACACTTGCAGCACCGCACAAATATGTCTTTTCTGTCCCTCTATCCCAACTATTTGAAAACAAGGATCTCCACTGATAGAAAGATGCCAAGGACAACCAGAATAAGGGCAATAAGCAAAGTGTACCCGGCAGTTCAGGCTTTACCCCAACAAGAACAGACCATGATCAATTCACACCAGCATGAAAAAGGCAAAGCACACCATGATACACGGCTAACAATTGAAATAAGTGCTCAAATCATGTCCACACACAACCACAAAATATGAATGGCATGAGGCAAAAGAAAACACAATGTCGGGCCAAACCCAGAATATCAACACGGCCAATGAAGCAAGAATAATGACAATACATAGGTCACACAATAAATGCAATTTTCAGAAAAAAGGAAAGGAAGAAACCCTGATAAGCAGAAGAAAGAAAAAGAAAACTTGATCAACATAAGAGAGAAAAGGCGACCTCCAAGAACGTACAACATAAAAAAGAAAAGAAAAGAAGTAATCAGGCCACATGCATTGCACTAAACAGCTCATTATTATTAGGACCTGTGTGCATATCCAAACTTCTTAAGATTCTGTAGAGCAGAAATTTTGAAACGACCCAGAAAATTTTAGTAAGAAATAAAATACAGGAACTACAAAAACTAATTAATTCAGTGGTCTATGCACCACAAATCAGGAATCCTACAATTACACTACTATAAACATATGTCTACTGCATTCCAAGTGCTCTTATATTACATCCGTCTTTTTAATATGAAATCCATCATCCTAACACATGTCTCGTGCTTGATTTTTCTCTAGCAAAACATGAGGCGATAAGCGGTTCAGTTCTATGTACATACTCCGATATCCAGGAAGTGACTACTTCCATGTTAGAAAATCATGTAAAGACATGGGTTTGACAGAATTTATAACCACTTGATAAAAAAGGGTACCCAACAATTATGGTGCTGTAAACGTCCATCATGATGAACCCAATTGACTATCCCATCAGTATGCAGAAAGGGACACTTAACAGAAATAAGTACTCCCTTCGTAAACTAATATAAGAGCATTTAGAATACTAAAGTAGTGATCTAAACGCTCTTATATTAGTTTACAGAAGGAGCACTGAAGGAAATATGCCCTAGAGGCAATAATAAAGTTATTATTTATTTCCTCATATCATGATAAATGTTTATTATTCATGCTAGAATTGTATTAACCGGAAACATGATACATGTGTGAATACATAGACAAACATATAGTCACTAGTATGCCTCTACTTGACTAGCTCATTAATCAAAGATGGTTATGTTTCCTAACCATAGACATGTGTTGTTATTTGATTAATGGGATCACATCATTAGGAGAATGATGTGATTGACATGACCCATTCCGTTAGCCTAGCACTTGATCGCTTAGTATATTGCTATTGCTTTCTTCATGACCTATACATGTTCCTGTAACTATGAGATTATGCAACTCCGTTTACCGGAGGAACACTTTGGTGCTACCAAACGTCACAACGTGAATCGGGTGATTATAAAGGAGTACTACAGGTGTCTCCAAAGGTACATGTTGGGTTGGCGATTTCGAGATTAGGTTTTGTCACTCCGATTGTCGGAGAGGTATCTCTGGCCCTCTCGGTAATACACATCACATAAGCCTTGCAAGCATTACAACTAATAAGTTAGTTGCGAGATGATGTATTACGAACGAGTAAAGAGACTTGCCAAGAACGAGATTGAACTAGGTATTGGATACCGACGATCGAATCTCGGGCAAGTAACATACCGATGACAAAGGGAACAACGTATGTCGTTATGCGGTTTGACCGATAAAGATCTTCGTAGAATATGTAGGAACCAATATGGGCATCCAGGTTCCGCTATTGGTTATTGACCGAGAATAGTTCTAGGTCATGTCTACATAGTTCTCGAACCCGTAGGGTCCGCACGCTTAACGTTACGATGACAGTTTTATTATGAGTTTATAAGTTTTGATGTACCGAAGTTTGTTCGGAGTCCCGGAATTGATCACGGACGTGACGAGGAGTCTCGAAATGGTCGAGACATAAAGATTGATATATTGGAAGCCTATATTTGGATATCGGAATGGTTCCGGGTGAAATCGGGATTTTACCAGAACACCGGGGGGTTACCGGAACCCTCCCAGGGGATAATGGGCCTTAGTGGGCCATGAGGGAGAAGAGGAGGGCCGGCCAGGGCAGACCACGCCCCTCCCCTAGTCCTAATAGGACAAGGAGAGGGGGGCGCCTCTTCCTCTTCCCCTCCCCTTTCCTTCTCCAACAAGGCAAGAGGGGGAGTCCTACTCCGGTGGGAGTAGGACTCCTCCAGCGCACCCCTTTGGGGGCCGGCCGCACCTCCCTCCCTCCTTTATATCACGGGGCAAGGGGCACCCGAAGACACAAGTTGATCTTCGTGATCGTTCCTTAGCCGTGTGCGGTGCCCCCTCCACCATATTCCACCTCGGTCATATCGTCGTGGAGTTTAGGCGAAGCCCCGCGCCGGTAGAGCATCATCATCGCCACCACGCCATCGTCCGACGGAACTCATCCCCGACACTTTGCTGGATCGGAGTCCGGGGATCGTCATCGAGCTGAACGTGTGCTAAACTCGGAGGTGCCGTACGTTCGGTACTTGGATCGGTCGGATCATGAAGACGTACGACTACATCAACCGCGTTGTCATAACGCTTCCGCTTATGGTCTAGGAGGGTACGTGGACAATACTCTCCCCTCTCGTTGCTATGCCATCACCATGATCTTGCGTGTGCGTAGGAAATTTTTTGAAATTACTACGTTCCCCAACAGTGGTATCCGAGCCTAGTTTTATGCGTTGATGTTATATGCACGAGTAGAACACAAGTGAGTTGTGGGCGATACAAGTCATCTCGCTTACCAGACATGTCATACTTTGGTTCGGGCGGTATTGTGAGATGAAGCGGCCCGAACCGACATTACGCCAGACGCTTACGCGAGACTGGTTTCACCGCCGCGAGCACTCGTTCCTTAAAGGTGACTGGCGGGTGTCTGTCTCTCTCACTTTAGTTGAACCGAGTATGGCTACGCCCAGTCCTTGCGAAGGTTAAAACAGCACCAACTTGACAAACTATCGTTGTGGTTTTGATGCGTAGGTAAGAACGGTTCTTGCTCAGCCCGTAGCAGCCACGTAAAACTTGCAACAACAAAGTAGAGGACGTCTAACTTGTTTTTGCAGGGCATGTTGTGATGTGATATGGTCAAGACGTGATGCTATATTTTATTGTATGAGATGATCATGTTTTGTAACCGAGTTATCGGCAATCTGGCGTGAGCCATATGGTTGTCGCTTTATTGTATGAAATGCAACGCCATGTAATTGCTTTACTTTATCACTAAGCGGTAGCGATAGTCGTAGAAGCAATAGTAGGCGTAACGACCACGATGCTACGAAGGAGATCAAGCTGTCGCGCCGTTGACGATGGAGATCACGACAAAGCTTCGGAGATGGAGATCACAAGCACAAGATGATGAATGCCATATCATATAACTTATATTGATTGCATGTGATGTTTATCCTTTATGCATCTTATCTTGCTTTGATTGACGGTAGCATTATAAGATGATCTCTCACTAAATATCAAGAAGTGTTCTCCTTGAGTATGCACCGCTATGAAAGTTCTTCGTCTTTGAGACACCACGTGATGATCGGGTGTGATAGGCTCTACGTTCAAATACAACGGGTGCAAAACAGTTGCACACGCGAATACTCAGGTCAAACTTGACGAGCCTAGCATATACAGATATGGCCTCGGAACACGGAGATCGAAAGGTCGAACGTGAATCATATAGTAGATATGATCAACATAGTGATGTTCACCATTGAACTACTCCATCTCACGTGATGATCGGACATGGTTTAGTTGATTTGGATCACGTAATCACTTAGATGATTAGAGAGATGTCTATCTAAGTGGGAGTTCTTAAGTAATATGATTAATTGAACTTAAATTTATCATGAACTTAGTACCTGATAGTATTTTGCTTGTCTATGTTTACTGTAGATAGATGGCTCGCGCTGTTGTTCCGTTGAATTTTAATGCGTTCCTTGAGAAAGCAAAGTTGAAAGATGATGGTAGCAATTACACGGATCGGGTCCGTAATCTGAGGATTATCCTCATTGCTGCACGTAAGAATTACGCCCCGGAAGCACCGCTAGGTGCCAGGCCTTCTTGATGCAACTGGCCGACGCGTTAAGAACGTCTCGCGAAGCAAAGCTGATGACTACTCGATAGTTCAGTGTGCCATGCTTTTCGGCTTAGAACCGGGACTTCAGTGACGTTTTGAACGTCATGGAGCATATGAGATGTTCAAGGAGTTGAAGTTAATATTTCAAGCAAATGCCCGGATTGAGAGATATGAAGTTTCCAATAAGTTCTACAGCTGCAAGATGGAGGAGAATAGTTCTGTCAGTGAGCATATACTCAAAATGTCTGGGTATAATATTCACTTGATTCAACCGGGAGTTAATCTTCTGATGATAGTGTCATTGATGTAATTCTTCAATCATCGCCACCAAGCTACAAGAGCTTCGTGATGAACTATAATATGCAAGGGATGGACAAGTCTATTCGAGCTCTTCGCAATGCTAAAAGCCGAGAGGTAGAAATCAAAAAGGAGCATCAAGTGTTGATGGTTAACAAGACCACCAGTTTCAAGAAAAAGGGCAAAGGGAAGAAGAAGGAACTTCAAGAAGAACAGCAAACAAGTTGCTGCTCAAGAGAAGAAACCCAAGTCTGGACCTAAGCACGAGATCGAGTGCTTTTACTGCAAGCGCATCGGACATTGAAGCGGAACTGCCCCAAGTATTTGGCGGATAAGAGGATGGCAAAGTGAACAAAGGTATATGTGATATACATGTTATTGATGTGTACCTTACTAATACTCGCATGTAGTACCAGGTATTTGATAATCGGTTCTGTTGCTAATATTTGCAGCTCAAACAGGAACTACGGATTAGCGAAGATTGGCTAAGGACGAGGTGACGGCGCGCGTGGGAAATGGTTCCAAAGTCGATGTGATCGCGGTCGGCACGCTACCCCTACATCTACCATCGTGATTAGTTTTAGACCTAAATAATTGTTATTTGGTGCCGCGTTAAGCATGAACATTATATCTGGATCTTGTTTGATGCGAGACGGTTATTCATTTAAGTCAGAGAATAATGGTTGTTCTATTTATATGAATAATATCTTCTATGGTCATGCACCCTTGAGGAGTGGTCTAATTTTATTAAATCTCGATAGTAGTAATACACATATTCATAGTGTTGAAACCAAAAGATACAGAGTTGATAATGATAGTGCAACTTAATTGTGGCACTGCCGTTTGGGTCATATCGGTGTAAAACGCATGAAGAAACTCCATACTGATGGGCTTTTGGAATCACTTGATTATGAATCACTTGGTACTTGCGAACCGTGCCTCATGGGCAAGATGACTAAAACGCCGTTCTCCGGAACTATGGAGCGAGCAACTGATTTGTTGGAAATCATACATACCGATGTTTGTGGTCCAATGAATGTTGAGGCACTTGGGCGGTATCGTTATTTTCTCACCTTCACAGATGATTTGAGCAGATATGGGTATATCTACTTGATGAAACATAAGTCTGAAACATTTGAAAAGTTCAAAGGATTTCAAAGTGAAGTGGAAAATCATCGTAACAAGAAAATAAAATTTCTACGATCTGATCGTGGAGGAGAATATTTGAGTTACGATTTTGGTTTACATTTGAAACAATGCGGAATAGTTTCGCGACTCACGCCAATTCGAACACCACAACGAAATGGTGTGTCCGAACGTCGTAATCGTGCTTTACTAGATATGGTGCGATCTATGATGTCTCTTACTGATTTACCGCTATCGCTTTTGGAGTAATGCTTTAGAGACGGCCGCATTCACGTTAAATAGGGCACCATCAAAATCCGCTGAAACGACACCTTATGAACTATGGTTTGGCAAGAAACCAAAGTTGTCGTATCTTAAAGTTTGGGGCTGCGATGCTTATGTGAAGAAACTTCAACCAGATAAGCTCGAACCTAAATCGGAGAAATGTGTCTTCATAGGATACCCAAAAGAGACTATTGGGTACACCTTCTATCACAGATTTGAAGGCAAGATTTTCGTTGCTAAATTCGGATCCTTTCTAGAAAAAGAGTTTCTCTCGAAAGAAGTGAGTGGGAGAAAAGTAGAACTTGATGAGATAACTGTATCTGCTCCCTTATTGAAAAGTAGTTCTTCACAAGAACCGGTTCCTGTGACAATTGCACCAATTAGTGAGGAAGCTAATGATATTGATCATGAAACTTCAGATCAAGTTTCTACTGAACTACGTAGGTCAACTAGAGTAAGATCCGCACCATAGTGGTACGGTAATCCTATTCTGGAAGTCATGTTACTTGACCATGGCGAACCTACAAACTATGAAGAAGCGATGGTGAGCCCAGATTCCGCAAAATGGCTGGAAGCCATGAAATCTGAGATGGGATCCATGTATGAGAACAAAGTATGGACTTTGGTTGACTTGCCCGATGATCGGCAAGCCATTGAGAATAAATGGATCTTTAAGAAGAAGACTGACGTTGATGGTAATGTAGCATCTATATAGCTCGACTTGTTGTGAAAGGTTTTCGACAAGTTCAAGGGGTTGACTACGATGAGACTTTCTCACCCGTAGCGATGCTTAAGTCTGTCCGAATCATGTTAGCAATTGCTGCATTTTATGATTATGAAATTTGGCAAATGGATGTCAAAACTGCATTCTTGAATGGATTTCTAGAAGAAGAGTTGTATATGATGCAACCAGAAGGTTTTGTTGATCCAAAAGGTGCTAACAAAGTGTGCAAGCTCCAATGATCAATTTATGGTGCAGTGCAAGCCTCTCGGAGTTGGAATAAACGCTTTGATAGTGTGATCAAAGCATATGGTTTTATCTGAGACTTTTGGAGAAGCTTTGTATTTACAAGAAAGTGAGTGGGAGCTCTGTAGCATTTACGATATTATATGTGGACGACATATTATTAATTGGAAATGATATAGAATTTCTGGATAGCATAAAAGGATACTTGAATAGAAGTTTTTCAATGGAAGACCTCGGTGAAGCTGCTTACATATTGGGCATCAAGATCTATAGAGATAGATCAAGACGCTTGATTGGACTTTCACAAAGCACATACCTTGATAAAGTTTTGAAAAAGTTCAAAATGGATCAGGCAAAGAAAGGATTTTTACCTGTGTTACAAGGTGTGAAATTGAGTCAGACTCAATGCCCGACCACAGCAGAAGATAGAGAGAAAATGAAAGATGTTCCCTATGCTTCAGCCATAGGCTCTATCATGTATGCAATGTTGTGTACCAGACCTGACGTATGCTTAGCAATAAGCTTGGCAGGAAGGTACCAAAGTAATCCAGAGTGGATCATCGACAGCGGTCAAGAACATCCCGAAATACACGAAAAGGACTAAGGATATGTTTCTTGTATATGGAGGTGACAAAGAGCTAGTCGTAAATGGTTACGTCGATGCAAGCTTTGACACTGATCCGGACGATTCTAAATCGCAAACCGGATACATGTTTTTATTAAACGGTGGAACTATTGACTCTAGTGCAAGTGGGAGACTAAAGGAAATATGCCCTAGAGGCAATAATAAAGTTATTATTTATTTCCTCATATCATGATAAATGTTTATTATTCATGCTAGAATTGTATTAACCGGAAACATGATACATGTGTGAATACATAGACAAACATATAGTCACTAGTATGCCTCTACTTGACTAGCTCATTAATCAAAGATGGTTATGTTTCCTAACCATAGACATGTGTTGTTATTTGATTAATGGGATCACATCATTAGGAGAATGATGTGATTGACATGACCCATTCCGTTAGCCTAGCACTTGATCGCTTTAGTATATTGCTATTGCTTTCTTCATGACCTATACATGTTCCTGTAACTATGAGATTATGCAACTCCGTTTACCGGAGGAACACTTTGGGTGCTACCAAACGTCACAACATAACTGGGTGATTATAAAGGAGTACTACAGGTGTCTCCAAAGGTACATGTTGGGTTGGCGATTTTGAGATTAGGTTTTGTCACTCCGATTGCTCGGAGAGGTATCTCCGCCCTCTCGGTAATCAACATCACATAAGCCTTGCAAGCATTACAACTAATAAGTTAGTTGCGAGATGATGTATTACGGAACGAGTAAAGAGACTTGCCAGTAACGAGATTGAACTAGGTATTGGATACCGACGATCGAATCTCGGGCAAGTAACATACCGATGACAAAGGGAACAACGTATGTCGTTATGCGGTTTGACCGATAAAGATCTTCGGAGAATATGTAGGAACCAATATGGGCATCCAGGTTCCGCTATTGGTTATTGACCGAGAATAGTTCTAGGTCATGTCTACATAGTTCTCGAACCCGTAGGGTCCGCACGCTTAACGTTACGATGACAGTTTTATTATGAGTTTATAAGTTTTGATGTACGAAGTTTGTTCGAGTCCCGGAATTGATCACGGACGTGACGAGGAGTCTCGAAATGGTCGAGACATAAAGATTGATATATTGGAAGCCTATATTTGGATATCGGAATGGTTCCGGGTGAAATCGGGATTTTACCGGAACACCGGGGGGTTACCGGAACTCCCGGGGGATAATGGGCCTTAGTGGGCCATGAGGGAGAAGAGGAGGGCCGGCCAGGGCAGACCACGCGCCCCCTCCCCCCCTAGTCCTAATAGGACAAGGAGAGGGGGGCGGCGCCCCCCTTCCTCTTCCCCCGCCCCCCGATCCTTCTCCAACAAGGCAACAGGGGAGTCCTACTCCGGTGGGAGTAGGACTCCTCCAGCGCACTTTGGGGGCCGGCCGCACTCCCCCCTCCCTCCTTTATATCACGGGCAAGGGGCACCCCGAAGACACAAGTTGATCTTCGTGATCGTTCCTTAGCCGTGCGGTGCCCCCTCCACCATATTCCACCTCGGTCATATCGTCGTGGAGTTTAGGCGAAGCCTGCGCCGTAGAGCATCATCATCGTCACCACGCCATCGCGGCCGACGGAACTCATCCCCGACACTTTGCTGGATCGGAGTCCGGGATCGCCATCGAGCTGAACGTGTGCTAAACTCGGAGGTGCCGTGACGTTCGGTACTTGGATCGGTCGGATCATGAAGACGCATTTACTACATCAATCAGCGTTGTCATAACGCTTCCGCTTATGGTCTAGGAGGGTACGTGGACAATACTCTCCCCTCTCGTTGCTATGCCATCACCATGATCTTGCGTGTGCGTAGGAAATTTTTTGAAATTACTACGTTCCCCAACAAGTACCTTATAATAAATCAATGATGCTACTCGACAACCATATTTCTGTAGAAACTTAATTATAAATACATTTAACTGTAAAATGTCAGTGACAATGGAATACTACCTTCAGTATGCTTACCACCAAAGCAGCCAAGAATATTTTGAGGAAAAATGTCGGTCTAGTAAATGTTAAACTGAAATTTGATTGGAATCCCATTTGCAGAACAAAAGCGAATCTCAGTTGATACCTTTGTCGATAAACAAGTGATTGTATTTAAGCAAGAGCAAGGAAGTGAAAAGAAAACTCATATATTACTTCCTCCTTGAAAGGAAACAAATTAGCCCCTTAATTTGGCCGCCAGCACCAAAGAAAGGAAAAAAAATACAGAAGGAAGAAAACAGCAGACAAACGAAACAAACAAAAGCTAACAATAGGAAGCAGAAAGAGGTCATTCCAGAACGCAACTGAATAAGTGAATATTAGAGCACCACTTGTTAGAATTACCCTCCTAGGCCCTCTGTGATCAATTTGCACCAAAAACACAAGAGCAATCTAAGGAAAATATATTCAGCATACATGGCAACCCAACGCACCAAATCCACCGTAACAAAGAACGTGAAACTTTATTAATACCTCATGTACAACAACATATCCCTTCTCTGGTGTTCCACAGATGATGAAACATATGGATCGAGTGGTATAAAAATATGCAACAACTGATCTGCTCTGGTTCAACCATCTTCATCACAGACAAGAGGGGATTGGCATCCAGGGTTTTCCCACGTCATGTACATCAAACACGTGGCAATTGGCGAATGCTTCTCGCACATTGGCACGGCTGACCCAGCCTGTGTGGATCGACTATAAATTTATCAGTACTCTAGAGAATTAATGTGGTACACTTAGCAACACACGCTAACATCTTCCCAGTAATATATAACATAAGAATAAAGAAAGAGCAAACGGTACCAACAAAGCTGAAATCTACAAAATTCCAGTACACCTCCAGCATTCCAAACACAACAAAATGATCATTGACCAAAAGGCGACAGAATGAAATACAAAAATTATATTGTTTCCGGCACAAGTTGACAAGGAGAAGAAAAGACATGTGTATGCACTATTTTAATATTTAGAAAATCATAACTACATCTGGTATCCAGAAGCTGTAATATGAAGACAATAATTAATTAATTATACAGTTGGAACATGTGAACACAGTGATGTACTTATATACTGTAATTTATGATTCGTAACAACAGAAAAGATAAATAATATGCAAGTCAAAGTACTCTGGATTCAAGAAAAGCATGTCCAGCATACATATACATGTCTTGTACGACTAAACATACCTGCATCAGAAGGAACTGTTTTTGCATCCCAGGTGGACGATGAAATAGGATCTCCCATATGCTTTTGTAGGAAAGTTCAAGTTTGTATTTCTTCCAAGTCGTAGATCAGGCAAAAGTAAATCTTCTTCATAGCAAATCCAAACTCAACAGAAACATCTGTTCTGCTCCACAGAATAGATAGAACTCTTTCCCTCAGAATCATCTTATATAAAAAAACATTCTAGGAGCCAATGGTTTAACAAAAGCAAAAGAAAATGTTGGGCTGGTAGATTTTGCACAAACAAAATCGGTGGAACAATAAAACAAATTAAGAGCAGTTGAGATCAAGAATGGTTGGAATGGAAATTCATACAAAACCTGCAGCATATGTGATACATCTTATCGTTAAAAAACATGTATTATGGGCACAAATTATATCGAGGCATCTTTACTTTCACAGAGCTAAAAACGTCACATTTATAATCCAAGCACAAGCTCGACCAAAACATCCACAAGCCTGCATAACGATTAGGAAAAATCTGGTAGATGGAAAACACTCAATGCACTGCATCAGCTGTTCAACCTGGCAGGAAAATCTGGCCATAAAATTCACACATCCCACTGAGCATTCCATCGAACAGCACCTGGAAATCCTTCAAGGGCCGTATAGAAGCACGATTATTAGCAATGAATCACAGAACTATAACTAAGCAGGCAATTTTGCTTATTAGCCTTTTCTATTGGATTTCTAAGGTACTCAGCAAAAACATTTCAAAAATGCTTTCAAGATTTGTAGGTTGAATCTTTTTCCTGAGCGTAAAAGATTATAATTAAAATACTTAGTGTGTAGCTCTTGCAAGAGTATTACTTCATGTATGAACAATTAGAATGCTTGCCCTATACTTCAAATTTTTGTGCCCCGGACGGCTATTACTCTCTGCTGAAATTCTCGATTTCGCAGAAAGATTTACTCAAGAAGCAACGATGAGACCATATTTCATGGAAAAATATATTATAATAAGAGATTTACTCGAAGCGGAATGGCAGTCAGGTAGACTATTTCTTTTAACAAGAAGAAATTGAAGAACTATAGCATAGTCTATCCTCGCATTTGCACCTCTCACGCCAACTAAGATAAACCAAAGCATGGACTTGGACAGGAAAATCGAAGAGACGGAAATGAGTTGGTACACCTGTGGATGGGTTAGACAGCAAGTAGTCGCCTGCAAGGACGCCCAGGCCTGGATGAGAACACCCGCCTCACGCTGCAGTTCGGATTTGGGCAGACACCAAAAGCACACACTGCCACATAACCAAATGGTATGAAAGTACCAGCAGCGACCAACCAAACCGAATAAACCACATGAATGGTTGTGAAGGAAGCTAATATTATATGCATCTCACAACTCGTGACCAAATGTAACTGAAAATTCAAAATACTGAAGATCTGCTCTGCATTTTTAGAAAGTCAAAATACTAAAGATCTCTAATGCAATATAACAATAAGGAAGCAAGCAAGGCACACATGATTTAAATTATGGTCGCTAGCTTCTAAAATTTTCCTTATATGACAGCCTTGCTCCCGAGAAAAGAGCCATTACTGTATTTGGATTTCTTATATGAAAAAAGATCAAGAACTAAAAACTATGTTCGGCAAGACATCCTCTGCACCAATGGTACCAGCAAAACTCACCAGAGAAATTTCCATTAGCAATCTCCAAGGCTCAAGTAGGAAAAAAAATCAAAAAGGAGTAAACTGAATGGGACGGAGCTGAAATACCCGCGGACGGGTTGGAGACTGCGATGCCACGGGCAAGGACGCCCATCAAACTATGTTTCTTCTGTTATAAGCTTTTCTTTTACTTCATCTTGAAGCTGTGAAGAAAACCATCTAGATATGAGCCTTCGATCTTTAAACCAACCATTTGCATGCATAAATTAGCTGCCTCAGTTTCCTTGGGTTGTATTATATAACAAAGAACAGAACAAAATATATCTCTACCAGAGCCGTAATTGTCTTGAGTAAATGGAAGTTAGAGAGATAAATGAGAATCCATGAGGTAAAAACGAATTAGAAAAATTGCCGCCAAAATCCTCAGTGTCTTCCATTCTTCTCTGCGTGGTATTTCCGCCAAAATCCTCAGTGTCTTCCATTCTTCTCTGCGTGGTCAGGCCGCTGCAACCAAAACAGAAGGTATCACAACTCATAGGTGTCGGAAGTTCTAAACTGTAACCAAAGCATAGCTAACCATCAGCATCTCACCTGACCTACCAAAATTATTGAAAGACCAGCACCAAAATTACACCCCATCAATAATGCAGGCCAAGCAAAGACAAAAAGTAAAGCAGCTAGCAACAAGATATAATCCAGGAACAACATAACTTTTGAGACCTTGCATCCAAAGCTGGTGAAACCACTCTGTAATACAAAAACATTCTCACAAGATGGACCAACCCGGTGAAGCAGGCGTAGAGCAATGGCTATGTCAGAGCACCAGACCTAATCATGCACATCCTTTCCTTGAAGGATCACATCCTTACAATTAATCTTCATATAGAGTTATTTTTGTTAGCAAGCCAGTTCCCAAATCTGCACCTCTCCTTTTGCATATGTATCTACCAGCTCTCCTTTTGCATATGTATCGACGATAAACCAAAATAGGTAAAAAGGTAGATCGAGTACATTGCACACCCAACAAGCATAAACCAAAGTGTGGATTGAGCAGAAAATAAGGGAACAAGCGGGAAGAAGTTGCAATACCTGCAGGTGGGTTGGAGACGGCAAGGTCGCCAAAGAAGGACAGACAATGGGCCGAGGTCACCTAACGCTTCCGGCATGCCATGTGCATCTCCTGGTGCTTCACCTTCTTGCTGCTGCATATGAGCATACACTCAGATCAATTAATATAATTGTTTCTTTCTTTGCAGAAATGAAAACTAACAGGAATAAGTCACCTGCTCAATCTATCTTTTGGCATGTTCTTCTTCTCCTTATGGTTCATTGTCAACCACTGACCGTAGTATGCCAAATTACCAACCAGTGCAACAACAGCAGATTCCACCCTGCAACCCAATCACAATACTAAGAAAATGAAAGCACCAGCATAACATATATTATTCTGAAACAACAGCACAAAATGAAATGGCCTTAAAAACGTATTAATACAGATGCAAAGCAAACCAAAAGGCATCCCGAGTACTTCCAGAATAGCAGGTAGAACAAAAGGGAAGAAGCCAACAGAGAAAGCATCAGATTTCAGGACGTACTACCTGGCAAGTATTGATCTGGTCTATTCGATTCCGAGGAAAAAGGGGACGACGCCCAGCAGAAGTGGCGGATGGGGCGTCGCGACCTGACCGAGCCGTCTTCGTGGCTGAGCCCGGCATCCTCCTCCTCCCCTCCTCTGCAGCTCCACCCATCGCAACGGGAGCGCCTCCTGGTGCTCTACCCCCGCTCCTCCTTGGACCCGGCACCAACCTCTCCTCCACCCTGCGACTCCTTCCCTCCACCACCGGCCTCCAAACTCTCCCTGCACCTCAACCCCAGCATGAAGAAAGATCACCTCTTCTCCTGCTCCCTCTCACTTGCTGCTCTCCATCCTCGGCGGATCCGCAACGCTGGAAGCTGGTGGGGCGAGGTGGCGGAAGGAGGAGGCATGTGGATCTGGGCCAGCCGGATTAGCAACCCCGGCTCCTCATTTTCTCTTTCTTCCGCAAGGACCGATCCATGTTGCTGGATCGATTCGAGCGTCGCCCTTCCCTTGCAGGTCGCCGCCGCGCCCGCACGCCTCAGGTCCGGTGGGATCCGGGATGACGAGGTGGGATGGGATGCTTGAGGGGAAGGTCGCCGCCGCGCCACCATCTTCCCCCTCCTCCTCCGCCACCAGAGGGCGCCGCCGCCACCGTTGTCGAGGGAGTGGAGGGGGTGAGGAGCTTGGGAAGGCGGATGTAGGGGAGGGGAAAAAGATTTAGGGTTGGAGACGAGGGAACGGGGATGGAGGAGAAAGCGGACGGGCGCGGGGCTCACCACGGCCTGCACGTCGAGCGCGTCTCTCGCACGGTGCGGTGGTTTTCCCCTCGCGTGGTGCGCTGCACCTGACTGTTTTTTCCCACGCGCGGCGCAGCGCGGTGCGGCGGTGTATTTTCCCTCGCGTGGTACCATGCGCTCGAGGCATTGGTTGTGCCTAGCACTTTTTGAGGCTTTATATGTTAGATGTGCAAGTACTCAGCACATGCATTGGAGTAACTCTTTAAAGCAGCCATGTTTTCTTAATCCATACATAGAGATTTTTCATTCCATTCATAAGTTGCTTGATTTTTTCCTTTAAACCCAAGTGACATTTCCGAGTCTTTTGGATCAACACCCGACAATCGTCAACTTGGAGTAGCAACCTATATAACTTTACCTATAAAGTAACGAGCCATCATTTTACCAAAGTCGCACGTCTTCGTAAAGTGCAGTTTTGGGCTTGGTATTCTGCAATTTTAGGTGACTGAGATTGTAAAAAGATTCAAGCGACCGATAATTAAGGAAGAAAACTGTAACCATTTTGCTATTTCTTGGTTGCCTAAAATTGCACACATTCGGCAGACATTTGCACTCCATAAAAGTGTATAGCCTTTTTAGTGACAACTGACAACTTGTAATTTTTAGTTTCAGTCATAACTATATATTGATTTAGTTCAGGTTTTGCTCTCTAAAACTTGGTGTGATTTCCTCATGGCCCTGACACTGCAATTCTGTTTGAAATGAACAATATATGATCAAGGTTTGGCCTAAATTAGCTAGGTGTTTTTGGTGCTGTCATGTTACTTATGCAAAGCAGAACAGAGAGCTGGGGCTGTCGTTGGATGTGATATGGTATCAGCCTATGCTGAACTCCACGGCTAATGTTGAGGCTGAGGTGGTGATTCGAGCCTCACTCACCCAACTCCATTAACTGTAAACTTACTGATCTGATCAAGAATTGCCAAGAACAGAGTTAGCCTGTCAGTCTTTTTCAAATTACAGTGACAATGAACGGAGCAGAGCTAGCAGTAGGTTCCAAACTGCAAGTTTCTAAACTACAAATTGCAACTGCTGATGTGGTGTCAAAAGGATTGCCTTTCTTCTTTGGCGATGACCCGGAAACGGCGAGATTGAGGGCCGGAGAAAGGCCGTCGAGGTTCACGCTGAAGCTGGCCGATCTGGTGAAGGGGGTCGCTGGACTTTATGGGCTACGACCACATTCCAGATAAAGGATGGCAATTCCACTGCCATCAGGTATTTGCTGAATGATACCTTCGCAGACAGTGGATCCATGGGCTTCAGTAACTGCCAGTTCCCCTCTCGTATCTTGAAATTCAGGCTCTTACTTTCTGCTGATGCGTCATGTGTGTATCTCTGTACGCATTTCCAGCCTTCAGAAATGGGAGGCCGACTGGAGATCAAGTAGTTGAAATAATACAGGAACATTTAGAGCAACAATTTTCTGCAGTAATGCTGCATTTGGGTTTCTGGAGTTTACCTGCATGCATCATGAGTTCATGACTGAACGATGCTCTTGTTCGCCAAGGTGAGCACAGGTCAATTCAATATGGTTGTACATCGTTCCTCGCAGCATGAGCGTCAGCGTCCCCAATGGTGCGATCGCAGCGGCAGGCAAAACCGCGGCCATGGCAGGGAAACCAGTGACGCCTCCAGGAAACGCTGCCATGGCAGCCAAAGGCGCCACGGGGACCAACCAGGGAGAAGACCGTGTCATTCGAAGGCCAGCTAGGATTCCACAACCAGACCGCAGGTTTGTGGGGCCCGAGTGGGCGAGCAGTACTTAGGCCAACTCCAACGCGTGACCCCATCATGTCCGCCCGCGTCCGTTTACCTCTAAACGGACAAAACATGCCTACCAGCGCGCGGCTGCAAACAGACCGTCTCCGTTTTCTGTCCGCTTTTGACCCATTTTCGGCCCAAGTTTGAGCCGATTTGCGGCCGAATGACAGCGCGCGGACGGACGGGACGCGCGCCCTTGTCCTCCCCTGGCCCGCCCGTCGGTGGCACAGGCGGCCACTTTCCCTCCCTTTCCTCCAAAACGCTCCCGCGCCCCGCCCTCCACTCTCCCTCCATCCACCATGGCCGACGAGGCAAATATCGGCGACCCACCACCTGCCGCCCGGCCCGTGGCGAAGAAAAAGAAGCCTCGATCGGAGCTCACACCGGCGGAGGCCGCTAAGCTTGACAGAGAATCGACCAAGAGGAGGGACCGGCGAACTGTCGAAAAGGAGAAGAAGGCCGCCGTGCAGTACGCTTCCGAGTGTGCCCTGCGGCGTGCAATGTAGCACCAGGCCGACCTTGACGACAAGGAGTCCGTCGTCTCCAAGGCGCACGCCCTCCTCATGATGGGTATGGGCCGCCCCACGCCGGCCAATCTCTCGGCCGCTGCCATGGCCTCGACTAGCACAAGCTTGACATGGAGGAGGCCGTGAAGAAGTGGAAGCTTGACATCGAGGAGGCCGCTCAACTCAAGAAGCTAGAGATTGAGGCCACCAATGCTGACACAAAAGCCAAGGAGGTGGCACTAGCGTGATCGTCGACAAGAACAACATGTCACTGGAGAGGAAAGCTTGGTTCACGAACCGGCAGAAGGAGATGTTCGCCCGCGACGGCCTGATCTAAGTGAGACCTCGGCCGCGATGACTGCGATGGAGGTCCTTTTTGAAGGCTGGTTCCTGTGCCGGACGCTGGCTTTGTTGCCGGTGACAAAACTTGTCCCTTTTGAAGGCTAGCTCGTGTGCCGGCCGCTGGCTTTGTTGCCGGCGTAAACATGTCTTTTTGAAGGCTGGCTCATGTGCCGGCCGCTGGCTTTGTTGCCGGCGTAAAACATGTCTTTTTGAAGGCTGGCTCCTGTGCCGGCCGCTGGCTTTGTTGCCGGCATCAGACTGTAGGCCATCGGTTGTGTTGCCGGCCAGCGTGAACTAGTGCGAACCGTGGTCGCGGCTTAAATCCTTGGTTTTTCACTTTTGCATGCACGGGGACAAGATGCGGCCGAAGATTCGGCCGCGCGTTGGGCACCCGGCCGACGCAAACCCAAATCCGGGCGAACACAGACCCATCCCCACCCCCAAACGGACGAAATACAAAAAAAAACAGATGTCCCTTTGGGGTCATGCGTTGGAGTTGGCCTTAAGGAAGAGGAGGGGAATGGATAGACATCCGGGCTTGGATCGGGCAACGACACAACATCTTTTATTTTAACTTGTATCTGAGAAGAGAGAGAGAGAGAGAACAACCCCTGTAATACACTATCTAGAAAGTGAGACCGGGAACCTAACATCATGGTATCAGAGACCACCTATCACCCTTCCCTTCGTCATGGTCAAGTTGGATACATGCTGTCGGAAGCAGGCGTGAGAAGCCCTACTCACCACCATGGATCCCAAGCTCCGCGCCTACCTCGATAGGATGAACAACGATGTGGCTGCTCGTGCTGACAAGATGAACAACAACGTTGACTTCATCTTGAAGGCGCTAGCGGCACAAACTGCGCACATCAATGCTCTCAGTGCCTGGAAATTGGATCTCGAAGTCCGCTTCGCCAAGCTCGAGCTCTCGGTGTCATCACTGCAAACCACGCCACCCCGACCCCGATTACAAGTGGACCGCCAAATTCTACGCCTTCCTCATCGGCACACAACGAGTTCCACGTGCAATTCGGTCACGGCGTGCAGATCTACATCGAGGGGTCTCCCTCAGTGACCTTAGAGTCATCGACGACACCCCCAATCACGGGTATGACCATGACCCCTTCCCAAATTCCCACCCCATTGTTGTCACAAGTTATGGCCACTTTGGGTCAACCACCACCATCGATGACCTTCCCTGTCTTCAGAGTCGAGAACCCCCAACTCTAGAAGACGCTCTGTGAGCAGTACTTTCAAATGTTCTCCTTGCACGAATCGTACTTGGTGCCCTTGGCAATTCTGAATTTCTTGGGCACTACAAGAATTTGGCATCGGTTATTACAGAGAAATTGACTTGGCTTAACTGCGAACCATTCATAGCTTAGTTGTGCACTAGATTTGGCTAGGATAAACACCAATTGCTTCTCCGCCACTTCTACACTATCTGCCACCTCACTTCAGTTGTAGATTTTTGGCAAGTGATCATGATCCAGCGATTTTTTTCCACCATTCATCTTATGGCCGGACTCTTCTTCTTCTACTACTCTATGTAGGTGGCATGACCATCACTTGCGATGACTCTGAGTACATTGACTTTGTGAAGGGTTGTATTAGTGAGTTGTTTCTTATGTTTGATCTTGGTCCTCTTTGGTACTTTCTTGGAATTGAGGTTTCTTCACAAAATGTCTTCTTTATTTTCCAAGAGAAGTACCTTCAAGATCTTCTTGCTCTTACTGATGAGCACACCACTGAGACTCATATGGAGCTATGTGTTCTCCTCTGCACTTCTGACGGTGAACATCTATCTTATTCAATAATATCGTCATTGCGTTATGAGACTTCTCTATCTCAATGTCACGATCCAGCTACCTCATATTGTATTCTAATCATGAGTCAGTTTGTCTCTACTCCCACTTCAGTTCACTAAAGTCACCTCCTTACATCTTTGTGGGACTCTCTCTCACCGTATTTTATTTTTCCACTCCAGTTTATATAGCCTCATGCCTATTCAGATGTTATTTGGCGTAACGATCCTTGGGGCCGCCGACCATTTTTTGCTTATCTTTTTTTTTCTTGATGGTTCTCTCATTGTCTAGAAGATGAACAAACATACCACAGTTCTCCATTTGAATGTAGGGGGAGAGTTATGAGCTATGCTTTATTTTCAAAACATAGGTTACTTAGCTATGGTGGTTGCTCGAGGATTTTGGTGTTTCCCACTCTTTTGTAAGACAATACTAGAGTTATCAGCATTGCACACGATCCTGTGAAGCATGAGTGCACAAGCATATTGATAAGGATGATTCCTTTATGCACACTAGATGACCCGGTGCACCAAATGGCGCAGAGACCCATTTGAAACCATGTTCGTGTTAAAAAATATTTGCCTTTTTTAGTAACTTTATGTTTGATCAAGGATAGAGACCATGTCAAACCCGAAGTGTTTTGAACGTGTATTTGGACAATGTGCCATTTGGCTCTATGTTACCCAAGTAAGGTGCAAGGTCCAAATTCAAGCATCAAGGGTAATGATTCTAAACCTTTTGTAACAGAAACCTTTGCATTTGTTAGTAAATTCGAGTTTTAGCAAGCACTGAGGGTAATAATTCTAAACCTTTTATATGAAAAATTAAGGAATACCTATGTTCAAACTATATACTTTAGCATGTGAAACTAATTTAAAATGCGCAAGTTGAAATATTTAGAGACCGATCATAAAATTGCCGCCTCCACTCTACTGCGACGCGAGGGCCGTGAAGGAAATATGCCCTAGAGGCAATAATAAAGTTATTATTTATTTCCTTATATCATGATAAATGTTTATTATTCATGCTAGAATTGTATTAACCGGAAACATAATACATGTGTGAATACATAGACAAACGGACTGTCACTAGTATGCCTCTACTTGACTAGCTTGTTAATCAAAGATGGTTATGTTTCCTAACCATGAACAAGGAGTTGTTATTTGATTAACAAGGTCACATCATTAGTAGAATGATCTGATTGACATGACCCATTCCGTTAGCTTAACACTTGATCGGTTAGTATGTTAATGCTTTCTTCATGACCCATACATGTTCCTCGTAACTATGAGATTATGCAACTCCGTTTACGGAGGAACACTTTGGTGCTACCAAACGTCACAACGTGAATCGGGTGATTATAAAGGAGTACTACAGGTGTCTCCAAAGGTACTTGTTGGGTTGGCGATTTCGAGATTAGGTTTTGTCACTCCGATTGTCGGAGAGGTATCTCCGTGCCTTCTCGGTAATGCACATCACTTAAGCCTTGCAAGCATTACAACTAATGAGTTAGTTGTGAGATGATGTATTACGGAACGAGTAAAGAGACTTGCCGTAACGAGATTGAACTAGGTATTGGATACCGACGATCGAATCTCGGGTAAGTAACATACCGATGACAAAGGGAACAACGTATGTCGTTATGCGGTTTGACCGATAAAGATCTTCAGAGAATATGTAGGAACCAATATGGGCATCCAGGTTCCGCTATTGGTTATTGACCGAGAATGGTTCTAGGTCATGTCTACATAGTTCTCGAACCCGTAGGGTCCGCACGCTTAACGCTTCGATGACAGTTCATAATGAGTTTATAAGTATTGATGCAATCAAGGTTGTTCGGAGTCCCGGATGTGATCACGGACATGACGAGGAGTCTCGAAATGGTCGAGACATAAAGATTGATATATTGGAAGCCTATGTTTGGACTTGGAATGGTTCCGAGTGAAAACAGGATGTTATGGGAACACCGGGGTTACTGGAACCCTGGGGTATATGGGCCCTCATGGGCCTTGAGGAAGAAGGAGAAGGGTCGGCCAGGTGGGCTGCGCGCCTCCCCTTCCAGTCCGAATAGGACAAGGAGAGGGGCGGCGCCTTCCCCTTTCCTCCCCAATCCTACTCCAACTAGGAGAGGGAGTCCTACTCCCGGTGGGAGTAGGACTCCTCCTTGCGCGCCTCCTATAGGGCCGGCCACCTCCCCTTGTCTCCTTTATATACGGGGCAGGAGCACCCCAAGATACACAAGTTGATCTACGGATCTTTCCTTAGCCGCAGCGGTGCCCCTTCCACCATATTCCACTTCGGTCATATCGTCAGAGCTTAGGCGAAGCCTCGCGCCGGAGAAGTCATATCGTCATGAGCTTAGGCGAAGCCTCGCGTCGATAGAGCATCATCATCGTCACCACGCCGTCGTCTTGACGGAACTCATCCCCGACACTTTCTTTGGATCGGAGTCCGGGATCGTCATCGAGCTGAACGTGTGCGTAACTCGGAGGTGCCGTGACGCTCGGTGCTTGGATCGGTCGGATCGTGAAGACGCACGACTACATCAACAGCGTTGTTATAACGCTTCCGCTTTCGGTCTCACGAGGGTACGTGGACGGACACTCTCCCTCTCGTTGCTATGCCATCACCATGGTCTTGCGTGATCGTAGGAAAATTTTTGAAATTACTACGTTCCCCAACAAAGTGGCATCCGAGCCTGGTTTTATGCGTTGATGTCATATGCACGAGTAGAACACAAGTGAGTTGTGGGCGATACAAGTCATACTACCTACCAAAGCATGTCATACTTTGGTTCAGCGGTATTGTTGGACGAGACGATCCGGACCAACCTTACGCTGCATTTCCACGCGAGACCGGTTCCCTCGACGTGCTTTGCACATAGATGGCTTGCGGAAGACTGTCTCTCCAACTTTAGTTGAACCGAGTGGGGCTACGCCCGGTCCTTGAGAAGGTTAAAACGGAGTCTATTTGACAAACTATCGTTGTGGATTTGATGCGTAGGTAAGAACGGTTCATGCTCAGCACGTAGCAGCCACGTAAAACTTGCAACAACAAAGTAGAGGACGCCTAACTTGTTTTTGGAGGGCATGTTGTGATGTGATATGGTCAAGACGTGATGCTATATTTTATTGTATGAGATGATCATGTTTTGTAACCGAGTTATCGGCAATCGGCAGGAGCCATATGGTTGTCGCTTTATTGTATGAAATGCAACGCCATGTAATTGCTTTACTTTATCTCTAAACGGTAGCGATAGTCGAGAAGCAATAGTTGGCGAGACGACAACGATGCTACGATGGAGATCAAGGTGTCGCTACCGGTGGCGATGGTGATCATGACGGTGCTTGGCGATGGAGATCACAAGCACAAGATGATGATGACCATATCATATCACTTATATTGATTGCATGTGATGTTTATCCTTTATGCATCTTATCTTGCTTTGATTGACGGTAGCATTATAAGATGATCTCTCACTAAAAATTATCAAGAAGTGTTCTCCCTGAGTATGCACCGTTGCGAAAGTTCTTCGTCTTTGAGACACCACGTGATGATCGGGTGTGATAGGCTCTACGTTCAAATACAACGGGTGCAAAACAGTTGCACACGCGAATACTCAAAGTTAAACTTGACGAGCCTAGGATATAACAGATATGGCCTCGGAACAGAGACCGAAAGGTCGAGCGTGAATCATATAGTAGATATGATCAACATAGTGATGTTCACCATTGAAACTACTCCATCTCACGTGATGATCGGACATGGTTTAGTTGATTTGGATCACGTGATCACTTAGATGACTAGAAGAGATGTCTGTCTAAGTGGGAGGTTTTTTAATATGATTAATCAAACTTAAATTTATCATGAACTTAGTACCTGATAGTATTTTGCTTGTCTATGTTTGATGTAGATAGATGGCTCGTGTTGTTGTTCCGTTGAATTTTAATGCGTTCCTTGAGAAAGCAAAGTTGAAAGATGATGGTAGCAATTACACGGATCGGGTCCGTAACTTGAGGATTATCCTCATTGCTGCACGTAAAAATTACGCCTGGAAGCACCGCCGGGTAGCGAACTGCTGCGCAGATGCCGAGCCGGTTATGAACGTCCCGCAAAGCGTAGTCGATGACTACTCTATAGTTCAGTGTGCCATGCTTTACGGCTTAGAACCGGGTCTTCAACGACGTTTTGAACGTCATGGAGCATATGAGATGTTCCAGGAGTTGAAGTTAATATTTCAAGCAAATGCCCGGATTGAGAGATATGAAGTCTCCAACAAGTTCTATAGCTGCAAGATGGAGGAGAATAGTTCGTCGGTGAGCACATACTCGTAATGTCCGGGTATAACAATCACTTAATTCAGCCGGGAGTTAATCTTCCGGATGATAGTGTCATTGATGTAATTCTCCAATCATCGCCACCAAGCTACAAGAGCTTCGTGATGAACTATAATATGCAAGGGATGACTAAGACAATTCCTGAGCTCTTGGCGATGCTAAAAGCTGCGGAGGTAGAAATCAAGAAAGAGCATCAAGTGTTGATGATCAACAAGACCACTAGTTTCAAGAAAAGGGCAAAGGGAAGAAGAAGGAAACTTCAAAAGAACAGCAAGAAAGTTGCTGATCAAGAGAAGAAACCCAAGTGCGGACCTAAGCCTGAAATCGAGTGTTTTTACCGCAAGCAGACCGGACCTTTGGAAGCGGAACTGCCCCAAGTATTTGGCGGATAAAAGGATGGCAAGGTGAACAAAGGTATATGTGATATACATGTTATTGATGTGTACCTTACTAATACTCATGATAGTACCGGTATTTGATATCGGTTCTGTTGCTAATATTTGCAACTTCAAACAGGAACTACGGATTAGCGAAGATTGGCTAAGGACGAGGTGACGGCGCGCTGTTGGAAATGGTTCCAAAGTCGATGTGATCGCAATCGGCACGCTACCTCTACATCTACCTTCGGGATTAGTTTTAGACCTAAATAATTGTTATTTGGTGCCGCGTTGAGCATGAACATTATATCTGGATCTTGTTTAATGCGAGACGGTTATTCATTTAAATCAGAGAATAATGGTTGTTCTATTTATATGAGTAATATCTTTTATGGTCATGCACCCTTAAAGAATGGTCTATTCTTGTTGAATCTCGACTGTAGTGATACACATATTCATAATGTTGAAGCCAAAAGATGCAAGAGTTGATAATGATAGTGCAACTTATTTGTGGCACCGCCGTTTAGGTCATATCGGTGTAAAACGCATGAAGAAACTCCATACCGATGGGCTTCGGAATCACTTGATTATGAATCACTTGGTACTTAAGTAACCGTGCCTCATGGGCAAGATGACAAAACGCCGTTTCTCCGGAACTATGGAGCGTGCAACTGATTTGTTGGAAATCATACATACTGATGTTTGTGGTCCAATGAATGTTGAGGCACGCGGCGGGTATCGTTATTTTCTCACCTTCACAGATGATTTGAGCAGATATGGGTATATCTACTTAATGAAACACAAATCTGAAACATTTGAAAAGTTCAAAGAATTTCAGAGTGAAGTGGAAAATCATCGTAACAAGAAAATAAAGTTTCTACGATCTGATCGTGGAGGAGAATATTTGAGTTACGAGTTTGGTTTACATTTGAAACAATGTGGAATAGTTTCACAACTCACGCCACCCGGAACACCACAGAGAAATGGTGTGTCCGAACGTCAGAATCGTATTTTACTAGATATGGTGCGATCTATGATGTCTATTTCCGATTTACCGCTATCGCTTTTGGGGTTATGATTTAGAGACGGCCGCATTCACGTTGAATAGGACACCGTCAAAATCCGTTGAGACGACGCCTTATGAACTGTGGTTTGGCAAGAAACCAAAGTTGTCGTTTCTTAAAGTTTGGGGCTGCGATGCTTATGTAAAGAAACTTCAACCAGATAAGCTCGAACCCAAATCGGAAAAATGTGTCTTCATAGGATACCCAAAGGAGACTGTGGGGTACACCTTCTATCCCAGATCTGAAGGCAAGATTTTCGTTGCTAAATTTGGATCCTTTATAGAGAAAGAGTTTCTCTCGAAAGAAGTGAGTGGGAGGAAAGTAGAACTTGATGAGATAATCAGATCTGCTCCCTTATTGGAAAGTAGTTCATCACAAGAAATGGTTCCTGTGACAACTACACCAATTAGTGAGGAAACTAATGATGATGATCATGAAATTTCAGATCAAGTTACTACTGAACCTCGTAGGTCAACCAGAGTAAAATACGCACCAGAGTGGTACGGTAATCCTATTCTGAAAGTCATGTTACTTGACCATGACGAACCTACAAACTATGAAGAAGCGATGGTGAGCCCAGATTCCGCAAAATGGCTAGAAGCCATGAAATCTGAGATGGGATCCATGTATGAGAACAAAGTATGGACTTTGGTTGACTTGCCCGATGATCGGCAAGCCATTGAAAATAAATGGATCTTTAAGAAGAAGATCGACGCCGATGGTAATGTAACCGTCTACAAAGCTCGACTTGTTGCGAAAGGTTTTCGACAAGTTCAAGGGGTTGACTACGATGAGACTTTCTCACCCGTAGCGATGCTTAAGTCTGTCCGAATCATGTTAGCAATTGCCGCATTTTATGATTATGAAATTTGGCAAATGGATGTAAAAGCTGCATTCTTGAATGGATTTCTAGAAGAAGAGTTGTATATGATGCAACCAGAAGGTTTTGTCGATCCAAAAGGTGCTAACAAAGTGTGCAAGCTCCAACGATCAATTTATGGTGCAGTGCAAGCCTCTCGGAGTTGGAATAAACGCTTTGATAGTGTGATCAAAGCATATGGGTTTATCTGAGACTTTTGGAGAAGCCTGTATTTACAAGAAAGTGAGTGGGAGCTACGTAGCATTTACGATATTATATGTGGACGACATATTATTAATTGGAAATGATATAGAATTTCTGGATGGCATAAAAGGATACTTGAATAAAAGTTTTTCAATGAAAGACCTCGGTGAAGCTGCTTACATATTGGGCATCAAGATCTATAGAGATAGATCAAGACGCTTAATTGGACTTTCACAAAGCACATACCTTGATAAAATTTTGAAAAAGTTCAAAATGGATCGTGCAAAGAAAGGTTTTTGCTCAGACAGTAAGGTGTAAGATTGAGTAAGACTCAATGCCCGACCACGGCAGAAGATAGAGAGAAAATGAAAGATGTTCCCTATGCTTCACCCATAGGCTCTATCATGTATGCAATCTTGTGTACGGACACGGCGTATGCTTAGCTATAAGCTTGGCGGGAAGGTACCAAAGTAATCCAGGAATGGATCATCGGACAGGTCAAGAACATCCTGAAATACGAAAAGGACTAAGGATATGTTTCTCGTATATGGAGGTGACAAAGAGCTAGTCGTAAATGGTTACGTCGACGCAAGCTTTGACATCGATCCGGACGATTCTAAATCGCAAACCGGATACGTGTTTTTATTAAACGGTGGAGCCGCTGGGTTGGTGCAGTTCTAAACAAAGCATCGTGGCGGGATCTACATGTGAAGCGGAGTACATAGCTGCTTGAAGCAGCAAATGAAGGAGTCTGGATGAAAGAGTTCATTTCCGATCTAGGTGTTATACCTAGTGCATCGGGACCGATGAAGATCTTCCGTGACAATACTTGGTGCAATTGCCTTGGCAAAGGAATCCAGATTTCACAAGAGGACCAAGCACATCAAGAGACGCTTCAATTCCATTCGGGACCAAGTCCAAGTGGGAGACATAGAGATTTGCAAAATACATACGGATCTGAATATTGCAGACCCGTTAACTAAGCCTCTTCCACGAGCAAAACATGATCAGCACCAAGACTCCATGGGTGTTAGGATCATTACTTTGTAATCTAGATTATTGACTCTAGTGCAAGTGGGAGACTGAAGGAAATATGCCCTAGAGGCAATAATAAAGTTATTATTTATTTCCTTATATCATGATAAATGTTTATTATTCATGCTAGAATTGTATTAACCGGAAACATAATACATGTGTGAATACATAGACAAACAAGTATGTCACTAGTATGCCTCTACTTGACTAGCTTGTTAATCAAAGATGGTTATGTTTCCTAACCATGAACAAGGAGTTGTTATTTGATTAACAAGGTCACATCATTAGTAGAATGATCTGATTGACATGACCCATTCCGTTAGCTTAACACTTGATCGTTTAGTATGTTAATGCTTTCTTCATGACCCATACATGTTCCTCGTAACTATGAGATTATGCAACTCCGTTTACGGAGGAACACTTTGGTGCTACCAAACGTCACAACGAATCGGGTGATTATAAAGGAGTACTACAGTGTCTCCAAAGGTACTTGTTGGGTTGGCGTATTTCGAGATTAGGTTTTGTCACTCCGATTGCTCGGAGAGGTATCTCCGTGCCTTCTCGGTAATGCACATCACTTAAGCCTTGCAAGCATTACAACTAATGAGTTAGTTGTGAGATGATGTATTACTGAACGAGTAAAGAGACTTGCCGGTAACGAGATTGAACTAGGTATTGGATACCGACGATCGAATCTCGGGTAAGTAACATACCGATGACAAAGGGAACAACGTATGTCGTTATGCGGTTTGACCGATAAAGATCTTCGTAGAATATGTAGGAACCAATATGGGCATCCAGGTTCCGCTATTGGTTATTGACCGAGAATGGTTCTAGGTCATGTCTACATAGTTCTCGAACCCGTAGGGTCCGCACGCTTAACGCTTTCGATGATGATTCATAATGAGTTTATAAGTATTGATGCACGAAGGTTGTTCGAGTCCCGGATGTGATCACGGACATGACGAGGAGTCTCGAAATGGTCGAGACATAAAGATTGATATATTGGAAGCCTATGTTTGGACTTGAATGGTTCCGAGTGAAAACAGGATGTTATTCTGGAACACCGGGGTTCTGGAACCCCGGGGGGTATATGGGCCCTCATGGGCCTTGAGGAAGAAGGAGAAGGGCCGGCCAGGTGGGCTGCGCGCCCCCCTCCCCCTTCCAGTCCGAATAGGACAAGGAGAGGGGGGGCGGCGCCCCTTCCCCCTTTCCCCCTCCCCAATCCTACTCCAACTAGGAGAAGGGGGGGGAGTCCTACTCCCGGTGGGAGTAGGACTCCTCCTGGCGCGCCTCCTATAGGGCCGCCACCTCCCCTTGTCTCCTTTATATACGGGGCGAGGAGCACCCCAAGATACACAAGTTGATCTACGGATCTTTCCTTAGCCGTGTGCGGTGCCCCTTCCACCATATTCCACTTGGTCATATCGTCAGAGAGCTTAGGCGAAGCCTGCGCCGCAGAAGTCATATCGTCATGAGCTTAGGCGAAGCCCCGTCGGTAGAGCATCATCATCGCCACCACGCCGTCGTCTTGTCGACGGAACTCATCCCCGACACTTTGCTGGATCGGAGTCCGGGATCGTCATCGAGCTGAACGTGTGCGTAACTTCGGAGGTGCCGTCGTTCGGTGCTTGGATCGGTCGGATCGTGAAGACGAACGACTACATCAACCGCGTTGTTATAACGCTTCCGCTTTCGGTCTACGAGGGTACGTGGACGGACACTCTCCCCTCTCGTAGCTATGCCATCACCATGGTCTTGCGTGATCGTAGGAAATTTTTTGAAATTACTACGTTCCCCAACAGGCCGGCTTGTTGCACCTTCCCCACATCCGTCCTCCTCATGCATAGCACCACATTGACGCCTACGCAGCCTTGTTGCGCCTTCTCCATGTATGTCCTCCTCACGCACAGCAACACCGGATCCGGTGGATGACGTCATGGAGGAGCTTTCCACCGGCAGAATGGCAAGGACGACCGTGTGTGAGGACGGGGTATAGGCACAGCTCGGGGCCAGGGACCCCGCCGGCGTGGACGATGGGTCCGCGCGCTCGCGCTGGAGCTCGCCCTCGCCCACGGTCATGCGGTGCGGCTGCGACTCCAGCTCCTCCTGTTGAGCGCGGAGGAAGAGGGAGGGGACAAGGAGACGTGGGAGGAGGAGAGGCAGGGGAGGAGGTGGTGGAGGCGGAGGAGAGGCGGCCGAGAGGGAGGAGGAGCGGAGGCGGTAGGAGATATTTTTACGAAGAGAGAAGGGCTAGCCAATCCTGCTCGCTGCAGTCCACCCCAACCCATGGTCGCCCCTGCCCACCCCGCGATCGGTGTGACGCCCCCGATTTAACTGTACACTAATCATGCACGGAAACGTGTACGATCAAGATCAGGGACTCACGTGAAGATATCACAACACAACTCTAAAAACATAAATAAGTCATACAAGCATCATAATACAAGCCAGAGGGCTCGAATACAAGTGCTCGTTCATAGACGAGTCAGCGGAAGAAACAATATCTGAGTACAGACATAAGTTAAACAAGTTTGCCTTAAGAAGGCTAGCACAAACTGGGATACAGATCGAAAGAGGCGCAGGCCTCCTGCCTGGGATCCTCCTAAACTACTCCTGGTCGTCGGCGGCGGCCTGCACGTAGTAGTAGGCACCTCCAGTGTAGTAGGAGTCGTCATCGACGGTGGCGTCTGGCTCCTGGGCTCCGGCATCTGGTTGCGACAACCAGGTAGAAGGGAAAGGGGGAAAAGAGGGAGAAAAGCAACCGTGAGTACTCATCCAAAGTACTCGCAAGCACCTGAGCTACACTACATATGCATGGGTATATGTGTAAAGGGCCATATCGGTGGATCGAATCAGAGAATGCCGTAATAGAGGGGATAGCTAGTCCCGTCAAGACTACGCTTCTGGCAGCCTCCATCTTGCAACATGTAGAAGAGAGTAGATGGTAAGTTCACCAAGTAGCATCGCATAGCATAATCCTACCCGGCGATCCTTTCCTCGTCGCCCTATTAGAGAGCGATCACCGGGTTGTATCTGGCACTTGGAAGGGTGTGTTTTATTAAGTATCTGGTTCTAGTTGTCATAAGGTCAAGGTACGACTCCAAGTCGTCCTGTTATCGAAGATCACGGCTATTCGAATAGATAAACTTCCCTGCAGGGGTGCACCACATAACCCAACACGCTCGATCCCATTTGGCCGGACACACTTTTCTGGGTCATGCCCAGCAGCGGAAGATCAACACGTCGCAGCCCCACCTAGGCCAACAGAGAGGTCAGCACGCCGGTCTAAACCTAAGCGCAAGACAGGGTCCGGGCCCATCGCCCTTAGCACACTGCATGTTGCGTAACGGCCGGAAGCGTAACTAGCCCCCTTAATACAAGAGCAGGCTTACGTTCCAATCCGGCAGCGCCGCCGGCCGACGTCAAGAAGGCTTCGGCTGATACCACTACGCCGAGTGCCCATATCTTTCCCACGTAGTTGGTTAGTGCGTATAGACCAAATGGCCAGACTCGCATCAAATACCAAGATCTCGTTAAGCGTGTTAATGATGTAACCGCAGACACCGACCAGGGCCAGCCCACCTCTCACCTAGGCGGTCTCAACCTGCCCTGTCGCTCCGCCTCAAAGTAACAGTCGGGGGCCATCGGGAACCCAGGCCCACCTCTACCGGGATGGAGCCACCTGCCCCTTCAGCCCCCATCTCCGAACAGTATCATAAGTAATGTAACAGTATAAAATATATGGCATATGCCCGAGATCACCTCCCGAAGTGATCACGGCCCAGTAGTATAGCATGGCAAACGGACAAGAGTGTAGGGCCACTGATGGAACACTAGCATCCTATACTAAGCAGTACGATAGCAGGTAAGGGTAACAACTGTAGCAACAATGACAGGCTATGCAGCAGAATAGGATTAACCGAAAGCAGTAACATGCTACACTACTCTAATGCAAGCAGTATAGAGAAGAATAGGCGATATCTGGTGATCAGGGGGCTTGCTCGAAGCTCACCGAGAAGGAGGGGTCGCCAACACCGTAGTCGAACCGGGGTCGCCGCGATCCTCTAGGTCTACCGGAAAGAAGTAACGGAGGGGGAACACATAAATAACAGAGCAATCAAAGCACCACAAAGTGTAACATGGCAATACTCGGTGCTAGAGGTGACGTAACGCAGTAGTAGGTGATACCGATGAAGTGGGGAAAACATCCGGAGAAATATTCCCGGTGTTTGACATATTCGGACAGATGAAATGGAGGGGAAAAGTTGCGGGTTCGCTATGCTAGGCAAGTGTGGCGGGCGAACGGACTATGTATTCGGATTCGTCTCGTTGTTCTGAGCAACTTTCATGTACAAAGTATTTTCATCCGAGCTACATTTTATTTATAGTAATTTTAAAAGATTTAATCAATTTTTGGATTTAATAAATTAATTTACTACGAAAATTAATTAGTGCATCAGCATGACGTCAGCAGTCAACGTTGACCGTTAACCTGGTCAACCTGACAGGTGGGTCCCGCATGTCATAGGCCGTTTAGTTAGCAGGCTAATTAACAGAGTTAATTAGTTTACCTAATGATTAGGTTAGTCTAAACAGAATTAATTAAGTTAATTTAATTAGTTAATTATTTAATTAATTAATATTTTTATTTATTTTATTTTATTGTTATTTTAAATTATCTTTTATTTTTTATAAAAACATTCTGGACGTGGGGCCCCCGTGTCATAGGCCCTGAGGGGCCAAGCAGGCGTGGGCGTGAGCAGTTGTAGGTCTTGGAGCGGAGGTTAGTGAGCCCGTTCGTGCGGCCAGCTGACCAGATGGCGAGAAGCGGTAGCGTTTGGCTGGCGGCCGTGGTTGCGCAACGAGCGAAGCGGGCGAGGTGCGACGTCTGAGGCAGAGCGAAGCGGCGAAGCGAGTGCGGCGTCTGAGGGCAGGCGGGAGGCCTTGGCCAGACGCGTAAACAGCAGCCTTGAGCGAAGGCAGCAGTGGCAGAGGAGTGGCGAGCCTGAAGCGGCCTCGCGAAGCGGAAGCGATGGCGAGGCGGAAGTGGCAAGGCGGCAGTCGCGGGCCGGCGCGCCACGATGGGTGCGGTAGCAGGTGACCATGATAAAGCGCGATAAGCGGCTCTGGGAGGACGCGAAGCGTGATCGAGAGGCTGCGAGGCGGCAGGCGTCGTAGCGTCTGAGACGAGGAGAGAGGGCGTGACCCTCACCGAGTAGTGTAGGGGAGTGGCAGTGGGGGTCGCGGAGGAGGACAAAGATGACCGGCGGCGACGGGGGGAGCTCCGGGTGGATGGCGCTCGACGACGGCGGTTCGGGGTGGCGTCGAGGTCGGTGGAGCACGTCGGGGAGGAGGCGAGGTGGTCCGGCGAGGCGGCTGGGGTTGGCGACGGGACGTGGCGCCGGGCGGCGACGGGTGGCGTCCACAAGGCGTGGCGTCGGTGCCTCGATCCAATCTGGATTAAGGGAGGTGAGGGAGAGCGAATGTATCGAGAGGTGGGGGGGGGGGAAGTGGGGATCGTGGGGGTGGGTTAGGGTTTCCGGGGTGTGGGGGGTGGCCTATAGGCCAGTGGGTGGCCGGCTGGGCCATGGCCCAGTTGGGCCAAGGGGTCCAGTGGGAGGGAGAGGAATGAAAAGCCGGCTTGGGCGGCCAGGCCGCACTGTATGAAAAACTGGGCCAAGTGCAGAGTGAGGTTGTTGTTATTGTTTTCTTTTCTTAACTTTGGTTTTTTTCTATTTTCTTTCATTTCTACTTTTAGTTTATAAAATATAAACTAATCCCTAAATTAGTATTATTAATTTCTCCACTTGCACAAATAATTTGGCACCTTAATAAAATAGTTAGTAATGGTTTATTATTTAAAATGCATTTATATAATTGCTTTAGTTGTTGTTTTAATTATGTTAGGACATTTAAATACTTTATAAAAGTGTGGTTTCTCCACCAATATTAATTATGATTTATTTTTCATATTTAGAACATTTTAGTTTTGACATTTGAAAACTTTAACTGTTTGACTTGATTTTGAATTTGAAATTTGGACGAGATTTGAATCATCGCTAGATTAATACTCCCTCCGTAAACTAATATAAGAGCATTTAGATTACTATTTTAATTATCTAAACACTCTTATATAAGTTTACAGAGGGAGTAACAGTTATTATGGTGACATGGCATCATTAGGAGACGGTTCCTGTAGCGTAACTATCCGGGCGTCACAATCAGCCCTGCGCAACGCAAGCATGTACTGACGCTCTCACCGCAGGCTGGGACCACGCGCAAAGGCTGGCCTAGCTGTCATTTTCTATGGTCGAAACACGCAACGTAAAAACAAACCAACGCCGGGATGTTTGACAGCGAGATAGAAAGTACAAATCATGTATTAAGCAACAACTGAGTTTTTCCTGACGGCCAAAAACCGTCAGGAATAAGCCATTCCCGTCAGGAACATGCCTATACCGTCAGGAATCCCCCGTCAGCAATAGCTTGTCAGGAACAAGCTTCATTCCTGAAGGTAACCGTCAGGAAATACATTCCTGACGACGTTTCCTGACGGACGACATTTTGCCCTGAGTTTGTCTTTCCTGAAGGTATCCCCGTCAGGAATACACCTTCAGGACTGAAGGTCTCCTGATGTCCATGCTACTGTACTCCAGAACAGCAAATTCGGTAGGTACTACATTAAATCATTCAAAATTCAGCTAAAATACAAATTGATTCCATTCATATTTCTGCACAGCAATATGCACAACCGAGTAAATAAGATCACATTCATTGCAATATCTTGAATTGTTCACAAAATGATATTCCAACTCATGGTTCCCAAAAACTTAAAAAGAACAAGTGCTGCTCCATTTAGCCCCTCCAAAAGACAAACGAAGCTGAACAGTCAGAAAATACATTCATAAATGATTCTCCTTGGTCGGAGTAGCACCATGGTCTTCTCAGCATGGGAAGAAGCTGCCAAACAGAGTATCAGCAAGCTCTTAGGCTTGGGAAGATTCATCCACCTAAAAGGAAAAAATAGTAAGTATTAAGTACTTCAAATGTTGAAACAGATTTCAACTAAAAACAGCCAAAGGAATAACTGTGATATACAGAAAACAAAAAAAGAAATGAACATGCACATTGTACAGTACACAGATGAATAAGTCTGGTGAAATAAGGTCCTTTCCAGCAAATAGAACTAGATAAAGACGATAAGTATTGTTGGCATGAATGGCTTCTAACTTTCTCTAAAACGGCTCCAAACCACAAGGAATTGACAGCTACACAATAACTTCGTCATAGAACTACAATTTAGATCTGAAGAGTATAGTTATCACAATCTTTATGGCTAAAAGCAACTATAACAGTATCAAGTGTGCATATGAAATTAAACAAGTTGGACCTCTGAACCTTGTACTACAATAGTCTATGAACAGAGTACCTTAAAAAACAACTAAAATAAGGATTAGTTGATAAAAAGTATATAGAACATACCTGAATACGAGTCTTGATGCTGGTCTTCCCAATCAAAGTTGCAAAGAAGAACTCCCAGAAGGTATACCATTGACCAAACATAATACCAGCAACATCAAACAGCAGGTTTGGAACCTAATAATCACAAAGAAAATAACTTGTCAGCGGGAAATGCCTTAGGTAACATGAATAGAAAATAATGGGCATATGTAAAACAACATAGGCAAGTGCAAAATATGTTAGAACATCACTTAGTACCTTAAATAATCCGCATTTTGATCACCAAGAATTAAGAACTGCTATATATGTATGCTTAAAATGAATTGGTGATAGCATCATAATGTTTTCCAACTCATCAGTTTGCCATGTCTTAAACTTTGAAATGTTTGAAGACAGTAGTACCACGAACCTGTTGGTAAGCATATCATGTATGCTAAGAAACCGTACCTAACGAAGCAACTGTCAAAAAATTAGTGGGAGGCTCACATATAGCTACAAAGTTGTAGAAGTGTAATTCAGCTCAATTTCAGCAGCGCAACCAAGTAAAAAGCATTTAGCACCGGCATGGATGTAGCTATCAAATGAGATATGACAAAGAGCTATCAAATAGGAACGCTACGTAGTGCTCTCCCTTCAGGTTTAGAATCTCACGAAGTTGTGATTTTAATGTTGAGCTAAATATCTAAATCTGGAAAGAACTTGTCTGGGTTACGATGTCGCGCTCCTAGAGACAAACACAATTAAGATATATTTAGGAGATGAAGTATTCATAGAAATAATCATTTAAGAACCAAAAAGAGACATATCAGGGATGCCTTAGAAGATACCACAGAAAGGAAGATCAGGAGAACCATTATTTCTCGCTGCCACATTCGTCGTTATCTCACTGCCCTACAGATTAGAGAAATAGGGAAATGGAAATGATGTCTCAACCTCCCTTTTCTAAATTTGCAAGAAGAAATAGGTGTCTGGAAGATCGATATTCTCAACTCACTTGATTCCAGTGAGCTTGCCAAAACCGTGATTGCCCACAATACCACAGAGGTGATGCACCTGCGCTAGATAATGCTTCGCCTCCGCCTCACATTCCACGTGTTTCTTGGTAATAAGGCTTGGTGCATGTGTATTGCATTTAGAGTTTCAGACTGTAATTGTAAACAGAAGATAATATGGGAGCCTCAAAATTAATACAGAACTAATTTATCCTACAATGTCGGCCATTCCAAATCGTGCGTATATTCTATTAATCTTATAGACTATAAAGAACAATATACCTGCAGAGGATGAATGTAGCGGGAAACTTGCCTCCTTCCTTGCCGTGGTAGCTGACATGCTAGCCTCGGACCCTGGTACGGGAGGAACAGAGCAACTCGGTTATGTAGTCTACTTCAGAAATCACAAATGTAATAAAATTGCCCATAGAAGGTAATGTAGCAACCATTGCGGCTACTGCTGAACTCTCAGCTAGGGATTCAGACTAATAAAGTTGCCCAGAACTCCTCTAGTTTCCAATTTATGTTTCTCTCAGATTTCTGAAAATAAACGCAATATGTCAACTTCAAATTGGTTAAATACAGTACCCAGGTGTGTTATTACGACAGATCTAACTAAAACAAAGACCATTTGCGGCTACTGCTGAACTCTCTGCTAGGATTCAGACACCAATAATGAAAAAAAGTGTATGCTGCTACCTTTTTTGGGTCTTCCTCTCCTCTGGTCGGTTGTAGTTCGCCAAGACTTGACTCGGCAGTGGGAGGAGCTGGACTGGGAGGGAGACAGAAGGGTGAGGCGGATGGCCGACGTGGGGATCAGATCTGGACGACGAGGGAAGCAGATCTGGACGGCGAGGGAGGACCCAGTCAACTGGGAGAGAGTCGGCGCTGGGGTGGCTGGACGGCGAGGGAGGCGCCCGTCGATCGGGATGGAGGCGGCACTGGAGCCGCTGGACGGCGAGGGGGCGGCACTGGACGGCGAGGGAGGCGCCCCTAGACGAGAGGGAGGCGGCGTAGGAGTGGCTGGACGGCAAGGCAAGGGAGTGGCCCTCCATGGGATGGAGACGGCGCTGGAGGCGTGGGGCGGCAGCGGCGGGATTGGGGTCAAGCACCAGATGGGGTGCGGCGGCGCCAGACGCGGAGGAGGCGGCGGGATGCAACTAGAGATGTAGAGATGGGGACGACTGTTTAGGGATTTTGACTCTTCGTCCCCTCCCAAGCCAAAACAAACGCATTACTCTACGCGCCCACGTTCCTGAAGGCCGGGTGCGACCTGTTCCTGAAGGAGGCCTGGCGCCCTTCACGAATGTGCTGAACCGTCACGAAAAAATCAGAATGGGGTAGTGACACAACGGCCGGACCAGATTCATCGCCGAACTGAATTGCCCTGGCTATGCAGGTAGCCTAGAAGGGTTTATCTTATCTTATCTTATCTTATCTTACCTACTTTTACTAATAAAGCGCCGATCGCTTCTGGTCGTACGTCGCCAGCCATTTTGCAAAAAAGTCCCCCTGTTTTCGGAGAATTCAACCCGCCGTCCCTATGTAAGTGGATCTAAAAAAACGATTCATTTTTATAAAAAAGCCCTACGTTTCCAAGAATTCAGCCCGTGACCCTGTCTTCTATCTTATCCCTTTTCCAGCACGGCGGGGCGGCGGTGGGCTCGCGGGAGACGGCGCTCGGGGAGGCGGCGGCGCGCTCGGGCGCCGCATCAGGCGGCGGAAGCGAGGTGGGGAGGCGGCGCTGCGCTCCAGGGATGCAACAGCGAGGCGTCGAGGCGGCGGTGCCCTCGGGCGCAGCATCAGGCGGCGACATCGAGGCGGGGAGGCGGCACTGCGCTCCGAGGATGCAGCAGCGAGGCATTGAGGCGGCGCTGTGCTCGGCGCCGCATCAGGCGGCGGCAGAGAGGCAGGAGGCGCACGGGGAGATGAAGGAGGAGAAAATGGAGAGTTGGCTGGGGCACGGACCACAGCGGCGCAAGCTTGCAGGGGCGATGGCCATAGCAGGGAGGCGGCGCAGCGCTCGGGCGCCGCATGCCTCCTCTGCATCTCCTTTCTTTCTTCCCCAACTCCTACTCTCTTGCACGTCGCTGTCTTGCTGGCCACGCAGTAAAGGATCAAGCAAGAGGCGGAGTCGGGTCAATCGATCTGTCGCACGACGGATGCTGCACTCCCTGTTTCATCTAGCAACAGGCCGCAGAGGGAGGTGGAAGAGGAGCCACAACCTCGGAGCAGGATGCTGCCGCCTAACACGCATCTGACCATGAGCTGGAGGATAAGGTATTCACCTCTAAAATCACACTTCTGTTTCCCCGTTTTCATCTCAGATATGGGTTACCAATATACCACTCTCACTTGGATTTGCACATGAAAGCAGTACAAATACTTGCACCGAACTGTATGATTTGTTGAGCCAAGTGTTGAGTCTGATATGGCATCTTTATGCTTTCAGAGAAGCGCATCTCTGAAATTCACAGTTTTAAACCCAAAGAGATACATCTAGACAATGCTCGCATGAGTGGTTCCAGTGTCATATACGCCAACATGGCAGTAAGCATGTCTTCTTGTCTGATTTTAACTTAGTTGTAGAAGTATCCTATGCTACTATTTGTTGACCAGAATTGGCTACCAGGTTGGAGATTTGGGATCGGATGCTGCTCCAAGAACGAGGGGCCAAGGTGCTGAACTAACAGCAGGGGGAGGATGATTCTTCAGGTAACAACATAGCCCGTCGACTAGAGAATTAAGTTAACTGTTTGCTTTACTTGAAGCTCCAAACTGTAGTTATTTTATTCGTTCACTAATTTGGTATAATCTTAATCTAGGAGGATTATCACTGTATGATATGAGATACTGATGTTTAGCAATGATAAAAGTCTGATGTTGAATGGTTCTTTTCGGAAGTACAGTTGTAAGATCTATGATTCTAGGTTCGACCTTTAACTGGACAGTACTAATTGGACATATAATTGATGATTTATGCACAGCAAGATATTCTGTTGTTTTTAGTTCTTCAATCAGATTCATCTAGCCCTTTGTTGACTTCCTAATTGTTCCACCCTCTACCTCTGAAACTCAGAAATCAGAGAAAGGTCATTGGCAATTTGGCATATCCCTGTCACTGGCGAAGATTTGCTAGAGAGGAAGAGGACCAGATTTTTTTTTCTATTGTTGGGGCCATACATAATACATATAGATAAATTTGGATCATTTATAACAGAGAGATTTCTTGCCAAAAATATTAACTCTGTCCAGCAGTGGGCATTGTCAAGGTAATAAAAGGAATTTGCTGAACCTAATTGAATGAAAGAGGGATGGCTAATCCGATTGAGAACCTTCTGTAACTGAATAGACTTACGAACGATCAACAATAGTAAATAGTTCCAAATTAACAGACGTTGTTTGATTAAAATACTGATTTAAGAATTTGGCGAATCTATAATTCTCTACATAATCAGTTAGTGTATTTTTTATCACCGGGTTATCCTAGACCACTTGGGGACAATATCATCAATTTCTTGCATACTGCAATGCAAGTTTTAAAAGCCAGTTTCTTATGTTTCTTATTATCTTTATGTTCACCTAAGTGCCAAGAATCATAAAAGGATGCACCTAAGGAGGTAGATTTTGTTTTATGCATTTTTTAAGTGTACGTATGCTGCAACTGATTAACAAAACATTGTTCAACCTTCTATGAGTCTGCCTAGGGAGCTGCACAGATTTGGAACAACTTCCAGAACATGCACCAAGCATTTTGGTCAGGTACCAGTACCACTAAGCTGCCAGAGCAAGATAGCTGGGATGTCAAGTCCCTAGGGCAATGGTAAATCTCAAATTGCCTGATGTTTGATGGGAAGCATCAGACAATACCAATGTCCAGTAGTAAGATCTGATTGTGCAGGTGGTCAAGCCAAGATAAGTGTGCGTGCATCACCGTTTAGTCGAGATTTAGAAAAAGATGATGTCTGCTATGATAGTTTCCAGAATAGTTTGGCCATTGAGACACTTCCACTGTATGCATGTGTGTTCCTTTTTTTCCAAAGATATGCATGTCTATTGATTATTATTGGAATTGGTTCAACAAACAGTGTATATGTGACAAAATTACTAATATACTGACCGAGCCTGATAATATGACTAATCCATACAGTGGATATGCGCCAATGCTCAAACTTTAAAAATGAAGGATTCAACTTTTTTGGATTATTATTATTTGTGAAGTCGCGAGTATGCCTAGCAATCGTAAAAAATATATAGTTCGATTTAGTGGTAGGTTCTGGGGTAGTCTTGCCTTGAAGGTTTCGTCATAGTAAAAATTGATATGTCTTTATGAAGTAATCTGAGCATTTTGTTGGTTGCAGGTCAACTTTGTTCTCCAATATAGGTGGCGTATGATTGTGCAAAATGATTATGAAAGGACTTCTGGTAACTTTATCTTTTGTCAAGGTTGTTTACTCGGTGGAGCAAACTTCCATTTCCTCTGAACAGGTGAACATGACATGTGTGATGGCTGTCAGCCCTAATGAGCTTTAGACATGTATCTGAGGTTTCGTTGGCTGTAAACAAGTAGGGTCAACGAGTCGAGCCGATCCTGGACCATCACATGAACACATGAAACAGGTCGATACCGGCAGCTTTTGGTAACCATTCTAAGCTCTAGCACCTTGATGCAAGCCAGAATAGCCTCACTGGATCAACATTCCCGGGAATAACAGAATTGGTGAACCAGTTGACACTTGATCTTAACTAATCAGTTAATTAAACCCTGAATCTGAATGAAGGGCTCCTTGATTAATTTGTTCACAAGTAGTCCAATGATTCAGGGGTTTAGACTTTAGTGTTTTTGGATTATTACGGGCAGCAACCCTGCTTTTGAGCACACCCAAACAAATTGAATAAGGGTCTCCGCTTTTGGTTGTTCAAGTTTGTGGTAAATCATTATGAACAGTTCTGTTTCTGGTGGCACCTAAATACATTGGTAGATCTGCACCGTACTCTGCTCCTATTGATTGATGATCACAAGTCACAACCCAATTTTAGATCTATTTGATTTGTTTCGTTTAGTGTTGGATGGTGCAAATTAAAGAAAGTGTACTGTCATTCATCAATTTACTAAATCTGGCCTGAATGCTGCGTTGCCTGGATTTCTAAATCTTATCCAATTATCTGGTCATCATTCCCTTAACTGTTTGACTGGAGCACATTCTCTCGATTGAGGAGATGAATCTAACTGAACCTTCTTAGCTTAGAAACAAAAGTCGTTCTCTAGATGAACTGAGAACTATTGCGGTTAATTTGTCAGCCATTGTGTTCCTTCTGTACTTTAATTCTTGGTCTGTGTTGAGTTGGGGGCTTTCTAAAGTCTGACAACAAGAATCTCAGACAGTCTGAAATTAGTTGTTTTTGGATTATCAAGTGAGAGAAACATGGTCCTTCGGTTGTTGTACAATTGTATGTTTAGGGTTTAGTGAGATTTTCTTTCTGTAAGGTGCGGTTCTTGGGGATAGATAAAATACCAGTCACATTCAATTTGTTGTGAAGTCTACCATTTTAGTTCAAATGCCACCTTACCAAAAACAGAGAACACTTTTGCCTGCTGAGAAGTATCTAAGCTAAGAAGGTTCATGGAGGAGCAGAGTGCGTATGATTGTGATGAGGCTGAGCGTCTGGCTGCTGAGAAGTGCTTTGTTTTGGGCAAGCCAAAATACTTGAAAAAAAAGAGAAAATACTCTTCCCAACTAAACAACCAACTATTTGTAAAAGTTCCGAAAAATGCTCTAAAAAAACTAACTGCAAAAAAAACCTAACACAGTAAATATAGTTTAAAAATGTTCACAGTTTTACATATGTTCACACTATTTTTGTTTGAAAAAAATATGCTCGCACTTTTTAAAAAAGATTCAAAATTCCCAAAAAAGATTCCATTTTTACTAAAATTATTTCCATTTAGAAATGTACAACAAAAACAAAATATGTTAAAAAAAATGTTATTTTTTGATAAATGTTCGAATTTCATAAAACATAACTATTCTAAAAAAGTGTTCCAATTTTAATGAAAAAGTTAACTTTTATTAAAAGTAAGAAAGTTTCCATGTTTAACCTTATCATCGGCGTTTATTGAAATTGGATATAAAGATGGTCCACAATGGCACATAAAGCAGGTTGTGCTTCTTTTTTCGCCCGGTGCAACGCACGGGCATTTGTACTAGTATGTTCAATGGAAACACTAAGCCACCTAACCCATCTTGGCGCAATTGACTCCATTGCACCTTCTTTCTTGCCATCACTTGGAACCAGCCACCAGGTCCTTCAACTACTCTTTATGGGGGAGTAAGAAAAGGAAAGAAAATCAACAGCCCGGTCAATATAATAGGCTAATTGGCCAGAAGGTATTTTAAAATTTTGAATTGTCTACATTAGTATTTCTTAGACACCATATAGAAGATGAGAGAATAGCAAAAAAAACTGTTAATTGAAAACTATGTACCTTAGCTATCTAAGGCTTATGAAAACTGTAATCTTGAAAGAGGAAAATAACATTAGAAATCTTAATGTTCCTGGTCCTGAATAGTGTCTTTGTCTAAATATGTAGTTGATCACCCGGTGCAAAGTAAAAAACTTCCCATGATATACCGCTCGGAACCTAAAAGCAAGTGACCACACATACAAATATTCCAAGGGAAAATGCGTAAACTCACAAGTCAAACAAACTACTAACAGGACCATGTATGATTTTACAGCTTAGAATCTACATAAAACAGAACAGTGCAGGTAACCTCTACCTAAATCTCACTACTAACTTTATTTGAACATTTATTCTTAGATCATCTGTACTCCTTATATGTACAAATCATGCAATATCTCTGTCTAAATCAATGCCAATGCATGCACATGCACAATTCTGAACTAAACAACATATATGATATAGCATACTTATATGATCTAAAATAGATGCATGATCAGTGGAGGAAGATGGTGAAGCCAAAGATGAGCAACTCTGATTGGGGAACGACGACCGGCGAGCAGCAGCCCATAGTGATGGCCGGCGACCATGACGCGAGCGACGCCGGAGCTCCGGCCTGGCTGCCCCTTCCCCATGCCCGTCCTACTCATCCTCCCCTGCTTCTCCACACCAAGCATGAAGACCACACCAGCAAGGCTCTCTTATGGCGGCGACCTACGCCCGATGCAGAATCACGATATGTGGTGGCGCCGGATCGAGAACGCAGGGAGACGCCGTCCTGTGGGGAAGAGAAAGAGGTTAACATGGTATAAAATAAAGTAGTCATTTTTCATGTAGTGAAACTTTAGTTTTGGGCAAGATGATCAAAAATAAAAATATAACTAATGCAACAGGAGAACCACATATGAAGTTATCATCAACTTAAGATCTTGATCATAAAATTGATTTTCTTTAGGCATTGTACCACACGCAAGATTGCCACAAATCATAATGAAATATGTGTGTACGAATCTCTTGTTCTGTCATAAAACTGGATTTGTAAGTCATGCAACTGAGCATAGACTTTTTTGTGTGCGGGAGAACTGGACATATTATGTTGATTCTGTCCTAAAATAGGAACTATGCCTATTCCTTTTTATGAATTACTGCAACTAAATTACATGAATGTTTGTTTGACATAACCGGCTCAAACAATCATGATTGCATAAAGCTCTTAACAAAATATTATGATGAAGCATCAGCATTTTGCGTGGGTGCATAAAAAAATTAGCAAGGAAAATCATGACCAAAGAGAATGGAGCTGATGATCATGTGAATGGAAATATATCTGCAGTTTTTATTTATTTACGCTATTGATTTTGTGCTCTCCAAATAGGGCAAATTATACAGGAATCAAGAATTTGATTTGTAGAGATTTGTAGAGAATGGACTTGGATACATTCAGAATCATACAAATGTGGAAAAAGGTCAGTAAAAGCTTCATTTCAAATGTAATACATGGCTCAAGCCCTGGACAATTTTATTTGCAAGTGCGCCAAGCATCTATCATTTATATTCACGAATAGTTTTGGCTCTCTTCCATGTAAAACGTAATACAGTGTGAAGCATGGAAGCATCAAAATAACCAAGAGGAATGCTATTATCTTAGATGCTATAGATCCTAATAATATGATAAAACTACGCACTTAGGAGACTTGATTGCACACTCTAACTTGCTAAAGAATATATGCTTGAAAGGGTAAGCTGTGGCTGCAGGCAGTTACCGCTGGAGAGAGGAACCACGCTAGCACACGAAAGGCGCAGACGGGCATGGTCCTTCTCCAGTTTAGCCCTATACTTCACAGCAGACGCGGCAATAGCAACCACAGAAGCTACCGAGTCCGTATAGACCAACACAGTGGAAATTATAGTCTCTGATCATAAACCCATACAATCCCTGTAAGAATTTTATAGCCTGCAAAGCTGCCTGTTCATAGGCATCAAGTGCCCCCGTGCCACCAACTCCCCAGAAGAGCCTCCTATCTGGCGGCAGAGAGACACCATTCGTAGGAAGCTCAAGCTCCACCCCACCTCTTTTTTTTTGTCCTAAGCCATTGCATCCACTCATGACGGAGAATATATCCTCCACCACTGCAACTGGAAAGGAAACATAAATGAATTAAATGAGCATGTAAAGACAACAAAAGAAAATTGTGCCCAAAAAGAACCAGGTCCATACGCTCTGAGATGGTTCAACAAAGCAGTAGTATGGCATATTTAGGTGCTGACCAAAGATGGTTTAAAAAGTGATCCTCTTCCATGCGTATTTAGGTGCTGACCAAAGATGGTTTAAAAAGAGAAATCAGTAGGAGAAAAGAAAGTAATAAACAACATTATTTTTCTTCGTGCAGATTTACCTTCTCTGTTGATTTCGCTACGGTATCCGGTCCGTAAAATTGTTTGTTTCTTTGCGTGCTTGGATCTATTAGCACTAACAGGGACAATGTTAGATTCCATACTTGTATCCACCTCCTTCTCTTTGATAGTGATTTGCTGCAAGGAAAAAATGTCAAGGTTATTATAATTGGTAGCCTGTGGCTGCTTCTAGATTTTATCTAATCAGGCGGTCTTGGTGGGACTGAAAGCGTTGCAGTTCTATGTAGACACCTACAGGAATTTGTACGCTATGTTTTTTGAATAAACCAGCTGAATAGAGATACACTTAGACGGCATAATTTTTTTCTCTTAGAATAGATCGCAGGATAAGTAATCGTTTAACCTTTCTCACTAAGAAGAAAGAACAGAGCCATAAGGATAGGAAACGGTATAAAGAAAGTAAGGAGCATAAGAAAAGAAAGCACAAAAAAAAAAGCACGCAACACCCGGTCAGTTAGCATAATGAAGCAATAAGTAATGCACAGTAACATAGTGTGACGAAACAAAAAACTGAGGCGCAAAAACAAACCTTGACAGCAAGACGAAGAACTGGAGAGCTAATAGTGTTAGACTGCAAAGCAATTGAGGACAACAACATCAGGATCTGCAAAAGGAAGACGGGGCGTACATGAGGGACAGCAGCCAGGACACGATGTTTAAAAGGAAACTCCAAAGGACTTGCACAAACCTGGGCAGGCAAAGAAGAAAACGACAAGACGATCAAAAGGAGGTAAAGCACCCAGAAACTCCAAGCACACGAAATAACCTACAACGGAACAGAAAGAACAGAGCAATAAGGATTCAGAATACACTAACAAGCAGAAAAAAAGACCTAATGGACCCTGAGAGCATAAAGTTCATTTTACTGGATGATTAATTAACTTGCATGCATCGATGAGCAACAAGAACAACCAATCAACCTGCGTGTATTAGCAAGCAACCAAACAAAAAGAACAGAGGCATAAGGAAGAAAAAAAAAACCTACCAGACAATGAAACCACAGGTTAAATTTATTAGATAGTTAATTAACTTGCATGCATCAGTGGACAACAAAACAGCTAATGAACCTAAAAGGAACCTGCCCTACCAGACCCTGAAACGAGAGGTTAATTTCATTGGATAGTTAATTAACGTGCATGCATTAGTGAGCACCAAAACAGTTAACTAACCTGACAATGAACTTGCATGTAGCAGTGAGCAACAAAAGTACAACTAAGCAACAAACAAAAGACCTACTGAACCCTAGAACTGTAGGTTAATTTTAGTGGGTAGTTAACTAACTTGCATCCATTGCCGAGCAACAAAACAGCCAATTGTATTATGAAGAACACATACTAAACCAACGACAGCAAGTGATGCGTCAAACTTGGAAATGCACATATTAAAACAGAAGTTTATCTGCCGGATAAGAAAACACATAAATGAAAGCAGCAACAATTGAGTTGGGCACATACGAACACTGACAAAGCAAATAAGAAGCAGGCATGCAAGACTGGTTACCGAAAACAGAGGAAACTGCACAAGCATGGATGTGAATACATAAATGAATACACACACACACACACCTCCGAAAGCAATAACCGGGAACCTAAGAACGAGAACTATCCTATGCACACAAGGGTGTGCTTTTCCCAACGTAACAGGGAGGATCAACCCACAAGCAGCAGGATAGGCTTAAGAAATAAATCCAGCAAAAGCACGCCAAACCTTCTCGCCGACGACATAGACGAGCAGAGAATGAGCAAAGAACCTGGACACGCAACAAAACAAGAAACAGAGCCATGTCAGTTCATAGGCATTTTATCAAACAGAACACGAGCAAGGAAGAACCTACCTCTGCGAGCAGCGAACCAGCCAAAGAACGAACAAGAGACTGATTGACCCTACACAAAACAAGGCAGTCCAGTATTTGTTTTGCCCAACTAACTTAACTTTCGTTATCAACAAGAATCAACCCCACCCAAACCCTATACGCATAACAAAAAAATAGAGAAATATCAGATTACCATTGGAAGATGAGGAAAGGAGGAAGAAAGAGCTCACCTGTGCTGGCATCTCCTCCATGAACTGAATCTGTACTCGACCTCTCCTCCTCTGCAGGAGGTCGCCGGGGTGGGTGCTCGACCAGCCATCGTGGCCTGCCTAGCCCGTCTACGCCGTCTCCACCATGCTGAACAGGAGAGATTGGAGGAGGAGGAGCGGCAGTGAGGAAGAGGACCAGGGAAGAGAGAAAACGAGAAAGGGAGGGCTCACCGGCAGCAGCCAGAGGACGAGGAGGCGGCCGCGGAGGATACGTGAGAGGAGGCGCAGAGGAGGACGGGTCCGTCGGCTGGTGTGCGTGGCTGCTGCTCTACTCCTCCTGTCGAGCCTGGATCAAGGCCGCGCTCCTCGGCTTCGGCTCGAGTCGGGGCGCTGCCATGGAAGGAGAACCGCCTGGTTCCTCTTTCCTGCATCCCGAGTTGTGGCCTCCTCGTCCACAACGCGTGGTCGGGCCGTGCTAGCCGGGTGCGGAGGCAAGGGAGGAGGAGGGGGTGGAGGCGGAGGTGGAGGAGACGAGGCGGCCAGGAGGAAGGGGGTATATGATCAAGGATTTGCGAACAAGGGGGGTTATCGTCAATTATCCCCATGGGGAAGAGGAGGGAGACGGGAAGAGAGAAGGGAGAGATGACGAGGGAGATATTGTCATCCCATCAGTCTTCGTTGCTAATCCAATCGCACCGATAGGAGGCGAAACCCACCTCGTTCTTTCAACGCAACATGAAGCGTGGTCCACCTGCCATTGACCTTTTAAGCAGCTATGAGCGTAAGAAAAAACCGACGGCTGACCAAACGCCAACAGCCAAAAAAAGCACTGTTGCAAATCGAGTAACTGAATCGTGCGGTCAAAAACTGTGTGCGCGCGCAATGCCTCTAGAATGGCGGGTAGGTTAGAAGGGTTTATATGTTCAATTCATTTGCATGATCAGGTACTTTGTATCTACCTTGAGAATTACTGTTGATGGGTTTCTTCACAAAGGCTCACACTAAAGCACATCAGGACTCCTATTTCACCACGCTTAGTTTGTTTCCCCCGTTGTATCACGGGCTTGACATTTTCTCCCATATATGTGCATACATAATTGTATACTAGCCTTTGGACTCATAAAAATACAATGTGCATATTTTCTAAGAAACTTCATCGCTCCGACCTATCATTTTAAATATTATTATAAGAATTCCAAATTGCTGCCATGGAGTCTTATTTATCCTCTTTGGCAAAGAAACGCCACGGACAACGTCGATAAATAAATAAAAAACTCCACTATTTACAAATCCCAAGATGAAGGAGTGCCAACCATGCTAGGCTAGACCTGGGTAAAAGCTCGTGGCCTTGACGTGGCAAGGGTTGGCAGGGCCATGTGGCGCTTCCTTGCAGCATCACAAGCCCATAGTTATATTGGCACCATCCTTTCCTAGATCCCAACTATTCTGAGGGCATCATACCTTGAATGCAGATAACGCTAGGAGGGCGATTAATCTTCGGTGTGAAACTATTTAGTTCATCTTTACATGTGAGATAAGCAAAATAGAAAAAGAATTTGTGCTAAGAGATACAAAAATGTATAGTGAAAGGATCAAAGTGGCTCATTTGCCAGCCAGCGTTGGGCCATGGCAAAGCATTCTTCTGGCTGGTACTCTGGAGCAGTATGACCACCACCCTACACAAACAAGCGATGAAGGGCTCTATTATATCTTCCACATAATGGTTCTATCATCCAATCCATGGACAAGAACCATGATCTAAAGAGAAAAACAAGGTCACCTTTATTGTTGCAAATGTCAAATTGTTCGCATATGCAATGGTAAATCTGCAAAAAGAAAAAAAGTATTGCTCATCAGAAAAGATAGAGGAACATGATGCACAATGCTTATTCATAAAGTTTTTGTCCTCTGTGTGAAGAGGTGCAAAGAAAAGGAGTCAGATGACTTGACCTTGCGGCCTGGCCATTGAGATGCCATGCCCTCCAATCATTGACTATCGAGAAGTTCAAAGACCTTATCCACGCTTGCGTGCTGAATTGAGGCACCTGAAGATCATGGTCTCCGTTGTGCTCCCGCGGATAAAATATTTTATTTACAAGGTTTCAAAGAAGATTACCAACCACTATGAATTAGAAAACTTATTCTGATGCTCGCGCTCGCTCACCTGTACACGAGTGCACGGTAACCTCTCATGGTGAGGTTGATATGGTATGGTATGCTGCTTGGCATGTCATATGGGTAGGGGAGTTTGCTTTTGCATCTTTCCCACTCACCAACCGTCCCCTATCACCAAATTTGTTTTTTTCAGTGTTGTTCTAAGTGATTTAGATGGTAAAGCTTCTACACTTAGGAATGTTTTAACCCTATGTGAATACGTGACAAAAAATGATGTAGCTTTACCTGCTTGATCCCGAGAGCATCTCTAGTCATCTTGTTGTTCATCCAAAAGTATAATAGGTAGTAACCGTATGTCTGCAGTTTAGAAAGGAAATCGATCTAAGTTTGTGATACGAGAGTAGTGTCACAACCATATGGCGTTGTCACATCTTCTAATCAAGCTGTCGCTTCAAGGATAATGGAAGACTAACAAGACAATCGATGGCAGGTCGAGCAGGAGCCTCATTTAGCTCGATCGATTCTTCCAACAAGTTTTTTCTAGTCATCACATCATGTATGGGATTTGGCGCGGAGAAGACACATTTTTTGTACAAGAAGTGTGCATCCAGAATTTCAGAAATGAGCTGCAGCAGGGATGTGCTTTAGCTGATATTGGCAATACCTTAAGTTCATAACAAAAAGGTCGGCACATGAATCTTACACTGTTTACAGTTTGTAGCACCTCAGCACACATTCGATTCGCGGGGTTTACATAATCTCCTTTGCAGTGCTGCATTGCAGCCTTGGGGAAAGAAAAGGAAAATATGCTACAAACTCTTTAGACTGACACATAGTACAAAATTTGTTAGCACACTTTTGTCAAAGCGAATGGATTTGTTGTTACCTTGTATATTTGGTCAGATATTATCCCAAAGCCATGAGCAGCTGGAACCTGGAAATTTCCGTCGAACTTTGGGTCTGTTATAGGGTTGCCGACCAGATAGCCCTGGCAATATGTCCATTAACACAAGAAAAGAGCGAGCCAAATCATCATGGTAACACACATTCTTTGCACTCATTTTGTCATTGCAAAATAACAAGAGTCTGAAGGCTAGAGAATAACTTGCCTTGAGATTGATGACATGCTGCTGCCTTCCCTCAATTCTTGGAGCATATAGTAGAAGCATAGTTTTAAATAGCGGACTATGCCTCTCAGCGGCGGACCTCTCTAGACGCTCCAGCGCCCCTATATATACAGCTCTATGTAAAACTTTACTTCATGTGTTAGCACCAGAGTCTCTTAGCGCAAGACCTCTTTAAAGGCTAATGTGCCGCTATATATAGCGCTCTATCTGAACAGTGAGTAGAAGCAAGTTAAAAGATAGCTGGCTCAGTGAGAAAATAAAAAATTCTGAAATGTATCCATCGAATAACATTCCGTACTGCTTCATAATAAAACTCATGTAAAGGAAATTAGAGAGACCCTACAATTTTTTTTGAAAAGGAGGTTTTCCCCCGGCCGCTCCATCGGAAAGATGAAAGAGACCCTACAATTACAATGCACCAACAATTTATACTATATTCTTCTACCTTCTGGAATGTATGTGGTCCTACAACTACAATGCATTAAAGTGGTGTTATTATTAGGAAGAAGAGAGATCTACATTACCTTCTGAAATATATTGCACAATAAGTGGAACCACCTTTCCGGCGTATGAATCTCCTCCGATGTAGAAAGTGTTGGGACTGGACAGCGACAATGCGCTGCACAAATTCACCGACATGGAAAATATGCACACTACACAGCCCCCTCCACTTGTGATGAACTTTGAAGACAGGTTCAACCAACAAGTAAGCAGCGGAATAACACAAACAACATACACAAGCGACACAAGATTCAACGTGGATAAACCTCCTCAACTTGAGGAGTAAAAACCACAGCTGTGGACCGACCGGTCCACACAACTTCACTATGAGAATGATGAGTACAAAGTCTTCTCTAGAACCTCTAGAGAGATTTACAACACACTCTCCACGTTGCCAACCGGCAACAGCAACAACAGCCACAAGAGGTAAGATTTCAGCAAAGCAGAGTTTACATGTTCTCAGACCCTTGGGTGTTTTGCAAACTGCTCTTATACCGCTGAACCAAACAGCACCAAATTTGGCAGACAAGTAGACACACGAGTTTTTGAGATCCCCTCCATATTCAGCTTAATCGGACACTGTTTGCCTACCCAAATTGTTCATCTCCCAAAACTACTCTGATCTGAAACTGCAGCAGCCAGAGAGGACAAAACCACTCTCAAATCTGATGCTCCACTGACCCAATCCTCAAACCATCTAACCAGATTGAAGTACTCAAAGTAAGGAACGAGCTCATCAAGTTTGGGGTCGATCCAAGCACGTTTGAGCTTTCAACCACCAGCTTCAACACTGTCTAGTCAGATGCAGCAAATGTGGACAGAACCTCTGCTTCTTTTTCTTCCTCTCTCTCAGGTTGTGGTTTCTCTTGTGTGTTCTCTCTCACACTCTCACGAATGGCAGCCACCACCGGCAGGGGTGGAATGGCTAGGGTTTTCTCTTTGCTTCACTTCCCTTGAAAGCACTCTCAACCATTGGATGCGGCAAAAATCAATGGCTGACATGTGTTAGACTTACGGCCTGATGTTGGGCTACCAACACGCATCCATGTGGAGAGACTTAGCCCAACATAAAGGGTTCGACAAGTACTGCGGGTGCTCAGTGAACCACTACATAATTAACCAGGCATCGAGCGGCCAGTGTACTGAATTACTGCCATATGACAGTGGAATAGCGATTAACGGCTCTCCTCGATCGTCACCTTAATCAGAAACCTGTGGACTTGCAGAGAGGAGGAGTAGTCTCCGACGTCGCGGCCCCGACGTACGATAAGCCCGAACAGACGGGCAAGTCCAAGAAGACGATGCTTGCCATCTGATCATCGTCGTCGTCGTCAGTAAAGCAGGAGGAAAACCAAGGAAGAGAGACATACTCGGCACAGCAGTGAGGTCATCGAACATTCTCACTTGATCACCTTGGTCCATGAAAAGGGGTTATATGCCAGCTGCGGCAAACCGCCATCGTACGGCGCCAGCACGTACTTTCAGGGGGGCGACTTCGAAGACCAGGCTGCTGAAGCCGGAGCAGCGAGGCCAGCCGGTGAGCCACAGGAGCACCGGGTCCGCGCAGGGGCTCCGCTCGGACTCCACCAAGTAGTAGAAGATCTCCGCCCCGGTCTCCTCGTCCACGCCGACGTACCTGCCAGCTCCGGTCATGAGAATCTGGCGGCCATGACGAGGATTTTGTTTCCAAAGATCGAACCGGCAAAGACGACGCATTAATCAGAGCCAGCACTGTTGGGTGGGTGCATGTGCAGGAAACAGTTACCTGGCCTCGAGGTAGAAGGGGAGAGGGCCATCAAGTCCCGATAGGTGGGTGACCACCGTCGACGCCGATGCCGGCGCCGGGAACGAGACGCAGCAGCCTCAAGGACATCCTGTGTTTATCTCTGTTTTTTTTCTGTGTTTATCTCTGTTGCTCGTTTTTGTGATGATCAGTGCTGCTCGCGCCGATTTGGATCCACATCTGAAACTCTAGTGTTGTAAGTTGACCACGTGGTACACGTGATAAGCAACCCATGATAAACAAACAGATTGTTTTTCTTAATAAAAAAAATAGAAAAAAGTACTGCTTTTTTAGGCAACCCTGCGAAATTTTATTCATCCGTCACAATGTTTACATGGACGAAGGGAATACCCTCAGGCTGACCTAACCAAACATGGCGGCCAGGCCCGAGACCCAACGTATATTTCGCAAGATTGTGAGCATCAAAGTTTGAGCTCCTAAACTCGTGAAGTATCTTATAAGAAATAAAAGAAATTGCATGCAACTTAATCTCTTGAATGACTGCACCATAGATCGATGCACCACCACTGGAAATTTCCTCCACTGCTTCCTTGCAATCCGAAGCCACGTGAATCCGCTGGAGGTATAGATCATCAGCAAGGGAGAGGGCTTCTCTTATGGCCAAGGCTTCAAGCGTAGCTGGGTCTCCGATCATGCTATATACGACAGTCGACGCGTCCTCAAACGTTCCCGCTCCATCTCGGCAAATTGCTGTAACTGCACCAAAACGTCCCCGACCTCCGACTGCAGCATCCATGTTTATTTTAGCATGATTCTCCACCGGCGGCAACCACCGTCTTGGCCTTGTTGTAGTTTCATTGGCCGCTGCGACTTTTTGAGGATAGATCATGTTAATCTCCGATAAGTAAGATCTTATGAAGTCATTGATCGACTGAGGACTCCGGAATACTCCATCGTGTATTGCTTTCCTTCTAGCTCCCCAGATTGCCCAAAGAGTGACCACCAACCTGGTAAACTCATCGGCATTGAGGTTCTCTTGAAGGGAAAATAACCATTTTTTTGCACTGTCATGTTGAACGATGCAGAGTTGATCCAACACTACCTCCGAAGACAATGCCCATGTGCAGCGAGACATTGGACACTCTAGTAACGCATGCTTCCATGTACCCTGAGCTCCGCATAGAGGGCAAGCTGATGTCGTCGCCATATGGTGGTTGTGTAGCACCTCGCCAGCAGGGATCGAGTGCCTCGCCAGCCGCCATGCAAACACTTTGATCTTAGAAGGCACATGCAATTTCCACAGCTTGTTCCACTCCCCACTCTCCATGTTTATAAGCGATGACTCCTCTCTCCCCTCCAACCAATTTTCTCTGCCTATTTTTTGTTGTCACGAGCATGCGATATGCCGACGCTACTGTGAAAAACCCCCTCGGGGTCTCACTCCAAGCCCAAAAATCAGCTACCTGTCTAGTGAATAGTGGGATCTTTAGAATTTCTTCGGTGTCGAAGGGGGTGAATACTGCTCTCACCAATCCCTCTTTCCACGAGGCTGTGGTCTCATCAATGAGCTTAGATACTTTCTCCGGTGGAGCCGGTACCAGGGAGGTAATTGGTCGCTTGAAGCTTGGTCTCGGTATCCAGTTATGATCCCAAATGCTGGTAGTGTCTTCGTCTCCAATTCGACGTATAACTCCTGAACAAGCACATCTCTGCCGTCAATTATTGCCCTCCAAATCTGAGATGGATGCGGACCAAGGGTTGCATCTAGCAAAGAGCAATTAGGATAATAAGCTGCTTTGAGTATTTGAGCACTCAAAGTCTCATCTTCAACCAAAACTCTCCATGTCTGTCTTGCTAATAACGCCAAGTTGAACAACTCCAAATCTCTGAATCCCATACCCCCCATGTACCTGGGTCTGATCATCACATCCCACGCAACCCATGATGGCTTCCTCTTTCCTCTTTTACTACCCCACCAAAATTGACGTATGAGAGAGGTGATATCCTGGCACACACCCCTTGGCAACCAGAAGCATGACATAGAATAAACTGGTATTGCTTGAGTAATTGACTTTATCAAGACTTCCTTGCCGGCAGCTGACAACAATTTTTCCATCCATTCTCTTATTTTCTCCCACACTCTATCCCGCAGATATTTGAAAGTTCCGTTCTTGGAGTGTCCAACATCAGTGGGCATGCCCAAATAGCGTTCACTCAATGTTTCGTTTTGGACCTGGAGGCTGTTTTTCGCCCCCTCTCTGGTAGCTTGTGGACATCCTCTACTGACAAAGATGGATCTGAATGTGGCAGACCCGTTGACTAAACTTCTCTCACAAGCAAAACATGATCACACCTTAGTACTCTTTGGGTGTTAATCACATAGCGATGTGAACTAGATTATTGACTCTAGTAAACCCTTTGGGTGTTGGTCACATGGCGATGTGAACTATGGGTGTTAATCACATGGTGATGTGAACTATTGATGTTAAATCACATGGCGATGTGATCTAGATTATTGACTCTAGTGCAAGTGGGAGAATCAAGGAAATATGCCTTAGAGGCAATAATAAAGTTATTATTTATTTCCTTATATCATGATAAATGTTTATTATTCATGCTAGAATTGTATTAACCGGAAACATGATACATGTGTGAATACATAGACAAACAGAGTGTCACTAGTATGCCTCTACTTGACTAGCTCGTTGATCAAAGATGGTTATATTTTGTAGCCATAGACAAAGATTTGTCATTTGATACGGGATCACATCATTAGGAGAATGATGTGATTTACTTGACCCATTCCGTTAGCTTAGCACTTGATCATTTAGTATGTTGCAATTGCTTTCTTAATGACTTATACATGTTCCTATGACTATGAGATTATGCAACTCCGTTTACGGAGGAACACTTTGTGCTACCAAAGCGTCCTGGCAATCTGGGTGATTATAAAGGTGCTCTACAGGTTTCTCCGGAGGTACTTGTTGGGTTGGCGTATTTCGAGATTAGGATTTGTCACTCCGATTGTCGGAGAGGTATCTCTGGGTCCACTCAGTAATGCACATCACTATAAGCCTTGCAAGCATTGCAACTAATGAGTTAGTTGCGGGATGATGTATTACGGAACGAGTAAAGAGACTTGCCGGTAACGAGATTGAACTAGGTATTGAGATACCGACGATCGAATCTCGGGCAAGTAACATACCGATGACAAAGGGAACAACGTATGTTGTTATGCGGTTTGACCGATTAAAATCTGCGTAGAATATGTGGGAGCCAATATGAGCATCCAGGTTCCGCTATTGGTTATTGACCAGAGACGTGTCTCAGTCATGTCTACATAGTTCTCGAACCCGTAGGGTCCGCACGCTTAAAGTTCGATGACGGTTATATTATGAGTTTATGTGTTTTGATGTACTGAAGGTAGTTCGGAGTCCCGGATGTGATCACAGACATGACGAGGAGTCTTGAAATGGTCGATACGTAAAGATCGATATATTGGACGACTATATTTGGACACCGGAATGGTTCCGGGCGAGATCGGGATAATACCGGAGCACCGGGAGGTTATCGGACCCCCCCGGGAGGTATATGGGCCTTAATGGGCGTTAGTAGAAAGGAGGGGAAAGGAGCAAGGGAGGGGGCACCCCCCCAAGCCCAATCCGAATTGGGAGGAGGGCCGCCCCCCTTTCCTTCCTCCCTCCTTCCTCTTCCTTCCCTCTCCCTCTCCAAATAGGAAAAGGAGGTGTCCTACTCCCGGTGGGAGTAGGACCCCCCCCCCTTGGGCGCGCCTTCTCCTCCTGGTCGGCCCCCTCCTCCCCTCCTTTATATACAGAGGAGGGTGCACCCCATATACACAACAATTGATCCCTTGGATCTCTTAGCCGTGTGCGGTGCCCCCCTCCACCATAATCCACCTCGATAAATATCGTAGCGGTGCTTAGGCGAAGCGCTGCGTCGGTAGAACATCATCATCGTCACCACGCCGTCGTGCGGACGGAACTCTTCCTCAATGCTCGGCTAGATTGGAGTTCGAGGGACGTCATCGAGTTGAACGTGTGCTGAACTCGGAGGTGCCATGCGTTCGGTACTTGATCGGTCGGATCGTGAAGACGTACGACTACATCAACCGCGTTGTGCTAATGCTTCCGCTTTCGGTCTACGAGGGTACATGGACACACTCTCCCCTCTCGTTGCTATGCATCACCATGATCTTGCGTTTTCTAAAGGAAATTTTTTGAAATTACTACGTTCCCAAACAAGGCAGTGGGATGTAGTCTTCTACCACAATTGGCATGGTCATGTCGCCCAGTTGTGGGATCGCCGATGCCACCACCATCGCAAGGTCATTGTCAGGCACCACCACCATCGCGACGCCATCTTCAGGAAGCACCATCGCTAGGTCATCGTCAGCCACCACCATCTCTTGCCCATCGTCAGCCACCACCATCGCTTGGCCATCGCCAGCCACCACCATCGCTTGGCCATCGTCAGCCACCACCATCGCAAGGTCATCGTCTGACATAATAGGCTGCACCTCCTCATCCCCACTCTGCTCCTCTTCTTCCTCACTCCATTTTGGATCATCCTCGCTGCTGCTTTTGCTGTAGCCAGAGTCGCTGCTGCTTTTGTTGTAGCCAAAGTCGCTGCTGATGCTCCCATTGCCTGACCAAATGCAACAAAGTTTTTAACAATCAGTGTGAGACAAAGCCAAATGGAGAGGAAGAAGAGGCAGACGTGTTGGGGAACGTAGTAATTTTGAAAAAATTCCTACGCACACGCCAGATCATGGTGATGCGTAGCAACGAGAGGGGAGAGTGTTGTCCACGTACCCTCATAGATCGAAAGCGGAAGCGTTAGCACAACGCGGTTGATGTAGTCGTACGTCTTCACGATCCGACCGATCAAGTACCGAATGCACGGCACCTCCGAGTTCAGCACACGTTCAACTCGATGACGTCCCTCGAACTCCGATCCAGCCGAGCTTTGAGGGAGAGTTCCACAAGACGACGTGGCAGTGACGATGATGATGTTCTACCGACGCAGGCTTCGCCTAAGCACCGCCACGACATTATCGAGGTGGATTATGGTGGAGGGCACCGTGACACTGCTAAGAGATCAAGAGATCAATTTTTGTGTCTATGGGGTGCCCCCTCTTTGGTATATAAAGGAGGGAGGAGAGGGCCGCCAGGAGAGGTGGCGCCTTGGGGGAGTCCTACTCCCGGTGGGAGTAGGACTCCTCCTTTTCCTATTTGGAGAGGGAGAGGGAAGGAAGAGCAAGGAGGGATGAAGGAAAGGGGGGTGGGCCTCCCAATTCGGATTGGGCTTGGGGGGGCGCGCCCCCTCCCTTGCTCCTTTCCCCTCCTTTCCACTAAATCCCATTAAGGCCCATATACCTCCCGGGGGGTTCCGATAACCTCCCGGAGCTCCGGTATTATCCCGATCTCACCTAGAACCATTTCGGTGTCCAAATATATTCGTCCAATATATCGATCTTCATGTATCGACCATTTTGAGACTCCTCGTCATGTCCGTGATCACATCCGGGACTCCGAACTACCTTCGGTACATCAAAACACATAAACTCATAATATAACTGTTATCGAACTTTAAGCGTGCGGACCCTACGGGTTCCAGAACTATGTAGACATGACCGAGACACGTCTCCGGTCAATAACCAATAGCGGAACCTGGATGCTCATATTGGCACCCACATATTCTACGAACATCTTTATCGGTCAAACCGCATAACAACATACGTTGTTCCCTTTGTCATCGGTATGTTACTTGCCCGAGATTCGATCGTTCAGATCTCAATACCTAGTTCAATCTCGCATCTGCAAGTCTCTTTACTCGTCCGTAATACATCATCCCGCAACTAACTCATTAGTTGCAAGGCTTATAGTGATGTGCATTACCAAGTGGGCCTGTAGATACCTCTCCGCAATCGGAGTGACAAATCCTAATCTCAAATACGCCAAACCAACAAGTACCTTCGGAGACACACAGAGAGCACCTTTATAATCACCCAGTTACGTTGTGATGTTTGGTAGCACACAAAGTGTCCCTCCGGTAAACGGGAGTTGCATAATCTCATAGTCATAGGAACATGTATAAGTCATGAAGAAAGCAATAGCAACAAACTAAACGATCAAGTGCTAAGCTAACAGAATGGGTCAAGTCAATCACATCATTCTCCTAATGATGTGATCCCGTTAATCAAATAACAACTCTTTGTCCATGGCTAGGAAACATAACCATCTTTGATTAACGATCTAGTCAAGTAGAGGCATACCAGTGACACTCTGTTTGTCTATGTATTCACACATGTATCATGTTTCCGGTTAATACAATTCTAGCATGAATAATTCACATTTATCATGATATAAGGAAATAAATAATAACTTTATTATTGCCTCTAGGACATATTTCCTTCAGTCTCCCACTTGCACTAGAGTCAATAATCTAGTTCACATCACCATGTGATTTAATACCAATAGTTCACATCACCATGTGATTAACACCCATAGTTCACATCCTCATGTGACCAACACACAAAGGGTTTACTAGAGTCAATAATCTAGTTCACATCTCTATGTGGTTAGCACCCAAAGAGTACTAAGGTGTGATCATGTTTTGCTTGTGAGAGAAGTTTAGTCAACGGGTCTGCCACATTCAGATCTGTATGTATTTTGCAAATTTCTATGTCAACAATGCTCTGCACGGAGCTACTCTAGCTAATTGCTCCCACTTTCAATATGTATCCAGATTGAGACTTAGAGTCATCTGGATCAGTGTCAAAATTTGCATCGACGTAACTCTTTACGACCAACCTTCTTGTCACCTCCATAATCGAGAAACATATCCTTATTCCACTAAGGATAATTTTGACCACTGTCCAGTGATCTACTCCTAGATCACTATTGTACTCCCTTGCCAAAATCAGTGTAGGGTATAGAATAGATCTGGTACACAACATTGCATACTTTATAGAACCTATGGCCAAGGCATAGGGAGTGACTTTCATTCTCTTTCTATCTTCTGCCATGGTCGGGCTTTGAGTCTTACTCAATTTTACACCTTGTAACACAGGCAAGAACTCTATCTTTGACTGTTCCATTTTGAACTACTTCGAAATCTTGTCAAGGTATGTACTCGTTGAAAAAACTTATCAAGCATCTTGATCTATCTCTATAGATCTTGATGCTCAATATGTAAGCAGCTTCACCAAGGTCTTTCTTTGAAAAATTCCTTTCAAACACTCCTTTATGCTTTACGTAATAATTCTACATTATTTCCGATCAACAATATGTCATTCACATATACTTACCAGAAATGCTGTAGTGCTCTCACTCACTTTCTTGTAAATACAGGCTTCACCACAAGTCTGTATAAAACTATACCCTTTGATCAACTTATCAAAGCGTATATTCCAACTCCGAGATGCTTGCACCGGTCCATAGATAGATCACTGGAGCTTGCATATTTTGTTAGCACCTTTAGGATTGACAAAACCTTCTGGTTGCATCATATACAACTCTTCTTTAATAAATCCATTAAGGAATGCAATTTTGTTTATCCATTTGCCAGATTTCATAAAATGCGGCAATTGCTAACATGATTCGGACAGACTTAAGCATAGATACGAGTGAGAAACTCTCATCGTATTCGACACCTTGAACTTGTCGAAAACCTTTTGCGACAATTCTAGCTTTGTAGATAGTAACACTACTTTCAGCGTCCGTCTTCCTCTTGAGGATCATTTATTTTCTATGGCTTGCCGATCATCGGGCAAGTCAACCAAAGTCCACACTTTGTTCTCATACATGGATCCCATCTCAGATTACATGGCCTCAAGCCATTTCGCGGAATCTGGGCTCATCGTCGCTTCCTCATAGTTCATAGGTTCGTCATGGTCAAGTAACTTGACCTCCAGAACAGGATTACCGTACCACTCTGGTGCGGATCTCACTCTCGTTGACCTACGAGGTTCGGTAGTAACTTGATCTGAAGTTACATGATCATCATTAGCTTCCTCACTAATTGGTGTAAGAGTCACAGGAACAGATTTCTGTGATGAACTACTTTCCAATAAGGGATCAGGTATAGTAACCTCATCAAGTTCTACTTTTCTCCCACTCACTTCTTTCGAGAGAAACTCCTTCCCTAGAAAGGATCCATTCTTAGCAACGAATGTCTTGCCTTCAAATCTGTGATAGAAGGTGTACCCAACATTTTATTTTGGGTATCCTATGAAGACACACTTCTCCGATTTGGGTTTGAGCTTATCAGGTTGAAACTTTTTCACATAAGCATCGTATCCCCAAACTTTAAGAAACGACAGCTTAGGTTTCTTGCTAAACCATAGCTCATACGGTGTCGTCTCAATGGATTAGACGGCGCCCCATTTAATGTGAATGCAGCTGTCTCTAATGCATAACCCCAGAACGATAGTGATAAATCGGTAAGAGACATCATAGATTGCACTATATCTAATAAAGTACGGTTATGACGTTCGGACACACCATTATGTTGTGGTGTTCCAGGTGGCATGAGTTTGTGAAACTATTCCACATTTTTTTAATTGAAGGCCAAACTTGTAACTCAAATATTCGTCTCCGCGATCAAATCGCAGAATTTTTTTTATTTTCTTGTTACAATGATTCTCCACTTCACTCTGAAATTCTTTGAACTTTTCAAATGTTTCAGTTTCATTAAGTAGATATACCCATATCTGCTCAAATCATCTGTGAAGGTAACCAAATAACGATACCCGCCGCGAGCCTCAACACTCATCGGACCGCATACATCGGTATGTATTATTTTCAAGAAGTCAGTAGCTCGCTCCATTGTTCGGGAGAACGGAGTCTTAGTCATCTTGCCCATGAGGCATGGTTCGCAAGCATCAACTGATTCATAATCAAGTGATTCCAAAAGCCCATCAACATGGATTTTCTTCATGCGCTATGCACCAATATGACCTAAACGGCAGTGCCACAAATAAGTTGCACTATCATTATTAACTTTGCATCTTTTGGCTTCAATATTATGAATATGTGTATCACTATGATCGAGATCCAACAAACCATTTTCATTGGGTGTATGACCATAGAAGGTTTTATTCATGTAAATGAACAACAATTATTCTCTAACTTAAATGAACAACCGTATTGCAATAAACATGATCAAATCATATTCATGCTCAACGCAAACACCAAATAACACTTATTTAGGTTCAATACTAATCCCGAAAGTATAGGGAGTGTGCAATGATGATCATATCAATCTTGGAACTACTTCCAACACACATCACCCTTAACTAGTCTCTGTTCATTCTGCAACTCCTGTTTCAAGTTACTAATCTTAGCAATTGAACTAGTATCAAATACTAAGGGGTTGCTATAAACACTAGTAAAGTACACATCAATAACATGTATATCAAATATACCTTTGTTCACTATGCCATCCTTCTTATCCGCCAAGTATCTAGGGCAGTTCCACTTTTAGTGACCAGTCCCTTTGCATTAAAAGCACTAAGTCTCAGGCTTAGGTCCAGACTTGGGTTTCTTCACTTGAGCAGCAACTCGCTTGCCGTTCTTCTTGAAGCTCCCCTTCTTCCCTTTTTCCTTTTCTTGAAACTAGTGGTCTTGTTAACCATCAACACTTGATGTTTTTCTTGATTTCTACCTTCGTCGATTTCAGCATCACGAAGAGCTTGGGAATTGTTTTCGTCATGCCTTGCATACTATAGTTCACCACGAAGTTCTACTAACTTGGTGATGGTGACTAGAGAATTCTGTCAATCACTATTTTATCTGGAAGATTAACTCCCACTTGATTCAAGCGATTGTAGTACCCAAACAATCTGAGCACATGCTCACTTCTTGAGCTATTCTCCTCCATCTTTTAGCTATAGAACTTGTTGGAGACTGCATATCTCTCAACTCGGGTATTTGCTTGAAATATTAACTTCAACTCCTAGAACATCTCATATGGTCCATGACGTTCAAAATGTCTTTGAAGTCCCGATTCTAAGCCATTAAGCATGGTGCACTAAACTATCAAGTAGTCATCATATTGAGCTAGCCAAACGTTCATAATGTCTGCATTTTCTCCTTCAATGGGTCTGTCACCTAGCGGTGCATCAAGGACATAATTCTTATGTGCAGCAATGGGGATAATCCTCAGATTACGGATCCAATCCGCATCATTGCTACTAACACCTTTCAACATAGTTTTTCTCTAGGAACATATCAAAATAAACATAGGGAAGCAACAACGCGAGCTATTGATCTACAACATAGATATGCTAATACTACCAGGACTAAGTTCATGATAAATATAAGTTCAATTCAATAATATTACTTAAGAACTCCCACTTAGATAGATATCCCTCTAATCATCTAAGTGATCACGTGATCCAAATCAACTAAACCATAACCGATCATCACGTGAAATGGAGTAGCTTTCAATGGTGAATATCACTATGTTGATCATATCTACTATATGATTCACGCTCGACCTTTCGTTCTCAGTGTTCCGACGCCATATCTGCATATGCTAGGTTCGTCAAGTTTAACCTAAGTATTCTGCGTGTGCAAAACTGGCTTGCACCCGTTGTAGATGTACGTAGAGTTTATCACATCCGATCATCACGTGGTGTCTGGGCACGACGAACTTTGGCAACGATGCATACTCAGGGAGAACACTTTTATCTTGAAATTTAGTGAGAGATCATCTTATAATGCTACCGTCAATCAAAGCAAAATAAGATGCATAAAAGATAAACATCACATGCAATCAATATAAGTGATATGATATGGCCATCATCATCTTGTGCTTGTGATCTCCATCTCCGAAGCACCGTCATGATCACCATCGTCACCGGCGCGACACCTTGATCTCCATCGTTGTCAGGACCCCGATCCTAAGTCACACCGATCTAGCATGTAACCCATCATATCACTTTGCGGCCTCACGCACGGTATTCCCACGGGTGTCGCCTTACCATGTCCCGGGACCGTTTGCGTCTTTTGGCTCACGTATATGATAGTGTCGCTAGCATCCATATGACAAAGAACCCGGCCGACATGGCTAGTCGTGAACCCAAAGCGGCACTAACCTATGGGGACAGGCATACATGAATCACATCGAGCATGTCGGTCATCAACGTATATATTCGGGCTGTAGCACTTTGGGCTATGAGGACTCCGGTATCCCGGGCTGTAGCGAGCTAGGCGGGACTCGAATAACACCGCGTGACATTTCCCGAGGGGATGTATATAGGAACGAAATGAAACACATGCCGCTACCAAGTGTCCAAGCGGTAGTCTTTGGGCTAGCAGGACTCCGGTGAACCGGGCTGTAGCGGACTACTATCGCTCGTAATCACGAGACTACATTTCCCCATATGAGAGGCTGCCAAGGATAAACAACTAGTTTGTCGGATCCCACACATACCAAGCATTTCAAACATACACACATTATGCTCAATATGCGTAGATACAACATGGCATCACAACATAACTCTACGACTCAAATATTATTCATTAGGCTCAAGAGCGAGATATTACAAACATGGGTCTCATGACCCAACACTCAGAGCATACAAGTCAAAGCACAAGCGGAAGCTAATCATGTCTCGAGTACGCATAACTATAAATGAAAAAGGCCGAGAAGCCCGACTATCTACCAGATCTGCCAAGGCACAAGATCGTAGCTGAGGTAACAAGCTAAACGTCAAGTCCAAGCGGAACTACTAAGCGAGACCGACGCCTCTCGCAAAACATAAAATAAGCAAACGTGAGTACAATTGTACTCAAAGAAGACTTACATCGTAACTAACTACATATGCATCATTATCAAAAGGGGTGGTGGAGTTTGACCGCAGCAAGCCAGCTTTGACTCGGTGGCTATCCCGAACTACATCGCAAGTAACTCTTTGAGGTGGCGCACGAGTCCACATATTCACCATATCAATACACCACTATGGACCCGCTCCCGTCTCCCTACGAGAGCGCCATCCATAGCACTCACGCTTATCTTGCGCATTTTAGAGTATCCACTTTCACTTGTCTATGAACCGATATAGGCAACCTGAAGTCCTTCTCCGTGGACACGGCTATTCGAATAGATCATATTAAACCCTGCAAGGGTGTACTTCTTCACACACGCTCACCACTTACCGTCGTTTACACGACATGTACCGGCAACCTTCAAGCGGAAGCCCAACGTGGGTGTCGGCCACGGCCTACCTAAACACTCAAGTCCCTAGTCCAGGTTTATCGCCTATTCGGGTTCCATCCGCAGGAGTCCGCCGAGGTTTCCCATACAACCCCGAACGATGTGTGTGGTTCCCGAGATACCAAACGGGCACTTTCGGTACATCAACACGGTGCCTACCGCAACACAACCCACCCCTAAGGTCAGCGCTATGCGGCCCCAAAGATGCTACAAACACCGAAACTACTTGCAACTCCTTGACCGAGGACAAGGGTGGTCAAGAACAGAGGGTCCATTGGTTTCGGGCCCAATGCGTGGTAGTAATCAGATCATGGATCACAAACACGTAACTTCAGTTCACGAGGACGGCTGCAATGAGACAACCCACCATGTACTCCTACATGGCCTCTCACCGCTACCTTTACCAAATCGTGTTCACACACTTAGCTCTCACACAATAGGACATGTTCATAACAATTCCAATTCATTCCCGATGAATCGGACTGACTCAACTCTAAGCAGTAGCAGTGCATGACAACAAGCATAAATGAGTAGGCACAACATGGCTCAAACAATTCCTACTCATGCTAGTGGGTTTCATCTAGTTACCGTGGAATGACAGTCATGCAAAGGATCAAGGGGTTCAGCTACCGCAGCAAGTAACACATGAGTCGTTGTTGTCCTAATGCAGTAAAATAGAGCAGGAGCGAGAGAGTGGGATTGTATCGGAATGAACAAGGGTGTTTTGCTTGCCTGGCACTTCTGAAGATAATATAGTTCTTCATCGGTGTCATCGAACAATCGTCGGAACATCGCTCACCGGGAGGGACAATTACCGCAAACAAGAGAGAACACAATCAATGCAATGCACATTCACATGAATGACATGTCATATTAAGGTACTGAATTCACCTAATGCAATAATAACCCAAGTTAGTTGAAGTGGAATTCAAACAAGGTTGAACTCCAACTCCAAATGCTAGTTCATAAATTACCCTAATCATGATTCATCCTATTCAGTGAGGTTAACTTGTTCAAACATGCATGATCATGGCATAAACAGATTCTTCATATTTTTCTGATCATTTTTCATATATAAATTATTTCCATCCGAGTTACGGTTGAATTTATATGATTTTTAGAAGTTTAGAGTATTTTCTGGAATTTCCTGAATTAAATTAATCCAGAAAATCAAATAATTGCGTCAGCATGACGTCAGCAGTCAACTGCGGCGGTCCAGGTCAACCCCTGACCTGTGGGTCCCGAGTGTCAGTAATTAGTTTAACTAATTAACTTTAATTAAAAACTAACCGGATTAGTTAACCGAGGGGTCCACCCGCCGCTGACTCAGTAGCGATCAATGTGGCCCACCACCAATCGGTCGCTGGTCAACTCAGCGGCGTCTAGTCACGGCAAGGCCAAAGGCGCGGAGCAGAGTGCTTTTGCACGTTCCGCCACCAAATGGGGCGGAAGGCGTCTACGTGGAGCGGAGATGAACCGCGGCTCTTGGTGGAGTTAGCTTGGTCGGGATGGCGGAGTTGGCGCCATGACGGTTAAGCGGCCGCCGGGTTCGCCAACTACGGGTTTGGGGTTAGAGGGCTCGGCGAGTGCGGGAAGTGCATGGGCGAACCCGTTGGGGTGGGGTGAATGCAACGGGCACCACAGGGTGGCGGAGAGTGGCCGGGAGCACGTCGGCGGCGAGCTCATGGCCGGCATGCTGGTGTGATCGAGGTTGGGTCGTTGTGGTGCTCGGGGCGCGAGAGAGAGGAGAGGGAGTTAGATAGGCTCACGGGCGCACAGAGAGAGCCTCGCTGGGTCGGGACGAACCGGGCGACGGCGACGTCAAAGGGGATCTCCGTGACTTGAGCTCCCAAGCGAGGTCGGTGTAGTGGCCGGGCACTTAGAGCGAAAGGGACTCAGCTAGCTAGGGGTAGTGGAGTGCGGCGGAGCTCCTGGATATGGTGGGGAGGAGCATGGACGGCGAGCACGACTTGGCGGTGGCAGGCCGGCACAGCGTCGGCCGAGTTGGGGGAGAGCGAGAGAGAGGTGGCGGGCGAATGGAGTGTCCAGGGGTTCGGGCGACGACGTGGAGGTCATCCAGGCGGCGAGGCGGCGAGGAGGTGAAGCAGGCGACGGCCAACTGGGCGCTGCGCTCAAGGCCGTCGGGCACTGGTTGCTCGTCAAGCCGAGCCAAGCAGCCACGGGCGCTGCTTTGGCTGGGGTGGGCTGCACGGCTGTGTAAGGTTTTTCCTTTTTTTTCTTTTCTAATTTTCCTGCAACTTTGTGGGGTTTTTAAAATACCAAAACTATTTTAAAAATCACCAAAATGCTCCCGGTCACTTGTTAGAATATTCCTAACATGAAACATTTTGGTTTGGAAATTTTGAACATTTAAAATATTTTATATAATTTAAAATGCCCATTTCAAAAACTTGTGGATTAATTCTAGAACCCTTAGATGACCTAGAAAATGACACACCTCCTTTGACATGGGTTACGAACCAAGGCAAAGAGGATGAACATTTTGAAGGGCATTTCGTGTTCATTGAAATAATTTTTAGTAAACCCTAGTTGAGTTAAAAGGGGGGGTGTTACGGGGTTTCTGCCTTCCCCATTTCAAATTCAAATGAAATTTAAACATGATGCACACCCTAATGCATGGTCTATCCGGGATGTGACAACTCACCCCACTAAACAAGAATCTCGCCCGAGATTCAAGACGTGAGGTAGGAGGAAAAGGAAGTCACGAACTATCACAATCTTCATGATCCAATTGCCTTTCTCGAAGACGTTGATTCATTCCATCATCTTAGTCTTGACGTCTTGCTTTCAAGATCCTCGCTCGACACCGACAACAGAGAGAAGGGGAAATCCTACATGACTCGATCTTCATGAAGATCGTAAACATGATCAACTCAATGGACCGAGACGGTGACACATCTCGAGTTGAGACACAAAATACATCGAGGGGATGGAAGAACAACAATGGGATTTGATTGGTGGTAACAATTCCACGCTTAGGGAGATAGTGGATGGTGTCAAGGTGGCGAGGAAATATTTATCATGATCCCGTAACAGGACACCTCGAGAAAGGTGACGCAAGAACTATTCCCTTAAGTGGCAAAAGAATTACTTTTGATCCATAGATCATTGGAACTCTTTATACCAGCCTAAGGCAATTCACAACGATCATTTGGTGGGATGCAAAGGAATGGTACACCGGACTAAAATGGCTGATGTAGACTACCTTGTTGAAGACAACGCAATGGATGATTTTGCTTATCATCGAAGGTGGGGGACCCATGGTGAATCCACTTTTGAGGATGATCCTAGACAAGAATTACTAAGAAGGCAGCCCATAACGAAATGCCACAAGGACGGTGCAAGCTGGGAACGAAATGCAACTGTTGAATGTTCCAACCATCATATCCGCTGAGATTCAGATCTGGTTGGTGTTAGGATATTTCAGACTCAAAGACGTGCGAAAAAGGAAAGGTTGCAACACAATTTGACGAGATGGCGTTGCGAGATTCTCGGGATATGAACTACGATAGCAAGCTCCAAAACATGAGCTGGTTCTCGCTACAAACCTGTGAACACATTGTCCTGCATAAGCATGACCACAAGGTAGTCTTATAATAAAATACTACCGAAGTTCGGGTGGGGAAACCATCATCGAGGATATTGAAATCACTTCATAAATCCGGATTAGCTCTTATGAAGGAACTTCTTCTCCTTGAACAAATCCCGGTGGCTTGGGGTGCTAGGAATACATACGGAATGAAGATGATCAGTCTATCAAACCATAGAATACTTCGCACATGCATGACCGACTTGGGATGATTCCAGAGGAAGCAAAACAAACCTTTCTCAAATTCATGGCGGCAACTTACATCAGATGCACATGAACTAGAGGAAGTCACTACTTTCATCCAAACATATGCTTCATGAACGAAACACGAAGAATTGCTTACACAAGTTTCCAATACTAGGTTGATGCTCAACATGACTCATGGGGAGACAAAATGCTACCGATGGGCTCAACAGCAACTCATCGGAATTTCAATATCCTTTGGACTTCCACCATCATGTGAACACGGTGATAGCATTGGTCAGACCAAAAATATAATGGTGTATGCTCGAGGGATCAACCACGAGTAAGACAACATTACGAGCACCGTTGGTACTGATTTGATTTGACGATAGCCCATACTCAAATCAAAGGATTGGTAGGACGATAGATCCAACAACAGATCACAGGAACCAATTGATGAAGATATCATCTTTCTTCAACACACACTACACAAGAATATCCCTTTGAACGAACTAAATTAGGCAAGCTTTTATCTTCCAACTCTCCAAGTTGTTGTTTGGCTTGACCAACTAGCTCAGGGTATCCAACACAGATTCTTGGAGAAGGGTGGTTCACAAGAACCCAACTTGATCACGAGCCCAACATAACGATGGAAACAACACGGTAACACTTCCAAGAAGATATTTGGAAAGTCACGAACCACCGTATGTTACTAAGCTCGAGAACAATCTTGCTTTTGAGGGCAAGACGATATGATCAAGCGAGTGAGGACTTGGCACAATCCTAACTCATCAATCGAGGGGTGCACCGAAGTAAGGACTAGGTAGCACGATCAATCTCAGGATGATGATTTAATAACCAACACGCTAAGAATGAGGATAATGTCCATTAGCTGCCAAGCAACGAATTGCTCGGAGTATTGATGTCACACATCACAAGTCACTTGTCGGCTTTCCGGTTGCATCAACACGGAACCGAGGAATGAACGATGATGGCGAGAGTATCACTACATCAAGAATTCATAAGAGAAGGTGCAATTCTTATGACATTATTGACATAAAGATGGTAACACTCCGGGTGGAACAGAATCAAAAGCTGAATTGGCATTTTGATCTGCGGAATACAACTACTTTGACCTAGTCCTAGAAATGGATGAGGTATCGAGTTTGTTTCTCCTAGTCATTCCGGAATAGAATGGCTTGACGGACCACAAGGACAAAATGCATCGATGAACACAAATGCACGCATACCCTTGGCTATCAATTGATAGATGAAGGTTAGAATGCAACTGAAAAGAGCAACTCAGAGGAACATATAACTTCCTGAGTTGTGGATGCACAGATTAGTATGTCGAACGAAGCTCAACATTTCTTCCGGATAATCCATGCAGAAAGTAGAACTGGCAGAGTCACAATATGGATGGAGTACTCCTCAAGAGCACTCTTATTGTGATGTTTTGGTTCAAAAGAACTTCTGCCATAATTAGTTCATGGTATTTGGAAGAAGGATATACCACGGACCTCGAGGACTATCGCAAAGGTTACTAATATCCTAAAGGCACTAGCAAATACTAACAACATGAAGTAGGATGAATCTCGGATTCAAGAACCTGTGAGTAGAATGCCTACTACTAAATGGCATCACGGGATGCTTTCAAAGTGATGGCCGTAATCATCACCTGGGGATACAAAAGCATTGCTAAATTGCTAGGTGACTCCTAAACACCTAGGTTCATAATAATAGCTCCAACATATATGCCGAGGCAGCGGAGTACCTCAACATACTAATTAGTGTGCTTATTCGACCAAAAGGACATCGGAAAGCGGAAAGAAAGGATTTGCAAATGCATCAAGCTATTTAGAGACCTGGATGACTCGGACAAAGATAACGGCTGTAAATGCTCAAAATGATTTGAGACATCCTGCAAAATGGTGGCATAACCACTCAACAACATCATAACAAGATTCTCGAGATCAACGGTTATCATACGGAGTAGTAAGAACTGAATCGGGGATTAAAAACAACAATCCTATAAGTCTATGGATTAGTAACACGTCATCCTAATGGATAGATGAGAAGCCTAGTTCTTAAACCCCGTAGAAGAGAAGAGGATGACTCAGATCAGAAGGCCATGAGGTATAAGGAGTAAAAGAGCCTTACGTTCCCTTCCACAAACAATTCCCTTATATAACTAAAGCATTTCTAGACAAACTTCGACCAGTTTGGCTTGGTAATCCCACAGCAACAAAGCTCGATACCAACGCTGTCAGACCCCGATCCTAAGTCACACCGATCTAGCATGTAACCCATCATATCACTTTGCGGCCTCACGCACGGTATTCCCATCGGTGTCGCCTTACCATGTCCCGGACCGTTTATGCGTCTTTTGGCTCACGTATATGATAGTGTCGCTAGCATCCATATGACAAAGAACCCGGCCGACATGGTTAGTCGTGAACCCAAAGCGGCACTAACCTATGGGGACAGGCATACATGAATCACATCGAGCATGTCGGTCATCAACGTATATATTCGGGCTGTAGCACTGGGCTAACAGGACTCCGGTATCCCGGGCTGTGAGCTAGGCAGGACTCCGAATAACACCGGCGTGACATTTCCCGAGGGCAGAGACATAGGAACGAAATGAAACACATGCCGGCCGATCAAGTGTCCAAGCGGTAGTCTTTGGGCTAGCAGGACTCCGGTGAACCGGTCAGAAGCGGACTACTATCGCCGTAATCACGAGACTACATTTCCCCATATGAGAGGCTGCCAAGGATAAACAACTAGTTTGTCGGATCCCACACATACCAAGCATTTCAAACATACACACATTATGCTCAATATGCGTAGATACAACATGGCATCACAACATAACTCTACGACTTAAATATTATTCATTAGGCTCAAGAGCGAGATATTACAAACATGGGTCTCATGACCCAACACTCGAGCATACAAGTCAAAGCACAAGCGGAAGCTAATCATGTCCGAGTACGCATAACTATAAACGAAAAAGGCCGAGAAGCCCGACTATCTACCGATCCCGCCAAGGCACAAGATCGTAGCTGAGGTAACAAGCTAAACGTCGAAGTCCAAGCGGAACTACTAGCGAGACCGACGCGTCTCTCGCAAAACATAAAATAAGCAAACGTGAGTACAATTGTACTCAGCAAGACTTACATCGAACTAACTACATATGCATCATTATCAAAAGGGGTGGTGGAGTTTGACCGCAGCAAGCCAGCTTTGACTCGGTGGCTATCCCGAACTACGATCGCAAGTAACTCTTTGAGGTGGCGCACACGAGTCCACATATTCACCATATCAATACACCACTATGGACCCGCTCCGCCTCCCTACGAGAACGCCATCCATAGCACTCACGCTTATCTTGCGCATTTTAGAGTATCCACTTTCACTTGTCTATGAACCGATATAGGCAACCCAGAAGTCCTTCTCCGTGGACACGGCTATTCGAATAGATCATATTAAACCCTGCAGGGTGTACTTCTTCACACACGCTCACCACTTACCGTCGTTTACACGACATGTACCGGCAACCTTCAGCGGAAGCCCAACGTGGGTGTCGGCCACGGCCTACCTAAACACTCAAGTCCCTAGTCCAGTTTATCGCCTATTCGGGTTCCATCCGCAGGGAGTCCGCCGAGGTTTCCCATACAGCTGAACGATGTGTGCAGGGTTCACCGAGATACCAAACGGGCACTCGGTACACCGGGCCACGGTGCCTACCGCAACACAACCCACCCCTAAGGTCAGCTATGGCGGCCCCCAAAGATGCTGCTACAAACACCGAAACTACTTGCAACTCCGGACTAAGGACAAGGGTGGTCAAGAAGCCGAGAGGGTCCATTGGTTTCGGGCCCAATGCGTGGTAGTAACTGTATCATGGATCACAAACACAGAACTCAGTTCCTGAGGACGGCTGCAATGAGACAACCCACCATGTACTCCTACATGGCCTCTCACCGCTACCTTTTACCAAATCGTGTTCACACACTTAGCTCACACCCAATAGGACATGTTCATAACAATTCCAATTCATTCCCGATGAATCAGACCTGACTCAACTCTAAGCAAAGAGTGCATGACAACAAGCATAAATGAGTAGGCACAACATGGCTCAAACAATTCCTACTCATGCTAGTGGGTTTCATCTAGTTCTTTGTGGAATGACAGTCATGCAAAGGATCAAGGGGTTCAACCATCAGCAAGTAACACATGAGTCGTTGTTGTCCTAATGCAGTAAAATAGAGCAGGAGGCGAGAGAGTGGGATTGTATCGGAATGAACAAGGGGTTTTGCTTGCACGGCACTTCGAAGATAATATAGTTCTTCATCGGTGTCATCGAACAATCGTTTAACATCGCTCACCGGAGGGACAATTACCGCAAACAAGAGAGAACACAATCAATGCAATGCACATTCACATGAATGACATGTCATATTAAGGTACTGAATTCACCTAATGCAATAATAACCCAAGTTAGTTGAAGTGGAATTCAAACAAGGTTGAACTCCAACTCCAAATGCTAGTTCATAAATTACCCTAATCATGATTCATCCTATTCAGTGAGGTTAACTTGTTCAAACATGCATGATCATGGCATAAACAGATTCTTCATATTTTTCTGATCATTTTTCATATATAAATTATTTCCATCCGAGTTACGGTTGAATTTATATGATTTTAGAAGTTTAGAGTATTTTCTGGAATTTCCTGAATTAAATTAATCCAGAAAATCAAATAATTGCGTCAAGATGACGTCAGCAGTCAATCGCGGCGGTCCAGGTCAACCCCTGACCTGTGGGTCCCGAGTGTCGATAATTAGTTTAACTAATTAACTTTAATTAAAAACTAACCGGATTAGTTAACCGAGGGGTCCACCGCCGATGACTCGTAGCGATCAGTGGCCCACCACCAACGGTCAGTGGTCAACTCGCCGGCGTCTAGCCGCCGGCAAGGCCAGGCGCGGCGGAGCAGAGTGCTTTTGCACGTTCCGGCCACCAAATGGGGCGCGGAAGGCGTCTACGTGAGCCGGAGATGAACCGCGGCTCTTGGTGGAGTTAGCTTGGTCGGGATGGCGGAGTTGGCGCCGGCTGACGGGTTAGGCGGCCGCCGGGTTCGCCAACTACGGGTTTGGGGTTAGAGGGCTCGGCGAGGTGCGGAAGTGCATGGGCAGACCCGTTGGGGTGGGGTGAATGCAACGGCACCACAGGGTGGCCGGAGAGTGGCCGGGAGCACGTCGGGCGACGAAGCTCATACGGGCGGTCTGCAGTGATCGAGGTTGGTCGTTGTGGTGCTCGGGGCGCGAGAGAGGGAGAGGGAGTTAGATAGGCTCACGGGCGCATAGAGAGCCTCGCTGGGTCGGGGATTTAACCGGGCGACGGCTGACGTCAAAGGGGATCTCCGGCGACTTGAGCTCGGGCGAGGTCGGTGTAGTGGCCGGGCACTTAGAGCGAGCGGACTCGGCTAGCTAGGGGTAGTGGAGGCGGGCGGAGCTCCCGGACATGGTGGGGAGGAGCATGGACGGCGGCGAGCACGACTGGCGGTGGCCGGCGTCGGCGGCCAGTTGGGGAGAGCGAGAGAGGTGGCGGGCGAATGGAGTGTCCAGGGGGTTTGACGACGTGGAGGTCATCCAGAGGCGAGGCGAGGAGGTGAAGCGAGGCGACGGTGCGTGGCGCGCCCTGCCGTCGGGCACTGGCTGCTGCTGGCGAGCCAAGCAGCTCGGCTGGCTGTTGGGCTGGGCAGCGGGCGGGCTGCACGATGTAAGGTTTTTCCTTTTTTTTTCTCTTCTAATTTTCCTGCAACTTTGTGGGGTTTTTTAAAAAATACCAAAACTATTTTAAAAATCACCAAAATGCTCCTGGTCACTTGTTAGAATATTCCTAACATGAAACATTTTGGTTTGGAAATTTTTGAACATTTAAAATATTTTATATAATTTAAAATGCCCATTTCAAAAACTTGTGGATTAATTCTAGAACCCTTAGATGACCTAGAAAATGACACACCTCCTTTGACATGGGTTACGAACCAAGGCAAAGAGGATGAACATTTTGAAGGGCATTTCAGTTCATTGAAATAATTTTAGTAAACCCTAGTTGAGTTAAAAGGGGGGGGGGTGTTCTGGGGTTTCCTGCCTTCCCCATTTCAAATTCAAATGAAATTTAAACATGATGCACACCCTAATGCATGGTCTATCTGGGATGTGACAATCGTAGCATCGTTGTCGTCTTGCCAATTTATGCTTCTACGACTATCGCTACCGCTTAGTGATAAAGTAAAGCATTACAGGGCGATTGCATTGCATACAATAAAGCGACAACCATATGGCTCCCGCCAGTTTCCGATAAATCGGTTACAAAACATGATCATCTCATACAATAAAATATAGCATCATGTCTTGACCATATCACATCACAACATGCCCTGCAAAAACAAGTTAGACGTCCTCTACTTTGTTGTTGCAAGTTTTACGTGGCTGCTACGGGCTGAGCAAGAACCGTTCATACCTACGCATCAAAACCACAACGATAGTTCGTCAAGTTAGTGATGTTTTAACCTTCTCAAGGACCGGGCGTAGTCACACTCGGTTCAACTAAAGTTGGAGAAACTGACACCCGCTAGTCACCTGTGTGCAAAGCACGGCGGTAAAACCAGTCTCCCGTAAGCGTACGCGTAATGTCGTTCCGGGCCGCTTCATCCAACAACACCGCCGAACCAAAGTGTGACATGCTGGTAAGCTTGTTCTACTCGTGCATATAACATCAGCGCATAAAACCTGGCTCGGATGCCACTGTTGGGGAACGTAGTAATTTCAAAAAAATTCCTACGCACACGCAACGAGAGGGGAGAGTGTTGTCCATGTACCCTCGTAGACCGAAAGCGGAAGCGTTGCACAACGCGGTTGATGTAGTCGTACGTCTTGACGATCCGACCAATCAAGTACCGAACGCACGGCACCTTCGAGTTCAGCACATGTTCAACTCGATGACGTCCCTCGAACTCCGATCCAGCCGAGCTTTGAGGGAGAGTTCCATCAGCACGACGGTGTGGTGACGATGATGATATTCTACCGACGCAGGGCTTCGCCTAAGCACCGCTATGATATTATCGAGGTGGATTATGGTGGAGGGGGGCACTGCACATGGCTAAGAGATCAAGATATCAATTGTTGTGTCTATGGGGTGCCCCCCTCTTCCGTATATAAAGGAGGGGAGGAGAGGGCCGGCCAGGGAGAGGTGGCGCGCCCAAGGGGGGAGTCCTACTCCCACCGGGAGTAGGACTCCTCCTTTTCCTATTTGGAGAGGGAGAGGGAAGGAAGAGCAAGGAGGGAGGAAGGAAAGGGGGGCCGGCCCCCCTCCCAATTTGGATTGGGCTTGGGGGGCGCTCCCTCCCTTGCTCCTTTCCCCTCCTTTCCACTAAATCCCATTAAGGCCCATATACCTCTCGGGGGGTTCCGATAACCTCCCGAAGCTCTCGTATTATCCCGATCTCACCCGAAACCATTCCGGTGTCCAAATAGATTCGTCCAATATATCGATCTTCATGTCTCGACCATTTCGAGATTCCTCGTCATGTCCGTGATCACATCCGGGACTCCGAACTACCTTCGGTACATCAAAACACATAAACTCATAATATAAGCACATCGAACTTGTTGCGTGCGGACCCTACGGGTTCGAGAACTATGTAGACATGATCGAGACACGTCTCCGGTCAATAACCAAAGCGGAACCTGGATGCTCATATTGGCTCCCACATATTCTACGAAGATCTTTATCGGTCAAACCGCATAACAACATACGTTGTTCCTTTGTCATCGGTATGTTACTTGCCCGAGATTCGATCGTCGGTATCTCAATACCTAGTTCAATCTCGTTACCAGCAAGTCTCTTTACTCGTTCCGTAATACGTCATCTCGCAACTAACTCATTAGTTGCAATGCTTGCAAGGCTTATAGTGATGTGCGTTACAAAGTGGGCCCAGAGATACCTCTCCGACAATGGGAGTGACAAATTCTAATCTTGAAATACGCCAACCCAACAAGTACCTTCGGAGACACCTGTAGAGCACCTTTATAATCACCCAGTTATGTTGTGACGTTTGGTAGCACACAAAGTGTTCCCCCGGTAAACGGGAGTTGCATAATCTCATAGTCATAGGAACATGTATAAGTCATGAAGAAAGCAATAGCAACAAACTAAACGATCAAGTGCTAAGCTAACAGAATGAGTCAAGTCAATCACATTATTCTTCTAATGATGTGATCCCGTTAATCAAATAACTACTCTTTGTCCATGGCTAGGAAACATAACCATATTTGATTAACGATCTAGTCAAGTAGAGGCATACCAGTGACACTCTGTTTGTCTATGTATTCACACATGTATCATGTTTCCGGTTAATACAATTCTAGCATGAATAATAAACATTTATCATGATATAAGGAAATAAATAATAACTTTATTATTGCCTCTAGGGCATATTTCCTTCAAGGCGTACTGGCATCATCGTCGTCCTGGTAGCGCATGCGGCACCTAGTCGTGTTGAACACCTTCATGGTGAGCGTGGAGTTGCCGTCGTAACTGAGGACAAGGAAGTACCCGTGCAGCAGGTCGTAGGCACGGACAAACTGCTCCCAACCATGACACAGGTACATGTGGTCGTGCCTGAACACCACCTCCACATCCCACAGCCTGCGAAGCCCGCTGCCGGCCTGTCGCAGCTTCACATTCTTTGGCCGATGGCTGTCCAGCATCTTCATAAAAGTGTCAGGGATCCTCTGCGGCATGGTTCAAGCCGTGATGTAGCAAACAGCAGAGTTATGATAAAGATATGGGTGAAGGGGAGATCTCTCCTTTTATATACCTGCCTCTTGGAGGAATTCTCGAGTATGATCGTGAAGAACTCGAAACCTTCCAAGTCGTACTCTGGTGTGGCAGAAGCAGAGCTCATGTGGCGGCCTCCCCCCATCTCTGATAAGCAGCAGAAGAGACCAATTACCACCCTTACAACAATATCATACAACATTACAGCAGTAGAAGTTTTGAGCAGAAGATAATCAACTACACTTAATTAATTTGGTAGGTTAGTTGGCAATAGTTGGAACAGAGCCGAGTTTTAAACATGAAAGAAAACTGAGAAAAAAAGCAATGCACTTGTGCTCAACAACACTTAATTAATTTTGTAGGTTAGTTGGCAATGACAGTTGGCACCCTTCAAAACTAGGGATTTCTTTAGACATGAAAGAAAACTGAAAATGTTGAAAAACAGACATAGTAATCTAAAAAACAGAGCATGTTTTAGGTGGCTCTAGGTTGACATACTAGAGCTGAGCACAAGATTTATTGGTAGAATGTTATTCAATATATTCTTGATCATCAAATGTAAGAGAATATATATCCTCACCATCTTTAGCTTCTAGATATGTTAAGATTGATAGGCACAAAAGTAAATCTCAAGGGAGCAATCTATATAGTGGTATATGCTCAAATTTACCGTTAGACCTGTTATTGTGTGCCTCAATCTTCCATGTATATGCTCAAATATACCCTTAGACTTGTTATTTTTGCAAAAATGCCATGCCTATATGCTTCAATTTGTAAATCAGCCATAAACTTGTTATTTGTAAATTTCAGGAACATAGCAGATTTGAAGTTGTGGTCCATGGCAGTTTTCTACACGAACTGTTCTAAATCAAGTGTGTTATCCTCATTTTTATTCAGAGTGTGGCAGTGTTTACCTACAACATGGCAATTTCACACAATCTCCTGTTGGCTACATGAAACTGAAAAACAAAAAAAAAACTGAAACAAACTGAAAAACAAGCAGTGCACTTGAGAAAAATACACTTCTTCTTCCTCTTCTTCTTCTTTTTATTTTTTCATCTTTCTTCTTTCTTCTTAACCTAAACTAAACCTAAAGTAAACTAAATGTAGACCAAAACTTAAAAAACAGAAGGAAAAAAACCTAAAGTAAACTCTTCACGCCTTATAACTTTCAAACACGTGTCCGTCGACAAGCTTATAAAATTCATCAAAACCACAGCCAAGGAAACTAACATGGTGGTCAGCCAGTTAGCTAACAAAACCAGCACAGTCGACATTGGCACCATTGGTCATGCGGATGCGGCACCAACAACAATTGCCTCTGCTCTGTCTTCAGCTACTGATTCTACCAATTATGCCATTTTCAGTGAATAACTAACCGATGGGTTTTAATACGATGACGACGGAGTATAAAACAACCAAAGGTGATGATTGGCAACGCAGCACAGAAGTACATGTTCCACCACTATCTCCAGCAGCCTCTTGCTATACTTCTTGGGCTACCGGGTCTACCAATCATGTCAGTTTTTCGAACGAATTGCTAACTGGTGAGCTCGAACAGGATGACGACGGAGTATGAAACAGCCAGGGATGATGACTGACAACACTTGACAGAACCACATGTCGAACCACTGAACTGAATCGAACCAAGAGAGAGGGTAAACAAGCAGGTGAGAGCAGAGGAAAGAAAGAAACCTTGCTCGTTCTTGCCGACGCCCTTGCCGGACTTGGATCCCATCTTCTGCAGCAGCCTGAAGCCGACGTTGGAGGCGGCGAGCCGCGTGTCGACGAAGGCCTGCTCCAGCCCCTCCGTGTCCAGGTTCTCCACCGGGGTGGCCGCGGTGGTGGAGGAGAGGGGCGTCGGGCGGCCGGGTGGACGCTGTGATTTGATTTTCGGCCGAAAAAAACTTATTTCGGCCGATTTTCGGCCATCTCGCCATGGCCCGGTACATGGCCCTTTCGGCCGAATAATTTTGGCCCAATTTGAATTTTGTGGCCTGGCCCAGCTTCTAGAGCGTTTCTGTTAGGCTTCGACTGAGACAAAACCACGAGACCACACGTCCTAATCCTAGAATCTCCCTTTCCTCTCGATCCTCCTGTGTGTGGCGCCGCCGCTGCGCACAGGGCACATCTCACGCGATGGCGGCTTCTTCGGCCAAGGCGCTCACTACCCTCCTGCCATCATCCACGTCTCCTCGCCTCCACCCCATCCACTTCATGTGCGCTGACTCTCCAAGATTGAGGCATGGTGCTCGACGGCTGCGACAAAGGAGCTGGTGGAGCCCGAGCTGACCAGTTCAACGGAGGCATGAGGATGGAGCAGCGGCAGCAGCATGGTGGGCGGCCGCTTGATTGAATCTTAATTCTGGATGCGTTTATATCTTCCTATTTGAAGTATGCATGCAGTTTTGGTTCTTCAGCAATTTGGCCATGCTGCTCTGATTTACTTGTGTTGCTTTAGATTAAGGATTGTTGTGCTGCTATAATTATGCCCTATTTGATTCAGATTTTGCTTAAATTCGGCTGAATTTCGGTCAAATTTGATCCAAAAATTCAAATTTTGTTTCTGCAATTTCGTCCGAGATTTTACCGAAATATTTGAAATGGCCGAAATTCGGCCATCTCGTTCGATGGGCGAAAAAAACACAAAACGAAAATCAAAACATTGGTGGACGAGGCGCCGGAGGCGGGCGTGTGATGGTGGAGGAGAGGGCACCGGGCGGCCTTGGTGGTGGAGGAGAGGGCACCGGGGCGGCTGTGGAGGAGGAGGAGCGGCGAGGCGACCGCAATGGTGGAGGAGAGGCGCGACGTCCGCCGGGGGTGGGGAGGTGGCGCCATGAGTGTGATCGCACGAGGCAGGCGGGCGGCAACGGGGTGGCGAGGTGGAGGAGGAGTCAAGGGCGGCGCGGCGTGGCCTTGATGACGAGGTTGGCGCGGCGGCGGCGCTGAGGCGGGTGGCATAGGGCGGCGGCTCGGGCACGGGGCGGAAAGAGAGAGAGAGGGGATAGAGAGATCGGGCGCGAGCGTCGTTGGCATTTTAGTTAGGGCACGGTTCTTTGCCGTCTGCTAGCAGACGGCAAAGAGCCTAGCTAACGGACATTAGTTTGGTCACTTTCTTTGCCGTTTGCTGGCGGAGGGCAAAGAAAGTGGTCGTTAGGTGGCTCTCCCGAGTGGGCCACCCTCCCTCTTTGCCGTCTACTAGCGGACGGCAAAGCTTCTATGCCGTCCATCCGGCTGACGGCAAACATGATCTTTGCCATCAGCTCTTTCTTTGCCGTCAGTTTCATATAAGCTGATGGCACAGACCTTCTTTGCCGTCAGCTGGCTGACGGCAAAGATCTGGCTGATGGCAAAGATCCTGATTCCAGTAGTGTAGGCGGGGAGACCTTTATTCCATCTTCAGGGAGCCGCCGCCGTCTCGTCTTTTTGAGCAGAACACAAACTCTACCAAATTTCAAAAGAACGACTAACAACAGAGCCCTCCCGCCAGTCTTTGCCAGGATCCGCCGCGCCCCCATGGCCCTAGGGCCACATGAGACGAGGCGGACCTGCGGTGGAGCCGATGAGAGACATAAACCCTAGCATTTTTGGAAGAGAAATATGTATCCATATGCCACCATTGTACATGTCCAATGTGTTTGGTTGGGGGGTGTTGAAGGCAGGGAATAAGAGTTTAAGATTGCTGAGACTAAAAATCCGTTGATTGGTTTAGGGACTTGGGAATTAGTAAGGGAACGGAAAGGGAAATTAGGAGGACCAACTCTTATCGATCTCTACCGTGGGGGAGCCTGGTAATTCACCGAAGGAATAGGAGTTGACGTATCAAGAAATATTGTTACAGATATGGTGGGCCACCTCCCGCAGTGAAGTAAAAATAAAACACGAACATCTTAGCTAATTAAAGAAACTACTCTCTAATCTGCAGATGCTGTTTAGAATTAGGGAAACGTTTAATGACGGCAGACCGGTCGAAGCTTTCGGCCGGTCGCGCTGGCTCACGCGCTACGCGCATGTCTCTAGTACAAGCCACGTAACCAGTAAGGCCCACCAACCGCTCATTCTTCTTTCTTATCCTCACTTGGAGCACCCCAGCCACCAATCCCCCATATCTCTATCTCACCGTCTCGCATCTCCGGCCGGCTCACGCGGGTCATGGCCACCGCCCCATGAAATTGCTGCTGCCCATGCCCACGCGCACCCCAGGAACTGCTGCGGGGAACCAAGTCAGCGATGACGGACGCAGACAGACGATGGTTGTCCACCACTTCCCTTCTCGTCCATCTCCGGCCACGGTCAGGGCGTACTCGCAGCTCCGCGGCTGCACGGCGTGCTACAACCAGTAACCGGCCATGCTTCAACCGATGGCCAGATTTGTTTTCGGGAAGGCGACGGTGATTTGTGGCGGCGATGTCGGTGCTGCGATTTTGCTGCAGCCGGCACCGGGAAAGCTACCACCGGCGACGGGATTTGCTACAACCAGTGGGGCCATACCACGGCGGTGGTGACCACGGCCTGACGATGGTGACCACGGCCCGACGGTAGTGCTGCAACCAGTTTGTATTTTGCTACAACCAACCTCATTTTTTGCTACTACCGTCTTTGAATTTTGCTGGAAACAAACCATTCTTTGCTACCAACGTCTTTATTTTTGCTATAACCAGTGTGTGATTTTGCTTCCACCATATCATGTTTTTGCTGGAACCGGCGGCTCGTATTTTTTTTGTTCCATCTCCCGTGCGAGTTTTTTGCCGGAGCCGGGGTCCCATTTTCTTTTTTGCTTCCACAGTATGTTTCTTTTGCTGGAATCGGCACTGAACTTTGCTACCACCATTTTTTTTGGTTGTATGCTACGCGGTTGTGCCATTTTGATTCTGTAACTGGCGACGAGGATGGCCGGCTGCCATTGGACTGCAGCTGCCGCATAGGAGTTGCGGCCATCGCCATGAGGAGCTGCAACCATAGGAAGCAGGCTGCTACATGCATGAAGCCGGCGACCACAACCGACAATGACGACGGCGACCAGCGACGAGGGAAGCGACGGCGACCGACGTCGAGGGGAGCGACGGCGACCGACGTCGAGGGGAGCGACGGCCGAAGAACGTGCGGGTGATGTTTCGAGGCCGGGGTGTCGCGCGGTGTCGGTTGACTTTTCGAGAACGAGGACGAAGATTAGCCTTTTAATCGAACGGTTGTTAGCAGGCATATCGGACAGCTGTGGGCCGACCGGCCCAACGACCGGCCCAAATTTGGGCCGGTGCGCCGGCGCAGAGTACTGGCCCTTAGAGTTCAAGTGTATATTTATTCCGTCAGATTGGTTACATCTACTACCCCTATAAAAGCAAGAAAGGATGGAGAACCAGACCATCTTATCCATCAAAACATGCAATCTGATGATCTACATTCCTCCAGCATACTAAACAAGTTTTATGCTTTAATTACCCACCATGCCATTGCCTTAATTAATTATCCACCATGCCATTGGGTTAACATCGTCCCGAACACGTCGTTGCCCTCTGGCAGTCTGGCTACCACGCCGTCGGGACAGTTTGGCCACCGCCCCACACCTCGCTCCACCTCTTCCCTTCAACCTCCTCGCCAGCCATCGCCTCTACCGCCGCTGGACAACCTCCACATGTGCCTCTCCACAAGCGCCGCTGGACAGCCATGCCGTCCACGCGCCGCCGCGCCATCGCGCCGTCCGCACCCGCGCCGCCTGGACCGCCGCGCCATCCACGCGCCGACCCCGTTCGATCTAAACTATACGAGGGGTTGCCCCGACCCCGTTCCTCGAGTTGGCCGTGGAAGAGAGAGAGCGAGACGGCAATGGTGGATCTAGACGAGGGGTTTCCGTCCCTTTCATTGCATCCACCAGAAGAGAGAGATCGAAGGGAAGAAGCTTGACGATGGTGCCCCGGCCCGGCGCCTCTCCGCACCCGCTCCCTGGCAGTGCGCCTCCGCACCCGGCGGCCCTTGCTCCTTCGCCAGCGCACCACCGCGCCTGGCCCCGCTGCTCCTCCGCCAGAGCCCTGCCGCACCCGGCCGCAGCCTCACGCGTCTCTGCGCTGGCCCTCCACGCCTCCCCGCGCACGGCGCTGACGGCCCTCCACACCTCCCACGACATACCCGGGGAGCTCACTGGCACGCCGATGACACCCATATCCTTTACAGTAAATCATGTTCCGGTATTCATGTTCAGTTATAGGCTTGTACTGATTTCTTCACTTCCACCACAAGTATTTATGTTCAGTTGTATGCTTCTACTGATTTCTTAACTTCCCGATGGTTTTACCTTCATCCACATGCATCTTGACGGTCATAAAAACAAACACTACATACTGTTTTATCATCTCAACAATGTTCAGATGCATTTTGGGGATTTTCTGATTTTCACAATAAAAAACAACTTCTGTTGAAGATAAACATCATGACAAATGCTGCCAAACCAGAAGCAAAATCACCTAACAAATATAATGCAATCAGATTTAATCCTGAATCTCTCATCAATGCAGAGATGAGTGGACGTTCCAAAAGCTTTGTCTCAGTTCCCTGCTGGTTCGAGATCCGCACAAGTTTGCTCCCTTGCGTCATCAGCCTCATCTAAAGGTATTCTTCCCCAGCCTTGTCGTTCTGCAAGAGACGCTTGAATATTTCGACATGGATCTCCACAGACGAAGTTCTGCACTCATATGGCGCATTATTTTTCTGTTCCACCTCCATTTAGTTTCGACTGTAGTTACCTGATAAACCGTGGAGGACAAGCGCCCTAGCAAACCATAGAAATTTATTGTCAGAACTGTTGTTTATGCTTGTTCGATTCTGATGCTTCCAGTTGGCATTTGCGTATCATCTTTTCATAGTTGCTGAGGCGCTTCTTTTCTTAAAAGTTGTACGCATACAAGCTGCACCCGTGAGTGAGCACAATTGTCCTATGGCACATAATTTAGAGTTTAACTTTTTAATACTTAAGAAGTGCTATTTTTCTTGAAATTTGTACAAATACATGCTTCTGCTCTGAGTCAGCACAACTGTCAAAATTCAGAGTTTTGCTACATATTCAAATTACTGATAATGCCATAATTGCAAATAATTTAGAGGCATGCCATGTAATTGCAACAATTATGAATAATAAGGTCATATTTTTTTTGTAATTTTGATCCTTTGATCGGTCTATTCTGCGTTGAAGGTCCCGTTCATCTCTGGCAAATTCAGCTGCAGCCTCAATTGTACGTGTGCTTCAATCTATTTTCATGTTGTTTTCTTGGGCCTTAGTTTTTTTTCTTGGGTGTTTGACGAACGCTTCACAAATTAAGCTCCTGTTAACAATTTCAAAGCTGTTGGTTGGCCTGCAGCTCGTGTGGGCCGAGGTGAAGCACGCTTTAGTCTGTCCCTCAGAAGTTGTTGCCGCCCTCCTCGCTGCCACTGCCGGAGACGAAACATGGAACATGGTGGTAAGCCTCCCCCCCCCCCCCCCCCCTCAGTTCTTCCCCTTTGCTTTGGACAATTTATGTAAATGTTATTACTGTTTATAAATATTTTCTGTTGTTATGGCTGATAATCTTGACTTTTCCGGTGTTCATGGAGGTAACTAAGGTATATCTATGCTGTAGTCGACAAGGGGGCCTACCTATGATGCCCGTGCAGTTCAAAATGTTTGCAGGCCAGCCTATGATGTCAGGTTGGAGGCATAATTATGATGTCAGGTTGTTGTACACGGAAATTTTGTGGGATATTTCTTGCAGATTGGGAGTTTATGTTTTTCTTCGTTAGCTTTTAAGATTGTTGTAGTTAAAACATGAGATGGAAGCCTCAGATTGAATACTGAGCTATGTTACAGATTTACAGTAGTGGCTATCTTCTACATCAGCCTCTGTTCAAATAGTTTATTTTATATGTTCGTTTATGGAAGTTGATTATCCTCGCATACAACTACCCTCAGCTCAGGAAGCCTCAGATTGAATACAGAGCTATGTTGCCAAGGATTTAGAAGGAATTATTTCCATATAAGTAAGATTATTTGATCCTGTTCTGAAATACTTTTTAATGCTTATATTTGGATGGGCATGATGTGGTGCAGGTTCCACCGATTCTGGAAGCACACGGCTGAATGGAATCCAACAGAACCGATGCTGCATCTATGGCATCCTATAGTAGTGATACATGTTTAATTCGGTGATAACAGATATATCATCCTATTTTTTTCACTTGCATGGTTCCTTTCCATTGATGTTGTAGTTGGTACTTGCCAATCTCTATGGAGTATTGGTATGAGTGGACTAAGTGAGAAGAGTACATGATTGTAGGTTGCAACTTGCTAATTATGCGTCCATGTTCATGTGTGTGTCATTATTAGATAACATCTCTACTTTTTTCTCATAGTTGCATTACTGGAAGGTGGATCGGGGTGCACTGTTGAAGCATTTTGATTGGCCTGAGAAAAATGAGGACACTGCGACAGACAACCTTTTGCTTACTAACCTCATAAATATTTGAAGCATAAGTTTCAAACTACATAAATGATCTCATAACCTTGCCTGTGACATTGCACCTATGGTATGAGGAGTACGCCAAATTTACAAAAAGAACATATACAATTTGTGGTAGTAGAATTACATTTAGTATTGAATATTTGATTGATATTCCTTATTCCGTATGTTGCCAAGTTTACAACCTTTATATCTAAAGCAGTTTAACTTTGATACTAGGCAATTGGTATCCTGAGCTTTGCCACTTTCTGAAGTGCATTGAGATAGGAGTTTCAGTTCTTGATTTTCAGGAAACAGAAGAGGAGCGTTTGAGGAAAGAGGAGGAGAGGGAGGGATGGGAAGCACAGAAAGGGAGAAGGGAAAGGGAAAAGGAAAAGTTGCTCAAGAAGGAGAATAATAGAAATGCTTTACATGTAGGCATTTCGTTGCAATGTTCTCATGGATTATTGGATAACAGTCTTCCTCTTGATTGTTTTGTTTTAGTAAGTTGATGATCACATGGAAAATGTGTGATGGATACATGGAGTTTTGTGGGTAACCTGGTTTATTTTGCCTTTTTGAGACTTTTTTGAAATTAATATTCAGTACAACCATTGCCAAAGTATACATATCAACAGATCAGCTTCTAAATCATTCGTCGACTTTCAATGCTTTGTATGACGGGTTCAGTAAGATGATGCATCCGATTAATATCTTGTTGTTCGGAAGGTCTTGATTATATGAAAAATATTGTTTTCTTGCCCGTGAAGATTAGCATGTTTGTACGCTTACTCTATAGTAAGTTGTCGAATTCGGATTACTTGTTGGACTACCAGGGGCATCAACTGCTATAAGATAGTGATGATCCCTTCAGTCTGTTATAAATACAATTTTAGTTTGGTGTGCTTTTTATTGATTTTTTTATGATAAAAATTGAGAAATAAAGAAGCATTGTGGCATATCGATATTACCATACTACCAGATATATCTATTCAATTTAGCCATTTCCTTTTTGGATAGACATGTGTTATGTTTCTTAACATTTATTTTTTTTGGACTTAATTTGGACATGCAAAGTGGGGACTTGGATGTCTGTCCACTCTAATTTGATATGTGACGGTTCGATTTGAATATTTGTATTTTCCTCAAGATTTACAATACAAATTCTCTATGAATACATTCATCGTGCTAGGTGAAAAACTAAGGGGACTTGTAACATGTTTTTTAGAAATGGAGGAGGACCCCCGGCCTCTGCATATGGACGATGCATGCAACCACTTTATTAATTATTCACACAAGACCTTACAAAATCATTCAACAGTAAGACTAAAGCCACCGTCTAGGCAACATCTGTCGCTACTCCTATCCAGTTGATAGGGATGCTGATAGTCTGGGCCTAATACTAAATAGACCTAGCAGCCAAACCTAACATCTAAAACCTGAGGTCCCAACCAGGACGCCCGCCGGGTATGGGTCACCCACCAGTCCGGCGCACTCCTCAACCAGGACGCCTAGCGGGTATGAGGCCACCGCAGCCACCGGCCACCAATCCATCTTCAATGATGTACTGCTGCATCTACCTTGCCCGGTCTTGCTATCGTTGACGCCACCACGACGCCAGACAACGCCACCATCCTGCGCTCGTCCATCATCACACGCCCACCGGCGAGACGCCGCTGCTCCATGCCGCCGAGACCCGCCGTCGTCGACGCGAGAGAAGGCACGCCACACCACCTCACGCCTCTTCCATCCGGCACCGCTCCACAAACGATGCCCCCAATAGGGAACATGACACCGCAGCGCCGCCATCATCCGATCAGGAGATCTTAGGATTTTCCCCGGAGCGGCACGAGCAAGTTGACGATAGTTGCTTCACAATGCCTTCATCAAGGTAACGGCGTAGACGCCGCCATCGCCCGCCATGACCAAAGCCGGTCGGTTTTCACCGGCGACTATGTCTCCCCAACTCGGCGCCGGTGCTAATAGTGGGATCCAAGATCCGTCACTACCAGCCTGGCCAACCGCCTTCGGTGGAGAAGGCAGCCACCACCACCATGCCCGGGCCAAGAGACCCGGACGTCCTCGTGCCGCAAAGATTATCCAAGGGGGATCTCCTCTTGCCGTTGTCGAGACGAGGCGCAGCCACAGTTGTGGATCTCGATCTAAACCCCTCGGGCCCAGATCAGATCTCATAGCAGCCAAGATCTCATCCGCCAAACGGGCGTCGAAGATCTCCTGGCCACCGCCAACCCGCTGCGAACTGCCGTTGGAGGAGGAGTGAGATGGACGCCGCTGCCCCCACGCATTACCACCGGCAACATAGCTACAGAAAATGCTAGTAAGTGATCACTGTGTAGTAGCTCCATATGTTACATATAAATGGGTTATTTTCATCTTATTTGCACCTTCTTTGTTGTTCATGTCATTTAGTTTTGCCTCCATATGGAACACATTATTTTTGGAGATATATTATGTATGGATGAGAAGCTATGTAAATATCAACCCGTATTTTGATAATTATTTGATGACAAATGAGACTTGTGTTGCACGTGGAAGTTTACTAGTATATAGCATGTGAAAGGGTGCCTCATGCGGACGCGACTGTTGGTGAAGACAACCTTCCAGGAGCAACCGCCGTTCGGTTGCATTAAGGGAAGAGTGGGGATTAACCTTAATTAACATTTAGTTAATTAATCTTAACAGATGCAACGCCAAATAGGAGCACATCTCACGTAACCTACCCTTCCTTTTCTTTGTTCATGCCAATTAGTCTCACAAATAATTCTCACCTCGTACCAAACGTGGGACTGGGACTAACAGTCCACTTCCCAAGTATAATCCCTTCCTCTCATAAATTCCCATTCCCTCTCCCTTAAATTGCCGAACACGCTGTAAATAAAAGTGGGGGAGTACGTAGCAAGTCTGAACTACCCATCGGTCGAGTGGTGGTCAAATCAGCGTTGAAGTCGCTTCTTCCCGTTGTGTTCTCCCTTGGAGCGGCAAAGGGGGCAGTTTGAAATTCAAAATCCGGCACCACCACCACCCGCCAGCCGAAGCGGGAGGAAGGAGCCTCTTCCCCGAGCATAAACACTGTCGTAACGTCCCTAGCTTGTTGTATGACATGGACTGGTTGTAACCTTCTCCTATTCCGTAGGATCTAGATAGGCAGGACGTTCCTAAGCTCCAGGGAGCCCGTTGGGGTCTCTCCCTTTCCCTTATACATAACGTAAATCATCTCTGTGAGCTAATACAATCAGAATCAGTGTGAAATCCATCCCATAACTCGTCCCTCAAACCCGGCGCCCATCCTCCATCCTCCCCAACCGCGCCGCCTCATGTTCAGCGTCCAGTCCCCCCGCCCCCTGAGGGCTCGCGGCGGCGATGCGGCGGCAGAACGGGGCAGGGAGCTCCGCCGCGAGAGCAAGGTCGGGGCTCGGACGCGCTCCAAGCTGCGGGAGGCGGAGAGGTCGAGGAAGGAGATCGAGGAGGCCGACTACCACCGTGTTTGGGCGAAAGGTTCGGGCACTATTACTATCTGTGAAGTTGATTAGTCTCTGCCGATTACTAATAATAAACAAATAGATAGATTTAGGGCGCATCGTCTCGCCTACATGGTGCTTGTTCTTATTCCTCGCAGGATCATTTCCCCTTATTTTAACAAGAAATTTCTCTAAATAAAAGCATGGTCATCAAGTGTACACCGAGTGTAAACGTCTTGGGAATTTCAGAATCTTAAGGCCTTTTTTGGTACTAGGGTTTTTGAGGGGATTGGTGGGGATAAACCCCACAGGGATTGGGTCCCAATCCCTTCAAATCCCCATTTATCCCCAATCCACTAGGTAGGGGTAGTGCATTGGGTATTGAGAAAAATGCACTAGAGTTTGGGGATTTGTGAGGAAATGTGGGGATGAAATGTGGAGTACACTAGAATCAAACGGTGTTTTGGGATATGTGTGGATTTAGGGGTTTGACCGGGATAATCCCCACCAATTCCCTAAAATACACTAGTACCAAACAAGGCCTAACTGCAAACAGAAATACTAGTAAAAGGTATTCCCTCCGGTTCATTGACTACAAACACTTTTCCTATTCAACAATAGCAAGTCAATAATTAGGGGAGAAATCAATCAGGGGCTAAATTGGTACTACTACTTGATCTATCATTGGTTCACCAAAAGAAGTGGACAGCTGCTAGCAATCTATGTTCTTTCTTCAAGCATGATACAGCCACATCCGTTTAGTGGTGTGCCTCTTGCTATTGTGACGTTCAACTTCTGCTTCTGGAATCTGAATATACACTGCTATACATGTTGCAGGCAATGAACTCTTCTACACCAGAAGATATCAGGAAGCAGCAGCTCACTATACCGAAGCTGTGAACAAGAATCCAAATGAACCTGCAGTAAGGATTTGGCTTACCGTGATTATACTTTTATATTACATATGAAGGCAACTTTAGCTCATTCGTTAAATTTGGTTCTCCGTTCAAGTTAGATGAGCCTCTGAATATTATAAATTCAGTCACATAACATATCATTTATGAGCTGTCCTGTTTGTTTTACATTTTACATCATTGACTGGAAGGCATGCTCCGGAGGGCATAATTTTTTATTGGCTCCCTGGTTACTGTAGTATTTTACTTTGATGATAGTGATACTTTTATGATTGGCCATCCAGGTGTTTAGAAACAGAGCTCAATGTCACATCTTTCTGGGAGCTCTGCCCCAAGGTCTGGAAGATGCAGAAAAATGTATTGAGCTGGATCCTACTTTATTTGATGGGTTATCTCTGTAAAGCGAAGGTTCAAGCCCTGATGCAGAATTATCAAAGTGCTATGGCAACATACATAGAGGGTTTGAAGCGTGATCCAAACAGTACTATCATAATTGATGGCTTTAAGAGGTAGCATTCCAGTCCTCTGTTTGCCTTGTTGACATTATAACATGAACTGACATTTGTTTTTGTTGGACTAGATGTGTGACATGCATTGAGAAGTCTAAAGGCGGTGACGTTGGGATTGTGGATTTAGAAGACATTTTGGTCAGTCTCTTCCATCATTATTTGTTTCTGTTTAATTTTTCCACACATATTTCTTGCATGGATGGTTCACCGTGACTGTGGTAATCCTTGTGCAACAGGAAACAAAGAAACTGTACCTTGACTGGCAATGAGAACCTTCTAATTAGTAGTTAAACTTTAAAAGGACCACTTAGAAATCTTAAACCATACTTATGGTGTACATGAAGCACAGCGCATTGAAAACCTGCTAATTAGTAGTTAAACTTTACCCCTTCCAAACAATCTGGTTGAGTTTTATTACCCCAAGTCACTAATTCTTTCCTCTCAATGATCCTAACAGAGAGATTGGCATTCAGACATTTCTTTGTCTAATGAACTTAAAAAGTACATGGAAGAAGTTGCAGTATTGAAGAAAGAAGCTTCTGATGAGCGCTTGAGGCGGATGGAATCTGAACAAACAGTAAGTTCATACCATGATGTCCTAAAAAATTTATAAATGATAAGCATTTATTTTTCAAAAAAGCTATCTTATCTAACTGGAGGGCCGCACTTGCAAATTAGGCCTATGGCTTATGCGTGCACTCTCTAGCCATTCTTACTACTACAACTTATCTGGACTCGATGCTATTTATGCCAAATGAAACCATATTAATCAAGCCATCTATCACAGATAAATATGAATGGAAGTGTGTGAATTCTGCAGGCTAGGATATCAGAGGCAAACCACGTGCAACGACAGAAAGAAAGCGAGGAGCATCTTTCCAAAATACAACAAGAGTTGCAACAGGTTAAAGCACGACAGGATGAGGTTGCTAATGAGCTACAGAAAGCTAATAAGCATAATGAACATGCTCAAAATCAGCTTTTGGAATCGAAAAAGTTCCATAGTGAGGAACTTCAGAAGGCCAGTGAGCATAGTTTGAATCTGCAACATCAGCTCACTGAATCCAAAGAGCGGTATAATCAGCTTCAGTCCAAGCATGACGTCTTGCTAAAGGGACGAGATGCTGCACTCGAAGAGGTAGAAAAGTTACGCCGGAGAAGTGCAGCGATGCCCTGCCAGTTTTCATTAGCTGAACTAGAACGTGCAACAGAAAATTTCAGTACTTCAACGAAGTTCAGAGAATGTGGGGTTGCCTCTGTGTACCGAGGTGTCCTCCGGAACATGAAAGTTGCAATAAAGGTGCTGAGACACGATGGTCAAGGACGCTCACAGTTTGAACAAGAGGTAGTTCTACTGAACTCGCTCTGAAGTTTATTTTGCCTATGTCATGCTAGAAAAAGTTGGTGATGTCTGCTTCTTTTCAGTCAAAGCTGGAACTTGAATAAATTAGTGTTTCCAAAACGACTAGTTGTAAATAATTGATTTTGTATTTATTTTGCAGGTTGCTATCCATAGCAGAGTGAGACACCCCAACCTAGTAACTCTGCTAGGAGCATGCACAGAGTTATTGACGCTTGTCTATGAGTTCTTACCAAATGGTAGTCTTGAAGATTTTCTTTCATGTGAGGATAAGAGGCAAACTCTGACCTGGCAGATTCGCATCCGTATTATTGCAGAGATATGTTCAGCTTTGATCTTTCTGCATGAGAACAAACCTGACCCAATTGTTCATGGTGATCTTCAGCCTGGCAACATTCTCCTTGATGCTAACTTTGTCAGTAAGCTTAGTGATTTTGGCATTTCTCATCTGCCAATCCAGTCCAACAGCAAAAGCACCAAGCATCCCGTGGATGACCCTACATACAAGGACCCAGAATGTCTTGCCACTCAGAAGATGACACCTCACCCTGATGTTTATTCTTTTGGAATGGTAGTCTTGCGTCTTTTAACTGGAAAGCCTCCTCTTGGTATAAAGAAGATTGTGGAGGATGCTATGGAGCAAGGTGACCTCAATTCTGTAGTTGATACCTCAGCCGGAGAGTGGCCTGATGTGCACATCCAGCAGTTAGCACACATTGCTCTCAGTTGCACTGAGCAAAACAGCAGGTACCGTCCTGTTCTTTCAGGCCAGCTCTGGACAGCAGTTGAGACCATGAGGGATGTTGCAATGTTATCTTCACAATCATCTTCAAGTTTTGTGCAAGAGGAAAGCATCATACCGTCACACTTCACCTGTTCTATATCTCATGTGAGTAGAAAGGAACTCTATGCTTTTTCCCTATTCAGGAGCACATAAATACCCCCTCTGTCCCATAATATAAGATCGTTTTGCAAGCTAAAAATGACTTGAATGTGTCTTTTGTTTCGTCTATTTCTAGGCACTCGTGTGATGCTAGTAGCTCTCTTATCTTGTGACTAATCATCTTTTGTCATCATTCATCATGCGGGAGGAGGAGGTGCATCGGACGACCAAAAATGACTCGGAGGCGCGATCTGACGACCCAAATTGTTGATGGCGTGAGAGGCTTCCTAGCATGCTTAGTTTTAATGTTTCTAAATAAATAGTGCTACTTTTATGATTGTGCACCCAGGTTTTCAGAAACAGAGCTCAGTGTCACATCTTTCTGGGAGCTCTGCCTGAAGGTCTGGAAGATGCAGACAAATGTATTGAGCTGGATCCAACTTATCTGATGGGTCATCTCTGTAAAGCGAAGGTTCAAGCCCTGATGCACAATTATCAAAGTGCTATGGCAACATACGTAGAGGGTTTGAAGTGTGACCCAAATAGTACTGTGGCAATGGATGGCTTTAAGAGGTAGCATTCCAGTCCTCTATTTGTCTTCTTGATATTATAACATGGACTGACATTTGTTTTTGTTGGCCTAGATGTAAGACATGCATTGAGAGGTCTAAAGGTGGTGACGTTGGGCCTAAGGATTTAAAAGACATTTTGGTTAGTCTCTTCCATCATTATTTATTTCTGTTTAATTTTCCACACACATTTCTTGCACTAAGTCACTAATTATTTGCTCTCACTAATCCTAACAGAGAGATTGGCATTCAGACATATTTTTGTCTAATGAACTTAAAAAGTACATGGAAGAAGTTGCAGTATTCAAGAAAGAAGCTTCTGATGAGCGCTTGAGGCGGATTGAATCTGAACAAACAGTAAGTTAATATCATGATGTCCTAAAAAATTAGTATTAAAGTTGGTGATGTCTGCTTCTTTTCAGTCAAAGCTGGAACTTGAATAAATTAGTGTTTCCAAAACGACTAGTTGTAAATAATTGATTTTGTATTTATTTTGCAGGTTGCTATCCATAGCAGAGTGAGACACCCCAACCTTGCAACTCTTCTAGGAGCATGCAAAGAGTCATCGATGCTTGTCTATGAGTCCTTGCCAAATGGTAGCCTTGAAGATTTTCTTTCATGTGAGGATAAGAGGCAAACTCTGACGTGGCAGATCCGCATCCGTATTATTGCTGAGATATGTTCAGCTCTGATCTTTCTTCACGAGAACAGACCTGAACCAATTGTACATGGCGATCTTCATCCTGCCAATATTCTTCTTGATGCCAACTTAGTCACTAAGCTTAGTGACTTTGGCATTTCTCATTTGCTAATCCAGTCCAACAGCAATAGCACCAACCATCCTGTGGAGGCCCCTATATACGTGGACCCAGAATATCTTGCCACTCGCAAGATGACACCTCACTCCGATGTTTATTCTTTTGGAATGGTAGTCCTGCGCCTTTTAACTGGAAAGCCTCCTCTTGGTATAAAGAAGATTGTGGAGGATGCTATGGAGCAAGGTGACCTCAATTCTGTAGTTGATACCTCAGCCGGAGAGTGGCCTGATGTGCACATCCAGCAGTTAGCACACATTGCTCTCAGTTGCACTGAGCAAAACAGCAGGTACCGTCCTGTTCTTTCAGGCCAGCTCTGGACAGCAGTTGAGACCATGAGGGATGTTGCAATGTTATCTTCACAATCATCTTCAAGTTTGGTGCAAGAGGAAAGCATCATACCGTCACACTTCACCTGTTCTATATCTCATGTGAGTAGAAAGGAACTCTATGCTTTTTCCCTATTCAGGAGCACATAAATACCCCCTCTGTCCCATAATATAAGATCGTTTTGCAAGCTAAAAATGACTTGAATGTGTCTTTTGTTTCGTCTATTTCTAGGCACGCGTGTGATGTTAGTAGCTCTCTTATCTTGTGACTAATCATCTTTTGTCATCATTTCAGGAAATCATGAAGGATCCTCAGTTGACAGCGGATGGAATCACCTACGAAGGTAATTCTATCCGGGAATGGTTTGGTAGAGGCAAAATCACATCGCCGTTCACCAACTTGCCACTTCAACACCAGGAGCTCATCCCCAATATCGCTCTCCGTTCTGCCATTCAGGAGTGGCTCCAACAGCACAGCATGGTGCTGTAATAATCTGCCTAATTTGCAAAGCTTTGTCCCAGCCGCCACAAGTAGCAACACGGTGTGTCGGTGCCTGCTCCCCACCAAAAGCTTGAACCTGGCAGACAGAAGAGCAAGCATCCGTCAACTGCGTAGTACTAACTAGTGGTATGGCATTCTGTAGGTAAAATGCAAGTATTTTGCAAAAGGATCATTAGATATGTAGGCGACGTCTATGAAAAACAAAAGACTGCTTGAACTAGTGGTCAGTGGAGTAGTTGTTATTCTTGTAGAACTATGGCTCATTACTGCGTGAACTAGTTTTTTCTTGAACCCAAGTCACATTTCCAAATCTTGTGGATGAACACCTGACCATCGTCATCTTGGAATCGCAACCTATATAACTTAATCTATAAAGTAATGAGCCATCATTTTCCTAAAGTCGCACGTCTTCGTAAAGTGCAGTGTTGGGCTTGGTATTCTGCAATTTTAGGTGGCTGAGATTCTAAAACAAGCGACCGATAATAAAGGAAAAAAATTGCAACCATTTTGCTATTTCTTGGTTGCCTAAAATTGCACACATTTAGCACGAATTTGCTCTCTTTATAAAGTGTATGACCTTTTCAGTGTAAAGTCGCAATTTTTAGTTTCAGTCAGAACTATATATTTTGACTTAGTTCAGGTTTTGCTCTCTAAAACTTGGTGTGATTTCCTCATGGCCCTGATACTGGAATGGTGTTTGAAATGAACAATATATGATCAAGGTTTGGCCTAAATTAGCTAGGTGTTTTCGGTGCTGTAATGTTACTTATGTAAAGCAGAACAGAGAGCTGGGGCTGTCGTTGGATGTGATACGGTATTAGCCTATGCTGAACTCCACGGCTGATGTTGAGGCTGAGGTGGTGAGCGAGCCTCACTCACTCAACTCCATCAACTGTAACTTACTCATCTGATCAAGAATTGCCAAGAATAGAGTTAGCCTCTCAGTCTTTTCAAATTACAGTGACAATGAACAGAGCTAGCCTGTCAGGCTCCAAACTGCAAGGTTCTAAACTACAAACTGCAACTGCTGATGTGGTGTCAAAAGGTTTGCCTTTCTTCTTTGGCGATGACCCGGAAACGGCGAGATCGAGGGCCGAAGAAAGGCCGCCGAGGTTCACGCTGAAGCTGGCCGATCTGGTGAAGGGGGTCGCTGGACTTTGTGGGCTACAACCACAGTGTACACAAAGGATGGCAATTCCACTGCCATCAGATATTTGCTGAATGGTACCTTCGCAGACAGTGGATCAATCGGCTTCAGTAACTGCAGTTCCAGCCATTTGTATATCTTGAAATTCAGACCCTTACTATCTGCTGACGCGCCATTTGTGTATCATGCATTTCTCCAGCCTTCAGAAATGGGAAGCCGATTGGGGATCAGGTAGTTGAAATGCATCATGACTGAACGATGCTCTTATTCGCCAAGGTGAGCACAGGTCAATTCAGTATGGTTGTACATCGCTCCTCGCAGCATGAGCGTCAGCGTCCCAAATGGTGCGACCGCAGCGGCAGGCAAAACCGCGGCCATGGCAACCGAAAACGCTGCCATGGCAGCGAAACCAGCGACGCCTCCAGGAAACGCTGCCAAAGGCGCTAGGGCCCACGGGGGCCCACCAGAGAGAAGATTGTGTCATTCGAATGCCAGCTAGGATTCCACCACCAAACCGCTGGCTTGTGGGGCCCAAGTGGGTGTGCAGTACTTAAGGAAGAGTATGGAATTGAGAGAGGCATCCAGGCTTGGATCAGGCAACGGCACGGCGGCTTTCATTTTACCTTTCTGTATCTGAAACTTGTATCCGAGAGAGAGAGAGAGTCACCCCTGTAATACACTATCTAGAAAGTGAGATCGGGAACCTAACATCATGGTATCAGAGACCACCTACCATCCTTCCCCTCACCATGGTCAAGCTGGATACATACTGTCGCAAGCAGGCGTGCAAAGTCCTACTCGCCACCATGGATCCCGAGCTCCGCGCCTACCTTGACAGGGTGAACAATGACATTACTCTTCATGCCGACAAGATGAACAACGACATCGACCCCATCCTGAAGGCGCTGGCAGCGCAAACCGCACATATCGACGCCAAATCGAATCTAAAGCCCACTTCGCCAAGCTTCGCTCGGTCTCGGCGCTGCAAACCACACCGCCCTGACTCCGATTACAAGTGGACCGCCACCTTCTGCGCCTTCCTCATCGGCACACGATGAGATCCACGTGCAATCCGCCACAACATGCAGATCTGCGTCGAGGGGTCTCCGTCGATGACCTTAGAGTCACTGACGACACGCCCAATAATGGTATGACCACGATCCCTTCCTAAATTCCCACCCCACCGTCCCTCGCAAGTTATAGCCACTCCGGGTCAACCACCACCATCGATGACCTTCCCTGTCTTCACTATCGAGAAGCCCCAACTCTAGAAGATGCTCTGTGAGCAGTACTTCCAGATGTTCACCTTGCAGAATCGTACTAGGTGCCGATGGCGATTCTGAATTTCTCGCACGGTAGGAATTTGGCATCGGTCAAGACAGAGAAATTGACTTGGCTTAACTAGGAATCGTTCATAGCTCTGTTGTGTACTAGATTTGGCTGGGATAAACACCAATTGCTTCACCGCCACTTCTACGATATCTGCCACCTCACTTCAGTTGTAGATTTTTTGCAAGTGATCATGATCTAGCGTTTTTTTTCCCACCATTCATCTATGGCCAGACTCTTCGTCTTCTACTACTCTATGTAGGTGGCATGACCATCACCGGCGATGACTGTACATTGACTTTGTGAAGGGTTGTATCAGTGAGTTGTTTCTTATGTCTGATCTTGGTCCTCTTTGGTACTTTCTTGAGATTGAGGTTTCCTCACCAAATGTCTTCTTTATTTCCTAAGAGAAGTACCTTCATGATCTTCTTGCTCTTACTGATGAGCACACCATTGAGACTCCGATGGAGCTATGTGTTCTCCTCTGCACTTTTGACGGTGAACCTCTATCTTATTCAATAATATCATCATTGCATTGTGAGTCTTGTCTATCTCGATGTCACGATCCAGCTATCTCATATTGTATTCTCATTATGAATCAGTTTGTCTCTACTCCCACTTCAGTTCACTAAAGTCACCTCCTTACATCTTTTTGGGACTCTCTCTCACCGTCTTTTATTTTTCCACTCTGGTTTATATAGCCTCATGTCTATTCAGATGCTATTTGGCATAACGATCCTTAGGGCCGCCGACCACTTTTTGCTTATCTTCTTTTTTTCTTGATGGTTCTCTCATTGTCTAGAAGACGAAAAAATATACGCAGTTTTCCATTTGAATGTAGAGGGGGGGGGGGAGTTATGAGGTATGCTTTTTTCAAAACATATGTGACTTAACTATATGGTGGTTGCTCGAGGATTTTGGTGTTTCACACTCCTCTTTTATAAAACAATACTGGAGTTATCAGCATTGCACATGATCCTGTGAAGTATGAGCGCACCAAGCATATTGATAAGGATGATTCCTTTATGCACTTTCATTTGCATGATCAGGTCCTTTGTATCTACCTTCAGATTTACTGTTCGTGGGTTTCTTCACGAAGGCCCACACTAAAGCACATCAGGACTCCTATTTCACCATGCTCAGTATTGTTTTCGCCGTTGTATCACGGGCTTGACATTTTCTCCCATATATGTGTATATATATAATTATATACTAGCCTTTGGCCTCATAAAAATACAATGTGCATATTTTCTAAGAAATTTCATCACTCCGACCTATCATTTTAAATATTATTATAAGAATTCCAAATTGCCGCCATGAAGTCTTATTTGTCCTCTTTGGCAAAGAAACACCACAGACAACGTCGATAAATAAAAAGACTCCGCTATTTACAAATCCCAAGATGAAGGGGTGCCAACCACGCTAGGCTAGACCTGGGTAAAAGCCCGTGGCCTTGACATGGCAGGGTTGGCAGGGACATGTGGCGCTTCCCTGCAGCATCACAAGCCCATAATTCTATTGTCGCCATCCTTTCCCAGATCCCAACTATTCTGAGGGCATCATACCTTGAAGGCAGATAACGCTAGGAGGGCGATTAATCTTTGGTGTGGAACTATTTAGTCCATCTTTACATGTGGAGAGAAGCAAAATAAAAAAAAAGATTTGTGCTAAGAGATACAAAAATGTACAATGAAAGCATCAAAGTGGCTCATTTGCCAGCCAGCGTTGGGCCATTGCAAAGCATTCTTCTGGCTGGTACTCTGGAGCAGTATGACCACCACCCTGCACAAACAAAGCGATGAAGGTCTCTATTATATCTTCCACGTAATGGTTCTATCATCCAATCCATGGACAGGAACCATGATCTAAAGAGAAAAACAAGATCACCTTTACTGTTGCCAATGTAAAATTGTTCGCATATGCAATGGTAAATCTACAAAAAGAAAAAAAAGTATTGCTCATCAGAAAAGGTAGAGGAACATGATGCACAATGCTTATTCATAAAGTTTTTGTTCTCTGTGTGAAGAGGTGCAAAGAACAGGAGTCAGATGACTTGACCCTGCGGCCTGGCCATTGAGATGCCATGCCCTCCGATCATTGACTATCGAGAAGTTCAAAGACCTTATCCACGCTTGCGTGCTCAACTGAGGCACCTGAAGATCATGGTCTCCGTTTTACTCCCGCAGACAAAATATTTTATTTACAAGGTCTCAAAGAAGATTACCAAGCACTATGGATAAGAAAACTTATTTTGATGCTCGCGCTCGCTCACCTGTACACACTGTAACCTCTCATGGTGAGGTTGATATGGTATGTATGCTGGCATGTCATATGGGTAGGGGAGTTCGCTTTTGCATCTTTCCCACTCACGAACCGCCCCCTGTCGCCAAATTTGTTTTTGTCAGTGTTGTTCTAAGTGATTTAGATGGTAATGCTTCGACACTTAGGAATGTTTTAACCCTTTGTGATATGTGAATACGTGAAAGATATTCTTGACAAAAAATGATGTAGCTTTACCTGCTTGATCCTGAGAGCATCTCTAGTCATCTTGTTGTTCATCCAAAAGTATGACAGGTAGTAACCGTATGTCTGCAGTTTAGAAAGGAAATCCATCTAAGTTTGTGACACGAGAGTAGTGTCACAACCATATGACGTTGTCACATCTTCTAATCGAGCTGACGCTTCAAGGATAATGGAAGACTGACAAGACAATCGATGGCAGGTCGAGCAGGAGCCTCATTTAGCTCGATCGATTCTTCTAACAAGTTTTTTCTAGCCATCGCATCATGTATGGGCTTTGGCGCGGAGAAGACAAGATGTGCGCATCTAGGATTTTATAAATGAGCTGCAGCGGGGATGTGCTTTAGCTGATGTTGGCAATACCTTAAGTTCATAACAAAAAGGTCGGCACATGAATCTTACACTATTTACAGTTTGTAGTGCCTCAGCACACATTCGATTCGTGGGGTTTACATAATCTCCTTTGCAGTTCTGCATTGCAGCCTTGGGGAAAGAAAAGCAAAACATGCTACAAATTCTTTGGACCGACACATAGTACAAAAATTTTCACCACACTTTTGTCAAAGTGCATGGATTTGTTGTTACCTCGTACTTATATTTGATCAGATATTATCCCAAAGCCATGAGCAACTCGAACCTGGAAATTTCCGACGAACTTTGGGTCCGTTATAGGGTTGCCGACCAAATAGCCCTAGAAATATGTCCATCAACACAAGAGAAGAGCGAGCCACATTGCCATGGTAACACACATTCTTTGCACTCATTTTGCCATTGCAAAATAACAAGAGTTTGAAGGCTAGAGAATAGCTTGCCTTGAGATTGATGACAGGCTGTTGCCTTCTCTCAATTCCTGGAGCATATAGTAGAACCATAGTTTTAAATAGCGGACTATGCCTCTTAGTGGCGGACCTCTCTAAATGTTACAGCGCCGCTATATATAGCACGCTATTTAAAACTTTACTTCATGTGTTAGCACCAAAGTCTCTTAGCACAAGCGCTACAACGCCGCTATATATATAGCACACTATTTAAACAGTGAGTAGAAGCAAGTTAAAAGATAGCTGGCTTGGTGACTCGGGAAGAAAATGGAAAATATATCTGCTTCTGAAATACTGCTTGGAAGAACATCCCTTACTGCATCAACAATATGTATATTCTTCTACCTTCTCAAATGTATGTGGTCCTACAATGCATTTATTAGGAAGAAGAGAGATCTACCTTCTGAAATGTATTGCGCAACAAGTGGAACCACCTTTCGGGCGTATGAATCTCCTCGGATGTAGAAAGGGTTCGAAAGGTACTGCAGGTGATCAGTGAACCACTGCATAATTAACCAGGCAGTAAGTGGTCAATGTACCAATGAATAGTGAATACTCCCTTCGTCCCATAATGCAAGATGTTTTTTGCAAACTAAAATTTGGTTTGCAAAAAACATCTTGCCGCATTATGGGACGGAGGGAGTAATTGCAATGACAGTGGAAAATCTGAATGACAAACCTCTGGACTTGCAGAGAGAAGGAGTAGTCTCTGACGTGGCAGCCTCTGGGGTCGCGGGTGTAGGAGAAGCCCGAGCAGACAGGCGAGTCCAAGAAGACGATGCTTGCCATCTGATGATCGTCGTCGTCGTCAGTAAAGCAGGAAGAGAGACATACTCGGCACAGCAGTGAGGCCGTCGATCATTCTCGCTCACCTTGGTCCATGACAAGGGGTTGTATACCAGCTGCGGCTAGGCGCCAGCACGTACATCAAGGGGCCGACTTCGAAGACGAGGCCGCTGAAGCCGGAGCAGCGAGGCCCGCCGGTGAGCCGGAGGAGCACGGGGTCCGCGCCGGGGCTCCGCTCCGACTCCACCAAGTAGCAGAAGAGCTCCGCCCCGGTCTCCTCCTCCACGCCCACATACCTGCCAGCTCCGTCCATGGCGAGGATTTCATTTTCATTCAAGATCGAACCAGCAACGACGACGCATTAATTAGAGACAGCACTGTTGCGTGGATGGTTACCCGGTTTCGAGGTGGAAGGGGAGAGGGCCATCGAATCCCGGCAGGTGGGTGACCACCGTCGATGTCGACGCCGGCGCCGACGCTGAGGCCGAGCGCCAGAGCAGCAGAAGCAGGAGGCCGGGAACGAGAGGGCAGCAGCCTCGAGGACATCCTGTGGTGAATTAGAGGAGTACATGTTAGTACTAGCACGTTGGTGTCGGATCGAGAGTGGCCTTAAATGTTGCTACAAGTTTTTTTTTAGACAAAAATGTTGCTACAAGTTGTATGCATGGCGACTAAGAACGGCACACAAGTTTGTTGGATTGTGGACCTGAGAACAGGAGAAGAGAAAATGACATGTACTCCCTCCGTTCCGAATTACTTGTCGCAGGTATGAATGTATCTGGATGTATTTTAGTTCTAGATACATCCATTTCTGCGAAGAGTAATTTGGAACGGAGGGAGTATGCAACGAATGCATAGCGATCCTGAGGTAGAATCAAAGGAGCAAATTCCTCACACGTGCTTTTATTTTTGGTTTCTGATTTCTAAACTTTTCTCTTTTAAGTGAAAAATTCAAATTAAGTTTTGTTTTCATATTTGTATTTCTCGTTACGTGGGCTTTCAAATAAGATTCATTTTGAATATGTTTTAACAAATTTTAAATATAAATGTTAAATTTAACTACTAGAACTTAGTACGAGCGATTGATAAAATCATGATTTTTTTGGTTACGTCCGACAGAAAAAATGTCTTAAAATTTTATCTACGAAACTTGGTAAAAATGAGCAAGAAAATCGCAAGTTCCAGTTAAAAACTCGTAAGTTTCAATGATCGAAACTTCAAATTTACTATGCTCTCGTGTGTGATCTAACTATTTCGTGAATCGCGAGGCAATCGAGCGGCCCGGCAGGGCTTGGTAGGTGTGTGCCCGCCGGATGTCTCAAAGCGATCTCAAACGCCCGGACGGACAGACTTGTCACTAACCAGACAATAAATTTGACCCACCTAAGCGCCTCAAATCAGCCTCAAACACCCAGGCTGTCCATCACCTCTCATATCCAGCCAAGCTGCCCGACCACGTCAACGAACACGTTCACGAACATATAAGGTGCTTGATTTGACAAGTCCAGCTATAAATGCTTCAAGGCTCGGGCCTCTCGGCACTTCAGAAGCAAGCAATAATGGGCAGCGTAGTAGTATCCAATGGACACCTGAAACGAAACAATCGATTGGTCATAGAACTTCACACTCACGCATGCTGCCGCCGTGTTTGGCCAGTGTTAATGTGCAGTGTAATTTGTCGATACACAACCGGCGGTAGCGGTAGGGACGTTTGCAGCCTGGAAGTGGAGTACCAGCTTTAGCTGAGTCGCCTTCGTTGATGCGTGCGCAAGGGTGCTGCTGCTGCTGCTGACGGTGATCCGGTGCTCCAACTCCTTGGCCAAACTGAAGCTGCGTGTCCACGCCAACGTGCTGAAATCCGCTACGACGTCTCAACTGTAATCAGTCGTAGAGGCAGGGCGCGCCTCTTGGCATATACTTCCTCCGTTCCGTTTCACAACGTAGTACGTATTTGATTTTTCATCAAAAGTCAAATAGGTCTATGTTTGAACAAGTTTATAAAATAAACTGTCGATAGTCCTAAAAGCCTGTCGATAGCTAAAACACAAAATAAGTAAAATATAGAAATACCCTCCATAATGAGTCTAGTGATACATGATTTTATATTGTACTCTCTCTGTAAACTGATATAAGATCTTTATTTTGCGGGTGAACTGATATAAGATCTTTTAGATCACTAAATATAAGATCTTTTAAATCACTATTTTAGTGATCTAAAAAATCATATATTGGGTTACAAAGGGAGTATTGTGGATGTTAATACATTTTTCTTTAAACTTGGTCAGACGTAGACATGTTTAACTCTCAGACAACAAAATATGCACGACATTTTGAAATAGCGGGAGTACTTCTTTTATATAGATACTTGAACCATAACAGTATAAAATAGCATTCACGCAACAACTTGACCATTTTATACATGAATAATCAACCAGAGGAAGTTTCTACGGGAAAGAATCATCATCTATTAACTTTAGACATTTCATGTCGTTTTGTTTTCGACAATTTTTTTTGCAAAAACCTTCTGATTTTTAGTAGTATGTAACAATAGTACAGAGATCCTGATGAGTAAATCGCCAAAAAAATTCTCATAAGCAACAAAAATTACAAGCAGGTCCATGAACCACTTAACAACGACTATAAGCACTGGTACGAGGTAAACGCGCGCCACCGTCATTGTCCACTCTCACCAGAACCAGACACCCTTGTTGAAGTTGACAGTCGGGGAGTAGTTGTGCTAAACCCACAAAGATCCAGCTAGCATCGTCACCGACAAAGGAAAACGTAGATTAGAAGGACCATGCACTAATAGAAAACATGGCTTTGGTCCAAGTTCAATGCACCCGGTTCGAGCATCTAGGGCATCGGGAAAGCATTAGTCCCGGTTCAAATGGGGCCTTTAGTCCCGGTTTGAGACACGAACGATGCCCTTTAGTCTCAGTTCGTGTCTCAAACCGGGACTAAAGGGGTCTCGAATTTTTTTGTTTGTTTTTCCATTTGTTTTCTGTTTTTAGTTTCTGTTTTAAATTGCTTATATTTTTTAGGATATTTGATGTTTTTAGTGATTCTTTTTGCATTAGATTCAAAATTTTGTCTAGTTTCTGTTTGCGCCATTAGCTTTCAAATTTGAATTATTTAAATATGAATTTGTTCAAATTTGCTTCAAACCCTAGATTGTGAATAATTTGAGTTTAAATATAGTTTTAAATTCAATTCTTTTTGCTCCTAGTCACATGTCAGATTGTTGTTACAGTAAGATTTATTTGGTTATTTTTTGAATAATTTAAATTAGGATTTTAATTAAAACTGTACTGCTTTGCTTATATAGTTGTTTTCAATTATTTTTAGTTAAAAAGTAATTCTTTTTGCCACTTTAATAGAACGTGAGTTTGGCTTTGTTAACCTTAGTTGTGACTCTGGCTGGACGGTGTTAGCAGATGTAGTCGACGGTAGGATTGGATGGACACCATTCCTTCGAGATGTAGTTATGTTACTACATCTACTAGTTAGGAAAATTAAAAAAACTTAAATTTGGACATGTTTTGCAAAAAAGTGTTATGAAAAAGTAAAACGGCTTTTGCATACAATGTCGAAAAAATGTATAATATATCAAAATGTTCAGCACGAAAATCCGGTTTCGATATCGACGGCCATAGGCCGTTTTGCAAATCTTTAGAATCCTCAAATTCTGAAAGGAAAATCCTCAAATTTATGTATTTCGAACTTTTGGTCAAACTGTGGTCAAACTACTTATTCAAGAAATATTAGTGTTACTAAATAATTATTGGTTTTAAGAATAATAGTTTCAAACTCAAACGGTGAAACGTGTTACTTCATGCTCAAGTTCAATTCCTAAGGGTTAATAGGATTGACAGCTTACTATTGTCAGGAAAACAACAAGTGCAGATTTGAAAACGAGGGGGAATAGAACTTAGAAGTTAAGCGTGCTCAGCCTAGAGAAGTGAGAGGATGGGTGACCGACCGGGAAGTTAGACGATTTGGAATGATGAGGGGTGATTAGAGATTAGAGATGAGGGGTGATGAGAGATTAAATTGTCAAATAATTCAGAAATTTGAAAATCGGGAAAAATTCAAAAAAATCCAAAAAATCCAAAAAATTCCTTTAGTCCCGATTGGTGTTACCAACCGGGACTAAAGTGGAGCTCCAGACAGCGGCCACGTGGAGCCCCTTTAGTCCCGGTTCGTAAGCGAACAGGGACTAAAGGTTTTGGGCTTTAGTCCCGACCTTTTAGTCCCGGTTCCAGTACCGGGACTAAAGGCCCTCTGGAACCGGGACTAAAGGTCTGTTTTCTACTAGTGATGCTTGCAAACACGCCAATGATAGCGAGCGTCGGTCGAATCTAGACATATCTACCGGAGACCAACGTTGACCGGATCCAAGCAGATCCCTTGAAAACACAACTTCACATATCCTCTGCCAGCGCTAGGCGCACCTTAGGGGCGGAAATAGGGAGGGCAGGTGTGACACTCCAAAAATTTTGATTTGGTTTTTATCAAACTCTTATTTGATTTTAAGGAGGCTATTTAAAATCTTTCTAAAAAGACCCTCCTTCTCAAAAAAATTCTCTTATGACTAATATTTTATTTTTGTGTCTTCCTCAACCTTGGTGTTTGGTATTGAAGACTTTTCATTTGGTGTTAACCCATCACAATTAATTTTGAAAAGTTTTTCAATTAAAAAGAAATCCTTTGGATTTTTGAATTTATTCTTTTATTCAAAGCACTCTCTTTTGCCATGCCTCATGTTAAAACTTTCCTCGAAAACCCCTCCCCCCACTTTGGGTCAAGTCAACTATCCAATCCCAGCATGTTCAACCCACTTTTATTTTTATTCCATTTATTTTATCCCCAAAACTATTTATGTCTTTTATTTTGGACCTAGGTGATTTACAAAGGAAGTACCAGATTTATTTTGAGTGTTGATCCCAAACCAACTCCTCTGACTAGTCCTTAGCACCCCCAACCTAGATCCATCAAGATCCACTCTTCCACACTTCAAAATTTTCAAGTTTTGCTCACTGCAAGTTTGGGCCAGATTTGTCATTTTTGGTGAAATTCAATATTTTTCTTCTCCAAAAATTCTGGGATAAATCAGACAACCCCTAGATGCGTCAAGAGACCACCTCGCCAAAGATCAGCTCCAGAAAAATTTTCCACATGCCAAAATCATTTCATCGAGCACCTGGCATGCACTGTTGCTGTTCAAATTCAGGAAGTTCAGACTTTCAGTGTCAGGTTCAGTCAACAGCGTCGTTTTCTACAGAGCATGGCGTCGATCTCGCCAGTAACTGCAGTGGCGCCTTGCTCCCTGTTCCCTCTCCTTGTCCAGAGCGCCGCACGGTCATTTGGACGGGCACCATCGTCGGTGGTGACGTGTCTCGCCGACGCCGGCAACTTCTGCGGTGGCAGAGCCACCCGTGGCGGCCAGCAGGGATCAGCACCACCTTTCGGCGCCGTCCAGCACCGCCCGAGCCACCCGAAGCCTCCGCGTGGCCACCCCCTCCCCTGTGCACGCTGCGGCACCGTCGCCGTGGCCTGAGCAGCGCAGGGCGTGCTCTCTGCCGCCGCCGAGTCCCGTGAGCCGTTTCGTTGAGAACGTGGAGTACCACCCAAGGCAGGCCAAGCTTAGCACTTGAACGGAACCAGTAGACCATCGCGGTGATGCCTAGCTCCCTAAACCACCTGACCGACCTCTGCCTCGCCGTAATCGCCATGGCGTTATCCCGTTCACGGCCACCGCCTCGGATCGGCTATAAAAGGAGCCCTCGAGCTCGTTCTCGACCCAGCGCCACTCCTCCACCTCACCAGAGCCTCGCCTAGCCACTGGGAGGACCTCGAGGAGGACTCCTTCCCCGAATCCGGCCGCCCCGATCCGCCTCGGGCTTCGGCTTGATTCACTCAGGTGAGACCATCCCCGCCTCCCAAACCGCGTCGGCCAAGAACCCTCTAGTGCACCCAAAGGTTTCTAACTCGAGCCCCAATTTGACCTTTGCAGCCCTCCCCGGCAAGATCCACCAACACCCGAACCACCGTCCGCCGGAGTTGAGGCCGCCGTCGACGTGGTGCTCGCCGACGAACAACTCCACCACCCACAGGTGCAGAAGGACCCAAGGAACCCGTAGGTACCCTCCTTTCTCCACCTCGCCGTGGATCGCTGGCGACCACCATGACTCTCGGCACCGGACGCTCTGTTCGGCTTTTAAACTGTGGGTGGGACCCCCCGTCAGCTTTTTTTCTTTTTGAACCGTTTAAAACGCCTTGGCAAATACGCTTTCTAAGCTGAAACGTTTTTCTGTCTTTTCTGTTCTACCTCGAAACTTTCTCGTTTCATTCTGAGATAAGTCCCTTGATTAAAACATTAATAACTTTTAAACAGAAAATGATTTTTGATTGATTCTTTTTCTGTCATCTTTATTTTTCTGTCTAGTTTTTTATCATATTTATTTGAAAAATACTTGGAACACTTTTTGTGCACACACGGTATTTACGTTAGTACGCGTTTTCTTTATACCGTAGATACCGGAGAAGGTGACGGAACCGCAAACTTCACCGAGCTAGACTCCGACTACTCTGAACCAGGCAAGCATGTTTGAACCTTTGATATGATGAGTGTTTTGCATGTTTGCTTGAGTGGTTATTTCATGGCATGTTTATATGAATATCAGTAAGTATTATATTGCATGCAAAGCTAATACAAGTGAGCTCCGAAACTCGATGTGTTATTTGATGCGAGTTTACATGATCATGTGGTGACATGAAAGGTGGTGAGATGGTATTGTTGAAGCATGCCAGTCTTATGCCAAACCATTTAACTCCAGTGTCAACGTGGATCAAGTGACGTTACCATATGTTCCTTTTCTTGTACTACCACATGTTTTCTGCAAAGAATATGGTTTAGTAAGTTGCAAACCTCTTTCCTTGTACACACCAAACAAAGGGACCGTGATGAGGGTTCCATGGCCCTGGATTAAAGCCCGTCATCCGGTCAGGGAGCATGGGTGTTTCCGGTTGGGACCGAGAGGGGGGCACCCCTTAGAGCGCGCGATATAAATTTGATTCCATGCTATTCGAGGTTGTGACCTCCCTGTCTTAGATTTTTTCTTGAACGTTGCCTAGGGTGATTCCTGGCAGCGGAATGTGGAATGGGTGTGTACTGGTTAGATGTGTTTCTTCTAAAATGCCGTAAACGGAACTAGTCCCTTGTGACTACTGAAATCCGTTAGCTGTGGTTAAATAGTACAAACTCTACAGAGTCAAAATCATTCGAGTAACCGTATCTATGGTCAAGGACTGTGTTCAACTTGTCTTTGTCAGTCTCAGTGTCAGCCTCAGTGACAATCTCCGGCAAATAAACATGAGTGTTAAATCCGGCTTAATGATTACTCCTGTGGATGGACTAACCCGTTTATTATTATGTACTGAGTATTTCCTTGGAGTGATTTAACTTAATGAATTTATTGAATACGAATGATGAAATATAAGCCCTTTCTGTGATGTCGCTCAGACGTCCGACTGTGGCACTCTTGTTATTTACTTTTGATATAAGCCCTTTATGTGATGTCGCTCAGACGTCCGACTGTGGCACTCCTGTTATTTACTTTCGATATAAGCCCTTTACGTGATGTCTCTCAGACGTCCGACTGTGGCATCACTGTTATTTATTTTTCATTATAAGCCCTTTCCGAGATGTCGCGTAGACGTCCGACTGTGGCGCGCACTGTCATTTACATTTCAATATAAGCCCTTTATGTGGCGTCGCTCAGACGCCCGACTGCGGCATGTTAATTTATTTTTACCTTTTGAGGCGTCGCTTCAGACACCCGATCGGTTTTCAGTTATTTTATTGGGATTTCGGGAGGACTACCACCTGTCTTCCTTTTTATTTAACATGCCGTGAAAAATTTATTATTTGAGTGTGCATTGCTAACTGCTCATGGTGCATCATGTTTGCATTTGTTATATCTTATGTCCGAACTGTCTTGCGAGTACAATCAAAGTACTCACCTGGCTTGTTGATTTGGCGGATGTTGTGAAGGCGATCTTATGGATGAAGAGTACGATAGCGAGTCCGACACCTAGAGGAGTCCCAGTCAGTCTCGTGCGATCCTGGAATTGGTCACTTGTATCATCTACGCTTCCGCTACCCGAATAAAATCATCGAGCCTCACTTCGACGCTCGATGAGCTGTAAGATTAGGAGTCTTATCACCCACTTCACTGTGACATATCCACCACCACTTTTATTACGAGTCAGTAGTATGCCACCACACCCTTGTGTCATATCCGCCCTTATTTATAATATTGGCGTGCTTGTAATAAATTGTTGAGCAGCCTCAGCTCAACCTTGTATAATATTTAGTAATACTGGATTTCTGTATCAAGGATTTGTCTACCAGTAAGGAGGATTCTCCTATACTGGTCTATATAAAGGTCGGTTTCTCAATAAGCTTTTTATTAGAAAACCGGTCGTGCAAACTTGGTACCAGAGCCAGGCTGACTGTATGAAACCACTAGGTGCGATCGCTAATCGGTTATTAGCGTCTTAAGTACTATTTTAGCATTTTGCAAAACGTAGCAATTTTCTGATAGTCATCATAAATTTATGATCTGACTATTCGGAATTTTTTTCTACTTTTGTAGATGGCTAGCAGCATCGTGTGAGTCTGTGTGTTCGCCAATGTACCGAGGGTTTATCAAGCTCCTCACCTCCATCGTCAAGATCGCGATTGGGCCATCAGCCCATCCAGTGTTCACACTATACCAGCACAAGATCAACGACAGTCTGTCCATGCACCAGGCCGCGGTGCAATTCAAGAGAGGACGTATTGAGTCACGCCGCTTCCGGTTTGTGGGAAGGGCCATGCCTACGGAGAGGCATGCCATGCAGATGGCTGCCCACGAGGCGATAGCTCGTCTCCGGGATGTTCTTCCTTCGATGAAGACTCGTCGCTACTGCTATCTTCCATGCCACGTGCCATACACTTGTCACTATGCATTCGCTTGCGCTAGGGGAGAGCGAGATGAAGCTATTGAGATGCTTGTTGAGTATCTCAAGGCGCTCGAGGCAGCTTTTGATAACCTCGTGGACGACCTTGTGGCTGCTCGTATGGACTCAGTTCATGGTTGTTCCGCCAACAGGAGGGAGCTTCTCCACAAAGCACCACCACTGACTTACGTCTCGTCCTCAGCATCCTATTCACCTGCCATCCTCTCCACCGCTCGTCGCCTGTCTACCACTGAGGAGTTTGACCAAGTCATTGCTCCTACTCCAGTCCGTGCTGCACCACCTGTCGCGCCCGCACCAGCTCCCCAACTCAGCACTTCGCGCCTGGAGCCTATTAGTGAGGAGGAGGTTGAGTCCCCAGCATCACTGGGTCTTACCCTTGGCAGGCCTAGGGAAATCCTTACCATCTCCGACTGAGTGCGCCTAGCAGCCATGCGATGTACCAGCTTGTGTGATATGTTTATATGTATATAGGTTGTGAGAAGTAGTTTGTGTGCGCATCATGTAGGAACTGGGAGAAGTGCACTAGCCTAAATAACACGTCAAGAATGTGTACGCACATCCTTAGTGATGTATTGTATAATTACTGCTTGCGTGTAAGATATGTACTGAGCAGTCCTTCTCCATGCGCAATCAAATATTTTCTTGAAAAATCTTGGAGTGTTTAAAATTTCCGCCTTTACGAATTTATTTATTTTTGCGACTCAATTTCTTTTTCTTATGAGTTTTACAAAAAATATCCCCAGAGTGGAAAATGTCTCGTCCTTGGACTCGTTCCATGCCAAGTCCGCCAGAGGAGAATTATGGTACCCAAACAAGCAAAAATTTCACCCAGGGGCAGGCAAGTCAGCAGGCAGTGAAGCAGCATTTTCTCAAGTGTGCCGCCTTTATGAGCAAAGCCAGCAACAACATCAAGAACTAATGAACCATGTCATCAATATGGGAAATCACCGTGGACCGTATCAACAGCAATCCAAGTTGTCTGAGCTACAAAAGACGCGTCCCCAACTTTCCCTCATACTGACAAACCTCTTGAGGCCGATGATTGGCTTCGAGAAATTGAAAGGAAATTAACTATTGCACAATGTTCAGACCGTGAGAAGGTACTTTATGCACCTCACTACCTCACAGGAGCAGCTGCATCATGGTGGGAAAATTTCCTACACATGCACCCCAATGAAAATAACATCACCTGGGAAGAATTTAAAGAAGGTTTTCGTGGGGCGCATATCCCCAGAAGCATTATGAAGATCAAGAAAAGGGAGTTTGACGACCTCAAGCAGAGAAGCATGACAGTGACTGAGTACAATAGTCAGTTTACTCAATTATCTCGTTATGCCAACGAAGAGCGCATGACTGAAAATAAAAAGATGAAAAAATTTCTGGACGGTCTAGCACCAGCACTTAAATGCCAACTAGTCGTACACACCTTTCCGTATTTCAAAACACTTGTGGACAAAGCCATTACATTGGAAAATGAGCGCCGCAGCTTGGAGGATTTACGCAAGCGTAAAAGGGACCAGACTACTCAAGCCCGCAACAACCGGAACAAGGCTGATTTTCAGAAAAATGGAGCAAACAAGTCCACAACCAATGTTCCACGCGCAAACAAAAAATTTCATGCAAGGGACAAGGATTTTACATACCGCCCAGGTGTTACTTGCTACGCTAGGAGAGGAAGGGCACTATGCCAAACAGTGCCCAAAGCCAAGGAACTCAGCCCCCAAGCCAAACAACGGTGGGAATAATTCAGCACCCAAACGTAACAACTTCAACCCCAATAACAATCACAAGAAGGGTCACTTGAACCATGTGACCAAGGAGGAAGCACAGAATGCCCTGGATATCGTGACTGCATCGCTCCCTATCAACACAATACCTGCCATGGTTTTGTTTGATTCTGGAGCTTCTCACTCGTTCATTTCAAAGAAATTTGCTTTGCAAAATGATTTTTCGATGCTTCCCTTGGAAAAATCCATGATCATCAAGTCCCCCGGGATTAAGCAAATTACTCAGAGTTACTGCCAAGGTGTGGTTATTGAGTTTGAGGGATTAAAGTTTCATGCAAACCTTATTGTATTGGAAAATAAGGGACTGGATGTTATCCTAGGAATGGACTGGTTAACCACCAACAAAGGATTTATTGACTGCTTCAACCGGACGGTAATTCTTACCCATCATCACGGGAAGACAATAAAAATTTCAGCTCAAGAAAGACAAATATCACGGCAACCAAGGTTGAACAAGGTGGACGTTTCAGAGTTAAGCAAAGTTCCAGTAGTGTGTGAGTTCCCCGACGTATTTCCCGAAGAACTACCAGGCATGCCACCAGACCGGGAAATAGAATTCAGCATTGAGCTAGCACCTGGAACCACCCCCATTTACAAGAAACCCTATAGAATGGCACCCTCCGAGTTGGTGGAATTAAAGAAGCAAATAAAAGAATTACTGGACAAAGGATTTATACGAGCCAACTCCTCACCTTGGGGTTCACCAGTTTTATTTGCCAAGAAAAAGGATGGGACACTAAGATTATGTATAGACTATCGAGCACTCAACATGGTCACCATCAAGAACAAATATTCGATGCCACGAATAAATGATTTATTTGACCAGCTCGCTCGAGCCAAGGTTTTCTCAAAAATTGACTTAAGGTCGGGATACCATCAATTAAAAGTACGGATAGAAGATATTCCCAAGACAGCATTCACCTCCAGATACGGGTTGTATGAGTTTACAGTAATGCCGTTTTGACTGACCAACGCCCCCGCATATTTTGTCCACCTCATGAACAAAGTGTTTATGAAACTTATGGACAAATTTGTTGTGGTGTTCATTGAAGATATTCTGGTATACTCCAAGACACCAGAAGAGCACGCTGAACATCTCAGAATTGTACTGGGAGAATTAAGGAAACATAAATTATACGCCAAGTTTAGCAAATGTGAATTTTGGTTAAGACAGGTTGGTTTTCTAGGCCATGTTTTAACCCAGGAAGTTGTTGCCGTAGACCCGAAAAAAGTCAAGGCCGTGCTTGGCTGGAAACCACCAGCCAGCGTAACGGATGTACGAAGTTTCTTCGGAATGGCAGGATATTACCGAAGGTTTATTGAAGGGTTCTCCACCATAGCAAAACCAATGACACAGTTGCTCAAGAAGGACAAGAAATTTGTTTGGACAGAAGCTTGCGAGAAAAGTTTCCAAGAACTCAAAAGAAAATTAACAACATCACCAGTATTGGTTGTGCAAGACATACACAAAAGTTTTGAGGTGTATTGTGACGCATCCCGGAAGGGCCTCAGATGTGTATTAATGCAAGAAGGCAAGGTAGTCGCGTATGCTTCTAGGCAACTACGCAAGCATGAAGAAAATTATCCTACTCATGACTTGGAATTGGTAGCAGTCATTCATGCACTCAAAGAGTGGAGGCACTTTTTACTTGGGAATCGTTGTGAAATATACACGGACCATAAAAGCCTCAAGTATATTTTCACACAACCAGAACTCAATTTACGGCAACGACGCTGGTTGGAATTAGTGAAAGATTATGATGTTGGTATTCACTACCATCCAGGAAAGGCGAATGTAGTGGCAGATGCTCTCAGTCGAAACCCCAATCCAGGCAACGACGGTCTGCCAAACTTGAGACCTGAATTTCAGCAAGAGTTCGCCAAACTCAACTTGGTGATGGTCGCTGAGGGCGATGTGTCAAATTTGGAAATATAGCCTACCATAATGGAACAAATTAAGGAGACTCAGCATGGACACCCCAGCATCGAAGGCATAAAAAGAAAAGTTGGTTTGGGCAAGGCCTCAGAATTTGTCATAGACGATAAGGGAATACTATGGTACAGAAACAGACTTTGCGTACCAAATATAAAAGACCTCAAACAGCAAATTCTAGCCGAAGGCCACACCGCTCCATATTCAATCCACCCGGGAGGAACCAAAATGTATAAAGATATTCAGGAAAAAATTTGGTGGCACGGTATGAAGAGCGATATAGCCACCTTCATTGCATGCTGTGATTCATGTCAACGCATTAAGGCCGAGCATCAAAAACCAGCAGGGTTTTTACAGCCAAACAGGATACCTGGATATCTGAGTGGAAATGGGATGAAATTGGGATGTACTTTATTGTTGGACTACCTCGGTTACAACACGGAAGTGATGCATATGGGTCATCACAAATAGATTAACCAAGTTGGCACATTTCATTCCCGTAAAGACAACCTACACCACTCAGAAGCTTGCTAAGCTTTATCTCTCCCGCATAGTTTGCCTGCATGGAGTCCCAAAGACTATAATATCTGACAGAGGCACTCAATTCGTCTCTAGATTTTGGGATCAATTACAGCAAGCTCTGGGAACTCAACTGGCATTCAGTACAACAACTATCCCTAGGTGTTCTCACCTGTGGAACCAGTTGGGAAGAAAGCTTGTCATATGCCGAGTTTGCATACAACAACATGAAAGTGCAACTATCCCTAGGTGGTTTTGGTAATTCATAACAACATATAGCTCATTGAGCTAATGCTATTCCAAGACAAATATTTCAGGAAAGCTCAATGAATGGCATGGCATGGATGATGAAAGTGGATCCCTCAAAATATCAAGGACAAAGGATTGGCTCAACCTCAAAAGCTCAAGACTCTACATTTTACATTTTAGTGATCCAAGATCACATTGAGTCTATAGGAAAAGCCAATACTATCAAGGAGGGATGAGGTGTTGCTTAATGAGCCTTTTGCTTCATGTGCTTAATGATATGCTCCAAAACCCTCCACTACTTTCTCACATCCACATATGACCTAAACCTAAAGTCAAACTCGGCCCTACCGATTCTTTCTATCCGCGCCACCGAAGTTCGGATGTCATAGCCGCTGCCACAAACCCTAGGCAAATCGGTCTCACCGATAGGGATCTCGGTCTCACCGAGATGGGATTGTAATCTCTCTGTTTCCCTTCGTAACGTTTCGGTCTAACCGAAGTGAGCGATTGGTCCCATCGAGATTACAATCTAAACTCTCTGTTTCCCTTTCGTAACTTTTCGGTCTCACCGAAAGAGCGAATCGGTCCCACCGTGTTTACCTGACCAACTCTATGGTTAGCTAATTACCAAATTCGGTCTCACCGAGTTTGTGTAATCGGTCTCACCGAGATTACGTTATGCCCTAAACCTAACCATATCGGTCCTACCGAGTTGCATGTCAGTCCCACCGAAAACCCTAACCGTCACTAGGTTTACTAAATCGGTCCAACCGAGTTTGATGATTCGGTCCCACCGATTTTGGTAAATTGTGTGTAACAGTTAGATTTTGTGTGGAGGCTATATATACCCCTCCACCTCCTCTTCATTCGTGAAGAGAGCCATCAGAACAAACCTACACTTCCAACTTACCAGTTAGAGAGAGAACCACCTACTCATGTGTTGAGGCCAAGATATTCCATTCCAACCACATGAATCTTGATCTCTAGCCTTCCCCAAGTTGCTTTCCACTTAAATCTTCTTTCCACCAGATCCAAATCCTATGAGAGAGAGTTGAGTGTTGGGGAGACTATCATTTGAAGCACAAGAGCAAGGAGTTCATCATCAACACACCATTTTTACTTCTTGGAGAGTGGTGTCTCCTAGATTGGCTAGGTGTCACTTGGGAGCCTCCGACAAGATTGTGGAGTTGAACCAAGGAGTTTGTAAGGGCAAGGAGATCGCCTACTTTGTGAAGATCTACCGCTAGTGAGGCAAGTCCTTCGTGGGCGACGGCCATGGTGGGATAGACAAGGTTGCTTCTTCGTGGACCCTTCGTGGGTGGAGCCCTCCGTGGACTCGCGCAACCGTTACCCTTCGTGGGTTGAAGTCTCCATTAACGTGGAGGTACGATAGCACCACCTATCGGAACCACGACAAAAACATTCGTGTCTCCAATTGCGTTTGAATCCTCTAAACCCTTCCCTTTACACTCTTGCAAGTTGCATGCTTTATTTTCCGCTGCCTATATACTCTTTGCATGCTTGCTTGAATTGCGTGAAGATTGCTTGACTAGCTTAAAGATAGCTAAAATCTGCCAAAGTCTAAAATTGGGAAAAGGTTGAGTTTTTAATTGGTCAAGTAGTCTAATCACCCCCCCTCTAGACATACTTCAAGGTCCTACAAGTGGTATCAGAGCCTTGGTCTCCATTTGATTTGATTTCCATATCTTTTGGTGGTCATAGCCTTGGTTTCACAACCTAGGAGAGTATGGCGTCTAGCGAGGGAAATTATCACCGTAGAGGTCCTTACTTTGATGGCACTAATTTTGCTAGTTGGAAGCATAAGATGAAAATGCATATTCTCGGACATAACCCCGCCGTTTGGGCTATTGTGTGTATTGGCTTGCAAGGTGAATTCTTTGATGGGAGAGAACCGAGCCGTGAAGCTAGTCTTGGAAGAGTTGAAGATGTTGCAATACAACGCTCAAGCTTGTGATATCCTCTTCAACGGATTGTGCCCCGAAGAATTCAACAAAATCAGCCGTCTTGAGAATGCAAAGGAAATTTGGGATACTTTGATTGATATGCATGAAGGTACCGACTCCGTCAAGGAATCCAAGTTGGATGTGATCCAAAGTCTGCATGACAAGTGTCGGGGGTTGGGTGCGACATAAGCCAAAGGATGGCTTATCATGGTGGGGGCGAGTAGAACGTCGTCGGTGCCTGGAAACGGGATGAGGCGAAGGCATGCATGCCGGCAGATCTTACCCAGCCGTGGCTCTCCGTGGAGATAATACCCTCATCGCTGCTCAAGGGGTCTCCGCATGATCACTATGGCAAAGTGGGTACAAGGTTGCTCCTTGAGCTGTTCGGGGTGAGGAAGGAGAAGGGCTCGGCTAGCTCCTCTCTTCTCTCTATGTGTGTCTAAAACTACTAGGGTCCAACCTCATGCATGGGTGCCCCGGGGGGTTTATATAGGCCTACCCCCCGGGGTACAATGGTAATACGGCTGGGCGCGGGTCCCGGCCGTCTGTCTCTTAGGTCGCCGTCTTCTCCGCCGACTTCTGGGGCCCGCAGACTAGTGGGCCCCGCCGACGGCCCAGCATGGGGCCGACAGGCCTTGCCCGCCGCGGGCGGGTCTTGCCGGCTGCGGATTACTGTAGCCGCGCCTCTAATGACGCTAGCTTGGTCATGGGGTCATGGCAACAGTGCCGCCGCCTGGCAGGCGATCACTGTCGCCATTTCCCTGTCTCGTCTAGTTAATGGTGTGCGGGCCCGTGGGAGGGGCCAGCCGACTCCTGGGGGCCGACTCCCAACGGGTCCGTCTTCCAGCGCCCTCGCCGTCTTCTGCACCCCTGCCGACAGGCGGGTCCCGCCGTCTCTGGGTCATACAGACAGGCCGTCGTGGGTACAGGGATCTGCCCATGGGGCTGATGTCCGAGGCAGCGTATGATCTTGCGCCGGACAGAGATCTCCGTCGGGCGCTGGCCAGGCTATGCTCGCTTCTTCGTGAACGGGGCAAGGAAGGGCCGCACGGCGGCCACTCCCCATCCCGTCCGTAGTTGCGTAGGCAGGAGGTGGTTGGAGTCGCGGGCCGACTCCCTATATCCGGCTTCTCTGGAAGCCGCCAGTTGGGAGTCGGCTCATCTCGAGGCCGATCTCGGGACTCATTTGGGAGAAGGCGTCGGCGGCCACGCCGACTCTCTGGAAGGGCTTTCCGTCTTGGGGTCTTGAGGCGCAGATCTGCCCGATGTTTGAAGGTCACTGGGCTCGGGTTTGCCTACCCGTGACCCATTTCTCCGACAGTAGTCCCCGAAGCTGGTGAGGCGCCGAGGGCAACACGTCGAGGAGCCTCAACAGTTTCATCCCTCTGGTGGAAGAACCTGGGCTTGGCTCGCCGTCTTTCTCTAGGCCGACTGGCTGGAGTCGGACTCGCAGGAGGCCGTCTTGCTCCTCAAAAGGTTTCAAGGTTGCGGCGGGATCCAGGCAGTGTGCCTGATAAGCTTCCAAGATACGGCCCGTTGCGGGCCCGTCACGCGATGCCACGCGGCAGGGGCAGTCTGCCCACCCACGCGCGTGACAAGACAGGCCTATCAGGCGGGGCCCGCCACTACCACGCCTCGGCACGCGAACGGATCCGTCGCGGCCGTGCGGGCGGTTGGGGTTCCCACGTTGTTACTGCACGCAGTAACTTCGTGGGTCGAATCATGGGGGGCGTGGGGTTGTGGGCGCAGTTAATCCCACGCCCGCCCCATCGGCTTCTCAGCCTATAAGTAGGCGGGAGGAGGGGGCGGCGGAGCACGCGCTCCCATCTCCCTGCCTCCCCCGCTTCCTCTTACTCCTTGCTCCTCCTTGCTTCATCTTCCTCCTGCCGCCGCTGCACCGAACCACGCCACGCCGCGGTGATGAGTTCTTCCTCCGCCGCTGCGCCTCCTGCTACGCGCTCCGGCGTGTGGGACAGCTCCGAGGTGGACGACAACATCATGACGTTCCTCCGCCAGACGCGCCGCCTCCCCGGCACGAACCTAGTGCAGACCCGCTCCGCGCCGGCGGGCGAAATAACGCCGACGCCGGAGGAGGGCGAGCGGGTTGTATTCCGCTCGCACCTCATGCGCGGCCTAGGGCTGCCGGCGAGCGGCTTCTTCCGCGCTTTCTCTGAGTTCCACGGGCTCCAGCCGCACCACCTCACTCCGAACACGGTGGTGCTACTGGCCGCCTTCGCCTCCTTGTGTGAAGGCTTCCTTGGCGTTCTCCCCACCATCAAGCTGTGGGGGGAATTCTTCCAGTCCAAGCTCGGCACACACGTCGCCGGCGTGCCGGCTCTGTGCGGCACCTTCATCGCGATGCGGAGGCCGGTGGCCGACAACCCATTCCCCGCCATCCCGCTGATCAAGTCGGTGAAGATGTGGCAGAGATCCTACTTCTACATGAAGAACGTCGCCCCAGAAGGCGACTGGGTCAACATGCCGCCTTACGAAGCCGGCGAGTTGGCGGGACGGCTCCCCAGCTGGTCCCATCGGGCCAGGACGCTGACTCCTGCAGGCGCCGCCGCCGTCGCATGACTTCGAAAATGCCGACATACCGGAGGGCCTGACCGGGCGATCTGTTGCCGCTTTCGCCAGGCGCGCCGAAGTTCTCCGCTCAAGGCCGGCCTCATCTGATTTGTCGGATGGCGGCCACCGACCCCAAATGGGTTGTGCTCCAAGGACATGCCCCACGCGGAGGTGGCAGACACGGTGAACTTCCTGGTGAACTGCAATCTCACGGTGGATTGGCAGTTCGGCAAGGAGCCATACTCGCGCGCCAACCCCGCGCCTGTGGTAAGTCATCTCTCTTCCTCTTCTGTTTTCTTTTCCAGCCGAATCTGACTCTGATTTTCTTTGGTTTTTCCGAGTCAGAACCCCCTCATGCAGCCCTCAGCCGGCACCACAGGGCCGGCCCGTGAGTTCGTCCCCGACCGGGCAGAGAGCGACGTCGACGACCCTGACTTGGGGGTGGTGGCGATGGAGGCCGACGCCGAAGGAGGGGGAGGAGGAGGAGCTGACGACTTCAGGGGCTACCTTCGCCGACTAGCCTGAAGATGACGGCGAGAGGGAAGTCGTGCCCCGCCGCCAACCGAAGGTTGGCCATCCGGGCGCGAGTTCCTCCGCCGGCTTGGGTGGTCGAGGCGGCAAGAAGCGCCGGGCGGGCCGAGCTTGCCCGGGCGGCGAAGAAGTTCAGGGGACGGCCGCGACCTGGGCCGAGAAGAGGCGGTCGCAAAGGCTAACCGCTTCCGCAAGGAAGTGAAGAAGCCGCCGCTGGTCTCCGCGTAAGTGCTTCTATTTTGTCTTGTTTTCTTCTGGTTCATCTTGTCCAAATCTTTTACATGTCTTCTTCGCATCAGGGCTCCCCTCACTTTAGAGAAGGTCGTCGCCGCCTCCATCATGGGGTTGGCAGAGACGTCCACCAATACTCGGCGGATTGACCCCGCCACCGACCTCCGGGAGGAGACGGAGCGGAACGCGCAGGAGAAGCGCGATGAGGAGGAGGCCGCCCGCTTGGAGAAGGCGGAGGCCGAGAAGGTGGCGGCTTCGGCCTAGAGGAGGCTGGAGGAAGCCGAAGCCGCCGTTGTGGCTAAGCGGCGAGCCGACGAGGCCGCGTGCCTCCAATCAGTGTTGTTCGTCACCCCGCTGAGCTCTGCGCCGCCGCCGCCGGAGTTCACGGGGCAGACGGAGGGAGCCGGTAGCGAGTTCCCCATCATGGAGAGGGGAGGCGGCGAGACCTCCATGTCGGGCACGGCCGCGCCGTCGCCGTCGCCTCCGCCGCGCCGTCCCGAGAGCGCGAGGTAAACAGCCGGACCCGCTTGATCTTTGCCGGCCCGAAAACGAAGCCGTGGCGAAGCTGCTCCTTCAAGTCGCATCGCCAACACGCCACCGTCTTGAGAAGGCGACGTCAGCGCCACGCCCCCTGGAGACCGGCGCCGCCAGCTCGGCCATTCCAGACGCCGAGGCGACAAGCGCCGCGCTCGTTGGGTGGGTGCGAGGAGGCGGCACAGGTCCGCTGAACACTGCGCTTCTGGACGTCCAGGCGAAGCTGCGAGCTGAGGGCGACGCCATCCATAATTGCACCAAGGCGCACCTGGCGTCGCGAACCGCCGTGCGGGTATGTTTCTTCTTTGAATTTTTCCTTGTTCTTCTTTGTGGGGGCGCGCCAGCGCACCCACTGGGTGTAGTCCCCGAGTTTCGGGCCGGCTGCTGAGCAGGCGGCTCGGAACTCTATCTGTCGATTTCCAAGTATTTATCTTTGTCTGGAATGCTTATCACAGGAGTATCACAATCTCCGTGCCACCGCCTTCAACCGCAATGTTGAGGAGCTGAGCAAGCGGACCGCCGACTTGTCGAGGAGCCGGGGTGAGTCTTTTTTCTTCTTCGCGGGGGCGCGCTGGCGCACCCGCGGGCTGTAGTCCCCGAGATTCAGGCCGACTGCTGAGCAGTCGGGCCGGATCTTCCTGGCGACCTTCTTAGTTGACGAATTAACGTCTTTTTTCTTTTTATTCTTCAGAGGCCAACGCCACTCTCCGGCGGCAGCTGAGCGCAGCCGACACCGCCTTGCGCGTCAAGGGGGAGGAGTGCAGCAAGCTCGCCGCAGAGCGCGACCTGCTGACTACGCAGCTGGCGGAGCAAAGGGAGCTGCTTAAGAAGGCGCAGGACGAGGCGGAGCAAAGGTAGGCCACTCTCCTGGCCGAGTTCGAAAGCGAGCGCTCCTCCTGGACCGACAAGGAGGCACAACTGACCTCCGGCTTCCATGAAATCTAGGACATCGTCGACGGTGAGTTTCTTTACTTTCCTTCGTTGAGCCGCTGACTATTGGTCAGGCTGACTCCTGGTTTTTTGACTTGCTTCTTCTTCGTCTTGGCAGACTTCTTCCCCGGCCATACGCAGGCGGCCAATCAAGCCATTTAGGCTCATCGCGAGGCGCGGAGGGCGAGTGGTGCTGAGATTGCTGCCAACGCTCCTCGGACCCTTGACGAGCAGCTTCTGAGCATTGAGGCTCGTCTGCGGCCGGCCATCGGATGTTGCGCCAGCTTCAATGTGTTGGCACCCAGGCGATCGCTGCCCTATGGCCAGACATGCCGGCTCTGCGTACTCCCAGTCGGATCACGACTGGCCGGAGGTCGCTACCGCCGCCTCTTGAGGCTTCGGAAGGCTGCCCGGCCGGAGCGCCAGGCCTTGGAATTCGTCAAGGCATGGTATCCAGGGCTGGATCTGGACCGGCTGGCCGCGTTCTGGTCAGAGGCCTAGGCGGAGCTGCTGGCTGCGGAATACGCCCCCGTCGAGCGTGCGGCAGTGATCGCCGACTACACGGACACCAGCGTCTTTGTCCCTGAGCGGGCTGAGGACGGCAGGGAGGCGCCGCAGGAGTGGTTCGGGATGAACCCGGATTACGACGAGGACTCAGCGGAGGTGATCGGCTCTAGCGCCGAGGAGGACGGCAAGGCGGAGGACGGAGATGAGATGGAGGCGCCAGAAGATGGAGCGGGCGACCAGCCTCAGCTCGACCGCGCCTCCAAAGAACGAAGTCGCCCATCTGGGCCGGCTGCCACCAGAGATGATCAAGCCGAGACTGCTCAGCCGGCCGCCCCGGCGCCTGACGCCACCGTCTCCTCCGGCCCTCCAAACCCGGCTGCCGCTTCGTAGGCTGCTGTCTTGCCTTTATTTTATCTGCTTTGGTAGTCTTTGAAAAACTTGTTAATTCGCACAATTCCACCCGCGGGGTGTATTTTGAACTTCTGCTCGAAGATTCGGCCAAGGGCCTATGCTGTGTAAATATTATCTTAATTCTATCTTTCCTTGCTCATTGCTCTTATGGCTTTCTCCTTTGCCGCCTTCCCCTAGTCGCCGCCTTGCCCGTCGGACAACCGCTCTGCGGACTGCCGTTTGGATCAAGTGCTTGGCTACTCTTGGGAAGGCAAGTACTTGGCCATTTTTAGAGTCTTTTAAACAAGTTGGATAGAAAGCAGCAAGTCGACTACTCAAGAGTCGGTTTTTGCAAAAAGGGGCTGGAAGACGGCTTAAGCTATGCTTATGCTTTGGGTCCTTAGCCATTTTTCATGTGGGCGCCCATTCTTCCTTACTCCTGCCCACCAAATGGCCAAGCTTTCTCATGAAATGCGACTTCTGACAGGAGACGGCTTAGGCACCGCACACTACTTGTCCGACTGCAGGGAGCATTTCATAGCGCAAGGCGGCGAGTCCCCGGGCAGACTAGTCGAACCCGGTGCCAAGCGTCATAACAAAGAGTAACATACTCGAAGCCACAATTCTTATCATACAGATAACAAAATAGGGCAGTCCCTGAGCTCGTCTCGGGGGGCCCGAAGTCTTGGTACTTTAACACAAAAGGTAGCGTGGTACATACTGCATCAACTGTAAAATCTTCGGAGAAGATTTGCGTTCCATGGCCGCTCCGTCTCCTTGCCAGAGTCGTCCCTCTTGCACGCTCGAGGCTTCTGAGCGTCGATCAGGTAGTAGGAGTCGTTGCCTAGTACTTTGCTGATGATGAAGGGGCCTTCCCAAGGCGCCGACAGCTTGTGCTGGCCGGCTGTTCGCTGGATCAGCCGGAGCACAAGGTCGCCCTCTTGAAAAGATCTTGGCTTGACCTTCCTGTTGTAGTAGCGGCGCAGGCTCTGCTGGTAGATGCTGGACCGGCTGAGTACCAACAGCTGGCCCTCTTCCAGCAGATCGACGCCGTCTTGTCGTGCTTCTTCTGCTTCCTCCTCGGTATACATGGTGACTCTTGGGGAGTCGAACTCTATGTCTGTTGGGATGACGGCTTCAGCACCGTAGACGAGGAAGAAAGGTGTGAAACCGGTCGACTTTTTTGGAGTCGTGCGCAAACTCCAGAGGACGGCTGGCAACTCCTCAAGCCAATAGCCGGCCGAACGCTCCTGTGGTTCGACCAGTCGAGGCTTGATGCCAGACAGGATGAGGTCGTTCGCTCGCTCCACCTGGCCGTTTGACTGCGGATGGGCAACGGACGCTAAATCTAGTCGGACGCCTTGCGTCGCGCAGAAACGGGCCAGGGCGCCTTTGGCAAAATTTGTGCCATTGTCGGTGATGATGTTGTGTGGTACTCCGTACCGAGTCGTGATGTCGGCGATGAAAGTCACTGCAGTTGGACCATTCAACTTCTTGATGGGTTTTGCCTCTATCCACTTGGTGAACTTGTCCACCGCGACAAGTAAGTGAGTTAGGCCGCCTCGTCTTTGCTTTGAATGGTCCCACCATGTCCGGACCCCAAACAGCAAAGGGCCAAAGCGATGGGGATAGTCTTGAGTGCGGAAGCCACTGAAATGGCTTGGAGCGTAACATCCGGCACCCTTGCATTTTTGAACTAATTCCTTGGCCTCTTCTAGGGCAGTTGGCGTAAGAAAGCGTGGTCGGAAGGCTTTGGCGACGAGTGCTCTTGAGGCCGCATGGTGGCCGTGACTCGCTTTGATGAATGTCTTCGAGAATCGCTTGGCCTTGCTCGGCTCGACGCAACTGGTAGACACCAAGTGATGCTGCGCTGACCAGCTCTTCGCTGACTATAGTGTAGGCTGCCGCTCGGCGTTGTACTTGCCGAGCCAAGATTTCATCGGGTGGTAGCTCTCCGCTTACTAGGAACTTCAGGATGGGCTGGGCCCATGAGGGTGCTGCTATTTCTTCAACTGCCAGTACTGCCACTTGGACGAGGGCGGCTGGGTTGGGAGGCGGCGGGCTGGAGTCCGCAGCCGCTTGCTGGGTTGATGAAGTCCCCGGGCCGAGTTCTGGAGTCTTCCCAATGGTCGCCGCAGTCCCCGGGCTGGGTTCTGAAGTCCCCGGGCCGGCTTCGACTGCGGCATCCTTGGGGCCGTCTGCAAGAATTCTCGTGCCGTCTGCTGAGGCTTTGGAGTCGGATCCGACTTCTTCAGGGGGAGCCGGCACAAAAATGGAGTCTGACTCTGGTGAAGGCTTGACGTATGGTTTGAGGAGGCGCTGAAGGGCGACGCCGGACGGTATTGCCTGGAGGGTGGATCTGATTCGTGCGAGGGTATCTGCTTGGTCGTTATCGTTTCTTGGCACGTGGAGGAACTCGCACCCCTCAAAATATCCACTCAATTGTTGTACTAGGAAACGGTAGCTCGCCATGTTTGCATATTTGGCGTCCCAGTCGCCGGATGACTATTGGACCACCATGTCGGAGTCGCCATAACACAGGATCCGGCGAATGCCAAGTTCTTTGGCAAGCCGGAGCCCGTGAATGAGCGCCTCGTATTCGGCGACGTTGTTGGAGGCGGCGAAATGGATCTGCAGTAGCGCATTTGAGCTTGTCACCTTTGGGGAAGTGAGGACAACGCCGCTCGCAAGCCGGTGCGCATCTTGGAGCCATCGAAATGCATCCGCCAATGGGTGGAGTCGGTATTTGGCGGCAGATCTATCGGTCTCGCCCCGACGAGGAAGTCGGCCAGGGCTTGCGATTTGATGGCGGTGCGGGGCTGGTAATAGATGGTGTAGGGGGCCAGCTCTATGGCCCATTTGGCCACTCTGCCAGAAGCATCTCGGCTCCCAATGATCTCGGCTAGTGGGGCTGTGCAAACCACAGTGATTCAATGCTCTTGAAAGTAAGGCTTCAATTTCTTGGCGGCAAAGTGCACGCCGTAGCACATCTTCTGGTAGTGGGGGTAGTTCTGCTTGGAGGTCGACAAGATTTCGCTCGGGTAATATCTTGGTCTCGGACCGGTAGCGCCTTTGCCTTCCTCCTTGCGCTCAACTACAATGATCAGGTCTTGACTACCCCGCTGGTGGCGGCAATGTCTGTGAGCATGGGCTCCTTAGGAGTCGGGGCCGCCAAAGACGGGGAGTAGTCAAGACATTTTCTTCAAGCGGAGAAAAGCTTCATCCGCCTTGTGGTTCCATTCAAGAAGGTGGTCTTCTTCATGAGCTGGTATAAAGGAAGAGCTTTCTCGCCCGACCGATCGATGAATCGGCAGATGGACGTAAGCAGCCGGTGAACTTTTGCACATCTAGCAGTCGGCGAGGTACTTCCATCCTCTTGATGGCCTTGATGTTCACAGGGTTGCACTCTATGCCGCGTTCGGAGACCAGGAAAACAAGGAGCTGGCCGGCTGGTACTCAGAAGACGCACTTCTCAGGGTTGAGCTTGATCTGGAATCGGCGTAGGTTCTCAAAGGTCTCCTTGAGGTCTTCCAGCAGTGTTCCTCACTTTTCCGTCTTCACCACCACATCGTCCACGTAGACGTGGGTGTTTCTGCCGAGCTGCTTGAGGAGGCACTTCTGCATGCAACGCTGAAAGGTGGCGCCGGCATTCCTTAAGCCGAACATCATGGTCAGGTAGCAGAAGGCTCCAAACGGCGTGATGAAGGCGGTCTTTAGTCTGTCGGCCGGGTTCAGCTTGATCTGGTGATATCCTGAATATGCATCTAAGAAGCTCAACAGCTCGCATCCGGCCGTGGAGTCTATCACCTGATCAATTCTTGGCAGAGCGAACGGGTCCTTGGGGCAAGCTTTGTTGAGGCTTGTGTAGTCAATACACATCCGCCACTTCTTGTTCTTCTTCAATACCAAGACCGGGTTTGCTAACCATTCTGGAAAGAACACTTCCATGATGAAACCGGCTGCTAGGAGCCGGGCTATCTCTTCTCCAACGACTCTTCTCTTCTCTTCTGACAGGCGGCGCAAGGGCTGCCTGACGGGCTTCACATCAGATCGTACATGTAACTTGTGCTCGGCGAATTCCGTCGGTACACAGCATGTCTTTAGGGGACCATGCGAAAATATCCCGATTCTCACGGAGGAAATCGACGAGCTCGCCTTCCTATTTCTTGTCAAGGTTTGTACCCACGATACCGCACTCTCCGGTGCTCTGGGTCCAAGGGTATCTTCTTCGCTTTCTTTGGCGGCTTGAATGAGCCCTCGACTTCGACTCCTTGGGGTTGGGCGATATCTCGGCTGCTTGCCGGCCATCGCCACAACCCGATCAAGAAGCCGCTTCTCAGCTGCGATCACCAGGGACTCGGCTAGCCGACTGCTTTCAGCCGCGCAAGCGGACGACTTTCTGTAGTCGCCGGCTACGGTCAGAATCCCCTTGGAACTTGGCATCTTCATCTTGAGGTAGGCGTAGTGGGGGACCGCCATGAATTTGGCCAAAGCAGGTCGGCCAAGCAGAGCGTGGTACGGGCTTTCGAGGTCCACCACTTCGAACCAGACTGGCTCTCGGCGGAAATGATCTTTGTCCCCAAAGAGGACGTCTATCAGGATTTTGCCGATCGGTGACCAGGAAAGGCCAGGTACAATGCCGTGGAACACAGTCTGGCTGCTCTGAAGCTGTCTTTGCTTGATTCCTAACTTCTCCATCGTGTCCTTGTACAGGATGTTGATGCTGCTGCCTCCGTCTATCAGCACTCGCGAGAAGCGAGCGGCCCTCCTATCCGTGGCAAGGGTGGCTCCCAAGACCAGGGCGTAGGAGCCCGGATTCGCATCACCTCACAGGCGATCAGCTCTGCTCCAACTGATAGGCTTCTCGGACCAGTGCATGAACTCTGGAGTATCTGATGCTACTGCATTCACTTCTTGCTGCTGCAGCCGCCTGCTGCGTCGGTCGTCGGCCACACTGGTGAACACCACATAAGCTCCATGCTCTTCTGGGTACTCGTCTTGTACTGCACCGACTGGCCTGACAGCCGGCTGCTGGGGCGGTGGTGGAGGCGGCGGCCCAGCAGGCGGGGGAGGCAGGAGGCCGTCTCCCTTGGCGATCCTGGTGAGCCAGTGACACTTCCGTGTGGTGTGGTTTGACGGCCATACCGCTATGGAACTTGCAGGACCATCTAGAGTCTGCCTTTCAGAAGAGAAGGTCGGCAACCAGTTGGACTTGCCGCCTTTCTGTCGCTTGGCCGGAGGCTGCCCCTCTGGCTGTTGGTCTTCGACTGTCGCCACCTGCCGGCTGCTGGAAGCCGGCTGTGGGGCCTTGCGCTTGTGATCATTCTGTTGCTGTCGCCGACTGGTGTCTCCAGCCGGAGTCCTGGGAGCCTGAGGAGCCACCTTGCCAGTCGCACTGACTCCAATCTCCGTCTTCATGGAGGAGTCGGCTGTGGCGTACTTGTCTGCTATGATCAGCAGCTCGTCGAGGGTCTCCGGCTCGTCGCAAAGGAGCTTGTGCTTGAGGAGGGTGCCTTCTCTGCACCCGGCGGTGAAGTACTCGATAGCTTGCACCTCGTGCACGCCCTCGCAGGAGTTCCGAAGCTCGGCCCAGTGCGTGAGGTAGTCGCGAGTTGACTCGTTGGGGCCTTGCACGCACAAGGAAAGCTGGCGAGGCTTGGGAGGTCGCTTGTACGTGCTCGTGAAGTTGCGGACGAAGGCCTCGGTGAAGTCGACCCAGCTGTTGATGCTGCGGGGCTTCGGGCTGTTCAACCATGTCCGGGCCGTGCCCTGGAGCATGAGGGGAACATACTTTACGGCAATGTGCTTGTTGCCGTTCGCTATGTTGACGGTCGTAGAGTAGTCGACCAGCCAGTCTTCCGGCTTCACGGAGCCGGTGTACTTGGGTGTATCTCGGGGGAGTATGAACCCTCGGGGGAAGGGCTCGTCTCGGATGCGAGGTCCAAACAGGCGGACCTAACTCGTCTTCTTCTTCCAGCGCCGAGGATCGATGGAGTCGGTCGATCCGGTGGCGGGCGTGCTTTCTCCGACTCCCTCTCGGCCAAGGCGGTCGCCGAGAGTCGGATGCTCGACGGGTGGCGGGAGACTCTCCTTTCTGCGAGGAGGAGGAGGCAGATAGTCGTCCCGCCGCTCCACTGCTCTTGGGCGGCCGTCTTGGTCGCGCTCGATGGAGATGTGAGTCCGACTGTGGCTGACAGCCGGATCCTTGTTTCTTCTTCCTCGGACACCGCCAGTCGGCGTCCGAGACGTCGTGCCTTGATCTCGGCGGGGAGGCAAGTCGTCGTTTTGTCGTCGCGGCGCCTCCGTGCGGCAGCGGCTTCTGCTGCGGCAGCGCCGAGGAGCTGCTGGACTTGCTCGTCATCAGCGACGCTCCTCGCCCTCGAAGTTATTCAGCTCGTCGCCGCCGCTGGGCGGCGCGCGGATGTTCTCCGCAGCGTGGCGCATACAGGCGATTGGCCCCGAACAGGTTGGCGATGGCTACGCCGCGCTGCTGGACCGCGCCTAGGCGGCTAGGCCCAGTCGGGGCCGGCGAGCCGCCCACGGCGCGATCCATCTCACGCTGGTAGGTTTCTGACAAGCGTCTCATGCTTGCCAGCTTCTTCGCGCCTTCGAGGAGCTGAAGGCGGCGCACCTCCAGCATCCCGGCGTCGGCGTCTTCCAGAATAGGCGCGGTCAGGTCTTGCAGAGCCGCATCGAGAGGGTCATGAGCTCCTTCACCGGAACGCTCGCCATGACTGATGACGAGCACTTCCGTGACGGTGCTTCCACCGCTCTCCGCGTGAGGGAGCGGCTCATCGTAGACCACCACGTTGGTGGGGAACGCGTCGAGCAACGCGGTGTCGGAGTCGACCAGCATCGGGTCGGTGGAGCCTACGGACTCCAAGTCCGTGGCAGGCTCGCCGGCGACATGGAGTTGTTCGAGGAGGCCCGCGAGGAGGCTCTCGGGGCCGCCCGTGCCTGCGTCGGCGGCAGGCTCGTCGGAGAGGTGAACCTTGCCGACAAGTTCGGCGAGGCAGCTGGCCGCACAGGCGATCTCAGCGCCGTGCAGCGCGTCGGCGCAGACTCCGTCTGGCGTGCCGGGCTGGCTGCGCTCGCCAGGGAGGACAAGGGTTCCCGTCCAGAGCAGGTCTCCGGACGACGGTGCACCTAGCCCCGCGGTGGGCGCCAAATGTCGGGGGTTGGGTGCGACATATGCCAAAGGATGGCTTATCATGGTGGGGGCGGGTAGAACATCGCCGGTGCCTGGAAACGGGATGAGGAGAAGGCATGCACGCCGGCGGATCTTACCCAGCTTCAGGGCTCTCCGTGGAGATAATACCCCTACTGCTGCTCTGCGGGGTCTCCGCATGATCACTATGGCAAAGTGGGTACAAGGTTGCTCCTTGAGCTGTTCGGGGTGAGGAAGGAGAAGGGCTCGGCTAGCTCCTCTCTTCTCTCTATGTGTGTCTAAAACTACTAGGGTCCAACCTCTTGCACGGGTGCCCCGGGGGGTTTATATAGGCCTACCCCCCGGGGGTACAATGGTAATCCGGCTGGGCGCGGGTCCCAGCCGTCTGTCTCTTAGGTCGCCGTCTTCTCCGCCGACTTTTGGGGCCTGCTGACTAGTGGGCCCTTGACGGCCCAAAACATGGGGCCGACAGGGCCTGCCTGCCATGGGCGGGTCTTGCCGGTTGCGGATTACTGTAGCCGCGCCTCTAATGACGCTAGCTTTGTCATGGGGTCATGGCAACAGTGCCGCCGCCTGGCGGGCGATCACTGTCGCCATTTCCCTGTCTCGTCTAGTTAATGGTGTGCGGGCCCGTGGGAGGGACCAGCCGACTCCTGGGGGCCGACTCCCAATGGGTCCGTCTTCGAGCGCCCTCACCATCTTCTACACCCCTGCTGACAGGCGGGTCCTGCCGTCTCTGGGTCGTACAAACAGGCCGTCGTGGGTACAGGGATCTGCCCACGGGGCTGATGTCAGGGCCGGCGTGGCAATAGTGCCGCGCCGGACGGAGATCTTCGTCAGTACGGCGTGATGTGGCCATGCCTGCCCTTCGTGAACGGGGCAAGGAATGGCCGCACGGCGGCCACTCCCCATCCCGTCCGTAGTTGCGTAGGCAGGAGGTTGTTGGAGTCGCGGGCCGACTCCCTATAGCCGGCTTCTCTGGAAGCCGCCAGTTGGCAGTCGGCTCATCTCGAGGCCGTCTCACGGGACTCGGTGGGAGGGCGATCGGTGGCCTGCCGCCGACTCTCTGGAGGCGGCTTTCCGTCTTGGGGTCTTGAGGGGCGCAGTCTGCCTCGATGTTTCGAAAGGTCCTGGGGCTCGGGTTTGCCTACCCGTGGCCCATTTCTCCGACAACAAGTTCAAAATTAAGGATGGTGAAGGTGTCGCTGAAATGTACTCTAGGCTTGCTCTTATCACAAATGAGATTGCCGGCTTAGGAAGTGAAGAGATGACCGACAGATTCATCATCAAGAAGATCCTAAGAGCATTGGATGGAAAATATGATACCGTGTGCACATTGATCCAAATGATGCCAAATTACAAAGATCTCAAGCCAACGGAAGTCGTTGGAAGAATTGTTGCTCATGAGATGTCACTCAAGGATAAGGAGGAACTTCACAATAAGTCAAGTGGTGCTTACAAAGCCTCATGTGAATCCCCCACATCATCAAGTGAGAAACAAACCTTCAATGAAGAATTGAGCTTAATGGTGAAGAACTTCAACAAATTCTACAAGAGTGGAAGCAAAGAAAGAAGCTCCAAGTCAAGATCCTACAATGACAAAAGATCTTCTAGTCGAGAGCGCAATTGCTACAATTGTGGGAGACCCGGACACTATTCCAATGAGTGTACGACACCCTACAAAAGAAGAGAAGATTCTCCTAAGAGAAGAAGTAGAAGAGAAGAATCACCACCAAGAGAGAGAAGGAGTAGAGATGATCGTTATGAACGTAGACCCTCACAGAGAAGCAAGGATTCGGAAAGGAAGGACAAGTCATCAAAGAGCTACACAAAATGAAGACATAAAGCTCATGTTGGTGAATGGGTATCCGGCGACTCCGACAATCACTCCGAGAGAAGCTATCACTCCGACTCCGAACACACTCAAGATGAAGGTGTTGTCGGTTTAGCACTTGTGTCAACCAACTCCTACGACATATTTGAATCACCAAATGAAGGAATTGGAAGATGCTTCATGGCCAAAGGTCCTAAGGTAACACACCCCGAGTATGTTGATTTTAATAGTGATGAAGATGACTTGCTAGGTGATGATGATTTACTTGTTGACAACTCTAGTGATGAATACTATGATGAAACGTCAATTAATCATACTAATCGAGATGAAACGAATGACAATGATAAGGAGAAAATTGAGCGTCTAACTAAAGAACTAAACACTCTTAAGTTAGCTCATGAAACTATCTTCGAAGATCATCGAGAACTTTTAAGGGCTCATGAGAAGTTACGCTTTGAAAAGCTCAATCTTGAGCAAGAGCATGAGTTCCTAAAAGCGATCAATTATGATCTTCGTAAGAAAAGTTCTTCTTACATTGCCAAGCGTTTACTCTTATCTACTTACATGCCTCAAGTCAAGTCTAGTAACAAGAACAAGAAAGATTCTTCTTCTAGTAGTAACAATAACAATGCTAAACCCAATATTGTTGCTTCTAGTAGTTCTCTTGATTCCACTAATGATTCTCTTAGCCAAGTTACACTTGAGCAAGAAAACAGCTTATTGAAGGGAATTATAGAGAAAGGTGTATACAAGAGCCTTGTCGGAGTAAGCAATTTGAGGAAATTGTACGCATAAGCAAGGAAGGCACCGGAAGAATCAAGGTGTTGGTTTTGAACGAAAGTTCAATGCCAATGGAGTTGAGTGGGAAGAAGATCAATACCCCAAGACGAAGTTTGTTCCTCAACAAGAGAAGTATGATCCTACTTCCTTCAAGGGAACACAAGCACAAGATGATCTTCCACCACAAGACCACAAGAACAAAGGCAAGGACAAGCTTCAAGAAGAGATTGATGCATTTGAAGAAGCACCTAAGGCCTTGGTCAAGTGGGTTCCCAAGACTACGCCAAGTTCTACTTCATCAAGCACAACTACTACACCAAGGATTCCCATCAAGATGATGTGGATCCCAAGAAGAAAGAACTAGAGAGTTCTTGAGGGTGACTCCGCCAACATTTTTCACTCATATCATTATGGCAAGGACAAGTGCAATCAACTTCCATATCTTGCACTAGTTCAAGGAGTCACAAACCCTCATGTTGGTAAGGCAAGGGACAAGGTAACCAAATGTTTTCATGGACATCATTTTGTGTGTGCATCACTCTATGTCTATGGACATTCTTGTTTGTTCCTTGTGGGACTAACCCGTGTAGGTATTGAAAGTGCAACTCACTCCAAAGGTTTGCTCCAAAAGATCTACATCAACATTGAGCATCCACATCTTCAACACCTACATGAAGTCATCATCGACAACCCAAGGTTAGTTTATCCCTCTTAGGGGATCTCACATCTAGGGGGAGCTTAACTCTAAGAATTGAGTCAAAGCAACTCTAATGATGTGAACACATAAATGCTTTATGTAAAAGTGGTAACCCCACTTGAGCTTAAATGATGAGTATGACCTATGTTCAAATGTTCTCATTTGACTCCTAAGTCAATATACTCATATATAGATGACCTAGTCATCGCCTATTGTTTGATAGATGCTAGAATTGGTTGTGCATGCTTTGTCACATATTTCATTTGTCATTTTATTGTGTGAGCATGTTGGTTGCATATTTTACTCATTCGAGGACATCCACTTGTTGTTTTGATTGGTTGGTTTCTTTTTCTTTGGCCAAGTGGATGGACAAGAATGCCTAAGAACCTTCTCTAGCTATCTATGCTTTTCTCGTCTCAAACTCTATTCATGCTACATCACAAAATTTGATCAAGTCAGATTCGAACCACTCTGTGTGAGGAGCACTCGGAGTCCCCGATTCGTCATAGACTTAAACTTCCAAAACTTCTTTGTGATATTCGATCTGACCGATTCCTCCATTCCGGTCATACCGAGATCACTAAGTCGATCTAGGTTTTCAATCTCGGTGCAACCGATTTTAACTTTTCGGTCACACCGAGTTGCTGTAACTATTAACAGTTATGCATCTCGGTGCCACCGAGTTGTTCAACTCGGTCACACCGACTGTGTAGGGCTATATATACACACGGTAAATTTTTTGTAAAACTTTCTCCGAAACTCCTCGACGGCGCATAGCTCGCTTCCGCCTACCAGGTTCACGGATCGTTGACTTAAATGCGCCGCCCCACATCGCTGGTCTCCGCCGCCGTCAACGGAATTCTCCTCCGCCATTGCCGCCGTAGCGAGTTCACCACCGAACTAGGGTATGAACTCGATCACTATGCTATCCTCGTCCAATTCTCAGCACATTGTGTTCGTAATGCATCTTGCCACAATTGAAACACTCCTATCCAGTCAAAACAATCCTTAGAATAGGTATGATTCGAAAATTTAGGGTTAGGTTTCCGCCGAAACCATCTCGGACCCACCGAGTTGAATTTGGCTAACGCCATTGCACTAGTAAGTCTCGGTCTGACCAAGAATTACAAATCGGTGTGACCGATTTTAGAACTTTGTGAAACCCTAGCAGTCTCGGTGCCACCGAACTGTGACTCGGTCTGACCGAGTTCACTAGTTTAGGTTCCAAAACTGCTTCGGTATCACCGAGTTTAAAAATCGGTAGTTCCGAAATACTTTCTGTGGAAAACTAAAACTAAGTTTTTTGAATCATTCTTTCGCAAAAATCTCTGCATTTTGTGATGCTCATCCACTCTACCTCATCCATAACTATTCACAGGGTCAGCAGTCAGTGTGAGCAGCATGTCAGACCAGAGTGACAGCCAGAACAGGTCAGAAGAGCAGATTCACATGAGTGAGGGCACTAGTCCCTCTAGCAGCTCAGATGAGGGGAGAAGCACTCCCAAAGTAACTTGCCCAAGGCTGCCACAAGGACAAGGAAGAAGAAGACCTCGGAGTCCGAGGATGAGGATTATGTGGCGGTGAGGATGAGGCCAGTTCAAGAAGAAAGTGCTCAAGAAGGAGTACAACTCAACAACAGTTAAGCCTGGAATGAAGATCAAAAGGCCAGCAGGTAGACAACCAATGTCCAAAGCCAGAGTCTCCACTCAAGCTTCTTTGGAATCCCAACCCAAAGAACCTGCTGCTGCGAAGGAAAGAAAAGGAAGGAAAGGGTCAAGAATACTATGGCCAGAGTGATTTGGAAGCCTTCTATGATGGAGGAAGAGGAAGAAGAAGAGATTGTTGAGCCTGCACCCAAGGCACAAAAGCTGATGGGTGATGCCATAAAGTCAGGGGCTGCAACTTCAAAGCCCAAAGCTGCCCCCAAGCCCAAGAGTGCACCAAAGAGGAATACCAGGAGTATACCACAATTTGAGAAGAACAAGGCTCCAATGCACGAGGTTGATCTTGAGGAAGATGAAGAAGGGCAGGTCCTAAGGAAGCTCAAACCCAAGATTCCAGACCACAATGATGCTCATCCTGTGGCTGAGAACATGAAGATCAGGAGAGATCAAGGGTTGAGGCTATGGAGAGAGTCAGATCCATATGCCACCAGGAGAAGAATTGTTGTAGATTACAGGTTCCACACCAAGGAGCGGCAGGACTTCTATGAGACCATCTTATTGGATAAGAAGCCCATAGTTTGTGATATGAGGTGGGTCGACTGGACCTACATTCAGGAGAATGAAGAACACTATCTGGAGTGTATGACAGCTTCAGTGCTTGTGGAGTTGCAGATTTTGTTGGGCAAAAGCTCACAAATTGGAATGACGAGCTCATTATGCAATTCTACTCCACATCACATTTCTATCCAGATGGCAGGATAGTTTGGATGTCAGAAGGAACGAAATACCAGTCAACCATAGAGGAATGGGCAAGTCTGATCAATGCCCCAAAGGAAAATGAAGATGACTTGGACATTTATGCCAAGAAGAAGATGGGACACAACTCAATGTCACAGATGTACAAGGAGATACCTGATGATGCACTTGAGTCTTTCAAGTTTGGATCAGTTCATTTTCTTCTGTCAGGGCTGCCTACAATCAACTGGATCCTAAGGCACACTCTTTTGCCCAAATCAGGTGATCACAACATGATCAGAGGGCATGCAATCAATTTGCTTCACATTTTTTATGTGCCTCAGAAATTCAAAGTCACGAGCCTCATAGTTGAAACTATCAAGAGGACAGCAGCAGACCAGAAGAGGAGCTGTGGATATGCCCCATAGATTCAGGAGTTGATTAACTCAAAGATGAGCACAGGAAAGTATCTGTTGGATAAGGAACACATGGTTCTCTATCCTGACTTTGAGGACAATCAAGTTGTCATGACTGAGAATGAACCATCGTCAGTACAAGCGCAAGAGAAGGAGAAAGCAAGGAAAGAGAAGGCTGCCAAGATGCCAACTCAAGCAGAGGCATCTGAATACTTTCTGAAGAACAAGCAGGAGCAGCTTGGTTACTTGATAGCATCTACTCTGCGGATTGAGAAGGGGTTGGCCACCCTAACTCAAAACCAGGAGAGCCTGGAAAGGATCATGGAACAAAAATTCTATGATCTTGATGTCAAGGTAACCGAGATTCACCGGTGTGGAGCAGCTACAGGATGACATGCAGGAGAGGAAGGGCAGGACAACGATTGATGCATTTGCCAGAGTGCCACGAGCTCAGAGATCAGCTGCAGAGCCAGTTCAAGACACCAGAGTCACTTCATCAGCTCCAGCTACAGCTCCAGCACCACCACCTCCAGCACCAACTCCTTCAGCTCCTTCTACATCGACTGAAGCCTTCGTTCTTGGAGTTCTCCGGACACCACCACCACCAGAAGACCAAGCACAGGAGCGATATAGTCCTATGCATTTTCTAGGAACTTTTTGGTAACTTGTTGCCAAAGGGGGAGAAAAATGTATAGATCATAGGCTTCGAGAGAGAGAGAGATTTGCTTTTGTTCTCTCTTGTCTTCTTGGTTGAACTTCGTTTCTTTTTATTGTTTGAGATACTATGCGATTACCTGTGAAACATTGATGATCATGTGTTTGATCATAAGCTACACTTATGCTCGTTATGATATTATCTTACTTATCCTTATATGATTATTCACTTTGCTTGGTGATGAGTGCATGTATTCAATCTCTGTTATTTTGAGCGCTCCACCAAGATGTATGTGACATGGAAGAGTAACCCATGAGCCTAATTCCTTGTGCATTTGCAGTCCAAAGAAAATCTTAATATGCACAAATTTAGGGGAGCTCTTGCTTATCACATACTTCTCAAAGCGACGATGTTTTTCAAATTTTATTATCATTTGTCGAAGCTTTGATCTATATGTTGTCATCAATTACCAAAAGGGGAGATTGAAAGTGCAACTATCCTAGGTGGTTTTGGTAATTCATAACAACATATAGCTCATTGAGCAAATGCTATTCCAAGACAAATATTTCAGGAAAGCTCAATGAATGGCATGGCATGGATGATGAAAGTGGATCCCTCAAAATATCAAGGACAAAGGATTGGCTCAACCTCAAAAGCTCAAGACTCTACATTTTACATTTTAGTGATCCAAGATCACATTGAGTCTATAGGAAAAGCCAATACTATCAAGGAGGGATGAGGTGTTGCTTAATGAGCCTTTTGCTTCATGTGCTTAATAATATGCTCCAAAACCCTCCACTACTTTCTCACATCCACATATGACCTAAACCTAAAGTCAAACTCGGCCCTACCGATTCTTTCTATCCGGCGCCACCGAGTTCAGATGTCATAGCCACTGCCACAAAACCTAGGCAAATCGGTCTCACCGATAGGGATCTCGGTCTCACCGAGATGGGATTGTAATCTCTATGTTTCCCTTCGTAACGTTTCGATCTAATCGAAGTGAGCGATCGGTCCCACCAAGATTACAATGTAAACTCTCTGTTTCCCTTTCGTAACTTTTCGGTCTCACCGAAAGAGCGAATCGGTCCCATCGAGTTTACCTGACCAACTCTCTGGTTAGCTAATTACCAAATTCGGTCTCACCGAGTTTGTGTATGTCGGTCTCACCAAGATTACGTTATGCCCTAACCCTAACCATATCGGTCCTACCGAGTTGCATGTCAGTCCACGAAAACCCTAACGGTCACTAGGTTTACTAAATCGGTCCAACCGAGTTTGATGATTCGGTCCCAACGAGTTTGGTAAATTGTGTGTATAGCAGTTAGATTTTGTGTGGAGGCTATATATACCCCTCCACCTCCTCTTCATTCGTGAAGAGAGCCATCAGAACAAACCTACACTTCCAACTTACCAATTTTGAGAGAGAACCACCTACTCATGTGTTGAGGCCAAGATATTCCATTCCAACCACATGAATCTTGATCTCTAGCCTTCCCCAAGTTGCTTTCCACTCAAATCTTCTTTCCACCAGATCCAAATCCTATGAGATAGAGTTGAGTGTTGGGGAGACTATCATTTGAAGCACAAGAGCAAGGAGTTCATCATCAACACACCATTTGTTACTTCTTGGAGAGTGGTGTCTCCTAGATTGGCTAGGTGTCACTTGGGAGCCTCCGACAAGATTGTGGAGTTGAACCAAGGAGTTTGTAAGGGCAAGGAGATCGCCTACTTTGTGAAGATCTACCGCTAGTGAGGCAAGTCCTTCGTGGGCGGCGGCCATGGTGGGATAGACAAGGTTGCTTCTTCGTGGACCCTTCGTGGGTGGAGCCCTCCGTGGACTCACAGCAACTGCTACCCTTCGTGGGTTGAAGTCTCCATCAACGTGGAGGTACGATAGCACCACCTATCGGAACCACGACAAAAACATTCGTGTCTCCAATTGCGTTTGAATCCTCTAAACCCTTCCCTTTACACTCTTGCAAGTTGCATGCTTTATTTTCCGCTGCCTATATACTCTTTGCATGCTTGCTTGAATTGCGTGAAGATTGCTTGACTAGCTTAAAGATAGCTAAAATCTGCCAAAGTCTAAAATTGGGAAAAGGTTAAGTTTTTAATTGGTCAAGTAGTCTAATCACCCCCCTCTAGACATACTTCAAGGTCCTACACAACAGTTACCAAGCCAGCCTACAAATGGCACCTTTTAAAGCCTTGTACAGGCGGAGATGTCGTACCCCACTAAATTGGTCAGAGACCGAAGACGATCGTATCTTCGGCCCAGACATGCTCAAGGAAGCTGAGGAGAAAGTTAAGCTAATCAGGGACCGACTCAAGACAGCTCAAAGCCGACAGAAGAGTTATTACGATCGAAAATATCGGGGAGTCAGTTTTGAACCCGGTGAGTATGTGTACCTACGAGTATCTCCTATGAGGGGCCTGCAATGATTCAAAGTTAAAGGAAAGCTAGATCCAAGATTTATCGGACCCTTCTGTGTAGTTGCACGAAGAGGCACAGTAGCCTACCAGCTAGACCTACCGAAGAGCATCGGGGCGTCCACAGCGTGTTCCACGTCTCACAGTTGAGGAAATGTGTGAGCAACCACGAAAGCAGGTATCTCATGAGGACATTGACGTATAGCAGACCTCACCTACGAGGAACGCCCAATAAAAATATTGGAGGAGTGCGAAAGGAGGACCCGTCAGAAAACAATTAAGTTTTTCAAAGTCCAGTGGAGCAATCACACCGAAGATGAGGCAACATGGGAAAGAGAGGATTTTCTTCGGGCAGAACACCCACACCTATTTGAGGATCAGCTGAAATCTCGGGGACGAGATTTTTCCTAAGGGGGTAGGTGTTGTGACACTCCAAAAATTTTGATTTGGTTTTTATCAAACTCTTATTTGATTTGAAGGAGGCTATTTAAAATCTTTCTAAAAAGACCCTCCTCAAAAAATTTCTCTTATGACTAATATTTTATTTTTGTGTCTTCCTCAACCTTGGTGTTTGGTATTGAAGACTTTTCATTTGGTGTTAACCCATCACAATTAATTTTGAAAGTTTTTCAATTAAAAAGAAATCCTTTGGGTTTTTGAATTTATTCTTTTATTCAAACCACTCTCTTTTGCCATGCCTCATGTTAAAACTTTCCTCCAAAACCCCTCCCTCCACTTTGGGTCAAGTCAAATATCCAATCCCAGCAAGTTCAACCCATTTTTTATTTTTATTCCATTTATTTTATCCCCAAAACTATTTCTGACTTTTATTTTGGACCTAGGTGATTTACAAAGGAAGTACCAGATTTCTTTTGAGTGTTGATCCCAAACCAACTCCTCTGACTAGTCCTTAGCACCCCCAACCTAGATCCATCAAGATCCACTCTTCCACAGTTCAAATTTTTCAAGTTTTGCTCACTGCAAGTTTGGGCCAGATTTGTCATTTTTGGTGAAATTCAATATTTTTCTTCTCCAAAAATTCTGGGATAAATCAGGCAACCCCTAGATTCATCAAGAGACCACCTCGCCAAAGATCAGCTCCAGAAAAATTTTCCACATGCCAAAATCATTTCATCGAGCACCTGGCATGCACTATTGTTGTTCAAATTCAGAAAGTTCAGACTTTCAGTGCCAGGTTCAGTCAACAGCGTCGTTTTCTTCAGAGCACGGCGTCGATCTCGTCAGTAACTGCAATGGCGCCTTGCTCCCTGTTCCCTCTCCTTATCCAGAGCGCCGCACGGTCATTTGGACGGGCACCATCGTCGGTGGTGACGTGTCTCGCCGACGCAAGCAACCTGCGGTGGCAGAGCCACCCGTGGCGGCTAGCAGGGATCAAGACCACCTTCGGCGCCGTCCGACCGCCGAGCCACCGAAGCCTCCGCATGGACACCCCTCCCTCAGGCATCGCTGCGGGCACCGTCGCCGTGCTCGAGCGCAGGGCCTGCTCTCTACCGCCGACGAGTCCAATGAGCCGTTCCGTCGAGAACGTGGAGTGCCACCCAAGGCAGGCCAAGCTTAGCACTTGAACGGAACCAGTAGACCATCGCGGTGATGCCTAGCTCCCTAAACCACCTGACCGACCTCTCCTCGCCCGTAATCGCCTGCGTTATCCCGTTCACGGCCACCGCCTCGGATCGGCTATAAAAGGAGCCCTCGAGCTCGTTCTCGACCCAGCGCCACTCCTCCACCTCACCAGAGCCCCGCCTAGCAACTGGGAGGACCTCGAGGAGGTCTCCTTCCCCGACTCCGGCCGCCCCGATACGCCTCGGGCTTCGGCTTGATTCACTCAGGTGAGACCATCACCGCCTCCCAAACCGCGTCAGCAACCCTCTAGTGCACCCAGTGCTCTAACCCGAGCCCCAATTCGACCTTTGCAGCCCTCCCCTGCAAGATCCACCAACACCCGAACCACCGTCCGCCGGAGTTGAGGCCGCCGTCGACGTGGTGCTCACCGACGAACAACTCCACCACCCACAGGTGCGGAAGGACCCAAGGAACCCGTAGGTACCCTCCTTTCTCCCTGCCTCACCGTGGATCGCCACGGCGACACCACCATGACTCTCGCCAGCGGACGCTCTGTTTTAGCTTTTAAACCTGACGGGTGGGACCCACCCGTCAGCTTTTTTTTGAACCGTTTTCTAAAAATGCCTTCGGGCAAATACGCTTTCTAACTGAAACGTTTTTCTGTCTTTTTTTGTTCTACCCCCTGGAAACTTTCTGTTTCATTACAGATAAGTCCCTAGACTAAAACATTAATAACTTTTAAACAGAAAATGATTTTTGATTGATTCTTTTTCTGTCATCTTTATTTTTCTGTCTAGTTTTTTATCATATTTATTTGAAAAATATTTGGAAAATTTTTTGTGCACACACGGTATTTACGTTAGTACGCGTTTTCTTTATACCGTAGATACCGGAGGAGGTGACGGAACCGCAAACTTCACCGAGCTAGACTCCAACTACTCCAAACCAGGCAAGCATGTTTGAACCTTTGATATGATGAGTGTTTTGCATGTTTGCTTGAGTGGTTATTTCATGGCATGTTTATATGAATATCAGTAAGTATTATATTGCATGCAAAGCTAATACAAGTGAGCTCCGAAACTCGATGTGTTATTTGATGTGAGTTTACATGATCATGTGGTGACATGAAAGGTGGTAAGATGGTATTGTTGAAGCATGCCAGTCTTATGCCAAACCATTTAACTCCAGTGTCAACGTGGATCAAGTCACGTTACCATCCGTTCCTTTTCTTGTACTACCACATGTTTTCTGCAAAGAATATGGTTTAGTAAGTTGCAAACCTCTTTCCTTGTACACACCAAACAGAGGGACCGTGATGAGGGTTCCATGGCCCTGGATTAAAGCCCGTCATCCGGTCAGGGAGCATGGGTGTTTCTGGTTGGGACCGAGAGGGGGGCACCCCTTAGAGCGCGTGATATAAATTTGATCCCATGCTATTCGAGGTTGTGACCTCCCCGTCTTAGAGTTTTTCTTGAACGTTGCCTAGGGTGATTCCTGGCAGCGGAATGTGGAATGGTGTGTACTTGGTTAGATGTGTTTCTTCTAAAATGCCGTAAGCGGAACTAGTCCCTTGTGACTACTGAAATCCGTTAGCTGTGGTTAAATAGTACAAACTCTACAGAGTCAAAATCATTCGAGTAACCGTATCTATGGTCAAGGACTGTGTTCAACTTGTCTTTGTCAGTCTCAGTGTCAGCCTCAGTGACAATCTCCGGCAAATAAACATGAGTGTTAAATCCGGCTTAATGATCACTCCTATGGATGGACTAACCCGTTTATTATTATGTACTGAGTATTTCCTTGGAGTGATTTAACTTCATGAATTTATTGAATACGAATGATGAAATATAAGCCCTTTCTGTGATGTCGCTCATACGTCCGACTGTGGCACTCTTGTTATTTACTTTTGATATAAGCCCTTTATGTGATGTCGCTCAGACGTCCGACTGTGGCACTCCTGCTATTTACTTTCGATATAAGCCCTTTACGTGATGTCGCTCAGACGTCCGACTGTGGCATCACTGTTATTTATTTTTCATTATAAGCCCTTTCTGAGATGTCGGCGAGACGTCCAGATCGTGGCGCGCACTGTCATTTACATTTCAATATAAGCCCTTTATGTGGCGTCGCTCAGACGCCCGACTGCGGCATGTTAATTTATTTTTACCTTTCGAGGCGTCGCTTCAGACACCCTATCGGTTTTCAGTTATTTTATTGGGATTTCGGGAGGACTACCGCCTGTCTTCCTTTTTATTTAACATGCCGTGAAAATTTATTATTTGAGTGTGCATTGCTAACTGCTCATGATGCATCATGTTTGTCTTTGTTATATCTTATGTCCGAACTGTCTTGCGAGTACATTCAAAGTACTCACCTAGCTTGTTGATTTGGCCAGATGTTGACGAAGGCGATCTTATAGATGAAGAGTACGATAGCGAGTCCGACGCCTAGAGGAGTCCCAGTCAGTCTCATGCGAGCCTGGAATTGGTCACTTGTATCATCTACGCTTCCGCTACCCGAATAAAATCATCGAGCCTCACTTCGACGCTCGATGAGCTGTAAGATTAGGAGTCTTATCACCCACTTCACTTTGACATATCCACCACCACTTTTACTACAAGTCAGTAGTATGCCACCACACCCTTGTGTCATATCCGCCCTTATGTATAATATTGGCGTGCTTGTAATAAATTGTTGAGCAGCCTCAGCTCAACCTTGTATAATATTTAGTACTACTGGATTTCTGTATCAAGGATTTGTCTACCAGTAAGGAGGATTCTCCTATACTGGTCTATATAAAGGTCGGTTTCTCAATAAGCTTTTTATTGGAAAACCGGTCATGACAGCAGGGTATTATTCTACACCTTGGATGTCAATGTTGCCTCGTCGCCCCGACTAGTGCACTAAAATTACCAAATTAAAATATTGGTCCCCTCCCCCACTTTCATGGCGCCCGTCGGCAAGGGACTAGGGTCTTCGCACCTCCAAGACCCTTAGAGCCAATGTGGGCAGGGAGGATCGGTGGTTCTTGCTGATTAGAGGGCAAAATCCGTAGTCACCTTTAGGCGTGGAGGAGGAGGGGAAAGTGCATGGATGAACCCGGGTACATATGAACCCACTTCGGAAAACATATTTCTAAATTCTAAAAAAATATAAAAATGATTGCACGGATACGTCTTCATGTTCTATGTGTGTGCATAAAGTTTCACCGAAAAATAACTTTTTTTGTGGCGTCTGCAAAAAAAGACAAAAAATTATGTCGTGAAACGTTATTTAGAAGCATTGAAATTTGTCTTTTTACAGAGACAAAACAAAAAGATATTTTTTCACAAAACTTTGTGCCGCACACACACATTTGCGAATATGTATGCGTGAAATTTTCTTTTGACTTTTTTGACTTTTTAAAATGTGCTTGAAGTGCATTTTTTGAAAAGTGGGTGCATATGCCCATGGGTGCAGGAGGTGCCCTCTCAGGAGGGGGACTATTTGTGAGTAATACTCTAGAAACTAAAAGGAAATTGGAACATATGGCAGTCCACCAATTGAACTTTGATAGGCAGGTTCAAGTTACTGGCAAAATTAAAATAAGTCTCATACGACAGTGCTTATATGCAATCTCCTTGTATGATTTTCTTCTATAACCTACTGAATTTATTTCATGTCATCAACATTGATTAAATCCTAGATAATTTAACGGATTTGAACAAGAACTTTGCTGTGGTACCCACCTCTAGAAATGTTTACGGTTTCCGATGCACATTAAAGGTGAAGATTAGAAGGTACCCTTCAATAAAAAAAGGAGAATAGAGTATTTTCCTTTAAATCAATCTATTCAATATATTTGATCTGCAAACTAATATGATACTCCCTTCATCCCAAAATAAGTAAAGTTGCACTAAAGCAGCGACACTTATGATTAACGTAAATTGTATCAAATCAGCGACACTTTTTACGTAACTTTAAGGTTCGTGCGAACTTTTAAGCGGTGTATCGAAGCAAAACTCTGATATCTCAAAACAAGAATAATTAACATGCATTGTACTCCCTCCATTCCTAAATAATTGTCTTTCTAGAGATTTCAACAAGTGACTACATACGGAGTAAAATAAATGAATCTACACTCTAAAACATGTCTACATACATCCGTATGTTGTAGTCTATTTGAGATGGCTAGAAAGACAATTATTTGGGAACGGAGGGAGGAGTACATACACAATTACTAGTGACACAAATAACCCATTTTGTATGATTGATATATAGGTGGGTCAAATCAATAGTTGTCAAACGTACTGTTCAATTATTTTGCATCGGCGTTGTCGGGTGATCTCATTCTATGGTCGTTGGACCGCTCCGTCGCCACAGGAAGTCATTAATAATCTCCACCCGTCCTCTCCTGCTTCCGCTCGGCGGCTCGTGCAGCTCGCTCACCTTCAAATCTCCTTAAAAAATCGCCGATTTGCAGGGGAGGGGGGCAAGAAATGGGGATGAAATGGCACGTCGTCGCGGTGCTGGGCGTGGCCTGCACTGTAGCCGCCGCCGTCGCCGCCGACAGGGGGCTCTCGTCCGCCGGCGCCGTGGCGCCGCCGGAGGAAGCGAGCTACCTGCGCAAGCTGGCCAGCTCCCTGTGGCAGAGTGACGGAACCGCCTACCACCATGTGTGGCCGGTAATAACTGAAGCCTCTCTTGCGTGTTACTCCCTCGTTCCGTAATATAAAACATTTTTGCAAGCTTATATTACGGGACGGAGGGAGTAGTTTCGAGCTGTATTTATCCTAGTCCTAGAGCTTGTGCAGAAACACATATCAACAAATTAAGCTGTTTAAATCCAGTCTCCAGGGAATTTACCTGTCGGCTAGTTAAAATTGAGCTGACTCCTTTGATGATTTTGAGTTTTTGACCCATTCTGCATTTCTTCATTTTTATCCATGGGTCGCTGTTAACTGAGATGACTTGCTAATTTGGTGTTTCTTATCTGTACCTTTCTATGTAGCCCATGAAACTGGGATGGAAAATTGTGTTGGGGTCATTCATTGGATTCTTTGGAGCGGCGTTCGGCAGCATCGGCGGTGTAGGTGGCGGTGGGATCTTCGTGCCGATGCTGACCCTGATCATCGGCTTTGATCCCAAGTCATCCGCGGCGATGTCAAAATGTGAGGATTCAGCTCATACTCGTGCTATAATTTTCGTCTACTCAGATTGTATTACTGTTCTTTATCTATATTCAGATTGTATTATTTACATGAAGGCATACATATCTTACTGAGTAATTTGGTGAAGATATCTGGAGTCTCCCATTTCTTTCCGTTTGCTATACATGCATACATGGGCCACTTATCCTGCACATTATGACATTTTAAACTAGCTTCAAACAATCAAGTATAGTTGCATATTTGACAATAGAAATAAAAACACTTCAAAAAATAAGTTTGTCGTAAAGCATTCTACAAATTCAAGTTCAAGGTACATGTCAAATGTATTCGATTGATTGAACACGGATTTTTCTCTTAAAAAAAGTGAAAAAATAGATAACTCATCACGGGAGAACGTATCTTTGGAAGTTTTATTAGGCTCATGATTGATTCTGAGAACTGAGATAGTACTCTGCCACAGGTATGATCATGGGGGCTGCCGTGTCAACCGTGTACTGTAACCTCAAGCTGAAGCACCCGACATTGGACATGCCAGTGATAGACTATGATCTGGCCCTACTCATTCAGCCCATGCTCATGCTAGGGGTCAGCATTGGGGTTATCTGCAATGTGATATTCCCTGACTGGCTCGTCACAGTCCTCTTGATCATTCTCTTCATAGGTGCTCAGACATTGCCCTCAAACTGCAGCAACCGTTAATCCTAAGCAATGAATTCGTAGCTGACTTCAGAATGCTTTCCGAATTAAATTCCAGTTACTTCAACCAAAGCTTTTCTGAAGGCTGTCGAAACATGGAAGAAAGAGACGATAATCATAACGGTAATGTTTTGTTTTTCTGGATACCTGTATTTTCATTTTTACACCACATCAGAGATGCTGATAAGTGATAATCCCTTTCATTTGGTGGTTCGTTCAGGAGACCGCAAAACAATCAGAGCAAACAAGTAATTGACCAATAAACCGAATTATTCATCATTTATGAAGCGCGGAAAAATGTTGCTTACATTTTCTATGGGATATAATGCCGCGTCTATCTGCAGATGAAGAACAGGTGTACATGCCGCTGTCTGCAGGACTTGACGCCGCATCTCAGTCTGAAATCCTGTCAGATCATGATCCAAATGAAACCCCATCTGACAAAGAGGTGAAATAAAAACCAATGAACATTACATTCCCTGGCCTTAGAAGCAATCATCTTAAGGACTCATAAGACTAGAGCTGGTCTGGTACTGCAGGTATCCATTTGGAAGAATGTTTACTGGAAGGAGGTTGGCCTTCTTGCCTTCGTTTGGGTAGCATTCCTCGCGTTTCAGGTCGCTAAGGTGTGAAACTCAACTGCGATGTGAAATTATAATAACATGAATTCCAGGATAATTATGAAGTGCTTTTAGTTTTCAGTGATCAGTTGCTTTATTGAAGATCGATTCTTCCTTTTTACAGTACCAAGCTGTGCACTTGTGTGTTCAGGTTCCCTGTTGCCTATGGTATCCATAATAGTATTCAATAATCTAGTTCAGGTTGCACAGAAAGATATTCTAAATGGAAAACTACTACATGCAACTCATGTTATTAAAAAAAATATAGATGTTGTATATGAATTTACATCCGGAGAAATGGTAATATCGACAGTAACAACTGGCTTATGTTAATTCTTCATGTTTGCAGAACTACATGGCAACTTGCTCCATCTGGTACTGGGTTCTGAACTTACTCCAGGTACTGACTGTACCGATTTTCTTCAGCTAGGTATTGAACTATAGCGCATACAAAATGGATCCGTAGGTCATTTACATGTTGGATATCTGCGCAGATCCCTGTGTCTGTTGGGGTGGCCATGTACGAGGCAGTAGGTTTGGTGCAGGGGAGGAGGGTGATATCATCAAAGAGGAATGAGCAGAACAGCCTGAGAGCCCATCAGCTATTGGTGTACTGCTTCTTGGGCGTCACCGCTGGTGTCGTCGCCGGTCTGCTCGGCGTCGGTGGGGGATCCATCATGGGGCCTCTCTTCCTGGAGCTCGGTGTTCCTCCGCAAGTAAATTGATCTTTGTTCGCTCATGTTAATAACCTTATGTTTTGATCATGGTTTCTACTTTCTACTACTACCTATTTATCGCACATTCGACCTGTCTGTACCGCAGGTCGCAAGTGCTACAGCCACCTTCGCGATGATGTTCTCATCTTCCATGTCCGTCGTAGAGTACTACCTCCTGAACCGGTTCCCTGTGCCATATGGTACTGCATCCATTTCCTCTGATATATCCTCCCATGATTATCTAGAACTTGTTACTTATTCTCTGAAATGAAACCTGTGCAGCTGTCTACTTGACCATCCTGGCATTTTTCGCTGCGATCATCGGCCAGAGGGTTGTGAGGAAACTAATTGATCTGCTAGGACGGGCGTCGATCATCGTCTTCATATTGTCCTTCATGATCTTCATCAGCGCGCTCTCTCTAGGTACCAGGTTTCCCTCCCCTCACTCTCAGTGCAAGTGGTGCAACCATCACATGGTTTCAAACCGAACATCGGGCCCTGAAATTTTTGTGTAGGTGGAGTCGGCATCTCCAACACGATCCACAAGATCGCGGCGCATGAGTACATGGGATTCGAGAACATCTGCAAATACGAGGCTTAGGAAGCCGTAGCCTGTGGGCTTGCATGAACAGCGTGATGTATTGTGCAGTATCAGTGGACTTTGGAAATGTCAAGGTGAACAAGGCTTGGAGCTCAGTATTCCAAAGTCCATGTAAATTGCAAATTGTAAGAGCTAAACTGTAAATTGTAAATTGTTACAATTAAAGAATTTACAGTTTAATCTTGCCCCCTTCTCCCTTCTCTGCATTGCTCTATTTTTTTAATGAAATCACTCAATTTCCTTTTGTGTAGACTACAGAGCAACCATTCTTTAGTGCAGTCCAAACCTCCTTGTTTGGAAATCAAAAAAACAATTTAGCGATAAATACATACAACTTGGGGTACACATGCACAAACCCTTTGCGTCTTGCAGAATATTATCGAGCAATCAATCATACAAGCATCAAGATAGCTTATGTGTTTCTATGGTGAAGGGAATGATTTCTCAGGTGAAACGTCATTTCCAGTAAGTTAGCATTTATTTTTATTGTGATTGCTATGTCTAAAATTTCATGAAGTTAAGCACCCTTTGTAACATTTCCAATTTACTACTCCCTCTGTCCCAAAATAAGTGTCTCAACTTTGTACTAGCTCTAGTACAAATTTATACTAAGCTCAAGACACTTATTTTGGGACGGAGGGAGTACTACTAAACAGTCTTGTTTAACTTTTTCAGGGGATTGTTTAGCAGAAAACATCAGAGAACAACATCAATAAATGAAAAACTCAACTATTTATGGACCCGAAGACGACGGGGTGCTGACCACGCCAGGCCAGACCTGGGTGAAAGCCCATGGGCTGGACCTGGAAGGGGGCATGTCAGGGTTAGGTGGCGCCTCTTTAGGGCATTTCCTATACGGCGCTTTAAGCACCCATTAGGCCTTGTACAATGGGAGGTGCTTAGAGAAATAAAACAGGTTTTCCTTAAGCACCGGTGCTTATTTGTAGAGGATAGACGCTTAACTAAGCGTCTCCCCTGTAGAAATAGGCACCGGTGCTTCAGAAAAACCAGGTTTATTTTTCTAAGCATCTCTCTAAGCACCTCTTATTGTACAAGGCCTTAAAGGCAATTCTGCCAACTGGCGCATACCCACCTACGAGCTGGGTCGGTCCATCTCTTTTTCTTTTCTCTGTTAAATTCCAAAAGAACTCGTGATCTACCAATTCACAGAGAAACCCAATAACCACTACGACAACGCAACAAACGTGATAGATTACTTCCTTTTCTTTTCAAATTATCTCCCTTGTTCGTGGCAGCCCCGGTTTTGGGAACCTTCCTAAACTGTTTTTTTCCGGTTCACTGGTCAGTTTCCGGGCGATTTTTAATTTTTTTTCCTTTTTATTTCTTTTTCTTTTTCCTTTTTCTCTTTTCTTGTTCTTTTTTGTTTTCTTAAAATCATGAACACTTTTTCCAAAATCCATGAACAATTTTTCAAAATCGATGAATTCTTTTCAAATTCGTGACTTTTTATAAAAAAATCGATATTTTATTTTGTAAAATTGATGAACTTTTTAAAATTTGTGATTTTTTCTTGAAATTCATAAAAAATCAAAATAGATGAACTTTTTAAATTTTTTATGAAATTTCTTGATTTTTGAATTTTTATTCAAAATCAATGAACTTTTTTCTGAAATTTGTGATTTTTTTCAAAAAATGAACTTTCTAATAATTGAAGAACTTTTTTCAAAATTGTGAAATGTTTTTTTCAAATTCGTGAAATGTTCTAAAGTTTGTGAACCTTTTTGATATTTCATGAACTCTTTTGAATTCTGGAATTTTTATGATTTTGCAAAAAATTCTGGATTTTTTGTTTTTTTTAACTCAGCGGTTCATCGGTCAACAAGCGGACTGGTCGAACCAGGCGCTCGCTCGCGCGTGAAGCCTGCCTTGGCCGGCCTACGAATGCTTACGCGTGAGCGCTGGTTGCTTTACGGGCATTTCCTAAACGGCGCCTGCAGCCGCGTTAGGTGGGCTGGCCCATTTATCTGTTTCAGACTGCAGTAGTTTTTCTTCTTCTGTTTTCAAAAGAGAAAAACAAGGGCGCTTGCGTGGTAAGTCGAACCACTGACCTCCTGTGCCGTGACGCAATGACCTAACAACCACGCCTCTCAACCACGTTTGATATTTTCAACTTTGTTATTCTTTTATTACTTCTACTGTTACTTTCCTTTTTTTTTCCTTTTTCCTGGTTTGATGAACTTTTTCTGCGAAATTGATTAACTTTTCTTTAAAAGTTGATGAATTATTTTCGAATTTTAATGAACTTTTTAAAATTTGATAAACCTTTTTCATATTCATTGAACTTTTTTCAAAATCTATGAACCTTTATGAAAATCGATGAACTTTTTTCAAAATTGATGAACTTTATTTCAATATCGATGAACTTTTTTCAAGTTTCTTGAACTATTTTGTATTTCATGAAATTTTTCAAAATTTCATGAACTTTTTTTATCCGTGAACGTTTTTCAAACTGGTGAACTTTTTTAAATTCATTAACTTTTCTGAAATTAGTGAACTGTTTCTAATTTATGAACCTTTTTTAATTCTCGTAAGCTTTTGTCAACTTGCTAACCAGCTAGGACAACACACATACTTTGCTAAGTTTCTCCCATTTGCCCTTTTTCTTCTTTCTTTCTTTGTCTTTTTTTCTCTTTCTTGTTTGCATTTTCTATATTTTTCTTTTTTTTCTCTTTCTTATCCTTTTCTGTGTCTTTCTTTTGTTTTATTTAATGCGTCTTTTTTCTAAATTCGTGATTTTTTTCTAAATTGATCAAAAAATCAAATTCGATGAACTCTTTTCAAATTTGGTGAACTTTTTTCAAATTTTAAGAACTCTTTTCAACTTCAATGAACTTTTTAAATTAAGGTGAACTTTTTCCAAAATCTATGAACTTTTTTCAAAATCTATGGTTTTTTAAAAAAATTGATGAACTCCTTCTCAAATCTGATGAACTTTTTTTGAAAGGTGGGTGAACTTTTTGGAAATTTCATAAACTTTTTCCAAATTTAGTGAACTCCTTTTCAAATTCGATGAGCTTTTTTCAATTTCATGAACTTTTTTGAATCCGTCTACTTTTTTTAATACGTGAACTTCTTTTTTTCTAATTCATGATGTTTTTTAAATCTGTGGACATTGAAGTTTTGTTCACGTTTATGCTTGAAAAGAAATCAAGTTTTCCTAAATAGCACGGCAACTATTGTGTTCATTATATGTACGCGCATCATTTTGGACAAATTGTCGTTGTGCCACAAGTGGTCAGCCGAGGGCGCTCTGATCTTGAATGTCTCCGGTTCGATTCCATGCGGCAGCCAATTGTTTGATGTTTTTCTCGCGCTATTACTTTTTGCGCTGCTGTTCCTGGGCCGGCCCACTGGCTCATCTGGCGCCTGAAGCGCTGACTAGGAGGTCCCTGCTTTACGGGCGCAGCAAGCGCTGTACAGGAGGCCCCCCTCTCTAGAGCGTCACAAGCCCACAAATTTGTTGTCGCCGTCCTTTGACCCCAGATCACGTGTATCCTATTTTTTTCTCAAAAAAAGTATATCCTATTTGGCGCATAGGTCCCCAAATAGCTAGCTGACGCGTAGCCCCTTTCGTACGCACGTATTCTATTTCGTCAGGCCCATGTAGGGTTTTATCAACCGATTTTCTGAAGATTCTAGATCCTTCCCTGAACCGGCGTATTTCTTTATCATTTGGAATTTCCTCTTCTTTTTAATTTTAATATTTTTATTTTTTAGAGTTTTCCTTTTTTTCCCACTTAAATTTTATTTGTTCGTTCTTGATTTTCCTTTTTCCTTTTTCATGTTCGTTTTTTACTTATTATTATCCTTTTTCTTTCCATATTTACTTTCTGACTTGCGATTATATTTCAAATTCGTGAATATTTCTGTGAAACCGTGAACATTTTTGGAAGTCATGAACATTTTATTTGTGAACACATTTTGGAAGCCATAAATATTTTTTGTAATTCTGAACAATTACCGAATTCATAAATATTTTATGGAATTGTGATTTTTTTTCGAATTAGCAAACATTTTCCCAAATTCACTATTTTTCCTGACATTATGAACATGTTTTGAAATTCACGAACATTTTTGAAATTTTTGGTTGAACTTTTCAAATTCTAGAACAATATTTTGTGTTAAATGAAACATTTTTTGAATTGAGAACATTTTGTGAATCTGAGAAACTTTTTTAAATCTACGAAATTTTTTCAAACTAGGGAACAATTTTTTAAATTCGCAAACATTGTTGTAATTTCCGGAACATTTTTAAAATTCGTGAAGATTTTTGTCATTAGGGAACATTATTTGATCTCTAATACTTTTTATATTATTTCAACTTTTTTAAATATGCGAATATTTGTTAACTCATGAACGTTTTTGAATTCATGAATCTTTTTGAATCAGTTAAATTTTTTGAATCGATGAAATTTTTTCATTGATGAAAATTGTTTCTATTTTGAAAACATTAATAGTTTTTTAGTTGAACACTGTTTATAAATGCATGAACATTTTTTGATTTCACGTATTGTTTTATAAATTCATGAAACATTTTCTGAATTCATGGTCACTCTTTAGTATGCAACTTTTTTTTAAATGACGAACATTTTGGTTTTGAAATCGTGAACATTTTTTAATTCTCAAACATTGTTTTTAAAATCATGAATTTTTTTCTGAATATGTGGACTTTTTAAAAAATCAAGAACATTTTCTGAATCTGTGACCATATTACGATTTCTTGAACTTTTTTTCAAAATTAACATTTTTTGGATATCGGAACTTTTTTCGAATTCTCTAATTATTTTAATGCTGAATAAAACAAAAACAGAACAAAAAAGAGAAAAAAAAAAGAAAAATAATGGGTGAACCGCCTCCCGCACATGGGCGGCCCAAAAGGTGCGTGGGGCGAAGGGAGATTGCGTGTTGGCTCCTTCACCAACGCGCATCGAACTAATAGGAGGTCCCAAGGACTCCATATATCTTCAAGGTAGATAACAATTAGAGGCGATTAATTGCGCAGGGGCGAGGGATGGGGTGTTAAAAAAACTTCCTTTGATATACATCACTAAGTGGATTTATACAGATGGGGTGAAGCAAAATGCAAAAAGATTTGTGCTAAGAGATAAAGTTATATGGTCAAATCATCAGAGAGGCTCATTGGCCAGCCAGCGTTCGGCCATCGCAAAGCATTCTTCAGGCCTGTACTCTGGAGAAGTATAGCCACCACCCTACACAAACAAGTGATCAGGAGCTCCATTAGATATATCTATCACATAGCAGTTCTATCATCCAATCCAATCCACCGACAACATGGTATAAAGAGGAAAAGAAGACTCTACGCAAAAAGAAGAAGAGGCAAACAAGAGCACCTTTACTGTTGCAAATGTCAAATTATTCGTGTATCCGATGGTAAATCTGCACAAACAAAAAAGTAGCATTTCTCATAAGAAAAATAGAGGAATATGCTACACGATGCTTATTCGTAAATCTTTGGTTCTCCGTATGAATAAATGCGAATAAAAGGAGTGAGATGACGGCTTGGCCGTCGAGATGCCATGCCCTTCGGTCACTGACTATGGAGAAGTTCAAAGATCTTATCCACGCCTGCGTGCTGAGCTGAGGCACCTGGAGATCATGGTCTGCGCTACGTTCATGTAGACAAAGGGTTTCAGTAAGAAGGTCTGGAAGAAAATTAGCTGCAATTATGAGTAAGTAAACTTATTTTGATGCTCGCTCTCACCTGTACACGAGTGCACGGTAAACTCTCATGGTGAGGTTGAGATGGTATGGTATGCTGCTCAGTGGTGGAGCTTGACAAGAATATATTGGGGGGCCAATGCAAAACAAAAAATAACTAACCGCAACAAGCTAGAACTTGTAGCCTTCAAGCAAATTTTAACTCCATATTGGTGGCAGTGCTGATCTATCAGCAGCCATATTTTGGATAACAGAATTTACTGCATTAAACAACTTCATAAGAGTATGAATACAACAAACGTGAGAACTCCACCTAGTGTCCCCAGGTCTTTTAGTGATCGAATCTGGTTTGCGCTGCTGCCCTTAACCATGCTCACTTGATCTGTCTACTCAGCAGAACAAATGCAAATTTGAGACGCATGAAACAAGAAATCCCCAATTAGATCAGATGAATATGCATACTTATTGCTAAATTACTAATTAAACTCATACAGGAAACAACACGAAATTCCAAATTTTAGTGATGCCCCTGTTTTCCAAACTAGCAGAGTGGCCCGCCCATTGTGCGGGCTAAAATTTAAAGTTCTATAATGATATTACATTATTTAGTTTGTACAAAGAAAGTTGGAACCAAATGTGTTCACATTCACAAATATGAGTCTTCTACAAACATAGTTTTGTCTTAGGTATGTTTGCAGCTGGGGAACCATTTTAATCCGTTGTTAAATGATTATGAAATTATGATCTTGTATTTAGGTTACTATCGTCTAATTGTAAAAAATGGTGTGGTTTCCATATTTTTTTATCTTATAGTTTTGTTATGTTCTACTACTTTAAATGACCATGAAGCGAGAAACCGAGATCCCGATTCCTCCCCTCCGCTCCCTCCTCAGCCGCTCCTTGGCGCCAGGGGGGGACCATGTGGGCTCGGCCCTCCTCCTTGTTCCTCCTCCTCACCGCCGCCCAGCGTCTTTGGCGGGCTTACAGGCTGGGCGGGCGTGGCGCGCGATCTCGAGGCGGCCGTGGCTGGCGACGGGCGTGACGCAGCGGGCGGCGTGGAGTGGTGGTGCGGGCTGGGGCGTTCTCTGCTCGCGGCGGCGGCTTTGGGCGCTCCGTCCCGGCGATCTTTGCGCGGGTGGCTGAGCCTCTGTGGTGGCGGGGCTCCGGCTCGGCTGCAGGTGGTGGTCGGCTCGGTGACCGCCCCCTCTGCGCGCTCCTCGGTGGTGGCGGGCTGCCGGCCCGGCCGATCCGGCAATGGCAGGTGCCACGGGCTGTGCTTTCGGCGTGGATGGGGTTGCCCGCGGCGTGGTGGTGGCACTTGGCGGTGGTCGGGTTAAATCTCACGGCGGTTTGGACCTCTTGGCGTCGGCCCGTCGGTGGCGGCTTGTGCAGGCCGACCCTGTTTTCGGTGCCCGGGCGCAATCTTCGTCGGAGAGTTGGCTCGTCCCGGCTTTGGTCCATCGCTTCGTCTCGCGCCCGGGCTGCAGGACCAATCTCTTCTCGCGCTGGCAGCGGGGACCAAGCCCGTCTCGCGCCGCGGCTGTAGGACCGAGCTCGTCTCGCGCTGGCGGCAGGGGACCGAGCTTCGTCTCGCGCCGCAGTGCATGGGAAGAGTCGATGGTGGCCAGATGCTAGGGGCCGCTCAGTCTCTTTGGTTGGGGTAGCGGCGAGTCTCGAGTGAGGTGGTGTTTAGGCCTTGGATGCCGGGGCGGCGGCCCTGGTGGTGGTTGCGCGGTGCTCATGGGCAGAGCCCATTGCTCGGTGTTGCCCGGTGACTATGGCCGTGGGGGCGGTGTGGTTACCGGGTTGTGGCATTCAGTGGCAATGAGTGTTGGCCGGGGTGTTGTCGGTCCGTCCAAAGAAAGAGCTCCCTTCCTGAAGGCGTCGTCGCGGCTCTCATTGCCCGTCGTGTTGCTCTAGGGGAAACTCTGACCCTCGGGTCGGGCGGTGGCGGCGCTCTAGTGTCGTTTTCTTCCTGAAGGCGCCGCCTTGGAGCTCACGGTTCGTCATATGTGGCTTCATCTCATTGCAGTGGCGTGTTCACGGCGGAGACCCCGGTGGCTTTTGTAGTGTTTGGGGAGGTGTTGCTGCGTTCAGCATCTTTGTATCCAGCCTTGTGTGTGTGCGTGTGTTTTGGTGGCGTGCGTTTGTACCGTGTTGTGGATCGTGCTTTATATATAAAGCGGGGCGAAAGCCTTTTTCGGTAATGACCATGAAGCGGAAAAACTTTTTTTGAATAATATTTTTGAAATGTTAGTTACATTTTGTATGGGCATCCATTCTTAAGATCCAGTGTCGGTGAGAATAAATTAACTCATATGCTATTGAAAACGGAGGTGACATGCGTGAAATTTGCTTCACTTAATTTGTCTTTGACCTTTTGCGTTCATCTATAATTTAGTCATGATAAACTCTAAAATACTTAATTATTTACGTTTTGGACAAAAATATTAAAATGTATAGATCAACTTTGAAAGTGAACGTCTACTTGATTCACCATGAAATATTAGAACGAACACATAACTCAAGACTGCTAAAACCTGGTAGCATGTAGAAAAATGATGGACAATAATAGGCGACTAAAGATTGGAAAGCTTTGGTAGTTTAGTCATACTCTGTCACGTTCTTTGATTGTTTAAGTGTCATCCTTGCACAACTTCTTGATCTCACTACCGAATCTATTCTTTTCATTCAACAAAGAAAAAGTACAACATTGCATTCATGTAAATAGTTATAAAGTAAAGAAATGATATTTTGGACTATACATTCATGTCCTTTGTTTTCTCTTTATTAACAAAAAAAAATAATGAATTACATTTTTTAGACTTAAAGTTATGGTCCTATATAAATATTTATTACTTATTATTACTATACTTGACGTAATACGGTTTTTGAAAAGTCAGTGAGAAGATGTTCTGTGGAGTACATATATATCAAATCCCTTTCTTAAAAAAAATAGTGAAAAGGAAAATATGTAATAGTAGCTATTATTCATACCTAGACCTCTACATCATGTAGATTCTAATACAAAGAAACGTAGATATCCCTTTGTTGAGATTAGACAATGGTACTTCGAGGCGTGAAGATTTGACTCACGGGTACGGGCATGGAAGTTTGGGCATGAAGATTTTACCTGTGGTATCTGAGTAAACCAACAATGAAAGTGGAGAAGGGTATCCGAGGGATATAATGGATATGGTTTATTGAAAGGAAAAAAAATGTTGGATGTTTCTGTTTTTTTTCTATTTTCTAGCATATTTATCGTTTTTGTTAGCCCGCCATTTGCTCTCAATTATAATAGATTAATGATAAAACCATATGCATAGCCACAATAATCAGTACTCACCTCATGTTCTTTGTCCATGTTAGTTAGTGTTCTTTTGATTTACATAAGCGTGTGTCCATCCATCAGATGTATTGCATCACTCCAGCTGATTGCAGGCAAAGAAACAAACCACTATATTTGAATTTTGATCTACTAACGCTTTCATCTCCTTGTATTCTTTGCACCCATAGAGTGATGTGAATGACACAGTCAGCGCTGTTTCGGCCGCCTCTCATAGTTTCAACCATTTAAAGCGTGGAATATCTCCTTGTATTATATGCACCCATAGGGTGATGTGAATGCCATATTCACGGCTGTTGCGGCCAGGCTCTCATTGATTCATCAATTTAACATGAGACATAGGCTTTCTGAGGATGGTTGTCCACTTTTTTTGAGCTAACAATATTGCAGGTTGTCCGCTTGCCCACTATTATTGCAGGCTATCTACACTTACGGTGTACCAAAAAGGAGGAATATTTTCTATTTGTGAATATGTGCATAATAATTACTCACACAGCACGTCTATGTAACTCCTTAGATATACATGAAATAATGTTTGTATCATTTTTAATATTGATTGTTTTCAATATTTGGATGATATATATAAAAATCAAATGTGTAGAATTTTCTCAAGAACTATGCACCTTTCAATCAAATATTAGAGTATGTTGATATTTTCTCCAATTTATTAACAAAACGTTAATTACGCGACGGATCAATGAGAAACACGTCACCATGTTTTGGCAGCTGCACTTTCCTTTCAGCTCATGTGTGCACCAGGCGATCGCTGTTTAGTCAACTGGATCTCGCGCTGAGTTATGGTATTCTTCCCTTGTTGATATGAAAATCCATTGTTGCAGTAGGTCTCATAATCAGAATCCCTCCTTCACAAGGTGGAATTATGTTCAAAGAAGATATATTTTTTGTCTCTCACAGAGTTAAAGGTTTGACATAAACAACCTTCACAACTAGTAAATAGGTAACATTAAAGCCATGCATGAATTGTGAATATCGAAAGCACACAATAAATTTTTTAGAATGAGAATACAATTTACAAAAATAAGAGTACACATTCTACTTGTTTGAGTTCAAGAATAATTAATTAAATAGTTAGTCTCGGAAAGGAAAAAAATAAATGAAAAGGGTGATTGATCTTATAGATGTGACCAAAAGCTTCACGAAAGCATTTTGAAATCATGAAAATAAGCAATAGCTTATGTAGAACCTTAGCTATGTGTTGCTCAATTAAACCGAAGCAACCATATTGCAGTGGGTGTTTAGAAAAAGTAAGATAGATATTAATTTGGCAATGGCATGTTGCAAGTGTCCAAACATGTCTTCAAATAATATTACAGGAGTACTGTCTTGTGTCAATATATAGGCAATATCATTCCATCTATACACCAAAAATGAATCTGAACCTTGATGTATGGCTAGCGGATGGAATCTCATACCCCTGAGATGCAGTTAGTGAAATTGAAAAGGCAACAACAGCACCTGATTGCAAAGTTACTTGTATGTACGCTGAAAAGCTTTGCTTGATCGATCAAGCGGCCGAAGTGCCGATTGCTTGACAGCTCTATTCCTGCACGACAGAGCAAATTATTTTTCAAATCAAGTAATTAAGTAGAAAGAAGGATATCATGCACTTCTCGGCACTTACAAGGTCTGCCATGCAACGATGGCATTGTCTTTTTAGTCTCTACCCCATGCCCATTTGAGAAATAATATTAAGAGATACCTATTGCAAACACACTCACGCACATAATGGCTATTGGCTGATTGATTTGGCTGGCTATAAACATAAGCACACAGCACACAAAAGTTCACTTGATGGCCACACATATATGTATTGTACGCCTACCAGTTGTTTACTTTATTGCTTCACGGGTACTTCTGTTGGTATATAGAGGCTACAGTGGCTACCTCGGCGTGCTCCTCGGATGCTGGGAGATGCATTTGCATGGAGCTGGTAATCAAAACCAAAAGAGAGAAAACAAACAATGGAGAACCCGGAAGTGATAACTGCACCATGGATGTAAACTTCTCTGTACTTTTTTAATGTGCCTCTCGTGATGCCTTCACAGCTACGCCTCAAATTTCTCCATTGCTGCTGGATCTTGATGCCAACACCCAGCGTATGCATCTTTGATGTTATAGACAGTTTAGCCGTTTCAGGCGTCTTCGCTCCCGTCCACAAACTCCTCCTCATGAAACCCTCCTTAAACTCTCCTCAAGCTGAAGCCGATCGATGCGGCTGCTGTGCCCTTGGGAGGAATATTCAGGAAACCCTTCTCAAGCTCTCCCGAAGTTGAAGCCCAGATCGATCGACGCGGTGGCTGATGTGCCTTGGGAGACAAACGCAGGGAACCCTCCTCAAGCTCCCCTCAAGTTGAATCCGAGATCGATCGATGTGGCCTCTGATTTTGCCTTGCGTTTAACCATGCAGTGCTCGGTTGAGCGCTAGAGAGACGGCGGCTGTGGCGTGCGTGACGGCATGGGTCTGGAGGCTTTTTTTTTTTTGCGGGAAACTTCGAGCTTTATTCAACTATTCTCTGTTCCCGCACGATCAGCCAAAATGCTGGTCATGAGGAAGCCAGGAGGGGAGTCCATCCAGCAGTCGGTGATCCCCAAGGTGCAAGCATGCTTAGCACACAAGTGGACCGACATATTGGAGTTTCTCAGTACATGTTGAACATCAAAAGAAAGAAAAGATAAGGCTAGCTCTTCTATTTCTAATAAAAGCGGCGCTACAATCGAGCGCGAAAACCGTCATGAGTGCCATAGCTGAACCAGTTCTAAGTAGTCTGTTTCCATAAGCACTTGCGAAAAGCCACGAAGCTGTGCGAATAGCACCCTATCTCGAAGAGCAGACGCCTCGGCAATCAACGGGTCCGTGATGTGGGTGTAGGGCTTACTCCAGGCAGCCAAGAAGGTCGAGGAAGTCCGTGCCACTCCTCCAGCTCCACTTCTATGTTCAAGCGCTGAAACACTCGCATCTGTGTTTATCTTCGTCCAGCCTTGATCCGGTGGCTTCCAACCATAGCCAGGTAGAACCTTCGCCTGTTCCAAAGGTAACTCCAACAAGGAGAGAGTTTCTCTTATACGTTTGAGTGATTGCGCCGGGCTCATACTTGCTTTGTCATGCGTTATGTTATTGCGAGAGGTCCAAATAGCCCACATGACCGTAACAATTTTTGCCCGCACTCTGTGAGAACCTAGAGTCACAAAGAATATCCCTACACCAAGTCAGAGGGTGTAGCTCCGGTAACTTGACATGTAGCCATTCTCTAGCTTCTGTCCAGAAAGTTTGAGCATGTGAACACTTGATCAAAGCATGCATCAAATCTTCATCAGCGCCCATACACACCTTGCATCTTGCCAAGGTTGCAATATGTCTGTGTTGTAGTGTTCTCTTCACTGGAAGGATGTCACGGAGGACCCTCCACCAAAACACACGCACCTTAGGTAGAACTTTGAGCTTCCACAGACGAGTCCATAACTGTTTATTCTTCTCTGAAGATTCTGTAATCGCCCCTTCCTCTAGAGCTAAATGCTCGTTATGAGTCATTAGAACACGATACGCTGACTTGATAGTATAGGAGCCCGATCTCTCATGGTCCCAAGCCCAATAATCATCCCCACCTCCATGTCTGAGTGGAATATTCAGGATAGTATCAACATCCGGTGGTATAAAGTTTTCTCGAACAAGATCAGCTTTCCACGACCAGTTCACATCGTCGATCAGGTCTGACACAAGATGTATATGTGATGTACCGATCTGCGCATCAGGCCGCAGCGACAGCTTGCCTGGTAACCATCCGTCCTGCCACACACGCGTGGACGTACCATCGCCGATCCGTCGTAGCAGGCCAATGTCCAGTGCCCTCCTTCCCGCGAAGATCGCTCGCCAGGTAGCCGAAGCGTTACAGGGAACAGTGGCATGCATAAAGTCTGTGTTAGGAAAATAGCGGCCTTTCAACACCCGTGAACATAATGAGTTCGGGCTGGTGATAAGCCTCCAGCCATGTTTCCCTAACAGCGCCACATTGAAGCACTCCAGATCACGAAATCCCATACCTCCTCTGATTTTTGGAAGCGACAAAGACTTCCAGTCTATCCAGTGCAGAGATCTTCGATCAACAGAACTGCTCCACCAGAACTTTGCCATCGGTGAGGAAATATTTTTGTACACTTTTTTCGTGAGTTTAAAACAACTCATAGTGTAGGTTGGCACCGCCTGTGCCCTTGCCTTGATGAGCACTTCCCTCGCCGCGCAAGACACCAATCTCTCTGTACCTCCATTCAGCTTTGATCTAACCCGTTCTCCAACAAAATCAAAGGTGTCTGAGGTAATCTGTCCAACTGCTGTGGGGAGGCCCAAATACCTTTCATTGAAAGCCTCAACTGAAATACCCATCGCAGTTTTCACAATGGTTCGTACTGTACTTGGCGTGTTTGGACTAAAAAATATGGAGCTCTTCTCCTTGTTAACACATTGTCCCGAACACTTGCCATAAATCCTGAGAATGTTATTTAGCCACTCTGCACTCTCCAGTTTAGCTTGCATAAAAGTGAGACTGTCGTCTGCAAACAATAGATGATTAATCCACGGTGAGGTGACTGGATGCACACTCGAATCCCCTTGTCTGCATAAACTCCACCAAATCTGTTCAAGAGGGTAGTGAAACCCTCAGCACACAATAGGAATAAATAAGGTGACATAGGGCACCCTTGCCTGAATCCCCTTGAAGGGGTGAAAAAAGGCAGCAACTCCCCATTCACTCGTACTGCGAACCGCACTGATGTTACACACTTCATAATCAGTCAAATAAAGGTCAAGCTGAAGCCCAACTTAGTCATAATCGCGTGTAGGTAGTGCCATTCGACCCGATCATAAGCTTTCATCATATCCAACTTAACAGCACATACCCAATTCTTTCCTTTCCTCCTTTTCTTCATTGCATGGATACTCTCATGAGCAATACACTACTAGGAAAAGGGCTATAGATATGATTGACACTAATGGCGCACCAGGGAAGTAGTGCGCCACTACTATATACTAATGGCGCACCTGTTGGTGATGCGCTATTAGTGTGGAAGACACTAATGGTGCACCAGACAAAAGGTGCGCCACTAGTTATAATTTTTTTTTCATTTTTACATACATACTAATGGCGCATCAGACCGAAGTGCGCCATTACTAGTTCTAACTAGTAATGGCGCACCAGGCAGGGAGTGCGCCAGTACTGAATTTTTTTTATTCTTTTTTTTTGCAAAACTACTAATGGCGCACCGCAGCTGGGTGCGCCATTAGTAAGCTTCCCCCCACTCCACCTATTCCCCTCCCTCCCTTCCTCCCCAACCGTACACCGCCGCCGCGCCTGCACGCCCCATCCGTCCCCTCCGTCCCCTGCCGCCGCCGGCCCGACCCCCGCCGGAATCCATCCCCGCCGCCCCCGCCCCACTCTGCAGCTCCCAGCGCCGCCGCCCGCTTCACGCCCCCATCAGTAGCTCCCAGCGCCGCCCGCCCACGCCCAGCGCCGAGCCGGAGGAGGAGGACCAGGAGGAGGACGAGGACAAGGAGGAGACTGCTTCCAGTGCCGCCGAGCAGGACGCCGTCTCACTGGTGCGCCGCGTCGCCCGGGCCCTCAACCGCCGGATCTCCGACCTCGTCGCCCTCCTCTTCCACCACAAGGTAAGCGCGCCCGCCACTCGCGGGCTCCCTCCCCTCTACCCGCCGTCAACCCTAACCCTAGCTGGCTTACTTGGCAGAGCTGGGGTCCTTCGGCGCCGTCGTGGGCTTCGCCATCGCCGTCGTCTTCGCGTGGAAGTTCCTGCGCTCCTCCTCGACGCCCCGGCCCTCGCCCGCCGCGCCTGCCCCCGTGCTGCTTATCTAGGGGTTCTGGTAGCTGCGAGGTTAGTGAGACCGTTTAGATTGCTCATCATCTCAGTTAGTAGGTAGTACAGTAATCTGAAAACATACAAGCTGCTGGGAGCACTTTCAAGTCATGGGTAGATTGATAGTAGATTGATTGCTTGTAATGGTTGGTTGCTGGCACCTGTGTTTGTCGGTTCCATTCTAGTAGTTCAATATCAGAGGATTCGTCGCCAGATAGATTCGGATCGGGATTCGTCGCTAGATAGTGTGTCGATCGTGTCTTCTGTTTTTTCTTAGGTTTTGTTGTACAACCGTAGATTGGATGTGGGGATACGCAATAGTTTCCCAAGATTTTGGCTGCCCTGGGGTGTCAATTAGGTTAATCCTATGTATGCATGCGAGTTTGTGGTTTGTTGTCAAGAAATCAGGATGCGCCGAGGCTTGAAAGGGCGGGGGCGTAGTGCTGAGTTGCATGGGGTTTCCCTGCGCTGGCGTGGCTGTGACTTGTGCTGGTTTATATTTGTTGTTCGGATATTGGGATGTGTTGCTCTGATCGTAGTTTTGGAGTCGTGCACGTGTTTGCTTACTTTTGGTAGAAATTAGTTGCATGGGTTTTAGCACGCTGTCGTCGGAAATTGGTATGTCTTGCCCTGGTGTAGTTTTGGAACATTGGATATAGCACATAGTTTTGGTGAAAATTAGCTTGTGCGTGTTTTGACCTGCCAGTGTGTCGGCAAGGCTGTGCGCACCATAATATTTTTGCTGTTATGCCATAATTAATTTTTGTGTCCACAACGTAAACATATGACATATTATAAACAATGTATTCTAGACAATGTTACCAAAAATGTTTGGTGCTTAAATCATTATGATAGTGTGTCTGTGTCCAAATGTTATGTATAATGAAAGTAATTGGTGGGCATGAAAGCTGTGAAACATTTTACATGCCAAGGGTTGGTGGTAGCCAGTGTCCAAAATGAAACAAATTGTTCAGACTTCAGACTTAGGGGGTGTGTTCTTCTGATTTTTTATGCTGATGATTTTGCTAGTTTGCTCGGTTTTGTCTCCGACCATCGTGTCGTGATGATTGTGCAGGTACCCCGAGAGGCCCTTGAGTTTGTCGGAATGTCGATTAACTTCCGTTCTGGCAAATTCGGGTACTCCATATGTCCTATTTTCAGCAAAGGTCATGCTGAAATTTTCCGTAAATTTTAGCATGACTTTGCTAAAAATAGGACATATGGGGTACTTGCGACTAATGCCTGTTATCATGCATGTTTTATGATCTGTTGTAAGGGTACTAATTGGTCTCTTCTGCTACTTATCAGAGATGGCGGGAAGCAGCCACCGCCGCTCTGCGACACCACGGTACGAGTTGGATGCTTTCGAGTTCTTCACTATCATACTTGAGACTTCAGTATCATCCATGACGCAGGTATATAAAATGAGAGATCTCCCCTTCACCCATCTCATTATGATATCTGTTGTTTGCTACATCACTCATTGTCCCAAACTGCAGAGGCTGCCTGACAGTTTTATGAACATGCTGATGGGTGAAGATCCGCCAAATAATGTGAAGCTACGACAGGCCGGCAGCGGGTTTCGCAGGCAGTGGGATGTGGAGTTGGTGATCAAGGAGGGCCACATGTACTTGTCTCGTGGGTGGGAGAAGTTCTACCGTGCCTACGACCTGCGGCTGGGGTACTTCCTTCTCTTCAGTCTGACGACGGCAGCGCCACCATGCTCATCGTGAAGGTGTTCAACACGACTATATGTCGTGATGCGCTTACTGGCGACGATGGTGATGCCGATGCGTTACGCCTCTTCTTATTCCTCTACATTTGGCTTTGTCTCACATCGATTGTTAACGGTCATTGTTGCATTTTGGACAGGTAATGAGAGCAGCAAGCAGCGACACCGGCAGAGCGATTCTGCTGTGGCGAAAGCAGCGGATTCTGGCAGCAGCATAGACAATAAGAAGGATGATCCGGACTGGAGTGCGGGAGAAGAGGAGCTGAGTGGGGATGAGGAGCTGCAGGATGACGATGGGCCTCAGGCTGAGGATGACCTAGCGCTGGTGGTGGCTGACCAAGGGCAAGAGATGGTGGTGGCTGACCATGGGCAAGAGATGGTGGTGGCTGACCATGGGTAAGAGATGGAGGTGGCTGAGGATGACCTAGCGATGGTCATGCCTGAAGGTGGCCTCGCGATGGTGGTGGTGCCTGACAATGACCACGCACCGGTGGTGGCGCCGGCGATCTCACAGCTGGGCGACATGACCACGCCAATTGAGGCAGAAGACTACATCCCACTGCCTCCACCGCTGTCGGGGGTTGGGTGCGACATATGCCAAAGGATGGCTTATCATGGAGGAGGCGAGTAGAACGTTGCCGGTGCCTGGAAACGGGATGAGGCGAAGACATGCACCCCGGCGAATCTTACCCAGCTGTGGCTCTCGAGGAGATAACACCCCTACTGCTGCTCTGCGGGGTCTCCGCATGATCACTATGGCAAAGCGAGTACAAGATGCTCCTTGAGCTGTTCGGGGTGAGGAAGGAGAAGGGCACGGCTAGCCTTCTTCTTCCCTCTATGTGTGTGTCTAAAACTACTAGGTTCCAACCCTTTGCATGGGTGCCCTGGGGGGTTTATATAGGCCTACCCCCCGGGGTACAATGGTAATCCGGCTGGACGCAGGTCCCAGCCGTCAGTCTCTTAAGTCGTCGTCTTCTCCGCCGACTCCTGGGGCCCGCCGACTAGTGGGCCCCGCCGGTGATCCAGCATGGGGCCGACAGCCCTTGTCACTTGGCCGAATCTTGCCTGTGAGTTCATGTAGCCGCTCTTCTAATGGCGCGAGCTTGGTGGCGAGGTAGCTAACCTTGATGCCGCCGCTGGCGGCGATCGCTATTGCCATTCCTGTCTTGTCAGTTAATGGCGCATGGAGCCCATGGGAGGCGGCCGACTCCGGAGGCCGACCCCAACGGGTCCGTCTTTGGGGCGCTCGCCGTCTTGGTACTCCCGCCGACAGCGGGTCCCGCCGTCTTGGTCGTCTGACAGGCCATCGTGGTACGAGAATCTGCCCACGGCCGACGTCGAGGCAGCGTGGCCTGATCTTTGCGCCGGACGGAGATCTCCGTTGGTACGGCGCTCTGTGGCCATGCTTGCCCTTTATGAGCGGGGCGGGGACTGGCCGCGAGGCGGCTTTATCCCATCCCGCTGGTAGTCGCTCACGCAGGGAGTGGACGGAGTCGCGGGCCGACTCCCTGTAGCCGGCCTCATTGGAGGTCGCTGGCTTGGAGTCGGCTTGTCCTGAGGCCGTCTCTGGGCCTCGGCCTAGAGGGGCAGTCGGCAACTCTGTCGCCGACTCTCTGAAGGCGGCTCTTTGTCTTGGGGTCTTGAGAGGCACGGTCTGCCCCGATGTTTTGAAAGGTCCAGGGGCTCGGGTCTGCCTACCCGTGGCCCATTACTCCGACAGTAGTCCCCGAAGCTGGTGAGGCGCCGAGGGCAGCATGTCGAGGAGCCTCGACAGCTTCATCCCTTTGGTAGAAGAATCTGGACTCGGCCCGCCGTCTCCATCTTGAGCCGACTAGCTGGAGTCGGCCTTGCAGGGGGCCGTCTTGCTCTTCAAAGGCTTCGAAGGTCGCAGCGGAATCCGGGCGGCGTGCCTGATAAGCCTCCCGGCAGCCGCCCGTTGCGGGCCTGCCACGCGACGCCATGCGGCAGGGCCAGTCTGCCAGCCCACGCGCGTGACAAGACAGGCCCGTCAGGCGGGGCCCGCCACTACCACGCCCCGGCGCGCAGCGGATTTGCTGCGGTTGTGCGGGCGGTTTGGGCTTCACGCCGTTATCGCGCGATAACGTCGTGGGTTAAATCGTGAGGCGTGGGGCGTGGCGCAGTTAATCCCACGCCCGCCCCCTTGGCTTCGCAGCCTAGGCGCCTATAAGTAGGCGGGGGAGGAAGGGGGCGGCGACGCACGCGCACCCTCTCTTCCCCGCTCCCTCTTGCTCCCTGCCTCGTCTTCTTCCTTGCTCCGCTGCGCCGAACCTCGCCGCGCCGCGGAGATGAGCTCCTCATCCGCCGCCGCGCCTCCCACTGCGCGCTCCGGCGTGTGGGATGGCTCCATCATCGACGGCGACATCATCGAGTTTCTTCGTCAAATGCGTCGCATCCCCGGCAGCCACCTAGTGCGGACCCGCGCCGCGCCGGAGGGCGAAATCACGCCGGCGCCGGAGGAGGGCGAGCGGGTCATTTTCATCGACGCGGGCTAGGACTGCCGGCGAGCGACTTCTTCCGCGCGTTCTTGGAGTTCTTCGGGCTCCAGCCGCTCCACCTCACCCCCAACACGGTGGTGCTGCTGGCCGCCTTCGCATCCTTATGCGAAGGCTTTCTCGGCGTTCTCCCCACCATCGAGCTGTGGGGGGAATTCTTCCAAGCCAAGCTCGGGACCCACGTCGCTCGCGTGCCGACTCTGTGCGGCACGTTCATCGCCAAGAGGAGGCCGGTGCCCGTGAACCCTTTTCCTGCCATCTCCCTCATCAAGTCGGTGAAGATGTGGCAGCGTACATACTTCTATGTCAAGAACGTCTCCCCCGAGGGTGACTGGGTCAACTTGCCGCCTTACGTGGGCGGCGAGTTGGCCAGACTTGCTGGCCGCCTTCGTGGCGCGCCGAGTTCTCCCTCTTCAAGGCCGGCCTCATTTGATCTGTCAGATGAGCGGCCGCCGGGACCCCAGCCGGCTGTGCTCCAAAGACATGCCCCTCGTGGAGGTAGTGGACACGGTGAACTTCTTGGCGAACTGCGGCCTCACGGAGGAATGGCAGTTCGGCAAAGAGCCATACTCGCGCGCCAACCCCCCGCCATTGGTAAGTCCTCTCTTGCTTCTCTGTTTCCTTCTTCAGCCGAATCCGGCTCTAATTTTCCTTGGTTTTCTCCGATTCAGAATCCCCTCATGCCGCCTTCGGCCGGCGCCGCAGGGCCGGCTCGTGAATTCGTCCCCGACCGGGCGGAGAGCGACGCCGACGACCCTGACTTGGGCGTGGCGGCGATGGAGGCCGACGCCGAGGGAGGAGGAGCCAACGACTTCAGCCTTGGCCACTTTCGCCCGATTGGCTGACGGCAATGAGAAGGAAGTCGTCCCCGCCGCCGGTAAAGCCGGCCATCCAGCGCGAGCTCCTCCGCCGCCTTTGGGTGGTCGGCGGTCGGCGAAGCGCCGGGCGGGCCGAGTTCTGCCAGCGGCCAGGCCAAGAAATTCAGGGAACGGCCGCGCGACTCAGCGAAGAAAGCGGTCGCGAGGCTAACCGCTTCCGCAAGGAAGTGAAGAAGCCACCGCTGGTCTCCGCGTAAGTATTTTTTATTCTGTCTTGTTTTCTTCTGGTCCGTCTTGTCCGAGTCTTCTCATGCCTTTTTTCTCATCAGAGCTCCCCTCACCTTGGAGAGGGTCGCCGCCGCCTCCGTCATGGGGTCGGTGGAGACGTCCGCCAATAGTCGGCGGGTTGACCCTGCGGCCGCCCTCCGGGAGGCAACGGAGCAGAATGCGCAGGAGAAGCGCGACGAGGAGGAGGCCGCCCGTCTGGAGAAGGCGGAGGCTGAGAAGGCGGCGGCTTCCGCCTGTAAGAAAGCTGGAGGAGGTCAAGCCGCCGCTGTAGCCAAGAGGCGAGCCGAGGAGGCCAGCGCCTCCGGTTGGCGCCGTCACCCGTTGAGCTCTGCGCCACCGCCGCCCGGAGTTCACGGGCAGTCGGAGGAGTCGGCGGTGAGGTCCCCGTCGCAGGGAGGGAAGGCGGCGAGGTCTCCCTACCGGGCGCGGCCGCGCCACCTCCGTCGCCTCCACCGCAGTCCGAGATCACGCGAGGCAAGAAGCCGGCGGACCCGCCTGTGCCGCCGACCGACGATGAGGCCGTGGCGCAGCTACTTCAAGTCGCCTCGCCAGCGCGACGCCGTCTTGAGAAGGCGACTTCGGCGCCGCGCCCCTTGGAGACCGACGCCGCCACTCTTCTTCTACGTAGAGGCGCACTCACACTCCACTGGGTGTAGTCCCGAGTTTCGGGCCGGTCTGGCAAAGTGGCTCAGAACTCTATCTGCTTACTTCCAAGTTTTTTTACCTCTGTCTGGAATTCTTGTCGCAGGAGTATCTCAACCTCCAGCCATCGCCTTCAACCGCAATGTTGAAGAACTGAGCAAGCGGGCTGCTGACTTGGCGAGGAGCCGAGGTGAGTTTTCTTCTTCGCGGGGGCGCGCTGGCGCACCCGCGGGCTGTAGTCCCCGAGATTCGGGCCGACTACTGCGCAGTCGGGCCGGATCTTCCTGGCGACCTTCTTAGCTGACGACTTCGCGTCCTTCTTCTTTTTATTCTTCAGAGTCCAACGCCGCTCTTCGGGGGCAGCTGGGTACGGCCGAGACCGCTTCATGGCGCCAAAGAGGAGGAGTGCGGCAAGCTCGCCGCAGAGCGACCTGCTGGCTACACAGCTGGCGGAGCAGAGGGAGCTGCTCAAGGCGGCGCAGGCTGAGGCGGAGAAGAAAGAGGTCGCTCTCCTGGTCGAATTTGAGAGCGAGCGCTCCGCCTAGACCGACAGGGAAGCGCTGCTGACCTCCGGCTTCCACGAAATCGAAGATATCGTCGATGGTGAGTTTGCTTTTACTTTTTCTTTTGGGTTGCCGACTATGGGTCAAGCCGACTCGCTTTTCGACTTGCTTCTTCTTCTTCTTGGCAGACTTCTTCCCGGTCACACGCAGCGCCAATCAGGCCATCGAGGCCGAGCGAGGCGCCGGAGGGCGGTGGCGCCGAGATCGCAGCTAACGCCCCGGACCCTTGACGAGCAGCTCCACGAGCATTGAGGCTCGTCTGCTGCCGCCCATCGGATGCTGCGCCGTCTTCAGCCGTGGTCGGTGCCCAGCGATCGCTGCTCTGTGGCGGACATGCCGGTTCTGCGACTTCCAGCCGGACCGCCGAATGGGCTGGAGGTCGTGGGCCGCCGTCTTGAGGCTTGGAAGGGTTCCGCGGCTCGGGCCGGAGCTTCGCCGAGCCTGGAGTTTGTCAAGGCGTGGTATCGTGGCTCGACTGGACCGGCTGGCAGCGTTCCGGCCGAAGCCCGAGACGGAGCTGCTGGCGCGGAGGACGCCCTCGCCGAGCGTCGCGGTGGCGATCGCCGACTACGGACACCAGCGTCTTCCGTCCTGGCGGGCTGAAGTCGGTGGGGAGGCACCGCCGGAGTGGTTCAGGATGAACCCGGACTACGGCGAGGACTCGGCGGAGGTGATCGATTCCAGCGCCGAGGATGAAGACGAGGCGGAGGACGGAGACGGCATGGAGGCGCCCGGAAAGGCGGAGCGGGCGACCAGCCTCGGCTTCGACCGTGCCTCCAAAGAACGAGCTGCGCCCATCTGGGCCGGCTGCCGCTCGCGACGCTCAAGCCGCGACCGCCCCGCCGGCCGCCCCGGCGCCGCCGCCTCCGGCCTTCCAACCCCATCCGCTGCTTCTTAGGCCGCTGCCTTGCCTTTATTTTATCTGTTTGCTAGTCTTTTAAAAGAACTTGTTAATTTATGCCAATTCCACCCGGGGTGTATTCTGAACCTCTGCTCAAGATCCGCCAAGGGCCTAAGCTTGTGTAAATATTATTCTAATTTTATCTTTCCTTGCTTATTGCTCTTGTGGGTTTTTCCTGTGCCGCCTTCCCATTAGATGCCGCCTTGCCAATCGGGCAACCGCTCTGCGGACTGCCGTCTAGGTCAAGTGCTTCGCTACTTTTGAGAAGGCAAGTACATGGCCATTTTTAGAGTCGTTAAGCAAGTTGGGTGAAAGCGGCAAGCCGGCTACTTAGGAGTCGGTTTTATTTAAACGGGCTGGAAGCCGATTTAAACTATGTTTATGCTTTGGGTCCTTAGCCATTTTTTGTGTGGGCGCAGTTCTACCTTACTCTCGCCCACCAAACAGTCGCTCATGAGCTGCGGCTTCTCGACAGAGACGGCTTAGGCACCGCACGTTACTTGTCTGACTGCAGGAAGCATTTCATAGCTCAAAGGCGGCGAGTCCCCGGGCCGACTAGTCGAGCCCGGTGCCAAACAGCATAATCAAAGGGTAATATACTCAAAGGCATAATTCTTATCATACAGATAACAAAAGAGGGCAGTCCCCGAGCTCGTCTCGGGGGGGCCGGAGTCTTGGTACTTTAAACACAAAGGGCAGCATGGTACATACTGCATCAACTGTAAAATCTTCGGAGGAGATTCGCATTCCATGGCCGCTCCGTCTCTTTGCCGGAGTCGTCCCTCTTGCGTGCTCGGGGCTTCGAAAGGCGTCGATCGTAGTAGGAGTCGTTGCCCGACACTTTGTCGATGATGAATGGGCCTTCCCAAGGCGCCGACAGCTTGTGTTGGCGGCTATTATTTGGATCAGCCGGAGTACAAGGTCGCCCTCTTGGAATGATCTTGGCTTGACCTTCTTGTTGTAGTAGCGGCGCAGGCTCTGCTGGTAGATGCTGGACCGGCTGAGTGCCAACAGCCGGCCCTCTTCCAGCAGATCGACACCGTCTTGATGTGCTTCTTCACTTCCTCTTGATTGTACATGGTGACTCGCGGAGTCGAACTCTATATCCATTGGGATGACGGCTTCGGCACCATAGACGAGGAAGAAGGGTGTGAAGCCGATTGACTTGTTTGGAGTCGACTGCAGACTCCAGGAAGGGCGGTAGCAACTCCTCAAGCCAGCTGACCCGGCCGAACGCTCCAGTGGTTCGACCAGTCGAGGCTTGATGCCAGACAGGATGAGGCCGTTTGCTCGCTCCACCTGGCCGTTTGACTGCGGATGGGCAACGGACGCTAAGTCCAGTCGGATGCCCTGTGTCGCGCAGAAACGTGCCAAGGCGCCTTTGGCGAAATTTGTGCCGTTGTCGGTGATGATGCTGTGTGGTATGCCGTACCGAGTCGTGATGTCGGCGATGAAAGTCACTGCCGTAGGACCATTCAACTTCTTAATGGGTTTTGCTTCTATCCACTTGGTGAACTTGTCCACCGCGACAAGTAAGTGAGTTAGGCCACCTCGTGCCGTTTTGAATGGTCCCACCATGTCCAGGCCCCAAACAGCAAAGGGCCAGGCGATGGGGATAGTCTTGAGCGCTGAAGCCGACTGAAGCGGCTTGGAGCGGAACAACCGGCACCTTGCATTTTGAACTAATTCCTTGGCCTCTTCTAGGGCAGTTGGCCGAAGAAACCGTGTCGGAAGGCTTTGGCGACGAGTGCTCTTGAGGCTGCATGATGGCCGCTTTTCATACGATGGATGTCTTCGAGAATTGCTTGGCCTTGCTCGACTCGACGCAGTCTTTGGTAGACACCGGTGACGCCGCTACCGACCAGCTCTCTATTGACTATAGTGTAGGCTGCCTTCGGCGTTGCACTTGCCGAGCCAAGGTTTCATCGGTTGGTAGCCCTCCGCTTACTAAGAACTTCAGGATGGGCTGGGCCCATGAGGGTGCTGCTATTTCTTTTGTCAAGATCTGCTACTTGGACGAGGGCGGCTGGGCTGGGAGGCGGCGGGTTGGAGTCCGCAGCAGCTTGTTGGGTTGAAGAAGTCCCGGGCCGACCGGGCGCGATCCCGGGCCGAGTATTGGAGTTCGCAATGGTCGCCGCTTGATCCCCGGGCAGGTTACGAAGTCCGGGGGGCTTCGACCGCCGCGTTTTTGGGGTGTCTGCAAGGATTCTTGTGCCGTCTTTGAGGCTTTGGAGTCGGATCCGACTTCTTGGGGAGCCGGCACAAAAATGGAGTCGACTCTGGTGACGGCTTGACAGATGGCTTGAGGAGGCGCCAAGGGCAACGCCGGATGGTATTACTGGCGGGTAGAGCCGATTCTTGCTGTGGCATCTGCTTGGTCGTTGTCGTTTCTTGGCACGTGGAGGAATTCGCATCCCTCAAAATATCCACTCAGTTGCTGTACTAGAAAACGGTAGCTCGCCATATTTGCATCTTTGGCGTCCCAGTCGCCGGATGACTGTTGGACCACTAAGTCGGAGTCGCCATAGCACAGGATCCGGCGAATGCCAAGCTCTTTGGCAAGCCGGAGCCCGTGAATGAGCGCCTCGTATTCGGCGACGTTGTTGGAGGCGGCGAAATGGATCTGCAGCGCGTACTTGAGCTTGTCGCCTTTGGGGATGTGAGGACCACGCCGGCTCCCAAGCCGGTGCGCATCTTGGAGCCATCAAAGTGCATCCGCCAATGGGTGGAGTCGGTATTTGGCGGCAGTATCGGAGTCTCGGCCCGGTCGGCGAGGAAGTCGGCGGTGCTTGTGACTTGATGGCGGTGCGGGGCTAGTAATAGATGGTGTAGGGGCCAACTCTATGGCCCATTTGGCTACTCGGCTGAAGCATCTCGGCTTCCGATGATCTACGCTAGTGGGGCCGTGCAAACCACGGTGATTGGATGCTCTTGAAAGTAAGGCTTCAACTTCTTGGCGGCAAAGTGCACGCCATAACACATCTTCACGGTAGTGGGGTAGTTACGCTTGGAGGTCGATTACCTCGCTCGTAATGTCTGCTGGTCTCTAGACAGTAGCGCCTTGCCTTCCTCCTTATGCGTTCAACTACAATGGTGTCTTGACTACCCTGCTGGTGGCGGCAATATACAGGAGCATGGGCTCCTTTGGAGTCAGAGCCGCCAGCACTGGGGGAGTAGTCAGCATTCTCTTCAACTGGAGAAAAGCTTCGTCCGCCTTGGAGTTCCATTCGAAGAAGGTGGTCTTCTTCATAAGCTGGTACAGAGGAAGAGCTTTCTCGCCCAACCGGTGATGAATCGGTGATAGGCGTAAGCAGCGGTGAACTTCGCACATCTAGCGGTCGGCGGGTACTTCCATCCTTTCGATCGCCTTGATCTTCATGGGGTTGCACTCTATGCCGCGTTCAGAGACCAGGAAGCCGAGGAGCTGGCCGGCTGGTACTCCGAAGACGCATTTCTCTGGATTGAGCTTGATCCGGAATCGGCGCAGATTTTCAAAGGTCTCCTTGAGGTCTTCCAACAGCATTCCTCGCTTCTCCGTCTTCACCACCACGTCGTCCACGTAAACGTGGGCGTTTCTGCCAAGCTGCTTGAGGAGGCACTTCTGCATGCAACGCTGAAAGGTGGCGCCGGCGTTCCTCAAGCCGAACGTCATGGTCAGGTAGCAGAAGGCTCCAAACGGCGTGATGAAGGCGGTCTTCAATCAGATCCTGAATATGCATCTAAGAAGCTCAACAGCTCGCATCCGGCTGTGGAGTCTATCACCTGATCAATTCTTGGCAAAGCGAACGGGTCCTTGGGGCAGGCTTTGTTGAGGCTTGTGTAGTCAATACACATCCGCCACTGCTTGTTCTTCTTTAGTACCAAGACCGGGTTCGCTAACCACTCTGGAAAGAACACTTCCCTGATGAAACCGGCTGCGAGGAGTCGGGCTATCTCTTCTCCAACAACTCTTATTTTTTCTTCTAACAGGCGGCACAAGGGCTGCCTAACGGGCTTCACATCAGATCGGACATGTAACTTGTGCTCGGCGAATTCCGTCGGTACACCTGGCATGTCTTTGGGGGACCATGCGAAGATGTCCCGATTCTCACGGAGGAAATCGACGAGCTCGCCTTCCTATTTGCTGTCGAGGTTTGCACCTATGATAGCGTATCTCTCCGGGTGCTCCGGGTCCAAGGGTATCTTCTTGGTCTCTTTGGCCGGCTTGAACGAGGCCCTCGACCACGACTCCTTGGGGTCGGGGCGATATCTCTGGCTGCTTGCGGCCATTGCCATAACCCGATCCAGAGTCGCTTCACCGCGATCACGGGGACTCGGCCAGCCGGGTTGCTTTCAAGACAGCGGACGACTTCCTGTAGTCGCCGGCTACGGTCGAATCCCTTGGTACTCGGCATCTTCATCTTGAGGTAGGCGTAGTGGGGACCGCCATGAACTTGGCGAGCAGGTCGGCCAAGCGAGCATGGTAGGGGCTTTCGAGGTCCACCACTTGAACCAGACTGGCTCTCGGCGAAAGTGATCCTTGTCCCCAAAGAGGGCGTCTATCGAGAATCTTGCCAATTGGTGAGCGAAAAGGCCGGTACAATTCCGTGGAACACGGTCCGATTGTCTTTGAAGGCATCGTTGCTTGATTCCTAACTTCTCCATTGTATCCTTGTACAGGATGTTGATGTTGCTGCCTCCGTCTATCAGCACTCGCGAGAAGCGAGCGGCCCGCCTATCCGCGGCAAGGGTGGCTCCCAAGACCAGGGCGTAGGATCCCGGATTTGGCATCACCTCTGGGTGATCTGCCCGGCTCAAGCGATGGGCTTCTCGGATCAAAGGCATGAATTTCGAGTATCCGATGCTACTGCATTCACTTCTTGATGTTCTGCCGCTTTCTTTGCGGCGATCGTCGGCTCCTGGCGGTAAACACTACATAGGCACCATGCTCTTACGGGTACTCGTCTTGTCTTTACGCCTGGCTGACGGCCCGGCTCTTTGAAGCGATGGTGGGCGGCGGCCCGGCAGTGGAGGAGGGGCAAGGCCGTCTCCTTGGCGATCTGGTGAGCGGTGGCACTTCTGGTGGTGTGATTTGGCGGCTTGGCGCCGCTATGGAACCTGCGAGGTCCGTCGAGTCTGCTTTCAGAAGAGAAGGCCGGCAACCAGTTGGACTTGCCGCCTTTACGCCGCTTGGCAGGAGGCTGCCCCTCCGGCTGTTGGTCTCGACGCCGCCACTGCCGGCTGTTGGAAGCCGGCTGCGGGCCTTGCTGCGCTTGTGATCATTCTATCGTTGTCGCCGACTGGCATCGCCACGGAGTTCTGGGAGCATGAGGAGCCACCTTGCGGTCGCCGACTTGATCTCCGACTTCATGGAGGAGTCGGCTGTATGCATTTGTCTGCTATGATCAGCAGCTCGTCCGAGGGTCTCGCCTGCCGCAAAGGAGCTTGTGCTTGAGGAGGGTGCCTTCTACGCACCCGGCGGTGAAGTACTCGATTGCTTGCACCTCATGCACTCTTCGCAGGAGCTCGAAGCTCGGCCCAGCGTGAGGTAGTCATGAGTAGACTTCGTTGGGGCCTTGCATGCACAAGGACAGGTAGCGAGGCTTGGGAGGTCGCTTGTATGTGCTCGTGAAGTTGCGGACGAAGGCCTCGGTGAAGTCGACCCAGCTGTTGATCCGCGGGGCTTCAAGCTGTTCAACCATGTCGGGCCGTGCCTCGAGCATGAGGGGAACATACTTTCTGACAGCAGCGCTTGTTGCCGTTCGCTATGCTAACGGCCGTGGAGTAGTCCACCAGCCTGTCCTCCGGCTTCACGGAGCCGGTGTATTTGGGTGTATCTCGGGGGAGTGTGAATCCTCTGGGGAAGGGCTCGTCTCGGATGCGAGGTCCGAAACAGGGCAGGCCCAACTCGTCTTCTTCTTCCAGCGCCCGGGATCGGTGGAGTCACTCGATCCGGTGGCGGGCGTCGTTTTCTCCGACTCCCCCTCGGCGGCCAAGGCGGTCGCCGAGAGTCAGATGCTCGACGGGTGGCGGGGAGACTCGCCTTTCTCTGCGGGGAGGAGGAGGCAGATAGTCGTCCCGCCGCTCCACTGCTCTCGGGCGGCCATCTTCGTCGCGCTCGATGGAGAAGTGAGTCCGGCTATGGCTGACAGCCGGATCCTTGTTTTTTCTTCCGTGGATGCCGGCAGTCGGCGTCCGAGATGTCGCGCCTTGATCTCGGCGGGGAGGCAAGTCGCCGTGTTGTCGTCGCGGCGCCTCCGTGCGGCAGCCGGCTTCGTCTTGCGCAGCGGCCGTGTCGAAGAGCTGCTGGACTCGCTCCGTCATCAGGCGGCACTCCTCGCCCTCGAAGTTATCCAGCTCGTCTGCCACCGCCTGGGCGGCGCGGATGTTCTCCACGGGTGTGGCGTACATAGGGCGATTGGCCCCAAATAGATCGGGCGATAGCTACGCCGCTGCTGGACCGCGCTTAGGCGGTTAGGCCTGGGCCGAGCCGGCGAAGCGCCACGGCGCGATCCATCTCGCGGCCGATAGGCTTCCGACAAGCGTCTCATGCTTGCTGCCGTGGCGCCCACGAGGAGCTGGAGGCGGCGCGCTTCCAGCGTCCCAGCGTCGGCGTCTTCCGGAATGGGGCGGTCAGGTCTTGCAGAACCGCGTCGAGAGGGTCACGAGCTCCCTCGCCGGAAGGCTCGCTGTGACCGATGACGAGCACCTCCGTGACGGTGCTTCTGCCGCTCTCCATGCGAGGGAGAGGCTCGTCGTAGACCACCACGTTGGTGGGGAACGCGTCGAGCGACGCGGTGTCGGAGTCGACCAAAGATCGGTCGGTGGAGCCTCACGGACTCTGTGTCGGCGGCGGGCTCGCCGGCGACGTGGAGCTGCTCGAGGAGGCCCGCGAGGAGGCTTTCGGGGCCCGTCTGCGTCGGATGCAGGCTCGTCGAGAGGCGAACCTCGCCCGACAAGTTGGCGAGGCAGCTTCGCGCAGGCGACCTCAGCGCCATGCAGCGCGTCGGCGCAGACTCCGTCTGGCGTGCCGGGCTGGCTGCGCTCGCCAGGGAGGAAGAGGGTTCCCGTCCAGAGCAGGTCTCCGCACGACGGTGCTCCTGGCCCCATGGTGGGCGCCAAATGTCGGGGGTTGGGTGCGACATATGCCAAAGGATGGCTTATCATGGAGGGGGCGAGTAAAACGTCGCCAGTGCCTGGAAACGGGATGAGGCGAAGACATGCACGCTGGCGAATCTTACCCAGCTTTAGGGCTCTCCGAGGAGATAACACCCCTACTACGGCTCTGTGGGGTCTCCGCATGATCACTATGGCAAAGCGAGTACAAGATGCTCCTTGAGCTGTTCGGGGTGAGGAAGGAGAAGGGCACGGCTAGCTCTTCTTCTTCCCTCTATGTGTCTGTCTAAAACTACTAGGTTCCAACCTTTTGCATGGGTGCCCCGGGGGTTTATATAGGCCTACCCCCCGGGGGTACAATGGTAATCCAGCTGGGCGCGGGTCCCAGCAGTCAGTCTCTTAGGTCGCCGTCTTCTCCGCCGACTCCTGGGGCCCGCCGACTAGCGGGCCCCGTCGACGGTCCAGCATGAGGCCGACAGCCCTTGTCCGCCGCGGGCAGGTCTTGCCGGCTGCAAGTTACTGTAGCCGCTCTTCTAATGACGCGAGCTTGGTCGCGGGGTCATGGCAACAGTGCCGCCGCCTGGCGGGCGATCACTGTTGCCATTACCTGTCTTGTGTGGTTAATGGCGCATGGAGCCCGTGGGAGGGGCCGGCCGACTCCCGGAGGCCGACTCCAACGGGTCCGTCTTTGGGGCGCTCTCGCCGTCTTTGGTACTCCCGCCGACAGGCGGGTCCCGCCGTCTTCGGGTCGTACAGACAGGCCATCGTGGGTACAGGAATCTGCCCACGGGCTGACGTCAGGGCCGGCGTGGCCACAGTGCTGCGCCGGACGGAGATCTCCGTTGGTACGGCACCCTGTGGCCATGCTTGCCCTTTATGAGCGGGGCGGGGACCGGCCGCGAGGCGGCTTTATCCCATCCCGCTCGTGCACTCGCCACGCGAGAGTGGGCCAGTCGCGAGCCGACTCCACAGCCGGCCTCATTGGAGGTCGCTGGCTTGGAGTCGGCTTGTCCCGAGGCCGTCTACGGGACTCGGCCTAGAGGCGATCGGCGACTCTGTCGCCGACTCTCTGAAGGCGGCTCTTTCTCTTGGCGTCTTGAGGGGCGCGGTCTGCCCCGATGTTTTGAAAGGTCCAGGGGCTCGGATCTGCCTACCTGTGGCCCATTACTCCGACAACCGCCTCGCCGCTCTTCGCGCGTCAGTCTGAGGAAGGAGAAGGAGAAGAACAATGCATGAGAACTGAACTTTGTCAGGTATGTCAGATCTCCAAAATGATATATATATATATACTTAGTTACCTATGTTATATCTAATATGCTTAGTTTCCTATATGTTAGCTTCATTTTACCTAAGTTGGCTCTAATATGCTAACTTAGAGCTTATATGCTTAGTTTCCTATAGGTTAGCTCCAAAATAACTTATGTTAGCACAAAATGATCAAGTTTACATAATAAGTTTATAGTCTTTTTCTTATTCTTCTTTCCAAAATGACATAGGTTAGCTTCATTTTACCTAAGTTGGCTCTAATATACTAACTTAGAGCTTATATGCTTAGTTTCCTATAGGTTAGCTCCAAAATAACTTATGGTAGCACAAAATGATCAAGTTTACATAATAAGCTTATAGTCTTCTTCTTATTCTTCTTCTTTTCCAAAATGACATAGGTTAGCTTCATTTTACCTAAGTTGGCTCTAATATGCTAACTTAGAGCTTATATGCTTAGTTTCCTATAGGTTAGCTCCAAAATTACTTATGTTAGCACAAAATGATCAAGTTTACATAATAAGCTTATAGTCTTCTTCTTATTCTTCTTCTTTTCGAAAATTCTTCTTATGCTTCTTGTAGTGTTCTTCTTCTTCTAGTATTCTTCTAGTCTTCTTCTTCTTCTTCTTCTAACTTCTTGTTTATCATTTTGCAGATTTGATTTAATTCACGGAAGCTTGCATGGATGGAGTGCTTCTTTCCCATTTGTGTTTTTATTTTGTATCAATGTGAAACTTTTGTGAATTGATGGATAACGGTGTTGGATGAACAATGTGAAACTTTTGTAATATGTAACGACGGAACTGTGTGTTGGCTATGTATGTATATATGATGGAACTTGTGTGTTGGCTATGATTGTTATATGGATGCTTGTTGTATATATATGTGTTGGATATCTCATATGTGAAATAGTGATACGAGATTAAGAAGAAAAAAAATTAAAAAAATTGTTACTAATGGCGCACTACCATGTGGTGCACCATTAGTATATCAGACTCTTGTGGCGCACTGTGGGCAAAACTAATGGCGCACTGCATGGTGCGCCATTAGTATACTAGATACTAATGACGCACCGGTGGTGCTCCATTAGTAAAAAATACTAGTGGTGTGCTACTAATGGCGCACCGGTAGTGCGCCATTAGTAGGCAAAACCGGTGCGCCATTAGTAGGCCTTTTCCTAGTAGTGATAAGAACATTATCTGTAATGAGGCGCCCAGGCACGAACGCACTTTGCTCCTCACTTACAATATCGTCAAGAAAATCTCTCATCCTGTTAACAATACATTTTGCTGCAATCTTGTACAGAACAGAACAAAGAGAGATAGGTCTATATTGGGTTATTCTTTGTGGGTGCCGAACCTTTGGAATGAGGGTAATGGATGTATCATTCATACCTTCTGGAAGATTGCCCCCATTCAAAAACCCTAACACTGCCGGGATTATATCATCTTTGATTAGTTGCCAATGCCTCTGAAAAAAACCCGCAGTAAAGCCATCCACACCGGGTGCTTTTGATGGGTCCATTTGAAACAGCGGCACCCTCACCTCTTCTGCCGTAAAAGGCTTATCTAGGTGTGCATTCATAGGTGTTGTCACCCTATGTGGAACTAGATCCAACAGTTCATCCAGGGGTCGGACTCCTTGAGACGTGTACAACGTTGTATAGAACTGTTGCACCTCCTCACGGTCATCTTCCCAAGATTGGCATACCGATCCATTAGCTCGCACAAGTCCCTCAATTTTGTTCATCCTTCTGCGTTGAGCAGCCTGTGCGTGAAAAAAATTTGTGTTCCTGTCTCCCTCGCGCAAGTAAGGTACTCTGGACCTCTGGCGCATCCATATTTCCTCCTGATGAAGTGCCTCACGTAGCTGCTTGACAATGGATCTCTCTTCATCAGTTGGCCCCCGTCTGCCCGCACGACTTCTAAGCTTGTTCAAGCTCTGTCGGAGTTTCCTCACCTTAGCCGTCAAGCTGCCGAATTCACGCGCGCCCCATGTGGATAGCGAGCTCTGCATGTTGTTAAGCGCGCTGATTACTCCCGTCAGGCCCTGCAGACCAGCTCCCTTTTGCCAGTTATTCAAGACAACATTATCGTAATCTGCATGAGTCTGACATACATCTTCATAGCGAAACTGCTTCCCTCCTCTTCTCCTTTCGGCCACATTCGTATGTAGTTCGACCAGGACCAAGCAGTGGTCGGAGTCCGTAGTACTTATGTGCCGAACTTTTGAGTGCCCAAATGTCTGAATCAATGCTGGGTTCCCGAACGCTCTATCAAGTCGTGCCCTGACATTATCATCACCCATTTGACCATTGTCCCACGTGTACTCTGTTCCAGACCATCCCATGTCTTGGAACAAGCAATCATCAGCTGCCTCACGAAACGCACGCATCTGCCATTCAGGTCGGGCAGCCAGCGAAAAATGTTCTGTAGCATACAATGTTTCATTGAAACCCCCTACGCATAACCATGCCTGGTGTTGGATAGAAAACAATGTCCGCAAACATCTCCAACTGTGGTGTCTGTCCGAAACACGAGGGGACCCATAAAAACCTGTAAATCTCCATTTATTCCGGTGCAAATTATTATTCTGCACCATCATGTCGATGTGCCCCGAACTGAAACTCTGAAGATCCACCTAAACATCATTTGTCCAGAATAGACCAATGCCACCACATAAACCATCGCTATCAACTGCAAAACAGCCTGCAAATCCCAGAAGATTTTGCAGAATTTGTACCCTCTTTGCCGCAATTTTAGTCTCCATCAAAAATAAGAGACCGGGCCCTTCTTGCTTCACCACACTGCGAAGCTCGCGAACTGTCGATGGGTTCCCAAGCCCGCGATAGTTCTAGCTGAGGCAATTCATTGAGCCTGGCAGGGCTGCACCGCAGCCTCTGCCGTCTCACCGGAATTCACCGGGGTAGGTTTCTTCTTCTTTAGTAGCCTCCCATCTTCACCACTTTTCTCAGAGGAGTCCGATAGCACCTCTACATCACCCATTTGGCCTTCCTCTGGGTTGTGTGCCTTTTCCATCAGCAAGGGTATGACCCTTCTGTACTCTTGTTTCTTCTCCTGCGGCCCTCCCTTGCGCTTATTCAGGTTTTTGTTCTTGGTCGGAGAGTTAACTTCAACTCCTTTCTCAGCTGCATTACTCGAACCCCTTGTCTCTGCTTTATTCTTTTGGCTATTCGATTGTTCCCGAGACGAGTTCTCACTAGCACTCGGTGCCCTGCGATCTTCCGGCGCCCGCAGCCCTCTTCCAAAGGGGAGATCCCCATTGGCATCTCGAGTGCCCGGAGTCAGACAATGCAGATCCGAGTGGCCGAACCTTCCACATGAGAAACATAAGTGCGGAATATTCTCATATTGGATGTCATACAAATCCGTCTGTTTCCGCCGCGCCGACTCAATCAAAATCCAGCGCCTCAATGGTTTGTCCACATCAACTGAAACTCTAGCTCTGAGGTAGCCATTAACATGATCAAACTGCACCCCAGATGCATGCTTGTCAATCTGATTCGCTATTGCAGCACACCACTTCTCTCCCCGAAGATTGAAGGGCAAATTGATAACCCTTGCCCACATATGAAGCTTGGTAAAACTCAGTTCAGAAGGCCGCATGCACTCATCAAACTCCGACAAGACGACGGCATTTTTAATTACATGCCAAGGCGATCCTTCTCAAACTCGATCTCGATCTCTCTTGCTCGCGAACTCAGCCACGAACGTATTTTCCCCTACCGATCTGAAGTTCAGACCTTTGGGGTTGCCCCATGGGTCTGGAGGCTGTAGCCCTATATTTTGTATGGACTCACATATTGGAGTTAATTACATGATAGTACCACAATTGGGGCGGTGGTGGCGAATTGGTATCACTTTTCGTAATTTTTACGTGTCAGTACCATGTTTGGGACTGTCTGTTACAAAATAGTCTAAACCGCGTATTGACGGTGTATCAGACCATTAGGACCCGCCTGTCAGGTGCTGATGTAGCATGTTCTTTTCCAAAAAAGACCCTTACCTCTTATTTAATTACGCATCCATCCCTGGTTTGCTAAAAACGCCCTGCCAGGTTTTTTTTTTAAAACGAGCGCCCAGCGCTATTCCAGGATTCGAACTAGCGATGGCGGGTTCGCAGCGCACAATCGCTGCCATAGCGCCACAGCGCACAATTCTCATATTGGATGTCATACAAATCCGTCTGTTTCCGCCGCGCCGACTCAATCAAAATCCAGCGCCTCAATGGTTTGTCCACATCAACTGAAACTCTAGCTCTGAGGTAGCCATTAACATGATCAAACTGCACCCCAGATGCATGCTTGTCAATCTGATTCGCTATTGCAGCACACCACTTCTCTCCCCGAAGATTGAAGGGCAAATTGATAACCCTTGCCCACATATGAAGCTTGGTAAAACTCAGTTCAGAAGGCCGCATGCACTCATCAAACTCCGACAAGACGACGGCGTTTTTAATTACATGCCAAGGCGATCCTTCTCAAACTCGATCTCGATCTCTCTTGCTCGCGAACTCAGCCACGAACGTATTTTCCCCTACCGATCTGAAGTTCAGACCTTTGGGGTTGCCCCATGGGTCTGGAGGCTGTAGCCCTATATTTTGTATGGACTCACATATTGGAGTTAATTACATGATAGTACCACAATTGGGGCGGTGGTGGCGAATTGGTATCACTTTTCGTAATTTTTACGTGTCAGTACCATGTTTGGGACTGTCTGTTACAAAATAGTCTAAACCGCGTATTGACGGTGTATCAGACCATTAGGACCCGCCTGTCAGGTGCTGATGTAGCATGTTCTTTTCCAAAAAAGACCCTTACCTCTAATTTAATTACGCATCCATCCCTGGTTTGCTAAAAAACGCCCTGCCAGGTTTTTTTTTTAAAACGAGCGCCCAGCGCTATTCCAGGATTCGAACTAGCGATGGCGGGTTCGCAGCGCACAATCGCTGCCATAGCGCCACAGCAACCTTTCTGTTAGCTTGCACGCGTAACCCCTTTATAGTTTCGTCCATTTCGTTTTTTTTCCTGTACTTGTTTTTATTCGTGTTTTTTTTTGCGTGTCTCTTTTATCTTTTCTCAGATGGGTATTCTTCGGGCCGTATGCAGTGTGCGTATCATATATAGAAGAAATTATACACATGTGTGTATATATGGGATGAACATTTTTATAGTACGGAAAAAGGTCATCGTATATTTAAATGTTCATCTTATATTTCAATAAGATCATTTTATATTAAAATATATTCTATATATATATATATTGAATGATGTGACAAACATTTTATTTAAATGTGATACACTTTTGTAATATATGATGCAATGAACATATTTTTAATTATATGATGTGATGATCGTTTTTTTAATTTAATAAACACATATTTTTAATATACGATGAAATTTTAGTAAATAGGGAAACACAAACAAACATATATGTTCACACATTTTTATTAATATACGGTTTACATTTTTGTATATATGTTGAACAATTTTATTAAACAATTAACATTTTTGTAATTTATGTTGAACATTTTCTTAATTTATGATGAGTTTTTTATTTCATTTTCTAAAATTATTATGATAAAAAATTAATACATGTTATCAACTTTTTAATAATAGTGTGTTGACAATAATATAATCAATATCGAGTAAGTAAAAAAAGTGTATGTTGGGCATATAATTTTTGTAATAGTTGCGTATTTGAATAATATAATGAGGTTACACAATAATTGCTTATGGTTCTGGTCCTAGCGAAGACACATAAAATTTGGGCCGTGCATGTAATAAATCTTCTCAAAAAAGCACACTTAATAATAGTAATATGTAATCGGAGAAAAATGTATTAATTTTTAAAAAAAGAAAAAAGAGTAATTAACGGCACGCAGCCGCGATAGGCCCAACAGCCGGCCCAGCATGTCCACGCTTGTATAAAAGGAAGCTCGCATGTTATTTACCATATGCGTCCTTGTGGCCTGGTGGCTATGCGCGCGTCTGCTGTGTGTGCGGTTCGCAGGTTCGAATCCTGCTGGTTCGATGGAAACTTCCAATCAAGTCTGAAAGAAAAAAAAAGTCTCCCATAGGAACTTTTTTGCGCAAAAAAAAAACAGGGCTTCACGTGATTACATATAAAGTAAGGGGGTTTTCTGCAAAAAAACATGCCACATCAGCACCTGACAAGCGGGCCCCAACGGACAGATACACCGTCAATACACTATTAGATATGGTTTAGACTATTTTGTAACAGACTGCCTCAAACATGATACTGACATGTAAAAATTACGAAAAGTGGTATCAATTCGTCATCACCGCTCCAATTGTGATACTATCGTGTAATTAACTCCACGTATCGAAAGCCTTGAGAGAAACCATGCAGTGGTCGGCTGAACCCTAGGGCGACGACGGCGGCGTGCGTGAGGGCATGAGTTCGTAGGCTGTAGCCCTATATTTTTTATGGACTCACGTATTGGAAAACCAATCTACCACCATGTTTTTTCTGGACTTCCTTTAGCACGATGGAAGTCAAGGTATCTCTACTTCTAATGTCTCAGTTGGTAGGTCGCGTTCCGGGTTTTATTTTCGTCCCATCATTTTCGTCCTACCATTTTCGCGTTCCGGCCTGATTGTTTCTCCTCTCTAATCTCTATAGTTTACCAATCAGGTCATTAGCACTGCCGTCCAGGTGATAATAAACGCCGTTCACCACAACAAGAGGTGAGAGGAAGATTCCAGATAAGGTATGCCCTAGCAGGTTTTATGAACCAGAGGCGAGAGGCAGATTCTTGATGATGATTTTTAACTGGATCTTATATTATCATAGCTTTGTGCTAATTTCCAAAATTAATTGTCCTTTTCAATTTTAGTACTGTCATGCCATCTCGAAAGTATGCATTGAGAAGAAATTGTTGGATGAGATAGATAGTTACTATCATTACTAATCTACTAATTTGCATCTCGAATGATTTTATTATTTGATATGCTTAATGATTTTAGATGCCCTTATTTTTTTGGCCTCTAAATTTATGTCTACATAGATTGATTATTATTTAGACCTTTATACTAAAGGCCCTGGATTTTTGTTTCATACAGGCCCCTAAAATCCGAGGACCGGACACCGGCAGCACTTGATTCTATTTTAGCTGCAACCAAGTATCTACTTTAAAGTTATATAGATCAGATTTTGTCGATAAAGCTGATTTTCCTGATCCTATAATCCTTGTTTTTTCAAGCCAAACATGTCATTTTCTTTAATTTTGCATGACTGTATTTTTTATTTGTCATTTTCTAAAGTTTTATGAACACTTCTGTTTTTCTGTCGAGCACTAATAGAGAGAAAACTGTTTTCTTATTTTTAACAGGGAGCAAACTGCGTAGCAAGATCAATAATGAATGGTTCAAGTCATGTGTTACAAGTTACAACGAGCAGGTGGTACTCAAGTCCGTTGATGATAAGGATATTATTCAAACATTTACTGCAATGAGGTCTCGGAAAGGGCATTTGCCTTGTGATTGTCTTTAGTGCGCTGTCGGTATTCGGTATGTTCCATCTGACCATCTATATTCTTGCAAGCTTTTGATTTGTAATATATTCAAATAATTTGTATTTAAAAATTATGGGTTAGTAGATCCGTTTTAATTTGCATTTCTATTCTTGCAATTATTCGGTATTTGCATTCTTTTGTCCACGCTTTAATTCCTAGATCCCGTTTGTTTCGGCAGCATTGTTACTTTGTTGTTTCTTCTGCTACAAGGCCCATGGTTATAGTAAACCTTCTTATTTTAAGCATCCTATCAAACCTACTTAAACAAACGTGTGCCTTTTTGCCCACATCCTCATGCTATTCATCTGCATGTTGCCTTGCATATATATATTTGGTCAAAAAGCATACGGTTTCACCACAACAGGTAACACACAGGCCATGTGTCCTCTGCTTATGGATCTGTACTTGTGTTTCGTATATGCTAACCATACTTTCTGTTGCTGTCCAAACTCTCATGTTAACTGTTGAGTGATGTGATCAGTTCATGACCTAACTAAAACCTCTGATCCAACACCTCATCACACTTTTGGTCAGACATGCATATTAGGCCAACGGCACATTTTAGTGAATGAAAACTAGGAGCTGAGAATAAAATAGGCGCTCTGTTTGGTTCAGATATTTTCATACATAATTTGATGTACTTCTCATGGATATCTTCTTACACGTGAGCTTATTTTGAAGATGATAATAAGTTTCTGCCTTAGAGTTAATGCATAGTATATGACCGTCAATCTCCAGTTCGAGGAAGATTTTGGAGCAGCAACATACAAGCAGAGCTAAGATTGGTCCAGCCACTTCATTTATTTTCTGAAAAGGAATTGATGAATGAGAGTATATTTTGAGAGATCCATCTATATGGTACATTCAATGCTGATTTGATAATTTTGCGCATGTCTCGTGCAGGCATGCCAGCGCCTTCGTCGATCTCCACTCGCCAATCTGTAACGCCTATGCCCGTGGTGGCGGGTCACACTCTGATGCAGCCGTGCACGCCGCTACCAGACGACACCCCCATCGAGTAATACACCCCAGTCGAGATTTTCTATATCATCTCTGCCAAGGCGCAGTCATCGGAAGAGATTCAGCTAAGATTATCCTTGTTTTCTACATCAAATTTTGCATGTTCATCTATCTAATCTTTGATACTACATTTCTTAGCTAATGTCCTCCTTGCCTGTACCATGTTCATATGATTAACAAAGGCTTGGCCATCTTAATATAGTAGCCCGTGAGGTGGATATATATACTACTCCCTCCATTCCTAAATATAAGTCTTTTTACAGATTCCAATATGGACTACTGAATGAATCTACACTCTAAAGAATGTCTATATGCATCCGTATGTAGTCCATATTGAAATTTCTAAATGGACTTATACTTAGAAACAGAGGGAGTACTTCAGTTTGCATGAGAGAAATAATCACTTATATGTGTGCCTTGATATTATAGTAGGATTGCTTGGATTATTTCGGTAGTACTTTGTCCAAAAATGTTGTTCTAATCCCTAGCTCACTTGAACCTGGGTGAACAGTAAAATAATTAAAAAATCTGATTTTTTTAGTGTGAAACATTGACAAATGTTTTCATGGCGAATAGAAATTTTTCACCAGATGACATTCGTGGAAAATATGTCCAAAAAATAGTTGCATATTTATCACCAGACAACATTGTGGAAAATAGTTGCCTCCGTACAGTGTGTTCTTCGTCGAATTTGTGTTTGATTTTTTCACTATATATTACTTCTTGCTTGCGCGAGGGTAGTGTAGATTTGTTATTTTTTGCCCCGAAAAGAAGGTAGCCGGATTAGTAGTCTAATTGAGTAGATGCTGGTGAGGGAGGGTTACTTGATTTTTATTGAGTACATTATGCTCTGCTTTGTGACGAGGTTTGAAATTTGATGGTTCTGATGTGTAATAGAGGGGGCAAAAGTGTTATCCATTTCATTGTTTCTGTGCATGTTTACGTTGACATTGGTGGCGGGAGGCGGCATTGCTGGCGGCCGAAGGGGTGCTTGTGGAAGCAGGTGGAATAGTCGGCAGCTGTGGGGATTCGTTATTCTCCGAGGTTGGCGGGCTTGACGCCAGGCTCGATGGGGTTGCGGGATTGTCAAGCAGGTAAAGTTCGTCAACTCGTCCAGTTTGATGCTTTTCAACTGCTGGATAATGGTTTCGTGCCATGCGTCGTCTCCATGTATTTACTAAAACATTTACTATGCTCTTCTATTTGGAGAAAGAAGCATGGTGCAGCCTACCAGGCTGGGGAGAGCCATATAATGCCCATCTTGGAATTAGCTGTTCGACTGAGATGTGCTGGACAAAAATATTGCCAGTTCCTTTGAGTATGCTTGACTTTGTATAATGTGATTTTCATTTTTTTAGAGTGAATTACATAATATATAGATATGCATTATTTTGGCTTTAGTAACTGATTTTCTCATGTTTAGAAACATGCGAGGTTGGGGGGGGGGGTCTTCTAGCATTCCAATCTGCACTACTTTTTGCTTTGTTTCATCGACAGACATCATGCAATTGAAATAGTTTGATTCAGGACACCAAGCGTTTGGGAAAGTGGCATGGTGCTGGTCCTTGAAATTGATGTTCTTAGTGATTTATGATGGAGTTTTATCTGGATTTAACATCGCTGTCCTCAACATCAATTTTGTTGACTCATAGGCGGGTGATTGCTCAACGATGACTGGAGACGATCTTCGGTATTACAACTGGTTTATACCAATGGGTTATTTGCATCTCAAGTTAAATTAGTCACTGTTGATCAACAATGAGATGTGGCCATTGTTTGATGGATCATTGATGATACGGATGTGCAATGAAACAATGATATACCCACTGTATTGGACCCAAACACCTTCCTGAAAATTGTTCTGAAGGGTGAGACACTGAACCACCACACAATTTCAGAACTATATCTTTATATTATATCTCTTATTTTCCCCTTATTTGAATTTTATAATCCTTACTTTTCAATACATATCTAAATAGACTTGATGTTTTTGACTAATGGGTTGCAGGGTTAGCACAAGGAAACTATTTTTATGACTTGCGAGGTCTGCTGGAGGTGACCGGATCCGGATGACTTGAGCAAAGCTGTGAAAATTCACGTATACCGTTTACCAAACACAATTTGTTTGGTCTAGATGCATGACTTTTAGAATAAATTTAGATTGTATGTTTACTCATTGTCGTGATCTTTGTACATCTGTAACTACACCCTACAACCTGAGCCACTTGACGACCTGCAATTAGATGTTACAAAATATAGATGCAATATGTTAATTCTAACGTGGCATCAAATTCCTAATAATTCATACCTGAAATAAAATTGTGATTTATTCACTATCTTACTATCATATCCGCGTCGAGCACAACCGAACGCCTCTATTTCCGGTGAGGCCAACTATCCAGAATCCTCCCACCATCTTAAATCCATTGATGTTTTTCTGTTAAAGGCTTTGCTCTATGTAGATACTGAAATTAGCAACGCCAAACTTTTATTTTGGAAATATCACTTTTTTGCGAGAACTGGAAATATCACTTTAGAGTACTTTGGTCTGTAAGTGTGTTGCGCTGCTGTATTTTAAAGACGCGGTTTGTATTGGAAAAGATTACATTAAAGATGGTGTCGATCCTGACGACGGGCTGCCTTGCAGGGAAAGGGATGGGGGTACAAGGCATGGGTCTGCGGCGCCACACCTTGCTGTTGCCTGCCGGTGGCCAGCGAGCTGTGGCGGTGCTTCTCTGTTGCATCGCAAGGGACTGGGGTGCAAGGCGTGCATCTGTAGTGCCACTCCTGGGGCATGCCTCTCCCGCGACATTGCCGGCATACACAACATACCTTACTACACGGGGATTTCCTCTCTGAACTAAATATTATGTCAGAACTGAATATTACGTCCGAAGACTGAAACATCCAGAAAGCTTATTGAGACTATTCATTGATGGTGTTTCTCTACTACACGAGGAAGGTAATTGTCGTTTATGTGCTTCTTTTCCTATTTCAATGCACCATTGTGTTATTTTGGTTGAAAAATTAAAGTTTCTACATATTTTCATGGTTTATGAAAAGTAGCTGAGATCCGTTGTTTTATTCCTACATATTGAGGAAATTCTGGTGAAGCTAAAGTTTGTGTTGTTTCTCTTTTTTTCTGTGATTTAGTACTGTTGACATAGTTGCTAAAATTTATCATTTCAAAAGATCAGTGTAGTGGTGAAGGCTAACAAAATCGTATTGTCTACAAGCCTGAGGTACACAAACATAACAACTGATGAAAGAAGTACATATTTGTACCTTGTTGCCCACTGACTATAAACAGAAGAACATTGAAACACTCGTTATTGCATTATATATTTTAGTTGCAATAGTATTTGATTTTGCATGAAGAAATATGTTGAGTGTTTCTTCGTTCAGTTTCATGTGCCAATTAGGCATGGACGACGACGGCCATGATCCCATCATCGCAAGCTCACGGGAGGGAGACACGTCTCATCCAGTGTAATAGCACGCTCCAAAAAATCCCTAACCCTCCATGGAGCCATTGCCAGGGTGATGAGATCAACACCACCCACCACCACCACCGAGCTGTAGACGGCGTGTCATGGTGCTCCCTAGCTCTTCCCGCCTCTTAAGAGACCACATGGCGTTCTGGCAGTTCTGGTGCAGTTTTTGGCCAAGGCTGGAAGCCAAGAACACTTCTTAATTTTGATCATGGATGTGACATTGTGGTCGGTGTTGTGTGGTGCAGTTCAGAGTTTTCTTGCCTGGCGTATAACAATGCATGTTCAATGGGGTAGCCTCTTCTCAGGCACGAGTATCCGAGGCAGACCACGACATCTATTTAGAATAGCTACAACAAAATTGTGACAGAGATGGTTAGTGGGAGAAGGAATTTGAGACCACAGTCAATTCTGCTGTAGGGACTGTGTGTAGAAGATAGTAGTAGCAAACATAGAAGTCACTTTGGAAAAAATGTGTGCATATATTGTTGTACTAGAGATCCATTCCTATATTTAACTGATATGCATGGTTTAATTGTAGTATGTGTGATACGTGAGAATAATGTAATATGAAGCGAAACGTGGTGGACAGGGCTTCACATTGTTGTTTTTCAGCAGAATATGATGTTCGTCTCTCTTTTCATATGAACTACAATATGGTCAATGGTAGCTTGCTGAATAGGTTAAGCTTGACCCAAGACATAATTTCACGGCGAGAATTTGACATGTTTAATTTTTTATGGAAAGAATATTTGCTGCTAATAATTAATGATACAAGTTCTGATTTGTTAGTGCAACATTATCTTCCATGTATATAGATTGAACAAAATATAAGCTGAAGTGGAATGTCAATCCTTAATTTATACTCCCTCTGTAAACTAATATAAGAGTGTTTAGATCACTATTTTAGTGATCTAAACACTCTTATATTAGTTTACGGAGGGAGTACTAAAGAATGATATAGGTTTTCTCTATGTGTAGAATATGATTTTTTTTTCCTTGGAGAATCTACTAGCTGGAGTGGTCAATGTCGATATCCTTGTGAAAGTTCGCATGATCTTAGCATGAACCAACTCACAATGCTAGAAGAATGATATTGGTTAAAAGCCTATTGCAAAAAAATTAGACGCGAAGTTTATAAGGGTTACATGTATGCAATTTACACGGGCCTATCTAATGTTAGAGTTTCATGCCTCTAATTATTTGTATTTATGTATTCTAGCTATGGATACCAGTAGCCTTAGTTCTTTTAAAGTACTGCATCTATAAACTTTACTATTTAGATATTGTATATGAAAATATCAAGTAATTATAAATGACATTTATGATCACAAACAATCTTGTTGTATGATTGTTTTCATGGCCTTCAAAGAAGAGATATCCTAGAAGTTGAGTGCAGTTGGAGGGGCCTCAGTCCTTTTTGAGCCAAGGAAAGTTGATGGGGCCTGTCCAAGCTATGAATAGTATATGGGAAAGTGTTGAAATATTTTGTGTTTCCATGGTTTCTAAATGGTAGGAGGTATGTGTAGTAACCCGTACGGTTTCAAGTGCCTAATTTCATGTGTAAAAGTTTGCCAGGGAATTTTGGTTGTAGAATCTTGGAATAAGGAAACAAAATCCTACATGTGTCATATTGAAATAATGAGTGAAGTGCACTGTAGGTCCTTGAACTATTTCAGGGGTGTGATGTAGGTCCTCAATCTATGAAAATCGTCATCCAGGTTCTCGAAGTGCAGTAAGTGTGTTATTCAGGTCCAAAATCTCCCTGACCCCCTCTAACTGGCCAGCTGATGCCGTTAACCGTGAACACTAAAAAGTAAATCGCGAATAGTAATAATAGCGTTCCAGTTCCAATATCATTTTTGTTCATGGTTTATTGTTCAGTGCTCACGGTTAACGGCGCCAGATGGCCCGTTAGAGGGGGAGATTTTGGACCTGAATGACACATTTACAACACTTCGAGGACCTAGATGACGATTTTCGTAGTTCGAGGACCTACGTGACACCCCTGAAATAGTTGGAGGACCTACGTGACACCCCGGAAATAGTTCGAGGACCTACAGTGCACTTCACTCTTAAATAATGGATAAGAACAGACATGCTTTTCATGAGATGATTAATCTTAAACATAAAAGGGCCTCCATGTGCCACCTATCATTTGTAATGCCCAATAAAGAGTTCTATGTTTTTGTATGACTTTATTTGTTTTGTTCATTATATCTGGTCGTATATTACCGAATTACATTGCAAGTGAAGTGGATCTCAATATTTTCGTATGTGATTGGCTATCTTTTTTTATACATGTGAAATTTGATATGCAATCAGTAACAACCAACCTGCAATGAGTAGGAAGGCATAGTGATGTAATCAGTAACCCGATATTGAATACTAATAATAATATCAACAAAAGAATATTCTCAATTTTTTAAGGCACGTGGCAACGCACGGGCACTCTACTAGTTTATATAAAAACTTTTCAAGTTCTGACATAGGTGAATCATAAAGACGTGTAAAGGCTAAATTAATGCCAGGCTAGGCTTTTCTATGAGTCCGATCCAATCCGTTAATTTTGTATTTTAAGTTACGGGCCCATCAAATTAATGGCTGGTTATTTCTGATTTTTGTGGTAATTTCTAGCTAATTATCTTTTTTCTGGTTAACCTATTAAGCGCTTTTTATATATAATAGATTTCACCCGAAAATCCACAGGAGCGCTCGTCCTCGCCTGGTCTCGGTATCACTGGGCGTTGATTAGCGTTCGCTTGCCGTATTGTATTAGATCATTTAATGCGATAGAAACCTTGATTTTTGGTCATCACCATACGGTCTCATCTCGAGGGCCGCAACTGTACTCGAAGTGTTAAAATTTTGTATTCAGAATACTATTCGACCGATTGTGCCTCCAAGACAACCTCAAATGAAGAAGTATTCTATATGTTATATGGATTATATTCTTCTCGTCGAGTTAATCAATTTTGATATATAAATCATTTCAATCCAAGGTCGTATACGATTGTTGGAGCTGATGCACCGGACCGATCATGAGTAAAAACTGGTCCGGGGCATCAGACACCCATGTGCGTGATGTCTGACTGGTTGCGCAAGCGATTCGACCCTCGAGACGACCTCTAATCGAAAAACGTTCAACACAAAAGTTGTCCATCTCGTTCAAACAGTTAAAATTGCTTTTGGTCTCATTTTTATCTAAGGTCATTTACCGGCTCAAAAACGACGCGCAAGCTGCAGCCAGTTTTAGACCGGACATTTTTGGAAAGCTCGAACCAAACCATCCGGATGGGACTAGGGTTTTGGACGTGAATCCAAGACTTTTTCTTGCATGGTAAGTCCAGCCGCCACTTATATACCAAAAAGGTGACGGCTGATTGAACAACACACAACCGAACAATCATCTACCATTTTACCTTTATTTTTATCTCTCTTCCTTTTTCTTCTTCTTCTTCCTCGTTATTCGTTCGTTCTTCTGGTTGCAACTAAGAATACAATTAGCATAATGTAAAACAGAATTTTTTGGGCGAGATACTCACTTTGAACTTCGGGCTGCTGTTGGTTGCCAAAGTGAACAGTTATTTCAGGCTGTACGTGATGTACGCGGCGATGCGCAGCCAAACTTTGTGAGTCATGTTGTCGTCTCTGAAATCCATCCATTCAACCAACAACACCTAAGCTTGCCAAGAACAGATAGAGTACAAGTAGGGACGAAAGAACATGCATCAGCCAATGCCATGCATGCACACAGATTCACCGCATACGTGAACGAAAAGCTGGAATCCACCGTTGCATGCATGCCTCAACACTGCTCCAAGCCGCTGGTCGTCAGTCGCTATGCACCGACAGCTGCATCCTGTACCAAACGGCGCGGTGTACCGTCAAGCTGTAGTTAAATCAAACGGCAAAGTCACCGTATGATACGGTTGCACGCTGTGCACCTTTTGCTCTCCTATGATCGCATTCAATACCCAAGTACCAATGTGTCCTTGTCCCATTTGTACGCCAAGCGGGAGCAGGCGAGCTCGCGTGCTCCATCGCCGCTCTCGTACATACTATCATTATATTATAATAATGGATGGGCGCGGCAACGCGCGCCTTCGATGATCTAGTGTGTATAACAAAACCGACCATGTGGTCATTATTGGACATCAGGACATGTCAGCAGCGTAGACTCGGCGGATCGGAGATGAATGCAATTCGCAATGCTGGTTTGGTTTGGCAGCAGACATTGGGTGCAATAAGGCTAGCTGCTGATCGAGGCCTTCAACTAACCAGATGCATACGTGGGTCCTCAAGTCCCGATTTTAGCTGAGTGTACACGATTGGCTTCGGGTTTCACAAGTGTCGATTTCATTTCATTTACTGCTGCAGAGAAGCTGATCAGGTAGTAGCTGCTAGTCCAGCAAAACATTCTACTAGCACTAGTTCTTCAGAGTTCTCGGGTTCCAACGTCCCCGACTTTATTCTTCCCCAAATTGTAAGCGGTATGGTCGCTATCTTTTTTAGAAAAAGAGGAAGATCCTCAGTCTATACAGTTATTTTATTAATTATTGACACACGACCTTACGAAGTCATACAACAGTAAGACTAAAGCCACCGTCTACGCAACATCTATCGCTACTCCTATCCAATTGATGAAGGGGCGCTGATAGTCTGAGCCTAATATCAAACAGACCTCGCAGCCAAACCTAACATCTAAGACCTGAGGTCCCAACCAGGACGCATGCCGGGTATGGGCACCCACCAGTCTGGCGTGCTCCTCAACCAGGACGTCTGCCGGGTATGAGGCCGCCGCAACCACCTGCCACCAATCCATCTTCAGATATGTACTGTTGCATCTACCTTGCCCGGTCTAGCTGTGGCCGACGTCACCACGACGCCAGACAGCGTCACCCTCCTGCGCGATTCCATCCCCGCGCATCGGGCGCCGAGTCTCCACTACGCCACGCCGCCGAGATCCGCCGTCATCAATGGGCAAGATGAAACACCGCTCCTCCTCTTGTCCCCTCCAACCAGCACTCTCCAAAAAGATGCCCCCAGTAGGAAGAACAACACCGAAGGCGCCGTCATCATTCGACCTGGTAGACCCAGATCTAGGGTTTCCCCTGAAACTTCCCGATCAGGTTGACGTGACCTGCAACGACGATGCCTCGAGAAGGGAACGACGTCCGATACGCCGCCATTGTCCGCCAAGACCGCAGTCAGGCGCGATTTTCATCGGAAGCCACGTCGTCCCTATCTCGCGGCTGGCGGGAACTGAGCGGAACCTCGCCACAAAGATGTACGTCGCCGTCGGTACTCCGGCGGAGATCCGGCATCTCCTCAGCGGCCCCTCCATGCGCCGCCGGTCTGTGGAAGGCCTCCCCGCGGCGGATCCGATCGGGGCGTTGGATTCGCAGTCACCACCGTCACCATCTCCGACCAGAACAACCCAACCCGCCGGATGGAGCGCTGCCACCGCCATCGTCCATCTCAGGGCCGCCGCTCCGCCAACTATGGTGCTTCGGCCACCACCGCACGGCCTGGGGTCGCCGCCCCAGCCGCCGCCTTCGGATCGCAAGAGAGGAGCCATCGTCCGCCTCAGATGAGATCCACAGCATCCACCTGCGACCACCGGGCAGGCCCAACGCAGCCACCACCTCGTGACAAGCAGGCCGCCACACAAGGCCACAAGACAATGCCGCCGGAGACCCGCCACCAAGGCTGCCGAACCCCATGTTCGCCCGCCTTCTCGACCCGGCGTCGCCGCCAGCCAAGACGAGGAGGATGGGGAGAAGCCCCGCCGCCGCCCAGCCGGCCAGGCTTCGCCCGGCGGTGCTGCGGACGGCGGCGAGGAGGGAGGGAGGCGGAGGAGGTGCGAGAAGCGGCGGCTAGGGTTCCCCCCCCCCCCCGGGTCACCCGCGGGGGCGACGCGAGGGGCGAGAGACCGAGGTAGTGCAACTTTGCAAGATCACATCTCAGGGGAACCAAACTGATTGAATTGAAAATTGGCACATGATAAAGTAGTATTTACGTTTTCCGCCATCCAGTGCTTGGGTGAGATAAGTCAATTTGCACCAATAAAATCAATTTTTTGGATTATTATATTTTTCTTCCTTCTATTGGTTTCACGGATCCCTGAGGCGAGGGGGTTGCAAGATTGCCTCTGCCTCCCTCGGCAACGGCGTCGGCCGTCCTGAGAGTGGTTGTCGCTTTCCTTGTCACCGAAGTAACTTGGAGAGTGATCTCTAGACCTCCTCCCGGGACGACAGCGCTTACAGAGTCTTGTTTGTTTGGCAACAAACGCATCCACTCCGCCCTCCCTCCTGGAGCGAGCGATCTGTCCTGGCACTTGGATGTAACATGACCTACCTAGGGCATGCTCTTTGTCGGTCCTACCTGGGGTTTCGCTTCCTCTTGATGAGCTTCGCCATTGCGAGGTCCTCGCATGAAGTGCACTCCCTGATTTGGCGGAGTTACAATGAAATGGGGTCCCAGTAAAGGTGGAAGCACAGAGTTTCACGCAAGGTTGGAGGCGGACCCGTCGGCAGGATGTATGTGGTGTCGAAGGTTAGCGCTTTGACGTGGCTGAACTTTCTTGACACCACATGATTCGTCTAGATTTGGTTGGAGGGGGAGGAGTAGGGGGCTCATTGGTTTGTCCTCTGGTTGGAAGGGTTGGCGAAGCTTCCGGCTACCCTCGGGGATTCCAGCATGGGCCACGACGCCACAGGCCCTTGGAGGGGTTCGGACAATGCTCGAATAGCATTGAAGTTGGCATTTTTTGCATGAACATGTGCCCTCAAATTTGTGTTGAGAGCGTGTGGGTTTTGGGAGATGTCGGGATCGAGTGGAGCCAAGTCCTTTTGCACTGGGCCGGGCTTTCCTCCGACGCCTTACCACCGGCGGATGGCGGTTGCAGCCCTCGGGTGGGTGGTCATGTCGTTGAGCCCTAGCATGGCATTGGAGACTTTGAGAGAGTTGAGCCCGACAATGGTGGGGGTTCTAATCGCGGTGGTGGCATAGGGGGCCTTCAGATCATGAGGTTGATGGCTCGGTGAGGCATGACATTAGATCCCTCGGTCTCCATCTGCTCAAGGACTGGCTGGGAGAATTGGTAGGGTCGGCTCCGGAAGCTAGCTCCTTCTTCTCCTACACCATGGTTGTTGTCATCCATCTTAGTGGTAGCGCCTTTTTTCTTAGTGGGCGATGCTTCAGATTCGCTTAAGTATGGGGGCTATCTAGCTGCTCGGGAACAACTTTACACAAAGGCGAGTGTCCCCACGATCGGCGCCGTTGTTGTTGTGTTGGAAACAATAGGTGATTAGAGGGCGCCCTTAGCAATGTGATAGAGATCGAGAGTGTCATGGAAGTTGTTAGTAAATCGACAATGAAAATATTTACATACGGTGCATATGATGACCTTATATCAAGGTCGTCGTACACCGACAAGATTGACACGTTGAAGTTTTTTTAATAGGTTCGGCCACCTAGAAGTAGCACAACCTAATAATAAGTTAGGTAGACGTCAAAGGAGGTTTGGCCGAAGGCTTGAGCCACACGAGGCTCCTCAGCACCCTCAAACTTCTCTTCCATAACGTTGGTCCGTGTCGAACGAGGATCCTCTGACACCACCCTAGAGCACCCTGAACGAGGCTTGAAGATGTAGGAGCCCTCCCCTTTATTTACATACCCATGGGAGTAAATTACATAGGCTAAGGGGTACTTGACAAATGACAAGGGCACTCTTGGGATGGCAGGTGGTAAGGGTGAGAAAAGTAATCTTTGGTCCATAGGGTCCGTGGTGAGAGAGAAAGAGTGAGGCCATAGCTTACAATGGACAAATCCCTCCCATCCTTCCACCATGGTCAGCTTTTCTTTTTGGGTTTGAATCTTCACTTGTGCTTATTTCTCACATGTTGCCTCTTTGATTTGGTCCCATTATCTTTTTTCATATGTTGACTTAGTGACCATGACATGAACTTGACTTGTGTTGAATTGGTATTACCTTGACAATTTGCTAGGGTGTGTTCAGCTAGTATAAGTGGGATCCCCCGGTAATCTTTAATTATTTCCCAAACATCACTTAGAGCAAGTAGAGACTAGTCAGCAGGCTATATCATTTTCCACATCAACAAAATCATAGCTGGAGGAGAGAGAAGTGAGAAGAAAGGACCAAGCGGGCGCTTCGCGAGTCGCCGGGCGATAGCACAAGCAACGAGGAAAAGGAGCCTGCATGCAGCCCATGCGAGCGTTGCGGCCGGCGTTTAGCTCCTCCCAGCCAATCCTGTTACTTCCCTTTGCCTAGCACATCATGCATGCATTAAATGTATAGCCAACACTACAGCCATTCTACTGTATGAACTTTTTCAAATACAGGCTACAGGTGACATGGCTCTACTATAGAGCCGGCAGCCGGCTTTACTATTAACCTTGCTCTTATTCGTCGAAAGAGTGATCCACATTTGCATGATATCATGTTTCAAAAGCGATGTATCCATTCCCAAGGAACTTGACAACCTTACAAACTTGCAAACACGACAAGACCTCAAACCGCATTACTGGATCATTTAGACATCTGAGGGAGTTGAGTCAACCAAGAAGCTTGAGGATTTTAAATACAAAGGTGAAGTATTTATGATACTTATGCGAGTTTCTGGTTCAACTGTGGTGCTTTTCCAACCTAGATGTGAATGCAAGTGATGAGGGTGAGGTTCTCAAGTTCAATACATTCTCGCCAAACCTTGAAACACTGTGTTTGAGGGGCTGGTTATCATAAGGAGTGTTGGGCAAGCCTCATCCCCTCCATGTTACAGGGAAGCAAAACTTGTATCCGCTACATCTATACTGGTCACAACTGAAAGAAGACCCTCTGCCATCACTTTGTCAGTTGTTAAATTTGACGCCCTAGATTTCATAAGAAGATACTAGGACATAGGCCCGTGCGTTGCAACGGGAGATCAAAACCCTGGTTCATATCCTCTATTTCAACATGGCATCCCACCTGTGTTGTTGCATATCCTCGTTCAGGTCCTCTTTCTCTTTGTAAATGTACAACAAGGAGTTGAGTCCGCATATGCCCCTGTATTGCAATGGAATAAAAAAAATCACACGCCCCTAACCCTTATAAGCATGGCTCGAGACGACCCTCCCACAAACCCTACACGTGTTGACATCCTCTATTTTAATAAGACACCCAATCCGTGTCATTGTTTATCTTCCTTCCCGGCCTCACAAAATATGGCCACAACAAATTTATGTCAATAGATTGGATGCAATATATTTGTACACTATATAATTATTTTCTATGCAAAACTAACTTACTTACATCTACATTAATGGTAAAGATATTCTCAAAAGACATGCATTTTTGGACTGGGCTTCTCGATTGCCATCATGGTTTTAAATGTGGGTTCTATCATCGTTCCTGGAGATGACTTTGATACACAATTTGTGATATCAATGATCACTTGCTTGGAGATGTCGCCCTCAAACCAGTAGCTTTCTTCAGCATTCATCCGGTGAACTTGATGCTATCTATCACATTCTCAGGAACGTCAATGGCAATGCTTATCAATTTGAGAATATAATCAGTTTTTAGTTGTACAAATTCAGATCACCCTTCTATGATTTCCTTTCAAAACTTCCAGGTAAAAGGATTTTAATGCACACTGTATCATGCATATGAGTTGAATAAAATTTAGCGTTGTAATGTGCCTTCCTTGTGAAAAAAAAAAGTGACATGTAATGTCACATCACCGTTGAAAAAAATGATCCTTATGTACACTCTCTGTTCATAAGAGGAAAGACTGAAAATATCACATAATCGGTTTTAGTGTTATCCTAATTTGTAACATTTGGTCAAAAGGTGTATATAATTCTATTACACTTATTTTATATATGTACATTTTTTATTAGCTGCATATTAATTTTTGATGAAAATCAATGCTATTTTCCTCTAACTTGTTATTCCCAAATATATATGTATATGAAATCGACAAATCTATTCTCCTGCCGACTGGACGTTTGCATTAGATCCGGACGACGTCTGAATCGTCAGATTTC